>OY728133.1:1829138932-1830437020 GCA_963277665.1 Viscum album
GGAATTTGATATTGAGATAAAGGAAAATAAGGGTTTGAAAACCCTATTTGTAGACCACATGATTAGGCTCACTCACACACTAGAGGATGAAACCTTGGACCAAGTACCACTTCAGGACACTTTCCCCGATGAGAATCTTTATTCCATCACAGGTATGCATCCTTGGTATGCTGAGTTAGTGAACTGTCTTGTTGCATCTAAATTCCCTGTAAATTTAAAGAAACATAAAGTCCAAAAATTAAAGTGTGAGTCAAGATTTTATGTTAGGGACGATCCATACCTATTTTGCATGTTTAGCGATCAAGTTATTAGGACGTGTGTTTCTGATCATGAGTTTGAGTCTATTTTACAGTTTTGTCATACACTTTCTTGTGGTGGACACTTTGGACCCCAATAGACAGCTAGTAAAGTCTTATACTCTGTATTATATTGGCCTATCTTATTCCATGATGCTCATGTGTTTTGAAAGTCATTCTCATCTTTCCAACACACTGGTTATATTTCTAGGATACATGGAATGTCCCAAAAACCCATATTATTATGCGAGATTTTTGATGTATGGGGCATTGATTTTATGGGACCTTTTCCTAGTTCATTTGGTTTCCAATATATTTTTTTATCCATTGATTATGTGAGAAAATGGATGGAGGATAATGCTACCAGGACTGATGATTCTCATGTTGTTGCGGACTTTGTCAATGGGCAGATTTTTTGGAGGTTTGGAGTACTAAAGGCCATCATCAGTGACCAAGGGACACACTTCTACAATTGAAATCTTACTTCCCTTCTTCATAAGTATGGGGTGACTCACAAAACATCAACACCATACCACCCTTAAAAAATGGACAGGCTAATGTTTCAAATCGTGAGCTGAAAAAAAAATTGGAGAAAACTTTACAGCCAAATAGGAAGGATTGGAGAAAGCGATTGGATGATGCATTATGGGATTATAGGATAGCATACAAGACACCCACTATATGTCCCCATTTCGGATTGTTTTTGGGAAATTGTGGCATCTCCTTGTGGAAGTTGATCATCAGGTTTATTGAGCTATAAAGAAATGCAACATGGATTTGGCCCAAGATGGAATCCAAAGGAAGCTAAAAATTCAAGAGCTTGAGGAGATTTGATTGTCTTCATATATGGTAACTCTAAGATCTATAAGGAAAGATCAAAATCATCTAAAGATATAATGATCCAACAAAGGGAGTTTCATGTTGGAGAGAAAGACCTTCTCTACAGTTCACAACGGATGTTGGTGCCTGGTAAGTTGCGTTCCAGATGGTTAGGTCCTTATGTTGTGACTAATGTTTTTCCTTATGGTGTAGTGGAGATCACACAAGAGGACACTAGAAGGATCTTTACAGTCAATGGGCAATGTTTGAAGAAATACATTGAGATACTTCCTACTGATGCAATGGATTTCATCACACTGCATGACCCCATCATCACTTGAGCATATCAGGTTGTTCCTAACTGTTTTATATTTTTATTCCTTGTCCTATTTAAAATTATATATTTCATGTGAATATATCATCTCAGGGGTTCATATTGAAGACAATTCAATATTTTTATTATGGTACATGGAACCTTTTAGTTTATTAATTTCAATTTTTTCATGTTTTTCAATGATTTTCAAAAAAATGTTCATTTTTCAAATTTTATGTGATTATTTTTCAATTTTTTTGTGTGCTTTTTAAACTTTTGAACTGAAATTATTCTCATCTCCATTTGGAAATTAATATCAATTAGTGAAACAATTTATCCCATGAAAATTAGCTTAAATGAATGTAGGAAATAACTTTGTTTCATGTTCAAATCTTTAGTAATTTCATGAAAAGTACTCTGAATTTTGAATCACATGACACATATCATTGTCTTTATATTTGAAATCACTTTAATGTGAGGCTTTTTAACCATTCTTTTCATATTCTTTAAATTTACCTCACTTCTTGAGATAACCAAACCATTATTAATTTATCCATAATTTGATTTATTCATGTCAAAACATGAGGGTTGGAGGTACTTATGTTTATATGATTAAGGCGTTAGTTTGGTATTAAAGCCCCTATTTCAAAGAATCTATTTTTATAATGGCCTACCTTAAACATTTAATCCTTGTATCCCTTATAATCAACGAACAAAATGTTATTTTATCCACATTACAAGCCAATTTTCCCTATCTAACTAACTGTTGAAGTGAAATTACACAATCTAGTTGAACTTAGGTGTGGGGGAAGTTGTCTTGTGTTGTGCTACCACATTATGTGATACTTTGGGAAGAAAATTAAATTCTTAATAGATGTGTTTACCTTAGAATAAAATCATGATAAGTTAATTTGTGCCTTTTCTAGAGCTTTCATGATAAGTGAAGGTGTGTCTTTCTAGAGTTTCTAATAGAAAGAGAAAGTTGTGCCAATTTGTAGCTTTCAGGAAATTCATGTTTGAGAAGATTGACATTTTTTCTACCGAAATGTTGAATGGTGTAAACATTAGTTTATTTTTAATGATGATGAAGATTAATTTATTCTATGGGGATTGATTAGGATACCATATTTTAAATGAAAATTTGATTAATGAAATTTTTCTTCAAAAAAGAGTCAAGCCCTCTTCATTAAGCCTCATTATTTTTCAAATGTAAATCCTACCAACCGAAAGCCACAGAACAACCCTAAAAATTCCTCATGATAAAACATATTTCCATGACTCACATTGGGTGGAAATTTAGGAGTTTATCAATCCTATGGTGACCCTTGTATGAGTTTGGATAAGAATGACATTTCTAAAAAATTGACATTTGTGTGATAAGAGAAAATTCAAGTGAGGTAAGTTTTTTGTGCATGGGAGGATAAATGAAGTGGAAATATATTGAATAATATAAATGGAGAACTTGAAATAATGGTTTTTTATGCGGCATGATATATTTTGTTTCTTGGTGTGGAATTGTTGGATCTCAAGGATATGTGTTTTAAAATTTGTTTTTATTTGATATTGATTTTTACATGATATGAGGTTTTGCCCAAGAGTGCAAAAGGGTAAGTGTGAGGGAGTTGATAAAACACTATCTTGTTAAATGTTTTATTGAAAATAAATGACATGATTTCCACACATTGTGCTAAATATGTTCATTTATGAAATATTTGGGATTAGATCATTCATTTAAAAATTTGATGAAAATTATAGTTTTACCCTTTTAAAATGAACTATAGTATGTCACACATAAATATTTTAATATGACTTATTTGAACTTAAACATTGGTAACAGTGTTCCCCACATAATTGTTCTACAACTTTTATTCAGGACACTAGAGATAAAGAGTGCATTTGGATGGAGTAAATGAGCCATTAAGTTAATGGTGGGCTGGACACGTGAGATTGAACATCACTTTAGTTTTTGGGTAATATCTTCTACATTCGTTCCTATATTGAGCCCAAATTTTGAGAGGGGATAAAAAACCAAATTTCAAACATATTATCCTACTAAAAGGATATCTAATTCATAAGTTTTGGTGGTCAATAAGGCATTTAAAGTGGGATTAAAATATTTGGCAGAATCTTCTCATTCACACTTGAAACTAATTTTAACCTAGCCTCCACTCCACTCTATAAATATGTATTTTTCTTGTTTTTAAGGGTTTGGATGTGAATTAGGAAGTTGAGGGAAGAGTAGAAGAGGTTCCACTCCAATTATCCAAACAATTCAATAATGTTATCTCTTGAAGCAAGGATCCCTTCGCCAAAACCCTCTTCTTCTTACTTATGTTGTAATGTTTGTGTTTTCATAATAAAATTCTTTGTTCTTATTTTATTTCTTCTATTTTCTTCTATTTTAAATTTTTTTCTTATCTTAATATTCCTATTTAGGATGGAATTAAAGATTGGAGATGAGATTGGGTTCTAATATTTCAATCCTTTTCTCATGCAAAACATCTCCACGATAATCACACCGCCCATGGAAGTGTAGTTTTAATTAACTTAATATGATTCATTAATTGAGTTTTAAATTTATATGAAACTAAGAAAGAAATTGATCAATTGAAACAAAAACACGTGAGGTCAAGTATTGTGCAAATTATAAGAGTGCAAACTTAATCGATAAACAAGACCACAAGGGATAAATTTGTAGAGTTCAAATATTATCCCAAAGCTCGATTCATCCTCATTTTCCAAAATAGACATGTGTCTTAATTTACCACTGGACATAAGCTGTCCTTAGAACATAATTCAAAGCAGGGTGTTGCGATTTCATGTTCTGAAGATAGCCTAGTGTTTAATTCTCTTCATATTTGGGGTAAAGTTAATTCTCCTAGGGTTTGGGGGATAAAAAATTAAGGGATCATAATTAAGTGGATATTAATTTAAATGATAATGAATAATAAGTAAATGAAGAGGTATAATTGTCTTTATTACATATTTTAAACATAGTCTAAAAAAATCTTCTTGTTCTTTCATTTTAATCGAACTTCATTTCAAAAATAAAAATTTAAAAAAAAAATAAATCTTCTTCTAGTTTTATAAACGATAAACAAACCCCCATCCTTTCAAGTAGTGTTTTTATTATCTTTTATTTTATTTTTATAATACCTTTGAGATGTTGTTTTAATTCACTTCCTCCTTTGAGAGACAACCTTGGTCAGCCACTCTGCTGCACCTAAGTACCGAACAATCACATATCATTTGAAAGCACCCATGATAGCTAGTTTGGGCCACCGGTTTGGTCCTCAGGTCCTGCAAGGCTTTCGGTTCACCCATGGCCTTCGAACCAGTTGATTATAAAGGCCTTAGGGCCACTTTAAGGCCTATGGGCCACCCCAAGGCCTTCAGGCCACATGAAAATGCAGATGTACCAGTCAGACTACAAGGGACAAGGCTTCAGAGGATGATTCAGGGCAGGCACATTAACTAGAGCAGAGCTAACTGGAATTGGAAGAATGAGAGGGTATGGCTTTACCATCGGTACCAGGCCTATGTAGCTTTTCATAGGATAGCTAGCCGACTAGCCCTGCAAAGGGGGAGGGTTGATATCAGGACAAATTCTGGGGAGTAGCAGTTCCAAGTTGTCTTATCTGGGTGATTCCCTCTAAGACCTACGGGTCATGTAATTGTCTATAAGCCTTTGGGACTTGTAAGGGTTCCACCTCACCCCTTGAATGGTGGATTATCAAAAATAAAAAAAAATGAAGTCCTTCTGGCCATTCTGAACGACTAAATAGATTTAGTATGGAACAATCCAAGAGGTTATTAGTTCCAATTCCACATGGTATACATATTTCCTAGAAAATGTGTCCCCATACACAACATGAGAAAGATAGGATGAGTAAGATTCCATATGCTTCACTGATAGGATCTATCATATATTCCATATTATGTACCAGACTTGATGTTGCCTATACACTAAGCATGGTAGGAAGATATCAAGCAGATCTAAGAGAACAACATTGGATAGCTGTCAAGACTATCCTTAAGTATTTAAGAAGAACTAAGGATATGTTCCCGATGTATGGAGGAGATGAGGATTTTTTCATCAGAGGGTATGTTGATGCTGGTTTTTAGACAGATCATAATGATCTGATGTTGCAATAAGGATATGTTTTCTATCTCAATGGAAGATCATTGAGCTATAAGAGTTCAAAGAATCTAGTTATTCATGATTCTACAAAAGATTATAAATATATAGAGGCTTATGATGCATCCAAGTAAGTCTTCCGGATTCAGAACTTTATCCAAGATCTTGATGTGGTGCCTAGCAGAAAAAGATCCCATTACATTTTATTTTAAGAATACTGTAGCAGTGGATCTTGAAAAAGATCTAAGTTGATACCAACTGACATAGCACATAATCCAAAAGTATCACCTCTTGAAGGATTTCTTTCAAAGGGTGAAGTTGCAGTGAGTAGAGTGTCCACAGAAGAGAACTTGGAAGTCCCCTTGAATAAAGTCTTATCTTAGAAAAAGTAAGAATATCATGTGAGAGCTAGTGGACTGAAGTTTTTTTAGCAGTTGGCTCTAGTGAAAGTGGGATTTTTTTGGAGTTGGTTCCCTAGAACCCAACTTCTTTTTACATTATGATAAACCTATATTCATTGGATGAATATTAATAAACTACTTATCACATCATGATTTTTCTTATGCATGACATAGTATATGATAATTTCCAAACAATAGTTGTCACGTTTAAAGGTCATAGCATATCCCTACAATGATGAGAACCCATAAGTTCCATGACACTATTCTTTAATATATGTTCTATGGGTGAATAATATCATTTTAAGGGACAAAAATGATACAAGATATCAGAGGTGGGGACTCATGAGACTTTGAGGCACCTTCTCATGGTGTGCGCCCTTGGTAATATCTAGGAGGATATTATAAGAATAAGACCTTCCAATAGAAAATCCACATTCATTAGTTTCATTGGATGTTCTTATATGAAGACATGTTTATTGGTCCTTATACTTTAAGAATATTATTAATGGTTATTATGACTCACGCACTTATATTTATTGAAAAAAACCATGATGACAGATGTTCATGATGAGGTAAGAAATTTTTCCTGTGTCACGAGTAATACTAAATTAATGAATAATGCGAGAAAGGATTTTTCACTTCTACAGAAGTATATATCTCGGTCCCTTTGATGGAAATGATATAGCCTAACTAAATCCATGGCCATAGTGTTCTCTAGGAAAGTTCAATTCCAAGAAGTCAATGAGTGATAAATCAAGCACATGGGTTAATGGAACTTTCATGCAACTCGCTTGATTGGATATATCATGAAAAATGGATTATATTACATGGTAATCATTTGTATGAGGTAACATGTTGTTGCAACATCAACTTATTTCTCTTGAGTTCCTTGACCTATTGCTAGACAGTACTCTTGGACTTTAGGAAAGCCCTACTAATTCCAATGAGAAAGAGTACTAGAGGGTTAGACATTAAGTGTATCCAGTATCTTAGTTAAATAATTTATTTATTTAACGAGTTGAATAAATATTATTCTCAATTGTGGTTTAATAACTATTCATGTATGCCAAATCGCATTTATTTCGTCGCTATTTATTCGAGAGCATATATTTCAGATGGAATATTTATTTATCAACAAATAATACAATTATATTTATTTAATAAATAAATAGTCATTATTCAAGTCCTGGTAAATATTGAGGAGGATTGGCAGACCAAGTTATGGATCTGATGAGAAATAATATTAAATATTATTTGGTTAAATAATATTTAAATATAACATTTATGTTAATCACATGTCATAGAAATAATAGCAATGTTATTACTATTTGACATGGGTTTTCATGTGATACCCCAAGCTTCCATGGAATGTTTCCCTTTAAATAATACAATAGCTTGTGTTGTACGCAACTTCAAGTTATAGAACACCACGACCAATCAAACTAGCCATTATGAATAGTAATACCAACTTTTTAAAATTTTATAAATTTTAATTTTCAAAATGGATTTTATTTTTTGGATTTGTAATATCAAAATTAGCTTATGGTGAAGTTTTGTATTTTTCTAAAAACTTTCAATTTTTGATGAATAGTGAAAAACACTGAGTTATTGTTTAAAACCAACGTTTTTTTTAAATAATTAGTTATTTTATTTAAATTTATATTAGGTATAAATAGATAAATAATACCTATATAATTTCAATTTAATTCATTGGAGTCTTTTTATAATAATATTATATATATATAATTTTATTGAACTTTAACCGTCTTTTACCCACCTTCTAGGCGCATTTGTAAATTTTCATAAAACTTAATTTTAGCGCTTCTGTGAATTGAATTTCAAAACTCTAAGAAACATGGTTGACATTATTAATTAAATTGTGATTCAATAAGATGAAAATAATTTTTGGTGAATCGTAACTTTTGACTTTTATTTACCATGGTTAAAAGTAAATGGGGTAATTAGAGGTAAAATGATATTATAATTACCATAACACATGTCCTAATTCTATTGGATAATTTTATTTAGACCAAAATCAACATTAGGAATAAAATATGATTATTTTTACCCACTTGTATAATATTAGGACATTTATTATTATTTTCTTTAAAGAAGAGTTAAAAGTGTTAAATTCAAAGTTTAATAACTAAATAATTTTAAATATAGGGTTATAGATAAGATAAATTTAACTATAAATATTAATTATAAAGTTAAAAATATTTTCTAAATAATGGTATTTTATTTATAATTTTTATACATTAAATAATTAATTTTATATATGATATAATAATGATGCAATAATTACCTTATTAATGAAAGATTAAAATAATTGATTTTATAAATATAAAAATAAATGTAAATTGAGACTTCTAAGGAATTAAAATAATTTTATAGGTTAATATAGAATTTTAGTGTTGGTTAAATAATTGTTTTTTAAATTATAAAGTTTTTATGAATTTTACAAAAACAAAATACCAAATAGTGTCAAAATTGAGATAAGTGAGTTTATAAAGAAAATATTATATTATTAATTGATATAATAATCCAAAAAATCTAAGGTTCAGAAAAAGGACTTAGATAAGGTTATATATATTAATAATTAACCACTTGGGGTTCTCTTGGATTTTTATAGTATGTTTATTAACCATTTAATATAATAATACAAGAATACATGGTAAAAGTTAAACTATTTAACTAAGAGTTAAATCTAAAAGATAAGGTTCGTATGGTGACCTAAACATATCTAAAACCAATTTTTTGAGAGGTTTTAGACGTATCCACACTTTATCCTCAAAATAAATCATTTTGGAGACATTATAAATCGAATATGATTGTATAATAAAATAAAATTTCAAGCTTTTCCTAAAGTAACCCTCACCTCTCTTATAAAAGGGTACTTCCCCTTCTCTCAAAATGACACCTCCAAATCCATTAGGCTCAACCAACCCCTACTCAAATATCTTCAATACTACCCTCAATTAGACCTATATTCCTTACTTTGATCATAAATCCAACCTATGGATCCCTTTTGATCAACTCAAAAGGAAGGACCTGAAGAAGAGGTTATAATTTCACCACCTCTTTCAAAGTTCTTTTCTTCTTCCACTTCCTCTTTCTTTGTTGTTTCCATAAAAGAATAATAAAAATAGTACCTTATACATAAAATTATGTTATTATAAATATTTTACACCCATATTCATTATTCTATCCATCCTATGAATGACAAGTCACCATACGTGCATACGTACGGCTTACCGTCTTAATGTCGTGGTGTAGTTTGTTATTCAAACACTTAATTATTTGGATGGGTATAATAATGAGTATAAATGATTTAAATAATAAATATAACATGTTAATAATTCTGTATATATTATATAAAATCCAATTACATGCAATTTCACCATCAATAGAATGATATTGTCGCTCGTGTGAATGTACGGATTACCGTCTCCACAAACACGATGAGACTCATTCCCCATCATAACCATTCAAGAATAATTTCCATTTTATGATTGAAAATAATTTTTAACAAATTAATATCATGCTGGATATTAATCAAATACATCCTATCTGTAATAAATATGGCTTACATAACCAGTCATATAAAGAAAAATGAATCAGTTAACACCCGAAACGATGATACTATTGAAATATTATTAACAAATAAATATTAAAATATCATATATGATAACATATTTATGTATGTGATTCTTTTATAATTTAATAATTATTATTAACTATTATATAGGAGGTTAAAGTACCCTCGATCAAGTAAAAGTACAAGGTAAGGGTTATTTCTACAATCTCTTCATTATCTGATGTTGTTTATACGTGAGTATCTATTGGGGCCTCTTTATCATCCACATCCGTGTTTCTTAAAAATGTATTTCAAAACATCTTTACTATTTCCTATACTATGGGTTAATGTAATTTATACCCTTTTTTGAATTTTTATAAAATGTTTATAATTTAATCTTTCCGTCATTTTCCAAACAAGGTCATTTACGACCTTTTTGAAAAAATTAAGGAAAGAATGTTTTTTTAACTTATATGGAGGGTGCGGGTATTTTTTTCCATTATAATACCTTTGAAGCTTACATTACAATATTATAAGAATATTTTCAGAATAAGCGTTTTCTTTTATAATTATGTGACTTTTAAATTATTTCAAAATAGAAAGAGATATTTCTCTCAAATAGTTTTTATTTCATCTATGTCAACATCCTTTGATGTATTTTACACTTGTTGGAAGTTTATTTACTATGAAAAAATATTCCATATTGCATTGAAGATTTTATGATATGTTAGACTGTGGATGTTTTATTTTTATACCATTCATGGTTTATAGTTAAAGTATTAACACATTTTATGCTCATTTTAATATGAATGTTTATGTTATGTTTCAACCTTTTCATATGAGGAATGCATTGGAATTAGTAAGTGATGAGTGGAGCTCGCTATAGCTCCTCGATGCATCATTAGGTCTCATGAGACAAACTAGTGTCTTGGAACAAGGTCTTGAAAAAATCTTATTTGTAGTCTTGTCAAGAGACCTTGACTATGTGGTTATGATGTCCGGCATTATGCATTCCATCATTATGAAATTGGATATTGATATTACATGTGATTATTCGACTAGTAGAATATCCATGTGAATAAGTAAATGGATTTATTTGATTTATCTTTTCCATGTTTTTCAGAAGTTTATATTTAAGAGGCTTTTGTTTTAGTCTTATAAATTGCCTTAAATGTTTATTATTATTTATGAAAGTTTTCATAATATTGTTATCCTTACTAAGCACCTGATCTCACCCCTTTCTATGTTTTATTTTTCCTAGGATGCGAAGAAGTATATTATGACTAACCTATAGGGATATTCTAAAGATATGAATGTGTTCAAAGGAGGAAATGTTGTTGTTGTTTTTCATTTTATAATGTAATGTAAAACTTATGTATGTATCTTGTACTTTCATGGCTACTAAACTGATCGGTCTTTCGGGATTTTATCCCTTGTGATCATGCCAATGTTATGTAATAATGCATTGACTCTAGGTAACTGGGGTCGGGGTGTTATAGTTGGTATGAGAGGAAGTTTAGTAAAAACCTTGGAATCTAGATTTTAAAAAACTCTAATTAGAAAACATTACCCTAAGATAGACTTTAAGGATTATTATAGAATAAATTTATAGAATTTTGGTAATGTAGATATTTTTTGTATTTTTCAAATCAATACATCCTTGTCTGGATACGAGCAAGTAGAGGTGGATCTGGCACAGATGTACCTAGGAGTGAAAACTCTGACAAGGAGTTTCGGGCTTGACTCAGGGTATCCTGGTACATGACAACGGGCCTTGCTGCACTCTTGGTTACGACACTCATGAGGGATATGCTTAAGAAAATTCACATTTTCATTAAAAACCATTATGAAGGATTTATGAGTATATACCTCCTCCAAGAAAACATTTTTATGATTGTGGATTATATCCATAAACTGTTCAATTTATGTTAATTGTTTTCAAAGTTTTGAATTATGTATTGCAATTCATAAACTAATCTAGTGTATGATATTGTTTAGAAATATAACCTAGTGGAAGGAATGGAAACCGTATAAATACATGTAATCCATGTAGGGATTTCCCTCCTACTCAAGATAATTATAGTGGAGTTGGTGATACAACTGGTGCTAATCATATTATCACCACACTGGGACTACTCACTCAGGTTATGAATAATAACCTTACCCGTATAGTGTACCCTGATCTGCAATGTAGAGGATCAATGTTAGACCAATTCATGAGGCAACAAAAACCTACATTAAATGGTAGTAAAAATAAATTTGTAGTTGAGCAATGGATAAGTTCCTTCAGGAAAATATTTCATTCTTTGGGGAGTAGAGAAAGGGAAAAAGTTGTCATGGTAGTTTATCACCTAACAGGAGATACAGATCAATGGTGGTCATTAATTCAAAACACAAAGTAAGATGATGAAGTATAAAATATGTAATTCATATAGTTTAAATAGATATTCTTAGAAAAATACTTTCCTCGTGACCATCAAGTGGATATAGAAAGACAATTTCTGAGTGTGAGGCAAAAGGAGGATGATAATGTCGAAAAGTATGAGGATAACTTTAAAAGGTTTGAAAGGCATGCAGCAGATTATATATGTAACCCAAAAAAGTAAGATTTATCGATTCTTTTATGGGTTAAAACCATTTATCTATCGAGCATTAGTCTCACAATCCTTCTCATCATACAAAGATATTATCTCATGTAATATCAAGATAGAAAAATAATTCTCTAAGTCTTTTAAATTTAAAGCAAAGAAAGAGAAGAAGAGATCTGTTGAACACTCTGGAAATGGAAATAAGGTGAATAAGAGAAATTTTGAATATATATCCTGTAGTAAATCTGAGAAAAACACCCCAGTATTTTCCTGGAGGGAATGAGAGTCTATTATAATTGTGGTGAAAAGGGTGACCACGCTTGTGATTTCAAGGGGAAAAAATAGGCTTTTAATGATGAATGTTACAATTATAGAGAAATGGGGAATTCTACAAATTAATGTCCTAAGATCCAAGGAAACTTACCTCATAAAAGGAAAAGGGAGATAGGCCAAGCTTATACAATCACTACTGCTGAGGTTGTAGCTCTGAAAGACATGGTGGTAGGTAATTTAATGGTTTCCTCAAGTTTATCCAATGATTTATTTGATTCTAGATCATAACATTGTTTGATATCTTCCTATTTTACTAAGAAAATTAGATATTTCCAATTAGATTTAGCAAGGGATTTGTCAATCAAAAATCCTAAGGGAAGTATCATTGTGACAAAGTTTTGTAAATCAGTTCCCATTAGGGAATATAAATGTTCTTTATCTGTTGATCTCATCATCATACCCATGGTTGAATTTGATATAATCCTCAGTATGGATTGGATTTCAGACCATGATGTGAAAATGTATTATAAGAAGAAGGAGGTTACAATTTTTGATGATGATAAGGAGTACCTTGTCTTTAGAGCAGAAATGTCACCACCTGATTCTTATCTAGATCCACCCCCAGTAGCTCTACTAAATTCAATTATTGGGGAGAAAGATAATGAAATAACAATGGGTGAGGAAAATGATTTTCAAATAGAGGATGTACCTATTTTGCATGAATATGTTGATGTGTTTCCAGAGGATTTACCTTGAAATCCTCCAAAATGATAAATTGATTTTTCCATTGATTTAATTTTTGGTTCAAGGCCCATATCGAAGACCCCTTATAGAATGGCCACTATGGAATTAGTGTAACTAAATAATCAACTATAGTAATTGAGTAATAAGGGATTTATTCTCCCTAGTTTTTCTTCATGGGGCACCCCTATTCTTTTTTTTAAGAAGAAAGATGGATCTATGAGGCTGTGCATTGACTATAGGGAGATCAATGCTATAATAATAAAGAACAAGTATCCCCTACCTCTCATTGATTATTCATTCAATCAACTTCATGAAGCTCAATATTTTTCAAAGATTAACCTTTGATCTGGATATCATCAGTTGTGTGTGAAGAAGTAAGACATTCCAAAGACAGCATTTCGTACCAAGTATGGGCATGATGAGTTTATAGTAATGCCTTTTGAACTGACTAATGCACCCTCTATTTTCATGGATCTAGTAAAATGAATATGGGATTAATCCTAGAAGTTTAAACATCAATACTTTTCAAATAGTTTCCAAACCATATTTACTAGAAAGGATAAAAACTTCTCAGGCTGATGATGAGGAGTTTCAAAAGAAAATTAAAGTTGTGAATGATGGTAGATTGATCGACTATGTATATGAAGATGGGATTTTGAAATTTGGGAAGAGACTTTGTGTTCCTAACATACCTAATCTAAAAATGGAATTATTGGATGATGCTCATAGCTCTAATTGCTCTATACACCCTGGTAGCACTAAGATGTATAGAGATTTGAAGGAACATTTTTTTTGGGACAACATGAAGAGGGAGATTGCCAATTATGTGTCAAGATATATGGTTTATCAATAGGTGAAGGCTGGAAGACAACATCCTAGAGGATTCATGCAACCTCTTCCCATACTTTAGTGGAAATGGGATGATATTAAGATGGAATTTGTCATGGGGATACCAAAGGCTCCTTGAAGGAATGATGCAATATGGATCATTTTTTATCATCTTACAAAGTCATCATATTTTCTTGCTATAAGAGAAGATTTACCACTTCAATTTTTAGCAAGACTATATATTAATGAAGTTGTAAGACTTCATAGAGTACCTCGATCGATTTTTTCTGATCGTGATCCCCATTTTAAATCAAGATTCTGGAAAATTCTTCAGAAGGCCTTGGATACTGAACTTCATTTGATCACAGCCTACCACCCTCAAATAGATGGACATTCAGAATGGACTAATCAAACCTTAAAAGCAGAAGCCTGGGAACCCGAGAAACTTATGATTAAGAACCACTTGAATCTTTTTATGTTGTAATATTATAGAAATTCTGAGGATGAAATTATTTTAAGGAGGGAATAATGTAACACCCCAAGCTTCCATGGTACGTTTCCCTTTGAATAATACAATAGCTTGCACTATATGCAACTTCAAGTTCTAGCACACCACGACCAATCAAACTAGCCATTATGAATAGTAATACCCATATTTTGAAATTTTATACATTTTATTTTTCAAAATGGACTTCGTTTTTTGGATTAGTAATATCTAAATTATCTTAGGGTGATTTTTTGGAATTTTTCTGAAAAATTTCATTTTTTGATGAATAGTGAAAAACACTGCGTTATTGTTTAAAAACGAATTTTTATTTAAATAATTAGTCATTTTATTTAAATTTATATTAGGTAAAAATATATGCATAATACCTGTATATGTTTAATGTAATTCATTGGAGTCATTTTATAATAATATTAGATATATAAAATTTTATTGAACACTTACCGTCTTTTACCCACCTTTTATGCACATTTGCAAATTTGAATAAAACGTAATCTTACCACTTATATGAATTGAATTTCAAAAATAATAGAGACTCTGTTTACATCATTAATTAAAAAAATTCAATAAGATGAAAATAATTTTTGTTGAAGAGTAATTTTTTACTTTTATTTACCACGGTTAAAAGTAAATAGGAGAATTAGAGGTAAAATGATATTATAATTACCCTAACACATGTAATAATTCTATTGTATAATTGTATTTAGAAAAAAATCAACCTTAGGAATAAAATATTATCCTTTTGGTCCACTTGGATTAGATTAGGAAATTTATTACAATTTTATTTATAAAAGAGTTAAAACTGTTAAATTCAAAGTTAAATAACTAAACCATTTTAAATATATGGTTATACATAAAATAAATTAGACTATAAATATTAATTAGAAATATAAAAATATTTCCTACATAATGGTATTTTATTTATATTTTTTAGACATTAAATAATTAAATTTATTTATGATACAATGATGATGCAATAATTACCTTATTAATGAATGATTAAAATAATTGATATTAAAAATATCTAAATAAATATAAATTGAGACTTATAATTAATTAAACTAATTTTATAGGTTAATATGACATGTTAGGGTTGGTTGAATAAATTTTTTTTGAAGTGATAAATTTTTTATGAATTTCACAAAAACAAAATACCAAATAGTGTCAAAATTGACATAAGTGAGTTTTTAAAACAAATAGTATATTATTAATTGATATAATATACCTAAAAATATAAGTTTTAGAAAAATTAATTAGATAAGGTTATATATATTAATAATTAACCACATGTTGTTCTCTTGTCTCTTTATATTAAGATTATTAACCATTTATTGTAATAATACAACAATACATGGTAAAAGTTAAACTATTTAACTAAGAGTTAAATCTAAAAGATAAGGTTAATATGGTGACCTAAACCTATCTAAAAGCTATTGGTTGAGAGTTTTTATACCCATGCCCAGCTAATTATTTAAATAAATTTTTTTTGATCCATTATAAACTGAATATTATTGTATAATAAAATAATATTTCAATCTTTTCCTAAAGTGACTCTCACCTCTCTTATAAAAGGGTACTTCCCCTTCTCTCAAAATAACACCTCCAAATCCATTTGTCTCAGCAAAAACCTTCTAAAATATCCTCCCAAATACCCTAAATTCTACTTATAGGCATTACTTTTATCATAAATCCAACTTAATGATCCCTTTTGATCAACTTAAAAGGAAGGACCTGAAGAAGAGGTAATAATTTCACCACCTCTTTCAAAGTTCTTTTTTTCTCCCCCTTACTCTTTCTTTGTTATTTCCATACCAAAATTATAACTCCAATACCTTATACATACTGTGATGTTATTATAAATATATTACAACCATATCCATTATTCTATCCATCCTATGAATGATAATTCACCCTATGTGCATATATACGACTTACCATCTCCACGTCGTGGTGTAGTTTGTTATTCAAACACTTCATTATTTGGATGGGTATAATAATGAGTATAACTAATGTAAATAATAAATATAAAAGGTAAATTATTCTGTATATATGATATAACATCCAATTATATACTATTTCACCATCAATAGAATGATATTGTCGCTCGTGTGTACGTACGGATTACCGTCTCCACGAACGCGATGAGATTCATTCCCCATCATAACTATTCAAGAATAATTTTTATTTTAATATTAAAAATAATGTTTAAGAACTTAATATAATTTTGTATATGAATCAAAAACATAATATCCATGACAAACATGGCTTATGTAACCAATCATATAACGGAAAAACAATCAGTTAACACCTGAAATGATGATACTATTGAAATATTATAAACAAAGAAATATTAGATTATCATATATGATAAAATATTTATGTATGTGGTTATTTTATAATTTAATAACAATTATTTAACGATTATAATGGAGTTTAGAATACCCTCAATCAAGGAAAAGTACAAGGTAAGGGTTAATTCGATAATCTCTTCATTATACGAGGTTGTTTATACATGAGTATCTACTAGGACCTCTTTATCATTCCCATATGTGTTTCTTAAAAAGGTATTTAAAAACATTTTTACTCTTTATTAGACTATGGGTTAAATTAATTTATACCCTTTTTTGAAATTTTATAAAAAATTTATAAAGGAATCTTTCCGTCTTTTTCCAAACAAGGTCTTTTACGACCTTTTCGACAAAATTAAGGAAATAATATTTTTTTAACTTATATAGAGGGTGCATATATATTTTTCTGTTATAACTGCTTTGAATCTTACCTTACAAGATTATGAGAATATTTTCAAAATAAATTTTTTCTTTTATAATTATGTGACTTTTAAATGATTTCAAAATATAAAGAGATATTTCTCTCAAATAGTTGTGATTTCATCTCTGTCAACATCCATTGATGGATTTTACACTTGTTTGAAGTTGATTAACTATGATAAAATCATCCATATTTCATTGAGGGTTTTGTGATATGTTTGACTGTGGATCTGTTATTTTTATACCATTTATGGATTATAGTTAAAGTATTAACATTTCATATACTAATTTTAATATGAATTTTTATGTTATGTTTCATCCTTTTCATATGAGGAATGAATTGGACTTAGTAAGTGAAGGGTGGATCCCGCTATATCTCCTTGGTTCATCAGTAGATCTCATGAGACAAACTAGTCTCTTGGCACAAGTCCTTGAAAAAATCTTATTTGTAGTCTTGTAATGAGACCTTGACTATGTGGTTATGATGTCTAGCATTATTCATTCCATCATTAGGAAATTGGATATTGATATTACATGTGATTATTAGATTTTTAGAATATCCATGTGAATAAGTAAATAGAATTATTTGATTTATATTTTCCATATTATGCTAAATTTTATTTTTAAAAGGATTTTGTTTTAGTCTTATACATTGCCTTAAATGTTTATGCTTATTTATGAAAGTTTATGCTATATTTTTATCCTTACTGAGCACCTGATCTCACCCCTTTCTATATTTTATTTTTCCTAGGATGTGAAGAAGTATATTATGACAGAACTACCAAGATAGTCTAAGAGATGTGAATGTGTTCAAATGATACAATGTTGTTGTTGTTTTTTATTTTATAATGTAATGTAAAAGTGATGTATATATCTAGTACTTCTATTTCTACTAAACTGATCGGTCTTTCAGAATTTGATCCCTTGTGATCATGCCAATGTTATGTAATAATGCACCAAATCTAGGTAAATGGTGTCGAGGAATTTCATTTCACAGGGAATAATACATTAAGTAACAAAACCTATGAAAATTATTTATTATTACCTTTTGAAATAAATTCCCTATTATGTTATTATTCTCTAAATTATCCAAGGGGTATTTTGACCAGCTAACCAATCATTGTGTGCACAAAATCCATGGAGAGAAGCTCTTAATACTATAGAAATCTTCCCTCTCCGAGAACTCTCTCACAAATGAGAGAGATCCTCCTCCACCAGATCCAGGAGAATGCTTTGGAAGCAATTATCAAGGCAATCAAAGGAGGACATCTCAAGGGAAAGGATCTTTTGTGCTAGCACCCAAAGAATCCTTCAGTGATGTCTGAAGATACGTGGAGCACATGTGGATCACTACTAGAAGATTCATATCCTTATATTCTACATCTCAATGAAGCCTCACCTCAAACCCATGGTCGAATAAATCAATGAATTAAGAATCACCTTGGAGGTAATTCTTTAATTTAATTAAATTAAATATAAACAAAATATGTCTATCTTATCTTCTTGGTTCTAGGTTCTCTCATTTTTCTTTTATATTTGATTAAATTATATGGATACTGGAATTTATCATCATATTGATCTTGGATTAATCATCAATCATGGAAATTTTCAATGTTGGGTACATTCCCATCTATCGCTTTTACTACCCACAAAACTTACAATATCTTGGTATACTCTCAAACTTGACATGATCATACCAAACACATTTACATATTATTTATAACACTAGGAGATACCCATATTTATGCTAATGTCGCCAAATTATACTTTTGGATTGATAATGTTTGCTTCCTAGGTAATTTTATATCAGAAGAAGGGGTATATATGGTTCTAGAAAAGGTGAGATCTATTATTTCTTGGGAGAAACCCAAGAATTTTTTTCATATACAAGTTTTTGTGTGGTTATTTATATACTACTAGAACATCATTAATGTATTTTAACACATTTAAGTACCTATCATAGGCTTTACCAAGAATGGTGTCACATTAACATGGTTAGAAGCTTGTGAGAAATTCTTCTAGGAGTTGAAAGTTCAGCTGACCTTAGTGTAAATATTAATTCATCCAAAGATAATAAAAGGATATAAAGTCTATTGTGACTCATCAAGTATCAGACTGGGTGAAGTTTTGATGTAATGGGAGTGATTTATGGTGTACGAGTCTCGATAGTTGAGACCTCATGAGATTAATTATTGTACACATGATCTTGAGTTGACATTTGTGGTTCATGCCTTATGATTCTAGAGACATTAACTACTTTGGGAGGTATTTTTGGTGTAAAAAAACATAAATCATTAAATACATATTCTCAAAATGATACTTGAACCAAAGACAATAAATTTTGGTTGAATAACCTAATTATTTTTAATTTGATATTACTATATGCATGGGAAATGAAATTTGGTTGTGGATTCTCTAAGCTAGAAGACTCAGACTCAGGATATTTAGTAATTTAGAATTTAATGGTAGTTAATGGAATTATTTTAAAAAATTCATCTATAAGTTCAAGAGTTTCACAAGAATTATGTTCTTATAGCTTCATCAGTGACCTATTAACTTATGGATTGAGTGAATATGAGATAGATTTATGATCCAGAAGGCATGGTCCTAAGAGAAAGCATTCATGGTGAAGACCGACCACCTATTTTGGTCATAGATGAGGATGATATATTTAATATTTATATACATTTCCGGGTTTCCTCAAATGTTTGAGATAAATTAATGTGATAATATCATGCTTAAAAATAAGAAGTTCACCCTAGAATCACCAAGATATACCATGACTTAAACCAGTAGAATTGGTTACCAGGGATGAAAAAGGAGATTTTATGCTTGGTTAATTGATGTTATACCTATAAATAGGGGAATTAAGAATTTCCATGGACTGATATCTTGTTAAAACCCTTACATATCTAATATTGTAAATGGGATGAAGTCACTTTAGATTTTTTTGATGGGATTACTGAAGTCACCTTGAGGTTGTGATATAGTATAGGTTATCATGGATAGTCCAATAAAATTTTTCCACTTTTTTCTTATTCTAGAGACCTCCTCAGTGGATGATCTTGGATGACTTTATGTCCTTTAGATTATATATCTTAATGGGCCCCCATGATATTTTATTAGATAGGGATGATCAGTTAACTTCATGGTACTAAAAAGGGTTGTAGAAGGCTCTAATTTTATAGGTTCTTCGGAGCATATCCTATCACCATCAGACTGACGGTTAGTCTAATCATACTATACATGTACTATAGGACATGATCCATGCATATGTCCTTAATTTTTGTGGTTGTTTGTGGAAACACATGGCTCTTGAAAAGTTTTCCTTTAATAACAGTTTCCAAGCTACAATTCAGATGGATCTGTATGAGGCACTATATGGTAGGTCATTCCATTAACCTATATGATTTCTAGAGTCATGGTATATATCTCTAAAATATCCTCATATCATTTAGGAGATATCTAAGAAGTTATAGCTGATCAAGAATTGTATGGCTATTGATTTGTTAGATAAGAAGTCTTATGTCGATCATTGTCACGAACCTCTCGAGTTTTAGGTGGGAGATTGGTTATTATTGCATGTTTATTTTAGACTAGGACATCGACGAATTAAGAGTGTAATGACCCAGAGTTTATATATGATATTTTATTTTCTGAATAAATTTGCATTGTATTAAATTATACTCAAACAACACATAGAACCACAAAAAAATTATTTCATTAATGAAAATTATTACATTAGCTTAGAAATAAATCTATTTAAATGTGAAATATTACAATAAGACAAAATATATGTAACAGAAAAACTATAATGGGAAAATTTGGATCACTCTAGTCTACTATAATCATTTCCCTATGAACAATTCTATAAAAAATAAACATATTGTTTGTAAACTGATCGACATTTTTAGAAAATGAAAATGTAGAAGCTTGAGAGTAATTGAGGTGAATTATTAATTAGGTAATTAAGTGGTATTTTTAGGAGATAATTTAACCATTGTAATATTAATTAAACCATTGAAATAATAACCTGACCATTGGGAATAGTAACTTGACCATTGTGAATAGTAACCTGACCATTGGAATAGTATTTTGACCATAAAATAATAAAATATAATATAAAAAATATTTATCATTAAAAATTTAAGAAAACTTAAATATTATAATGCTATAAAATAAATATTAATATTAAAAACTCAAAGAAACTGTAAGCACATATTTAGTAAACTATATTTTAATGTATTTCATAAAAATCATTATTTTTATATTAAAAATTAAAATAACCACTATTATAAAATTATTTTGATGAAATAAATTACATTTATTAAACCAACACATCAAAATTGTACAAGGGTGATTTTTCAATAATTTTCTGAAATACTTCAATTTTTAGGTGAATAGTAAAAATGCAGTTTTATTGTAACCAATGTATCTTAAATTACATCATTCATTTTGTAATAATGAACTAATAATTTTTAGAAAATTAGTATCAATAAAACCATATTTAATTTCATAAATTTTTCTTATAAATACAATGAACATAATTTCCAAACCTAAAAATCATTTTCAAAAGTACAAAGTCAAAAAAATTCCCTTAAAAACAATTTTTTCATTTGTTCCACATGACTTTTTCATAAAAAATGAATTATAATTATAAATGGTTTTAAATTCCTTAAAATTTATTATATTTATATATGATTTATTATTTCAAAGATATACCTATTCCAATGTTTTCATTTGATGTAGTATTTTAATCTATATTTTATCATTAAAATACCCCTCTCCTCTAGTATAAAAACCTCACTCCCTTCCTTTGGAAAACCACTCATACCTATATTTAAAAAGCCACAAATATTCCAAAATCCTCAATTTAAAGTCCTTTATAATACCTAGGGACATTCTTGAGTAAACTAAATCCAAACATCAAGGAATTTTTAGTGTCATACAAGAGAAGCTACACCGAGGAAGGAGTAAGTTTCAATCAAATCTTCTCTCTTTTTCTTATTCTATTTATTGTTTTCAAATTCCTTTAAAAATAAAAACTTATAAAATTAATTAATAAGTATTTTTAAATGATATTAATTATTTTAAACTATTATAAGTGTCATATTTATGATATATATAAATTTTAAACTTCCTTTTCCCACCCTTTTGACAATGTCCTGTCAACGGTTAGTTAATAGCCAATGAGGAAATTGCCAATAATTTTCTTATAAAAAACCTATGTATGGTTAAAATAAAATATTTATCATATATTTATGTATAAATATATGTATTTTAATATTTTTTTGTTAATTTCACTAATACATAAATGACCTTAAACAAAAATAGTGGCAGCGAAACAAAATGGTAAAATTTAATGAAAACATGATAAAAAATAATTCACGCTTAAGAAAGAGTGTTATAAATTATAATAAATTATTTATAATGAGAAAATAGTGGAACAAATGAACATAATTAACTTATATAACAATGTTTTAAAAATACTACATTTTTTATTAAGGAGTCATAAAAGTTATGAAATAAAGAGGGATTTAAGGTAAGGGGATTCTCGAACACAACTCCTTTTCTTTGGGTCAACCCTATTTCCCATAATTTTTAAGTATGGTTGTACCTCATATATAGTTATAATTTATTTTAACTTATAATTAATGGATATAAATGTTTCTATATTTCCAAAAAAAATTAATGAAAAACTTATTTCAATTAGACTTTAATTTCCAAAACTTCATATTTTACTTCTCTTGAGTTGTTTCTTCTCCACTCAAGAACAACATTGTTTCATGCCAAAGTATGATCTCCCATATTCGTTGTGTAACCCCAAATTTTTTCCTGAAATTATTATAAATGAAACTCATTCCATTCCATGGGTTATTTCATGGCTATGATTGTTATATGTTCTATGTGGCATGCATGATTATGAGCACTTATGATGTGATAGGTGGGCCTGAAATTATATACCCCTCCAATGCATTGGGTAATGTGTTGTATCTTATGATATTATATGAAATATTAATGTACATAATGCTATATTGTTTCACAATAATTATGTTATAATTTATGATCATATGTTACGTGTGAACATGATGTCAGCTTTGTTCACAACAATGTGTGGTATTTGACCACTATGACATGATGTTTCGTTTTATAATATTCTATAATACACACATTTATCAAATGTTTCCCTCATTATTATGATTATTACCCTATGATTATGATATGATTATTTTTATTATTCTAACCAACGTAATATAATTCATGTCCTTTATCCATCCCATGATACTCCTCACCTTACTAAGATTTTAGATCAACCCTTTATTTGATGTATATCCTTAGGTGATTATAAGTACTGAGGAGAATGTGAGAGCCATAATAGGATAGAGAAGAAAGAATTAAATAACTCTTAAGTTTTATTATGTAAAAGTGATGTTTTTAGCCTAATTTTCCCAAGATACTAAACCTTTGGATCCTAGATTGCATCACTATTATGTTGTTTATCTTAAAAATGATGTAATAGTTATGTAATGAAAAGTTCAGGTCACTATAAGAAGAAAAGTCAAGATTGTTCCTAGATTCATAGAACGTTTTGACATTTTAGAGAGGATCATATCAGTTCCTTATCAGATATATCCCCCTCATAGATATAGGACTAATCATTATGTATTTCAAGTTTCATAGCTATGCCATTATCATTCATACCAATCTCATATCCTTGTGTTTTAGGAAATTTAGTTAGATTTTGATGCTTCTTTTAAGAAGTATATAGTTCATATTGGTGACTATAGAATGAATTAACTTAGAAATAGGTTTGTTCCTCTAGTTCTATTGCTACGGTAGCACATCCACATATAGAAGGAGACCTAGGAGTGAGAGTCTGATATGCGTGCTTAGTGGTTGAAGTTATTCTCAAATGTAGTTCATCCACCCTCAAAAGTGAAACTCAGGGAGAGTTGTCTTAAGAAGGGGATGTTATAATATCCTTATTTTTCTCATGTGGCATGGAAAATTTAAATTTTGGTTTAAAAATCACATTATATCCTGCAAAAAATTTATAAGGAACTAACTAATGGTTTAGACGAGTGTGGGCTTGTTTGGATCCTAGAGGTTTAGTTTTCAGAGAAGTAGTGTGTGGCATATGGTTGGAACATGGTTAGTGCTAAACGTGTCACTCAAACATGTGATATGTATATATAAGGACATGATTTCTTTAAACATGTAATAGGGGATACACGAACATGAAAAACTTTCAATAAATTACAGGAACGTTGAGCTCAGTTTTCACATGGTTTTTTAACTATGTGATTAACCATGTGAGGGGATATAGGTTTTAGATAGTTATAAATTAATAGTTTGTTGATGGTTGAAATTTGTTTTCACATGAACCATGTGATTGGAATTTAATATGGATGTTTGTGTCACATGGTTGGTGAATGGTTATACTAATCATGCATTCAAACCATGTGCCCCTTTAAATAGGGTGAAAATTCAGATTTTCCCCTGATTCATTTAACCTTATTTCTCCCATTTATCCTCCCCTTACACATATAGAAACCCCTATTCTCAAGATCCCCCTTGGATATCCTCTTAGTAATTGAGATATCTTCTTCATCTCATCTTGGAATTGACCATTTTTCATCTCATTGGATCACTATTTTTAAGGAAATCAATCCTATTGTTTATTTTCTTTCTTTATCGCATCATCTTGAATGTTATATACATGAGATGCATGCCCTATTTTTAGGTTGTTTTTTTTGGTTTTTTGATTTCTTCCATCCTAGATCGAATCATATTCCAATACTGGATGAGTTTCCTATTACTGGTATAAGGTAGGTGTTATGTCACTTTTACTTAAAATTTTAGTTTTTTATATGATGCATCGTTGTTCCATAATCTGGACTTCCAATGAGTAGCTCCTAAAATGTGAATTTCATTTAATTAATTTATTTATACTTTTTCAAGACACTCCCATAAGCCCATGACATTATGGAGGTTGGTGACCTCAACTCGAACCACCCCTTAGAGTGGGTTTCTTTTATATCCATGACTAAATTGAATTAAATTAACTATTTAAGTTAATTAAATGGATTGTAGACTAGAATTAATACATAATTTACTCTTGTACATGTCTATAAGATCAAACCACATCCTAAGGTGAGTTTTTGGGCTCATTAATTTTGATTTAAATTTTTATATTGAATTAAATGAAATGGATAAATGTTTTAAATGGAATATGAATGATAAGACCATGTCACTTATCCCTCATTAAATTATGAATCATAATTATAGAAATTCTTGTGGGAAGATAATCATTTATTATATTATTCTCAATTAAGGTCATAAACTAGGGTCATTATAATGGTCTGGCTTGCTTGAGCGATACTTGGTTTCCCTATGTAGAGTGCCTTGGATAGGCTCACAGGATGCCAGCCAATTCACTAATTTGTCTGCCAAGAAATATACCACAATTGGATTCTATTGAAGTATTATATTTTGAATGACTTGTCTTGGTACTTATGATTCGTGTAATACCCCAATATTTAATGATATATATTTTTTAAAATATTTTAAATTTCTCCAATAGTTTTTGTTACACATAACACTGAGATTAAATGAACTATGATATACCATTAAAATATTATTATTTAATATGACAGTTATCACCTAGATGTTAAATTATTGGGAATGGATAAAATTAACTAAATTATGAAAATTTATATTTTCCACATATTGAAAATTAATTCATTTTTTATCAAGTGATTAGAAATGAAAATAAAAATCCATTGAAAATAAAAGAAATGTGTTTCTAAAAAACAGCTTTTATGAACTAAATATGTTTTTAACTTTATAAATTAAACAATTCACTATTGGTAAATTAATTTAATGAAATTTATATATTACATATTTAATAAAAAAATTCAATCAACTAATAAATTTTTTAGGAATAGGATAAGAATAAATTTAGTCTTATGCTTAAAATAGTATTTTTTTTTAAACTGTTTCATCATGTTTTTCACACTTATTTCAATATTAATTTTTTATTATTTTAGAAAATTTATATTAAAAAATTAACTTCATATTTTAAATCAAAATTTAAAAATTATCTTAGATTTAATTTTTGATAATTTTTTGAATACATTAATTTTTTAAAGAATAGCGAAAAATACATATTTTTATTAAAAATTTGTCTTTTCATTTAAAGCATTTACAGTGTTCCATTTTTTTAAAATTAATTTAAAATTTAGTATTATTATATTAGTGTTAATAAAATTTAGTTAATTTTAAGCTATTTTATTTTAAAAATTTTAGAAGAACTTTCTACACTTAAGGAAAATTTTTCTTTCAAAAACCTCTTTTTCATCACGTTTGCTGGTTTAATTTAAAATTAAATCTTTCCACTTATGTGAATTGAATTTTATAAAATGTATTAAATATTATTCATCTTCATAATTAATATTATTTAATAATTTCAACTTAATTTTTTTATAATGAATATTAAGAATAGTAAAAATCCATTACAACGGTTAAGGCTAAAACGAGCTTATTGGGGGTTAAAATAAAATGATAGGGGATAATTTGACATAAAACATTTATTTTAACACCCCTATATTTCATATTAAGTTGTATTCAATAGATTTTGTAGTACGAAACACTGATTTGGCTTGCATAACACGCAAGATTGAGCTTTTATGAAACAACACTTTAGTGTTGTATTTATTTAAATGATATATTTATAACTTGTCCATTAAATATAGTAATATAAATAGTAATAAATAATTTTTAAATTTTATTCATAATTTTTTCACATAAATAAAACATATTTATAATGAAATGCATATGTTTTGGTAAAATAGTTATATGTTTAGAAATACTATTTTCTTAAAGGAACTACTTTTTATGTCCTTTTGTGAAAAATAATAAAATTAATTTTAGCCACTCTTAGAAATTTAATTTGGTAAAATAGACTTAATTTTTTAATTTTTAATATAAAAATTATCTTAGGGTTAATTTTTTGTATTTTTTCTGAAAACTTTCAATTTTTTATGAATAGTGAAAAACACTGCATTATTAACCGGCATTTTCATTTAAATAATTATTTTAAAGAATAAATAGGTACACAATACATATATTAGTCCAATTTTATGTCATTGTAATCATTTTCATAATAAAATTACATATATAAATTTTTATCGAACTTTTGAACGTCTCTTTTATCCACCTTCTAGGCACATTTTCAAATTAGCATTAAACGTAATTTTACCACTTTTATGAATTGAATTTAAAAAATACAAAATAAATTATTTTAATTAGGGTGAAAATTTTGGTCTAATATGATCAAAATAATTTTGGGTGAATAGTAACTTTTGAATATTATTTACCACAGTTAAAGGTAAATATGGTAAATAAAGGTAAAAATAACATTATAATAATATAAATTTATCCTAAAACTTGTCCTAACCATATTGGATGATTTATTACCAACCAAGACAACCCTTATGATGTAAATTTGGATTTTTTAAGCCACTTGGGTGTGATTAAGACATTTATAACATTTAATTATAAGTAAAGGTAAAAATATCATAAACATGACTCTTATTACTAAAACAATTTTAATATGGGGTTATATAAGTGATATATTCGACTATAAATAGTCATTAAGAAACTAAAAATATATGCTATATCATGGTTATTTATTTGTAATTATTATGAATTAAATAATTAAATTTAAATATGATACAATTATAATACAATAATAGAGTTATTAATAAAAGAATCAAATAAATGATATTATAAATATTAAAATAAATATTATTTTTAATATTTGATTCCATCCATGAATAATATGGATGAATATGGTGTGTTAGTATTGATTTAATTCATTTTTTAAGGAATCAAGTTGTTATGACTTTAACAAAAATCAAGTATTAAATAGTGTCAAAATTGACATAAATGATATTTTATAATAAATAATGTTTTATTAAATGATATAAAAGTCATAAAAATCTAAGGATATTTTAAATAAATTGTATAGTGTAAAAAAATTCATTAATTATCAACTTTATGTTCTCTTGGAATTTTATAGTAAATATACTGACCATGTCGTGTAAAAATACAATAAGTCATGGTAAGAGTTAAACTATTTAACTAGGGTTTAAATCTAAAAGATAATGTTAATTTTATGACCTAAACATGTCTAAAACTTATTGATTGATAGTATTTAGACCCATACTCATCTTATCCTCTAAATAAATTAATTTTTATCCTTTAGAAACCGAAAATCATTTTATAATAAATTAATATTTCAAGATTTTCCTAAAGTGTCCATCACCTCTCTTATAAAAGGGAACTTCTCCTTCATTTAATTCACACCTCCAAAGCTATTTGGATCAGACAAACCCTATCCATTTCCTCTCCCAAATTCCATCAATACATCCTAGAGGCAACACTTTGGTCAGAAATCCAACTTAAGGAGTCATTTTGGGAAAATCAAAAGGAGATGACCAAAAAAGAGGTAATTGTTTTATAAAACTCTTTCAAAGTTATTTCATCTTATAATTACATTTACTAAGTTATTACCAAAATAAAATAATAAATAAAAAATCTAATATATTAAGATATGTTTTTATGATAATGGGACCACCATATTCCTCCTTTTACCCATCCTATGAAAAACAATATCACCATGTGTGTGTACGTACGGCTTACCGACTCCACATCGTGGTGTGACTATTTTTCATATATACTTTATTTTGACAGGTATAATGATGAATATAAATGAATTAAATAATAAATATAAAATTATATTTTTTCTGTAAAATTTATATTCCATCCAATTCCATACCATTTTACCATTAAGAAAATGATACCCTCGCTCGTGTGTACGTACAGCTTACCATCTCTACGACGTGATGAGATTCATCTTCCACATTCATCATCCAAGAATGATTATAAAAATATATATTAAGAATAATTATGAAATATATGACATAATAATTCAACTATAATTATATATGTGTGTGTGTGTACATATATTTCATTCACTTACTTCCATTCAATATGATAAGAAAATGGAAACAGTGTTCATGCATATGTACGGCCTACCGTCTCCATGAACAGTGTTTTCCATTTCATATATCTATCCATTATATATATTTATATTATGAATATATATGATATATAAAATATTTATAAATTATTTAAGTAATTAAGTCATGATCTAATTAATACGATCAATAATAACAAGTTAAAACACATGCGATAAAGAAAACAATTATTACCCAAAATGTTGCTTTAACTTGTAATTATTAATAAATGAGTAAAATAAAGTCATAAAACAATCATATATGATATCATAAATATTATTATGATTCTTTTATAAGTTAATAATATGTTCAAAACCATTATACATGAGTTTCAAACACATATGGAGAGTATCAAACTTAAGGTAAGGGTTAATTTCACAATATCATTATTACACTAGTTTGTTTATACGTAAGTATTTACTGGGACATATTTATTATCCATTTCCATGTTTTGTAAAAATACATTTCAAAATATTTTTACTATATCTATAAAAAATAGTCATTTATACCCATGTTTTAATTTTTATAAAACGTTTTGAAAGGAATCTTTATGTCCTTTTCCAAACAAGGTACTTTGTGACCTTTTCAAAAAAATAAGGAACAAATTTTTTTAACTTATATGGCTTGAGTGTTTTTTTCCACTGTTATTTCACCTTAAAATTTTGAAGCTTACCTTATAATCATACAAAATAATTTTTGAAAGAAATGTTTTCTTTTATAATTTCGTGGATTTTAAAATATTTCAAAGTAAAAAAAGGGATATTTCTATCAAAAAGTTTTAATGATTTTGTCAAATTATTTTCATCTTTGTCAAATTAATTTGTTGTATTTTATCATTAATTTAGGTTTATTTATTGAAGTTTTTATGATATCTTTAACTATGGATGTTCTCTTTTGATACTATTCACGGTTTATGGTTAAATTATTAAAATTTCAGATGCTAGTTTTAATATGAATGTTTATGTAATGTGTAGATACCCGATTTTAACCATGTAAGACTTTGGAATATTTTTACATATATTTCCAGAGATAGGGACTAAGATGGCGTGCAATTTCGAAGTCCATTGCACCTAGAATAAATTATACAAAGATATTAAGTGTTTTTATATTATTCAAGAAATGGAAATTGGATATCTCTTAAATAGTTGATTAGATCAGAAATCTAAGACCACAGTGGGGTCCAGAACATGGTGTTTACACTAGGCGCGACATAAAATATTTCGACGCGAGATGTTCGGACCCCTCGCTCGTTAACAGTAAATTAAATTAATTTATTTATTTATTAATTCAATCATTTAATAGGTCAACCCCCAAATAACTCTTAAACGGTAACTTAGATTGGAAGTCTGAGGCCACTATTGAGTCTGAAGCATGTCGTTTAACCTAAGAAGGGTAAATGTTTTTTCGATATAAGAATTCGGTAGAAAAAGGTCCCGGAATGAAAAAACGTAAATAAAATAATTAAATTAAATTGTTTTATTTGAAACTCTACTTTTAATAACTTCCAAATGGGGACTCAGATTGGAAATATGATATTGTCATTGAGTTCGTAGTGTGGTGTTTACCCTAAGTGTGACCGCAGTTGAGAGGGCACAGGAGATTCAGATTTTGTGTCTACTGGAAGTTTTCTATAAATAGGGAATTAATAAAATGAGAAGAGTTAAGTCATTTTCCCTCTTGGAAGGCAAAGCTCTAGCTGATGGAGATTCAACGTCTGAACATCATCAGATCGCGACAAAACTTCAGACACTAATAGATCAAAGTGCATCAAACATAGTGATGAAATCGGATTCGATGTTGGATTTCTATTTCAGATTATACAACCCCCTGATTCAATATTTCATCATATGAAATCCTTTCTCTTTGTTTTTAATGATTTTTAATCCTTTTCTAATGTCCGAAAAAACAATTACCATCGTCTGTTTTAATATTTGATCACCATTTCTTCGCATTCTTTGCGTTCTTTGTCATAAAAATTTTTGCCTTGCACAAATGATCTCCAATCACTGAGTTGGACCCATATCTGTGAATCCCACAACTCAAGGAGTCCCAATATGTTCTCGAGTTTTAGTTTTGAGAACTAGAGGAAGCACAGCGGTGAGAGGAAGCGGTGTTTACTTTTGGAAATGCCTAAATGAAAACGGATCTTTGGGAGGAGGCTGGCTCTGCAAAGGTCTAATCCCAAGGATTCCAAATCTGGTCCCGGATCATGTTTTGGACCACCAGAGTGACAATGGTGGTCCACAGAAGTTTTTGGCATGGGTTCCGATGAGAAAGACTCTGGCGGCGGTGGAGTCACGGTGTCGGCTAGGGGTTCAAGTCGGACCGACCGGTTCGGGTTGGTCCAGGCCGATTTCGAATGGGGGTTTTATTAAAACCCCCATAACTATTTTTTCAAGGGTCTTTTTTTTAAGCCTTCTGTAGCCACATGACCCTTGATTCGAGGCAGACCATTTTAGGACACTTCAAAAACTTTGTGTCCCGGGATCAAGGTTCAGTGACATGAAACATCCATTTTCAATAATAATAATATAATTATTATTATTCAGGAAACTTGTATCAGACTGTACGTCTGCATATGACGTCCGATTAACCCACTATCTGAGGCATTGCGACATTGTATTTAAGGCGGAATTTTCAAGACTACTTTTGGGTGCTTCAACTAAAATAGTGGATCAGGGCCCATGAGTTCTATTTCGATCATTTTTTGTGAAATGTGACCTTTTTACCGGGTATTCGTTTGGGATGATCGATTAGTCGATCTAGTGTTTTTTCCCATGTGAATCGCAATGACGCGATTTTCTCGACTAAAATTGGGAATGAGGCATGGGACCCATGGGATGTCGTTCGAGCATAATTTAGTGTTTTACAACTTCTGCATTAGATGTCTATTAGGGGAAATTAAATATTCTAACTTGCATGTTTTTTTGCAAGTATCGCAATGCTGTGATATGTTTGGATGTGCATATCCTTTCATGATTGGTAGTGATCGAGCACCAATCAAGTGTTTATGGTGAAAATCATCCTTTTAAACAGTTTTCCTTTTTGGGAGAATGAATAGCTGATCCCAAGTGTTTTCCTAGGGGATAGCAATGGAATGATCTGTGTGAAGTGGTTTGGGATCGAGGTGTGGGCCCCATGGGGAACTATTCGCGCACAATAATGTGGAATGTAGTTTCTTCACTAGGAGTCCGTCTCGGGTAAATGAATATTCTGTCTTGTGTATTTTTCCTCAAGGATTGTAACGGTGTGATATGTTTGGTTATCTGAAGCTGTTTTCAAGAGGCATGTCAGTAGAATTACATTTTCATACTTGGGATCAATAACGAGCAACTCGCGCCCATCATCCTTTTGGTTAGAGGTTCCATGTACTCTAGGAGTACATGGGAACACCTTGGGGGTACTTGATCACAATTTAGTAACCAAGTATTGATAGGAACATGGCCTGATGATGATGGGGTCACATATCGTGTTGTCCCCACATGTGCCATGTACCACTTTATGAATCTTCTACCTCTCATATATCTTTCTTATGAATTTTTATTTTGGCCTAAGAGTAACCTATTATGAGTTTTTTTTCATGTAGAATGTGGTGGTTCCCTTTGAAGTGGATTTTGAGGTAAGATGTGATATGTTCTGATCGTTATGTTTATCTGAGGTGAAGCTTGATGTTCTAGGTGTGACGCCTATCTGAGGCGATGCTCGATGATGATAGTGATGGTAGTGATGTTTTCAGAATCACCAGAGCAATCCCAAATTACCCTCCAACTGGGCTGGTTAGTGGAAATCACTGGTTACTCTTTCAGGCCTTACCCTCCAACTGGGCTAGGTAGTGACGTTTACAGGTTACTCTTTTAGGGATGACCCTCCAACTGGGCTAGGAAGTGGTGTTTGTAGGTTACTCTTTTAAGGCTTACCCTCCAGTTGGGCTAGCCAATGGAATTCGCCAGTTACTCTTTGAGGGCTTACCCTCTAACTGGGATAGGTAGTGGCATTCGTTGGTTACTCTTTCAAGGTATACCCTACAGTTAGGTTTGGAAATAGTGTTCACTGGTTACTCTTTTAGGGATTACCCTCCAACTGGGTTGGGCAGTGGCATTCTCTAGTTACTCTTTCAGGGCTAACCCTCTAGTTGGCTTAGGAAGTGGCATTCATTAGTTAATCTTTTAGGGATTACCCTCTAGCTGGGTTGGGCAGTATCTTTCACCGGTTTCTCTTTCAGGGATTACCCTCTAGCGTGGTTGGGCTGTAACATTCGTTGGTTACTCTTTAGAGCTTATCCTCCAACTAGGATAGGTAGTGGGTTTGCTGATGACTCTTATGAACATACCCTCCAACGGGGCTGGGTAGTTGGTTCATGACTTTGTGATACGATCTCTCGACTATGAGGCATAGTGACGGGATGTGTTTTATGTAAATTAGGACTATCAAGAAAGAGTGGTGCTTTCCCACCAAGAAGTTCCCTTGTGACGCAGCCTAAAACTATGTGAATGAGAGAGATCCACCCAAAGTGGATAATATCAAGGTGCGGTGATTGATCCCCTTTGACTTGTAGTTCAGGTCAGATGTGTGGGATGTTGGGCATCGATGGTGTTTACTTCTATAACTTTTGAAGACTCTTTTCTTGGGTTGATCTAGTGATATGGATATCCCATTAATCTCTCATTTGGGTTTCTTTGGTTGAGAATATATATATATATCATATTATGGTACCTACTCCTTGGGCTTTGGTTACTCACATTCTAGGAGAGGCAAAGATACATGGGGTATTCCATGTACTTTTCATGTCTAGCTTCTCATGGTTGGATGAGTCTACACTACTACTATAGGTAGTGAAGAATCGATGAGAAGTTCATCTTATCACCATTTTTAGCTCCTCATGTTTGGATGATCTTACTTCATTTTTTTTGGATTGAGTTGTACTCTTTTATTTTACATTGTTCTATATACTTCTTCCCTCTTCAATACCTCACATGTTACTCCCTTGAGCCTTTGGGGCATCCAACTGAGTATTTTTATACTCACCCCTGTTTGGGATTTTCCCGCATTCGGTGTGCCCTTGTAGACTATGAACACATTGATCATGACTTTAGAGGATCATAGGGATATTGGGTGCTTGGACCGCATGTGGTGGTCGTTTCTTGGGATCCAGGAGCAGGGCTCTCTCAGTTGTTTTACTTTTCCACCTATTTCTGGTTTGTGGCACTTTTCTAGTTGGGAATGTATTTTTTCCCTTTCCCTTTTAGTTTACTTTTCTATACTTGTATTTTTTATAGGTTGATGCATATTTGTGCCTTATATATATTGCAGTGTTATATCTTGTTTTCCTTTCCCTCTGCACTTTTACACTGAGTTAGATGTGTGTGTGTCTGCAGGTACTTAAGCAAAGGCCTCCCCAAGTTTGTTATTCCTATGTCACTAGTTGCCTGGACCTGAATTATGGAGGCAGGATTGGGGTAGTTTTGGCTTGAGCCCTGGTACGGGTTAGGTAATGAAAACGTGGTATCAGATGTGGTTCATTCCTTGGGACATTGTTTAGATGATCCCTAAAAATAAATTGGTTGGGTTTTAGAGAAACAGTTTCAATGTGTCTCAAGGGTAGATCTTTGGCCAGGGAGTCCAGTGATGGTGTGGCGGCTGACGTAGCCATTCACCAGGACCTTGATTACCCACTTGTTGAATCAGCGTGCTAAGATGTTACTTACATGAAAAACTGGTACATGCATCATATATTATTGAGTCGTTGACTATCCTTCTTGAGTCAGCTCCAAATCATTATTGATATGTGTGTGTGTGTGTGTGTGTGTGTGCGCTCATTTGACCATGGTACTCCTTAATCAGATTCATGATGCCTCTATGATGACAACCAACTAGGATACTATCTCTGGTTCGTGATGATGATTCCTTGATCAATGAGGTCTCAGTTCAGGATCCATTATACATTTCCCCTTTCTATAGGAGGTCGGGTATCATCACCTCCACTAGTGGAGCAGTAGTTAGTTCCAATAGAGCAGGCTCAGGACATCTGTAGGTTGAGCATGCTTCGTGAGTTCCAGCATTAGAGACCACTGAGGTTCTGCATTAAGCCATACCCTCAGGTAGTGAAGGGTTGGATAGAGTCGGTGGTTTCCCTCTTCAGGATTTTTAGGACACTGATAGGTTATATGGAAACTTTAATATCCAGTCTTTTTCCATGGAGCATCTTGGCTTTGGTAGAGCTGGGATACTCAGATGCATAGTGAGTTGTAACTCTCGTGGGAGGACTTCTAGTATCTATTTTGTGAGGAGTAATAACCCTCATTCTTACGCTCCGTATGATTTTAGGAGCTAATGGAGTTTAGGTGGGGAGGGATGATGGTGGCTGAGTACGTGACTAGGTTCACAGACCTTACTCGATACTCTTTAGACGTGGTCCATGAAGGAAACTTCTGGGCACGAAAGTTTGAGTAGGGTCTCTTTAGAGTATATTTGAACTAGCATAGTGCCCTTGTGCATCCTCACATCTTTTGAGGTGTTGGAGCAGGCACTAGTGACATAGGGATTTCTATCAAAGGGGTGCCAGTTGGCCAGTTTTGGCAATAGGCACAACAAAGTTGAGACTTCTTCCACAGCTATTAGATGTTAGTTGGAAGGCCCTTGATGCTGGAGGCCTCCCCTTGATTAGACTCAGGTACATGGTCGGGGACAACATAGAGCACCGGGACAACCCAGGGAGGGTTAGTGCTATGCTTGTAATGGGTGAGGTCACATGGCATGAGAATACCCGACCAGATGTGTTGATCTTTCCAGGTATTTGGTAGATGCACCACCATGGTAGAGGTAGTGTCGTGATTAGGGATATCCTAGTTGAGGATAGAGTGGTCCTCATGGAGATAGTGATTGCAGAAGAGCAGGAAGAACTATGGTTGGTGGACGATGTTTCAAGGTCCTTCCACCACCACTAGGCGGCCCACGTTAGGCTTAGGGAGCTGGCGGTCAGGGCTACGGACAGCTACATTCTATGGATGTCTACAATCCTACAGCACAAAAGATGATAAGAGGTATTCTTTTTGAATTTTCTACATTATTTAGGATAATTTGTTAGAAACTATGTGAGGTACTCCTTTCTTCCAACTCCTAACTAGAGGAGTAACCAAGGGTGATGTGGGTTATTGGTGTAACCCTATATCATTATTGTTCAAAGTATCTTTGAATACATGAGAAAGAGGGGTTTAACCCACTGAGAATCATTTTTGTGATGTGAGAAAAACTTTTAGGGAGAGTTAGTGCCACCCAAAGCAGATATTATCGAGGTGTGGTGGACGAATCCCTCTGACTTGTGTGTTCATGGTGGGGTTGTCCAGTGGAGTGTCAAATAAGTTCTTGGTTTTCTAGTGGGTTCTTTCTAATTGACCTCTATTTTCTTGAAATGAAACTAGTGAGTTTGGAAGAGTTCTTTTTTGGGGGATTACTCTCCTTACAAGAGGGTCAAAGACACAAGGGGTACGTCACGTGATTTTTGTGTCTGGCCTCTTATGGTTGGATGAGTTTTATCACTTACCATGTTCATTGGTACCTTGTGTGATCAACATCAATATTGATATTGTTATCAAGTACAGTTCGAAGTGATGGACACCCCATAAACATAACTACACAACTCACTATGAGGTGCTGGCAGTAGCAATCTTCACCCTGAGAATGTAGAGACGCTATCTTTTGGGAGAGTACTTTGTGGGTTGCTTAGACCCCCAGTGACAACAGTGATTCCAGTCATGACATGGAATATAGAGGTTCGTCAAGGGAATTAAACTATATCCTTAGTTTCTTTGGGCCGTTTGGAATTATGCAAGAGATGGCGTGATTTCTTACTGCCTTTCCCTACCCCCAATTGCCAGAGTGGTCACATGACATCTTCCACATGTCACAGAAGATGAGATATGTGTGTGTTTTTATGCACATAATCGAAAGGAGAAGAGATTATGAGTACGAACTATCCCTTTAGTTTTTGTATTGTGCTATCATGGTGATGTGCAGGTTTTCCTAAGAGCAAGAGAGCTAGATGTGAGCTCAGTATCCTGAGTTGTTTTTTCCTAGTTTTGCTTTTTGGGGACGAAAAGCATGAAGGAGGGAATGATGTAGAGACCCAGTTTTTTATGTGTAAGAATTTTTAATATTTCTACATTTATTTATAGAGCTAGGTATTGAGACAACGTGCAATTCCGAGGCCCAGTGTTCCAAGAATAAACTATACAATGATATTAAGTGTTTTTACTATTCACACAATGGAAATGGGATATCTCTTAAACGGATGATCATATCAGAAATATGACACCACATTTGGGTATATAATAAGGTTTTTACCCTAGTAACAGCATAAAATATGTAGTAGTGGGACGTTTAGACCCCTCGCTCGTTAGTAGTAAGTTAAATGGATGAATTAATTTTTAATTCATTCATTTAGTAACTCAAACCCAAATAACTCTTAAACAATAACTCGAATTGGAAGTCCAAGGACATTGTTGAGTCTGGAGCATGCCTCTTACCCTAGGAAGGGTATAAGTTTTGTTGGTGCAAGCCTTCTGTAGAAAAATTTCCCTGAGGGAAAAACTGTAAATTAAATAATTAAATTAAATTTTTTTATTTGAAACGCTACTTTGAATAACTTCAAAATTGGAACTTGGATTGGAAATGTGATACCATCATTGAGTTTGTATCATGGTTTTTACCCTAAGGGTAACCTCAGTTGAGAGGGAATAGAAGATTCGTATTTTGCATCTGCTGGCAGTTTCTTATAAATATGAAATTAAGGAAATGAGCAGAGTTAGCTCATTTTCCCTCTCACACGGAAAATATCTAGCCGATAACGATTTGATGTATGAACGTTGTCGGGTCACGATAAAACTTCATACATGGATATATAAGAGTGTAGTGAACACAAAAGTGGAAGCATATTTGAGGTAGGATTTCTATTTCTAATTCTACATCCCTCTGGTTAAATATTCCATCGTCAGAAATCCTTTCTATTTGTTTTTGCTGTTTTAGAATCCTTTGTTGATGGTTGAACAAACATCAGCCATCATCTGTTTCAATTTTTGATTTCCCATTATTCACATTCTTTATCATAAAACTTTTATTATTCACAAAAAACCTCAAATTGTGTAGTTGGACCCATATCTGTGAATCCCTCGACTTGTGGAGCCCCGATCTGTGCTCGGTTTTGAGTTTCAAGCGCTAGAGGAAGCGCAACGGCGAGCGCAAGCGGTGGTTACTTTTCACCATGTCAAAACGATGACGGATTGTTGATTAGAGGCTATATATATAGATTTCTCATCTCGAGGATTCTAGATCTTGTCTAGGATTGCACTTTGGACCATCGGAGTGACCGTGGCGGTCCGTAGAAGTTTTTCGATGCAGGTTCTGGTGAGGGAGGCTCTGGCGGCGGTGGTGCGTTCCAGCAGCAGTAGCGGCATGGTCCGTCATAGCGGGGACGTGGTCAGGAGCACCGGTGAGGTGGCCCTGCCCGGAGGAAGTTGGTAGAAACATGGTGGCGGTTGATGTTTCAAGTCGGACCAGCTAGTTTGGGCTGGTCTAGGCCGGTTCAGACCAGGGTTTTATTAAAACCCCCATAACTTTCTTTTCAAGGGTCCGTTTTGTGATCCATCTACGGCCATGCAACCCTTTCTCTGAGGAAGACCATTTGAGACTAATTTAGGAACTTTTTGTCTATGGATAGAGACTCAGTGACCTGAAATATCCATTTTTAATAATATTAATATAATTATTATTATTCGGGAAACTTGTATCGGATCGTACGTCTTCATACGACGTCCAATTGACCCACCGTATAAGGTGTTGCGACCTTAGAGTTAAGGAAGACTTTTCAAGACTAATTTCTGGTACCTAAACTGAAATAGTGGTGTGGTCCCCATGAGGCATGTTTTGGGCATTTCTGGTGAAATGTGACTTTTTCACCGGGTATCTATTTTGGATGATCAAGTAGTCAATATTGTGTGTTTTCTCATTAGGATCGTAATGATGTGATCCGCCTGACTAAATTTGGGGTTGAGGCATTGGCCCCATAGGACACCATTCGAGTGTAATGTAGCACTTTACAACTTCGGCATGAGAAGTCTGTTTAGGGAAAGTGAATAGTCTAACTTGCCTATTTTTTGAAAGGATTGCAATGGTGTGATTTGTTTGGATGTGCGTAGCCTTTTTTATGATCATTAATGATCAAGCACCAATTGGACGTTTGTGATGAAAATCACCATTTTCCCCAGTTGTCCATTTTGGGGGAATGGATAGCCGATCCTGTTTGTTTTTTTGAGGGGATCGTAATGGAATGATCTGTGTGATGTGGTTTGGAATCGTGGCATGGGCCACATAGGTCACTATTTGTGAACAACATGGTGGAATGCAGTTTCTTAAATGGGAGTCTATCTCAGGCAAATGAATTGTTGATCCTGTGGGATTTTCCACAAGGATTATAGTGGCGAAACCTATTTGGTTATCCAAATCTATTTTCAATAGGCAGTTTGGTAGAATTATTTTTTATCCTTTGAATTATAAATAAGCAATGTGTGCTCATCAGCCTTTTGGTTAGAGGTTCCATGTACTCTGCGAGTACACGGGCATGACTTGTGGGTACATGATCATATTTTAGTACCCAATTATTTCTAGGTACACGACCCGATGATGAGGTGAGGTCACACATTGTGTGGGACCTACATGTGACATGTACCACTTTATGAATCTTCTACCTCTCATAGCTCTTTCTTCTGTACTCAGATTTTGGCCTGCGAGTAGCCTATCTGGAATTTTTTTTCACGTAGAAAGTGATGGTGCCCTCTTGAGTGGATTTTGAGGTATGATGTGAGATGTTTTGAGTGTGATTCTTTTCTAAGGAAAAACTCAATGTTCTGGGTGGGATGCCTATCTGAGATGACGCTCAATTGTGAAAGTGATGGTAGTGATGTTTTCAGAATCATAAGAGCAATCCTGGATTACCCTCTATCTAGGCTGTGTAGTGGCATTTTCTATTTACTCTTTCAGGTCTTACCCTCCAGTTGGACTGGGAAGTGTCGTTCACCAGTTACTCTTTCAAGGCTTCACCTCCAACTAGGCTAGGTAGTGGTGTTCACTGGTTATAGTTTTGGGGCTTACCCTCCAGCTGGGATGGGTAGTGGATTTCACCAATTACTCTTTCAGAGCTTACCCTCTAACTTTATTGGGTAGTGGCATTCACCAGTTACTCTTTGAGGTCTTACCCTATATCTGGGTTGGGTAGTGGAATTTTCCCATTACTCTTTCAGGGCTTACCCTCCATAATGACTGGGCAGTGGCATTTGTCGGTTTCTCTTTCAGGATTACCCTCCAGTTGGGTTGGGCAGTGGGTTTGTTGATGAATCTTCTGAGTATACCCTCCAACGGGGTCAGGTAGTTAGTTCATGAATTTGTGACATGATCTCTCAATTGTGCAACATAGTGATGAGATGTGTTTGATGTGACTTTCGACTCTCAAAAAAAGGGGGAACTATTACCACTAATATGTGTCCTTATGACACATCCTAAAACTGTGCAGATGATATAGACTCACCCAAAGTGGAAAGTATCAAGGTTCAGTGATTGAGCCTCTTTGACTTGTAGTTAAGGGAATATGTGTGGGATGTTGGGAATCGATGGTGTTTACTTCTAGAACTGTTGGTGACTCTTTTCCTCGGATGATCTAGTGATATGGAGATCCCCTTAATCTCTCATTTGGGATACTTTGGTTGAGCAAATATATATATCATATTACAGTACCCACTCCTTGGGATTTGATTACTCTTCTTCCAGGAGAGGAAAAGACCTGCAAGGTATGCCATGTGGTTTTCGTGTCTAGATTCTCATGGTTGGACGAGTCTACTCCCCTACTATAGGTAGCGTAGACTTGAAGAGGAGTTCATCTTCACACAATTTTTATCTCCTCGTGTTTGGATGAGCTTACTTTACTTCTTTGTTGGATTGAGCTGTAATATTTTTTCATACATTGTTATATCTACTGCTTCCCTCTTCAGTACCTCACTTGTTGCTCCCTTGAGCCTTAGAGGTGTCCTACTGGGTATTTTTATACTCACCCATTCTTAGTCTTTTCCCACACTCAGTGTGCCCTTGCAGATGACAGACAGGTTGATCATTAATTCATAGGAGCATAGGGATATAGAGTGCTTGGACTGCGTGAGGTAGTCATTTCTTGGGATCCAAGAGTGGGGCTCTCTCATCTATTTTATTTTCCCACCTGTTAATGAGTTGTGGAACTTTTCTAGTTGGGTGTGTATTTTTTCACTTTCCCTTTCAGTTTACTTTTTTGTACTTTTACTGTTTAGAGGTCAATTCATGTTTTTGGTTTATATATATATCAGTGTTATATCTTTTTTCCTTTCCCAGTACACTTTTTCATTGAGTTGGTTGCATGTGTGTGTACAGGTACTTAAGAAAAGGCCTCCCCGAGTTTGTTATGCCTTCAGCATTGGTCGCCAACCCCTGGCCTACAGAGACGGTCTTGGGGTAGTTGTGGCTCGGGCCCCAGTACAGGCCAGGTCCTGACATTATGTTTCACCCTTTTCATATGAGTAATTTATTAGACTTATTAAGTGATGGGTGGGACCCACTATATCCCTAGATGCATCAGTAGGTCACATGAGACAAACTAGTGTCCTGACACAAGGCCTTGATGATATATTTATGTATGTTCTGGGCACTAGGCCTTGACGATGTGGTTATGATGTTTGGAATTATGCAATCCCTCATTATGAGATTATTTATTTATATTACATGTGATTATTATACTATTATAATATCCATGTGATTTTTTAAATGGAATTATTTGATTTATTCTTTTTAAATTATGCTTAAGGTGATGTTTAAAAGGCTTTTGTTTTAATTTTATACCTTGCCTTAAAATATTATTCTTATTTGTGAAAGATTCTGTTGTATTGTTTAACCTTACTGAGCATCTGAGCTCACCCCTTTCTTTTGTTTTATTTTCCCAGGATTCCGTGAAGCATATTATGATTTATATGTAGGTTTAAGAAAAGAGAATAATTTAGTTCTCAAAGTATTATCTATGTTTTGTTTTATACTTTGAATTATAAAGTAAATTTCACATATGTAATCTATTTTTCAAGACTGCTAAACTGATTGGTCCTTCAAGATTTGATTCATCATAATCACTCCCAATGTATTAAAATAATGCATCGAATCTGGGTAACTAGGGTCAGGTTGTTATATTTGGTATCAAAGGAATTTTAATAACAACCTTGGAAATAGATTTAGAAAACATAGATTAGGGATCATCACCCTAAGATGGACTTTGAGGATAAGTATATAGGAACATCCAAGAATTTTCATAATGTAGAGATTATGTGTGTATTTCTAGAAAATAAATCTCTATCTGGATACTACAAGTGGGCATGGTTCTAACATAGATTTACCTAGGAGTAATAACTCTCACAAGGTGTTTCGGGCTTGACTAATGGTAACCTGGTACACAACAATGAGTCTTACTATGCACCTGGTTTGACACTCTCGAGGGATATGGTTTGGATATTTCTCATTTTATTTACAAGATTTTATGAAGTATTTATGAGTAAATATTTCCCCAGAGAAAACATTTTTATGATTTTAGATTAGATATACATAATTTTTTTAATTAATGTTCAGTATTTTACTAGTTTTGAATTATGCATTACGATTCATAACCTAATCTAGTGTATACCATTGTTTAGAAGTAGAGCCTAGTGGAAGGAATGGAAACTGTATCAATGAACCTAATTCATAAAGGTATTGTTCTTATATACATGATAATGATGTTAGAGTTGGATCTACAACTGTCTCTGAACAACTTACAACCATATTAGGACAACTAATCTAAGTTATGAATAATAACCTTACCCATATGGAACAGCCTGATCCACAACGTGGAGGAAAATTGTTAAATCACTTCATGAGAAAAAAACCTCCAACATTCAATGGGACTACAAATCCATTTACACCTGTAAAATGGATAAGTTCTTTAGAGAATATATTTCTTTCATTGGGATGTAATGAAAGGGAGAATGTCATCGTGGTATTTTATCATCTCTCAAGAGATCTAGATCAATGGTTGTCACTAATCCAAATCATGAAAGAGGAGGATGAAATTGCAAGTATAGAATGGAAGGATTTTAAAGAAATTTTATTGGAAAATTATTTCCCTCATGAGAAGAGATCATATATAGAGAGAGAATTTTTGAATTTGAGACAAAAGGAGGATGAAAATTTTGTGAAGTATGAAGTATACTTTACAAGGTTATCAAGGAACACTACATACTATATACCAAACCCAAGGAGAAATATTGATTAATTATTTTATAGGTTAAATCCATTTCTTCGAAATACATTGCTCTCCCAAAATTTCTCATTATATAAAGATATAGTTTCATGTGCTATCAAGACAGACAAATAATTTTATTCTGACTTTAATGTAAATAAAGAGAAAAAGAGGACGGTGGAGCAAGATATTGATAAAGGAAAAAGGGAAAGAAGGATTTTACCATATGTGATAATTGTGGGAAAAACGCTATGGTACTTGTCTGAAAGGAATGGGACTTTGTTACAAGTGTTGAGAGAAAGGTCACCATGCTTTTGATTGTAAGGTAAAGAAAGAATCTATAAATATGCAATGCAATAATTGTAAAGAGATGGTACATTATGCAAATAATTTTCCAAAGCGTCAAAAAAATATAGTTTGGATAAAGGAAAGGGATCAAGGTCAAGATTATGTTGTTACTACAATAGATGTGGAATAATTAATGTATTTGGGTTTTTGGATTCAACAATTTTGTTATTTGAGTGTTTTATCAATAATGTACTGGTTATAAGAATTATGGAATATATAAGGATTCTACTGTAGTACTATTTCATTAAGGATTTGAGATTTTATGGTACAAAGTAAAGTGACACAATTGCAAGTTAAACTATTTGGAAAATATATGGATGAGGGAAATATAACCCTTAGTATGTTTCTGATACTGAGATAATGATATTGGAATAAAGTGATTATTGATTTGGATAAATCATATTGGATATTATTTCTTGGGGTTTAAGTATGATTTATTGGATTTTATGTACTCACATTTTTGGTTTTAGTAAACATTTTTAAGATGAATGAAATACTTATAGACCATATGATTTGTTAAAAGTGATTAATACGTAAAGAATCATCTTGAATATCCATCTCTAGGTGAACGAAATAAAGTGAAAATAGATCGAATCACAACCAAAGGATAACATTGATACATGGAATAAAATCAAGTACATTTTATTGAGTTCTTATCTCGATAGTAAAATAATCTCCAAACTCTAGGAAAAAGTATCTAAAAATTTGTTATCCTAATACCTTATATTTTGTTAAATTGATGATATTTTAAATCATCATAGATTTAGTGCTTTAAGGCCCTAAATATTCCATTTATTTTTCTCTTTTTTGTGATTAATGACATCAATCAATCCCTAAAAATATTTAAATTTTTCCTCCATGTATGTATCTTCACTTTCCACTAATGTAATCCTATTTGAAATCCAAATTTGGTGGTGACTTTTTCATTTCCCTTTCCCTCTTATTAAGAATATATTTTATTAACCCTATTACTGATGTGTGTTTTTGAAAATGGTATTTTCTATTATCAACCTTTTATTTTCAAATTACAATTTCAAATTGCAAGGAAGAAATTTATTTAAGGATGGTAGAATGTAACACCCCAAGATTTCATGATACATTATCTTTAACATCTTTTCTTGCACAACACACTGACTTGGCTTTGTAACATGCAAGATTGAGCTTCTGCGAAACAACACTTTAGTATTGTATTTATTTAAATAATATATTTATAACTTATCCATTAAACATAGTAATATAAATATTAATAAATAATTTTTAAATGTTATTCATTATTATTTTACATAAATAAAACAAATTTATAATGAAATTTATATGTTTCAGTAAAATAATTATATGTTTAGAAATATTATTTTCTTAACAGAACTGCTTTTTATGTCCTTTTGTGAACAATAATAAATTAATTTTAAACAATCTTAGAAATTTAATTTGGTAAAATATACTTCATTTTTGAATTTTTAATATCAAAATTATCTTAGGGTGAATTTTTGGTATTTTTCTGAAAACATTCAATTTTTGATGACAAGTGATAAACACTGCATTATTAACCGACTTTTTCATTTAAATAATTATTTTACTGTATATTTATTTTAATGTAAAAATAGATACACTATACATATATTAGTCCAATGTAGGTAATTTGAATCATTTTCATAATATAATTTGATATATAGAATTTTATTGAAATTTTGAACGTCTCTTTTACCTGCCTTCTAGGCACATTTGCAAATTAGCATTAAACATAATTTTACCACTTCTATGAAATGAATTTTAAAAATATTACATACATGGTTGAAATAAGGGTGAAAAGTATCGTCTAATAGGTTCTAAATAATTTTTGGTGAGTAGTAACATTTGAAAATTATTTACCACGGTTAAAGGTAAATAGGGTAATTAAAGGTAAAAATAATATTATAATAATATAAAATTACCCTAAAACATATCCTAACCATATTTTATGAGTCATGGACAACCAATAAAACCCTTAGGGCCAAAATTTATTCATTTTAATCCACTTGGGTATGATTAAGACATTTATAACATTTAATTTTAAGTAAAGGTGAAAATATCATAAACATGACTCCTATTACTTAAACAATTTTAATATGGGGTTATATAATTGATCTCTTATACTATAAATATTCATTAGGAAAATAAAAATATTTAATACATCATGGTTATTTATTATTAATTTTTTATGAATTAAATAAATAAATTTAATTATGACATAATTATGATGCAATAATAGAGTTATTAATAAAACAATCAAATAAATGATATTATAAATATTAAAATAAATATTATTTGAAATATTTGATGCCATACACAAATTTTATGGATGAAAATGACATGTTATTAATTATTTAATTCATTTTTTTTAATTAATAAATTTTTTATGACTTTAACAAAAATCAAGTATTAAATAGTGTCAAAATTATTATAACTGAGATTTTAAAAAAAAATACTATTTTATTAAATGATATAAAAATCACAAAAATCTAAGTTTATTCCAAATAACTTGTATAGTATTAAAAACTTCATTAATGATCCACTTTATTTTCTCTTTCCATTTTATAGTAACTACACTAACCATGTGGTGTAAAAATACAAGAAGTCATGGTATGAGTTAAACTATTTAATTGGGGTTAAATCTAAAAGATAAGTTTATTTTTAACATATAAACATGTCTAAAACCTATTGGTTGAGAGGATTTAGACCCATAATCATATTATACTCTCAATAAATTGATTTTTATTCATTAGAAACCGAAAGGAATTTTATAATAAATTAATATTTCTGGATTTTCTAAAAGTGACCCTCACCTCTCTTATAAAAGGGAACTAATCCTTATCTTTAATTCACACCTCCAAAGACCTTTTTCTCAGCCAAACACTGACCACTTCCTCTCCCAAATTCCCTCACTTCATTATAGATGAAACAATTTGGGCATAAAATAAACATTAGGAGTCCTTTTATGCAAATAAAAATGAAATACCCGAAAAATAAGTGATCATTTTATCAAACATTTTCAAAGTTCTTTCTTCTTATAATTACATTTACTAAGTTATTACCATACTAAAATAATAAATCCAAAATCTACTATATTATTATATGTTTTTATGATTATGGTACATTCATAGTATTCCTTTTAATAATCCTACGAAAAACAATATCACCATGCATGCGTATGTACGGCTTACCATCTCCGCGGTGTGGTGTAAATTGTTTTCATTATACTTTATTTCTATGGGTATAATGATGAATATAAATTACTTAAATAATAAATATAACCTGATATAGTTTATATAAAATTCATATTCCATCCAATTATATACCATTTAACTGTTAAAAAATAATATCGTTGTTCGTGCATACATACGGCTTACCATCTCCATAACGCGATGAGATTCATCTTCCATGTTCACCATCCAAGAATGAGTGTACAAATATATATTAAGAATAAGTATAAAATATATGACATAATAATTCTACTATAATATATATATATATATATTTGTGTGTTTCTGTGTGTAAATATATATCATTCACTTAGTTCTATTCAATACGATAAGAAAATGGAAACGGCGTTCATGCGTACGTGCGGCCTACCGTATCCATGATAAGTGTATTCCACTTCATATATATATCTATTATATATATATATTATGAATATATTATATATATATATATATCATTTTATATATTATTTAAGTAATTAAATCGTGATCTAAGTAATATGATCAAAAATAACAAGTCAAAACACATGCGATAAAGAAAGCGATTATTACCCAAAATGTCACTTTAACTTAGAATTTTTAATAAACGAGTAATATAAATTCATAAACCAGTAATATAAGATATCATGAATTTTATTATGATTCTGCTACAAATTAATAATATGTTCAAAACCATTATACACCAGTTTCGGATATATACGGAGAGTATCGGACTTAAAGTAATGGTTAATTTCACAATATCATTATTACTCGAGGTTTTTTACTTGTAGGTATCTACTGGGACATATTTATTATCCATGTACATGTTTTATAAAAATAAATTTCAAAATATTTTTACTATCTCTATAAAAAAAATTAAATTCATTTATACCCATGTTTTAATATTTTTTAAATGTTTTGAAAGAAATCTTTCTATCATTTTCCAAACAAGGTACTTTGTTACCTTTTCGACAAATTAAGGAAATAATTTTTTCTAACTTATACGGTGTGAGTGGATTTTTCCACCATTATTTCACATTAAAATTTAGAAGCTTCCTTTACAATCATACAAAGTTATTTTCAAAAGAAAGTTTTTCTTTTATAATTGTGTGGATTTTAAAATATTTCAAATTAAAATGGGATATTTATATCAAACAGTTTTAATGATTTTTTCATTTTATTTTCATCTATGTCAACATCCTTTTTTGGATTTTATGATTAATTGAGGTTTATTTATTGAAGGTTTTATGATATGTTTGACTGTTTATGTGCTATTTTTCTACCATTTATGTTTTATAGTTAAATTATTAATATTTTTTATTCTAGTTTTAATATGAATTTTTATGTTATGTTTCACACTTTTCATATGAAGAATTTATTGGACTTAGTAAGTGACGGGTAGGGCCCGCTATAGCCCCTCGATCCATCGGTAGGTCTCGTGATAAGAACTAGTGTCTTAGAATGAGTCCTTCATTGTATATTTGTTTATGGTCTTGGAATGAGGCCTTGACATTGTGGTTATGGTGTCTAATATTATGCATTCCCTCAGTATGAGATTAGTTATAAATATTACATGTGATTATTAGACTAGTAGAATATCCATGTGAATGTTTAAATTGAATTATTTGATTTATTATTGCCATATTATGATTAAGGTAATGTCTATAAGGATTTTGTTTTTAATTTTATACCTTGCCTTAAAAGTTTATACTTATTTAATAAATCTTCTTCTATATTGTTTAACCTTACTAAGTATCTGAGCTCACCCCTTTCATATATTTTATTTTCCCAGGATGCCATGAAGTGTATTATGATTTATATGTAGGGTTAAGCTATGATAATAATGGTTTTATCAAAGGATTATATATGTTTTATTTTATACTTTTAATTTTAATGTAATGTTCACATATGTAATCTATTTTCCAAGACAACTAAATTGATTGGTCCTTCGGGATTTTATTCCTTATAATCATGCTGATGTATTAAAATAATGTACTGACTCTGGGTAACTGGGGTCTGGGTATTACATTTATAATTTCTAATTCATGGAAATATTTAGACCTTATCTTATGTAAGGTTCTAGGAAGTTCTATTTTGGATCTATTTTCCCAACAAAGTAACATGGAACTATTTTTAAACTTTGAAAAATTACAAGTGTGCCACTCACCTCAATTATAAAAGAGAATCTCCTCTCCTATTCTTTTCAAATTTTATAACCATTTTTATTTATCCAAAACCTACCCAAATAAATTCCTTAATTACATACCCACATCCTATATTCATTTTTTTATCATAAATCCAATCTTATATGGATTTATCAATAATCCTAAAGATGTTTTATGAAGAAGAGGTATCATTCTTAACTGTGTGTTTTTGTTTTATTTCTTCTTCCACTTCTATAAAATCATCTTAAAACATTATAAAATAATAAAACTATCATATTAAATATACTTATGTTTTTTTATGTTAATTTAATAACCAATATCTATCTCCTCTTCCATAAAATGGGAAATAAAACCATTATTCATGTGTACGGAGGATTACCGCCTCATGATCCGATGAAACTCATTTTCTGTTATCACCTATGAAGTATATATATATGATGATGGATTTAATTTATATATATTATATTTAAGAAATAATTATAATTATGTAAAATTAATATTCCAAATACTTTATTACCATACAGTCCATTGAAAAATTAAAATGTCATTCATATGCATAACTGACTTCTGCCTCTCGAAGTGATGTGTTTTGTTTTCATAACCACATCACATGGATGATATATATAAGTTTATTTAAATAAATAATATGAAATTTATGATATAATTATAATTTTCTTAATATAAAATAATTATTTATTTATTTATATTGTGATCATTGGAAAATGAATATGTTTCTCCTGTGTACGTACGACTTATCATCTCCATGATTATAACGTAATTCATTTTTCATAACCATATTTAATGGTTTGTTTTAAAATTATAATTAATGTATAAAAATTAATATTATTTTATGATTATTATTATATATATTATGTAACAATTAACCCTTTATCCATAGTCAATACACCTAATCCATTTGGAAATTATGAATTGAACATCCTCAAAACACCCAACGTGGATGTAACTAATTATGTAATAAATATGTAATTAAAATAAATTACATAATTTGTTTAATTATAAGGAATTAAACCTATAAAATGATATTAATAAATAAAATAAATTTTATAAATTTATTATACATGAGGTAAAGGACAACACGATAAGTCTGGACTCGAGGTAAGGTATTTCGTCCCAATTTCCCTTAATTGAGGCATGTTTTAATGTTATATGCCTAATTTATTTTATATAGTGTATATACTTTTAGTTTTAAATATTATTTCATTAATAATTCATAATTAAAGGTATTTTCAATTAAATTCCTCTTTACTTCATCTAAGGTGATTTGACTTGAAAGTTACCTGAACGGCAAAGGCTCTGTGTTACAATTTTCTTTCTTTACAAGATTATTTATGATAAAGGTTCCTTCAGGGGAAGTAATATAAAATAATTTTATTGAAACACATCCCTTTTATTGTTCTATATTAATGAATTTTTTTACAAGGTTTTTTTCTATTTACTCTCTTATTTAATTAATAATCATCTAGAAATATGGTTGTAAGTAATATTGATCTTATATCTTCTTTTAAATATAGAATCTTTCTTACATGTGTATATATTCCATAAAATATTTTAAAGAATGTTTTTACTATTCTCCAATTATTTTTTAAATACATTTTTACCCACGTTTTACTTTTCATAAAATGGTTTAAAAGTAATATTTCAATCATTTTCTGAATAAAGTACTTTTTTACTTTTTTATAAATGTGTGAAATGAATGTTTTATTTTAACTTATATGGCATGAGGGGAATTTTATATCTTTCTGAACATTAAAATACATTAAGTATTCTTTAAAAACATCCATGTATATTATAAAATAAAATGTTTTCTATTGTATTTTGTGAATTTTTATATTTTAAAAAAGTGATTTCAAATTCAAAAAGTGTATTTTCTTCAAGAAATATTCTTTGTGGTATTTTAAAGATGTTTTCATCAATGATTACAACCTTTGATGTTACGTATTGATACTAATTTCTGTATATATGTATCTTATACATATACCTATCTCATTATCCATTCCTTTACTAGCTAATACATGCCTTATGTTAATTTCTAAAATGCCTTCTTTATGAAATTTTCTTTGATTATGATATGAGGCAAAATTGTGAAACATATTTCTCTCCATGTGTATTTATTATGATTATGACTTATTATTGATTTCTTTTTTTGGCACAAATAATAATGAAAATGTTATGATGGATGATCCAAGATAGTTCTCTAACTAATTGGGTAAAAATTTATTCTTATGAGATGTTATGTATGGGATTAGAGAGTAAACTTAATCCACTATGGTACTTTTCCCACTATGTTGTCTTTCAATTTATCCTTGACTTATGTTGATGTCATGTTTTGTATTTCAGTCACATTTCCTATGTTTCCAAGATTTTAAGTTTCCATTTTATTTATGTTATTATCCCATGTGATTACTCGTGATTCTTATCTTTTATGATATCATGTTATATCATGACTCATATATTATGTTTCTTTATCATGTTAATTCTCTTACTCTACTTTGTAGATCATCCCTTTTTTCATTATTTTCCCCAGGTTATCCCTTTCATTTTTTACAGCTCAAAGATATTTAGTATCTCATTATGGATATTAAAATAATGTTTTTTTATTTTAATCCCACTTTGGTGTATTATGAAACTAATCTTCAAAATAATCTCATCCTTTTTTACTTTTGTTTTTTCTTATTGCATATTTATGTTAAACCCATACAATAATATGTGTAAAAAGGTTTAGGTCACTATAGTTGGTATTATAGGAAATGTTTGGTTAAAATTTAGAAACTATAATGGGAAAGAATTAGTAAGAACTCTAGGTATAAGTCTAAGTATAGGATAACATCTTAAAATTTTGGTAAGGAACATATTATGTGATTTTCCTATCAATACATTTATGTCTTGATACTACATGTGGGCATGGATTTAAAATATATGAATCTAGGGGTAATAAACCCAAAAAGAGTTGTTTGAGTATATCTTATCCTTTTATTATATTTCATAGTGAGTGTGCCCTTACTGCACACCTGGATTGACACTACTAGGGGATATGCTTGGGTTACTTCATATTTTCTTCACAACCCATTATGAAGGATTTGAAAAGATATAATCAAGTATGATCTTGGTTAAACCAAATGTGTATTAGAATAAAAATATTATGTCATGATATATAAATATTATTAATGATATTTTATTATTTATCATGATGATTATTGTTACTCACACTATAATTTTTGGTTTTAGTCAAAGTATAAAACCATAAATAACTAGGATAACATTGAATGTGATGTACAATGTGTTGATGAGAAACTAAATGGAATGATAACTAGAGTGAAGGATATTGTTATAATTACTTATAATTTATCACAATATATTATTAATAAATTGAACCATAATCAAATCTAGGACTCACCAAATAAAAGAATGATATATTTCACTAAGAGATAAAGTGGTGGATACCATAAAGGAATGAAGATCCAGCTTCTTATATGTTGAGAATGTGGAAAGAATCACTTAAGGGAATGTCTCAAACTGATGAGGAGATAATTTATGTATGGAAAATAAGTACATGTATTAAGTAATTTATAAGGATAAATTAAGTGTTTAATGGATGAAAATGAAGTTCAACCTAAGGTACCATTTGTATTTTAATGTCTTATATATGGGAAACTAGGGAATTATCAGATTCAATGCTCAAATCCAAGTATTAAATCCTAAAGGACTATGTTATTAAAAACAATAAAGTGGAATTATTGAAGTTTTTATTTGTTAGAAATCAAGAATCATGTTGTTAAAGTATTTTTTATGAATGGTATTCTGGTTATAAGAATCATGAAACTTATAAGGATTGTTTGTCAGTGGTTTTTCTTTAAAAGATAATTTTATTGCTTCAGACATGAAAAAATCATCTTAAATACTCATTATGTGGAGAAAAGATGAGATTCACATGAAAATTGATTATGGTATGAAATTATAATTTTAAAGTAAGTGTATTTATATATTTTATTTTTTAATATGGTAAAATAATTACTCAAATTTAGTAGAAGGGTCTTGAAATAAAAAAAATTATTCATTTTTTATAAATAGATGGTCTCTTCTGCCACTAAAAAAAGAAGAAATTTTAAAATTATCTACTAAATGATTCTTCATTACAAATCCATGTTTTATATACCTTCAAATTTTCTCCTTATGTTTAAACCTAGTTTCATTTAATTCCATACAACATTTTTATTTACCTTTCCCTCTTTTTAAGATGATGTTTTATTAACCCTTTTTCTAATGTGGGTTTTCAACAAAGGTATTTTCAAATATCAAACCCTTGATTGCTGAGAACAAGTTAAAATTTTGAGTACATAATTTATTAAAGGGAACATAATTTAACACCCTTATATTTTATTATATATATTTTTTAAAAATAATTTTAATTTCTCTAATATCTTGTGTTACACATGACACTGAGTTTAAACAAATTGTGATATACCATTAAAATATGATTATTTAACAGGACAGTTATCACCTAGATTTTAAATTGGTAGGTAAATATAGGACTAACTAAATTATGAAAAATTATGTTGTAAATTTTTTTAAAATTAATTCATTAGTTATCAAGTGATTATAAATGTAAATAAAAATCTTTTTAAAGTAAAAGAGATATGTTTCAAAAAACATTTTTAATGCACGCAATGTGTTTTTATATAAATAAATTAAATTAATCAATATTGGTAAATGATTTTAAAGAAATTTATATATTAAATATTCAATAAAATGTTTTATAATTCATCTAATATTATTTATAGGAATGGGATAACAATAAATCCAACTTTATGATTAAAAACTATATTTTTCTAAAAATAGGTTTCATTGCATTTTGTACACTTATTTTAAAATTAATTTTTTTCAACTTATATAAAATATATTTTAAGAAATTAAATTCATTTTTTAAAACAACATTTAAAAAAAATAGATTTTTTTTATAGTTTTTTGAAAACATTAACTTTTCAATGAATAGCAAAAATTATTTATTTTCATTAAAAATTATCATTTAATTAAAATCATTTACAAAGTTAAATTTTGTTTTAAAATGGTTTTAAAAATATAATTTGATAAATTATATTATTATTAATCCAATTAATTTCATTGTAATCAATTTTATGTTGAATTTTGATATAAAAACTTTCTACACTTAAGGAAACCTTTTCTTTGGAAAACAACTTTTTCATCGTGTTTGTGGGTTTAATTTTAAATTAAATTCTTTAAATTTTTTAAATTGAATATGATAAAATATATTCAATATTTTCAATTATAATAATTTATATTAGGTAATAATTTTAACTTAATTTTTTTCATAATGAATAGTAAAAATCATAAAAATTTGTTATCGCGGTTAAAATTAAAATAAGTTTACCTGGGGTTAAACTAAAAATATAATGGATAAAATGAATTAAACACTTTTATAATTTCTATTTTATGGGAAAAAATTACTTTATGTGATCTAAGTTTCAAGTAATATCCATTTTAGATCCATTTTTAAAATTAAGTGACATGGAACTATTTTAAAACCATAAAAACTTACGGGCATGTCACTCACATCAATTATAAAAGGGCACCACCACTCCTCTTATTTTCACACTTAAAAATACTTTGTAGTTTGTAAAATTCCTATAAAAAACATTTATTACTTCACTCCACACATTATAGTTTCCTTGGTTTTATAATAAATCCAATCTAAGATGTCTTTACGTATAATCTTAAAGATTTTTTTCAGAGAAGTGGTATCATTCTTAATCGAGCATTTTTGTTTTTTCCACCTATTTTAAATATTATTCAACCATGATAAAATAATAACATCAGTATATTAAATATAATTATATGTTATTACTTTAATTTCATAACCAATTTCCATATCCTCTAATATCAAATGGGAAACAAACCAATAATTTGTGTGTATGGTAGATTACCGCTTTGTGAACTGAAGAAATTTTTTTCCATCATCACCTCTCATGGATATATATGATGATGGATTTAATATATATATATATATATATATATATATATATATTCATGACATATTTATCATTATGGAAAATTAATATATCAAATAATTCCTTACCTTAAAATCTATTTGAAATTATAATATCGTTCGTGTGTATAGAGGACCACCACCTCGCGAAGTGATGTGATTCATTTTCCATCACCACATCACATGGATGATAAATATAATTTTACTTAAATAAATAATTTATTATTTATGATATAATTATAATTATATAAACATAAAATAATACATATGTTATTTACATAATGATAATTGAAAAATTAAAATGTTACTCATGTTTATGTACGGCTTACCGTCTCCATGATTACAACATAATTAAATTTTCATAACCATATTTAATGGTTGGTTTTAAAAGTATAATTAATTCATAAAAATTATAATTATTTCATGATTATTAATCTTTAAATGATGGAATAATTATTCTTTTGACTACAATCAACACACCGAATCCATTTTGAAATAGTGAACAGAACATCATCAAAACACCCAACACAAATATAAATAATTAGTGAACTGGGCCATGAGGCTATAACATTGGCATAAGAAATACAATTTTGAAATATAGATAAGTATAGAAAATCATTTCCTTAGTAGTAAAGTCTCATTTATAAAACATATAAAAGAAATCTATGGGCCACTGAACCTCTTGGGTGGGATATACCACCATCCCAAGTGCCATCCCTTTCCTCATAGGGGAATGGGTTAACTCCCCAAACAATCATAGTAGTCAAGGTTCACTCCCAAGACCATCATAGCAGATAAATTACCTAACTAAATTGAGTTCAATCTCTATTTCAGTCCTGTATTATTGAACTGTTTTCACCCCCCATTCCAATCTTGTCTTACTGAACTGGGTTCACTCCCTATTTCAATCATGTCTATCTGAACCGGGTTCACTCCTCATTCTAGAATGGTTTTACTAAATTGGTTTCACTTCCCATTAAATTCATGTATTATTGAACCGGGTTCACTCCCTATTGGAAAATAAATATGTTTTATTATTAATTCATTATTACAACAAAGCACAACCTATAGAAAAATAAATAGGTTTTATAATAATTTTATCATGATATGACCCGTAGAAGAGAAATGGGTTTCATAAACATCTTCTCATAATAAACATAAACAATTTAGATAAATAATAAGAATTTTATCCTTGGATAATATCCCCAGTAAAGCATAAGTAACCTCAAATTATGTTATCTTAGATGAAAGATAATTTTTAAAGACTACTTGGGACATTTCTTGAGGAAAATATCTTTTCTTTGAAAAAAAATTTAAACCTAAAACATTATGGAAATAATTTTATTTAAAAAATATTTTAAAAATTATAAATTTATTTTTTTTAAATCATTTAAAACATTTCTTGATGAAAATACCCTTTTCGCTTTGAAAAAGTATTTTTAAAACATAAAACACTTTCAAAATACTTTTCACGTTGAAATAATTTATTTAAAATATAAAAATTTACCAAATATTAAGGAAAATAATTTCTTTGAAAATAAATTTTAAAACCTATAAAGGAATCTTGAAATCATTGATCATTCATGAAAGAGGGAAATATTGTTTATACTTTTCTTGTTAAAAACAAATATTATTTTCACATTTTTGGTGAAAGTCAAACAGGTGTTGTTGTTTTTTTAGAAATGAAATGAATATTACTTTTAAGAAAAATAAAAACTTAAATCATGGGTAAAAATTACTTCAATAAAAAAAATTTTAATGATAAAAATATTTTCCAAAACATTTTTAGAAAACATGGTTTTGGAAGAAAAAGGGTTTTCAACCAAAAAGATAGTTTTTCTTAAAAACATTCATTTTTAACTCTTGAGTACATAAAGAGAAAAAAATGAAGCTAAAACATGTATTATAATTACATTAACATATTAGAATAAAATTCATGAGTTTCTTGAGATATAGATCATAATATTTCATCAATGGAAGCATAATCATAAACAATCTCAATAAATGATGAGATTGTGACATAAAATGCTTACCACTTTGGTAACATTGAAATGTAAGCCCCATGAAAGAATAAATTTAAATGAAACATAAAAATATTGTGAGGATAAATAAATTCATTATATTAATGGTTATTTATAAATATCTCCTAAAATAATATAGGTTCATAACATAATCATATGTCTCAAAGAAGGCAAATTGAGACAAAAATCTATTACTATTTTGGTAACTTTTGAACTGTAAACCCCATGAAATAGAGATCCAAAAATGGATATGTAAATACAAAAAAAATTAGTTATATTTATAATAAAATACATTAATATTTAGTTTATACACCACATAAAATAAATATGTGGTGAATTTGTCTTGTGTCACATAGAAAATAAAAGTGAGATGGAAATCTATTACTTTAAGTCTTGACTTATTTCGCACTCATTTGAACCTAATGTATAATAAATATAAATTTATTATAAATTTATTATATAACAATAATTATATATATTATATCATATATTATTTACTTAAGTCCCTTTATTACCATTTTATTAACAATACTATGTTAAATTCATGTTTCGGGTAATAACCACTTTGTTTTTCATATATGTTTGATTTGCTATTTTAGGTACTCTTAATTTGATAATGGTTCCAGAACTTATAGAATAATAATAATAATAAATTTATTATTATATTTATACATTAAATATACTTTTAATACCAAACATGAAATATGGTTTTGATAAATGAATTATTTTACGATCATGGAGACGGTAGGTAGTACATACGAATGAGTAATGTTTCTATTTTTAAATGATCATTATGGAAAGAAGGTAAGTAATATATTATATTTAAATAATGATATCAATATCATAAAAACATATTATTTATTTAAATATAATTATACATGTCATTAATTTTGTGTGGTGACGAAAATAGAGTCACATCACTCTGTGAAGGCGGTAGTCCACATGTACACGAGTAGTGTTATCATCTTTCATTAAATGAAAATGTAAGAATGAAAATGATATATATTATCTTTTCAGAATGATAAATATTTAATTAATATCATTATTATTTCATTTATATTACATATAATCATTAAATTTACCCTTATCATCTTCCATATAAATTGTGAATGAATCGCATCACTTCGTGAGGCAATAGTCCATCGTACACACGAGCGACATTATCGTATTCCCAAAATATGGAAAGTATAAAGTTATGTCTGATATAATAATTATATAAGTATAATAATATCATAAATATCATATATAAAAAATAAATATATCATTATTTTCAACTATTATTTGTTTTGATAGAAAAATGAATGACATTGCTTCGTGAGGCAGTAGTCCACTATAAGCACAAATGATGATTTCATAAACCATTTTATGGAAGTGGGGAAGGTCGTAGGTCATGAACTTATTATAAATATTTATTAGAATATTTAAGAAACTAATGTTATTATATCATCATGGTTTAAAAATAATTGAAGGAGGTGGAGAAATAAATATAATAAAGATGCTAGTTGAAGAACATTACCTCTTCTTCGGGTATCATCCTTAGGTTTTCACTAAATCTATCCTAAGATCGATTTATATAAAAAATAAGGATTATAATATAGTAGTGTGTAATTTTTGAAGTTATTTGGGAAGTTATTGGCCAAACCAAATAATTTATAAGGTGTTAATAAGATAGGATAGGGTGGCCTTTTATAAGTGGGAGAGAGGACACACTTGGTATTTTTGAAAAGAAATAAGTGATCCTATGTTTTTGATAAGTCAAAAGGGTAAATATTAGTCTATTATCAAACCTTATAGGTTTCATGGTATAAATATGTCCATAAATTAGTTCTTAGACAAGTTTATAGGTTATTGTAACCCTTACCTTTTTAGTTCCCCTAGTAAACCCAATTTTACCTTAATTGTAATAATTAATTTTTTACTTCATTCGTTATTCATTACTATAAAAAACTAAGTTGAACTTATTATAAATAATAAATTATTATTATTAAAAATATTTAATCCAATTTTCTAAATTCCATTCACATAAGTGAAAAATTTTAAATTAAAATTAATATCGTAGACACGATAAGAAAGATGGTTTTTTAAGAGGAAAAGTTCAAAATTTTGAAATATTTTTATATCAAAATTCAATATAAAATTGATTCCAATGAACTAAATTGGATTAATTTATATAAAATTTAACTTATTTTACTGTAAAAATAATTAAAAATATAATTTATCATTATAAATAATTTAAGCGAAAAGGCATCTTTCAATTAAAATTCAGTATTTTTCACTATTCATCAAAAAATGAATCATTTTAGAAAAATAAAAAAACAATAACCCTAAAATAATTTAAAAAATATTATTTGAAATATTAGTTTTATTTTATAAGATTAATTTTCTAATATTTATTAATATTTATTTTTTTATAAGTGCACAAAAAGTTAACAAAACTGTTTTTTTAAATACTGCTTTTAATCAATAAATTTTATTTATTCTTATTTCTTGTGTAGAAAATAAAAACGATGAATTTTAAAAATATTTTTGAATATATAATATATAAATTTCATTAAAATCATTAACCAAAAGTGATTTTATTAATTTATTGATATAAAACACACTTATACCCATAAAAATATATTTTAAGAGAAAGATTTATTTTTATTTTCAAAAGAGTTTTATTTTCATTTATAATTAATTAGTCATTGAATTATTCATTTTATATAAATTTTTATTCCATATTTTCATAATTTATTTAATCAAAACCACCATTATAATGGCTATGTCACAATTATCGTAATAATATTTTAATAATATCTCATGTTTCAATTAAACTCAATGTTGTGTGTAAGGTAAGATAAGATTAGTGTCGCATGTAACGCAAAAAAATGGTGTTTTGTGTAACTAAAGCTAAAATTAGTGTTGTGTGAAAAGTAAAATATCAAAAACATTGAATAAATTTGAAAAAAATCACAAAAATCTCTAGGTGTTACATTCTACCCCTTTAAAATGAATTTTACCCTCAAAATTCATCTCAGTCGTCAAAGGTTTAACATTTGAAAAATTACTTTATAAAAACTCACATTATACAAATAAATAATAAAAATTCATTTAAAAATAGAAAGTTAGAAACATAATTTTTACCCAAATTAACTCATAACTAGGTTTCCACATAGGATAAATATGGGGGAAGTGAATATTTGGACATGGAAGAAATGTATAAATAATTATAGAGTGTGATAAAGATCACTGATCACATGAAAGTGGGTGGTCCTGAGAAAGTTAACAACCAAAAAACCATAAATATGTGATGATTTAAGATACCATTTTATTCATTTGAAATTAAGGTACTATGATAACATTTTTTTAAGATCTTTTTCTTAAAGTTGAATAATTTTCAATAGAAGATATACTTACTTGATTTTATTCCATTTCATAAGAAGAATATCATCCATTGGTTGTGCCTTGATAAATTTTCTCTTAGTATATTACAACAATAAATGAAGGTGAATTTGTTATACCTAAAGCACCAATAGATTATAAGATCTATAAATAAAATGATAATTCATTTTGACTATCTTTAGTGATCATAATAAAAAAATAATCCACATAGGTTATCCAATATGGATAAATCTTTATATAGTGGAGTAAAACATTAATATTTAAATGATCATTGAAAGAAAAACGTAAATTATTACATAAATTGTTAACCTTATAACCCTTAAAAAATTCAAAATTTAACGGAAGGACACTAAATTTCTCAAAATAAACATAACATTAATTCATAATATATCATAAAGTAGTTATTGATTATCACATACTAAACATGTGAATACCTTCGTCATGTATTCTCTTGAAACATGGTAATAAATTGAATTACAATAGAACCTTAATGGAAACATTCATGCTTCATCATTCCTTGAATAAAACCATAGATTAATGAATATATTTCATAGATCCAATAATGCTGTAAACTCCATCAATGATAAAATAAACTACTTTGTCAAAAATCTTTTATCAGTTCTAAGGTCATCAATACAATTCAATTTATATTCTCCATATCGATAATATTTTTATCCAAACTAAACACTATTTTATCAACATCCAGAACATACTAAGGGGTACCTTACCATAATAAAAATATTACCTTTCTATTAAATTAATTTTCAATTACATCACCATTATTCAACATATTCATTCAAATCCTTAATAAAAAAACACATATATTGAATAATCCTTATATATTTCAAAATTCTTAATTCTTGAATCTAAATACATAAATAATTCAATAATTTCACTTCAATGATTGTCATGGAATAGGTCCTTCCTTGGTCTATCTATAAATTCTTGGGTCTGGGCATTTATTTGGGTAATACCCATGATCTAAATAGATAATACATTGAACTCCTCAAAACAAATTTACTCTATAGCCCTTTTTTACACATTGATAGTATCTTCCCCTCTGTTTGAGAAATTCCTTTAGGTTTTTATTCACAGTATAAAAAGTAGGTATCCAAGTCTTCTTAATACTATATTCATTTCCATATTAAATTTTATAAAATTATATATTCCTTTTATTTGATGTGTCAGGAAACTCACTGAAGTTCATGTTGTAAACCATATATCACGATAGATGATTGGGCATAATCACAATATCTTTCTCCCCAGTCATCATCCAATTTAATTGATCACAATCCTTGAATTATCCATCAGATTCAATATTAGCATGATTCCTTCAGGTTCTATCCATTGACAAAAACTAAAAATCATATTGTGAGCAACACTAATCATAAATGGAAACAACATATTCATGAAAATCACTTATAGGGTGTCTAAATCATAACACATTGTTTTTAGTCTATGGAACCTTAGTTTTATCCTAGGTTATTCATAGTTGTATTCTATTTAAATCATTTATTATGGTTCATAAATAGATTGTGAATTTCCAAAGAATATCCCCAAGAGTGTCAAACTAGGTGTGCAGCAAGGCTCATTTTCATACACCAGTTCCCAGTCAAGTCTATCTCAATATGGTGTTTCTGGAGCTCTTAACCATAGGTAGATTTATGCTAGAGCCACATACACTTGTAATATCCAAACATGTGTGTAATTTCATGGAAACCACTCAATATATCATTTATAAAAATTCAAAGACATTTTCCAAAACTTTGACTCATCTTTTGACTTATCCTTAGAGATATACATAGACATATCCTTAGAAATATCTCTAGGGGTATCATTAAATAATTCGCATCCTAGTTTTCAAAGGTTAACTAAAACTTTTGTAATACCCCAAGTTTTTTAAAATAAATTGAAATTCATGAAACTTTGTTTTAATTAGATATTTATAACTATCCTTTAAATATAATTTTTCTTCTTTTATGCTTTGAATTTCAAAAACAGTCATCTACGGTTATGATCAGTAAGTTATTTAGAGTCTGATAGAACCAACTTATTTTTTTGGTATATAGCAACATACCCTTATGAATAGTAATATGAATAGTAATATGACCCTTATGAATAGTAAATCATATTAATATTTTTATTTTATTTAGGTTATAAGATAATGAGATGTTGATTAATTTTTAAAGGTGTTAAAAATGACTTATAGATTTAAAATTGTTATTTTGGAATAAATTATGATTTTATTTTAAACTAAATTAATAATATTTAGAAAACTATTTTAAAATAATGGAGTTCATTTTTGAATTCTACACATCGAAAAATGGTTAGGGTGAATTTTTGGTATTTTTCTGAAATTCTTGAATTTTTGATGAATAGTGAAATACGTTAAAATACCATATATTCAAATTATCAGTTGAATAAACTATTTGATTTAATCCCACATGATTAGAACTCATATTATATCTTTAATATTTTTATCACAATAATTAATACTATTAATAGTCTATGATAAAAATATTAAAATAATGATTAAAATAATGTAAAATCCCCCCTCTCCTCCACTATAAATACAACCCTCACTCCCCTCTTCCTCTCACAACAATCAAGACTTGAGAATTGTCTAAGTTCTACCAAATCCCCTCCCCAAGGATCTTTTATACTTCCAAGACCTTCTGGTATCCCCAAATTTCCAAAACTAAAGGCCTTAAGGAGGATCTTAAGGAGAAGAGATTAAGAGGTAAGAATCCTCTTCCTTTTTCATGTGTTTTCTTTTCAATTCCTCACTTTTCTTATAATATCTTCTTTTAACATTATAAAAGAGGCATTAAAGCTCTATAATTTTATATATTCTGTATTTTATCATGTTTATGGAAAAAAATTCCCCAACATACTTCATATCCTCTCCCTTTTATAAAGACATCGTTTGTGATGTGTCGTTTACCATAATCGTGGACAATGTGTTTGCAATTTCCATTAATTATTTCATAACTATTTGTAAAACCATCTTAGTGTTTGAAAAATAATTTAAATTTTATTATGTAACCTATTTTATTTTATTTTATTAACTTCTATTCATGACATTAAATTATATAATGAAACAAGTTCATGATTATCGAGGAACCGCAAAAAATGATCGAAATGAATATCATTAATGTTTTATCTAATGATTCATCATCATATATGATAAAAAAAATTATTTATGGTACCATTATATATTATGGAAACATATTAATCCCATTTCATTCCACTTCCATAATTTCATTTCCATATGAAAAGAAAATAAAATACAAACCGACCACGAAAATTGTGTAAAGAACACCCCCAAAACAATAGAAGGAACAAAATACTAATAATTAAAAGGTGAAATAATGTTATGAAATGATCATATAAGGTATTATAAACACAAATAAGTTTCTTTAAGATACTAATAACATTATTTTAGCAATTATACAGGAGGTTTAAACAAGTTTTAAGTGAGGAAAACCCGAGGTAAGGGAATTCTTAACCCAATTTCCATTCTTTGGGTTAACATTATACTTCATTGTTTATGTTGTATTAAAATCATTTGTGTGGTGAATTTTGTTTATATTATGTTTATTTATAGTGTATATAAATATTATATATACTCTATTAATTCTCACTTCAATTATATGATATTTTTAAAGGGGTTTTCTTTTAAATTCCTCTTTTAAAATTTTGTTTTACAAAATTCAAAATCAATGTTTTAATACAATTATTTATGTTGTATGATTATGTTTTGGTTATTGGGTATTTTTTATGATAAAAGGTTGGACCTATATCTCCCTAGAATGCATTGGGTATGTATAAGTTGGTGGTTGGTCGTATGGTTACTCCATGTGTAACTGTGATGGTTACACCATAAGGTAGTTGTGAGGGTTACATTGTAAGGTAGTCATGAGGGTTACAAATCATAAGGTATCCATGATGGTTAAAAAACTAAGTAATTAATGCCCCAATATACATTTATAGTTCTATTTATGTTCTATATGTTTTGTGTAAATCTCATGGAAATCTAAAGTTTCACAAATTAAGTTTATATGGGCAATAAGTATGTATTTTTGAAAATGGTTTCATATGTTTCAAGTATTCATGGACTAATGTGTTATTTCCTTATTTTTATATCCTTTACTGAGATTTTTTTGCTCATACAAAGTTTTTAAATTATTTCCATAGGTTATAAGAATGTGTAAGACAAATAAGGAATAGAAGTTAAATGTTATGAAGATTTGTCACAGAAATCATGTTTTATTTGAAAAGTATTATATTTAGGAAGAAATGGATACTATGTTTATGGTATATGCTCTGTATAAATTTGGAATGTTATGTATGTCTTATATCCCAATTCTCTAAAAATCTAAACTTGAAAAGATCCTCAATGTGAAAGGAAGTTATTTCATGACTAAAATTACATGTTATGTAATGTAATAAGGTTAGGTCCTTATACCTTACCTCTGGTACCAACTATAATGACCCATATCTTCTCATACATGGATATTACATTTTTTAGATAAATATTAAATACATTATACAAATACACACCTAAGGACCATAATATTTTATTGCCTTTAGAAACATGGAACACAAACATTTTAATACATAAAATATCATCAATGTCTCCCATAAAGATATTCCCATTTAGTACTCCTACTAAAAAACTTTCTTCATAACCTCATAAATAAAACATAATGAATGGTGAGCTCAGATTCTCATTAAGTGTAAAAAAATGAGATATGTAAGTATAACATGAACATAAGGATATGATAAAATGATCATAATTATTGAAAACTATATCTGGAATATCAAAGATCATTATCCTAATTCATAGAATAAATATCAGTATTTCATAAGAAATAAATCTTAATATAATCAAGTAATGTGATCTATGAGTTCATAACATCGTAATAATACATATAATTATAAAATATACATAAGCATGGAAAATAATTTCCTTATTAGTAAATGCTCATTTCCAAAACATAGAAGGTCACTCTATATGTGGCTACACCTCCTTGGTGGGACACACCACCATCCTCAGTGGAAGACCATTCCTTATAATGGAATGAGTTCAATCCCCAAACCATAATAGTAGTCAATTTTCACTCCCAAGACCATCACAACGTATAAAGTCCCTTATTGAACCGATTTCACTCCCCATTCTAGTCTTGTATTACTAAATTGGGTTTACTCCCTATTCCAAGCTTGTATTACTAAATCAGGTTCACTCCTCCTTCTAGTTATGTTTATTTTAAGGAGGTTCACTCTCTACTCTCGTCATGTCTTACTGAATTAGTTTCACTCTATGTTCTAATCATGTCTTACTGAACAGGGTTCACTCCCCATTCAAGTTTTATCTATTTGAACTGGGTTCACTCTCTATTATATTCCTATATATCTCATGAGATATAAATATTTATCTAATGTATTTGAGGTAAATAAAGGTCACACCTATCTTTTGATATAATGTAATCACCATCCTTAGTTATAACATAACCACCATCCTTGTTTATAATTTGACCACCATCACATAACGAAAATGATACATATGTGTACCACAAAATCATAAAACATTCATCATATCAGAACACATGAAATGAAATGGGATTCATAAAAATTTAACCATAACATAACCTCTGGAAAATAAATAGGTTTCAAAATCATTTCAACATTTCATCAAATCATAACACATGGAAAAATAAGTGGGTTTCATATTAATTTTATCATGGTATGACCCATAGAATAGAAAAAAATTTCATAAAAAAATTTCATTATAAATATAAACCATTCAAATAAATGATTAGAATTATATCTTTGGATCAAATCCCTTGTAAATCATAAGTAAACTCAAACAATATCATCTTAGATGGAAAATAATTTTGAAATACTACTTGGGTAATTTCTTGAGGAGAATATATTTTCTTTGAAAATAAATTTTCTAAAACATAAAACATTATAAACGTATTTTTCTATAAAAATAGCCTTGAAATATTATAAATGGTTATTTTAAAAATCATTTAAAACATTTATTATGAAAAATATACTTTCATATTTAAAACGCTTATTAAAACATTAAAAACTTTCAAAATACATTTCACATTGAAATTATTTATTTAAAATCTAAAAAGTTTATAAATATTAATGAAATAATTTTCTTAGAAAATAAATTTGAAAACTTGTAAAGGAATCTTGAAATAATTGATTGGTCATGATAGAGGTAAATTTTGTTCATTTTATCCATGTTAAAAACAAATATTCTCTTTACATTTTTGGTAAAATCCAAACAGACATTGTTTTTTAAAAAACGATATAAAGATTAATTTTAAAAAAAATTAAAATTAAAATATGGGTATATGCGTATTTGATAAATCATTTTTTTTAATTAAAAACAAATCAGAAAACATTTTTAGAAAACATGGTTTTGGAAGAAAAAAATTTTTCAACCGAAAAGATGGTTTTTATTAAAAGTATTATTTTTGCACTTTTGAGTACATAAAGAGAGTAAAATTAAGGGAAACTTTATTCTCATGAAATAAATATAGGATAAGAAAATTATTTAGTTTCTTGAGATATTTATCATAATATTTCATTATTGGAATCATAATCATAAATAATCCTGATAAATGGTGTGATCGTGGCATAAAATTCTTACCACTTTGGTAACATTGAAACATAAGACCCATGAAGGAATAAAATTAAATGAAAATTAAAATATCAAGAAGATAAATATATTCATTATATTAAAGGTTCTATATATATACCTCATAAAATAAGATAGGTGTATAACATAATCATATTTCTCAAAGGAGACAAATTGAGATGAAAATCCCTTACCGTTTTGGTATCTTTTGAACTTTAAACCCAATGAAAGAGAGATACTAAAATGATATGTAAATGAAATAAATTTTAATTTTAATCATAATAATATAAATTCATGGTTATTATAAGCACCATATAAAAGAAACATGTGGTGAATGTCTTTTGTCTCACATAAAGTAAAAGTAAGATGGAAATCCTTTACCTTAAGTCTTGACTTTATTCGCACTCATTCGAACCTCCTATATAATAAATATAAGTTTATTAAAAATTTATTTCATAATAATAATTATATATATCATACTATATATGATTTACTTAAGTCCTTTTATTACCAATTTATTAACAATTCAATGTTAAAGTCATATTTCAGGTAATAACCGCTTTGTTTTTCGCATATATTTTGATTTTTTATTTTAGGCCCTGTTAATTTGATCATGGTTCCATAACTTCTAGAATAATAATAATTAAATAATTATCATATTTTTACATAAAATATACTTTTAATAACAATCATTAAATTTGGTTTTGAGAAATCAATTTGTTACAATTATAGAGATGGTAGGTTGTACTTACATAAGAGTAATGTTTCTATTTTTCAATGATCATTATTGAATAAATGTAAGTAATATCTTATATTCATAGAATTATAATAATATAATAAAAAATATATTATTTCTTTAAATATATTTATACATATTATACATGTAGTGTGGTAATGAAAAGAGAGTTGTATCACTTCGTGGAGGTGGTAGTCCACACGTACACAAGCAGAGTTATCATCTTTCATTGAGTGAAAAGGTAAGAAAGATAATGATATATATTAACTTTTAAGAATTATAAATATGTTATTAATATAATAAATATTTTATTTATATCATAAATAATCATTAACTTTACCCTTATCTCCTTCCATGTAAAGTGTGAATGAATCGTATTGTTTTTTGAGGCAGTAGTTTGTCATACACATGATCAACATTATCATATTCCCACAAAATGGAAAGAATAAAGGTATATGTGATATATTAATTAAATAAAAATAATAATATCATAAATATTATATATAAACAACAAATCCATCATTATTTATAATCGTTATAGATTGTACTGGAAAAATGAATAACATTTGTTTGTGAGGTGATAGTCCGTTGTATACACAAATGATGATTTAGTAACCCAGTTGTTGGAAGTGGAGAAGTTTGTAGGTCATTAAATTATTAAAAAACATACAATAATATGGAATAAAATTATTTTATTATATAAACATGGTTTAAAAATAATTTAAGAAGGTGGAGAAAGAAATAAAATAAAGGTGCTCCTTGAAGAACATTACCTCTTCTTCGGGTATCTGACTTAGGTTTTCAATAAATCCTTCTTAGGTTGGATTTATGTCCAAACTAAGTCTTACAAGTTGAGATTAGGTAAGTTAGGAAGTTATTTGTTTAAGTTTTTTCTGAAAAAAGTGGTTTTATGGTGTTAAAAGAGAGGAGAGGGTGGACTATTATAAATGGGAGAGAGGAAACACTAGATATTTTTGAAAATAAATAAGTGGTCCAACATTTTTCATATGTCATAAGGGTCCAAATTAATATAGTATAGAAAATTAGTGGTGTAATGGTATAAATAGGTCCATAAAATATTTTTTAGATTAGTTTTTAGGTTATTTTTAGCTGTATATTTTTACTTTATCCCATGGTAAAACCATTTTTACCTTAACCACAGTAATTAATTTTTACTGCATTCACTATTCATTTTTCTCAAAAATTAAATTTAAATTTTTTTAAATTATAAATTATTTATATTATAAATATGGAATCCATTTTTTCAAATTCCATTCACATAAGTGGAAAATTTTAATCTAAAATTAATCTGGTAGACACAACGAGAATGCTGGTTTTTAAACAGAAAATGTTCAAGAGTTTGAAATGTTTTTAAATTAAAATACAATATGAAATTTATTCCAATGACCTAAATTGAATTAATTGATATAAAATTTAATTAATTTTACTTTAAAACCAATTCAAAATATAATTTAACATTATAAATATTTTAAACAAAAAGGTATTTTTCTATTAAAATTTAGTATTTTCAATATTCATCAAAAAATGAATCATTTCAGGAAAAATCTCCAAAATCAACCCTAAGATTGTTTTTAAATTGTTATTTAAAAATTAATTTTATTTAATAAAATTCATTTTCTAAAATTTTCAAAAAATAATTTTATTATAAGTGCATTAAAATGTGACAAAACTAATTTTTTAGAAAAATATAGTTTTAAGCATAAATTTGGTTTATTATCATTTATTATATAGAAAACATATAATATTAATGTTAAAATTTTATTGGAATATATAATATAAACATATAATTAAAATAATTATTAATAAATGATTTTTTTAATTTATTAATATAAAACACACTTGTGTGCATATAAATAGTTTTTGAGAGAAATATTTCCTTTTATTTTCAAAAGGAATTTATTTTCATTCATAATTAATTGGTCACCAAATAATTCATTTTATAAAACTTTTTAAACCATATATTCATAATTTAGTTAATTATAACCATCATTTCAATGAATATGTTAAAACTAGCATTATAATATTTTAATAATATGTCGTGTTTCATTTAAACTAGTGTTGCTTGTAAAGCAAGATAAGCTTAGTGTTATGTGTAACCCAATACAAACTTAGTGTTTCATGTAACTCAAGATAAACTTAGTTTTTCATGTAAATCAAAATATCAAAAAGATTAAATTAATTTGAAAAAATATATTTCATAAAATCTTGGGTTGTTACACAAAAACTAAGTAAGGGTTACGTTCAGTGGAAAATATCATGAGTAAATAAGGAAAAAAATATTTTGGGGTGGATAATGAAAACACATTTCAATCAATCAAAAACTTGATCTCAATTTAAATCCATGGATAATATAAAAATATCAATCACATAGTTATTTTAAATTTAATTATAAATAAAGTAAACACATAAATCCATACATTCATGATCTTATCATTTAAGGCCTCAAATAAGATATCATGAATCTCACCATCAAGGCCACGACCAATAAATACTTAATAAATGGATAGGTGTAAACCAGATTCCTATATAATATGGAATAACTTCTATTTTTTCTCATGAAACCTGATGATAGATTGAGGGGATATCTATATATTGGCCCCACCAATCACTTCCACATCCTATGAATTCCTTATATGTGGAATGAAAAATCAATTCATTCTCAAAATGCCTTATAAATCAAGATGTATCCATATTGAATCAGTAATATGGATTATTTATCTAGTCAATGAAATAAATTTCTTAATACAATTCCCTCAACTGATACCATATATATAAATGGTATATGGTTGAGACAACATCAAAGGGGTGAAAATGATGTCATATAAATCCACAATTAAATGTGGGCATGGATGATAAAATAATGTCCAATTAAATGTTTGATAGTGATAGAAAATTTCATCATGGGAAATTTCATGACCATAAAATCATAAATAGGTAAAGTATGAAAGAATATAATCAATTCATATAAAATGAAGTTTTTATAGTAAAACCATGCCTTCCAGAAATTGAAAATAAAATAGAAGTAAGAAATTTAAAATAACTTCTTTGTAAGTTTTTGTGAAAATGAAGTTATAAATCGCTTTAAAAATTATTTTCATTCCTTTAGGAAAATAATATCCTTTTCTTTTAATAACATTAAAAATTACTAGAATATTTCAAAAAGTATTTTATTTGAAAATAATCATAGAAAATATTAAACTAATATTCATGTTAAATAATGGTTATGATGGTGGGAAAACAAATTTGTGGGGTAAACATTAAAATAAATATTCCTTTCAAAATTTTAGTAAAAAGGCCAAAAGTAACTTATTTGAAAAAAAACAAGATGATTCTTTTTAAAATATTATAAATAATGTAAATTATGGTTGAATATTACTTCAAATAATCATTGGATTTAAAATAATAATATTCTATAAACATTTAAAATAACCTTGAAATGGAAGAAAAATAATTGGAAGGAAAACCTTAAAACATGAATTTTTTAAAAGAAGGCCCCTTGTGTCATGACCCGCCCCCCAAGGCTCATGTCATGACTACCCCAAGCCCATATTTCATAGGTCAGGGGCTGGCGACTAGCACCAAAGGCGTAAATCCCTAAAACTAGGAAGAAATTGCCTTAATAATCAGTAAACACACACAAACAGAGTACAAACTGGAAGAAAACACTAAGTAAAAACTATATACAAATGGAGTGATGTAAATTAAAGGGTCCAGAAATACAAGCCCAACTATAAAGTACAAGGAAACTAAAAAACAAGTACAACTGAAGAAAAGTAAACAGCTACAGGATCTTCCATCGGGGAGTCCCACCTGAAGGGTAGGTATAGAAGGCCTCCACAGCACACCACGTCTATCCATCTCCTCTGTGTACTGTCAAGCTGTGTGGTCAACCTCCGGGTACCATCCAATCCTGTCCACTCTGCCTCGGTGAGAACTGCATGTCGTCTGCAACCAACACAATGAGGTGTGAGCATAGCCTGTGTAAGGGTGAGTATAACGATACTCAGTAAGGACCCTAAGACCCTCAAGGTCTCACAAAATCCAATAAGGACAAACCACAAAGTATGAAATTAATTGATAGACAATACTTAGGTATATTCCCATATATATACCTAAGTTATCAAGTAACCCATATCAATCATAAGGAAAACACAGAAGTCACTGATTCAGCTTACACAGGTAAACAACTTTTGTAGAGTATAGATATGATCAGATGTAGTCACTAATTCATCTAAGTTGTCAGACCCACACAGGATCCAGGACCAGCAGTTGGAACTGTCGGACCCACATAGGATCCAAGAACAGTAGTCAGAGCTATCGGACCCACACAGGATCCAGGACCAGCTAAGCTGTCAGACCCACACAGGATCCAAGACCAGCTATTCTGTCAGACCAACACATGATCCAGGAACATAATTTAGAACTGTCGGACCAACACATGATCCAAGAACAGTCGTCAGTGCATATCTAGCCATAGGGTTTCCTCAAACCACACTTGATTCCAGGAGGGTACGCTCCTCAAGCCAAGTGTCGATACGTCAACTACCACCAAGTCCCATGAAAAAGTATCTCAAAGGTCTGTCTCGTCATAGGGGTTTCAACACAATATACGTCACGTCGATCGGATGTCCAATCTGTGAGTTATTAGCATTTCCGTTCTAGGGGACCGGTTGGATTTATGTTTGATCCAACTCAGCCGTACTCCAAATGTGTCCAAAATTCTAGTGGGTATTCCAAAAGAACCGTCTCGCTCCAAGCTTTCCGTCTCTACAGACGGTTCACCAATCGGACACTCGTAGCCCAAGTTATGGGCGAAAAGGTGAATTCAGGTCAAACGGGTCTGGAATGGGGTCCGAACTGTTCTGCAGGTCTGACCCGGTCTGTGGGTTCGACCCGGAGCGAGGGGGCGGCCCGGCCCACGCTGGGTCAGGCCCGGCGGCCCGCGGGGGTCCACCTAAGCCGCGTTCATGGGGGAATGTTGTGCGCCCCCTGGAATTCCCGAATGGAATAGTCATTTAGGTGGGAGCCAAACTGGTGCTAGGTGGCGCCGGTTCACGCCACGTGGGACCCAGAGGGGTCCCTCTCCTCCTGGATGGCCAAGAGGCCGGCCGCTCCTACTCCACCAGTGGCCCACCCAGCTGGCTGCCTTTGCACCACCGCCACAGCCCGCCCTGGCCGTGGCTTCTTCGTCTGTGTGGCACGACGGTTCCGCACCCCTCTAGCGGCTTGGCGGCCCCCCGTGTGAACCACTGCAGATAAGGGTCGTAGCCTGTCTTTCCATGTGGCTCGTCGGTGTCGTTCCCTTCTGGCGACTCTGCGGCCATGCGCCGTCGGTTTCCTTCACGGTCGGCCTGATGTCGGCCGTCGTTCCTCCACCGCGTCCTGTCGGCCACGGCCCACACCTCTGGAGTTGCGGTTGCACCTCCATCGTCATCAAAAAATGAGGGAACACATAGGGGGTTGGGCCATGTTCGTGCGGCCCGGACCCTCTGCGTTATGGTGATAACAATCAGTTAAACATAACCCAATATTGAACGTTGTAGAATGGGAAAAAATTCAAACTCAAAACCCCTACCTCGGGTTTGTTGTTCATTGATGAAGTTTTGAAAAGAAGATGATGAAGATCTTCATTCGTCTTGTTCATCACACACTCACAATCTCGGGCTATGTCTGTCGTGGAAGACACTCCACGTCGGTAGGATCTGAGGGAGGAAGACGAAGAAGGTTGTTGGCCTTCTTCGTTCTTCATTGGAAGTCTTCTTCCAATATTTCTCCCAAGAGATCCTCCTTCCTCAATCCTCCCTTCCCACAAAATGAATATCCCCTGAAATAATAGATCACGTGGTCTATTATGTTCATTGGGATAAATTCAAAATGAGGCATTTAATTAATTGATGAAGCTTAATTAATTAAATGAGGTGGGTTGGCATAAAATTACTTAAAGGGAGTTGAAGTGTTTCTCCACCTTAAATGGGGAGTTCTAAGGGGTTACAAGCCTGGGTGGTCCCCACCATATTTAACAAGAAGAGGAGTTTAGACCTCTGGTGGGTCCCACCTCTATAACCTCTCAAGGGAGGTTAAAGTGTGGTGGTCCCCACCTCCAACCTCCTCTTGGTGGTTTTAACCAACAAGAATAAAAATAAAGTCAAAACTTTAATTCTCGACCAACTTTCGTCGAGGTGGAAGTCTTCTTAAGTGAATATCGGCGTTGTGAGTTCAACGGTGCCCTTAGATTTCAATTCCGAGCACTATTTCAAAAGTTATAAAATCTCCCCTGTATGTTTACTGAACGTACTCGAACAAAACTTCAGAAATTTATTCTGGGCTTACCGGGCCTCAGAATCAAGCACCTTAAATTTTTGTGGACTTGTAAAATTCCCATGTATTTAAAAAAAATCCACAGGATTTTCCATGTCTTTACATTCTCCCCACCTCAGGAATTTACATCCCCATAAGCTACAACTCAAACTAAGGGAACAAATGGGGGTACTGAGCACGCATCTGAGCCTCCTGCTCCCATGTGCTCTCCTGGAGGTTCCCATGATGCCAGCAAACGTGCACCAGAGGTATTGACCATCCATATAGGGCATGCTCTTGTAAATCCTCAATCTCCACTGAAACCTCCATAAATGTTGCCCCGTCATCGACGTCCAACTCCCCATGGTCGATGATGTGTGAAGGGTCGTGCAGGTGTCTCCTTAGTTGGGATACGTGGAAGACGTCGTTCACCCAATGCAACTGAGGTGGAAGAGCTAGGCAGTAAGCCACATTGCCTACTCTTCTAAGAACCTGGAAAGGTCTGATGAACTATGGAAATAACTTGTTTCCTCTGCCAAATCTCTGTAAACCTCGTCAGGGTGAGACCCATATAAAGACATGGTCGACATCCTCGAACTCCAGAGGTCTCTGTCTCCTGTCATCATATGACTTATGCCTGCTCTGTGCAGTCTTTATCTGCTCCAGGATGATCTACACCTTCTTCGTGGTAGCCCGTACCATCTCTGGTCCCACTAGTGATGACTCCCCAGGGTCTTTCTAGCACAGTGGCGATCTGCAAGGTCGACCATACAAGGCCTCAAAAGGTGTCATCCCAATGGTGGAGTGATAGATGTTGTTTTAGGAAAACTCCACCAAAGGTAATTGATCCTCCCAGCTATGACGGAAGTCGAGGACACAAGCACGCTGCATGTCCTCAAGGGTCTGAATAGTCCTCTCAGTCTAGCCACCTGTCTGAGGATGGAAGGTGGTGCTCAGATGTAGCTATGTCCCGAAAGCCTCCTACAACCCCTTCTATAGCTGGGAAGTAAAGCGTGCATCACGATTGGAGATAATAGAAGAAGGTACTCCATGTATCCGCACAATCTCCTGCATGTAGAGGAGTCCCAAGTTCTCTACTGAACCCTACTCTCTGATCGGTAGGTAGTGGGCCGACTTGGTGAGTCGGTCAACGATCACCCAAATCGATTCATGTCACCTATATGTACGTGGAAGACCTATCATGAAGTCCATGAATATACCATCCCACTTCCACTCTGGGACCTCTAAAGGTTGGACCAAGCCTGCTGGTACCTGGTGCTCCACCTTCATTTACTGACAAGTGAGGCATCGAGAGACAAACTCTGCTACTTTCTTCTTCATACCTAGCCACCAGTGCTATATTCTGAGGTCCTGATACATCTTCGCCACTAATAGATGTACCGATAAAGGGGATGTGTGGAACTCCCTCAACACTTCCTCTTGAAGTGACACTGGTACCATAGTACGTCCTCTAAAGAGGATGATGTGCTCCCCACCTTCAAAAAATCCATCAGGTGCCTACCCTGTATATATCTGAGCACGTCACATCTCGCAGTCCACATCCCCAAGTTGTGCCTCCCCGACTCGCTGAAGAAGTGTAGGAGTGATTGTAAGAGACTGTAGAAAAGTTGTTTCATCTCTATCCACAAAGGATATCTGCAAAGCGTCCAGCTGCTTCGTCGCCTCACCTAGCAGTTGTATACCGGATCTCCTGCTGAGTGCATCTGCTACAACATTCCCCTTCCCAAGAGTATAGACTATCTCAAAATCATAGTCTTTGAGGAACTCAATCCATTGTAGTTGTCTCAGGTTCAGGTCCTTCTAAGAGAAGATATACCTGAGACTCTTTTGATTAGAGTACACGGTAAAACGCTCACCTATCAGATAGTGTTTCCACATATTCAAGGCAAAGACCATTGCTGCTAACTCGAGGTCATGGGTAGCGTAGTTCTGCTCATGTTGTCTCAGCTGTCGAGAACTATACGTGATCACTACTCACTCCTACATCAGGACACACCCGAGTCTGGTCCTTGATGCATCACAGTAGACTAAGAACCCTATGCCTTCCTCTGGAAGCCTCAAGATGGAGGCACTAGTCAGCATCTTCCTCAGCTCCTGAAAACTCTTCTAGAGTCTCTCTAATTATAAAAAGGGTTGCCCCTTCTTTGTCAAGGTTTATAGTGGTGTTGTAACTTTGGAGAAGTCTGGTAAGAACCTTCGGTAATATCCATCCAAACCCAAGAAACTTTGTACCTCTGTCACACTCCTGGGTGGCTCCCAAGAAAGTACCGCCTCAATATTCACTGGATCCACTGCAACTCCAGCCTCCGAGATAACATGTACCAAGAAGTGAACCTATCAAATCCAAAACTGGCACTTCAAGAGATTACCATAAAGCTGGTGCTCTCGGAGTGTGTCTAGTACTACCCACAAATGGTAGGCATGCTCCTCCTCAGTAGTTGAGTAAATGAAACTGTCATCAATGAAGACTACGACAAAGCAATTGAGTTATGGCTGGAAGATCCTTTTCATGAGTCCCATGAATACTGTTGAAGCATTTTTTATGCCGAATGGCGTAACCAAGAACTTGTAGTGGTCATACCGACACCTTAAGGCCGTCTTATACACTTTCTCATCTCGAACTCTGAGTTGGTGATATCCTGATTTGAGGTCTATCTTCTAGAACCACCATGCTCCCTTCAGCTGATCAAAGAGTTATTCAATCCTTGGGAGTGGGTACTTATTCTTCAAGGTTACCTGATTTAGGTGACGGTAGTTGACATAGAGTCTCAAGACCCCATCTTCCTTCTTGAAGAATAGAATCAGAGCTGGCTAGGGAGAAACACTAGGTCGGATGAATCCTTTCCCCTGTAAGTCCTCCAGTTGTACCCGCAACTCATGAAGCTCAGTGGGAGACATCTGATGCTGGAGTAGATATCGGTGCCGTCCTGGGATACAAGTCAATGTAGAAGTCCACCTCTCTATGAGGAGGTAGTCCTGGAACATCGTTAGGGAAAACATCTGTGTACAGGTCCACCACTACAGGATAGCTCGGACTCTCCACATTTATTGCTCCGAGGGTAAGGCAAGCCAACTGATGAGTGATCGACGACACCCTCCTCTGAGTAAGTCTATCATGTGATGCAAAGGATCCCTTCTCGCTGGTGAAGGCAAACCTTGTCCCATCCATGTGGACACACCGCACTTTTCACCTAATATAGTCGATCTGGGCATGGACTGTAGATAACTAGTCCATACCCAAGATGACGTTGTAAGGCCTCGATGCCACTACGAGGAGATCCTAGCCGAAGCTATCTCCTCCTAGAGTAATCTCACACTACCAGCACCAGTTCGTAATCATCGAGTCTTCCCCCGTAGGAGTCTCTATCCGTAAATATCGAGTCAATGGCTCCATCAGATTCTCTGAGCTCCGAACGAGGGAAGTGGCAATGAAAGAGTGACTGGCACATGTGTCTATAAGAATTGCAGCTATGGTGGAGTAGACACAGATCATACCTCAAATCATCTCCGGAGTGTCATGATCATAGGCCTCAGCTACCTAGAGCTGAGCTCTCCCCTATCCACCTGCTCCCTGTGGTTGAGGTGGACCTCCTGGTGGTGGTGGCGGTAACATCTCAAAACATCACCCATTGCCAGTTGCTCGACCATATCCTCTGCCACGTCCGCCTACTCCCTGTGAACCACCTCGATCGAATCTATGTCTCTGCCTCGGTGGTCCTTCGACCATCTTCTGATCAACCGAATGGCGGGTCGGACAGTCACGAGCCATGTGACCCTCCCCGCTACATGTGAAACATTACCTGCTCCTCACATGATTGCCTCTATCTCGTGTGCCTTGCACAACCGATCTGATGTACTAAGGTCATCTACCAGATGGTCTGGTCAATTGGGACCTTCGTGACATCTATCTACTGCCTGATATAGAAGACTCCGCTACGTGATGTCTGGTGGTGGGTCTCACTGCTGGTGACTGCTCAAAAAGGAAACTCTCCACTAATAGGGCTCGCTCCAACACCCCCGCCTACGTCGGGATGCTGAGGGAGATCATCTAAGCTCTGATCTCTCTCCTGATCCCCTGATCAAATGTTCGGGCCCTGAATAATGGATCTTGTACCATATCTGTGGAGTAGCGTGAGAGGTCAGTGAACCTCGCAGAGTACTAAGCTACCGTCATACTACCCTACTGTAGATGCAGGAGCTCCTGGATCCACACCGCACGTAAGGCGGTTGGGACAAACTTTGCCCGAAATAGGCTCTAGAAGCCTGCCCGGAGAAGTGTCACCTCATCATGCACCTGAAGCATCAGGCTCCACCATATGTCTACTACTGCTTGAAAGAGACTCGTGGAAAGGATCGCCATAAGGTCTGCTAGTGTCCCTACCAGTTTGAAAACTCTCACCACAGCCTCTAGCCAATCCTCAGCTGCCTGCAGTTCTATCTCGCCCCTGTACCTGGGAGGCCTCTGGCACTGGAACTCGTGAAATGCGCTTAGGAGGTGTGCACTCTCTCCTGCTAGGGCTAGTGGCATCAGTGGCTCAACAAATAGTGGTATCACTGGAGCCTCCATTGTAATAGGGCCCTACACCGAGGCCTCGTCGCTCGGTAGGATGTCATCTCGTACAACTCTCGGAACCCTGGTTGGCTGGATGCATGGAGGCATCTCAAAAAGAAACAGGTTCTCAATAGTCAATAAGTTATACCTGGTGAGCTGACTCAAAGAGATCACAAAGAAAACTCTTGTAACACACACGCAATCAGTGTTTTTGTGCACTGAGTCGGAAATCAGAAGTCAGGGTCCTGGTGTATGGATACGTCAGCCGCCGCACCAAAACTGGACTCCCTGGACTGAAAATCACACTCAGTACTCTTAATACTATTTCTTCACAAAAAAAGAAAGATCAGAGTCCTAAGTTATATGGTAGAACCGACTCCTCTAATACCAATTAGCCATGACCCGTCCCCAGGGGCTCGTGTCGTGACTACCCCAAGCCCGCCTTCCATAGGCCAGGGGCTGGTGACTAGTACCAAAGGTGTAAATCCCTAAAACTGGTAAGGCGTTGTCTTAAAAATCAATAAACACACACAAATAAAGTACAAACTAGAAGAAAATACCAAGTAAAAACTGTATACAAAAGAAGTGTCGTAAAGTAAAGGGGGCTGGAAATACAAGCCCAACTGTAATGTTCAAGGAAACTAAAAAACAAGTACAACTGAATAAAAGTAAACAGCTACAGGATCATCCACCGGGGAGTCCCACCTAAAGGGTAGGTACAAAATGCCTCCACAGCACTCCAGGTCCATCTGTCTCCTCTGTGTATAGTCACGATGTGTGTTCCACCTCTAGGTATCGTCCAGTCCTATCCACTCAGCCTCGGTCAGCGCTGCCCGTCGTCTGCAACCAACACAATAAGGTGTGGGAATATCCCGTGTAGGGGTGAGTATAACGATACTCAGTAAGGACCCCAAGACCCTCAAGGTCTCACAAAATCCAATAAGGATAGACCAAAAAGCATGAAATTAACAGATAGCCAATACCTAGGTATATGCTCGTACATATACCTAAGTTATCAAGTAACTCATCTCAATCATGAGGAAAACACAGAATTCACTAACTCATCTCACACAGGTATACAACTTTTGTAGAGTGATAGAGATGATCAGATGTAGTCACTGATTCATCTAAGTTGTCAGGTCCAAAGAGGATCCAGGACCAGTAGTTGGAACTGTCTGACCCACACAGGATCCAAGAATAGTAGTCAGAGCTGTCAGACCCACACAGGATCCAGGACCAGATAAGCTAGCAGACTCACACAGGATCTAGGACCATCTATTCTGTCAGACCAACACATGATCTAGGAATAGAATTTAGAATTGTCAGACCAACACATGATCCAGGAACAGTCGTCAGTGCATAGCCAGCCACAGGGTTTTCTCAAAGCACGCTTGATTAGGTAAGGGTCTACTCCTCAAGCCCAGTGTCAATACTTCAACTACCACCATATCCCACAAATAATTATCTCAATGGTTCTCCTCGTCATAGGGGTCTCAATGCAACAGATGACACGTCGATCGGACGCCCGATCTGTGAGTTATTAGCATTTTTGTTCCAAGGGCCCGGTTGGATTTAGGTTTGATCCAACCCGGTCATACCTAAACTATTTTAAAACATTAATTGACTTATTCCAAAATAAATTTCTCACTCTAATCTTTCCATTTCCGCAAACGGTTCGTCAATCGGACACTCGTAGCCCAAGTTATGGGCGAAAAGGTGAATTCAAGTCAAATGGGTCCAGACTGGGGTCTGACACGGTCTGCGGGTCCAACCCGGTCTGCAGGTCCGACCCGGCCCGAGGGGGTGTCCCGGCCCACGCTGAGTCCAGCCCAACGTCCCGGAGGCCCACGGTGGTCCGCCTAAGCTATGTCTAAGGGGGAAATCTGTGCTACCCCTGGAATTCCCAAATGGCATAGCCATTCGGGTGGGAGCCAAACAGGTGCCAGGTGGCACCAGTTCACGCCATGCAGGACACAGCGGGGTCCCGCTCCTCCTAGTTGGCCGAGTGGCCAGCTGCTCCCTCTCCACCGGTAGCCGGCCCAGTCAGCCGCCTCTGCTCCACTGTTGTGGCCCGCCCTGGTCGCGACTTCTTCGTCTACGCGGCGCGACAGTGTCGCACCCCTCCTACGGCCTGGCGGCATCCTGTGTGGACCGCTGCGGCCAGGGGCCGCAGCCTGTCCTTCTGCGTGGTGTGTCGGCGTCATGCCCTTCTGGCGACCCGATGACCCTGTTCCTCTGGTTTCCTTCGTGGTCGGCCGTCGTTGCTCCGTCGCGGCCCGTCGGCCATGGCCCACTCCTTTAGCGGCACCGTTGCGCCACCACCGTCGTCAACAAACAAGGAAAAACTGAGGGGGGTTGGGCTGTGTCTGTGCAGCCCTCTCCCTCTGCGTTTTGGTGATAACAATTGGCTAAACATAACCCAAGATTGAATGTTGTAGAAGGGTAACAAATTCAAACTCAAAACCCCTACCTCAGGTTCGTTGTTCGTTGACGAAGTTTTAGAAAGAAGACGATGAAGATCGGCATTCGTCGCGTTCATCACGCAGCCCCAATCTCGGGCTGCATCGGCCATAGAATACACTCCATGTCAGTAGGATCTGAGGGAGGATGTCGAAGAAGGTTGTTGGTGTTCTTCGTTCTTTGTTGGAAGCGTTCTTCGTTGGAAGGCTTCTTCCAATATTTCTCCCAATACGTTCTCCTTCCTCAGTCCTCCCTTCCCACAAAATGAATAGCACATGAAATAATAGATCACGTGGTCTATTATGTTTGTTGGGATAAATTCAAAAAGTGGCATTTAATTAATTGATGAAGATTAATTAATTAAATGAGGTGGGTTGGCATAAAATTAATTAAAGGGAGTTGAATAGTTTCTCCACCTTAAATGGGGAGTTCCAAGGGGTTACAAGCCTAGGTGGTCCCCACCATATTTAACAAGAAGAGGAGTTTAGACCTTGGGTGGGTCCCACCTCTATAACCTCTCAAAGGAGGTTAAAGTGTGGTGGTTCCCACCTCCAACCTCCTCTTGGAGGTTTTAACCAACAAGAATAAAAATAAAGTCACAACATTATTTTTATTAAATTTATTCATAAAAACCCAAAAACTAACTTTCATTCTCGACCAACTATCGTCGATGTGGAAGTCTTCTTAAGCGAATATCGGCACTACAAGTTCAACGGTGCCCTCATATTTCAATTCTGAGCACTGGTTAAAAAGTTATAAAATCCCACCCGTACGTTTACTGAACGTACCAAGCAAAACTTCAGAAATTGATTCTAGGCTCACTGGGCCTCGGAATCAAGCTTTTAAAATTTTTACGGACTCATAAAATTCCAACGTATTTAAATAAAATTCCACGGGATTTTCTGAGTTATTAAACCTTACATATAAATCCCTTGTTGATTCTTGATCAAAAAATAGAAAAAAAAATAAATAAAAATGTAAACCCAAAACATAACCATGTTAAAAATATATATATGGGGTTTAATATATTACTATTATATAATTTTTCTAAAGGAAATCTGAACAAAAGTAATTTTGAAATAAAATTAGGTTGTGAAAGAATACCATTACCATGGGTATTCTCTTAGTCAAACATGTTTTATCCTCATGTATTATGAATTTAAATTTAATAAATACTTTCTTAAAAACAATTTTCATCTATATTACATTTTTTAAGTCTTTTTATAATTATTTTAAATCCATTCATTGAATAGTTCTTGCTTATGTCGACAATTTAAAGTTATTTGGTCAATTTCTCTAAAATTACTTCGGTATATTGATCATTGTAAAAGATTTCGTAATATGAATCCATAATATAAAAAATATAATAATTTAATTAATAGAATTTTTATTCATTATATATAATTTTAGAATCATCTGTGTATGGTGGTAACATTAAAACAAATCAAATTGCTTCATGGAGGTGGTAGTCAGCACGTATGCACGAGCAACTTTATAATTTTAGAATGAATGGAAGGGTGAGATGTTATATGATATATTGTATTTATATAATCATAATTATGTTATAAATATCATATATATTCATTAATTGAAACATTTTAACCATTCAAGTAAATCAGTGATGAAAATTGAATTATACTACTATGTGGAGACGGTAGATCGTACGTATGCACGAGAGACGTTTTCATTTTTCATAGGATGAAAATGCGATAAAAAATTCATGTAACATTAACATAAAAACATATAAGTATGGTTAATATAAAAGTTAAATTTTTTTAATATTTTTATTCAATATTTGGAGGAGGTTTAGGAAGAAAGGAACTTGAAAAGGCTCGGTAAAAACATATACCTCTTCTTTTGGTAGACTCGTATAGATTACACCTTAAGCCTTCTTTAAGTGGAATTTTGGTGAGATCAAGACCTCTAAGACATGGATAGTGATATTGGTGAATTTTTATTCTTGTTTTGGTATATGTAAGTGGATCAAGTATTGTACAAAAAATAAGATATGGGGCTCCCTTTTATAAGTGAGGTGGGTGGAAAACTTTTAAATACTTGAAACATTATTATATAACATATGCCCTACTCAATTAAAGTGGATATAAATTTTCATATATTAAAATTTGATATGTTTAAGGTCTAAATATAACCAAAAAAAAATTTTAATCAAATTTTTTTTGTTATCCTAAATCATTGTCCCTTTATTTTAACTCATTTTACCCTTAACCAAAGTGATAAATATTTACCATGGTTACTATTCATTATGACGAAACAATAAGTTAGAATTATTGAATAATATTAATTATTATAATACCAAATATTTAATACATTTTTTAGAATTCAATTTCTATACGTTTTAAAATTTACTTTTAATATATGTGCGTAAATTGAAATAAAAAATCATTTTTAGAAAAATGTTTATTTTAAACAAAAAAATGATTTTACAGAAAAAATTATATATAATTTTAATTAAAATGGAGTTATTTAGATTATTTTAAAATAAATTACACTTATTTATCTTTCAAAAGAAACCAAAACTGAAAGTAACCTTGTAAATACTTGATTAATAGAGAAGATCTAAAAATAGTTTTTATTTGAATGAAAAACATTACTTTGATGTCCAAAATGATAAGCATATATTTATAAGTTTAAAATTATATTTTTATATGAATTATATTAATTATTAAATATTTTTTTTCTATAAAAAATTTCATAAACTATTAATTTATTCTTATATAATTATAATGTCATAAAAGTGAGTTTTTTTAAAAAATTTATATTTTTCACTATTCACCCAAAAATAAATTATTTTTAAAAAACATCAAAAATTTACCCCAAGATAATTTTGACATGATTAATTTTAAAATGAGATTAATTTAATAAAATTTAAAATAAATGATTTTAGAATTTATTTTTTAATCGTATTCTTGAATAAATTTATATTCATTATGTTATTGTTTCTTTAGAATGAAAAGCTTAGTACTATAATTAAGGATCAGGTGTTACACTCAGGATGATATTTGTTTCTCAATCTAGATATATTCATTATTGGTTCTCCAATTATTTTATAACTCTCTATGTTATCACCTTCCTTGATCTTCCAAGTCTGTAAATATTTGGAAATTAGGGGTTCCTTCGTGATCACAATCATATTCCTAATTGAAATAGGCTTCTTCACTCTATAAAATAATGAATTTTTTCCCTTTTTATCATTATTTAACTTTTTTGGTTGTATTTATGTGATTTTTATGTTATAAATAAAGAAATATTATATTTAAAAGTATTGGGTTGTTATAGTTGGCATCAGAGCAAGGTCTAGTTATTTTTGGGTACTAAGACTAAAATACTTTAGTGAGAACACTATGGATAAGTATAAGTATATAAAAATATCCTAATTTTTTTTTAATATATAGAGTGAGTTGTTTCTAAGAAATCACATCCCTATCTAGATACTACAAGTGGATGTCGCTCTGGGATGATTATATCTAGGAGTAATAACCCTTAAAAGGGTGTATTGGGTATTCACATAATCAACTGTTATTGCATGAATAATAGACCTTGATGAACACCTATTTTTACATCCTTGAAGGATATGCTTCAAAAAATTTATAAACTCTTTATGAAACATTATTAAGTACTTAAATATATTATTAGGTTAGAAAACTTAATAGGAAAATTATCATGAATAACCTATATTGTAACCTAGAGACTCATATGTTATCATATAATTTTCATGTATATGTTATTCCTTATATGTTCATAGTTTCCTTTATATATTCTTAATAGTTTAGTATTAAAATATATAATTTTAATTATTTTATTTTAGTTGATGGATTGAAATAGGTTAAATCATACCAACAACCAATGTGATAAGCAATGTGATGATTTCCCTAATGAGAAGCTTAACCTGATGGGAGTGGAAGATAAGAAATTCATGGAATTAATAGATCAACTGACTCAAGCTAGTAACAATAACTTGAAAATTTTGAAACTCCCTCTTTCTCCTAAGAAATAGAAAGTTATGGTCGAGTCCTTTATGTGACAAAGTCCTCCAAACTTTAGTGGATCTTCTGATCCAATCATAGTGTAATAATGAATTAACTCCATTGAGAAAATATTTTCTGTCCTCTATTACTCATATTAAGAGAAATTAATACTATCCATTTATCCAATAGATGGGGAAACTGATCAGTGGTATAAACTGATCAAGAACGCAAATCCTAAAGAGGAATTGATTCCATGGAATGGTAAGGATTTAAGAAAATATTTTTCAATATATATTTTCCCCAATCTCTCCAATATAAATAGAAAGGTTGTTCATTGGACTGAAGCTAAATGAAAATGATTCTATCAAGGGGTATGAGAAAAAATTCACAAGGATTTCATGGTATACCTCCATCTTTTTCATCGACATAGAAAGTAAGGTGGACCACTTATTTAGTAGATTAAATATGAGTCTATGAAAATATTTGGAAATTTGAGACTCTTATAGTTAAAAATATATTGTTCGTTGCACCCTTAAGGTTGATATAGAGATGGGTGACTCTTAGTGGTCTCATGGGACTGAAGATAAAATGTTTAAAATTGATTTTAATATAGGTGGATCAATGGATAAATCCTCTAGAGGAAAGAAAACTAAACTGTTCATGTCAAAATTATAGGAAAAATAATCCTAGAAACTATTTCATGGGAATTGGGAGATGTTTCAAGTGTGGAAAATAGGTTCATTGGGCTAATAAATTTTTAATAGAGATGAAGAAACCTATTAATAAAATTTAATAAAAGATAGTTCAGATCAATATTAATCATAGAGTCTAGAGTTTCAAATACAAGGAACACATTCATTATTCAATTCAATTCTCTAATCTAAGGGTTGTTTAAGAAAATCAATAATAAAAACCTTTAAGGCCTATATAGAAATAAATGTAATTATCATCACTACTAATGTGGAGGATTCTAAAAATGATAAAGTGATAGGTACACTGGTTATTCACTCTAGAATAGTAAATGTACTATTTTATTCTAGTTCTATAAATTCTTTCATATCTTGAAAGTTTAGTATAACTATTCAAATGCCACCTCAAAACTTGAGGGTTAGATATCTATGAGAATATAAAATGGGGAAATTATTGTATCCCAAGTATATAACTCCTCACGAGTCAATGTTTGTGAATGGATCCTCCTAAAAAATCTTTTCTTACTTCTTTTAGTTGAGTTTGATTCTATATTTAGAATGGATTGGTTGTCCATATATAAATCTAAAATCAATTTTTAGGAGAGTTATATAACTCTTCACATCCCAATTCATTCGATGATTTTTTAAAAATTTAAGTAGGAGTATGAATCTCCTTTGGAATATTCATCTCAAGCATAGATATTATTTCCTTATGAGAAATCATATTTAGCTAAAATTGTTAATTCAAAGGAAATAATCATTCCCGAAGACATGGCCATTATGAGGGACTATACAGATTTATCCCCTGAAGAGTTTTATGGTCTTCTTTCTAGCTAATAGGTTTAGTTATCAATTGAACTTATACCTCAATCTCTACCCATATCTAAGACTCCCTAAAGAATTTCCACCATTGAGTTAGAAGAAGTAGAGAATAAATAATATGATAATCTTTAAAAGGGTTTTATATGGATGAGCGCTTCAACATAGGTTAAACTAGTCCTTTTAATAAAGAAAAATTATGGGACAATGCACCTTTTCATTGATTATTATAAACTCAACAATATCATGATAAACAACAACTATCCCCTTCAATGAATTTATGACTTGTTTGATCAACTATATGGGGACTGGTATTATAATTAATTTATTCCATATTTAGAAATATTATTTGATAAAAATTATATAATTTTTTAAATTATCATATCAAAATTATCGTAGGATGATATTTTTGGATTTTTCTAAAAATATTGAATTTTTAGTGAATAGTGGAAATACCGATTTTCTATAAAACTATATTTTATTTTCAATTATTTACAAAGTAATTTTCTATTTTGAATTGGTTTTAAAATTTAATTATATCCTTTTGGTTAAACATAATCTAATTAATTTCATTTTAAATAACATTTTGTTTAATTTTTTTATAAAAACATTTTAATACATTAAAATGCATTTTTCTAAAAACAATTATCGTGTCTTCAGGGTTTATATAAAATTAATTTATGAAATTTATAGGTATTTAATTTGATAAAATTTCTTTCATATTTGTAATCATAATTTATAAATTCTTTAAATAGTTCAACTTTATTTTTGGTCATAATGAATAGTAACCATGGTAAATATTTATCACCTTGGTAAGAGTAAATTGAGAAATTAAGGTTAAAAATTATATGATAAGGCTTTAAAAATATATAAAACTCCTAAATTATTTCTATTGGGTGATTTTATTTCGAAAACCCCATAATATATTCAAAAAAATATGGAACTCATCTACCATTTTTCTTTGATAAAGACCTTTATATTATTTTTTGTAAAGGAAAATTCCAAAATGTCATTATCTTGATTTTAATTTCTCTTATAATTTCACATTGGGATAAGAATATGTTATGATAAAATATAAAATTTTATATTGAAATTTATTTATTTATTTTTATTAAATGGATTTATTTTTAATTTTTATTGATGGTATAATTACCCTAAATGCTAACACTATGTTGACACGGTTCTTGTAAAAGTTGTAGGAAAATCAAATTAAATGATTTTTAAAACATCAAGAGTAAATTTTTTTGGATAAAATGTCATTTCACACAAATTTTATTGTTAATAATAATGTATAATTTATGTTTAAAGAGTTTATATTTGAATTAAATATATCTCTTGATGGCTTTAAATTCAAAATATGTGAATAGTTCTTAAAATGACTTTAATAACATTTTTTATTAATAAAATATTATTAAATGAATTAAAATTAATAAAAATATTTAAAAAGGAAAATAGGGGTATAATATGTTCTAAAATTGCTTACTTTTTCCATTTTTTATCCAATAGTTTTCTTGAAATTAAATTTATAACCTTTTAGTATTGAAAAAGTAGTTACCATGGTTAATGTTAAAATTAGTTAGTGAAGGGGTTAAACCCAAAGATAAGGTTTAAAATGTCACATAAAACTATCTAGATTTTATTGGTTGAAAGTATTTAAACCTTAATATATATTATACTGTAGGTTTTTTCCACTTTTTCTACATTCACAAGAAAAGTAATTAATTATTTTTAAGTAATTTCAAGTGTTTCTTTTCCTTCAATATTAAAAGAAACCACCTCCTCTATATTATTTACACACCCTTAAGCCACTTATATTTTACAAACCATACTAAAATTCTTATAAAAATAATCATCCAAGTTATATAGGTTATTTTATCTTAAAAATACCATTCATAGGGTATTTAAGGATAGGTCCAAAGCAGGTTCTTCGAAGAGGAGGTAATCATCTCAACTGAGTGTTTTCATTTTACTTCTTCTTCTAACTCCTTCAAATCTATCATATCCATTAAAATATAATAAAACAATCATAAACCATATATTTATATTTTATTATGTTAATTTAATAACCTTATTCATCTTATTTTCCATCAAAATGTAAATGAAACCATCGTTTGAGCATACGTATGGATTACCACCTCACGAAACTAATGTATTTCATTTTTCATCACCACCTTTCATAGTGGGTTATTATGATTAATTAAATATAAATATATATATATATATATTATATTCATTACATAATTAACCTTATAAAAATATAATATATCATCTATATTCATACCATTCCAATTGTTAAAAATAAAAACATCGCACGTGTATATGTATGGACTACTATCTCCATGTAGCGATGTACTTTGTTTTTAAAAAAGTTTCATATCATGAAAGTTCATGGTATGGATTTAATGAAGGTATTTAATTTTTATAAAATGATAATTATTATGTAAATATAATGTATTTCTTATTTATTTTTTCATCCAATGAAAAGTTAAAAAACATCACTCATGTGTACGTGCAGACTACCACCTCATGAGAAGGTGTATTTTTTTCATGACCAATTTTCATGGATGACTATAAAATTTTATTTTATGTAAAAAAAATGATAATTATATCATGATTATCATTATTTATATGGGGTAAAAATTACCACTTTGACCACATTCAACATACCAAATTTTTTTTGGAATTATGAACTGAATGTCCTTAAAACACTCAATGTGGACTTAACTAATTGAGAAATTAAATATGACATTGAAATAAATGATTTAATGATAGGGTATTAAAATTATAAAATGATATTAATAAAATAAATTATTAATATCATTTCATTATACAAGAGTTAAAAAAATCATGTGAGAGGTCGGGCTTAAGGTAAGAGATTTCTAGTCACAATACCCTTTCTTTGATACTTAAGCTATTTTCACCACATGTTTTATTTTTTGTGATGTATAAAATACCTTATGGATATATATTTTATCATTATTATAAAAAATTAATGTGTTTAAAAATATATTTTAAGTTATTTATTTCAATTTTTCATTGGATCTATAATTATCAATTTGTAAGGGACAATTTACCTTAAAACCACGTTTTAAATGTTTTAAATATTTATTTTATAAATATTTTTCTTCTAAGTCCATATTCCTAAAATTATTTTATGTGTGTATTTATATGTACATAAATTACTTATAAAGAAAATTTTATATTGATTTTTTTTTCTTTCAAATGTTTCTGAAAAGGAATCTTTTTACATATTTGATACGGATTGTTTTGACGTTATTTACAAAAGGTGAAAGGAATGTTATATTTTAAAATATATGACATTGAAGGATTTTACCTCCACCACAACTTTTATGTTATGTTTTTATTAATTTATAATCTCCCATGTTTTCTTAAAATAATAACCCTTATTCTATTTATTCTGGGTATTTTAGTTTCAAAAGGTGGGTTTTAAAGGGAAAGGATATATCAATAACCAAAAAAAATTCTTATGGGTTTAAAAGAATTTTTTATGAGTTTGATGATGGAAATGAAATATTTTATGTGTTTTATTTATTTTATGGTCCTTTTAAATTTTTTATGATTATGGGTGAGAATGGTATAGCTCTCCAATGCATTGGGTAATGATTATGTTCTCCAAATAATTATTTGTAATTAACCTAAGTAGGTTATTCCATTTATAAGGCTTCATGTATGGGTACTTGTAAGGGTTCTATGAAGATGATATACCAAGGAACCTACATTATTTTTCTATACTATATAATGAGTTTTCATTTAAATTTTTTGGTTTTATAAGGTAAGATAATGAAATTTTATTTAATGTAATGATTATGCCCTTCAAGGGTAAAAAGTTATGTTTTTAAGAAAATGATTTTCATGGGTTATCATATTTTCTAAGAAACCGTCATGATTATAATTTTACCTTTATCATTTATTATAATTTATTTTATGAAAAACTTTGGGCATTAAAGCTAATTTCAAGTGTAATTAAACAATTACTTGAGCTCAAATTTTATTATGTCAAATGAAAACTCTCTTATATGATCTCATGGTTTTGAAATGGACTAATGGGTATCTTTTATTTTTTCTATATATCCTTTAATGAGCTTTTTTTCTTATCCCACATTTTAAAATGACCATTAATAAGGCCTAAGGATGATTATAAATTTTTATAAGGTAATATTTCTAGATATAGAAGTTACTTTTAATGAAGTAAGTGTGTATTTATAAAGAACTTATTTTTTTGTAAAAATGGATATTGTATGGAAATGTCCACTTGAAAGATTTTTTCCTAAATTATTAAAACTCTAAACCTAAAAGGTTATTGGGTATGTAAGTGATCCAATATTTATATTTGATGTTGTATGTTTTGGATAACTAAAATTAATTCACATTTATTGGTATTAAATCCATAAATGTAAAGATTATTTTTTTAACACTGGATTCAATAGTACAAGTTTGGAAATGTTATAGTTGGTATTAGAGTATGGTTTAGATAAATTTTGAGATTATTATTCTTTCATGTGATTTTAATATAATATTCTTAGATACCATCATGGGTTTATAAGTTTAAGGTTGATCATAAGTTCAAAGTCATAGAAACCCCCTTTTAGGTTTTAAGTGGTGGGATTTTAAGATAATTAAGTGTATTTTTAGATACATTTATAGTAATACAACACTTGGGTTTAGTGTGATTTTTAAATGAATAATAAAATGTTATTTTGATGAATTAAAGAGGGTATTTGTAAGGAATTTTAAAAAATTTATGTGAATTTTTTTAAGTGATATCATCTACTATCTCCCATTTTCTCCCAAGTGGTGTCATATTTTCATAGATCATCATAATTTTTTATAATAATATCCTATACACTATATATTATTTTAGTTTGATTACTCTTATTTCCTATAATGAGTATAAAATTATAGGCTTAAGGTGATTGGTTGATATTTATATTATTAAGTAAACAATGAAAATATGATTTGAGATTTTCTTTAGAACCATCAATAGGATAAAATATTTTAAAATATAGTCATGGGATATATTACACCTCAAAACAATATAAATTCTTCCCTATAATATTCATTTTCTATTTTTGTCAAAGGGGAGGAAAGAAATTAGGGACAAAACATGAATATAAATGGGGTTGGTATATGAAACCAATGTTCAAGGGGGGGAATCTCAAACCTATCAAGGGAATAGACTGAGATGAAAACCCCTAATCCCTTATAATTTATTCTTTCCTTTGAATTATATTGAAAAATATGTAGAAAATCCACATAAATATTAAGTTTATATTAATGAGTTTATAGGGAGTTTTTTATAATATCTTGATAAAAAATGGGTATTTGAGTAAATTTTATTAATAATACTGTTTTTTAAATTTTTTTCATTTTTTTCACAAAGTATAGTAATATTTATAAATTTTATGAATTTCCAAAAAATTAAAATAGGATGATTGATGTTCCCATGGGAATCATGTTATTCCCATTTATGATATTCATATTGTATTTGTTGTTAATATGTTGAGGATATTGATTATCCCATACCATAAAAGTTTCAATGATAGATATGAGGGTAATTTTTGACAAAAACATAGAATAAATCATTATTAAAGATAACAGATATACATGAAAGATAAATATAATCATCTAGGTATGATAAATGGAGATATTGATGAAAACTAAGGTAGATATAACATCATAGATGAAAAAATTATGGAAACAATTTTCATGTTATATATGATGGATCATAGAATATGTTTTATGTTATATACCTTTCTAAATCATGTAAAACAATAATTCCTTGATTATATTATTATAATTTTCACTAAGATTATATAGATCAAGTTTGATATTATAATTTTTTTTAAATGTGAAAGTAGTTTTAATTGGCCATATGAATTATTGTTCATAATGTTGTGGAAACACCTGGAGTAACAATGATGAACAATTCTAGAAACAAGAGTAAAAAGGAAAAAATAAAAGAACAAGAAGAATATCATGAGACATGGAGATTTATGTAGTCAAAAAAATGATCTCTACATCCACAAAGAGGAATAAATTTCATAATGTTTGGGAGAATAATTACAAGGCCATTTCATAAAGTATCACACACACATAGAAACCCTAGATCAAATGGTATCATAAAGAAGATGATGTAACAGTGACACAAACCACACAGTAAGTCCATTTTTCTGTAGTGAATGGTGGATGGAAGTCTCTAGAGCTACAATATTTTTGTCTCTAAAGTCTGAGATGTTATAGTAACCTTTCCAAAAGTCTGCACTGATACATTTCCCTATAGGTTTTCTGGTTAACTCTTCTACAGTTTGGTCAGAGATGTTATCATTCCCAACATATTTGGATTGGAGTAATTTGTCCCATGGACACATGAACATGGGAACAATACTCCCTCAAACTCCCATAAACCACACCATAGAGGTCTAACCATGATATTTTTTACCTACGGTATAGTATGGGCCACTAGCAATTATGCCAACTCAATCCAAGGATCAGGAAACACCATTATAACACACAAAGGGATAAAGATTCCTCATAAACACTATCTAATATGATTTTGTGGTGGCATGAACCTATTAATGGATATATTTATGGATTCTTCATAATATTAAGATTTTATTACATGTTAATGTTTAACATATACATATATATTGAGGTTTTTTATTTTAGTTACTCTGTAGAATACATCCTTGTGGATTTATATGAACACTATTTCACTATATATAATTTATATAAGGATAATGATTAATAAGTGATAAAAAATGAGGCTCAAATTTAAAATTTAACATGAGTTGTTCCAATGGAATTATAATAAATATTATAACATTTTATGGATGTTGGAGAAGAAATAAGAAGGTTTAAATATTTTCACATGAGAGAAAATAAAAATAATGAATATTTTAAGAAAACCATATCATGGTGAAGAATTTTTATATCATAGTTCTTAACTGAAGAAAATGGGTGAAGTGTTTTGATTTATGAAAAGAATAAATCTCACTTACATGAGAACCATGTCATGGTTCACATTTAATGCATTGTATTTTTAATAATTATAACCATGTGATGTTTTTCTTAGTAGAAAATTTAGTCATATTTGACTAAGGAATTTTAAGACTTTCCATATGGAGTAAGATGAGACCATTTGGGTTTTAGAGATAAATCACAATAGTTGAATGAGATATATAGATATGAAATATCTCAATAAAATAAAATTTTATTGATGTGTAAAAAGAGAGGAAAAGTGATAGTAAAAGATAAAGTAGTAAATAATAGGGGTGCATAGATCATCCATGAAATGGTGGAACTTGAGTAGAATGGAAGAAGATAATTCTTTCTTTTTTATGATTATTGATGATATTTATTCCCTTTTATTTTAATTTTCATAATTTTATAGGGTCTAGGACAATATTCTTGCTTTGATTGATCTTTCTTGACAAGAAAACCAAGACCATGTAACATGAGATAATGCCTACATATCACCAAAGACTTGCCACTCATAAAGAGTTGGTGAAACTTATAAAAAATCCTTATATTCTCATGTTATTATATCTCACTTAATAATATATCTTTATTATTTTTTATATATATTATAGGTCTATACACTAACTAGTATGAGAGAATTTTTTGATAAAGGGAGAAAATTTTGTGTTGGACAATGACTGTTGATTCACCCCCTCCCCTCTTAGTAATTATATATCTCTTAAGTGGGATTGAAAGATATTTTCCATATATTATATATAATTTTTTGATATTGAAACTAAAAGTAAAATATCAAAAATTAATATTAGGGTAATGTGTTGTTAATTTAAGACAACATTATTTATATTATATACTCATAGAATATTGAATGTGTGAAATTAATTCCAATAAATGTGATCACATTATGATTTTATCACCATTAAATAATATTCAAATATTATTTTTTATGATATTGATTAATAGGATAGTAAAAATACATATATAATATAGAGTTTTACATTAGAATTTATTTTATAGGTGAATTTAAAATTTTTTAGTCTAAGTTACAAAAGGGTGATGTCATATTTTCTGCAATGGTTGATGGTCGATGTGATACCAATAAATTCTGATTCCAACTAATACTTTTTTGTGATATCTAATTATGTTATCGAATAAATGTGGATTGATAAGATTTATATTATGACCAAAGTATTTGATGGATTTTTTGTCAATTGAATTTTTATTTTTTGCTAACATGAATTGGATTTATATTAAGGAGAAATATAGTGATCATGTTTTGGTGAAGAAAGAAGACTTTGAAAAATCATTAGCTAAAAGAAGTTCATGTATATACATGAAATTAATATATTAATTATATATAATATTAATGTTTCCACATTGAATATGGAGTCCTTAAAATGAAAGGTGAAGGCGCATTCATGGATTAGCATGGCAATGCTAAATAAGGCATAGAAAATTTGAAGATAACTTGAGGAGTGGAGATTCATATTCTATCTTGGATAGATGATTGAATGGATAGGGATATTCATTTTTTCTATTTTAATCATTATACAAAGTATGAGAGTTATCTGATAAATTTACTGAATTATAGAAATTTTTTGTTAAAGGGATTCAAATCATCACATAATTAGGCATACCATGTCATTATGGTGAAAACATTACCATGGATTTGACGTGTTTTATAGATCTCAATCCATAGAGTGGAATCAAGGATGGAGATATGAATTTATAATAAAACCACAAGAATAAAATTCATTATAGTGAAACTAACCGTGTCATGTTTTAGAAACCATAATTGTAGTAGTGATTGTTTTTTTAGAGAAAATACCAATATGCTAAAATATACATAAACCATATCATATTTGATGTCTTTATTCAATAAAAAATGAGATTCTTCATAGTTAATATATAAGATTATGATCATGTTTCTCTCATTTGGTTGAAAAAAATAGGATTTTAAAGAAAACCATGTCATGGTGATGGGTGTGGCATGATGCTGATAATTCTAGATCTTTTTATAAAAATGTATTGTGAAAGAACTATAGGTGTTTTGTAAAATATTGTTTTTATAAAAATGGGAAGTTTTCATAATGAACACTTTTAGGACAAAGCTAATGGATGTTAATGGTATTAAAAAGACTCAACGGTGCCATGTTTTATTGAACACAATGTCATGTTGTGTTTAATATATGAAACTTCAAGGAATAAAACAACTAAATTTTTCATGTGATATGGGTTTGAATGGATGTGGTTTGGTGGCCAAACCATTGATTATGAAACGATTACTTGGTTTACATGAACATGTTTTGTTTTTATAGTTTAGACATGTTTTACAAATTTGAATATATTTTCAAATATAAAAACTTTATGATATTTTTTATGGGAAGTTTGACTTGACTTATTTAGATGGTATTTAAGAACAATTTATGGGTTTCATGTGGTTATTTTACCTGTTGAAAAATAATGATATATTTTGGATAAAATCAAAGATATATTTTATAGAAAAAACATATTAATGATGGGGAATATTTTATATAATTTTACCATGATGGAACTTTGACTTGGTGGAAGATGAAAGAGAAGATATAGATTCACATTTTATGGATCTATCTTTGAAAAAGATTTATTATCTAAATAATGAAAATTCATGAAGATAAATTGGTATGAGATTAATGTTTGACTAAATAAATAGAATTGTTTTATTTTTTTATTAGCATGTAATATTTAAAATCAAGTCATGATGGAATATTTGACTATATATTTTTGTAGATGTTAATTAAGGATCCATTGGGTGAAAGAGATATATTTTACTAAGATATGGTTGAACATAAAAGGAGAAATTGATGAAATATCTATATTATTATAGCAATGAAACATTTCATTATAACTTAGAAGAATAATATATCTTGATATTAGGTATTAAATAAGAAGATACTATATTTATTTGGTTGTTATAGTTGATTAAAAAATTAAAAACATCCTTACACATACTTGATTTATTTGGTTCATTGAGAAAGGGGCTCAATCATAGAATATGATTTATATATCTAGAAAGGTTCAAAATTTTGAAGAAGACACAGATTAATGAATACAGTTCCCTTAACATATAATCGATCTTATTTGGTTTTCAATGGAGGAAGTATTTACTTTTGTAAAGATCATGTGGTGGAAATCATATTAACTCTATTAAAAAGATTTAATTACATCTTGCTTGGAATCATTGAAGAAGTAAAGTGGATGAAAATGATAGATCACATATAAATTTTATTGATGTAGAACACATCAATTTTTCAATATTGATCTTATAGAGACAGTCCTGAAAATAAACTACTGAATATCTATATCAAATTAGTGCATTAATATAGAGTAAGAGGCAGTGACCCTTGAGAGGTAGTGTGTCGTCCATATATTTTTTTTAAGGGTAGAACACCATGATATAGAGTGTTAATTATCTAAACTCATGTATCCACCATTGTGTTAAAGTGGATTTTTAGTTCACTAGATCATATCCATGTGTTTGATCCTTTAATATCACCTGGTGTGGGTAAATTAATTAAAATCCCTACTTTATTCTATATTTTACATTATACACATACTTTATATATTTATTTTGAATGAATCAAGGGATAGATAGATTATAAAAAGTTTTTTTCTAATATAGAAAAAATATCATGTGATGGGTGAGGGCTAGAGAGAAAGGTTTTAATTGATCAATACCCTGATTCATCCCCCCCCCCCAAGGTGCCTCGATCTCACTACATAGCCTAGAAGTATAAAAAATGGTATCAGATCCTATAAGTTATTACTTAGATATAAATATATCAAATCTATTTTTGGAGTTTTTCACATGTGTAGATTTATTTATGAGGCCTCTTATTTTTTATGGAACTAACTATGAAGGTTAGAAGAAGGATTTTGGTGATGATGTTGTGGAGTATATACATCAGGATACTGATTTGATAAAGCATAATGAAAGAGTTTATAATGGAAAAGAGCATAGAAGTTTGGTTAGTTCTATAACCAATAATGTATTCAAGAAAATCCTTCATTATTCTATAACATTTTTAATTATGGTAAGTATTAATGGTGATCTATGGAGAACCCATGAAATAATAAGGGGTTGTGACTCCCTCCATAGGAACTAAATGAAAATGTAATGATTTTTAGTTATTCTTAGATAAATATAGGTAGAATTTAATTATATTAAAATGAAAAAATAGAGGAATAAGAAAATGAAGGCAATGAAGAATATGGAAAATTCTATTGAGGTGAATAATAATGATTCGATTTATTTATTTTATTTTATAATTACTTTTAAATTATCTTATTAAACAAGAAATTTATATTCCATAACGGTGATGGAAATAGATGATATTGTTTTTTATAAATAAGTGGAAACAATATTAACCTATCAATATATAGAATGTTCTTGTAATAATCATGAGGATTCTAAAGAATTAAGTGAAGAGGTTTAATATCTATAAATCAATAAAGGTGTTCACTTTTCTTTGATAGAATAATCAATTTTAAATAAATAGGAGTTTATGTAATAATAGTTAGATGTAAAAGAATTATTTTCAAATATAGGTAAAAAGATAAAGGAGTAAAGTTATTTTATTAGAGAACTTTCACATAAATTAAAATTTAAAATGGATAAGTGTGGGTAATTTAAATCTAACATAATCATTTTTTATAAAAAAAAACTTGAAGATAGGATGAAATATCTAAAAGAATCTTATTCTATAATAATTTTTATGGATTCCTAGCTAAAATAAAAGGATTTTAAGGTCTATGTGATTGAAAATGATCTAATATCCTCAATATATAAATGGAATTTAGTGATCTCTCTTATAAAAACCTCAATTAGTAGATATTGTAAAGGTAATAATTTATAATAAGTGAATAAAGGAATTATTTTTTATAAATTGGTAGAGAAATATTTACAGAGTGATAAATAAATGTTATTATTATGGAAGCATGGGACATACCATGGATTTTTTTATGTTATCTAGGGATCTAAATAAAATAATGAGGCTAGTTGCACCATATCATCATATAAAAGATTAAATGAGGTATGATTTTGATAGGATATGTTTTATTTGTGCTAATAATGGATATATGAAAAGGTATTATAACATGAGAGGTGATAAAGGTTCCAAGAGGAATTCCACCATTCCTATTTAAAGGTAAAGAAAATGGAAATAGAATAAAAAATATTATATTGAAAAATAATTTATAGAATTGGAAGATAATTTTAGTGAAAATAAATGGAGTTTTTATTAAGTAATAATGGTGAACTATTAACAACAACCATCATGGAAATATAATAAGAAAATATAGAGTATGGAGGAGAGAGAAAACTAATTTTAGAAATGAAAGATGAATTCTTGAAGTAGAAATTCCCAAGGATAGAAAAAATAAGGTATTAATAATGTATTTTAAAGAGGATAAGCACAAATAATGCCTAATTGGATTCAAAAAATAAAATACAAGGAAATTGAGGAAAAACATAGGAGTTTCTCTCACATAGAGATGGAAGTATAGAGAAGGATCAAAAAATATTGCATCAATGAAGGAAAATTGTGTTAGTTAGATCAATCTCACATTGGTGTTCGATTCCAATCCAAATAAGATAGAATATTCAAATGGAAATATCCAGGAAAAAATTATAAAATTAGTATCACCCAAATGATAACCATGGAGAAGGATTGAAATGAATTTATAAGAAAAGTTTTGGTTCATTAATACTAACTACATTATTTAACTTAAGGATGATTAAGAATTAATCCCCTCTCTAATATATTTAATTACCATAAATTTTGTTAAGGTGATGTGGTTTTAAGGGGTGGATATGATCCATAAGGTAGATACAATATGAAAAATGTAAATAACTAAAGACTCAATGAATCTGTAAGATCTAGTATAATAAAGGTGAAATCTATAAGATCGAGTGGAGAATTTTTTTGGGCAGAGAAAGAAAGGAAGTGATGGCAAGAGGGGGGGTGAATTGCCTTTTAAAAATAAATTAACAATTTAAAATCAAAGTGAAAGTGCAGCGGAAATAAATGAGGCAAGACACAAGGCTTGATAACGGAGTTCGGCCTAAAACCCATCCTACGTCTCCACTCCCAAATCAACCGTTGAGAGATTTACTACCACTTGCTTTTCAATGGTTGTAGCAAGAAACCCACTAGACTTTTCAGGTTAGTCTAGAACCTATTACAGCTTGCTTTTAATGGTTGAGCAAGAACCCACTAGCCTTCTTACAGGTGAAGGCTAGCTCACCTTTGATTCAAGACTTTTAAAAGGTAAGGCTTGACTAACCTCTTCACACCTTAAAGGTGATGTGAAAACCCAAAAGAATGGAGGATGAGAGAAATGGGAGTTTGTAGGCACAAACTCAATTTAAAGCTCAAAATGAATAAAGCAATGAAAAACCGTAATGGGGAAGTCTTGGGCGCCAATGGATTGATGGAGCTGATGAAGGGCGCTCCCAAGCTTCTTTGGTGGTGCTCCTTGGATGTGGAAGTGTGTTGGAGCAAGTGGGGTTCCCTTGGAGGAATCCGCTGGAGGTTCGCCAAATGATGGAAAATGTGTCCGTTGGCTTCACAATAGTTCCGGCTATGTTCCTTAGGCTTCCGGGGCTTCATAGTCCTTTATTTATAGAGGGGGAACCCTCATATGGCCTTTGGAGGTCTTCGGAGCCGTTGGAAAAGGCTTCGGAGCCGTTGGGAGGCAAGTGGACCAGCCTGGTCAAAGGCCCAATGGCTAGTTTGACTGGCTCCACCGGCTGACCGGTACAGATCCACCGGTTGGCCGGTGTGTGAAAAATGGAGAGGCCTTCGGGCTCAGGCTCCACTGGCTGGCCGGTGAGGAGGCCACCGGTTGGCCGGTGCTGAGGCAGTAGCAAACACTGTGCTGGCTGGGTGCCACCGGCTGGCCGGTGCTGAGGCCACCGGTTGGCCGGTGCTGAGGCAGTGGCTCAGCCTTCTGTCTGGGTGCCACCGGCTGGCCGCTGGTGTGACATCGGTTGGCCGGTGGTCTGGACAGAGGGATGCCTTCTGTCCAGGCCTCCATTGGCTGGCCGGTGATCTTCCATCGGTTGGCCGGTGGACTGAAAATCAGTCCACTTTGGCTTCTTGCTTTCTTGGCCCAATTCCTTGGCCACCTGAAATTATGCCTATCATCCAAAAACACTTAAAACAAGATTAGATAAATAAGAGAGTGATTGTGATCATGAAAATTAAACCACGAGGGGTACGAGAGGTACAACAATCTCCCCCTATTTTGATGATCACAATCACCAAAACAAGTAATGTAGAAAATGAAATGAAAAGCATGCTTTAAAGGATTTCTCCCCCAATCAACCAAGAATTTCTCCCCCTTTGTGATTATCAAAATAGCACGGGGCATAAAACTTGATTGAGGGAAAAAAGATTTTAAACCAATTGAAATTTTTGAAATTTGAATTGGAAGTTTTGAATCAAAAATTTGAAATGAAAGTTTTGAATGAAAAATTGAATAACAGTTTGAATTGAAAGTTTTTGAATGAAAAATTAAATAACAGTTTGAATAGAAAGTTTGAAATGAAAATTGAATTGAATATTTTGAAATGAAAGTTTCGATACCAAGTGTTGAAATTGAAAGTTTGAATTGAAAGTATTAAATGAAACAAAAAAGGCTTAAACAAACCTAACTCCCCCTAAATAAAAACAACAAATCACCAGGGAGAGGTTTTTGGAACCGAGACAAATTTTGGCCCGGAGAGACTCGCTAGAAGGGATTTTTCAATCCATACTTGTCTAGTGGCGGGTCTTCTCCTAAAAAATTCATCATTAAAAGAAATAGTTTTGGGCCTTCCATACCGGGCATTTTTGCAATTGCACTCATAGATTAAGTGCCCGGGTTTTTTACAATAATTGCAAAATTTAAATTGGGAGCTCCCCCTAACAAAAATAGTTGGAGCATGGGAAGAGGAAGCTTGCTTGGAATAGCCAAGCCCTTCGGTGGTTCTAGAAATGCATTGGGAACCAAGGAGTTTGGTCAAATTTTGTTCCCCTTGGGTGAACTTAGCTAGGGATTCCCTTAAATCCTTGATGGTTGATTCCATGGAATCAATATCGGGAAGGTTTTGGATTTTGAGGGACAACTCCTCTTTTTCTTTGAGAAGTTGTTCCTTTTCAGAAAAAAGTTTTTTGAAATTCTTTTTTAAAGCAACAAATTTGGAAGAAAGTTCGTGAAAACCTTCCTCCAATTGATCTCTCGCATGTTGGAGATCCTCATAGGACATTTGATTGAAAGAATTTGAATTTAAAGAACAAGAGGATGAGGAGTCGGAAGAGGTTACCTCGTGAAATGCCATTAGGCATTTGTTACCGTTGTCGTTTGAGGAGGAGGAGGAGGAGGATGTGGAGCTATCACTCCATGTGGCCTTGAATGCCTTCTTCTTCTCCTTTTGCTTGGCCTTTTTCTTTTTGAGTGGACAATCGGGCTTGTAATGGCCTTTCTTGCCACACCCATAGCATGTTACCTCGGGCTCGGATTTTTCGTCATGTTTTTCCTTTCGAGCCTTGCGGGATTTCTTCTTCTTGTGCTTCTTCATGAATTTGTGCATCTTGCGGGAAAGATTCTCCATTTCGGAATCGCCGCTTGAAGAGGAAGATGATGAGGAGGAGTAGCTTTCGTCTTTTTGAACTTTGAAGGCGATGTTCTTTGGAACTTTGATCGGTTTGCCTTCTTTTTCAGCTTGCCTCCTCATGGTGATCTTATAGGTCATGAGGGATCTGATGAGCTCTTCGACTGGCATGTTTTTGATGTCCTTTGCTTCTTGGATTGCCGTTACTTTTGGAGCCCATGAGCTTGGAAGGATCCAAAGGATCTTCTTGACCATTGTCTCTGCAGAAACATCATCACCAAGGGACTTTCTCCCATTGCAAACATCAGTAAAACGAGTAAACATATCAGTAATATTTTCAGATGGATGCATGGTAAAAGACTCGAAATCTTGACGGTACATATCCAATCGAGTATCCTTGACTTTGTTGGTCCCCTCATGGGTAACCTCCAATAGTTTCCAGATTTCATGTGAGGAGGTGCATGTGGAAACTCGATTGAATTCATTACGATCAAGGCCGCAATGAAGAGCATTCATGGCTTTTCCATCAAGCTCGAAATTTCTAATATCAGCTTGGGTCCATTTGGATTCATCGGGAGAGGAGAGAGAATAACCATGCATGACAATTTTATAAATGGGATAACCTATACTTCTAAGAAAAGTGGTCATGCGGGTTTTCCAATAATTATAGTCGGTTCCATCAAAAAATGGAGCACGACCCAATGAATAGCCTTCGGGGGAAAAAGAGGTTGAAGCCATCACAATGGATCTTGAATTTGAAACCGGTTAGGGTATTACTCAAATTTCCCTCTGATACCAATTGTTGGGCGGAGAAAGAAAGGAAGTGATGGAAAGAGGGGGGTGAATTTCCTTTTAAAAATAAATTAACAATTTAAAATCAAAGTGAAAGTGCAGCGGAAATAAATGAGGCAAGACACAAGGCTTGATAACGGAGTTCGGCCTAAAACCCGGCCTACGTCTCCGCTCCCAACTCAACCGTTGAGAGATTTACTACCGCTTGCTTTTCTATGGTTGTAGCAAGAAACCCACTAGACTTTTCAGGTTAGTCTAGAACCTATTTCAGCTTGCTTTTAATGGTTGAGCAAGAACCCACTAGCCTTCTTACAGGTGAAGGCTAGCTCACCTTTGATTCAAGCCTTTTAAAAGGTAAGGCTTGACTAACCTCTTCACACCTTAAAGGTGATGTGAAAACCCAAAAGAATGGAGGATGAGAGAAATGGGAGTTTGTAGGCACAAACTCAATTTAAAGCTCAAAATGAATAAAGCAATGAAAAACCGTAATGGGGAAGTCTTGGGCGCCAATGGATTGATGGAGTTGATGAAGGGCTCTCCCAAGCTTCTTTGGTGGTGCTCCTTGGATGTGGAAGTGTGTTGGAGCAAGTGGGGTTCCCTTGGAGGAATCCGCCGGAGGTTCGCCAAATGATGGAAAATGTGTCTGTTGGCTTCACAATAGTTCCGGATATGTTCCTTAGGCTTCCGGGGCTTCATAGTCCTTTATTTATAGAGGGGGAACCCTCATATGGCCTTTGGAGGTCTTCGGAGCCGTTGGAAAAGGCTTCGGAGCCGTTGGGAGGCAAGTGGACCAGCCTGGTCAAAGGCCCAACGGCTAGTTTGACTGGCTCCACCGGCTGACCGGTACAGATCCACCGGTTGGCCGGTGTGTGCAAAATGTAGAGGCCTTCGGGCTCAGGCTCCACCGGCTGGCCGGTGAGGAGGCCACCGGTTGGCCGGTGCTGAGGCAGTAGCAAACACTGTGCTGGCTGGGTGCCACCGGCTGGCCGGTGCTGAGGCCACCGGTTGGCCGGTGCTGAGGCAGTGGATCAGCCTTCTGTCTGGGTGCCACCGGCTGGCCGCTGGTGTGACACCGGTTGGCCGGTGGTCTGGAAAGAGGGATTCCTTCTGTCCAGGCATCCATCGGCTGGCCGGTGATCTTCCATCGGTTGGTCGGTGGACTGAAAATCAGTCCACTTTGGCTTCTTGCTTTCTTGGCCCAATTCCTTGGCCACCTGAAATTATGCCTATCATCCAAAAACACTTAAAACAAGATTTGATAAATAAGAGAGTGATTGTGATCATGAAAATTAAACCACAAGGGGTACGAGAGGTACAACAAATTTTATCCATAAGAAAGTAGTTTAATTTTTAAAAGTGTTTTCATAATTTAGTATAAGATTTATCCAATGAGGTTTCATTCAAGAGAAATATCCTTTTAAATTAGAAATAATACAACTTGATTATGATATATCAGCAACATTCAAGGAGTAATTCTTAATTTATTTGGACTAGCATGGTATAATATAATTATGTTTAATGATACTTAAGGTTTCAAGAGAAGATATACTATCATTGTGATTTTTCTATTCAAATCCGGTGATAAAATGGAAAGGATTCAGGGGATTTTGTGTTGTAAAAAATTTAAATGTTTCTAGTCTCATTCATCAAAAAAAAATCCCTAAGAAATAAATAATTTTATTTAAAATAGTGGAATTTCTCACCCACTTTGTGCTTTCATATTTACTTGTAAAATATTTTATAGAATTCATATTGAGATTATATGGGATATATGAAAGTGTAAAATACTAAAGTTGCATTATATTATGGAAGTAAGTTATTATAATAAACACCATTGAGGTTTTTGACTTACTTTCTTGTTTAATACACTAGTTTTTCACTCATGTGGGCTTAAAAGACTTTTTATATCTCTTTATGAAGTAGTAAATTCACTAGTTGAAAATCTACAACAAATATAGCTTGTTTGAATGTGATAGACTACATTGAAAATATGTATTTTTTTCAATTTAATTAAAATTATTTTGAAACAAAAAGGGAGGTTATTGAGATAAAACTCATATGAATTTACATGGTATAAATATGTAAAAGATATCCATTGAATTTTATTATCAAAAGGGTATAAATTAATAATCCATAAATCATCCATATTGAATAAAAAGGAGTTAAACTTTTTGGACTAAAGAATTTAGTGTTAAAGGGGGAGATGAATTTATGGAGGAGATAATTGAAAACAAAATAAAAAGGGGGAAGAATGTTATACTCAAAGTTTGTCTGTTGGATTTATTATTGATTTAAATTGTATATTTTCAATATTTTTTGTATGTACATCAAGAAGAAAGATTGATAACATATATTTGGTAAAAAAATAATATCTTGGAAATTAATAGGCCAAAAGGAGTTCTTATAGATACATTAAATTTATATATAAAGTATAGATTAGATTGAGGTTACCATAATGACTATGGGGTCTATAGAAAAGTAAATTTAAAATGAATATTGATGGTTTAGCATGGTAAAGCTATGGAAGGCATAAAAAGGTTGAAGATAGTTTGAAGAGTAAAGATTCATAATCTATCTTGGATAGATGATTTTAATGGTAGAATATGTTTATTCAGGTCTATTTATGATTTGCAAAAAGTATGAGGGTGATTGGATAAACTTAGTGAAGTATGGATATGTTTTTATTGAAGGAAGACAAGTTATCTCTTAATTGGGAAAACCATGTTTTGGCTATCAAATAATCATTTTGTATTGAGGAATTTTAGTGGTTGAGGTCCATGGAGTAGAATAAGTAATGAAGATATAAATCAATAAGGACACCATAAGTAGAAACACATCATGGTGGAGCTAATCATGTCATAGTTTGGAAAACATAGTCATGGTGGTGAATATTTTTTAGATAAAATCCCTAAATACCATGGGATGCAAAAAAAACAATCATGGTTGATGTCATGATTCAGTGATAAATACATATTTTTTAGAAACTATATATGTTTTCAAAATTCATTTTTTAATAAAAAAATATAAGTTGGTCACTGTGGAATTCTTGGTACTAAAAATTTTTACTGGTAAAGTTATAGGAAGGTTCTGGTGTTAAAAAGATTCAACCATGACATGTTTTTTCAAAAACCATGTCATGGTGTAGTATATATATGTAATTTCAATATATATATATATATATTGGTTCTTTGGAATATATAGTTTTTATTGGCCATGATTTTCATGATCAAACCATTAACCAAGAAACCACTCCATGTTTTTCATGTCTAGGTTTTGTTTTTTATGGGTCAGGTAGATTTTATAGATTTAAATATATTTTAAAATATTGAAACTTTTGGATATTTTTATACATTTTTTGGATTATATTTTTTGGATGTTTTTTAAGACTCGTTTATGAGTGGAATATTATGATTTTACTTAAAGAAAATCAAAGATATATTTTTGAAAAAATCAATCAGTTATTTTAGAGAAAATAAAGGATGGATTTTAAAGATAATTAATATTCATCATAGAGAATATTGTATTTAATTTGAACAGAATATAATTTTGACTTGGTGGAATAGGAAATAGAATATATAGATTTAAATTTTAAGAACCTATTTTGAACCAAGATTTATTTAATAGTGATGGAAAGTCGTGAAGATTAATTAGTATGGATTAATATTTGATTAAAGAAAAACCTGGATTATTCAAAAATCTAGTCATTATAGAATATTTTAAATTAAATTTTGGGAGATTTTAAGGAATGATCCATTATAGTAGAGATATATATTTTACTAAGATATGGTTAACCTTTAAAGGAGGTTTAATTAGTGAAATATTTATAATATTATAGTGATGACACCTGGCATAATGATTTGGAAGAATCCTAATCATAATAAAATATTTCACTATAAATTTTTAGAGATGTTAATTAAGGATAAATTATATAAAATAGATATATTTGACCAATATATGTGTTTCCATAAAAGGAGGGGTAATTTATGGAATCTCTACAATATTATAGTGTTGGAACCTAGAATGATGGTTTGGAATAATCTTAGTTCTTGATGATAGATAATGATGAAGAAGATACTCTATTTATTTGGATATTATAATAAAGGTAAAGAGGATCATACATAACATTACACATAATTAATATATATATATATAGTTAATTGGGAGAGTTATTAATTCATAGAAGACCATTGATATATCCTATGAGGTGCAAAATAGATATGAAGATGAGGATTAATAAAGAAAATTACCTTAACCTAAAATTGTTTTTATTTGGTTCTCATTAGAGGAAGTATTCACTATTATGAAGATATTATATAGGAAATAATATTCACTATAGTAACAAATAGTTTATTATATTTATATTATAAACAATGTGGTAGAAAATTGGATGACAACAAAGCATCATATCTTGACTTTTTTGATGTTGAACACATCAGTTTGTCTATTATCATCTTGGATAGACCCTCATTCTTATAAACTATTCATGATATATATCAAAGTAGAGAGTGGAGAGAGTGTAAGAGGGGGTGACCCTTGAGAGGTAATGTTTCATTCCTAAATTTTTATTATAAGGGTTGTGCACCATTATAATGATTTTCTATTGTTTAAACTCTTGTATCCACCAAGAACAGTATATATTATTGGACTTATGTTACACCAACACATCATAATGTATATTATCCTTGGATATATCCTAATATAGGTTAACCAAGAAAAATATTTGTGTTTATATGGGATTTAAATTCTATATATGCTTTACATATTCAATGTGGATACAATCAAGGTATAGAGATATTTAAATGAGTTCATGTTAATAGGGGAACAAGATTCGATGATGGGTGAGTGTTAGAGAGAAAAGGTTTTAATTATTTAATTCCCTAAACCACCCCATATCAAGATTCCTTAGGTTTCATTACTTAACTTGATCTTTTTGATGGTTTATCCCTTAATTTTAAAAATGATCATATGTTTTTAAAAATATAAAACTACACATGGTATATGGTTTTAAATATGGGAGACATTATTTTATTAAATTACATTTGTTTTTATATTTTTATTTTGTAGATAATGTTGTGTACATGTGGCCTTATGCATCTAGAAAGAGATAAATGGTGGTATAAATGAAATTTATACATGCAAATAAAAATGATGTAGATAAGTGAAAGAAAGGGATAGGTTTTATGGATTGAGCATAATTTCCCTGGAATATTGAGTAGTGGATTCAAGGGGTTGGGTGGGGCTTAAAAATACATTAGTGAATTTAGAGTTAAATTTTGAGATATAGAGTTATCAAATAATACATGCAACTCATATGAGCTTAAAAATAGTGAGAAACTACAGTATAGCACCATAGTGAGAGGTGTGTTGGTTATAGTATATAAAAGATAGTTATCTCAATGAGAATATTTCATTAAAGTGGTGTTTCAATAATAATATTTTGAATCAATATCTCTGAATTGTGGAATTTTCTCATTATTGATTTTAACATAGGCACCAGAGGTGTATTGGGGTGTAATTTTCACATAGTTTTTTTCTATATTGTTTTTATAATTTTGGTTTAGACAATAGTTTATTTTTTAAAGTTTCTAAACAGTGTTTTTATCTTCTATATTGAATGGTTTTTCCATGTTATATTTTTTATACAAATTTTATTTTTATAAAAAGTTTATTTCTTCTATTTTCATCATATTTTATCACAAAATTTTTGAAATAATTTTCATTCTTGAGAATGGATCTTCTAATAACTTTTACCTTTAAATATTAATTCTTAAAATCTTTTTGATTGTGATAGTGAAGAAATATATGGTTTTTGGCATGGTCTCATACAGAACCATTATTACCCACTTTGATTATCTCACCAATCCCATTTACATATAGAAGCATCTAAACATCCAATATATCGAATAGATATATTTTTTAAGTGATATTGAGAAAAAAAACAAATATTAGCAATATTAACCATGTAAAAAAAATTAACTAATAAAATAAAACCCATTTATGTAATTTTATCTCATGTTGATTGAAGTTTACTGACTAAAATCACTCAAATTGAACTCTAATTCGAGTTCCACATGACCTCAAGTGCACTTCTTCATATGCTATAGGATTCCTACTAGTAGTGAGAGACAATAATCAAACATGGGGATACTATACTCTTAGCATCATCACATATAATAACATATAATTAATTTAATTTAAATAAACATTAGATTAATATTAAGGGACTATAGTGAATATAAAACCATCAATAATATAAAATATCAACATGATATAATAAAATGAAACTCATTCTCATCATACAGACAAATATACATAAGGATCACCTGATGGGACAATTTAGTACAAAAGGTAAACTGAATAAAATTATAAGGAAGACTCAACCATAAAACTCCGGTGCTACCTCGAACCAGTCTCATGAATCTACATCCAGATTCCCCGGTCAGATATCCTATAAAACCTATCACATAAAAGTGAAATATGAAGGTCTTCATGAACACCTGGGTGCCCATGTAGTGCTTGAGAAACAAATTTCAGTAGGTAACCACCAGAAAGTATCATCTGATACACTATAATATATAGTGTAAATATTCATAAAAAATAAACAAACCTCATATAATAATCTATGTCAGGTTATCATGTTCTTACCAAGACACCACAATTCCTAAACACATTTATTCTATCCATTGTCAATGGATTAAGTCATCTCTCAATGAAACTAATCCCTAGTCCCACTATTATGGGACAAGACTGGCAGTGGAGTCTCAACCACTAACCTCTCACTTAGGGTATGGTCCTATATCAAGTCTAAATTTTATGATTATTCCCGTATATCCACCCTCCTACTCAGGGTGAGGTCTCATACTAAAAATATTTCCAAAATACATTGACCACTCCCCTCTAACTCAGGGTGGGTCTTACAATCACATCTATCATAAACACATTAAGCACCCCAACCCCTCTCAAATAGGTTCAGTCCCACAATCACATCGTGTACCAACACATTGACCACTCACTTCATACTTAAGGTGAGTCTCACAATAACACATTATTCCCCATTGTATAGCATTCCACACTATAAAAACAATATATGGTTATGGGGGGTAATTTAGTGGTCTAGTGGTGGTTTAAACTGCCACATAATTGTTTAGTGACAGTGAACTTTCGTGTATTTCATGGTCACTGGTCAATTAGTGGCGGTTTATTTTATTTCCTGACAGTTTTTTTTAAGTATCATTTTTGGAAAATTTAGTGCCAATTTTTTGTTTAATTTGAAGTGGTTATTTAATAAAAAAAATATCCAGTGGGAATATAAATAAAATAAAATTAACCTTATAAAATCATTTAGCAGTGGTTATTTTTTGCATTGGTTAATTTGAATCGTTGCTAAATACATTCAATAATATATGTTTAGTGGAAGTTACGACAAACCGTCGTTAAATCTATTTTTATTATTTAAGTAAATATTTAATAAAAAACAATAAATATAAAAATACTAAAATGTTATAAACTAAAACATAAATATAAAATAAACCCATCATCCATACATCACACATCTACAGTAATGAAAACATCCATGGTCATCATAACCTAAGTCTCAGTCAACCCATACGTCAACCAATATATTTTAAAATTAAATATATGATGGTTTTCCTATGATTTCATATCAATTTGAGGTCATTTTTTTGGTTTTGACCGTTCCATGCACACATTAGTGTTTTAAAACACTAAAAATGTGTTTACATCCATAATAGGAAAATCGTCATTTGAAATGATGTGATGTTGGTTCATACATTTCAAAACTAAATCTATGGTCATTTTCACCTGATTTCAAGAAATTTCAACATTTTTTCCTTGTCTTCACAGTTCCACATATGTTTTAGTTTTCTAAAACATTAAAAATTAATTTACATCCATAACGGGAAAACCATCATTCATAATGATGTGCCTTTGGTTCCAAAATTTCAAAATTAAATATATGTTAGTTTTCCTTTCATTTTAGGACAATATGGAATTTTTTTTCTAGATTTTACCTTTCCATGTGCATTTTAGTGTTTTAAAACACTAAAAATTTGTTTATGGCCATAACAGGAAAATCATCATTCAGAATGACATGTTTTCGGTTCTTACATTTTAAAATTAAATCTAAGTTCTGTGTCCCTTTATTTTAGGAAAATTTGAAATTTTTTCTAGTTTTTACTATTCCACGTATGTTTTAGTGTTTTAATGCACTTAAAATGTGTTTATGGCCATAACAAGAAAACCGTCATTCAGAATGACATGTCATCGGTTGCTACATTTCACAATTAAATCTACATAGGTTATACTCTGATTACTAGGAAATCCAATGTCATTTTCTTAGTTTTGATCATTCCATGCACGTTATAGTGTTTTAAAACACTAAAAACATATTTATATCCATAATAGGCAATCCATCATTCGGAATTATGTGTCATAAGTTCCTACATTTCAATGTTAAATCTATAGTTTTTTCCTCTAATTTTAGGAAAATTTGATGTTGTTTTCTTGGTTTTGACCATTCCACACATGTTTTGGTATTTTAAAACACTAAAACACATTTACTACTATAATGGGAAAACCATAATTCAGAATTAAATTACATTGGTTCATAAATTTTACAATTAAATATATATTGGTTTCCCCTTATTTTAGGATAATCCAATATCGTTTTCAGTTTTGACCATTCCATGCATTTTTTAGTGTTTTAAAACACTAAAAACATGTTTATAAGCATAATGGGAAAACCATAATTCGGAATAACATGTCATCAGTTCCTACATTTAAAAATAAAATATATAGTCAATTCCCTAGATTTTAAGATAATCCAATTTGTTTTCCTAGTTTGGAATGTTCCACACACGTTTTAGTGTTTTAAAACACTTAAAACGCGTGTACAGCCATAATGGGAAAATCGTCAATTGGAATGATGTGACTTCGGTTCCAAAATTTTAAAATGAAATCTACAGTATTTTTTACATTATTTTATGGAAATCTGATTCCATTTTCCTGGTTTTTACCACCCCCCCCCCCCCCCCCGAGGGTTGTTTTTAAAGGATTTTCTACCTTTCCTAAGTGTTTACTAAGTAATTTCGATCACATTGCACATCATATTGATGTGTTGTCTCCGTGTACATGTAAAAAAAAGTAAGTTGTGTTTTTTCATTGATTTCAGGAAAATATGATGTAGTTTTTTTTTACTCTTTCATGCACATTTTAGTGTTTTAAAATACTAAAAATACATTTATAGTTATAACGGGAAAACTGTCATTTAGAATGATGTGTTTTCTATTCCTACATTTCACAATTAAATATACGGTCTTTGTCTCATAATTTTAGGAAAATCCAACATAGTTTTATAGTTTTTACCATTCCATGCATGTTTTAGTGTTTGAATATACTAAAAATGCATTTATAGCCATAACGGGAAAATCATCATTTAGAATGAAATGTCTTTGGTTCCTACATTTCAAAATGAAATATACAGTATTTTTTCATTAATTTCATGACAATATGATGTTTTTTCCAAGTTTTGACCCCATGACACTTTTTTAAAGGCTTTTGTACCTTTTATAAGTGTTTATTGAGTCAAAACTGATAAAACAATCTATGATTGTTTTCAAACTTATGGATAATGATCTATAATTTATTTTTGATGCGTAGAAATCAACCACATGTCAATACAGCAAAATATGTAGTTGATATAACTTGAAATTTAAGTTTCTATATAAAAGTTTCATTTTAATTCTTTATGGATGTTGTATTTGTTCTTTTCAAATTCCATAGGCATGAAACGGAGTCAGGAATATCAAAATGAAAAAACATCTAGAAATAAAATACATAATAATTTATAAGTATATTACAAAATTTACTCATGTATTTTAAATTATTTATAAAGGAATATTAAATTAATATTACCTTAATTTGAGTATCAAATACCTCATTTTTCTAATATGTAGGAATATGCCTTCAATCGTTATAATTAATGGGAAAGCTCACCATCTTGCAAGCAAGCTTCCCAAGAATCAGCACATATATTCTAGCAGTGTCACCGGTAGACACCCCGAACTTATCAAATTGAATGATAATATTAAAGTCCTTTAGGTCCCATATATTCATTATGTTTATATTTGCAACCCTTTTATGGTTGTCTTTATCTATTTGAAAAATTCATTAAACAATTAATAAAATATAAAGTTTTTTTTAAACACAGTACAACATTATTTTCCTTTAGCGGCAGTTTTTTAGAAGCGGTTTACTAAAAACAACCACTAAACTTGTTTTTTTTACATTCACAACCCCCCCTGACTCTCCTGACTCCCCCAACACCCTCGACCCCCCGATCTGCCCGACTCCCATGACCCCCTAAAACCCTAGGAGCAACCCCAGCGACCCCCACAACCCCTGTGACCATGGAAACCCCGCAACCCCGGTGACCCCCGGCGACCCGTGCAACCCCGGTGACCCTGTAACCCCATTGCAACCTCAACAACCCCCAGAATCCCTAGGAACCCTCAACCATGGTGACCCCTACAACACCCATGACCCCGGAGACCCCCCCCCCCCCCCCCCGAAGCCCTTGATGTGTCTCTCCGCCTCTCACCGTGCCTCGCCGCCCATCGTTGTCGGTCAGTACCTTCGCCACCCCTCTGCACAGGTTTATATACATTTTTGGTGCGGTTGTGGTATGATTTTGGGTTGGTTTGGTTGAATATTAGATCAATTCCAATGCACAACGTTAAATTATAGTAGACATTACTATAAAATAGTGCAGCAATTAGAAGGAGCTCCAACCAGTTCCATGTTTTGTGCTAAATCTTGAAAAGAAGATAGCGCATGAATAGGGGTGCATCAAATATAGCATGTTACTGTGGTTTCACTTCAAAATAGATCTCCTCCAATGGCCCGAAGGCCTTCATTTTTTATTGATTTTTGATAATCCGCCTTTCAAGGGGTGAGGTTGAACCCTTACAAGGCCCGTAGGCGTAAGTATTACATGGATCATAGGCCTTAGAGGAATTCATTTTCCCGTACGCTTCAAACATTATATACAACCCAGACTAACTAGTTGGAACTGCTCCTCCCCAACATCTTCATTGTGAAATAATCTCTCCACCTTTACATGGTTGGAGATGGTCTTCATTCTATATTTTCAATATTTATGGTTGTGGTATGATCTTTCATTTATAGGTTCCCTTTGTGGTGCGGTTGTGGTTTTCTATAAGATTCTGGAAGTTTCCAAGCTTATGGTATATGATTCTATAATTTAACATTATTAAATGAATTTATTATGTTTTATGTGATTATTAATTTTGTTTTATGAATTTTTTTAATGGAGAATAATATTTTTTTCAAAGGTTTTAGAGGTGTGTATGGGTTGAAAGATGATTTTGAATATGAAATTGGTTAGGTTTCATGTGTGCCTTCTTTTTTATTCTTTCTAAATGTGTTCCATGAATTGTGTAAATATGAGTAATTATTGTTGTATTATTTAGTATTGAATAAATTATATTGGGTTATATAATGATATCAGGTAATTATGTCTTCTCTACAATTTTATGATAATCAAGTGTTGATGCATACTCCACAATATTAGGGGAAACATATAGTGATATCCTATCCGCTATGTTATGATTTATGACTATTATTTCTATGTAACAATTTTATGTCACACTCTTTAATGACTATGTTATGATCAATGGATCATCTTTATTATATTATGTTTTCGTAATCTTACACTATGGTATATGTTTGGTCATTTGAGATTACATGTACTTCTATCATGACATGTGATCAACTCTCCTGAATCCATGACATTTTTAATAATTTATTTATTCTATGCTCATGTTTACCATATAATTATATGATCTAACCATTAATGGTATATTGATAAGTTTTGGGGATTGAATATTTTATTTTAATACCATAAAACTATGGATTTAATAGGTTATCCCACTTTCTATAATTGAAACAAAATTAAATGGAAATTGAAAAGGTTTATTAACAACAATAATTTTCAGTGTTATTCCAGGATCTGTTTTGGGAAATTTAATATACATGATTTCATTTATCTTAGTAATTTCATGTTTCCTTTGAGTCTGTAAAAACAAATACCTTACTCATAAGCCTTGGATTCATCTACCCAAGTTGTTAATCCTTTCACCTGATGATTCCTGGTATGTTCTACATCTTGGTTCTTCATGTATTTTCTAAAGTAGTGAGTCATGTTTAAGGTGGGATTTTGTTTCCATTTCATATTCCAAACTTCTATTCAATTATTATACTATTTATCAATCCCTTACCTTAGTGATATCAAAGTTATGGCATCATCAGTTTGTTCATCTGTTTTGTTGTAGCATGATATACAAAAAAATACAGGGATGGGATACTTGTTCTCATCTTCTTTTATGGATCTTTTTTATTTGCATGATTTGGTTTTCTAGTCGGTGGGTTTATTATTTACCATATGTATTTATATAATAAAACCTTATTTAACATATTTATATATTTTTCAACAAATATCTATGAATCTCTTTCTCTATTTAGTAATAGTTATGTGTTTTAATTTTTTTAAAATATTGTGTTGCCACATTGTGATATACATGGATAAAATCTGGATCACATTACCGAGGAACACACCTCAGTATTCTAAGGGTGTAACATCCCAAGCTTCCATGGTACGTTCCCCTTTGAATAATACAGTAGCTTGTGTTATACGCAACTTGGAGTTTTAACACACCACGACCAATCAAACTAGCCATTATGAATAGTAATACCCACTTTTTAAAATTTTATAAATTTTATTTTTCAAAATTGACTTCATTTTTGAATTCGGAATATAGAAATTATCTTAGGGTGAATTTTTGGTATTTTTCTGAAAACTTTCAATTTTTAATGAATAGTGAAAAACACTACGTTATTGTTTAAAACAGACTTTTTATTTAAGTAATTAGTTGTTTTAATTTAATTTATTTTAGGTCAAAATAGATACATAATACCTATATATTTTCAATTTAATTCATTGGAGTTATTTTATAATAATTTTAGATATATAAAATTTTATTGAACTTTTTACTGTCTTTTACCCACCTTTAATGAGCATTTACAAATTTGCATAAAACTTAATTTTACTGCTTCTGTGAGTTGAATTTCAAAAATCCAATAGACACAGTTTAAATCAATAAGTAAAATCTGGTTCAATAAGATGAAAATAATTTTTGGTGAATAGTACCTTTTGACTTTTATTTACCATGGTTAAAAGTAAATAGGGTAATTAAGGGTAAAAATGATATTATAATAGCCCTAACACATGTACTAATTCTATTGGATAAGTTTAATTAGACCAAAAAGAACCTTAGGAATAAAATATGATCATTTTGGTCCACTTTTATTAGATGAGGATGTCTATTATTATTTTATTTAAAGAAGAGTTAAAAGTGTTAAATTCAATATTTAATAACTAAACCGTTTCTAATATAGGGTTATACATAAGATGAATTCAACTATAATTATTCATTAGAAATATAAAAATATTTCCTACATAATGGTATTTTATTTATAATTTTTATACATTAAATAATTTAATTTATTTATGACACAATGATGATGCAGTAATTACCTTATTAATGAAATATTAAACTATTTGATATTATAAATATCCAAATAAATGTAATTTCAGACTTTTGATGAATTACACTAATTTTATAGGTTAATATGACATGTTAGGATTGATTAAATAATTTTTTTTTTGAAATAATCATAATTTTATGATTTTCACAAAAACCAAATACTAAATAGTGTCAAAATTGAAATAATTGAGTTTTTAAAACAAATACTATATTATTAATTGATATAATATTTATAAAAATATAAGGTTTAGAAAAAGACTTAGATAAGGTTATATGTATTAATAATGAACCACATGGGGTTCTCTTGTCTGGTTATAGTAAGTTTAATAACCATATAATATAAAAATACAAAGAGACATGGTAAATGTAAAACCATTTAACTAAGAGTTAAATCTAAACGATAAGGTTAATATGGTGACCTGAACCTCTCTAAAACCTATTTTTTGAGAGGTTTTCAACCCATACCCACCTTATACTCAAAATAAAACATTTTTGAGCCATTATAAATTGAAAATTATTTTATTATAAAATAATAATTCAAGCTTTTCTTAAAGTGACCCTCACCTATCTTATAAAAGGGTACTTTCCCTTATCTTAATTTCACACCTCCAAAGTCATTTGGCTTAGCCAACCCCTGCCAAAATATCCTCCCAACTTTCTTCCCTTCATCCTAGAGGCCATAATTTGTTCATAAAATCAACCTAAGTAGCCCTTTTGGTCAAATCAAAAGGAAGAACCCAAAGAAGAGGTAAATATTTCATCACCTCTTTTAAGTTATTTTCTTCCTCCATTTATTCTTTATTTGTTGTTTCCATTCTAAAATAATAACTCCCGTATCTTATATATACTGTAATGTAATTATAAAAATGGTAAAACCATATTCATTATTCTATCCATCATATGAATGACAAAGTCACCATACGTGTGTACGTACGGCTTACCGTCTCCATGTCGTGGTGTAGTTTGTTATTTAAACACTTAATTATTTGGATGGGTATAATAATGAGTATAAATGATTTAAATAATAAATATAACATGTTAAGGATTATTTATATATTATATACCATCCAATTACATACTATTTCACCAATAATATAATGATATTGTCGCTCGTGCATACATACGGATTACCGTCTCCACAAACGTGATGAGATTCATTCCCCATCGTAATCATTCAAGAATAATTTTCATTTTATGATTAAAAATAATATTTATAAATATAATATCATTATTTATATGAATAAAATACATTCTATCCATAACAAACATGGATTACATAACCAAGAATATAAAGGAAAAAGAATCAGTTAACACCTGAAATGATGATACTACTAAAATATTATTAACAAAACAATATTATAAGATCATATATGATATCATATTTATGTATATGATTCTTGTATAATTTAATAACAATTTTTTAACTATTATACAGGAGGTTAACATGCCATCGACTAAGGAAAAGTACAAGTTAAGGGTTAATTCTACAATCTCTTTACTTATCTGAGGTTTTTAATACGTAAGTATCTACTGGGACCTCTTTATCATCCACATCAATGTTTTCTTAAAAATGTAATTCAAAAAAAATACTATTTACTAGACTATGGGTTAAATTAATTTATACCCTTATTTTACCATATATGTTTTTAAAGGAATCTTTCCGTTGTTTTCTAAACAAGATACTTTATGACCTTTTTGACAAAATTAAGGTAAGAATGTTTTTTTTAACTTATACAGTGGGTGTGGCTATTTTCTGCCATTATATCATCATAGAAGCTTCCCATACAAGATTATAATAATATTTTCAAAATAAAGGTTTTATTTTATAATTATATAACTTTTAAATGATTTCAAAATAGTAAGAGATATTTCTCTAAAAAAAGTTTTGATTTCATCTATGTCAACATCCTTTGATGGATTTTAAGCTTGTTTGAAGTTGATTTATTTTGATAAAAAACTTCCTTATTGTATTGAAGGTTTTGTGATATGTTTGACTATGGATGTGTTATTTTTACACCATTCATGGTTTATAGATAAAGTATTTACATTTCATATGCTAGTTTTAATATGAATGTTTATGTTATGTTTATACCTTTTCATATGAGGAATGCATTAGAATTAGTAAGTGACTGGTGGAGCCTGCTATAGATCCTCAATGCATTAGTAGGTCTCATAAGACAAACTAGTTTCTTAGAACAAGGTCTTGACAAAATCTTATTTGTAGTCTTGGCACAAGGCCTTGACTATGTGGTTATGATGTCTGGCATTATGCATTCCATCATTATGAAAGTGGCTATTGATATTTCAAGTGATTATTCGACTATTAGAATATCCATGTGAATAAGTAAATGGCATTATTTGATTTTATCTTTTCCAGATTATTCTGAAGTTTAATTTTAAAAGGCTTTTGTTTTAGTCTTATACATTGCCTTAAATTGTTATGCTTATTTATGAAAGTTTACACTATATTATTATCCTTACTGAGCATCTGAGCTCACCCATTTCTATGTTTTATTTTTCCCAGGATGTGAATAAGTATTTTATGATTGACCTGTAAGTATAGGATAAGGATATAAGTGTGTTCAAAAGGGTATAAAATTTTGTTGATGTTTGTATTTCATGATATAATGTAGAACTTATGAATTTATCCAGTACTTCCAAGGCTACTAAAGTAATCGGTCTTTTAGGACATAATTCCTTATATCATGTCAATGTTATGTAATAATGCATCGACTCTGGTTAACTAGGGTCGAGCGTTACAAAGGGTTTGGAGTAGTTTTTAGATTTTTAAATTTCCAATCGATCCATTAAAGGAAAAATAAAATTTCCATATCCTAATTGTACATTTAGAATATGGTTGAAGAGATATGAAGTTTATGAACATTTAATATTAGATAAATTCCCTACAAAATATTTTTGTTGGATTTGGCATGGAGAATTGAACGTTACAGAAAATTTGAGCACTGATGTCAATCCACAGAAAGATATCTCAACTTCATCAACAATGAAAAATGAAATACAGAACCTTATAAATGATGCATTCGGCATTTCAAGACACCAACATCAAAATAAAAATATATCAGAACAATTAAGTGGGGGTGCTACAAATACCAACATGACAAGTGATGTTTTTTAGACTGTAAGAAAATCAGATCAAGATTTAACATATCATTAGATCCTATTCTTGATTCTGTGGAGACTAATGTAATAGAAAACTTAATTGAGGAAAATACATTTCATGGTTTAGTTGATGAAGGAAATCAAGAGTTGTATAGTGGATGTTGGAAATATTCAAAAATTTCTTCTATGATGAAGTTGTACCATATAAAATGCCTATGTGTAATTAAAACTAAGGCAATGTCCATGATATTGTAATTATTGCGTGATGTATTTCCTGAAGAAAACCTTCTTGAGTCTTTTTATGATATGAAAAAGTTGTTAACAGACTTGGTCGGAATTATACAAAAATATATGCATGTACCAATTATTGTATGCTTTATTGGCGAGATGATTCAAGTAGAAAAGATTGTAAAAATGTTCTTCTTCTAGATGGAAATCAATGGGTGATGTTGGAAGTCTTAATCAACATACTACCATGAATAAGAAGAAAATTAACACACCTGAAAAGGTTTTTCATTACTTTCCTTTAAAGCCTCGATTGCAAAGATTATTCATGTCATCAAAAACTTCCGAACACATGAAGTGTCATTCTCTATATAATAACAATGATGGTTTAATGTGACATACACGAGATTCAAAATCATGGAATAAATTTGATTCATTACATCCGAATTTCTCATCTGATTCTAGGAATGTTTGATTGTGATTGGCTGCTGATGGATTCAACCCATTTGGGAATTTGAGTACCAGTTGTAGCATTTGTCCAGTTGTTTTTATCCCTTACATTCTGCCTCTATGGATATGTATGAAACAAAAGTATTTTATCATTTTGATGATTATTATAGGAAAACAAATGACTGGAAATGATATTGATGTATACTTGCCTACTTTAATTGAATAATTAAAGGAGTTATGGAGCAACGGTATTGAGACATATGATGCTTCTTCTAAAATAATGTTCAAAATGCATGTTTCTCTAATGTGGACCATTATTGACTTCCCTGGAATTGGGAATTTATCTAGTTGGAACATTTACGTAGGTTTGGATTGTTCTTTTTGTAACTTTGATTTTGATCCCAAATGGCTACCTCATAGTAGAAAATGGTGCTTATTGTTCCATCAAATATTTCTCGATGCATCTCATAGATTCCGGTTGAACATATCAAAATTCAATGGTTTCATTGAACATAAAACACCTCCAAAGTTGTTAATCGATTCTAAAATATTGGAACAACTTGGAAATGTTGAAATAGAATTCAGGAAGGTGCATCATTGGAATGATAGTGGGAAACGAGTTCAAAGTGCATCGTCAAGGGAAATAGGAACATAACAATGGAATAAAAAAGTATATTATTCAAACTTCTATATTGGGAATTTAATTTGTTGTGGCATAATCTTGATGTGATTCTTATTGAGAAGAATGTTTGTGACAATTTGATCTTTACATTGCTTAATGAGAATGGAAAGTCTAAGGATCATCTCAATGCTCAGAAATACTTACAAGTAATGAATATAAAACGTGATCTCTGGCCAGATGAGAATGAAAAGTATGCTCCATAAATTTTTGAAATGAAAAATAGTGATAAAGATACATTCCTTCGAAATTTAAATAATGTGAATGTAGGGAGATACTCCCATGGAACCCTAGGCACAGAGGCGTCTTCCTCGGGCGGTGGTGATGGCCGATCCGCCCGACCCCACCTTGAAATATCCCTTCTCTCCCTTCAAAGACCTTGCCTCCCTCCTTGATTTTCCCCATATACACCTTTTCCCGAAAGTCCCCAATCTCCACCGTGGGTCTCCCTCCCTTCAGCATCCTTACTGGAGTTCACTGAGGCATCAGTGCTTCATGGACTATCTCTGGTGGCTCTCTTTGGTTGGCGTAGGTCTTCGCTCGACAGGTTTGATAGGTTTTTCAATGATATGTGGCCCCTACAAGGATGAATTGTATTTGTCCTATTGTATCCGGTTCATTTTCTCCTACGGTTCTCCTATGATGTTGATCTTGCCACAGTTTGGTCGAAAGAGAGAAGATCTTATGATAGTTTCTGATTCTTCCTACTTAGATGAAGCTACGAGTTTCACTAGAGACGTGATCTTTCCCTTGTGGTGATTTGGGTTAGCTTCCCAGGTCCTCCACTTCTGTTCCAAAACCCTGTGATTCTCTAGATTCTAGGTAACATCTATGAAAGATTCATAGCCTTTGACGAACGTTCCAGATCCTTATTCCATACTATTTCTCCCTGAATTTTTGTGGAGGTGGACATCTCTAAGCCTCCGGTTGAAGTTTTCTATATTGAGTTAAGTAATAAACTCTGTTATCTCCAATCCTTGGTTTTTAAAAATTGGTTTGATTATTGTCTATCATGTCGCCATTTTTCTCATCTGGAAAAAGTATGTCACGCGTCTTGCTCCTCGATCCTCACCAAGAATGGCCATGGAGGTACTTCAGTTCAAACTTCCAGTGTTGAACCCCCTCAGATGGAGGAGAGGCTGCATCAGGATGATGGAGGAGAGGCTGCATCAGGATGATGCAGGTGGCCAGCATCTCGTGGAGGTCCTTACCACCCCTTCTTATTCTGGGGAGAAGTCTTTGGTTACTTTGGCTAATCCAAGTTTCTCCGACATATATCATCGGTTGATGCTTGATCTAGTTGTTGCTAGTACTTTAGACACTACTACTGCAAGGGCTAGAGAGGATGAGAGGGTAGTCCATCTAGCTGCTTCTTTGGTTGAGGCTATCTGTGCGGATCAAGACACTGGAGAGGCTTCCCAGTGTCGGGCTCTGGAGGTCCGCCCAGCCACATTCCAATTCATGGGTCAAGGTTTAGATCAGACAAAAGCATTAGAAACACCAAAGCAGGTCTCGAGGGATAGAATTTCCTATGAAGAGAATCTTAAATCTGGGGATTCGATTTTGCATTCTCAAAATCGTTTTTTAGTTTTGGGGGAAGAGGATTGTCATGTCAGTGAGGAAGTAGGAGGGATGGATAATGTAGAGGACCCCTTGGTGATTATGGAAGCATCTTAAGAGGAAATGGACGAGGCCTCAAACTCTGATGAGTCCAAGGAACGGTTCATAGAGGAGGACTACATTAGATCCTCCTCACGGAAAGGGGAAAACAAAATTATGGATCCAGACGGCTTCATTATGAACAACCGGAGGGTGCGACATAGGAAGGATTACTCCAATCTACCAAGTCCTCCAGTTACGAGAACCACATACAAGGGTAAGTTACCTTCAAAGGCCCCTGCAATTGGTGAACCCACACCCTCGAACAAACACAAAGGTTCTGCCAAGCATGAGGGGGCCGACATATCCAAGGACCTGGAGGATCTAAGAGACAAGGTTTTATCCCATATCATTCTCACAGGTGATAAGGGGATGATTGATCCTGGGTAGCATCACGATGGAGGCTCCAATGAAGACCCTCAGAGACATGTGTCATCGCTTCTGGAACACATGGACCTTCTAATGCATTCGGATGAAACGGTAGAGGATTATCTGGATAGTAAGGTGTCAAAGAAGATGAGACCACTTCAGGTGACCACTACTAAAGAGAAAAGTGAGTGGATTGTTAAGAAGGACCGTATTTTTCTTAGAGGACACAACATGGGGAAGATAAACAAGGAGTAATTCAAATAATCATGAGACAACGTGGCTCATCTATATGAAGGTACCCTAAAGGACTACCCTGACTTCCAAGTAAATTATATCTCCTGGATATTGTTTAGGGAGAGTAGTTCCAACCTACTCAAACTATTTTTCAACAAATATATCGTGTCATTTGGATCTGATACGTGTAATATGTGAGGGTTATCACTTTTCCCTTAAAAGTGTTTGGAAAATAAAAAAATTAACGTTGGATGGGTGAAGGTATCTTATGGGTATTCAAGTAACATCTCAAGGTGTGTTGACTTAAATCATTATAGGTTACATAGATTGAAAAGTCATGATTCACATATTTTGTTACAATAATTACTACCATTGGAATTGCGTACATTATTACGTGAAAAATTTATTATTATTGTACTCCAATTCTGCACATTTTTAGAAAACTATGTGAGAAATATCTACATACATTTGAGCTTAACAACCTTCAGGAGAGTTTTTTATTGACACTTTGTGCGATGGAGATGATCTTTCCTCTATCATTTTTTACTGTCTTGATTCATTTAACTGTGTATTTGGTTGAGGAAGCTAAATTGGGAGGGCCCGTACATTATCAATGGATGTATCTAATTGAGAGGTACTATATTTATATGTTTTTCAGATAATTAAAAAATTCTTGTAACTTAATTAAATTCATAATTATGTTTGTTTATTTTATTTCACAAATATCTTGGGCATCTGAAGTCATATGTGATAAATAAAGCTCAACCTAAAGGCTCTATTAATTAAGTCTATTTGGTAGAGGAGTTCCTTACCTTTTGTTCTAGATACATGGATGATATTGAGACAATATTTAATTGAGTTAGACATGTTGAAGACACATCGACTGAATCTCAAATACATGGGAAATCAAAAATATTTCCAACTATTGGTTGATCAGTTAAGAGGACCTCAAATGTTACACTGATAGAAATGGAATTATTACAGGCACATAGATATGTGATGCTAAATAGTGAAATTGAAAATCCATTTATTGAAGATTTGTAGATACAAACAAAGAGACGAATGTGATTCCAAACATAAAATGAGAAAGATATAACAAAATCTATTAATAAAGAGCTTGTAGAATGGTTTTCATGACGTGTAAGTTCTTAAATATTTTAATAAATATGGATATTAAGTTGACACGTATATTTTTTAAATATAATAATGTTTCCTTTTTTAGATCATGAATACCGATACTTGAGAATAGTTGTCATAATAATTGAAGTTTCTTGCTCTAGGTACTCTAAAACAAGTTAGAAAGTTTGACACCTACAACGTGAATGGCTTTAGATTTCATACAGTTGATCGAGAAGAGGGTTTGAAAACACATAATAGAGTTATATTTATATTTTCTAAAGTGGAATAATATGGAAATCTAACTAATATTATTGAATTAAACTACCACAATAATTTTTAGTTGTTTTATTCAAATTCAATTGGGTTTATATTATCAGATGTGTTAAAAGAGATTCCTTGCAATTTACTTCTGCGAACTTCTCTCGCTTGATGGATGTTGGTGATCGTGAACTGCATGATCCTTATATCTTATCATCACAAGAGAAAATGTTATATTACATGAATGATGTTGTGGATGAATTGTGGAGTGTAATTTCTCATGTAAAACAAATATATTTGTATGATATGGGTGATGAAGTGGAAGATTTGACCTCTAACATTGAATCTCATCAATAGAAATAAGTAGACTTATTTGTCTATCATGATATTTAAAATATTATTCTAGCAAGGATGGATGAAGTGGATGAAGTAATAGAGTAGGAAACCGACATTATTGAAGGGGGAAATGATTGTATGTATAGTTATGCATTCATTTAGCAACCAATTATTTCATTTGTGCAGTCATTAATTCTCATTATTATGTATATTTTGTTTGTTAGTATTGTGAATCTGTTATCATTTTTAATTTTTTTTCTTCATAAATGTTTTGAAATATATGTTCTGAACTTAATTTTATTTGATTAAATGATAGGAATTCCAAGGAGGAAGCATCATACTATTTCATCGACTACACCGACAGATAATGATCCATCTATCTCCCTCCCTACGACATCTGAGCCACCATCCTCTTTCCCCTCTACACCATCTCCCCATGAACCATCTCTTACACCCTTTATGAGCGTCCTTCATCATCTCATTCATCTCCTCCCCCTTCAGAAGCCTCAGTAGTGAGGGAGTAGTGCACCACTTCTAGTTCTTCCTGGGGATATTGGAGGGAAACTATCATTGGTACAAATTTTAATGTGAATAAATTTATTTCACTTTTTTTATACTAACTGTTTGTTCATTAAAGATGAAAACAATGAAACTATAGAGAAAAATATAAAAATTTCATATGTATGGAATCTGATCGGAGAGAAGATAGTTGTCCCATTTGATTCATATGGGGTCCCCATAGATGATGCTGCATGATTACTTGGCTAGATTCTTGGTCAATTGGTCGTGGAGCTGGTTTCCCTTCCTATTTCATATGATGATTGGAGGCATATGCCTTCAACTTGGAAAAATTATGTTTTTGATTCCAAAATTTAACGTCCTGGTTCCGAAAGTTACCCAGAGGTGCCCCGTACCCGGTTGGTCACATGGCCTCAAGCACATTTCCCCAAACACCAGAGGCTTCCGACTAGTAGTGAGGGCCTTGGGTGTGATAGTGGGGAAACTATGCCCTCATTCACAGCGTACACAGCGGAAGAAAAAAAAAAGATAACAGCAGAAACCATAACCATACATACAAGAGTAAATGACAAATAGCGGAAGACTAACAGTAAACGACTGAAGCACAGACACATGTATATAAAATGGTGCATGATACGTATGTCTAGGAAATTATCCAAACAAGTCACAATTCTGAATACAATACTAAACCAAAGTGCAAAATAAAATAGGTAAACTCCTCAACATCGCAAGCCATAGCTTGGTCTCATGCTCTCCAGCTCCACAGCAAGTCAAGTACCTGAAGTCGAAGGGCGCTTGCCCTTATCTATACCTGCAATAATATAATCTGTTTGGGCCCAAAAGCATCACCCAAACAGGGTGTGAGACAAGGTCCCAGTAGGCACCCCGTACCCGGTTGGTCACATGGCCTCAAGCATATTTCCCCAAATGCTAGAGGTTACTGACTAGCAGTGAGGGCCTTAGGTGTGATAGTGGGGAAACTATGCCCTCATTGGCAGAGTACACAGCGGAAGAAAAAAAAATAGATAACAGCAGAAACCATAACCATCCATACAAGAGTAAATGACAAACAGCGGAAGACTAACAGTAAACAACTGGATCACACACACATGTATATAAAATGGTGCATGATACATATGTCTAGGAAAGCATCCAAACAAGTCACAATTCCGAATAAAATACTAAACCAAAGTGAAAAATAAAACTGGTAAACTCTTCAGCATCGCAAGCCATAGCTTGGTCTCATGCTCTCCAACTCCACAGCAAGTCAAGTACTTGAAGTTTAAGGGTGCTTTCCCTTATCTATACCTACAACAATATAATATATTTGGGCCTAAAATCATGGCCCAAATATGGTGTGAGAAAAGGTCCCAGTAGGCAACCACCCAAAGATCTATGCCTAACAGTCAATTAATACATGAAAATTAAAATTACAGGAAGTAGTAAATAGGAAAGCACATAGCAGTTACAATCCACAGTGTCTAGCATACAATTACACAAATAACATCCAATAAACAAGTAGAACAATAAGTAACCCCCTGGGTAGTTCTCACAGCCTAACCCTTATGGTTCAACCTAAAAGAACTAGCAACCCCCCTGGGAGGCACACACAGTCTCACCTCTCTGGTTCAGCTAAATAATAGACTCTCTAAGGAATCACTCATTGTCAATTTCCCCTATAGTCTCGTATCATACTAAAGTCTCTCTAGGGAAGCACTCAACATCTCATTCCCCATGTGGCCTGCGTCGAGGAACTATAGACTCTCTAAGGAAGCACTCATCATCAATTCCCCCTTTGGTCTCGCATCAAATTAATAAGACACTCTGGAAAAGCCCTTACATCCATTCTCCCTATGGTCCACTACACTAGGTTCTCACAGCCCTATGTAAAACAAACATGCATAGCGCGCATATCGCCCCAAGTAAACCTAAAGAACTACTTGGCTATCATTATAAGGCACAACATCATAACAGTACAACAGTTTCACTATCCTACATCTAGGCATGGAAACTGGAAAAATGCCTAATAGGAAAAACATGCATGGAAAAACATCCAGAGCACAGTGAAAATTACCCTATTTAGAAGCATTAACCTCTACTTAACCAATCAAGAAAAGTGGGAAAACAATAGGGGAAAAATAGGAAACACGCAATACCCTGTTCAAGGGAATTGGTGTAATTGCACAAAATATTCAAAGACTTCCTACAGAAAGGCACAAACCACCTACCTCGATGCTAGGAGATCTATATACTTGAACCACGATGATTAATTCTCCTTAGAACATCGAAGATCTGAGAAAAATTCCAAAATGCTCAACCCACGATATCTTTAGAAAGAGGAGGAATTAGAAAACAAATATCTAGGAGAATGGAGGGCTTACCTTTGTGGTTCCAATGCAATTGACGATGGTCAATTCGGAGAACGGACGGAGGATCAGGGGCTCGGAGAAGTTATGCGGTCGTAAGGTTCTCTTGGACGAAGAACCTGAAGAAGAAGCGAGTTCTGTCCGTTAGGCTTGACCCTAGTCTGTTTAATGAAAAAAAATAAAGTACATGGTGTGTACTTATAGGGTACATGGCATGTACTTGGACCTTTTGTACTCCACTTTAAGTGTCCTCCACATCACCCCTACACACCGTGTGTGTGGCTTGGACACGGCCAGCACACGGCCTGGTGCTGCATCAAAGTACATGGCATGTACTTATAAAGTACACGGTGTGTACTTAGAAAATTTCCAGATTTTCCTCTTTTTCTCAAAAATGACCAGAAAAGGAAAAACATACCTGAAACGAAGATCCAGGTTCTAACACAAAATAAAGGTAATTTTAACACATTATGGTATAATTGAATGACATTATGTTATTAAATTATAAAATTTTCAAAATAAATTTATGTATACATGTGTTTTTCCACTTTATGATTACTGATGTGCTAGTATGAAAGTGGAAATTGAAAAATCTGGGAAAAATGGAAAGACCTTAATGGAGATTGTGGAGAGATTTCAACGATACTTAATTTACTGCCCAACATATATATGACAAGATACTCAATGGGGTACCCAAAGAGCAATAGAAAGTTTTTTTTGACAGATATCGTGATGAGAAGCAGATGATATTTAAATATATATTATTATATTAATCTCATTTTATACTTATAAATGTATATGAAGAAGAAATTACATTGAATACATTAGTACTAAATTACATTTTATTTATTTTATGATCTTTCAAGGAAGAATGCATCAAGCTGGGATAAGCAAGCCATCCCTCACACTGTGGGGTCAAAGAGTTTTTCTAGAAGCTGACCAGCACTGGTAATATTTTCATTAGTTTAAATATTTATAATACAATATTATCTGTTTAATATATGAAATTTTTTATTTATCTTTGTTTAATTCAGTCACAGAGTTTAGGACACCCATTATCCTGAACAGAAGTGTGGTTTAATGTTCACAAAAAATATGATAAAAGTTTTGTTAATGAGCCTCCCAAAGAAGTAGGGGTATGAACTCGTTTTTCATTATAATAACTTATTGGCAGTTGTCACTATGTTAATATATATTGCTTCTAATATGACTGATATTTTATTTATAGGTAAAAATTAAATAACCATGGGATTCCAATCCTGCACAGACCTACTCAGTCTCCTAGGATGACCCGATTGCTAAAGTTCTTAGGAAGGAGCATCCTGGTCGAGTGCGCAGGATGGGTTTGGTACCCGTACCATCTGTTAGTATGGTATGGGTCTAAGTATTATATACTCTACTATACCAAACATAGTATCAAAATAATGATGTAGATTCTCAGATACAAGAGGGGGGTGAATTGTACCTTTTAAAAATTTCTTTAATCAAGGAAAGAACTAAGTTTAACAAAGTTAAACTAAGAAAATTCACAAGACCTCTATGAGTACTAAAGACTTACTAGATTCCGGAATAGTGATTCTGAAAATGAAACTTAACAAAAGTTACAAAGATTAAGATTCTACCTTAAATCGTATAGAATCTAACTAAATCAGAGTACAAGTAAGGAAGTATAAGAAAGTTATAATTTCCTTAACAATACAAAATGCAGCAGAAAAGATAAGTAGTAAAACTACAAGTAACAAATAATAACTCTTTTAACCCAAAGAGAAGGGTATCCAACAACCCTGGATAAGAGGTCCCTTGATTTATACTTTCAAGAAAGTCTGTCTTACCCACACCAGGGTAATCCCTCGATACGAAGATCAGAGTCTGTCTTGCTATCCCTATAAGCCCTCAACTATCAGGTAGTCAGCACCTTTGTCTTCCTCAGCAATGAAGCCCTCAACTTCAAGGTGTTGGAACCTCTGTCTACCTATCCCTGGAAGCCCTCGATTGTAATCACCAACAATCGGAGTCGCACGAAGCAAGTCTGCACAAGGCAAAGTTTGAACAAGCTGCTCAAACTTTCTACACGAATCTTGAGAGTTGATAAGAGAATCTCTATCTAGAAATCACTTCAACATCATGTAAGTACAGATGTCAAAAGTTCTAGATTCTTTTCAAATGAGCTTCTATTTATAGGAGAAGCTCTAACGGTCATCTCCCTCCTCCAACGGTCATATTTTTCCTTGAATTTTGGAGGGACCTGTACACGTGTCATTCAAACAATGGTTAGTCAATAACTAAAAGCACAAAATTGTTTTGTAATGAAAAAAGTGTAAGCATAAGAAAAACTGAAGTTCAGAATGTAAGCAAATAAAAAATTTGGAGTGCAACCAAAATGAAATTCAGAGTCTATAATAAAGAGATATTCAGATTCTATTTTTGTAGGAATTCGGAACCGGAATTCTGTAGAAATCCAGAATCTGAATTTCTAAGGAAATTCATAGTCTGGTTTCACTAGAATTCAGAATCTGAACTTATAGAGTTCGGAGTCAAACTCATAGAATTTCGGAGTCAAACTCTTAGAATTTCGGAGTCGAACTCATAGAAGTCCGTAGGTGAACTCTTAGAAGTTCGGAGTCTAAATCTTTGAATTTCGAAGTCGAACTAAGTAGAAGTTCAGAGTCGAACTTAGTAGGAGTTCAAAGTCGAACTAAGTAGAAGTTCAGAGTTGAACTAAGTTGAAGTTCGGAGTCTATAATTTTGAGTGGAACTTTATGAGAGTTCATATTCAGAATTCAGAGTGGAACTTCATTAGAGTTCATATCCAGAATTCGGAATGGAACTTCATTATAGTTCATATCTAGAATTCGAAATGGAACCTCATTATAGTTTTTTTCTAGAATTCGGATCCTAAAAACAGAATGCTTCATATCTAAGTATTATATGATTCCAAGGTTTTAGATATTAATCCAATTTTTATACTTAGGAAAAATATTGATACGAATAAGGTAATCTAGGTAAGGGTAAATTTCCTTAAGGAAGGAAATTTTCTTTATAGAAGTAAAATATAGATTTTCTTAAGTATAAGGTGTTTTTGATTTTCAAAACAAGAAGGAATGGAAAATCATAAGGAAAACCTTATTGACTCAACAATCTCCCCCTTTTTGGAAAGCACAAACAACCTTACAAAAAAGATTATAAGGACTTAGAAAAATTTCATTATACTTTGAAATTAAAACTTATCTCCCTTTGTTCATGGATGATAGTGAATACAACTAACTCCCCCTTAGGCTTTGGAACTCTAAGGATTGTATTCTGGATTTTCGGAATGGAGTTTTCATTATCATAGGAATGAAAAAATTCATAATGAGAAACTCCCTCTTATTTAAGGATAGTTCTTCACTTAGAAATTTTTCTTCTCTATTTAAAATTTTTCTTTCTCCCCTTTTGAGTAGTTCTTTTTCCTTCTCCCCCTTTTTGATTTTCAAAAAGAATTTAAGGGAATGGAAAAGAAATAAAGTACCTGAAACATTAGTACATAACAACACAAGATATAACCAAAAAAAATTTCATTAGAGTTGAAAGAATTTTTACAAGGAAAGAAAAATGCAACAAAAGATCAGATTGAGTTTATTTGTCTTCCTTTTCCTTCGGGATTAGCTTCTTCAACAAGTTTTTTAGCTTCTTCAGGTCTTTTTGATCCTCCTCATCTTTCTTCTCTAAAACTATGATCCTTTCTTGTTGAGCTTTCAAGACTTCTGCTGGAGCCTTCATGGCTTCTTCATGTATCTTCAACAAATCATATTGCTTTTGTAGCTTCTCTTGAAACTCAATCCAGAAATCTCTTTCAGTTTTCCAGTTCTGAGCAACTGAGTTAATATTTCCATTCAAATATCTGACCTTTTGATTCCAAGAATTTTGCTCAAGGGTCAATTTTTTGGGAAGATTCTTGATTTTTCCATCCTCGGTATCAAAAGCATTTTGCACGTCATTTTGAAAACGATCAAACTCATCCAAATCATCATCAAATTTATTTGACCGCAGAGTGAATTTGCTACATGATTTCATGTGCACATCATAATTGATAAGGAGATTTCTATGGTATCATTAAATCTTCACACACTTATCCATCACCATAAATAAAGATTCTGACTTCTGATTCAGACTGTGTTGAAGCATCTGGCATCTGGAGTCTATGGTGGGAAATATCGGAATTATATCCACAAACTTCTTCAAATATTCAACAACAAAGTCATGACCCAGTGCTGATGACTCTGAATCCGATAACTTGCTTGGGTATTGTTCTTATTCAATTTCCACCAACTTCTTTCTAGAAGAACCACTAAACTTTTTATTTCTTATAACATCTTTTGTTGGGGTGTTCATAATCACTTGCTTCCCCTTATCAACTTTCGTAATTGCTTCATCAGGAGATTCTTCTTCACTTTCAGATACTTGAAAAATCTTGTCTTCACCTAGTTTCTCCTTCTCTACTCCTTCAAGAAAATAATTTTCAAATCTTTCTTCCTCAGGAAACTCATTCTCTTCCTCTTCTTCCTCAACAATATCTTTTTTTCTATCTTTGTCATCTCCCTTTCCCAAAGTGATAGGCTTTGAGGTCTCGGCCTTAGATGTTTGGAGTGGTACTTTTTCTGATAGGCTTTCCTTCTCTTGATAAACTTTCACTTTTTTAATCAGGTCATCAAGATCACCACTTACTTCTTCTACTTCTTGTTCTTCTTCTATTTCCTCTTATTCTTCTATTTCTTCAAAAACTTCTTCCACTTCTTCTTCACCAGCTACTTTCTGTACTTCTTCAATAACCTATTTCCCTCTGGACTTTTCTGGAGTGAAGTACTTATTCCTGGGGGTCTCTGGTAAAGTTTGGACATCAAAAGTTTCTGGAATGGGAATCTTCTCAGAAGCTACTTCTGTATCTTTTAACAGAGATTGAACAAATTTGGCTTTAGTCATCTTCTTCTTCATATTTTTCTCTTTGGCCTATTTTTCTAACTCATCTGCGGATTTTTCTCTTAAGGCCTTAGCCTTAGCAGGGTCAAATCTGAACTGTGGATTCCCTTCTTTCCTCTTCTCCTTATTTTCCCTCTACTTAGCAGCCACTTCATCTGGATAGGCTTTCTATTTTTTTGGCTTGGGAGGTGCGGACTGTGTTTCCTTAGCTTTGTGAGTCTTTCCTTCAACAACCACTTCTTTCAATTTCCTTTTCTTAGCAACCTTCTTCACAGGTTTAGCTTTCTCTACAATTTCTGGATTGGTTTCAGCCTCTTCCTCTGGAAAATTATAAAACTCTCAGGTTTCCTTTGAATAGGCCATATTCATTCTTTTCAAGGTATCATCACTTATAATCATAACCTTTCAATTACGAATCTTATACTTACATGCAATCTTGAAAGAATCCAGACACCGAACAATTAGCTTTGATAGTAAGGCAAGGTACATAATGATTTGAGCTCTCAAATTTCCTTCCTTGATGTTCCTGATCATCACAAGAACATGCCTCATCAGATTGCTTTTTCTTAGATTCACCAAGAAGTCTAAGAAATATATGTCACTTTTCTTCAGGGTGTCTTTATCACCTTTTCTCGGAACCAAGAAACCTTGTACCCAGAGCTAAATAATCTGATTATTAGAGGATAGATGAGAAATCTTGGCTGTATTTACATTATGAAGCCCAAGACACTCCAAGGCCTTTATCTTAACAAAACTGCCTTTCTCATCTGGAAGTTTATGTGAGCAAAATTAAGCCTTTCCATCATATTCCAGCCCCACCAAACTTGCTGCCTTGGTGTAAGTAAGTTTGTAAGTCTTCCCATAATACTTGAAAGAAAACTTTTCTCTTACCTCTTCCTCATAGAAGCTTGATGATTCATATAACTCTGCAAGTAACTCCGGATAGACTACATCTTGATAACCTGTCTTGTATACACATACATCCTCCCAACCATTCAACTTTATGTTCTTGGAGATGATAGAAACGTACTTGTAAAAGTTCAGATGGACTAGTCTTTCCCTGTACACTTTCCATTTTAAAATTGGCTTCATGGTAGACATATCTTGGGAAGTGGATTCTACAGACATTCTGAATGGAGGAGCTCTGAGAGATTCGGAACGGCCTTTAAGAGCAGAGGCAGGGCTTTGACATGCGGGAGCTTGAAATCGATGTGGGACACAAAAGGGGTTGCCCTTTATATAGGCGATGGAGGTGATCTTTCACCTTCCAAAAACAATCTAATGGTTAAGAATTTTTCTGATCTGATCTGACGGTTGAAATCATACTCATAAGGAAAACTTGAATCCGATCTTTTGAGGTTTTAACAAAAACATTCAGATTTAAGTAGAAATGAATCTGAGAAATTTTAAAAGAAAAATAAACTACTAGTAACTAAAAATGACTACAAAAACTTAAGTAAGGAAATCATAACTTTCGGATTGGCTAGGAAGTTTATTCTTAATAGGGGATATTCTTCTTGAAGAAAATTTTACTACGAAAAACTCACTACGAAAACTTCATTATGAAAAATCTAGTATGAAAACTTCATTACAAAAAATCCAGTACGAAAACATCATTATGAAAATTCTCAGTAAGAAAATTTCATTACGAAAATTCTCAGTACAAAAATTTCATTAAAAAAATTCTCAGTATGAAAATTTCATTACAAAAATTCACAGTACGAAAACTTCATTACAAAAGTTACAGTACGGAAATTTCATTACGAAAGTTCCAATATGAAAATTTCATTACGAAAGTTCTAGTACGAAAATTTCATTAAGAAAGTTCTAGTATGAAAATTTCATTACGAAAGTTCCAGTATGAAAATTTCATTACAAAAGTTCCAGTATGAAAATTTCATTACGAAAGTTCCAGGAAGAAATTTTCATTACAAAAGTTCCAGTATGAAAATTTCATTACGAAAATTCTAGTACGAAAATTTTGAAAAGGTAACAAAAAAATGTACTCCCCCTATGAAAAGGAGTTTATTATTGTAAGGAGATTTTTTCAACAAGAAGTTAATGAAGAAATATTACCTTATGTTTATCATTCCAAACTTCTATTTAATGTATTCAAATCTATCAGAGGGTAAAGATTTTGTGAAAATGTCAGCAAGTTGATCTTGTATTCCAATAAATTGTAGAATGATATATCCTTTTAGTGTGTGATATCTAAGAAAGTGATGCCTAATATCTATGTTCTTTGCATGGGAGTGATGTGCAGGGTTTTTACTAAGGGAAATGGAACTTGTGTTATCACACAAAATTTGAGTCTTAGTAAAACTCAATCCATAGTCTGTGAGTGTGTGTTGCATCCACAATACTTGAGCACAACAACTTCCAGCCGCTACATATTCAGCTTTAGTGGTGGAAAGTGCTACTGAGTGTTGCTTCTTGTATGACCAAGAAACTAACGAATCTCCTAAGAAATGACAAGTTCCGGATGTACTTTTTATATCCATTATACACCCACCAAAGTCAGCATCTGAAAAACTTTTAAAGATAAAATCATTTCTAGAATTATAAAATTATCCTAGATCTATGGTTTCCTTTAAGTAGAAAAAAATTCTTTTCACTGCCTTTAAATGAGATTCCTTAGGATTGGATTTATATCTTGCAAAAAATCATACTGAAAACATTAATTCTGGTCGACTAGCTGTCAAGTAAAGTATAATTCCTATCATACCTCTAAAAGATGTTTGATCTACTGGTTTCTCAGCTTCATCAAGATCAAGTGTGTTTGAAGTACCAATAGGAGTACTTATACTCTTAGTGTTGTCATAACCATACTTTTTAAGAAGATATTTAATATACTTATGTTGGGATATGTATATTCCTTTTGGTTTTTGAGAAATTTGAAAGCCAAGGAAAAATGTTAACTCACCCATCATACTCATTTCAAACTCATATTTCATTAGATTCACAAAAAAATCAGTTAATAATTGTTGAGTTGAACCAAATATGATGTCATCAACATATTTTTAAACAATCAAAACATTTTTCTTATCTTTATTTATAAAAAGGGTTGGATCTGCATTTCCCTTAACATAGTTATTTTGAAGAAAAATCATATTAGTCTATCATACCAAACTTGAGGGGCTTGTTTAAGACCATACAAAGCTTTGGTAAGTCTAAAAACATGATTAGGATATTTTGTGTCTTCAAAACCAAGAGTTTGTTCAACAAAAACTTCCTCTTGGATGTAACTGTTAAGAAAAGAACATTTCACATCCATTTGAAAAAGTTTGAAATTGAATAATGCTACAAAGGCAAGTAAGATATGAATAGATTCAATTCTAGCTACTGGAGCATAGGTTTCTTCATAGTCTATTACCTCTTGTTGATAATAGCCTTTGGCAACTATTCTAGATTTATTTCTAACTATGGCTCCATTTTCATCACCCTTATTTCTGAAGACCCATTTTAATCCAATAACAGAAGTTTCCTTAGGTCTTTCAACAAAGGTCCAGACTTTATTCCTTTCGAATTCATTTAGTTCATCTTGCATGGATTTTATCCAATCATCATCACCTAAAGCTTCATCAGTGCTTTTTGGTTCTAATTGGGAAAGAAATGCTAGATGTTCTACTTCATTCCTCAAGGAAATTCTAGTCCTCACGGGTTTATTTACATCACCAATGATACTATCACTGGGATGATTCTTAAGAAATACCTGACTTGGGTTTTGTAAAATCTTTTCATCAACATAGGGTAGAAAGTCTTCTGGGGTAAATGTTTTAGAAATATTTTCTTGAACATTTTCCTTATCAGAAGGATATTCTAACAAAGGTTGATAATCAGTTTTTGAAAACACATCTGAGGATATAGTTTGGGATGGTTTAAAAACAAAAGGATTAGACTCATAAAATTTTACATGTACTATTTCCTCAATAGTACAAGTGTTTTTATTGAAAACTCTATAAGCCTTAGAATTTGTGGAGTAGCCTAAGAAAATTCCTTCATCAGATTTTGGTGAAAATTTGTATAGATTATCTTTAGTATTCAGGATAAATACTTTGCAGCCAAAAACCTTGAAGTAGGAAATTCTAGGTTTTCTACCATTCCATAACTCATAAGGAGTTTTATTAAGAAAATGTCTAATCAAAACTCGATTTATAGTATAACAAGCAGTACTTACTGCTTCAGCCCAGAAATGTCTAGATATAGAATATTCACTCAACATGGTTCTAGTTATCTCTTGAAGAATTCTATTTCTTCTTTCAACTACACCATTTTGTTGAGGAGTTATAGGTGCTAAAAAGTTGTGAGTAATAACTTTTCTACTATAAAAAGTTTCAAAATCAGAATTTTGAAATTCTCTTCCATGATCACTATGAATAGTTTTCAGTGGAAGGTTTTTCTCATTTCAAACTTCGGATCTAAAACTTTTGAAATAAGAAAAAGCTTCAAACTTCTTTGCTAGAAAAATAGACCCATGTAAATCTAGTGTAATCATCAACTAGAACAAACACATAGTATTTTCCTCCAATGCTTCCAGTTTGTGTTGGACCAAAAAGATCCATATGCACTAACTGTAACGCATCAGTTGTTGAGACTTCACCGATTGATTTAAAACTAGATTTATGTTGCTTTCCATATTGACAAGGATCAAAAACTTTAGAAGAATCAAATCTAAGCTCCAGTGTATCCTTAACTAGTTTCTTATTATAGAGTTTACATAAGTTTATAAGGTTACAGTGACCTATTATTCTATTCCATAACCAAGAATGAGCTTCCATTGTGCTTAGGAAAGGTATTTCTTGGCTCCTATGGTCTTATAAGTTCAAAGTGTAAACATTATCTTTCTTATGGGAAGAGAGAATAAACTCTTCCTTGGAATTGTGTACTAATCACTTATCATTCCTAAAATTAACAATGTATCCTTCATCACATAATTGACTTATGCTAATGAGGTTTTGCTTAATACCCTTAATAAACAAAACATTTGAAATCAAAGTTTTACCAAGAAGAACAATATTACCTATACCAACAATTTCTCCCTGAGCGTTGTCTCCGAAAGTTACTTTTCCTCCTTTCATTTTGACAATCTTTTCAAAATAGTTTTTGTTACCAGTCATATGCCGGTAACATCCACTATCCATGTACCATGTATTTCTGTTGGTACTTTCCCTATTTTCCTAAAAATAAGAAAAAATTAGGTTTTCAGAATCTAGACTTGCTTGGATCCAAAAATGTTAGAAAGAAAAATTTTGGGTACCCACATCTTTTTAGAAAAATAAGCCTTATGAAAACCTAAAGATTGGGTTTTGTTTAAAGAACAATTCTTTGCCCAATGACCACCACATTGACACTTGATACAAAATGGGGCACTTTTAGGAACAAAGTAGTTGTTACTAAAAATTGGTTTAGCATAGGTATAACCAAAACCGGACTTGTTTCTTAAAGGTCATATTTGTGAATACATCTTATCAAAAAAAAAATTACCTAAGGTAAATTTCAACAAACATTTCTTTAAGGAAAATATTTTGGACTTGAGTTTTATAACCAAGTTTTTATCTTCAAAATCATTAGATTTGGAACTAGATCTAGGCTCGAAAACACTTTTCTTAGAAATTACTTTTTCTAGATCTTTAGAAAGTTTATTCTTCTCATAATTTACTTACTCAAGACTTTTTGAAATACTTATAAAATCATAATTTTTCTTATCAAGATATTTAGAAAGACATGATATTTCCTTAGTAAGAATAGTATTCCTAGAATTTTCCTTATCAACTTTTTTATTGAGTTTTGAATTCTCAATATCAAGAATTTTAGCAAACCTAGAAACTTCTTCATAGGTAGGTAAAGTATTTTCTTCATCAGAAGAAGATTATTCATCCGAAGAGTTATAATATTTACTATCATTAGAATTTAAAGAAACATTGGTCAATGATTCAGTATTGTGTACCTTAGCTATAAAGAAATGACTGTTAATAGGTAATCTGGCTATAACACCAAGATTCTTCTGTCCAGAAGATTCATAATCCGAAGATTCATCTGAAGAGTCACCACCACTGGCACACTAGGTCTCATTATCTTTTAGAACTTTCTTAGATTTAGCTTTATAATACTTCTTAATATTCCTTTCAAAATGCCTCTCTTTTCTTTCTCTCTTCTTTAGCAAAGTACAATCAGGTCTTATGTGTCCATCTCTCTTGCATTCATAGCATGTGACTTCTGAATCTTTCTTATCTTTACTTTCCTTCTTCTTATACTTGGATTGGAAATTTCTTTCTCCAGCTATCTTGTTCATCCTTCAAGAAAGATTTTCTAACTCATTCGTTAAGACTTCACTCTCAATAGATTAGAATTGGATAATGACCTTATTATATTTAGATCTAGTTACTCTCTCAAGAGTCTTAGCTTTCATGTGATTTGATGTTGTAGTAAAAGCAACACCACTGTTTCCATTCTTCTTCTTTATATTGTCATCATCTCTCTTCATTCTTGTCTCATGTTGAAGAAGAGTTACAAATAGTTCATCAAGAGAAATTTGAGTAACCTTTCTATTTTCATCAATAGCTGTTCTCTTTTATTCCCACTCATTCAGCATGATATCTATGATCTTGTCAACAAGAGATTCATCATCTAGGCCTTTCTCTCCCATAGATTGTAAGCTATTTACGATGGTCATGAATCTCTGCTACACCTTACAAATTGGTTCTCCATAAGGGAAATTAAAACTGTGATACTCAGCTCTGAGCATGGCTCTTCTAGTCTCAATCACTTTAGATGTACCAAAATGTGTAACTTCAAGTTTCATCCATATACAGTTAGTTGTTTCACAAGAAGAAATTTGGCTATATATGTTCCTAGTCATTGAACAAAGTAAAGTATTGTGTACCTTATAGTTGAGTTGGTATTCATTCTTTTCTTGATTAGTAAATGCACTAAGTTCCTTATCAGGAATTTTATACCCTCCAGTAAGCATGACAAAGTTGTCTACCCCAGTATTGATAACGAAAGTCTTTATATGATCTCTCCAATATTCATAATCATTACCATCAAAAATTGGTGGTCTGATAGGATTTAGGTTATCGATAGAACCAACATTTAAACCTACCATCCTTAAGAAAATCATTGGCACACAAACTTTTTAGTGGTATAAGTCTGTAATCAAGAGAAAATATTCTAAGCGAGAAAAAATTGTAACTCTAAGAAAAAGTGAATCTGAACTATGAGTCCGAAAAATAGATTTCGAAAAAAAATGAATCTGGAAATATGAATCCAGAAATGCAAATCTGAGAATTATCTTCTGAATATAATCGTGAGATTAATTCAGATTGAACCAAATCCTCTAATACCAATTGTTAGGATGGTATGGGTCTGAGTATTATATACTCTACTATACCAAACGTAGGATCGAAATAATGATGTAGACTCTTAGATACAAGAGGGAGGGTGAATTGTACCTTTTAAAAATTTATTTGATCAAGGAAAGATCTAAGTTTAATAAATTTAAACTAAGAAAATTCACAAGACCTCTATGAGTACTAAAGACTTTCTATTTTCCAGAATAGTGATTCTGAAAATGAAACTTAACAAAAGTTACAAAGATTAAGATTCTACCTTAAAGCGTATAGAATCTAACTAAATCAGAGTACAACTAAGGAAGTATTAGAAAGTTATACTTTCCTTAACAATACAAAATGCAGCACAAAAGACAAGTATTCAAACTACAAGTAACAAACAATAACTCTTTTAACCCATAGAGAAGGGTATCCAAAAACCCTGGATAAGAGGTCCCATGATTTATACTTTCAAGAAAGTCTGTCTTACCCACACCAGGGTAAGCCCTCGATACGAAGATCGGAGTCTGTATTGCTATCCCCGCAAGCCCTCAACTATCAGGTAGTATGCACCTCTGTCTTCCTCAGTAAGGAAGCCCTCAACTTCAAGGTGTTGTAACCTCTGTCTTCATATCCCTGGAAGCCCTCGATTGTAATCACTAATAATCGGAGTTGCACGAAGAAAGTATGCACAAGGAAAAGTTTGAACAAGCCATTCAAACTTTCTGCACGAAGCTGGAGAGTTGATAAGAGACTCTCTCTCTAGAAATAACTTCAACAGCATGTAAGCACAGATATAAAAAGTTCTAGATTCTTTTCAAATGAGCTCTTATTTATAGTCAAAGCTCCAACGGTCATCTCTCTCCTCCAATGGTCATATTTTTCCTTGAATTTCTGAGGGACCTGTACACGTGTCACTCAAACAACAGTTAGTCAATAACTAAAAGCACGACATCGTTTTGTAATGAAACAAGTGTAAGAATAAGAAAAACTAAAGTTCAGAATGTAAGCAAATAAAAAATTCAGAGTGTAACCAAAATGAAATTCAGAGTCTATAATAAAGAGATATTCAGATTCTGTTTTTGTAGGAATTCAGAACCTGAATTATGTAGAAATCCGGAGTCTAAATTTCTAAGGAAATTCAGAGTCTAGGTTCACTAGAATTCAGAATCTGAACTTACAGAGTTCAAAGTTGAACTCATAGAAGTTCAGAGTCAAACTCTTAGAAGTTCGGAGTTGAACTCATAGAAGTTCAGAGTCGAAATCTTAGAAGTTTGGGTTCTAACTAAGTAGAAGTTTGGAGTCAAACTTAGTAGGAGTTCGGAGTCAAACTAAGTAGAAGTTTGGAGTCGAACTAAGTAGAAGTTCGGATTCCATAATTCAGAGTGGAAATTTATGAGAGTTTGTATTCAAAATTCAGAGTGGAACTTCATTAGAGTTCATATCCAGAATTCGGAATGGAACTTCATTATAGTTCATATCCATAATTTGGAATGGAACTTCATTATAGTTCGTTTCCAGAATTCAGATCCTAAAAACAGAATGCTTCATATCTAAGTATTATATGATTCTGAGGTTTTAGATATGAATCTGATTTTTATACTTAGGAAAAATATTGATACGAATAAGGAAATCTAGGTAAGGGTGAATTTCCTTAAGGAAGGAAATTTTCCTTATAGAAGTAAAATATAGATTTTCTTATGTATAAGGTGTTTGTGATTTTCAAAACAAGAAGGAATGGAAAAATCATAAGGAAAACCTTATTGACTAAACACCATCTAAGGTCTTTAGTGGGACACTGGGGATTTCAACTGCATCTACGCCTTTTTGTAGTTAGTCTATACCTCAAGATAATCAGAGAGAGATTTTTTATCTACAAAACACAGTTCAAGAACAGTGGACTCAGATATCCGCTTTTCTAAAATTGGTGATTGATTTATATTAGAAGATGATCGGATCTGACCCTGGTGTTATTGCATCGACTGGTGGTGAGTAGGTAAATTATAAAAATTAAAAATCATTTAGTTTAAAAACATTTAATTTTTTAAGTTTAAATATAAATATACAACAATATTTAATTTTCAATATAATGTTCTTACAAGTGGTAACAGGAAGTAGAGATGGAGGTGGAGAGGGTGATGAGCTATGTTCATCATCAGATATTCATTAGTGGTATTGTTGATATGTTGGAAAAATATTGTATCATTCGGTTTGTATATGTATCATGTGTGGCACAGAGTTTTCACATAACATTTTCATGACCTAACATTTTCCTGATTTGTCATGTTTCTTTTTATGTATTATGAACTCAGTCTTCCAAAGACACTAGGAATTTATGATCCAAATGTTATATTTATGAATCATATATGGATCAAAACTGGATAGTTATTAGAGACTTCAATATTGTCCTGAGACCAGATGAAAATATTGGACCACCTCTTCTGGATTTCTGACAGATATGTGTTGTGACCAACATATTCTGGATCAACTGTAGCTTTTCCATCATCTCTTGAATAAGACTTATCCCAAATAAGGACCACTCTCCCAACTCTACCTATCAAAAGGTATATCTATATGGATGTATATATAATGATTCAAAGAGAACTATATTTATTGAAACCTAATAACTATTATTATAGGAAAGTCTTACCATTGGAAAATGATTTCTCCAAGATCCCCCAAAATCAAGCACACAAGCCTGAATCATATCCTCAAGAACCTAGATAGCTCTCTATGATTATCCATCCATCTATGGATGATAATATATAATCAATTTTACCAAGGAACCCATCACCTATTACAAATTTATACAGAATTTGGATGTGAACCTTGGTTCCCTATTAAAAAAATCATAAATGGAAACCCATAAAGTATCACAATATCTCAGACATATAAGTCTCTGAGGTGCCCCACATGTATCTTTTTCTTGATAGGTAAGAAAAGCATCGATTTTTTAATTTGATCAATTATCACCCAAATCGTATCCTCCCCACTAGGATTAGGTGGAAAAAAAATAATTAATTCTATAAAAATATCATCCCACTTACATATTGGAATGGGTAAAGTTTGAAACAAACCAGTGGGTCTCTAGTGATTCGTCTTAATTTTCTGAAAACTAAGACACCACGAGACAAAATCTACAATTGGCCACCTCATACACGCCCACAAATTCTTAAATATCATGTTGAGACACATCTAGGTAGCTCCAGGGTGTACGGACCAGAAAGATCAATTTCCATTTTCCATCAACTCTTACCTAAAAGAAAATGGAACAACTAACCTATTATGGAAGCACAAAGCACCACTGGGAGACCAAAACCACTCACCCGAGGTCTCCCCACGATAAATTATTTTACTAAATCATTTGAACTCAATGTTTTTCACCTATTATAGCTAAACCCACTCATCAAAGGATGATTCAAAATTCATCAAATCCAAGAACACTATTCCACAAATTTCCTCCACTCCCAATATCATCTTATCAATCAAACTTATAATTCATGGCTTGTGTTAGTAATTTTATGCTCAATTCATTGAAACCACATTCCCTTTCCTAAGGGTCTATGAAATGTCAGAATAAAAATTATGAAGATACACCACTCTTCCTTTCTATCACAAGTTTATATCCCTCTAAGAAAAAATATATTTCAGGTTCTTATGATCAGAATACACCAACACATTGGGTTTCATTTGAAAAGATAGAATAGAAATGGACATCATACTAGGGAGAAGATCAATAGTAAATTTTACCTCTCTCTATGGTGGTAAACCAGAAAAAAATCATCCTAAAAGACTTTGGTGTATGCACACACCATAGTAGGAAGATAACATCCCAAAAAAGGTTTGTTGACATCAAGAAAAAACTTTGACAACTAGCATGATATTACCCAATTATAAGGAAAAAAAATCCACACCCTTCATGATATAGAATCCCACTCACACTAAAAATCATGAGTGACCCATTTGGAAGATAAAAACTATACTGAATGAAGATAAAAGTCTATGTGGGCCTTAATTAATGTTGATCATTTAATCTATTCCAAGTATCATTTTGAAGATGTCAACATCAATAACTAAAAATTCACACACCACCTTGAAGTCATTTATCATCACCTAACATGTGGGACAATTGAAACCAATTTTGGACGTATTTTCCAAAGGTGTGGAAAGATAAAATAAGAACGACATAAGTTCTAAAATTAATTCCAACATGCCAACTAACTTTTACAATATAAAGGAATTATTAGCACATGTATCAAACAAATCTAGAACCATAAAATATTAAAAAAACATTGTACCTATAATAGTATTTAGTGCTTCTTCATATTCATATATCGCATACTCTTCCACATAAATCCATCTAGTATTATCCAAATAAAAATATTCCTTGGCCTAAGTATTAGACCCACCACCCTTGGAATCATAATTATGAACCTTTGAACCCTTGTTGAAAGTGGATCCTTCCTTACTGCCCTGGGATATCCATTCAAAAAAATACTTTAGATGGCCAAACTATTCACAATGATGACAAGTATTAGGATCCTCCACACAGTTAGGATTTGTATAAACACACCTTCCATACTGTTATAAGAAAACATTGTGCTACCCTGATGAATCCCCTAAAACAAATCCTAAATGAAACTGATCCCCCTTGAATAATCTTTTCTGGACAAAAAATACACCATGGGTAACAAACCCTCCAACTAAAGCTCCACCCAAACCTGTCTTTCTAGATATATGAGCCTAATATAGACCTTATTTTTAGACTACCTCTATGAATGTCAGAATGCACATGAAAGTCAATATTTATTGAATATCTAGACTCAATCCCAACTCTAACCATTTAGTCGTTAGCTACTCATTGGTAACTAGATCCATTGCTAGATGCACCAACCCAGAAAAATGGGAGGAATACTCCATAACGGTACACTTACACTTCTCTAAGGTTAGAAACTACTGATAATTTCTAAACATAATTCCTCAGGGTAAAACTATTGGTTGAATATTTTCTTCAAAGAAGTCCAGGTAATTTCATCATGAAACTTAGCTTGCATGATGGAGTCCCACTATATCTTACCTGGTCCTTCGAGCATATACATGGAGTAACCACCTTGAAGTCCTTATGAGTATTCAAGAAATTGAGGATCCTCTCAATCTTATCAAGCTATTCCTAAGATTCATAGGTTTCCTTGTCACCACAGAAGACAGGTGGATTAATACATGTCCCTTATGACTTTATAATTGAAATGGAATAGTAACTCCCTCTATGGAATGAGCTTCTTATTTTAGAACTCTTATAGTGCAATATTTAGACCACAATGTGGTATCCAATAATATCATATTTCTTCACCCAACCACATTCTTTATCTCTATTATGTGTTTCCAAATAGAATAAGTGTGTGGATTTGAAAGTGTTTTTTCTTATGAAAATTTTGGTTTCCTTGTATTATTTTGGATATAGGATGTATGTGAAAGTTAAATTGGCACGTTTTTTTTTCAGGGCACTGGTACTGGGGCTGCAGAATCAGCTCATTTTTGTTATAAATCTACCTTTAGTAGAGGTTTAAACCGCTATTAAGTAAATTGCTGATATTTAGAAATGATTTAAACCACCACTATAATTTGTTATCTTACTACCGGCAATGGTTAAAACCACTGGTACATACAATAATATAGAGGTGATTAAAACCGCTGCAAGATAGTTTTCATTTTCCGTTACCATTTCGCGGTAGTTGGTCATGGGTTTAGTGGTGATTTTCCTGGACAAAAGGATTTTTTTATCACAGAGGGAGAAATGCGATCTCTATGACGATTTCCAAAAACTACCACCAAATTGAAAAACCTTCTGTATATAGTATACCGACAAACAATTTAGTGGTGGTTTTTGGAAACCACTTCTGAAGCATATGGCGGTGGTTTAAACCACCTCCATATCCAAAAAAACACCGCTATGTGGCAATTTTCCTATAGTGACATGACTTAAATACCAGTAATGGTAACCCACAAATATCACCTAGATGGAGGGGTGACCAATTGCTCTTTCACCAGAGGTTAATCAGGTGGGGGAATACCAAAAATATCTAGGGAAAACAGCTAGCTCACTAGTAGTCTTGAGTGTAGAAAAATCACTAGGATCCATAGAGGATAACGATAGTGGTTGTGTGCTCTGAGATTTTGATTGGCTAGAATCTTGAATTCTTTTTTCCTCCTCATTCCTAAATTTCAAATGGTTAAGGTATATTAAATATATAAAAAATAAAAAACTAAAATCTTTTTTCAAAAAGAAAAATAAAAACTAGAACAATGTATATATATACACAACACTTATCAATGAGAGATTATAATATAATTTCATTACCAATTTATACATTAAATTATCTTCATTGTTATCAACATCCACTATAACAAGCTCTTCATTTTCACCCTCTATTGAAAGTTCTACCATTTCGATATTGTCAGAAAAAAAAAATCAATATTTTGTGGTTGATGAGGTTAACTATCACAAAGCACCAATTTATCTTCATCACCCATATCATATAAGCCTCTATAATTTAAGTGTACAATAACACTCCAACCTTCATGTATTTCATCATCCACATAATAAACCATATTCTCTTGTAAAGTTAAGATAAATGGATCATGCTCTGCATGATCCCTAGTATCCATCAAGTGAGATAATTTGATAGAAGGAAAATGTAATGAATCTTTTATTATATCCTTATCGATGTTGAACCACTTTAATTTGAATTAGACAACTAAAACTAGACATGATAGTTTACTTCAATCATATTAATCATCTTCCCATGGTATCCCACCTATGAAAAGGTAAATAAACCACTATTTTGAGTTTTCAATTCTTCTTCATGATAAATTATATGGAATTTGAATCCATTAATATTGTAGTCATAAAATCTCTTATCCTGCCTTAGATATACTTGATCCAAAAACTTCAATTCATTTGATATTTCAGCTCAATTTTGAACATTAATTATCTATACAAAAAGATATAATCTATTACTTTTACCATAGAAAAAATAATGATACATCAATAAAATGAATATGAGTATATACATATATGAAGGGAGAACCATTCAACAAGCTCCTTATTAGCAGCTTTTGTTAATTCAAGCTCATTTCAAGCTCGAACCCTTAGTCGCCTCTTTGTTTGCAGTCACAATTCTTCAATACATTGATCTGCAATAACACTATTGAGTAGAACATATCTATGTGCTTGTAGAAACTCTAATTCAGTTTTTGTAAAATTTGACCCCTTTCCAATTGGTTGTCTAATTGTTGGAAATAATGATGACTAATTTTCAAAACTATAATTAGTGGAGATTTCATGAGCACATCCAGTAGGATTTAATCAAGTCTCAATCTCATCCAAATACCTAGAATAGAATGTTAAGAACTCTGCAGCTATATAACCTTCATCAATAGAGTCTTCTGGTTGAGATTTATTCCTTACATATGATTTAAAATGACCTAAGTACCTAATAAAAAAATAAGAAACATATTAAAAAATTATTCAATTATTTGATAAAATAGAATTCACCAATGAAAATAAAAAAAATATGAATGTACCTCTTAATTGGATACATCCATCGATAGTGTACCAGTCAACAAAGTTTAGCTTCTTCAACTAAATGAATTGTCAAATGGATCATGACTATGATGAATGAAGGGGGAAATAACATCTCCAAATGACCCAGTGTCAAAACAATTCTTTCTTAAAGTTTATCAACCTCAGTTGTATTTATATTTTTTCACAAATATCTCTAAAAAACGTACAAAACTCAACTAGAACCACAGTTACTTTTTTAGGTAAAGTATTACACAAAGACAATAGCAACCACTTCTCCATCTAAATATGTGAGTCGTGAATTTTCAATCCTTGTAACTTTCGATTTTTTAAGTCAACGCACCTTGATGTGTTACTTGAATATCCATCTACCACTTTTACATTCTTTAAAGTTTGAAGGAATGCATCTTTATCATGATTTTTTATTGTAAAAATAGTCAAAAAAAATAATTTCCATTCTCATTTTCCAACAAACCATGCTTTATATTCATTAAATATAAATCCTTACGAGCATTAAGTTGATCTTTAGATTTACCCTGCTCATTAAGAACTATAAAAATTAAATTATCACACATTTTCTCCTCAATATTCATTATTTCAATATTATGATGTATCAAATTAAACTCATAATAAGGAAGTTTAAAAAATATACCCTTTTTCTTCAATTATTGTGTTTTAGCTTCTTTCGATACTATACCTCATACCCGTTTCCCCCTTCTTTAAATTGATGACATTTTTCAAATTCTTTAGTGACATTCATTAATTGTACCAAAATTTTTGAACCATATAACATCTTCAATGACTTTATCATTTCAATAAATCCATTGAATCATGTCTGGTTAAACCTAAATTTATGATAAGCATCAAGAAATCAATAATGGCACATAAAACACTATTTTCTACTATGAGGTAATCGTTGAGGTTCAAAATCAAAATTAAAAACTGGACAAGACAAACTAGTATGAGTGTTCCAACTAAATAAATTTTCTAGTCCAGTAAAGTCACTATTTATCCACATTAAAGTATCATGAATTTTGAATAGTTTTATTGTTGAAGCATCATATGTTTCCATTCAATTATCCCATAATTCTCACAATTCTTTTATTAGAGGTTCAAGGTATACATCAATGTCATTTCTAGACATTTTCTTTCTAGGAATAATCATCAAAATAATGAAATAATTCTTCTTCATTCACATCCATGGAGGTATATTATAGGGGATAAAAATAACAGGAAAAATTCTATGACTAGTACTTAAAATACCAAAAGGGTTTAAACCATGAAAATCCAATCCCAATTATACATTCCTAGGATATGAAGAAATTTATGGATATAATGAATCAAACATCTTCCATTCTGTTGAATCTTTTTTATGTCTCATCAATCTATCCTTACTATCCTGGTCATTCCACATCATGTCATATGTAGTCTTAGATGACATGAATAATCTTTACAAGCATGGTTTCTGAGGAAATTATTACAATACATTTATAGGATTTTTCTTCCTCTATTTCTTCCTAGGGTTACAATGATTTGTACTCTCACTATTGTTCATTTAATTACATCTTCTTGTATGAAATCTTGCACATTCTTCTTTATCAGACTCTTCTCTCTAGTAAAGTATGAAATCATTAGGGCATTTGTTTATCTTTTTATAGTCAAGCCAAAGTTTTTTGATGACTTTTTTCATCTCATAAAATGATTTAGGGGTCTTAGCTTCACTAAATACATCATAATAAAAATATAAAATCATGGACATTTCTTTTCTAGTAATTCAATATAGCCACTTGATATAATACAACTTAAATAGAAAAGGAAAACTTCAAATAATTGGAACACCCTTCATACAGTACTTATTGTTTGTCTTCAACTAATTCATAAAAATCAATATTTTGGTCACTGAAGTTCTGAGTGAGATTAACCTGCTCGGGATCAACTAAAGTTTCTGTTGATCTATTGAAATCTTGTACATTGTATTCTTTAAAACTAAATGTTTCATTTAAAAATTGTCAAACTGAATTCTCCTCTATCAGGTTACTTTTTATTTTATTGACATTATTTTCATTGTATTGAATTTCCATAACACTTGATTGACCATTAAAAATCCAACATACATATTAAGAAGGAAACTGTTTCAATATAAAATGCTCATATACTTTGTTTTTATTCAACCATCACTTGAATTTACAATCATTACATGGAAATTTTATTCTACCATCCACTAATTGATTTACAATTACATGATCTAAAAATTATTACAAACCCTTGGAATATCTAGGTGTGTTTCAAGGTAATTTAATCCAACTTTTATCCATAGATATTAGATTGTATTATCCCTGTACATTCAGTAATAAATATATAAATGTTTTATAAAACAAGTAAAATCAAAATTAAATATCACTTAACTTTTCCATTGACTCTTTCATAACAAATATAAAGGAAAATGGGATGAATAAAATAATGAAATTTTTCTTACTAAAGTTATAATATAAAAACATGAATCAAATAAATTATTATTTCTCACAAACATAAATGAATGGGATGAATAAAATAAAATATAATAGTGTATTCTACCTTAGTGTTGTAACTAAGGAGGGTTCATTCCATTAAAAAATTAGCTAAATTGATCAATGTTCTAACCATTTCTCATGATCTAACTAATACCAAGATCACCCCTTTAAAAATATGAATAAAAATTATACTTTTTTTAATATCATGATATTCCATGAATACCCAAAAATATTCACCTCTATATGTCTATATTCTATTGAACTAGTTTAGTATGACTTCATGTTGTTCCATGAATTATATAAATCAACTATGTTCATATAAAATCAAATCAGATGTTACTTTTTTTTAAAAAGGTTGGGGCCGAAGCCTCAATTTAATATTTAAATAAAAAATCATATGTTACTTTAATTTGAGATAAACATAAAAAACATGATGTTAACATAAATTTGAATAATGTGTATTGTTATTTTAAAATAAAATGATAAAAAATTAGTCATTTGACTCAACAAAAAACTACTCACTATAATTATCTCTATTAAAAATCTTGTTAGTTAAAATAAAATCAATGAAACTATGTTGGTTGTTCTAGTTACCATAATAAATAATTGATTATCATGCATGTAAGACTTAAACCTAACTACTATATCATTATTCGATAGATTTTATTAAACTAAATGATTCCTCACATATACATAAAACATGAAGCATTCTGATACATTTAAAAAGGGTCTAATATCTCATTTTTAAGGCCTTTATCCTTAGAGACCTTTCCATGGTTGGTGATGAAACCATGCATGACCCCAAACCCTAACACCAATTGATCATGAGTTGGAAAATAGCCTCAATTATGTATCTGTCAAAAATTGGAGGCATTAACATATATAGAACAAAGTGGAATTTATTAATATCAAATATAAACAATGAAATTGTGAATGATCTAGATTCCATAATTGAAATATATCATAAAATAATTTATTTTTTAAATTTAATACTACATAACCAAAATTAATGTTTACTATAAATCTAAACAACTAACTACAAAATACAAATAACACATTATAAACCAAAATTACATATATAATTATGGTCTAATGAATAAAAAAGAAATTCTCTACTGTTTTATCACCCATGATTTTCCATTTAATGCTACTCAATAATAAAATTAGGGTTAGTGTGATGAAAACTTTAGGGGGGTCTGTGTTTCCACTAAGGAGGTGATCCAAGCTAGGAAGAGGGAGCTTAGAGGGGGGGTTTGCATCGCTGTTGAAGAGGGGAACCAAGCCAGGGTGAGGGTGGTCAGAGGGGGGGGGGTCTCATCACTGGCGATCCGGTTATAGAGGAGGTGGAAGGGAGGGTGGGTTGCAGCACTAATATAAAAATACCCTATACCAATGGTTTGTAACCATTGGTATAGGTCTCCAAACTGTTGGTATAGCCTATACCAAGGGTTTGGAGGATTGTTGGTTGGTTTGGTGTTGGGATAGGTCTATACCATTGGTTCTGGGAAAACCTTTGGTATAGACCTATACCAACGGATTTTTCAAACCATTGTTATAGGTCATAAAAAACATATACCAATGGTTTCATAAAACCGTAGGTATAGGTAATTCAAAAAAAAACCCAGCTTGGTTTTGATCCCAACACCTCCTGTTTATAATCCAACGACCTAACCACTAACCTAACATGACTTTTACAAACATAATTTCATAAATATATATATATATATATTCATAATTATTTTAACTTTTGATTTATTTAATGTTATTTGACAAAATATTCCATAACAAATATATGTACCTATACCAACGGCTCTCAAAACCGTTGGTACAAGTTCTTTGATTTTTTGAGATATACTAATGGTTTTGGTGAAAATATTGGCATAGGGTGTACCTATACCAATGGTTTGGTCGTAACCCTTGGTATAGGGTCACTATAATGGACCTATACCAATGGTTTTGGCCAAAACCATTGGTATAGGTCCATATAAGTGACCTATACCAACGTTTTTGGCCAAACCATTGTTATAGGTCCATATTAGTGACCTATACCAACGATTTTGGCCAAAACATTGGTATAGGTCCTATTTCTAGTAGTGCAGTGGTCAGGGTTAGAGGGGGATCATGGGGGTTAGTGGTTACAGGCTCAGGGTTTCCACTGTGGAGAGGAGAGGAGGAGGGGTGGGGGTGGTGTCTCAGTCTTGGGTTCACCACCGGGGAGAGGAGAGGTGGATGTTAGGGAGGTGGGGTAGGGTTTAGGGTCGCACATAGGGAGTGGGGGAGGGGATGGATTAGGGTTTTTTAAAATGTCAAGCGGCGGTTTAATTGAAACCACTGCTAATTAAAAACATAAAAAATTATCACGACATTTTTATGAAACCACCACTATATTATATTTTTTTAAATAGATTTATTTCTTAGTGGTTACTAGAACTTCCATGAATAAACTGCTGCTAACCATCACTTTTTTATAGTGCCACATACCTCCAAATTCTCACCCAGTTTGAGGTATCTCAACCACATCGTGCAATAACACCCTCTCACTTAGGGTAACCTATGCCAACACATGCTTCATATCAGAGTAAATCCATGTAAACATAACTTGGAATAGTTCCGTCTCACTTATGGTGATCTATTCCAACACCCTCTCACTCAAGGTGAGTTTTTTGTACTCGGACAACCTAGAGGGTCACTTTCTAAAGGTTTAAGGGAATTTTACACTTTTAATGCTTATAGGGTCACTTCCTGAATGCTACCAAAGAAAACCAAGTATTCACCATAACCTAGAATGATTAATTCCTAATGTATCTCAAGTATCAACCCTACATAGGGTCATGCCCTAACCATCACCCAAAAGTATATGCCAAAAATAATATACACAATAATCCCCTTAAATCATAAGCCATTATAAAACCATATCCTCTTTCAGAATATATACTTTAACCTCAATGAAACCATATTAACATCACATAACCCCTAACAAGGGTTTTTGGGGTCCATGAGGAACACCTAACTCACTTACCATTCAATACCCAAAGCACTCCACTTTCCATAACCTCTACTCAATTCCCCAATTACATTAGAGACTATAAAACTACTCATACAACCTCAACCTCAAAATTCATCACTAACTACGTGATTACAAAGCACCATAAGGTCAATTGGACTTGACTAAAAGATGCTTTCCTTGGTGGAATAGCCTCCAAGGCACTCTAAAATCAACTAACATTCATTCATCACTTAATTCATAACAAGTAAGCTCTAACATATCATATCTCACATTCTGGGAATCACCCAACCACTTTTTATAATTCCCAAACCTGGAATCCAAGGAACATGCATCCACATCACATTAAAATGTAAAAAATAAAGTGAAATGTGAAAGGAAACACCTACCTATAACTTATAGGAGTCTACTCATATAATACCTCATATTGTTTCGTCCTTTTTCACCTAAAATCAAGAAGTCGGATGAGAAATTCTTAAAACTATATTTTTTCTTGAAAGTGTATTGAAACACAAGAGAGTGTGAGAGAAAACCTAGGGATTATCTTATACTCTTAAAGAGTGATTTCTTACATCATAAAATTTTTCATTCTAGTAAGTAATGATCCTTTGGGATTCATTGGAAAAAGATAGGGAGAGGGTTGAAATGTGAGAGAAGGGGGATGGGGTTGGTTTGAGTTGTGACAAAAATGGAGGAGGTGTTCCTATTTTATAACAAAAAATTAAAAAAATCCCATGCTACCTCAATATTCCCACTAGCAACCCAAGGGGTACCTAGATACTACTAACCCCACTAGGAACCTGGTGGACCTATACCAGGTACCCAGTATTATTCTATTAGAATTACAATATATTACCACCCCTTCAACCCACACCCAAAGACTCCAAGCACCACCCAAATGCTTGAACATTTTTAAAATCATCCTATAAGGATTTAAAAACTCTAGGATTTAAAATTTGAGTCCTAATTCTCAAAACACCCCTTGATTTGGAGCTTGAAATTCAAATTCCTATGAAATTATTTAACCTGTAACAATGTGGGTCATTACAACTTCTCTATCATGGGCCTTCTCATCCCTAAGAATAATTTGGGATTATACCATGATATCAAATCCATTCATTAAAACCTAATTCTAATTCTTGTTTCAAAATCCATATTGGCTTCTATCAAAAAAATTATCAGCTCGATCTAGCCTCACTGGCTTTACTTGAAAACTATTAGTTTATACCTCAACACTCACTAGTTATTCCATGAGTAACACATCTAACATGAGACCCATCTCACCTCACCCACAATCATGAAAAGGTTCTTTTCAATTCTCTCAAGCACTGATTTTATTTAGAAACACACTCACATTCCATGATACCAAACCCTATACTAAAAAAAATTCCTCAATTCAAGTGATATCATTGAATCACATGATCTCATTTTGTCTCATTCATCGTAACATCAACTAAAAAAATTAATTCCTAAGTCTGTGTTATTTTCCCCAAATTGGTTAATTGCTAGAATCTAAGCCCAATCCCATATCATGATTAATCCTCCAATAAACTCTAGGATACTTAATATCCACATTGTATTATCTCCCAATTACTAACATACCCAACATTCAGAACACACATATCCCAATAACTATATTTTCAAACCCATAGGATGTCAAATACATAAACCATAGCAACTGCCTCTGATGAATCCTCAATTATGGTATACCCTCAAAACTAGATATGAATCATCCTATCATATCTCAAATGGGTTTATGCCCCTCTATTTTTTCACTGAGATTGGTATCACACAACCCAACACCAACCACCTCCCTCCTAGAATAGGGGTTACCAACCACATGATTGATAGGATTATCCCTGCTATGGGATTATTTATACCATTATCCAATATATTATATCCTACCTAGAGTTAATAATACACAATTATTTATCCATATAGGCCTTTCTCATTAAAACTTAGAAACCTCGACCCATGAACTCTACTTCGAGGTCCTACAACATTATGTTATCCTAAAAAATCCATTATTTGATCTGGTAAACCCATGATTGTCCCCTTTAACCATCAACACATCAAATTAACCTTGTTCATTCTATTCTTGGCTTGTAGAACTAACCTGATCCCATGCTAGTAGGAACTAGCTACAAACTCACCTTTCCCAATCACACTAAGATCTATACCAAATTTATCCCATGAATAGATTACCATGATCTAAAAATTCTCAACCATCTCTGGTTAATAAAATCCCTTACACCATAATCTAGGGCACTTTACCACACAAAAGTCCCATGCCCCTTTAAAACTGTCCTACATATCCTTTATAAAATCAATCCACTCAACCATAAAATCATGCACCCAACCGTTAAGGAAATATCACAATCCTATAATAATTTGGACGGATTAATTCCAAAAATCAACCAATTATAGTTGATATTTATCCCACTGTAGGATCATGAACAAGAACTTTGAAGATTCACAACATGTTCTCTTCTAAGTTAGTTTCAACAGGAATTATCCATTGGATACTTTCCCAATTTTTCCTAACGTTCCTCAAGAAACTTCCTTCCAGACCTTTTTTTATTGACATCATGATTCTCACATAATGGTAACCCATCAAAGACCCATCCATATCCTCAATGTTCCTTAAACTTTGTAGCCAAAAACATAATGGTTTATCAAAATATGCATCTCCAAACATGTCACATCATCCCACTATCCAATACCACTATGTATCACATGGTTTCTACCACTCCATGGAATAACAACTAGTATTACCCCATTATAAGGATCTTATTTGGTTTCTAGTATGAAGCCACAATCCAAACCCTTCACCATACCCATTCCTATAATGTCAATACATCCTTTAAAAATCACTAATTGTAATTGAATTCCTATCACAACCAAGGAAACTCTTAGACAAGGACAAATCTTGATCACACATTACTCAAGAATTTCTCTAAAACTCAAATTGTAACATCCCGAACCAACTAAATACTAATATGGTAGCCTGACGGATGGGTCACATGGCCTCAATATCACCTTCTCTTACACTAGAGGCTTCTGACTAGCAATTAGAGTTTAAGGAGGTGATAGTGGAGATACTATACCCTCACGATTAGAGTAGCACATTAGTATAATAGAAATAAACAATAGACGATAGTGGAAGTGGTAATAAATGAAAAATAGAGTAGTTGAAGAATAATATAAACTAAATGTAAAATATATCCAACACCAATTTATTACAATGCATGCATGTTTAGATGATGATACTTAATCTAAACAATAGACATTCAACATTCTACAAGACACAATATGGTACAAAATAAAGAAAAAATAAAAAATCCCCAAGGGTGGTTTCCATGAGAATCCTGAGCTCCAACTCGGTCCTATGCTCCTAAATCTCATGTCCAAGCAAATCTTCACAATAAATAATCCATAGTACTATGAACATAAGGTCTACTCAGGTACCCTACTGCAATGGAAGCCTGGGTAGAGTATGTGATATAAATCCCAGTATGTTCCCATGCACGTTGTCTACGCCTGAATCTATTTAGTGAATATAAAGTAATTTGAGTGTGAGTAATATGGATAATAAACAGAACTAAATAATAATAAGCATAGATAAAAATTTAAATAAGTAAATACCAGTAAACTTAGGTTCCAAAAGGACACCTGGACAACTATACCTGCTTCGGAACACAGTCAGAATGAGTATATGAATAGTAACTATATGTATATGGTAATAATATATATATATTATAGTTATATATTTCATCCACCTATATGATCCAACTATGTACAGACATAAGTGGTCATATACTTGGAATATTAAATATTGGTTGGACCATGCATAACTCAATCATCCATAACTAGTCTGAACAAGCCTATAAGCTCAAGCAATAGGTTATATTCCCTACATCCCAATAGAGTGTAAGACTTCATGAAAGACACTCGATATGTTGATTGATCTATCATGTTATCACTCTAAATAGGGAGTGTGTCACCTCATCCCAATGTCCTATATAGTATCAATGGTGTGAGACATCATGAACTCAACACCTGGTGTAAGGAAGAATTATTTTACTCCATGATCAATAGATCCCTTACTATCATTTCACAACCTATTTAAGGTATAATAATATATAAATAATAATAACTAGATCCATGAGGCATTACTTCTCATTATCCACATTTATTAATCCATTATAATCAAGGCATAATATTTCAATTATGGCATGTACATAAGAATGCATCTAATGGAATGGCCTTTCTACCCTTTACAATCCATTTTATTTTACATTTAAAACATTTAAAATGTTTAAAAAAATAAAGTAAGTTAATCCAACATGTCAATCCATTATATTTATCTCAATCCATTTAATTAAACAAAACATGGAATCTTATCTAACAAGGTCTTAAAGGACACTTAGAAGGTTCATAGGTTAACTAGGCAATTACCTATATGGGTAATATCCTTTATAGGCAATCCATTCAATTAATTAAAATGGTACAGGCACTTAGAAGGTTCCTTACTTCAATTAAACATTTATATAAAAAGAAGGAAACTTCATTTAATAACATAAAAAGGGGAAATTCCCTATACATTCAATTTAATATATAAAACAAAAGCATAGAGAAAACACCCAAGCCATACGGCCATGAAAGATGCAAATCACTAATCACCAATTTTTAATTTTAAAGATAGTGCACCTCATATAAGGGGTTTTATTATAAAAAACATGGAATTATTTACCAAATAATTCATTTAATCATAAATGAGCCTCACATTCAATAATCTAAACTTAATTTATCAAGGATGCCTTTTAGAACAAACTACCAAACATGTAAAATAAAATTATAAAGTTCAACATGGCACTTAGGAGGCTCTATTTCCATTTAGACCAATTCCTACAAGGGGAATCCATTAAAACTCTATGATAAATTCTTATAAGTCATCCATGGAATTTAAACAATTAAAAATAAAGGGTAAATTTAAGCTGGCACACCCATGGGGTGTCTTTGAATGATATCAACAACCATTAAAAAATTAAATAAGTTTTAATATGAATGTATTAAGGTAAAAGGGTAAAATTGATATGAAGAGATCAATTTGAAGGAAATATACGGCAAAGGTCAATGTGCAGTGTGACGACGCTATTTATAAAATGATAGAAACTCGAGGAAAACATCATAGACCACCTACCTTATACTTAGGATGACACACTCATCCAATATCAATCCCTGATTCAATCCGATTTGGATGAAATCTAAAAAACAAACCTTATCCCTGAAAATAAGGCTAATGATATTGTACCATAATAACTTGATCTAGAGGAATCTAAGTGAATAAAGATTCAAAAGTAATTTAGAGCTTACCGATGTAGATCCATAGAGACCGACGTCGCTCGAATTGGATGACAGATGGATGAGATCCATTAAATCCAAGATTATGCATTGGAGGAAATCCATGGTGCACAAGGGATAGGACACACCCATTGGAGGGAGAATAAAGAAAAATAAAATAGGATAAAGGGTTTCATTAAGGAAAAAATCGTAATTTCACCCCCAAAACTGGGTCGTATGGTTTGGCTGCACGGTTTGGAAAAACCATGTGCCAATCGTGCAGCACCCATTACTTAATTAACCACCTTTCATGATTTATATCACATGGTTACCCTAATCATGTGCTAACTATGTGATGAATAGTGTGACGATACTACCTAAGTAGCACTAATAGTGTGGGATAGGAACAAGGTTTGGGTAAAACATGCACAGCCTTTGTGGGGCACATCTACTCCTCTAAAACAAGCCACACGGTTTTCTGCCGAGAGTTGCATGGTTTCAGACAAACCATGCACCTATAACAGACCACCCAAACCTTGATATTTTCAGTTCTGTTGCTCCTAAAACACAAAAAGATACCAAATGGGCCTCTTGGGCCTTTACCCAAGTCATTGAAGTGTTACAACTCTCAGAATTATGTTCCAAAGCTTGGTTCAAAGAACGTCTCATCCAGTAAATTCCAAAAGTTCAAATTCCTTTGGATTTTCATCCAATTCTAAAACATGGGTCATTGCAACCTCCCCAACATAGAAATTATCATCCCTGAGAATCCTTTTGGAACAATGAAAACATAATCTGACCTACAAGGTTCGTGAAGTCTCATTCAAACTGTCATGTTTTGTTCCCAAATTCCCAACACACCTACTAGCATATCCTTAAACATACAATGCTTAAACCACTAAAACCCAAGCCAATGATCATTTTTTGAATAGAACAAAAAAAAATGGTTCTTACTCAAGCCCATTTATCTAGACACATGATCATGTCATCATCTTGTTAAACTTATATCCAAAGGCGCTCCCCGCTTTAGGCTTTAACAGAGAAGGGGAAAATTTCAATCCACAGAACCTCCTTTGTTGGAATTTCATAAAGATCATACCTTAAGTGTTCTAGTGATTCTCCTGGAATGATTCCTTTAATAGGGTGAACCCAATTAATTTTGATTCCATATAAGAAACCTCACCATAAAAAAGTAGTTGAATTCCGATTGACCAAACTAGAACCAGTCATGCAAGCTTCTATCGAAAGACACATCTGACCTAAAACACTATGCCTTCTTTAACCTGGAGATGTGTTTAAACTGAATCTTCAATGACTGTATACATATAATGAGAAGGAAAACAAGTCAAGACACATTCGGATGACCATTCACAAGATGCTTGGCTTAGATGGCCGGTGTAACTAAAAAATATCTGCAATGTCTTCTTCGAAGGCATCTTTTGTTACAACAAGCATGTTCACCAAATCCCATACCTGACTCCCAATGATGCTCCCTAATCAAACCATCACCAGTTCATTTAAACTATTATACCTCAGAAAAAATAAGGGTGTAACCTAGATCCAACCCATCGGAATCATCACACCTTTAAAACAGCACCTCCAAGCCCAGCAACAAGTCTGGGGTAATCTCAAATTTAAAAGAACAAGAAACTAACCCAAAGCAGTACATACTCCATGTTTACAAGTAATATGTTAGTACAAGGCCATGACATACACATAATATCATTGACTAATCCCAGATCAAAATCCTCCTAGAGGCCAAGTCAAAAGGAATGGTTGGCATCCAAGAGTCCATCCAAGGTGTACCTTTATGGGAACCTCGGTATCACTCAGGACTAACCCAGCCTTGATAAGAACCACACGTCTAGTGTAAAACACTGATAAAACCACCCAAAAGATTTTAAAACATTAGTGTGGCATAAGACCAATGATCCCTTAGTGCACCCAAAAAAAATCAAGATATGGGGCATTCTCTTCACTAAGAAATAGTACACTAAGAGGGTATCAGGAGTTTCTAAAATATTTGAGATTATTCCATAACATCTAATATGAAGTAATTGGTATGGTTCTAGACTAACCTCACCCAAATAATAGAAAAAAGAAGGGTTTAACCATTATAGGTCGACTCATTAGAAGATTCTCAGCTTCTCTTATCGATGCATTGACACAAACTGACCACAAACCTTCACTACCCAAGGCATTTTGTGATCATTCATGATTAACCACCAATATCCATCCCAATCCAATAGTGTTTCTCAAGGGTTTCACACACATCCAACCACATCAACATCATCCAGCCAATAAAGAACAGACACGATTCAAAAGTTTCAAGCCTCAAGGGAATTCAACAAAGGCCAACCATTTATAAATGGTCATTTTTTGTTGTGTCCCTTATACTTTGAAGGGAACATAATCATCAAAACTTACATGACTCTACCCACCTTAGGAGTGTCATAGTTGTTTAAAGAAGATATATACCATCTGCTCATTAGCGCACTAGATTAGACTCACTTTAAACACACACATGACTCTCCTCTAAGCCATGCTTATGCACGTTATAAAAATTGGAAAGAAAAACAAAACCAACCTGACTGTAAAAACACCCAATACTCTAGAACACCATCCTGATCATTGGGATGAAATTGATTCCTTTAATTCCCAAGTCACTCTAATCTAAAGATGAACCAAGAGAATACTCAATAGATCAAAGCTCAACAATTCCACATAACTCAACCAGTTAATTAAATCATTTAACAACTTGATGGGTACCGCATATATCAACGCATACTACCCCAATATTACATGATAAAATAGAACATCCTGGATATTACCCATTGGTTTTTCACCCTATGAATTCAAGTTTCGATGGACCATACAGAAAAATGGCTCAAGCCCCATTATCCCAAATGACTCTAAAACAACCTGTCGACCTCCAGAGTCACCCAAGGAAAGAGAAAAGGATCACAAGACCTAAAAAGTATCCAATTATGCCCTAGGAATTTCCAACCTATTTAAACTGATCATTACCTGATGCTCATGACCATAACAAAGTCAAGGAAAATATTACCAACCATATGACCGAGGGTTTCATTTAGAAACTAATATTCCTGCTAGGGGAAATGACACCCGAAATGCACCATACAACAGAAACTCATGGCATTTAGAAAGTAATTTGAGGTCTAAGGGTACTACCTACCATGTTCTAGCCCATTAAAAAAGTATAAGTGTCGACCCTATCACTTGTTCATGCTAACAGATTTCACTAGGTCCAATACTTATTATTTAATCCACTTCTAAAAAGGATAAATCCCTATGGAAAATGCTCATGTTTCCATTCCAAGGAAACTCAAAGAGACATTAAAACTACCCTAACATGAGGTTTTAAATGATGGGCACCACTTCAGGTTACATTTTTAAAACATTACATTGATTAACATTTAACCTTTTAAACATTTAAAAGATTTAAAATAGAACCTCAAGTGCCAATTATAATAAAAAAACACTTGGTTCTTTATTTAGTTAATAGATCGAGGTAAAATAGGTAGTCTTATCAAACTTTCCTTTTTTAAAATATTAACCATTTAACATCTATGGAAATTCATCAAAATAAGAAAATTTCTCAAATAAATTCCTTTTTAAGTTATAATAGATAAGGCAACCTATGAGGGTCCTATTAAACCAACCTAGGTTCATTAGAATGTTACCCAATAACAATTTTTTAAATTATTAGAGTCTCAAAACACCTGTAGTGAGTTATCTCATAAGAAACATGCCCCAACTGGACTACTTGGGTCCAGTTGCACATTTAGAAAGTAAAAAAATACATTTTAATTTCAATATTTAAACGGATTTCATATGTATAACCATTTTAATATATACCACATGGTCATATATATAAATGCCCAGTCATGTGGGTGGTTATCTACAAATTCATAAAGCACCATTACACTTTACAGGTTTTCATTTTTCTCCCATTAATCTAAACCAATCCACTTTAATACTTACATTTTAGAATCTTTTACATTTTTAAAATATCCTTTAGATATTTTTACAAAACTCAAAGATGGTTCAAGTACACAAGTCACATTTACCCAATTATAAGGTTCACATACACCTTACAACTGAAGACTGGATCTCGTTTAGTCACAACCACTACATTTAGCACATGAATCCAATTTATAATGTAACAAAACAAATCATGTTATTATAAGAAGTAAACACATAAGAATGCTAATAAGCATAGAAGCATGGATTATAAGGAAGATAGGATAAATACATAGGAGAACATGCAAAATAAATAATCCAAGCATGTTATATAAACAAGCATGATAAAGAAATACCTAAACATGCACAAAACTAATCATGTTACTAAAATACCTAGCATGGCATATAACAAGCATGAAAATTTAAACAAAATCATGTTATAGCATTCAAGTAACGCAATTCCAATCATCATAAAACCTACAAATGCAACTACATGACATGGAATGTGCATGTAATGTGAATCTCTATGTTCCTATAATGATGCATGTGATGATACTTCCTTTACATACTAGGCTAAGGGTAAAATACTATAATCTCATAAATTAATAAGTAGTATAAATTACACCATTCACTCAAGGAAAAATCATAATAAACTATAACAGCAAACAGCATGAACAAGATTCCCATACCATGACATTTGGACTTTTCCCCATGGGTGGGGTGATCAATCCTAGACATTGATATTTACCAATCACCAACACATTCCTAGTCTCCTATATACTAGCCCAAAATAGTAAGACAAAGGAAAAAATGAAAGATCTGATACCACTTTTTAATGTCCCATCTTGACTAACCACAATGACGGTAGTGGAACTGATGGGTTACATGGCCTCAAGCATGCATCCCCGTATGCTAGAGGATTACAACTAGCATTGAGGGTTGAAGGAGGTGATAGTGGGTAGACTATTCCCTCATGATCAGAGTAGCAGGGAGTTATAACAAAAATAAACATCAAATAATAGTGGAAGCAATAGTAAATGAAAAATAGAGAAGAAGAATAATAATATAAACTGAATATAAAATATAGCCAATGCCAATGTACTACAATTCATGAATATCCATATGATGATACTTAATATAAACAATAGAAATAGATCATGATACAAGACACAATATAGTAAAAAATAATGAAATAACAGAAAATCCCCAAGGGTAATCTCCACAAAAATCTCGAGATCCATCTCAGTTCTATACTTCTAACTCCCAGGTATAAGAAAATCAGCACAAGAAAAAATACACAATCCTATGAATACTCAGGTAACCCAATACAATGGTGTCCTGAGTATGGTGTGAGATATAAATCCCAGTATATCCCCATCCATAGTGTCTATGAATAAATCCATTCGGGGAATATAAATTAAGTATTGTTCAAGTAATATGGATAATAAATAGAACTGAATAATAATATTTAGAGATGAAAAATTAAATAAGTAAATACCAATCATCCCAGGTTCCAGTAGGACACATGGATAACTCTACTTACTTCGACACACAGCTGGAATGAGTGTCTGAATAGTAACTATATGTATAAAGTAATAATATATACATAGTATAGTTATATATTGTATCCACCTATATGATCCAAGTACATATGGACATAAGTGTCAATATACCTAGAACACTATATGTTGGCTGGACTGGGCATAACTCAGTCATCCATAACCAGTATAAACAATCCTATAATCTTAAACATTGTGGTACATGCCCAACATACCAATAGAGTTCCGCATTTCATGAAATAAACTTGGGATGGTAAGTTATTTTTCATGTCATCCCTCTAAATAGGGATCATGGTGCCTCATACCAACGTCCTACATAGTATCAATAGTGCGAGATGTCATGAACTCAACACCCGATATAAGGGAGAATGATTTTCCATCATGATAAATAGATTCATTACCATTATTAAAAATCCAATTTAAGGCATAATAATATATCAATAATAATAACTAGATCCATGAGGTATTACCTTTCATTCTCTAAATTTATTAATCCATTATAATCGAGGAATAACATTTAAATTATGAAATTTGTATAAACATGCATCTAATGGCATGGAATTTCCACCCTTTATAGTCCATTTCATTTAACATTTAAAACATTTAAAATATTTAAAACATTCAATGAAGTCAATCCAACATTTCATTTATCTCAATCCATTTAATTAAACAAAACATGGAATATTATTTAACAATCTCTAAAGGGAACTTAGAAGGTGCCTAGGTCAACTGGTCAATTTCCTACATGGGTAATACCCTTTATAAGCAATCCATTCAATTTATTAAAATGTTACAGGCACTAGGAAGGTGCCTTTGTTCAATTAAAAATTTATATAAAAAGGAGGCAACTCTATTTAATAACAAAAAAGGGGGAAATGTCCTAGAAATTTCATTTAATCTATCAAAACAAAAATCATATAGAAAACACATAATCCATACGACCAATAAAGATGCAAATCACTAATCACAACTTTGTAATTTTGAAGAAAGTGCACCTTATCTGAGAGGTTTTATTATAAAAACATGACATTTTTACCAAACAAATAATTTAATCATAAATGAGCATCACGTCCAAGAATCTAAACTTAATTCATCAAGGATGCATTTTATAACAAACTACCTAACATTGAAAACAAAATTATAAAGTACAACATGGCACTTAAGAGGTTTCATTACCATTTGGACCAATACCTACAAGGAAAATCCATTAAAAATATAAGTTGAATTTTTCGGAGGCATCCATGGAATTTAAACAATTAAAAAAGGGAAATTTAATATAGAGCACCCATAGGGTGTCCATGAATGATATCAAAAACCTATAAATAATTAAATACGGTTCAATAGGTGTGTATTAAGGTACAAGGGTCTACTTGATATAAAGAACTCTATTTTAAGGCAACGCGTGGAAAAGGTTGACGTGTGGCGCACCGACACTATTTATAAAATGATGGAAACGCAAGGAAAATTTTTAGAACACCTACCTCATACTTAGAATGATTCACTTGTCCAATATCAATCCCTGATTCAATCCAAATTGGAAGAAATTTAATAAATAGACCTTTTACCTAAAAATAGGGCAAATGAGCTTACACCATGATAACACAATCTAAAGGAAACTAAATGAATAAATATTAAAAAGGAATTGAGATCTTACCAATGTGGTTCCATATATACTAACGGTTCTTGAATCGTATGACGGATGGAATAGATCCATTGAAGCCTAGGTTAGGCATTGGAGGAAACCCACGATGCACAAGGGAGAGGAGACACCTGAGAGAGGGAGAATAAAGAAAAAGAAAAGAATATAAAAGGTTTCATTAAGGGAAAATTAACAATTTCACCCCCAAAACTGAGTCACATGGTTTGGTCACATGGTTTTTTCCAAATTATGTGCCAATCATGCAGCACCCATTCTTTAAGAAACCACCATGCACGATTTTCCATGCACAGTTACCCTAACTGTGTGCCAACTGTATAATGAATAGTGTGAGGGTACTGCCAAAGTGGCACTAACCATGCAGTATAGTTTCAAGGTTTGGATAAATTGTTCATAGCTCATGCGGGGCACATATGCTCCTCTGAAACAGGCAGCACGGTTTGTTATTGAGGGCCGCATGGTTTCAGACAAGCTCTGTGCCTCTATCAGACCACCCAAACCTTTATATTTATAGCCCTAATACTCCCAAAACACAGTGATACACCAAAGGGACCTATTAGGCCCTTAACCAAGTCTAAAAACATCACATTGAAGTGTTACAACTCTTGTAATTACATTTTGAATCTCAGTTCAAATAATGGCCTGTCCAGTAAACACCAAAAGTTCGAATTCCTTTGAATTTTCATCCAATTATAAAGACAGTTCATTACACGAATCGTATACCCATATTTCCCTAAACCTATTCTAAACCTATAACTATAAAGAAAGAACTCACTTTCCACCATGATAAGAATAAACAACCAACTCATATACCCCTCAAGGCTTGTGAATCTCGACCATCCCACTTGCCAACTAACCCAGAACCAACAAGCACAACCATCAACCGTACCATAATACTAATCCATATATCACACCTAGATTCATATCTCAATAGTCTAGTGAAATACCACACAAAAACCCATCTCACTAATGGGAATCTATATAAAATAGCACCCAACTATCCCAACCACCATAGGATTCATGTCTAACCTAACAGCTTACACCAACTATCTTATTTCCAAGGAACCTATCTAAAATAAGCCACACCCCAGGCACACACTGCCTATACATTCCATACCAATAAACTATAACCAAAGCCTTCCCACTAAAAATCAGTCATCCCCCATACTTGAACCACCATAAGGTGATCACATCAAAGAAAAACATATAAAACAAACCCTTTATTCCATTTAATTAATATTTATATATTATTTTATTTGGGAAAACACTAAATAATTTATTACTAGTGTTTTAATTAATCAAACCCCATTTCTCAACCATTTCACACCCTTTTCTAAAAACATTATTTATCAAAAATATATTTAACAAAACCATTTTACCTTTCAAAAACTATTTAACATAAATAATAAATCATGCACATGTCCAAGTAAACATATGTACCTGATGTGATATAAGAACACACACACTCTTACCCCCTTGTGATAAGATTAAAAACATAAATAAAAACCCAACTCATATCATTATACTATAATAAACATATTGATTAGAATAATGAAAAGTAATAAAAAAATCACATATCTCTTGTAACTTAGAGTTTCCAAAGGAAAATATGTTTGTGATTCCCCAGTCAAGGGTCCCATCCAAGCTCCAACACATTTCTATCTCTAATTACCAATCTCTAAAAATATTAATACATCCCAAAATAATTCTCTAATACCACTATTTAACACCATGACTAAAATTTTCAGAACAACACTCTTTCCAAACCACCATGTGACCTCAGGCATGCCTCATAATATGAAAAAGGATTCTAAATATCAGTAAGAGTCTATAACCAAACCTAGGGAGACTATACTATAAACATCATAATATAAAATAACATATAAATAACTAAATCAAAATAAAAATCAAAGTAAGTGTATGGGTTTATAGTGATTTTCCAACTATCAAAAATATACAATATCAACAAGTTATAATATAATGATACACATGATCGACATATTAACAGACATACACAAGGTTTTCCTAATAGTTTTTTCTAAATAAAAAAAGGTAAATTGTACAAAACTATACGGGAAACTTAAATATAAAACCTAGGAACCTCCTTAGAACATCCTCTTAAATATTTATTCAGCTACCCCATCCAATTCTCTTATTAGGACCATAAGGGATTTTAGTGAGAGATACCCTGAAAGGGGGTGAATTAGAGTATGTAACTTTACTAACTTAACCAATTTTTATTTAAACTCTCACTACCCTAAATTATCTTGACACCATGGTTGGTAAGGTTTCACTTAAGTTCTTCTTTCATATAATAATCCAATTATTACATCTCTAGTCATTATCCTTTTAAGTATATTATTTAATAATTCTCTAACTACATGGATCAATTATGTAAGTTAGAATATATTAATGCATGCACTCATGACACAAATATTTAATCTTGGTTTATTCACACTAGGTTAATCCAAGGTGTATGAAATGATGATGTGTTTTTCACCTGAATCCACTAAACTCATTTTTTAGTGTTTGGTTTAGGATAGGGTGCTCATAGTATTGGGGAAACTTCCCTTAAAATGTTTTATAATAAATAAATGACTTCTAAGGATCATTTCCCTCACTTTCTATCTCTTTTATCACTGTAATAATAAAGGATTTAGCACTTTGGAACACATTCCAAGACAAATAGTATTCACGACTATTGTAGTTGCACTAGATATAAGTTGGTTCCTTTATCCCCCATGAATTTATCATTTATATACTAGTTGTAACATAAATATAATTAAAAAATACACCTTTTATGATATATTATAGAAAATCCTTCTTATCCATTTTCAGGTTGTACAAGAAGTGTCAAACTCTATCTTTGATCTTCCTATAATGATCTGTGTCTAATGGGTTGTGAAAATTTAGATGGAATTTTAATTTTTTATTTTGTTGAGGGGTTAATTTTTTAATCGAGGTTCAAATTAGAATTTTTAGATTTTTAACATCTTTATGAGATGTTTTGAAGGTAAAAGAGGCCCAAGGGATGTTTTTATTGCTTGGGTGGATGTTTGGGAAAGGTCGGGTAGACCTATAGTTGTATTAGCTATAGGTTATCCACTATGGGGAGCACCAAAACATGGATATCATGGTGGTGGGTGAATTTCTTGTATAGATGGTGTTTTTTCCCTGTGTTAGGCATGGCACCTAAGATTTTCACCTGTAGTAAATAGTTGGGGTGGCCATGCCATGGTGGATCTATACTGCCCATTTTTTAGGTACTATAGGGAGAACCATTTCATGGTGTAAGGTGTGGTGTGATGGGGGGATTCCATGTCAAAATTTCCCAATGGGAGCCTAATTTTGGGGTTTGGTGTGTCAGGGGATCTTGATGGGTTTCTTGGAGGTGCACCATAGTGTGTTGCATACCACGGTGCACCCCTAACCAGTTATTTAAAAATAAGGTTTTACTATTTTTACTTGTTTATTTTAGGAATACCCTCTCATATCTTCTCCCACATATATTGCTGGACTAGGGGAGCTCCAGTGAGATCCCTCCTCTCCTTACTCCTTAGATTCCTACTTAGTGTGGGGTGGATTTTGTTTTGATTTCAATAAAAATTAAAGGGTGGATCTCCTCTATACCATCCATTATTCCATTACCTTTAACTTTAATAATTTTATTTTCTATGATTAGGGTTTCATTAATAATTCCAATAGGGCATGGTGGAATCATCCCTTTATGATGGGACATTGTCTCGGTGTTTCTAGAGGATATCCTAGGAGGATAAAATCACATCATTTCATGGAGTTTCAATTAAGGTAATTTTCTAAATGAATTTATTTTTATTTTTTATTAGATTAAATTAAACTTCATATTAAATTGGTTCCATCTATTTGGGATTTTTTTCATTAAGGTGTTAAGAGCGTGCTATAGACCTTTCATGGATGATCGGTTACTATTTTGGTGCAATGAGGATAACCGGTGAGTTTTATAGAACTATACCTAATTAGAATAAATTAAAAAATTATAATTGATATAATTAATTGAATTAAAAGTGACTTGGGTCTGATTTCATGTTGGGAGTGTACCACACCCCATTCCTCAAGGTTATGGAGAGAGAGTGATGCTTTATGAGTTATTAGGCATTTGTGCCTAATTGAATTAATTTTTAAATAATTGAGAAATTATTATAATTTAATTAAATAATTAATTATAAAGTTTTATAAATAATTATTTTTATGTTTGGTTTTGGTATAGTATCATAATTCAATTTTGGATCTTGGACAGTCCTTAGAAGATGTGATCGAGCATTTCTTGTAAAGGGGGTGTCTTCATAACTAAGGTAAATGGTCCTTGAGCATCTCCCTTTGGTATTATGAATTTTTTTATGTGGAATGTGATATGAGGTCTCACCAATGTGATTGATCAACCCTTTTTATTTAAGTAAATGGTTTCTTTTAAAATTAAATGCTTATGGATGGACTAAAAAAAGTACCAAGGGCCACTATGGACCCTTGTGAATTGGATTAATTTCTTGATCATCGATGGTTAAGACCTTGATTATTATTGTGTGTCTTGTGACACACAAACCTAAAGGGGTGATATTTAAATGAACTTAGTGATTGTGATAGGTCTTGATATGTCACACCCAAACTTCACATTGCGGTATGTTTTTAATTTTAATTTTTATCTCACAATTGTATCTACCTTTTTAATAACTATTTTTTTGAAATGAGATCCGAGCCCAAAATGATTTTTTTACTTTTGAAATGATAAATGAGAATTGGATTGGTAATGCCCGACATGCTGGTATGGCACGGGTGAAGCTGTGTGGCTTTTCCAGTTTAACGTATGGCTTGCCCGGTGCATGGGCAGTTAACTAACCTAATAAAAATAAAATTTTTGTTATTATTATTATTATTGTTATTATTGTTATTATTATTATTATTAACATTATTATAATTAATATTTTAATTTAGTTGTTAACATTAAAATTTTAACATTGTTAAATTTTTATTATTAGTATTTCTTTTATCTTTTTATTATTATTTTTGATTAGTTTAAATGTTTTTTTAGGTTATTATAATTCTTTTTTTAGTTTTAATTTCATTTTATTTTTCCAAATTTTAAAATCTATTCTTTTTCTTTCTTTTCTTTTTTTCTTTTTTTTCTTTTTTTCTTTTTTTTTCTTTTTTTCTCTCCCTCACTCACCCTCACCCCTATCCATCACGCTACCCAGGTAACCCCCCCCCCCTCAAACCCTATAGCCAAAATGAGGCCTCCTCCTTCGTTGCTCTCATCAGATTTCCTCTACTCCTCCTCACTAGACCACTTCTATGGTCTCTCCCAGAACTTTGCTTCCCTACCTTGACTCACACCACCTGAATTTCTTCACCCTCGCTACCTCACATAACTCGGACCCCCCACCCATGTTTGGCTAAACATTCGGTGAATCCCTTCTCTTTAGGCACCGCACACCTCCAACAGCCTCCTTCAATATCTGGTGTGTTCCCCATTGACCGGTTGTTTCTTCCAATTTTATAGGTGGTAGTTTTATAGTTTATTTTTTTATTTGTTCAGTTTTGATGCGATTGTTACGATACTTTTTTTAGGGTTTTATTAGACCCTTTGCGGTGTGTTTGTCATGTGGTGAGATTTTCACACCAAGTTTATGACGTTTACGACACACTGGTAGGTGGTTCCACACCTAATTGTAAATTGGTAAGTTAGTTGCATGTTAAATTATTTTTACAGGTTTCTTGAATTAATTTATTTGGTGAAAATTTCTTTTTTAAATAATTTTATATAAGTTTGTTTTGTTTTTTTGAAAAACCCATGTCGATTTGTTTATCACTATTTAATAAACTGTTTTGTTAGTTTATTTAAATGTGTAAGAGCTATAGTTGGTTTTTTGGTATGGTTCCAAGGTGTGTTTAGTTTTAAAAGGATTATTTTGAGTGAGATTTGGTATTTAGAATCATGTGAAATATTTTGAAATTTCTTAGTAAGTTATTTTAGTGGCTTGCTTAATTATGAAAGTGTTTTATTAACTATTCAAGTTGTGTCTTGGTATGGAATCAATGTGTGTTTAGTTGAAAAAAATATTTTAGTGAAGTTTTCTATGCTTAAAATCATGAAACATATTTTAATATGGTTAATAAATTTTTATGGTGGTTTTTAAACCCGGAACATAGTCATTTTAACTGTGCAGATGGCTTCTTTAATAGTGTAAGTGATTCATATTAAGTCAGAAAGATTTTTAGTATGCGTATTTTTTTAAAATGTTTTTTTTGTGTGTGTTTGTGAAAGTGTGGTAGTGGGTTGTGGTAGTGACTCAGTTTCTTTTTTTATTTAAATTTAACATGTGACATGAACTCTGCACAACTTGAGCACAAATGGGAAGCCTAGGTACTAGGTGGGTGGACTAGATCTAGTGTGCTAGTGATTTGGAAGCGGCATTTGGCCAGTTTCACTTAGCTGGTTTAATGATTACAACACTAACTAAACTTTTGTGATTATTGGAGACCACTAGTTTATGGATGTGTTTCCCTACTAGTGGCTCGTGAATGAGAACGTATGTGTTGCAGTTTCTATACCATTGATCTTTGAGATGCGATGTTCTAGGGTCTCACTTCTTGTTAGTATCCTTCGAGCCTCTTCCATATTTTTTTCTCCTTCTTTATTTATTTCTCATCATCGGCACATAGTGTGACTTTAGGGTGACCATAAAATCAAGTGTGTGTGTTTTTAATTTAATATATTTTCTTTAAATTTGTTATCCTTATAATTGTTCCTTTAAAATTGATTAAATATTTATCTATTTATTTTCATTTGTTGGTTATTTTATTTATAATTTTTATTCAGGTAAATCATTCTCAAGCATTATTTTGATACCCGGAAACTTGTACTAGCCTGTGGGGATCGGGAACGCCCTTTAGGCCATGTTTTGGGCTGGGTCAGGTGCCGGTAAGATGGAAACCCGATTCGGTTCATAGAAAAATGGTATTAGAGGAGTTTTTACTCTTTGGGTTATTTTATTTGGGACGAGTATAGTTAGAAAGAAGCTAGGACTTTCAGGGCTCGAAGTTCTAGTTGTGAGTAGGATGTCTGGCTTGCACACTTCGTGATAGACCCTGAGTCACCATGGGGTGTTAGAATTCTTGTTTGACTTCTCTTCTAGGTGGTATGTGTAGGTTGCAGACTGTGCGTGGACATCGGGTGGGGGAGAAGTGGTTTGGACACGATGTTGATTTTGCATGTTTGGTTTACTGATGTTTTTTTTCTTACTGAAATTATATTTTTCTTTGTAAGTGATGTATTAATGATGTTATTTTTATGATTTATACTCCTTGCAACAGGATGCCTCCTTATAGAGATTACACGCACCCATGGGAGGAATCTAGAGAGATTTCTCTCTCACTACTTGATCAGAGGTTGGTGGAAGCTGTAGTTTGGGCTGTTCAGGCTCTAGGACAAGGAGTGAATCCTACGCTTGCCCCTTTTCTAGCTAGGGAAGAGGAATCTGGTCCCAAAAGGGACAAATCCCAATAATTTATTAAGAACAAACCCCCTCATTCTGAGTTAGCATAGAGCCTCATCAAGCAGAATAATGGCTTGATAAGATTGATCACATGTTTGAACTACTAGACACTCCTGAAGAGTTTAGAGTGAAGTTTTCTTTGTTCCTACTAGATGGTCCCAATAAAAGGCGATGGGACATGGTGGTCTAATCTAGGAAGCATGAGAAGATGATCTGGAAGAACTTCAAGGTGGTCTTCAATGACCAATACTGCCTGGAAGTCTTGGCGTATGCTAGATCCTAGGAGTTCATGGATCTTATTCAGGGGGACCAGTTAGTGATGGAGTATGCCAACTGATTCACCGAGGTAGTCTGGTATGCACCTAAAATAGTCTATAATGAATAAATTAAGGCTTATAGGTTTGAAAAGTGTGTGCAACCAGAGATATACTCTTAGGTATTTCTGTTCAAGCTGAAGACTTATGTTGAAGTGGTTGATTGAGCTTATATGTTGGAGATTGATCACAGGGATAGGTCTGGTAACTTTGGGGCTATGTTAGGGTTTGGCAGTGGAATTTTATTCAAGAAGAAGAGGAATTGTGATGAGAAATGGAAGAATAGTGGTGAAATCTTAGGCCATCCTCCCAAGTATACTTTATATGGGGCTTCTGGTGTAGGGTTTGTGGTGTGCCATCAGTGCAGAAAGGTAGGACACATCTGATCCGTATGTCCCTCCCCTCTAAAGCCTTGTTATTGATGTTGATTTATGGGACATTTTCAGCACTTTTGTAGGGTGACATTACCTTACTAGAGTGTTATTAGACCTATGGCTTCCAAATGAGTGTCAGTTCAGTCGGAGCCGACCTGAACGACGAGATCTCGGTTTGGTGGTCATGGTGGCAGGACCAGATCATCTTCTAGAAAAACCAAATCAGGGCATATCCATAGGTGAGTGGTCATTCTTAGGTAGGTATTAGGCATCTATATGTTGTGGATTAGGCACCAGCGGGATCTGATGTAGGATTTTCAACTGTTTAAGGTACCATTCTGATTTCATCTTTTGTAGTTGTAGTTTTATTTGATATTGGTGCTTTAGTTTCCTTTATATCTTCCCATCTTGTGAACCTACTGAATCTACCAACCAAACTGTTATCTTTTTCCATGGATTTGGTAACACCATTGTGGAAAAAGAGGGAGCAAGGTCTTAGGTGTTCTTCGTGCATGCTCTCCATGTCAGGATTCAAGATGGAGTAGGATTTCTTAGTCCTAGATATAGACCTATTTAATGTGATCCTTGGCATGGATTTTTTGGTGTCCTTTCAAGTGCATATTGACTGTTATCAGAGACAAGTCAGTTTTATGGCACCATATGGGAGTCCTCTATTGTTTTATAGTGAATGGGATCCTCACTCATGTCGTGCGGGAACTCCACTTCCTAGTTCAGGGAATATTTATTATTAGTTATTGTTGCTCGCATTGAAAGATGATAATAGCTCTTCTTAGAGCAGATTACCTCCTATAGTGGATAAGTTCCCAGAGGTATTCCTAGATTATTTTTCAGGCTTACCCCCAGAGTGGGACATGGATTTATCGATTGATTTGGTATTGGGAACATAGCCTATATCTCTTCCCTCAAATTGTATGGCCCCCACCGAATTGAGATAATTAAAGATACATCTGGACGATTTGGAATCCAAAGAATTCATTCGCCCGAGCATCTATCCTTGGTCCTCCCTAGTTTTATTCATGAAGAAGGCTGATAGAACCCTTTGGTTGTGCAATGATTATCGGAAATTGAATAAGGTGACCATTAAAAATAAATAGCATTTTCCCCAGATTAACTATTTGTTCAACCAGTTGAAAGGGGAAAAGTGGTTATCCAAAATCGAATTGTGATCGAGATACCACCAAGTCAGGGTGAGAGAGGTGGACATCACAAAGATAGCTTTTCGAAGCAGGTACGACCACTTAGAGTACTTGGTCATTCCTTTCAGATTGATGAATGCTTCAGCAGTTTTCACAGAACTCATGAATTGGGTGTTCCACCAATATCTTGACTTCTTTGTCATGGTATTTGTGGACAACATCCTGGTTTATTCTAGATATGAGGAGGAACATGATCATCACATTGGGTCATTTTGGGAACTTTGCAGGATCACCACCTATATTCCAAACTCTCAAAGTGTACATTCTAGATTAGAGAAGTGAAGTTTCTAGGGCATGTCATTTCAGAACAAGGGGTTTCAGTGGACCCTGACAAGATCAAGGAGGTTATGTTGTGGGAACAGTCGATTAATGTGTTCTAGATTAGTATTTTTCTTGTCCTTGCAGGTTATTACATGGGTTTTGTTCAGGATTTCTCGCAGCTTGCCTCCTCCATGACCGCACTCACCTAAAAATGGGTGAGGTTTGAATAGAGCTCAAATTTTCAAGCATCCTTTAAGGAGTTGAAGCAGCAGTTGACCATCACACCTTTGTTTATTTTACCAGAGTCTGGTAAGGTCTATGTGGTTTATTGTGATGCTTCAGGTATAAACCTTGGGTGTGTACTCATGTAGGAAAATCATGTGGTGGCTTATGGTTATTTCTAGCTCCGGCCGCATGAGAAGAATTACCTGACCCACGAATTAGAGTTGGAAGTGGTTATGCACACCCTAAAGACTTGGCATCACTATCTCTTTGGGGGAAAAATTTGTGGTCTATTCTAACAATAAGAACCTAGCCTACATCTTCTCTCAAAAATATCTCAATCTGAGGTAGTGTTGTTGGATCGATTATCTATAGGGACTTGACTTTGACATTGTCTATAGCCAGGGAAAGGGTAATGTGGTGGTTGGTGCTTTGAGTAGGAAGGTACCAGTGCAGGCATTTAGGAATTCTAGAGATGAGTGGACTTTGACGGGACTCTTTGCCCAGATGCACTTGGAGACCAAGGAGCACAGTGGAGGTACATTCTTGGATAGTATTCTGTTGACTCCTGGTTTTCTAGAATTGATTAAATAGGATCAGCTCAGTGATGAGATTTTTCAGTGGTATATGAAGTTTATTCATGGTGGAGAGACTTCTCCTGATTGTTCCTTGTCTCCTGGTGGGATCTTGTTCTTCAAGAGCCGCACAGTGGTCCCATTGTCTCTGTGGAAGGTGGTTATGCAGGATAGTCACCAGTCTCAGTGGGCTATCCACCCTACTACTACAAAGATGTATTATGATGTTTGTCGCCAATTCTGGTGGCCAGGTATTAGATGATATATAGTGTACTTTGTGTTGAGATGCTACACATGACAGTAGGTGAAATCAGAGCATCATAGAACATCTAGTTTGCTTCATCCATTACCCATTCCTACCTGGAAGTGGGATTAGGTTTCTATGGACTTCATTATTGGATTTCCTCATACACCTTGGGGAAGGAATTACATTTGGGTATTGATTGGCCATTTGACCAAGTTATATCAATTTATCCCGATCATAGATACAGCAAAGGTGGGTGATCTTAGTCGTTTGTATGTTCAGGAGGTGGTCATACTTCATGGTGTGACATCATCGGTTTTTATGATAGGGACCCCTACTTTACTTCTCGGTTTTGGGAAGGCCTTTATAGGGCATTGGGATCGCAGATCAAAATTATCACATCATAACATCCTCAAAAAGATGTCCAGATATAGTGGGTAAGTTAGATTCTAGAGGACATTCTTTGTTCATGTGTGTTAGATTTCAGAGGATCGTGGGATATCCATCTGTGATTGGTTGGTTTTGATTATGATAATAGTTATCAATCCTCTATTTTAATGGACCCATTTGAGGCACTCTATGTTCAGCCTTGTAGGTCTCCTTTATGTTGGGATGAGGTAGGTGAGACCTCACTTTTGGGACCATGCATTGTGTAAGAGATGTCTGAGAAAGTCAAGTTGATCAGGCAACGCTTATTGAAAACTCATACTTGCCAAAAATCATATGTTGATCAGAGGTTATGGGATCTTGAGTTTTCCGTGGGTGACTAGGTGTTCTTGAAGGTGTCCCCTCACTTAGGTCACCACTGCTTGGGAAAGCAAGGGAAGCTGACATCGCGGTATGTTGGACCTTTTGAAATCACTGAGCGAATTGGAAAGGTGGCATACATGTTAGACTTTCCTTCTCAGATGACGTCAATTCATGATGTATTCCATGTCTCACAATTGAAAATTTATAATCCAAATATGTCACATGTGTTGAATTGGGAGGATTTAGAGATAGATTTTGATTTATCAGCGTTTGAGCGACTATTGTGGATAGTGGATTCTTAAGAGAAGGTGCTTCGTGGGAAGTCCATTCCATTGGTTCACATTATTTGAAAGCATAGAAATGAAAAGCATGAGACTTGGGAGAGGAAGTTGTGGGTTGAGCAGGATAACCTGTATTTATTCTCTCATTAGGCTTCGAGTTAACTTTCTAAGGGAGGAAAGTTTTCATAGTGGGGAGAATTGTCACACCTGAACTTCACATTGTGGTATTTTTTTAATTTTAATTTTTATCTCATAATTTTATCTACCTTTTTAATAATTGTTTTGTTGAAATTTGGGATGATCCTGATATGAGTATTGTGATTTTGCACTGATAAATTAGTGTTGGATTGGAAATACCCGATGCATGGGCAGGGCACGGGTGAAGCCGTGTGGCTTCTTCAGTTTAACGTGCGGCCTACCCGGTGCGCGGGCAGTTAACTAACCTAATGAAAATAAAATTATTATTATTATTATTATTATTATTATTATTATTATTATTATTATTATTTTAAGTTAGCTGTTAAAATTAAAATTTTAACATTATTAACTTTTTATTATTAATATTTCTATTATCTTTTTATTATTATTTTTGATTTGTTTAAATGTTTTTTTAGGTTATTCTAATTCTTTTTTTAGTTTTCCTTCCTTTTTTAAATTTTTTTATATTTTCTTTTCCTTTTTTCCTTTTTTTATTTTTTTTAATCCCTCACTCACCCACACCCCTATCCGTCATGCTACCTGGGTAACCCCCCCCCCCCCAAACCCTATATCCAAAACCAGGCCTCCTCCTTCATTGCTCTCACTGGGTCACCTCCACACCTCGCCAGACCGCCTCCATAGTATTTCTCGAAACTACACCGCCCTACCTCACCTCACACCACCCAACCTGCTTTTCATACATTACCTCACATCACTTGGACCCCCTCCCCCCCAATTTAACCGAACTTCTAGTTAATTCCCCCTCTTCCAATGCCGCACACCTCTGACAGCCTCCTTCAATCTCTAGCTAGCCACCCACACCCTCATCATAGGTGTGTTCCCCATAAACTAGTTATTTCTTCCAATTTTAGAGGTGGTAGGGTTATGGTTTATTTTCTATTCGTTCAATCTTGATTCATTTGTTATGATTCATTTTTTTAGGGTTTTATTAGACCCCTTGTGGTGCGTTTTTCATGCGGAGAGAGTTTCGCGGCAAGTTTGTGACATTTGCGACAGGTGGTTTCATGCCTAATTATAAATTGATGAGTTAGTTTCACATTTAATTATTTTTACAGGTTCCTTTAATTAATTTATTTGGTGAGAATTTTTTTTAAATAATTTGATATGCGTTTGTTTGGTTTTTGTGAAAAACGCATGTTGAGCTATTTATCACTGTTTAATAAACTATGTCATTGGTTTATTAAAATGTGTAAGAGTTGTAGTTAGTGTTTTGGTGTTTCTCCAAGGTGTGTTTGGTTTTAAAAGGTGTGTTTTTACTGATCTTTGGTATTTAGAATCATGTGAAATATTTTGAAATTTCTTAGTAAGTTATTTTAGTGGCTTGATAAATTTTGAAAGTGTTTTATTAACTATGCAGGTTATGTCTTAGTATGGAATCAATATGTGTTTATTTGAAAAAGAATATTTGAGTGAAGTTTTTTCTACTTAAAATCATGCAATATATTTGAATCTTGTTAATAAATTTGTTTGGTGGTTGTTCAACCATGAAAATAGTCATTTTAACTGTACAGATGGTTTCTTTAATGGTGTAAGTGATGCATATTAAGTTTGAATGATTTTTAGTGTGCGTATTATTTAAAAATGTTTTTTTTGTGTGGAAGTGTCATAGTGGGTAGTGGTAGTACCTTGTTTTCTTTATTTATTTAAATTTAACATGTGACATGAACTCTGAACAACTTGAGCACAAATAGGAAGCTTGGGTACTAGGTGGGCGGACTAGATCTAGTGTGCTAGTGATACAGAACTGACATTGGCCTAGTATCACTTAGATGGTTTGACAATTACAATACTAACAAAAATTTTGTAATGATTAGAGACCACTAGGTTATGGATGTGTTTCCCTACTAGTGGATCGTGTACGAGAACATATGTGTTTCAGTTCATATATCCTTGATCATTGAGACGAGATGTTATAGGGTCCCACTTCTTGCTAGTATCCTTCGAGCCTCTCTCATATTTTTTTATCCTTCTTTACTAATCACTCACCATTGGAACATGTTGTGAATTTTTGGTCACCATAAAATCAAGTGTGTGTGCATTTTTAATTTAATATTTTTTCTTTAAATTTGTTGTCCTTAAAAAAATTCCTTTAAAATTGTTTAAATATTTATCTATTTATTTTCATTTGTTAAACTTTCAACAGTCTCGGTCATTTAACTTTTATGTGTGGAATATTTTCTTGGTGGTATTCTATTGGGCGTTACCTCACACCCTACTTACACCCTTGGGTGTAAGTAGATTTGATTATGTCTGGTACAAGTAAGGTTCCAGCCTTTAGGAGTGGTGGTTTAGGTTTTTAATGGACTTCTTGGCATGGAATTTTGGAGATGCATTGAGGGTGGTGTCCTCTTGCTAGGTGGAGGTTTTTGTGTTGGTTTTTGGTCACCCTACCAAGTGCTAGTTCTTGTTTCGTTTTCAGTTTAAATATATAACTCAAATTTTGGTTTTTGGTTAAAGGATCATTTGGTTGTGACCTTCGGTTTTGGTCTATTTTATATTGTTGGTTATTTTATTTATATTTATTTTATTTGGGTACATTGTTCCCAAGCTTTATTTTGATACTCGGGTACTTTTTCCAGCCTGTGTGGATCGGGAATTCCCTTCGTGCCTTGTTGTGGGTCGGGTCAGGCGCTAGTTGGATGGTGACCTGATTTGGTTCGTGACATGATAGGTACCCTTATACCCCTTGATGGGGAATAAGAAATGAATTGGAATAACTTTCAAGAGTATTCCATGATATGACTATAAGATGCCTAAGATTAATTATGCTAGTGGGTCAGATATTGGGGTGAGTATTCCTTACCCACTAGTTTTCAAGCACCCAAGTGGGTATGCCTTGGGTTTAATATGGTCTTTATATCATATCTCTAAAATATACATGTATAGTCTTTCCAATGAGGCCAATGATTTCATCAAATTATTACGATGATGTCAAGGGATGTTATTTCCTCTGAGTAATGTGTGTTTACCTAAGAGATGAGTTTGAGATTAAGGAACCCTTAAAGGGTGTATATTCTATGGTGACACTTAGGGGACCTTCATGGGTACCCCAGTTATATATAGACCCTATAGAGGATTAGTGTAGTGGAACCGACATAGATTATTGTGGGTGTCACCTTAAAAACCAAATTGATTATATGATCCTTTTATAGTCATAGTGATGATCACAGGTCATGTGCTTGAGGGGATAACCCTATTTATTTAATATGAGTTTGGGTAGATGGTCAACCCTTATGAGTTCCATTATAGGAGATATTATGGGTGGGACGCACTACCCTCCAAACTTTATAAAAAAAAGTCTTATTGTATATGGAATTCCTGGGTGGTTACCCAGGATATGGAAAGTATGCCTGATGTGATCGAATTCTTAGGAAACATCATGAGATTTTGTTGTATGCCTTCATGTTTAGAAGGTGTTGGGTAATCCATATTAATTTGAATAATTTACCTATCAATAATTATCAGAGGATCACCTTGAATTTGTTAGTGGAACCTAATGACTATGGGATTCCCAGGATGAAATTGGGATTCAGTGAGTATGCCTCATTTATATTGATTTACTAGGTTTATAACCCTAAGAATTAGTTATATGTATAGTATGATCTAGATTTAATAGATTTATCCCTATTGTAATCATTGTTTTCAAATACTTTTATGTGATTTTTTCACCTAGTAATAGTTATAATGGTTTAGTGAAGTGATCAGATACACTCTAGAACTGGTTAAAGTGGGTATAGTTGATCTCAAGTTTCACATTAGATCCCTTGGATCAACAGTGATTATTTATTTACACATATTAAATGTGTTTATTTATTCAAATGGTCATGTCACATGAACATACACTACATTTAATAGTTGTGTATGAGGACACATTGGTGATTCCCTAATGATTTATACTCACTCCCTGATTGGGCATCCATGGCACTTTGGTACCCAAGATGACTTTACTAATTGAAGGTCCAGGTTGGGTAGTGTCGTAGAGTAGCTTGATCGAGTATGGTAGCTTAGTCGAGATTGGATATTAGGTTAGAGGTAATACTTAAGGATGATAGTAGAAGATTTATGAATTTATTTTATTTTATTTATTTGTATTTTTTATTATCCCAAAGGGTGGTCGATTGATGTGTACTGGCATGACCTTGATTTTGTATGCATCAAATTTGTTATAGAATGTTATGTTTTATTAACTTCTTCATATTATGATTATTTGGGATGAATTATATTTTATTATTTTTCTGTTATTATGCACTCTGATATGGGGTTTAGTATCCCTGTGATAACACCCTAGACCCTTACTATTAGTCGGAAGCCTCTAGAATATGGGGAGGCACACCTAAGGTCACATGGAAACCATCAGTCCTAGTACTATTGATTGGTCTAGGGAAGTAGGATTTCACAAATTGATATCATAGTTATTTTTTTGTCGTATTATTTAGGGTGATGGTAGGCAGGTGATTTTGGAATGTTTCAGAGCACGTGATGGACCTCATACTGGTGCATCGTGAACACCTCTTCTGGTAGAAAGTCTAGGTTACCAGGGATATGGGATTATTATTCTTAGTTTTTGATGTTACAGTTATATTATTTCACCTAGTGTGATGCATGTGATTTTTTGATTTATGATTGATTGGTTTTTTCTCTTGGACCATTGGAAATAGGTCAGTGTACATGCATCATTATTGAAATGTAGGACATGCATGAAATACATAGGCTTGTGTATGATTGATATCATTGATTATGAGGGTTTAAATATTTAAATTGATAGAAAAAACTTATATGGTTTTTTCCCATATAACTTATTGGTGTAATTATACTTATCTGAGTTGTGGTATTTTTACTTATAATGATGGTTTATGTGGATTCTATGGAGGGATTATCTCTGATTGTAATTATGTAGTCCCTCTTATAAGGGATTTATAGTGGCCCTTAGTAGGTCATTATAGGCATTGTATTCCTTGATGATTAACCCCTGGTGGGTAATTCTGGTATTGGTTCCAAGTTAAAATGAGTTATATTATTTAAAGTGTCAACAAAAACCTATATGGTATTTTTTTCATATATATTTTTAGTGGAATTTTACTTAACTGAACTGTATGAATATGGTGTACTTGGAACAGATTGTCATGGGATAATGTCATTGTGTGTGTGTGTGTAAATGATATTTATATACCTTAAGGGGTTGTCTCATCTATAGATGTCCGGTGAGGATGGGCTCCCTGGTAGGCTAATGACTCAGTATGTGGTGATAGATATGTATATTCATATGAGAACCCAAGAGTGGGTGTTTTGGAATGAGTTGTCGAGTGATATTTGGAATGGGATTGGGTATTATTCACATGATTTAAGACCTATTTTATATGTGGTTTATTGGAAATTTGGGATATCCTAGTGCCATTGGGATGGTTGCAATATACAAGGGAAATCTAATAGAGGAGTTATCCTAGGTTGTTAAAGCCCTTATAGATGGTAAATGTTGATAGATGCTTCAGGTTATGATATTAGTGTATGGGAGGTGTACCAGGTATATGTGGAAGGCATAGATATGCCTTGCACTTTTGTGATTTAAAACACTTGAGGTGCTTGGGTATCAAAAAGTTTTTTTTATGGGAAGGATTAATATGATGCCTAGTATGGTGATCTCATGTATGGTTCTAATGGGGTTTTTGATTTTAACCCTTAATGTTTTGATCTATGATGGATAGATTTCAAGTAGATGTCTGTGTTTTTAGAATGACACTTAGGTTGGAAGGTGGTCATGCGGTAGACCATAACATAATTGAAATGCCTGATTTTGAATAGAAGAACTGAGGGTGATTTAGGATAGATAATATTGACATGCAGTGATAATGTTTAGTGATTTAATCGTGTGAACCTGAATTAAATAATTATTGGATCATGGGATCATGATTTGGATTATGCGATCAGGTGGTACAGGAGCATACACTCGTTATATTTGGTTGGGGTTGAGATAGCATGTGAATTGGTTATGTGTGGTTCCATTTGAGATATGAATCAATGAGAAGTCATGTGTGGTTCAAGGACTAATGGTTTTGATGGAATGATTACAGTATTGGGGGCCTAGGGTGATTGATATGAATTAGAGGTGTTACCTATATAGTGATGATGACACAATGGATATAATGGTGTTGGGAGTTAATAAGATAGATAAGTGTCTCTTAGGAGGAGCGACCTATGTATAATGATCAAACCTATTGAGTTTATTCTCAAGGAGTGGTATATGTAAAACCACATAATAGGGAGTTCACCACTAGTTGTTGGAGTTGTGACCCTCATTACATATGAAATTTTAGTGGATGTGAAGGATGACGTTCTTGGTGAGTCAGGAATGGTTGGCATTAGAATCCAGACTGCTGCAATGGTAGTACTGTTGGATATTAAATAACAGATAAATTCTACTGAAATTTTTTGTTTTATATATATATATATATATATAAACAAAAAAAAACAAATAAATAAATAATAAATTCTTGGTATTTGGTGTTTCATATTAGCGCTCAGGTATGATTGGGATAGTTGTGTTTCGTCATTACATGTAGTAATAGATAGATCATGGGTTGTGTGTGTGAGACCCTTGGGTGGGTAGGGTCATGGGTGTGATGAAATAAGTCGTTAGAAAATTGAGGTGGCTTTTTGATATTAGTGTATAGTTGAATTTGTCTTTATTTGGTTTCATAATAAATACTATAATTATAATTCTGATGTAGTATTATATGGAGTTCATGTGTTGGCATCAGGATCAAGATGGTTTTGATGTGATCTTTGGGTGAGTTGGAATTATGTTTTATCAGTGATCAGGGTGAGGGCATGATTACTAGTTTGGTTGGTTGAGGATCTAACCATAGAGTTATAATATGAGTCATGTTTGGACTTCAGTGTGGGTTTCAAACAATCATTTGATCCCTTCTAGGATTTTGGTATCATGATTGAATGATGAGATAGAGTTTCAATGGGTTTGACCAATCATTTTCAATAATTTCTATTCAAAGGATAATCAATTGGTATTTTGAGTGATATTGGGTGAAACAAGATAGAAATTAAAACAAATGGTTTAATAAACCATAGAAAAAATTTTCTGGTAGGAAATTTTGGTAGTGGGAACATTGTGGGTAGGAATTGGCCATTATTATAAGAGACTTATAGAGGGGAGAACTATAAGACCATTTTTGAGTTGATTAAATAAATTGTGGTGTCTGGGAGTAGATGTGTGTCATGGAATACTCTCTCAGTGATTCGATGATAATGATGTGTGGTGGCTCCAATATTTTTTAATAGTGTGCCTCGTGTTTGGAGTTTCATAGTGGAAGCTCAAATGTTGATCCAGAGTAAAACATAATTATCTATTTACTAATTAATTATTGGTATTGGTTAGAATTAATGGTTAAGGGCCATTGAAACTTCTCATGGATGAGAATTATTGTGGTGGGGAGGTTATAAATACCCGTTTCATCCAGGTTATGAAAATTCAAAATGAATTTGAATTTTTAATATCACTGAGGGGTTAATTTTATAAACTAGGATTCAGATCATAATTTCAAGAGTTTAAATATTTTTAGGATATGTTTTTGGATGTCGAATGAGGTGAAGGGTGTTTTTTACCTTGGTTGGTCATGGAACCTAGGAGTTTCTCATGTGCAAAACAGCTAGGGAGTCCATGTTGTGGTGGATTCACCGTTCCCATTTTTAGGGATAATGGGGAGAAGCATGCCATGGTGTAGGGTGTGGAGTGATTGGGGAGTCCCTATATAAAATTCCTAGTAGGGGACTCTTTATGGGGTTGGGTATGTTAGGGGATCTTAGGGGGTTCCTGGAGGTGAAAAATGGTGTGCTTCATGTTGTTTTTTACCCCTTCCCATCTATTTTAAATGTTGGTTTAATAGTTTTTTCCTTTTTTTAAGAAACTTTTCCCCTCTCTTCTCCCTCACATGTGGTCAAACTAAGGGAACTTGAGTGAGATCCCTCCACTCCTTCCACCTTCGACCCCCCTATTGTGGGTTGGATTATTTTTTGATTTCAATGACGATTCAAGTTGAGGTATTCTTTATACACTTTAATTATTCTTTTACCTTGCTCTTCACTAATTTTTTTGTCTCTAGAAAAGGTTTTATTGATTATTCCACAATATCATGGTGGAATCATCTTGTTATGATGGGGAATTTTTTCAGTGTAGCTGTAGGACATCCTAAGAGGAAAAAAACACATTGTTCCATGCCATTTTAGTTGAGGTATGTCACTGGAAGAATTTATTTGGGGTTTTTTATTAGATTAAATTAAATTTCTGATTAAATCAATGTCAATTATTAGGGATTTTTTATAGGAAGATTTAAATAGCATGTTATGGACCTTTTGTGGATGGTTGGTTATCATTTCGATGTGATGAGGTCGATCGGTTGGTTTTAGAAAAGTATTCCTAATTGGAATAAATTAAAAAATTAATTATATTTGATATAATTAATTGAATTGGATATGTGTATTAGTTCTGGGAACATGTTGAAAGTGGAACTTACCATGTTTCTCAATGTTTCAATGAGAAAGTGTTGCATGGTGAGTTATTATATGCTTATTTCTAATTGAATTAATTTTTAAATAAATTATAAATTTTTATAGTTCAACTGAATAATTAATTATAACTTATTATAGTTAATTATTTGGGATTTTAGGGATTGTGATAGGATTTAAAGTCAATGTTGGAGCTTGGATAGGTATCAGCAGATGTGGTAAAGTGTTGGTTAAAAAAGGAAATGACTTTATAACTAAGGTAAGTGGTCCTTCCCTTTGTTAATATTCATTCTGTTTATGTAGCATGTGATATGAGTTCTCACCACTATAAGCAATCAATATTTTTTATTTAAATAAATTGTTTATTTTAAAATTAAATGCTCATGGATGGACTAAACAAAGTGACAAGGGCCATGATGGACCCTTGTTCACTGGAATGATTCCTCGGTCACCAATAGTCATAGCCTTAATTATGATTGTGTATCTTATGATACATTAACCATAAGGGGTGACATTTAAATGAACATAGTGATAATGTTGGGCCTCGATTAGTTCCCTTTTACCCCTTGATGGGGTATGAGTGATGAATTAGAATAAATAGCTCGATTAATCCAAGATATGATTATGATATTCTTCATATACATTGGGGTAGTGGGTTATAGAGTGGGGTGAGTACTCTTTCCCCAAAAATTTGTGAGCATCCATATTGTTATGCCTTGGGTTTGAGATGGAATTTATGTCATCTCTTATAATAGTACTAGTATGGACTTACCTATAAGGCTAATGTGGTTGTGAGATGATTTCGATGGTGTTAAGGGTTGCTATATCATTTGATTGATGGGTGTTGACCCAGAGATTGAGGCACCCTTATTGGATAGTAGTGTTATGTTGATACTTAAGGGACCCCAATGGGTTCCCCAATTATATATAGATCTTATTGAGGGTTAGTGTAGTGAAGACAACATATATGATTATGTGTGTCACCTTAGAACCTAAATTGATGGTGTGATCCTTTTATGGTCATAGTGATGATCATAGGTCATGTTCTTGAGAGGAAAACCTTGTTTATGCATGACAGGTTTGGGTAGATGGACAACCCTTATGAGTTGTGTTATATGAAATATTATGAGAGGGATTCACTACCCTTAAAATTTTATAAAAAAAGCATGCTATATATGAAATGCATGGATGGTTACCCAGTATTTGGTGGGTATACCTAATGTGATGTAATTCCTAGGAGATGTATTATGATTTTGTTATATGCCTTCATGTTTAGAATGTCTTAGGTAATCCCCTTAGATTTGGATGATGTTCATATATGGAATTCCCAAGGCATCATTTAGGATTTGGTCATAGAACCTGATGACTATGGGATACACAAGTTATTACTAGGATCTAGATAGTATTCCTCATTTATATGGATTTCATAGGTTTATCCCCTTAGGAATCAGCTTCATTTATACCACTACTGAATTACCTAGGGTCATCCCCCTATGAATCGGTTGTATACTTGGTAAAATTTAGATTTATTAGGGTTATACCCTATGAATAAGTTCTTTATTATACAGTTATATGGTCATAGTCCTGGTACTAGTTGGCATAGTTATGCGATGTTCTTAGATACACTCTATCACTAGCTGAAGGAGGTATAGTCGATATTAGGTGTCACATTAAAACCCTTGGATTGAAGGTGGTTATTTATTTATGCATCCACATTTTATTTATTTATTAAATTAAGAATGTCACATGAACATACACTACATTTACTGGTTATATATAGAACTATTTTGGTGGCTCCCTAATGAGTTATACTCACACCCTGCTCAGGAGGTTATGGCACTTGGGTACCTAAGAATACATCATTGATCATAGGTATAGGTTTGGAATAGGCTCAGAGTAGCTTGATCAAGTGTGATAACTCAATCAAGAGTGGAGATTGGGATGGAGGTATAAATAGGGTATGATAGTAGATTCATCATGCATTTTATTTATTTTGTTTATTTATATGTTTGATCAATCCAATGGGAGGTTATTTGATTGTTAGAATGACTCTGATTCTATATGACTGTATTCTTCTATATCACATTTTTATAGCATGTTATGTTTTATTTTCTTATGTGTATTCTAAATATTTGTGATGGGTGATGTTTGGTTATTTTTCAATTCTTATGCACTCTAGTATAGAAGTAAAGTCTCTCCATGGAAACATCCTAGAGCTCTACTACTAATCAGAAGCTTCTAAAATATGGGCAGGTTCACCTAAGGTCATATAATGATTACTGTTCTAAGAACTATTAAGTTGTACAAAGCAGTAGGGTGTCACACTCTTTTACAATATAGAATTAGAATATTCTATTTTTTACTTCACGGCAACAATTCTATTCTTCTTCTTTTTTTCCATCACAACTCTATAATTCCATCTTCTTCTTCTAATATATATGCCAATATTATTTGATTGGCTGTAGAGCATCAATATTTCTTCTTCCCACAAACTCCTATCTCAAATATTCTGATAAATCAATGAAAATATCTCTATTTTATCATATAATACTATAATATTTATTGATAAAGATATCTTTATAATTTTAAACTTTTAGAACTTCTTATATATATTATAAGTGAGAATCACCACATTTCCCTCATATAAGATCAAAAATCCTTTCATGAATATTATGGTTAAATCCATCTAGTGATCTCTATATGTTCTTTTTATCTTTATAGGATAATGGTGTGAGATATTTTTTTCTACCCACATTAGATATTTTCCATATTTATATATGAAAATCCCACACCTTCATTGGATTGTGATTTTCTTCACTTTAATTCAAGCTTCTATGATTCTTGATCCATCTTGTCTACTATTATCACATGATATATTTTCCATATATTAAATTAAACAAACAATAAAAAATAATCCTATCATAATTCTCCATAATCATTGTGATATTTTAAAAATCATGTGGTATTTAGTTCTCCACACGATCCAAAAGACTTCCCTCTTCAAATTTGATTTTATTATTAATCGTATACTATCACTAATAATAAATATTGGAATCCAAATGGCTGAATAGATGTTTCAGGCATGAAAAATACATGGAATTATATTATCCATCCCAAAAAAAGTATCTAAATTAGGTTCTATAACTAAAAAAAATTAATTGAAAATCCAAAGGGGATGAACCTGACAGTCTTCCTTTGTTTTGGAAAAGACACTTATATTCTAAACAAATGGTCCTTGTAAACACAGAGTCCCTCTTTACTTTTCCAAAAAACATCAATGGAATTACCCTTAAGAAACAACTGAATGACCCTTAAATATTATCCAAATAACCATTATAAAGATTTAATTTACCATAGAATAACTCTTATGAAGATATAACTTACTCTTCCAAAGTTTTAATTTACTCTTATGAAGTCACCATCAACTCTTACAAAGTTGTATTTTACTCTTAAAAAGTAAAATATTACTCTTCCAAAGTTGGAATTTATTCTTATGAAGTAACTAAATACTCTTCTAAAGTCTCAAGTGACTTTTAAAAACTTCAATATTACTCTTTGGGGTATCAAATTACCCTTTTGAATTCATAAAATACCCTTTATAAGTCCAACATTACTCTTTTAAGGTGATAGATTACCCTTCTGAAGTCACTAATGAAACTTAAGAAGTCCAATAAGTCTTCTACCTTTTCCATATTTAAAATAAGAGACTTTATAATTGACTCTTATATGCTCAAGGAAAATCCCTACCTTTTCCAAAATTCAAAATTGATCTACATCAATGGATCTTATGAGAATACCACCAGAGTACTTTCAAATGCATCTAGATTTATTCTAATTCCATATTAATAAAAAACAACCATGGAATAAAACTTAACATAAATTTTTTCATCTTTAATTATAATAAACCTCCTTTAAAATACTTGATATCTCCAAGAAACTCTTTATACTTTACTAGATGGAAATAAATTCAACCCCAGTAAACATCCTTGACAAAAATCTAGTCCAACACATATTCATTTAACTCATATAGACAATAAATCTAACAATATACAATACAAATCCTCAGTTATATACCTACATCTCCTATTAAACTCTCCACCTAAAAGTGAAACACATAGGTCTGCATGTGAACCAAGGTGATAGTGTAGGTTGTGAGAGACAAATATAAATATGGAAATACTAATGGGGTTCCTCTAATATATTATCATATAAAGTTTATGTATTTATAAAAAATAAATAAATAACATACAAGAATTTGTGAAAGGTAATCTTGTGATAACCAAGTCACCAAGATACCTAACCTCACCTATTTTATCCATTCCCTATGGATTAATTCATCATGTAATGAAATTAAGACCTGGTCCCACTACTATAGGATGGTACTAGAAATAGAGTCTCATACACTACCCTCTTCCTTAGGGTAAGGGCCTATACTAATTATTAATCTCATTCCATGCCTCACACCTCCACAATATTACTTAGCATGAGGTCTCACACCACAACTCATGACACAATACATTTACCACTCCATTATCACTCAAGGTTGGTCTCACAATCACTTCTACAATCAACATATTGACCACTCCCCTCTCACTCAAGGTGGTACCAACAATTATATCTCATACCAATACATCGACCACTCCCCTTTCACCCATGGTGTGTCACATTATCACATCACATACCCCATGGTATACCTTACCACATGAATCCACCCTATCACTTAGGATGTGGTCCCTCAACCACATTGTACAACAACACCCTCTCACTAAGGGTAAATTAGGATAGATCCCTCTTCATCTCAGGGTTAATACATGTAAACACAACCTGGACTAGTTCCCTCCCACTTAGGGTGGTCTATGTTAGCACCCTCTCACTCAAGGTGAGACCCCACATAAAGTATTTCCATCAACCACATGATCACAATAGGTAACATTCATACATGAGAAAACATGGCACAAAGGATAGTTCGAGCCCCTAAATAGCCACTAAAACACTCCTAACACACCACTATATAAAATCCTACAACATGGATCGTCATCGCATTCCCATGACCATCACACCATCATAAGCTACCTCAAAACTAACCTATAGTTGTACCACATCTTATGAGGAATTAAAATTACCTTTGTCTTTAATCCATTCAAAGCCTAAATCTTTAGTCACACTCATCCATACCCATTCACAATATAACTCTTAAGCATCGCTCAACAACTAATCTCACAAGGGACTCACATCGCCATCCCCACATTCTTCACTAGTCCCCACAACATCACCCTAAGGTGTACTAGGCCCTCAATCCACATCCCATGCTTCTCATGAACTCAAACCATAAGGGGTTTAGGGGGTTTTTATTCTCTCGTTTTCTAGATGGTCACTTCCTAAAGTCTACCAAGCCAAACCAAGAATTAATTATACCCTAGCATGGATAATTATTAATGTATATCAAGAAATAACCCTGCCAAGGGTTATGCCCTAACCATCACCTAAATCATATGATAAAATTACTATACATGATAACTCACTTAAGGAATAAGACCTTATACAACCATATCCTCTATCAGAAGAGAAAATTTAAACCAAGGGAACCATATTACCATCACATAATCCCTAAAAAAAATTTAGGTTCATAAGGCATGCCTAACTCACATATCATTCTACACTAGGAAAAATACACTTTTTAGAGTCTACTCAAATCCCTCATTGTATGAAATACCATAAACCTACTTATAAAACCTCAAATTAGGTCATTCGTCGCTAACTGCATGATTATTAAGCACCATGGGGTCTATTAGACTTGACCGGTGGATATTTCCCTTAGAGGCATAACTATCAAGCCACTCTAAAATCACCTTCTATGCTTGGATCACTTAATTCATACCATGTAGAATCAACCCTATCATATCTCACACTTCGAGACTCACCTAACTACTTTCTAAAATTACCAAACTCAGAATCTTAGGCCTACGCATGCATGTCACGTACAAGCATATGACATATGGTGAAATATGAAGGGAACCACCTACCTCAATCTTATAGGAGTCAACCCATTTGATATTATGGATTGATTCATCCTCATTTTCATGAAATTGAATATTTATAAAAATAATCCCAAAAACAGGGTTTGTGTCTAAACAACAGTAAAACATAAGGGACAATGAGAGAGGACCTAGGTCTTACCTTAAACTCACTAAGTGGGACCTCATAGTTCATAAAAATGTCATTTTAGAAAGATAAATGCTTCAAAGATCTATTAGAGGAAGAGAGGGAGAGGGTAAATCAGAGATAAGTGGGTTGAGTGGTTCAAGTTTGAGAACATACCAAAAATGGAGAGTTTTTCCCATTTTAAAACAAAAATGGAAAAAAAACTCTTATACTGCCACGAAGTATCTGGTGGAAGCCTAGGGGGTACCTGACTACTTCCAGCTCCACTGAGAACCTGATGGTTCTGTACCTGGTACTCGGTGTTGTTCTACTACAACTACAGTTGAGAACCAGCCCTCATACCCACACATGAATCCCTAATCACTACTCAATCATGAATAAAAATGTCCTCTGGGGATTTCTAAACTCTTAGTTTTCTTATTTAAGTCCAAATTATCAAAATAACCCCTGATCCATAGCTTAAAATTCAAATTCACCCTGAATTTCCCAACCCATAATAATGTAGTTCATTATAGCGATAATGTTTTGAAAAATCAGGACTGTAATTTCAGTTGAAATCAAGATATATTTTGAAATTGATTAAATAATGTAGTTTGATTACATGATGATTATAAAAAAGAAAAATTCATCATATTATGGATGAAAAATAATTACAAATCTCATGTATAATTCAAATAAAAAATGAGACATGAGTGGGAGAAAAAATATATAACTCAAATATCACATTTCATTATCATATTATCATATATTTCAAAATATAAGTTTCCAAATTTTTTATTATCCTTTCAGTTGTATATAATGACTTAGAATATATTTTAAAGATAGAGAGAAGATAATATTAGGAAATTATGTCTATAATAATCAAAACATGTGAAAAATTATGACATTCAAATAGTAAATGATAATTATATATAACATATGTCAATTTATACACTACTAGAAAAATAAGTTTATTCACCTATGGATATTGGGAGACTACTATTTGGAGGCTGCTAATAGAATAAATAGTGATCTCTTCAGTCACTAAATAACATAAAATTTCTCCCCCCATTATTCACCCTACATGAATTCTCCCCCATTGGATCCCATGTTACATCTCCCTTATCATCCCACACACAAAATTTCCCTTATCACCATGTGATACCCTCTACAGATGGTCTCCCCCACACTATTCACTAACTAGTGCTTCCTTCCCCTAACACTCACCCATATCTATCCTCTCATACTGCAAGTACTCACCCAACAATCGTTGCCATTCTTTACTCCCTCTTCTCACTTCACCAACCCTCCCTTCCACCTTAAACCAATATCATTTTGGATGATTCCACCACTACTGAAGATGTTTTTTGGATTAATTTTCAAGAAATTTAAGGTGTAAAATTAAATCACCTCTTGAATATTTTTTATTGAGTAATTTATTAATTATTGGAAAAAATATTTTTGTGTGAAATTATAGATTTTGATTGTTTTGACTATTGAAATTCCTTTGGTATAACTCATCTTATTGGATTCTATATCATGTTTTGATAATTTTTTATATTAATTTAGTTTTGAAAATCTAGGAGACTTGTTTGAAACTAGACTTGAAATACCCAAATTTATATATGTATTGGTTTATAGTTTTAAATTTGGTTGGTTTGAATGAGTTGAAATGGATTATTCATTATTTGATTTTCAACAAACAAAAGTTTTACAAAGGTCTAATTTTTAACCTTGTTATTATGATTAGAATTAGGCATTACATTTAACTTTATTAGATTTAAATTGATTTTATATATTAATAAAATATTTAATTAAAAACAATTATTGTAAGATTATAGTTGTATTATATTTATTAGTTGAATATATTTTATTAAAATATGTATAATTAATAATAATTTTTGTGTATAATCATCAAATATATTTACTTTTTTCAATGTTTTTTACTAAAGTGAAAATGTTCTTTTAATTAGTCATTTGTTTTACTCTTTTCTCAAAAAATTGGTGTGTTTTATTTATATATAAATGCACACACAAACATTTATATATATATATGTGTGTGTGTGTGTGTGGATTTAAACATGTGTATATATTGTACTATAAAAATAGATTAGAAATATATATATATTAGTTAAAAATATAGTATTAAAATATATGTATTTAAAAATACATTTACTTTACTCATTAAACAATGGTTATTTTCATTAATCAATATTTTTCTAGTTTATTTTTTATTCAATAACTTCTTATGTTATATTTTTATCATGGAATAATGGTTTGAATTCTTTTTTTATTTATAAAAATAAAAAATAAATATAATATAATTTTTTATAATAATGCCTAACGGTTTTATTAAAATAAATATAAGTTTGAATGCATTGTTATTGTTTTATTTTTTTAATAATTATTTTTTCATACATATTATTTTATTTTTCTTTGACTGTAATTTCAATTTAAGAATTATTATTTTTATATTTCAATTATTTTTTTCTATGGATACAGATATGGATAAGAATTGGAATGATCTAAAAAATAGATTTTATACTGAATAATTTGAGAACATTAAACAAAGTATTGATTTTATCAGTGTATTTCAAAGATATTTGATCAGTTATTTATATAGAAAATGTGCAAACTAATTTTTATTCCAATGAGATACTATGATGGAATATATATTTTTGAATGGGTTTTTGAGAAACTATAAGACATTTATGTGTCATGGGTAAGAGTATGTTCTTTGTCACTGATTATAAAGTGTTCATATGGATTTTGATCTGATAAACATAGTGCTCAATTACATGATATGTCAGTTTCAACCTAAAGAGAGTAACTTCAAGAACGATGACATCAGAGGGAGTAATCCCCACCATAGTGAAAATAGAGAACCATTTAAATTATTTGAAATTTTTTATGATACATATTCTTAATTATATCAAGAATGAACTAGATTTAGTGAGTTTTCTTTTATCATTGAGTAGCTACACTTAAATTCCTTGAGTTCGCGGAAAAACATATCTTTCAACATGTTGTTGGGACTATTTTAGAAGGTACTCCCTAATGAAGTGAAGATTATAGAATTATGCTACTAAGATCACATGTTTATTGATAACCTTGGTTTCACATATAATACCATTTAAGTGTTCCCCAGTAACTGTATATTTTATAGAAAATAGAATGCCCAAATTAGTACTTATAGTGTATGTAACTCATCTAGAGATTAATCAATGTTTTTATATTATTCCTGATAAGGAGTATAATCGTGGGAATTATATTATCATTAATTAGATGTTTGGTCCTGAATCATCAATCCTCTTAAGTAATACTATTGAATCTTCAAACACAGAACAACATTCTAGAACTTTTTTAATCAAAGGGAACCCATGTATATAATGTTTCTTATAATTATGAAGAAAAGTCACCCTATCTATGCATTATAATGAACACGTAAAAACCAAAAAATAATTTTTAGAATAAAATCAAAAGGAAAAACAAAAAAAAATAACAAAAAAATTATTTATATAGTTTGCACTAAGTATTAATATATGAGGGGTATGTTTCAATATCTTTCATTAAAGAAGTATAAGAAAATTACAATATCAAAATCTTTTCAAAAAAATATCCCCACTATACAAATTATAGTGGGACCCAGCCAATGCAACCGATTTCACCACATTATAATCTTCATGGAAAGTACACCCCTCATATATAATCTTTATAATAATCTATACAATTGTTCAAAGGTATCCACTGACTTAACTTATCCTTCCAGTGAACAATGTACAGTTTTAAAAACTCCATGAGTTATCCTTGGGTATCCTTCTAAATAACCCTTATGTAACCCTCATGAATACTGATAACTCCTTGCATAACATCATAATTGAATCTTAAAAAAGTCATTTTCATATCTATACTTCCTCCTTCTAGAAACATTAAAGTTTCTTCTAATTGTACTAATTCTAATTTTCCTACTTCCAATTAATCTACTTGCATAATTTTAAAAAAAATTATTGCCACTCTACCATCACCATACGGTTTTTGAAATTGGAATTTCAAAATAAATCCTTCCATAAGTTCCAACACTTAGCCAAAAAATGGTTTTCACATGATTATTCCTAATATCTCCCCACTTAAGAATCATTTTTAGGCTTCACTACCATGTCCTTTATTAACATATATAAATTATTTTCCACTATCAATCTTCCTTTATAGCTGCATGGTTCCCCTGGCATGCTTCCAATCATCCCAACCTGACTGAGGTGTAGCATTTACCAAGCATATCTCAGACTAAAACCATGTTCATACTATCTATCGGATTCCAAAATCCACCCACCTTCCATATATCTATCACTTTTCATCCAACAAATTATGTATGAATTGATATTTCAACTAAATTTTCTTCATCCTGGAGGAAAACGTCAGATTGTTGACTAAGTGGATAGCATTTTTTGAATCAAAAAATAGAATCCCAACTTCCTAACTTATTACAAGATCCTCCAACATCTCCTTAATATGAATAAACTTCTTTCTAGCTTTCTTAAGTGAAATTTAATATGATTCTATTTTTTAAAGTGAAACTATCGGTTAAATCTTTGACATCTAAGTCACAAGTGTGCCTCCATAAGTAAACACATTGCTAGTGGTCCTCCTATAAGTTTCTAAATCATTAACAAAGTAAAAATATATAAAAACTCTTTCATTGGTTTATCAATTCTAAAATATTGTGAAAAACTTTTAAAACCTTTGAGATATTGTAGGATCCACTTTAATAAAACCTAGTGTTCTCTTACAAAATTATCCATGAATATACTAACAACTCCCATAGAATGATCAATATTTGATCATGTGAAAACCATTTCATACATTAAGATTCCAACTATCGATGCAAAGGGAACATCTATAATGTACTCAACCTATGCTTATATTTTAATTTATTTATCCTTTCTTAGCCTAAAATTTCTGACTAAGTGAGTGGTAATCGATTTTACCTCACTCATTTAAAAGCATTTGAGAAACATCTATATATAGTCAGGTTGATTCAAGAATAAATTTCAATACTTTAATTCCCTTACAATATAAATCCCTAAAATCTATTTTACTAGTCTGAGATCCTTTATCTCGAAAATTATAGATAATTCATTCTTTCTCTCATTTAACCTTTCTTTTACTAGTTTGATAATAATCATGTCATCCATATAGATAATTAAGATGATTAAACTCCCATCATTGAACACCATTCAAAAAAAGTAGTGATTTATATTATCAGGATAAACTTTTATTCTAATATAAAGGTGTTTATATTTTGGATCCACTACCTTGGTATTTTATTCAACCCATAAAGGTTCTATTTAATTTTACACAAAATATCCCTATTTTGTTTCTCTATGATATATTTTGGTGGCTCTATATAACTCATATAAATCTCTATAAATATAAATCGTTTTAACATATAACTAATCAAAATACTACCCTTCTATGTTAACCATTATGAGTACCATATGTATAGTAGTGTGTTTAATAATTAGAGAAAATATATTAGAAAAATATATTCCTTCCATTTGTTAAAAATCCTCTACAAAAAGAATTTATTTTTCTTATTTCTACCATTTGTTTCCTCCTTCAACTAGTAAACCCACTTATTCTGAATTACTCTTCTCTTGGAAGGTCCTTTTATTAGATATCATGTTTTGAAAACATGCAAGGAATCCATTTCAACCATCATAAATAATTCTTATTGATTAGAGTCTCACATACATATAGCCTCCTCCAAATTTTTAGTTTCTCTATCATCATTGATAAGAAATTTGTATGGATTAATTCCATATCTCTACACTTGGTGCTAAATACTGGTATAATTATACACCTAACTCTACAAATCAACTCCTTCTAGAACTACTACTTTTATAAATTCACCTTCTAGATGTCTACCCTAAAATTGCACAGTCCTCGAGATTTGTAGTATTTATATTCTTGGAAACACCATTGAAACTTGACTTCCTTCTAAAATGTCTTGTATATAGTCTAGTGTTTTTAGTTCTAACATGATCCTTTAATTTTCCAGAACAGTAAAAACTTTTGGAATTCCATTCAAATGAACCTTTACTTAGTATTATTCTTTGATCACATGTAAAACTTATTCTTGGTTTTTATATTTCTATAATATCTCTTTAGTGAAGATAACATTACAGCTTTCAAAAACCACTATAAGTTATTGTCCTAAATCCAAAATCCAAAAGTCTTCATCACCACACCTTATAAAGAAACATACCCAAGACTTAGCCTCTAACTTGTCCTTTTTTTCATAAATGTAGATGTAATTAAGTGAACCAAAGACTTTGATATGGAAAATTTCAAGAGTTGAAATCCAATTCTTAGTATCCATACCCTATAAAGAAACCTTCTTGGGACTTATCCTCTAACATGTCTCTTTATTTAGCATAAATGTGGACCTTGGTGAGTGAACCAAATATTTTTGGATAGGAAATTTAGATCTTCCTTCCAAACCAAAATGATTTTGGAAGTTCTCACCCCAATGAAAAAGGGATTGTGTTTACCAAGTAGCTAGAAAAATTCATGTCCTCCACCCAAAACTCCATTGGAAAAACTATGTGAATCCTCATGATCCTTAACTTTTACCACTAATTTCTTATTCATCCTCTTTATAAGTCCATTTTATTCGTGAGTTCCTAATATGGTCTTATCAAACCATATGCCTTTCTAATAGTGAAACCTCCAGACTTCCCTACTTCTATATTGCCCACCTATGTTATACCTTAATCATTTTATTTTATTTATTGTCTCCTTTTCCACTAGGATCTACAAAAGATGAAGGTTATGAAAACGTATAACTTGAACTTAATAAATAACACTCTCACCTTTCTTTTCATGTAATCTATGAAGGTAAAATATTATTGTGAAAGATTATAAGAATATACTAGATTCAAGCCACATACGACTGCTAACCAACTCTAACTTCCAATCCTTGGGTTCCTTACCTTCCATTTAGAATGAAAAAATCTAATAAATACTAATAATTAAATATTCACATTTTCTATACTCTGTTATTCTGATCTTAAAAATTCATTTAATAATAATTACATTCATCCCTTTCTCACTTAAGTGACCAAGACATCCATTCCACAACTTTATGGAAGTTTTTTTCAATATGCGTTAATCTTGAAACTCCCTATGAGTAAAATGTTCTATATTTCACTCCTTGGTCCATATATATAGAAACATGCATAAATTTATATAATCCATCCTAAAAATTAGCATAGAAAGACACATCATCCAACTACCCTATCAAAATAATTTTTTCCTTAACCTTATAATGTTCTGTACTCCTTTAAATTACAATAATCTTCCATTCTATGTCAGGATGGAAACATCACATTTTTTTCATATTCTTGAGAGTTTAAAAATTCGTAATACATAAATTCCCATATCTTCCATAATTATTCTCATGCACCTCTCATATGTGGAGTGAAACAGAGCATCAAATTATATGATCTAAGACTCAAGATGACTAGAGGCACTCAGTAGAAGATCACTTGTATCTTCTGAAAGCGGATTTTTTAAGCACTTATAGAAGCATATATTCTATAATTAATACTTCACTCACTATAATATTTTATCATATGGCCTTTATTACCACAAAATAAACATATAGGACCACTTTTAACTGAGCAAATCTAACTTCTATATCTTCTTCATTTCCCTTTCTTATGACTCTTCCTTGTAATAAAATGGCCCCTACCTTACATATTATAGGTATTTTTTAAAGAATATTGGATCTCCTTCCACTAAATATACTTTTTTTATATTATATACTTAATATATGAAAACACTAAGCTCATGTTACCTCTTGAGTTACTCCCCATGATAACTATCACATCCCATGATTCTACGAGTAATAAAAGAAATAATAGTTCCTGCTCAAGATCTATAAACTTTACCATTACTGATTCCAACTAATACTAGATCATTTGTAAGTCATTTACATGATTATTTTTTATATTAACTTATAGCATTATAATATATAATAACATTCTAAATAAAATAACTTTGTTCATTGTAGTTGGAATATCATACATATTAGTAAAAGTATTCATAAGTTATAAAATTTTCTTCACTTCATAAATGTTATAGAACATGTTATAGTTTAGTGAAATCTAAATCAACTCTAGTTCTTTCTTATATAGACTTCCCCATTCTTCATTATTCATTATTTCTAGTTTGGAGTCAGTAAATAGGATATCAATATTCCTTTATAATAGAAATTCATATATTTATATCCTCTAGAATCTGAAATTTTCCCCATCAAACTTCTCCACCCATTACTTACCCAAATACAATGCAATCACATTTGGAATCAATGAACCCCCAATAAATTAGAAACACATAATAGGGATCAGGAACTTCTTACCAAAATTATTCTACAAGGATAAGGGTAAAATGATGCTACAGAATTGATATTTGAAACACTATGGCTAGAGTTTGGTCAAACCAAACTCTACAACCAAACTCAGATACCACTTGTTGTTTTGTGAACCACTGATACCCATAAGTTACCCTCTAAAATATTTAAACATGGAATAAAGTTTTGGAATTTTTAGAATCAGAAAAAACTCATGTATATGATTTTTCCTAGAACTTGGAATATTAATCACCCTAGCCACGCACTACAACACACACATTTAAACCAGGAAAGAACTTATATGTAAAAAATAAAATAAAGGAAAAAAAAAAGAACAAAATAAGTATTTATGTGGGTTGGACTAAGTTCTACTCCACGGGGGAACATTGCAATCTCTTTTATTAAAAAATAAGAATAATATTATAATTCAAGATATTTTCAAACAAATTTCACCACCATAAAACTTATAGTAGGACCTAAATAACTCAATGGGTTCTACCATATTCTTGTCTTCATAGAGAGTATACCCCTTAGATCTAATATTCATGGGAATACCTTAACTTATTCATAGGAATCCACAATATTAACTTCTCATTCTGGTTAATAGTGCATGCTTCTGAAAATTCCATGAGTTCTTCTTAATTGCCTTATAAAGAACCCTCATAAATGAAGATAAAACCTTACATAACTTTAGAATTAACTCTTACAAAATTCATTTGCATCTATCCACTTCTTATTTCTAGACATATAAAAATTTATTTTGATTTCACTACTTATTATTGTCTTGCTTTTGATTTATATACTTTTAATTTTTTAGACTTCATTACTGCCACTCCACCATCAATATTTGGTTTTTAGAAATTGGTATTACATAATCACTCCTTCCATAAGTTCCAAAACTTATTCAAAAACTAATTTTCATATAGATGAGCCTAATAATATCCCACTCAAGAATCATTTTTAGGATTCACCATCAAGTCCTCCATCATCATCTGCAAATCCATTTCTAGTCTCAGTATTCCTTTGAATTAACATGATTCCTGAATGTTCTTTTAGTCATACCAACCCCATTGAGGCATAGAATCACCCTATTATATCTCATAATACAACCTTATTCAACATATCTACTAGATTCCAAACCCCATCCCCATTCACACAGATGATCCTAATAATAGATGTGTTACTTCCTACTAAAATTGAGTTTGTAGAATTCTTCATGTCATCTAAAATTTATAAATGGATGGCATGGAATTTAGATAAAAACAAATAGGTTGATAAGTTAACTCACCTGGAATATTTATTGGCATAGAATTAGTTTTATTAGAGAAACTAAGAAATTTTCCAAGATAGTTATAATGCTTAACATTGTTTGGTAGTAGATGGTTTTAACCAATTTAGGGGTATGGTTTGTTAGACTCATAGTATGTTTCTAGTGGTATTGGTTCCATATAACCTTTCCCCATAGTTATGTATGAAACATTCATTTTTATTTATTTCTACTCTGATTGATATACCAAGTGGACCTAAAGATAAAATTGATGATTATATATAATCGTTGATTTATGAGCTATGTAAATTTTAATCATATGGTGTGTTGAATTTTGATTTAGTAAGTAATGAAATTTTTAGACTTTAGGATGCTTTGTTATGTATAATTAATGACTTTCCATTGTATACTAACTTACCAAAATGTAGTACAAAAGGATTATTTATTATTCCTTATTTAAATAAAAGTAATAAATAAATATGAATTAAATATTATAGAAAGTGGGAATACCTTAGTATCAAATGCTTTTATCCTTTTTTGCACAATTTTAGAAAAGACAATCTGTCATTTGATGGGAACAAGGAACATGGACCAGCACTAAAAATAATGTTCAAGGTTCAAATTTTAGAAAAACTTGACTAACAAAACATTTTCATAGTGTATGATTTTTAGTATTTCTTGGCTCCTACATTGTCATACATTCCATTTGTAAATAAAAATTATAGTTATAATTGGAAGAAGTGAAATATTTTCTTCAAACTTCCTTATAAGAAAGATAATATTTTAAGTCACAATTTGGATGCAATGCACATTGAGAAAAATATTTGTGATAATATATCACCCACTGTTTGGGAAGTTAAGGGGAGATTAAAGATTAGTGTCAATGCTCGATATGATTTTTAAGAAAATGGATTAAGAAAAGCATTAAATTTACAATTGGGTGAGGGTAATAGGGAATACATTCCTAGTTCATAGTACATAATGAGTAAAAAAGATAATGATGCATTTTTATCAATTTTAAATACTTTCAAGGTGCCTATTATTTATTTTTCTAATATCTACATGAATTAAAATGTAGCAGGTATGAAATTAAAAGGGATAAAAAGTCATGATAATCAGATTTTATTTTAACAGTTATTCCCAATTTCAATTCATGATTGTTTTCTATCCATGTTATTGAGTTGTTGATTAATGTTTCTAATTTTTTATAACATATCTTATCAATAAATCTTCAATAAAGAAATTTTGAAAAAATATATAGGCCAATATTTTTCTTGAACTACGTCACTTAGAGAAACTATTTTTACCTTTTTTATTTCATGGTCCACTTGATGATACATTTAACTAGTGAATTCATTTCTATATGTCCCGTGAAATTTAGGTGAATGTATCAAATATAGTGATACTTGAATGCATTGAAATGGTATGTACACAACAGAGCTCTAAAACAAGTGATTTCTAAGGTTTATTTGATGGAAGAATGAATCGATTTATGTGTTATATATATTTATGAGGTTGAAAAAAAATTAGATACCCTCATAGATTGATGAAGGTCTAATTAGAGGAGGGATAATGTTTGATATGGACAATGATGAGTGGTTTCAATCTCATTGATATTTTTTTCAACACTTCATCAGTTATTCCATTCATATAGTAAGTTATATAGTTGGAATAATATGTGGTTAATTTTTATATTTAATTTATTCTTTGTCTTTTATTATGTTTTAATTTAGGATGTGTATTGCTGAGTTGAAATGAGAAAATCCTGATGCCACTAATCATTAGATCCAATAACATTATTTAGACACATTTCATGAGTGGTTAATGACCCACAAGCATATATATGTATAATTCATTTAATGATTTTATAATGTATCTAAGGTGAAATTTTTCAATCCTTGATCCATTTAATATCATAAAATTATAGATTAAAAATATGTATGAATTAGGTACTCATACAATGACCAAAGTACTCAACCAACTAGTTGATGGTCCATTTGTTATGGCTTATTATCATAAGTCTTTGATTGATAAAGAATTTCAATTTTGTATTAATGATGTTTATGTGAATCTAAAAACACAAAATAGTGGTATTGGTTGTCCATCTATTGATGTGGGTTATTATTATGGACTATTGAGAGATATCATTGAAGTTATTTATGGCCATTGATTAAAATATATATTGTTTAAGTGTGATTGGTTCGATCGAATTCATGAAGATAAAGTGGGCCATTTACAATTTACATAGGTAAATTTTAACAATATATTGTATAAATATGTATAAGTAATAATTGATCCCTTTATAGTGGCAGCACAATAAGAAAATTTTTACATTGTTAGCACTAATTAAAAGTTCAAAGTTATGGAGAAAATGTCTAGAAATGTGATTTTTGTAATTTAATGAAAGGATATAGATATTTAAACATTTACTTAGAAAACACTTGAATAAACCATTATAGTTTTATAAGAAGAATATATTCAATGGGTTGGGGAAACTATTGAGGGAGATATAATATATTTTCATGATCAGTGAAAGATTTACTAGAATTTTTTTTAATTTACATTTAAAAAATTTTAGCATTTGTACAAATGTTTGTGAATTATTTATAAAAAAAATACTTAATTTAACATTATTTTAATAAATTTAGATATATTGAATGAAGATAAAGGTTATTCATCTAGTGTTTTTGGTTTGTATGTTTTCAACTTTCTGTTAATTTACTATAGTTTTTTGTAAGTATGTTCTATTACCAATTTTTTTTTAATTAAAAAATATTTATTGCTTAACACATTATGAATTTGTGTTTTGTAGGATTTAGGGAATCTTGTATCTAATAAAAGGGGCCTACTAGAGGTATTCAATCTTGGAACTCAGGTACCCAACTAGAAGTGTTATTTGAAGACTCCTATCATCAAGTTGGAGAAGTGGTGAGTGCACTAATTCATTAGTTGTGAAATATAATACGAGATCCCCATAGATTCCCTTTGAAAACTCATGAGTGTACATAATACCCTTAAGATGGGATTGATAAATTATATAAGGAGTTTTAGGTAAAATTAATGTTATCTTTTCATGATATTCCTTTTTTTATTATTATAGCCATGAATATTAGTTTTTTGAATTAGATAATTTGACATCTTATGAAAATGAGTTTCGACTAGTGTGAATTATCAAATTATGAATGTTATGAAAATATTACAAGTTAAGGGTCAAGATAGATCATTAGTAAGTATTTGTGGACATCATATAGTGAGTTCCACTAGGAAATCAACCTGTCATATGGAAGGATTTGGTTTCATTATTATTGAGTGAGGTAGTAATGACAAGATTTGTTTCTTTGAATATATAAATGAGTTTAATATTTCATATGTATGATAACTAAACATGTAGAATATAGTCCAAGTTTGGTTATCATTCATGTAATCAGGTGCAGCGGGGAATGACTTCTAGACTTGGCACTCAACACATGTCATGGATTAGACATAACGTAAGTTTTGAATTCATTTATCATTCATATATTTAAAGTGTTATAGTAAAACATGAGTATCTTTATGTAATTTATGGTCAAATTTGTTGTAGTTATGCTAGTGAGTTGATCCCACTAATCAGATGTTGGTATGGATGAGGAATATTATGGCCGTTGATCCTGATGTTTTTGATGTTTTAGTAAGAATATTATTTAGTAAAAAATTTATTTTATTTTATTGTGAATATTCAAATTTGTTCATTGATTCATTATGTATATTAAATAGACTTGATTTGATATTGATCTAGCATGGATCCAAGAGGATCGGTGACATATTATTATGTGAATAGATGAGATATTTCAATGTATTGTAGGGTTTTATAATCATAGTTACTCATTTACATATGGAACAGGAATCCCACGATGAGAAGTTGTTAGAGTGGAGGTTATGGGTGTATGCAGAGATACAGGGATGTACACATAGGTTGAGGTAGGTTTTGTAGTGTAGACTATGATAATAGTATAAATGCTTGATTTTAGAAACTATAGGAAAATTATGAGGAGATGTTATCACAGATGTTGGTACATATAAAGGAGGTGACAATGTAGTATCCCATTGATGGTTCACAGGGTTTGGCATCATAGGTACTAAAGAAAATAAATAATACTTACACTGTTTTTTAACATTATTATAATATATAATATTTATATATGTTGTAGGCTCTATATATATCTAGTGGACATCATTATGAGTCCATAGGTTATTTGGATATGGATGCAATAGATGTATGAGGTGTTTTTTTTATAATTTTATTATTTAATGTTTCATTTAGCATATATAATTATAATTCATTTTCTATTTATGAAAGTGGTTATAATCAAGAAACATGTGTCTCGCACAATACTATCATATTCAAAACCTATAAAATTACCACTAATCGATGTGAAATAATAGGAAAATGATCATTGAATTATTTTTTAAATGTATGAATAAGCATCATGTTAATCTAATGTGTGGTGTACTAGGAATTACTAAATATGTAGTTATTAAAGATATTTAAGTCATTAAAAACTCATTTCGAGTGGTAAAAACCAATAAAAATACTTTAATTATCATTAAATATTAAAATAACTACTGTTGTTTAATTTTTTATATGTAGGGATAAAATTCACATCAATTAGAGTTATTTATTTCTTGATATAAAAGATAATGTAATTTTAGCATTTCAAAACTATTTAATGTAAATATAACTATAAAAACCTAAAAAATGACCTTGAATTGATAATAAAACATAGGATAAATATTGTTGAATTGTTTTTTAAATGTATTAATAGATGGGATTTTAATTTGGAGTGCGGTGTACTCAGAATGAATGAATAATTAGTTTTTAAAGATATTAAAGTCCTTAAAACCTTGCATCATGGGGTTAAAACCAAGAAAATGTCATCATGTTGTCATGAAATATTACAAAAATGATCGTCTATTGACTTTTTAAATATATTAATAGATTTGACATCAATTCAAGTTATAATTTTATCAAGATGAAAAAAACACTTTTAGTATTTTAAAACTCTAAAATATGTGTATAATGGTAAAAACCCATAAAACAACCATGAATTTCCATGAAATGATAGTAAAATTATCTTTTAATTATTTTTTATATATAATAATAGACAACATGTCAATATGATGTGTAGTGTGATCTAAATGGATGAATAATCAGTTTTTAGTGATAGTGATGTCTTTAAAAATGTGTGTCAGGGGGTCACAACCAATAAAATGAGCTTGTATCACTACTAAAAATAAGGGTTATATCCATGGACCTATAGCCACAGGTAGGGTGGCCCATGTTTATAGGTTGTACCGGTAATGTAAAAAAACTACAAGAATGTGTGCGGGAATAGAAAAACTACTCGGAAAGGGACCCTATAGCCATGGGAATTAAGTGATCATGGTTATAAACTTTGAAACAAAACCCTATAGCCACCAATACTAAATATCTATGGTTATAGACTACGGACAGAGACCCTATATCCATGGAAATTTAGTACCTATGCTTATATACTTTAAATTCAGACCCTATAACTACATGCATTTAAAGATAGTGGCTATAACCTTGAACTGATACCATATAATTGAAATTATTTATATATATATAAATATACTTATACATCCAAGAAGCATAACAGCATTGTGCCTTAATGGAATACGTCATTGGGTAATATATGGATGTCCAAGGTTTTAAACTCACCCTTCGTTTAATTTTTCATACCATTCGAGATATATATATAAGGTTTTGTATAAGTAAATAACAAATATTCATCATAGGTTGGTGGAAGAAGTCCCTTGTTAGCATATTTGGGTACAGGGTTCGAAACTCTATAATGTTTTATTTTATATAGCCATATATATAATACATATATATATATTAATAAAACAACTAGAAACAGAGTGAAATATGTGATTGAAGTATTTCATGTGGGGATGGTTCAAACCATAATAATGTTTAGTTTTTTAAAATACCCTATAGCCATGGTCATTTTGACCATGGAATTAGTTTTATCCAGGTGGACTGTGATATATTCATAGGCCCCTACCTGTGGCTTTAGATCCTTCATGGACCTAGTTCCATGTTGGACCAGCTATAGCCCTAAAAATGTAGCCAAAAATTCTTTGCCTGTGGATATAGACTATAGCCACATTCATTTAGGTTATAACCACAATCATTATCCATTACTATAGATCATTTTTTTACTTGTGTATTTTCATGAAATCTTAAGACAATAATCAATTATTTATTTTTGATATATAGAAATATACTTCATATCAATCTGAGTTTTACTTTTCTTGAGATGATTGAAAATACACTTTTAGTGTTTTAAAAATATAAAAAATTCATGTAATAATTAAAACCTAGAAAATAACTATATATTTTTGTGTAATTATAGGAAAATTATTGTTGAATTATTTATGAAATATATGAATAGCCAGAATGTCAATCCAATGTATGGTGTTTTCAAAGTGACTAAATAAGTAGTTTTTTAAAGATATTAAAGTCATTAAAAACATGTGTTAAGTGGTCAAAACCAAACAAATGACCTTGAATTTCCATGAAATCTTATAAAAACAACTACTGGTTGATATTTGAAATGCAGTAATAGATTTCATATTAATTTTAACTATGGTTTGATTGAGATGATCGAAAATACATTTTTACTGTTTTCAAACTCTATAACATGTGAATAATTATAAAAACCTAGAAAATAGAATAAAAAACATGAAATCATAGGATGATGATCATTAAATTATTTATGAAATGTGTGAATATATGGAATATCAATCTGACACATGGTGTGCATGGAATGACAGAATATTTAGTTTTTAAAAATATTAAAGTCATTAAAATGTATTTCAAAGCATCAAAACTAAGAAAATGGCATTGTATTTCTATAAAATATTAGAAAAATGATCATTAATTGATTTTTAATGTATAGAAATACAAATTTTTTTAATTTAATTTTTTATTTGCTTAGGGTGACCGAAAATGATTATTTGTGTTTTAAAATTCTGAAGTGTGCATGTAAAGGTAAAAACCTAAAAATGGTCATGAATTGATGTAAAATAGTGGGATAATGATATTTGAATTAATCGTGATATTTATGAATAAATGACATGTCAATTAAACCTATGGTGTGCACAAAATGACAGAATAAGCAATTTTAGAGTAAGAAATGATTAAAAGTAATTAATAAATCTAAACACCAATGACTGTAAACTATTTTTTCATAGCACTAAATTTTAATTTAAAAATATAGTGAGTTCTAATTATTATATTTTTTTATTTTTTTTACTACGTTGGTTTTTACTTTAAATTTATTTGATTATTAGTTATGAGATGATGAATGTAGACTTCAAAAAACAATCTCACAAAGATAGTTATGAGATAAATAAATAAATTATTATTATTGTAAACATATGTTGAATTTATGAATTATGGTGTTTTTTGTTTTTTTAAATACTAACTATAGAGGGGTATTTACTATAAATTTTTTTAGAACATAATTATATATAGTGACCACCATATAGCGGTCATTATAGCCTCCCACATGGTGGTCAAAAGTGACTACTATATGGTGATCACTATATCCTCTTATGTGATTATAGGATATGTGCACTAAAATTTATATGATACATATACATTGTACCTAATTTAATATAGTGTTAATTCATTCATTTTCCACCTCATTCCCACATGATTTCATTTCAAATATTAATAAATTTTGAATGGATAAAATGGATTGAATATTCATTGAATAAAATTCAATGAATTAATGTCAATGGGAATAAATTCAAATAGATACATTGAATATGGAAGATGTGTTTCATTAAATGAAACCTGTCCTTGATGGCTATATTAAGGGATGGGATCCCTCTTTTTGTGATCATCCAATTGTATGAAATAATCTATAAGATCTATTCATTCTTGTGTCTTGTTTATCACCCTCAATGAATACAAGAGCATATTTTTACGTGTATGGGAGTCCTCCAATTGAGATCGATATCCACAAGGTGGTGTGACACCTTCAGAGGTAGGAGGATTTTGTTTCTTACTCCTATGGTCTTCATCAAGAATGAAGAACCTTTGTGATGTTTTTTTTAACAAAGACTTTTTATTTTTTGACAACTAATATTTTTTAAAAGAATTTTTTTTTAAATAGGTGAAAATTATTGAATGTTTGAACCCAAACATATAGGGGGAGAAATGTTTTGTTTTAGATAAAGTTTTTTTCTAGACATAGAGGATCGGACTGGGAAACATTGGATGTGGAGTATTAGACTGAGAAACACTGGTCATAGAAGTCGTAATAAAGTTAAATTTATTGATATGACACATCATTGGTCTTGTATCCATCAGCATTAAGTTCAAGATCTATCAGACATGATGTTTTTTCGAAAGAAGTTTCTAAGTTTTAAAGTTAAAATATTGCTGAAGAGGTTGAATAGAGACAGTGATTTTAGGAGTTAGAATGTTATTAAACTTTCTAACCTTAAGTCAAACGATGCTTTGAAAATATTGAAGTTCTCATAAATCATGAAAATTATCATGATAAAATATTTCAAATAAATGTAGGAATTTTAAGGATTATATCAATTATAGTAATCAAGACAAAGTTTTTATCGGATCTAGAAGTACTAAATAAAAAAGTTTTCAGAATTAAAAATTAGTTATATAGCTAATGAGGTTTAAAGAATTTCAAAGTTGAGGAGTGTAGTTTCTATAATAATGATAATTCCACCATATTGTAATGATAATTACATATTAATGAGAATTCCATCATTATGATAATTCCAATAGACTAACTCTTATAAGTAAAGTTAATTGGACTAAATTTTAGGAGGAAAGTCAATCAAACTAACTCTAAGAAGGAAAGTTAATAAAATTGACTTTGAGGATGAAATTCAATTAGACTAACTTTTAGAAGTAAAGTTAATAAAACTGAATCTAAGGAGTAAATTCAATCAGCCTGACTCTGAGAAGGAAAGTCAATCAGACTGACTCTAAGGAGTTAATTCAATCGGACTGACTCTAAGAAGGAAAGTTAATCAGTCTAACTATGAGGAGGAAATTCAATCAGACTAACTCTGAGAAGGAAATTTAATCAAACTAACTCTATGGGGGAAAGTCAATCAAACTGAATCTGAGAAGTAAGTTCAATCAAACTAACTTTGAGAAGGAAATTCAATCAGACTAACTCTAATAATGAAAGTCAATTTATAATGAGTTGAGGAAGTTCCATCATAATGAGATAAGTAAGTTCCATCGTAATGAGATGAGGAAGTTCTATCTTAATGAGCTAAGTAATTTTCATTATATTAAGAAAATCTAGGAATTTCAAGAAGTATAATTACTAATAAGACTAAATTTGATTCAATAAGGTTCCTAAAGAGTTGAAGTGGTTAAACAAGAAGTTCAAATATGAGTTAACTTTAGAGGTTTTTGAATTTGAGTAAGCAGGAAAAAAATTTCAGTTTTATACCTTTTACATTTTGGGACTCCTATAAATATATGAATAGTACATTAGTACTTTTTAACCTTTTCATGTGTGAAAAAGTTGGATCACTTTATATTTTGAGTAAGAGTTACTTTCAAAATAGATATCTCGTTTGAATATTATACATTTAAATGTTTTCTTACCAGACTGAGGAAGATCAAACTGAGTAGTTGAACAGAGTTTGAGAAGTGCAGTTTGAGAAAAGGGTCCATCATATTGAGTTCATCTTAATTATTTCATCGTAATGAGCCAATCAAACTAAGGAAATCATACCCAGGGTCATCGAATTGAGGTTCTGAATAGAGTTTTGTGGAGAAAAAGTTTTTGTGATCTCTTCTTTTGTGGATCAATTGTTTGTAAGAAAAATTTGTAAACTAACGGGAGTCATTATAATCATTCCTATCAGGGGATAGAAGGTGTATAATATAAGTTAGAACAAGTTGTATTCACTTATTCGTAATTGTGAATTCTCATAGACCCACAAAAGTGGTTATGGAAAGGATGTAGGTTCTCACAGTGAGGATAGAACTTGTAAATCTTGTGTGTTTTACTTTCTTTCCTACTTTTTTATGCATGATTATTTAGTAAAAGATGATAAGGTAATAAATTTTAACAAGTTTTAGGGGTTAAGTTTCTAAAAGTTTTTAAACTTATAAAAGATAACAACTAATTTAACCTCCCCCTCCCCTTAGTTTTTATTCGATCCTTTGGAACATTAATTGGTATCAGAGGGAATAAGGTTCCCTTTTTAGATCCTTATCATGGATAATATAAATTATTTCAATAGTAGATTAATTCCTATGTTTGATGGAAAAAATTATTATGGATGTAAAAATAGGATGATTCCTTATCTTCTATCTCTTGGCTTTGAATTTTTCTATGCTGCTACAATTAGGTTTACACCTATTAAGAAATATTCCTCGGTGAATTTTTTTGATAAGATAAATATTGAAGTTGATGGAAAAGCTAGGAATGTTATTCTTATATCATTGTTAGAAAATTTTTATATGAAGTTGATGGGTCTCAAAACTTTAAAGAGTATGTGGGACAAGATACAAATTATTTTTTAAGGGAATACTAAAGTAAAGGAAGCAAATCTACAAATCTGGCATAGTAAGTTTTAAGACATAAGAATGTGAGATGAAGAAACTATTGATGAATACTTCACCAAGGTAAATGAAATTGTTTGTAACATCATATTACTTGGAGAAGTTGTGGAATATTATACAATAGTGAATAAACTTATGATAATTATTTTGGACAAGTTTGATTCTAAAATTTATTCTTTAGAAGATAAATATGATTCATCTCTTAATGAGTTACATAACTTTCTTGTTTCTTATTAAATGATAAAATATTTATTGTTTAAAAATAAAATGAAAGATTAATGGATTTTGAAGCTATGATAAAAATTAAAATTCAATATATTGAAGATGTTGATCCTTGTGATTACAAATATAAAGAGGGTTATGAGTTTAATGATAAAATCATGCAACTTATAACCAAGAACTATCAAAGAGAAAGATAAATTATGGAGGTAAACTTCCAATGAAATTTTTTGAGTGTGGTGGAATTGGACATTTTTCTATGAATTATCCCAAGAATAATGTTGTAGAATATAAAGATGATTCTAATGAAAAACCGAGATGGAAGAAGTGGAAAAAAATTCTAAAGAATAAAAGTCATCCAAAAAATCTAAGAAGAAGTTTACTGGGAATAAGAGAAGTATGTTGAGTAAAAAATTTGATTTAAAATCAACTAAAAACAATTCTTCAAAAGATGAAAGTTCAGAAAAGGTTATAACATTCATTGAAAAAGTTGAGAAAATTGAAGACTTTTCAAATAGTGAATAAGGAGGAGGTGAATAATCTTACAGAGAGAATCATCTCAAAATAGAACTTGTTTCATGTCTTGAGAAAAATAGATCTCTCAAGAAATAAATCATAATGATAAATAAAGATGGTGGAAAAGTTTTTGAAGGTGAAAAATATTTTTTCAATAAAGAAGAATAATACATCTAGGATATATTAAGTTACAAAATTAGAATTTGTAAATAGGGAATGATGGTTGAATATCTCAGTAAGAATCTGAAATCTACAAAATAAAAAGTTAACAAGTTTCAATCAAAACGTCTTGAGTTCAAAAATATCTTGAGGAAGATGAATTAAAACTTCAAAAAAACTTTGAAAGTAAAATTTTAGACTTATAAAGTTGCTAAGAAAGTTAAAATCAAGAATCAAGTGAAATTCTTACCCACCAAAAATAATGTTTCATTTGATTTTTAAAAAACTTTAGGTGAGAAGAAAAATATTGGGAAAGAATGGTTTGAGAAGGGATGTGAGAAACTTACCAAGTCAATAAAATTTGAAAAACTTCCTCAATAGGAAAGATGGTTCATGCCCAGAGTATGTTAGATAATAAAGAAGTTATCAACCTCAACAAATTTTTCATAGATAAAGATCTTACTTTAATAGAGAATCAAAATTTTATGGTTATTGTTGGTGTTGTGGAATCTATGGGCATAGGGATTATAATTCCTGGCATAACTTATCTCTTCTCAGAATAAGATTTGAATAGAGTTAAATAAATCATGAAAGTATAATGAGCAAATTCTTAAGTTATAGAAAGTTGAAAAATCAAATTCTCAAGATATTAGAAACTTTCTAATGAAAAATCAGTTTTATTGTATAAAATAAAATTATGGAAGATGTGATAAACCGGGTCATTTTTATGAAGAATGTTTGACTGCTCTTCTAGGAAAAGTCTTATATGCAAGAAAAGAAAAGGAAATTGGAAAAAAGGAAGTTGAAGAAAGATCTTTTATTGTTGAGACTGCTTTGAAATCAAGTAAAAGGAACAAGCCATGAATACTTGATAGTGTTTGTTCTTCACACATGAAAAATGACTTAAAAATCTTGAAACATGTTGAAAATCATGATGGAGTTGTTGTTACATTTGGAAATGGTAGTTCTTTAAAAATAAGAGGAATTTGAATGGATGAGATTGAAGTAGAAAAGTTGAAATCTAAGGAAGTTTTATTTGTTTATTGACTAAAACATAACTTACTTATTGTAAGTCAAATTTATGATGATGGAAAAGAAGTGATTTTCATAAAATATTCTTATATCACCATAAGGGTGGAAGATGAAAAAGTTATAACAAACAAAGAAAGAACCAGTGGGAATTTCTTTCAATTTTGAGAATTTAACAACTCTTGTTACTTGAGGGATGGAGATGAGAATAAGTTAGGGAACTAAAGACTTGTCCACCTTTGGAAGAAAATTATGAAAAAAATTCTAAATTTTATGTTGTATGATATTTTGTAGAATTGAAAATAAGAGAAAAATATTTTTTTATAACTTTTCAGAAAGGGAGGATGACTAATAAAAGTCATAAGAAAGTTGAGATTAAATATACTAAACCTCTTGAACTTACTCATTCCAATTTATGTGGTACTATGAGACATCAATCCAAAAAAGTGATTTTTACTTTATCGCATTCATTGATGATTTCACTCGGATGACCAACACCATGTTTATTAAATACAAATCAGAGGAAATTTAAAAGTTCATATTCTTCAGAAAAGATGTTGAGAAGTAAATGGGGGTTTATATAAAGAATTTGAGAAAAAATAATGGTATATAATTCACATTCAATACTTTTTAAACTTATCTAAGAAATCATGTAATAAAACATCAGTATAGTGATCTATATACCCCACAAAAAATGGAGTATCATAAAGGAATAATTTAAGTTAGGTGGAAATGGGAAGACGCATGTTAGTAAAATAAAAATTTTCAAAGTTATAATGGAGAGAAGATATTAGTACAATTGTACATGTTCATAACAGATGTTTTTTAAGTCTAGAATCCAAAATGACTTCTTATGAAATGTGTTTTAATAAAACCTTCATTGAAGTACTTAAAGTTTTTTGGAATTACATGTTTACTTATAATCAAAAAGATGGATCTGGGAATGTTTGATAAGAAAGCTGAGGAAGGAACTTTTATGGGTTATTCACCCAATAGAAGTAAAAAATGTTTAAACAAACATTTATAAAAATTTTTGGACTCATATGATATTAAAGATATTGAGATTCCAAATTCTTTAACAAAAGTTTTTAGGAATGTTGAGGAATAAAAACTGAAAGTTTCCAATGAAAATTAAAGTGAGAAAAGTAATGTGCGTGAAGATTTAGATGAATCATGTGGTGAGGAAAGTGAAGTAGGAAGAGGAACTCTGAAATTTCCTAACATATGAAAATATTTTGAGATTTAAAATATTCTTTGGAATCATAAGGCTCTATTTTAGACTATAAGAAAGATAAGATTAGAAAATAAAACTTCAATAATCTCAAAATTTGAACCAGAATTAGTTTTAGAAGCTATTCAGCATAAAGAATGGGTGAATTATATGAATAAAGAGTTAGATAAAATTGAGAAAAAAAACATGGGAACTTTTTCCACATTCAAAAGGTAAAAATGTCATAGAAACAAAATTGGTTTACAGAAAAAATTTGAATGAACATGTATAAGTTTCAAGAAACAAATATAGGCTTGTTTGTAAAGGATATCCATAGGTGGAAGGTATGGATTTTGATGAAACATGTTTCCCCATTGTAAGGTTAGAAACTATTATAATGTTTCTAGAAGTTTTTTTTTCACTATAATTTTTTTTAATGGTTGGGGCCGAACCCTCATTTATTATTAAAGAAAAGTAAATACCTCTTTTATATGGGTAGAGGGAGACCCATTACATGGCTCAAAGGCCCAGTGGGCATTTATCCCATTACATGGCCCGTAGTCCCAAATTGTTGGCCCAAGGCCCATTCTGTGAATAGTACTGCTACAATACCCACCTGCTACAGTAGTGCACAGTACCCACCACTACTATAGTACCCTGCCGCCACTACAGTGACCTGTCATTACTACAGTGCCACCACTACTACAGTACGCTACAGTACTGCACTATAATTACAAATTGTATCAGATGGATGTAAATTCATCATTTATAAATAGATAAATTGAAGAATAAGTTTTCATTGAACAACCTTGTGGGTTTCTACTTGATGAGGATGAAAACAAAGTTTTTAGATTAAATAAATATTTTTATGGGATGAAACAAGCTTCATGTGCACAGTATTCTAATCTTGATAATTTTTTGAGAATATAGAATTTTTCTAAAGTAAAAGTTGATGGAAACTTATATGTGAAATATGTTGACTCTGTAACTCTAATTTTAATTCATTATGCAGATGATATAATTTTTTTTGGAGATAGAGAATATTTTTTTAAAATATTTTCTAAAAAAAGAAAAGGAACATTGAGATGTCAATGTTAGGAGAATTAACATTCTTCTTTAGTTTACAAGTTTAACAAAAAGAAAAATACATTTTTCTATCTGATGAAAAGTATTTTGGGGAATTGTTACCAAAGTTTGGAATGGAATAATCCAAATAAGTTTCTAATCCTATCTCAGTAGAGATGAAGTTTAGTAAAGATTATTCCATAAAAAGTTTGAATTGAAAATACTTTTGGAAGATGATAGAAATTATACTTTACCATATAGCCTGAAGGCTTGATATTGTTTATGTTGTGACTTTGTGTGTCATGTATCAAAGCAATCTGAAAGAATCGCATATGTTGGAAGCAAATAGAATTATAAGATATGTTAAAGGAAAAACTTCATATAGGTTTTTATACAAAAGAAATTGTGAGATGAAGTTTCATGGTTATACTGATGTCGACTGGTCTAGAGATTGTAATGATAGAAAATCAACCTCATGAGGAAACTTTTTCTTGGGTGAATGTTGTGTAAGTTAGAATGGTAATAAACAAAGTTTAGTAATTTTTAGCACAGCAGAATCAGAATATGTTATGAATACTCAATATTGTGCTCATATGTTATAGATGAAAGTTTAGCTGAAAGATTTGAAAGTAAAAGTTTCTAAACCATTAATGATACTTTATGATAATTATAGTGTTATTGATCTTTCTAAAAATCCTTTCCAAAATTCAAGATAAAAACACATTGATACATTGTTTCAATTTATTAAAGAGAAAGTTTATGTTGGGTATGCTTTTTCTGGAATATATCTTAATGAAGTATAAAATTTTGGATATCTTCACAAAGTCAATGCAAAAAAATAATGGTTTATTGAGTTAAGGCTACAACTTCATGTTTATCCTACTCCAATTAATTCTTAAATCTCATAATTAATTCCCCCACTATGCTTTGGATTATGTTTAAAATGGGGGATAGAAAGTAAAAACTTTGTACTTTATAAGAAGTTTTTACTTGTATTTATTTTATGAATCTAAATTTGTGGTTATCAAATAATGGGAGAGATAACAATCAAGGGGTAGAAAAAAAAGTTAAGAAAAGATAAAAGTGAGTGGGAGTTTATCTTTACATGGTCACAAAATTTTCTTTTCATCTAGGGATATAATTCCTTCAAAAATAATACTTTATCCAGTAGTGTGGTATTAGGACACTCACTTTTGAGAAAGGATATGTTTTGATAAAATCTAAAAACATTGAGTTGTTTCAAAAATTTGTTGTGAAAAATCCCGAGTGTTTGAAAAATGGTGAGTTCAAAAAGTTTATAAAAAAAGCTATCAAACAAATATAAAAAGGGGTATTGAAGAACCTTTGTGATGTTTTTTTTAACAAAGTTTGTTTATTTGGGGACAACTAATATTTTTTAAAATAATTTTTTTGAAAAATTGGTTAAATTTTTTGAATGTTTGAACCTAAACATAAATGGGGAGAAAAGTTTTGTTTCTAAGAAAGTTGTTTTCTAGATGCAGATGATTAGAGTGAGTAGTATCGGACATATAGTATTAGAATGAGTATTACCGGTCATATAAGTCATTATAAATTTAAATTTTTTTATTGGAAACATCATTGGTCTGAGATACATCGGCATGAATTTAAAGATCTATCAAACTTTATGTTTTTTATAAATAAGTTGTTGATTTAGAATGTTATAATGTTACTGAAGAGGTTGAATAAAGACAGTTATGTCATAAGTTAGAAAGTCATTAAAATTTCTAACTTTAAGTAATATGATGCTTTGTAAATCTTGAATTTTTCAAAAATCATGAAAACTTTCATGATAAATGATTTTTAAGAAATGGAGTAATTGTAAGGATTTTATTGGTTCCAGAAATCAAGATAAAGTTTGTATTGTATCCAGAAGTACCAGAAACAAAAAAAATTAAAAAGTATGAATGAGTTATTGCTGATGAGGTTTGAAGAATTTAAAAGTTTCGTAGTATAGTTTCCATCGTAATGATAATTACATCATAATGAGAATTACATTTTAATGATAATTCCATCTTAATAAGAATTCCACCATTATGAGGATTCCATCGGACTGACTCTGAGAAGGAAATTTAATCATATTGACTCTGAGGAGGAAAGCTAATCAGAATAACTCTGATAAAGAAATTTAATCATACTCACTCTGAGAAGGAAATTCAATTAGAATAACTCTGAGAAGGAAAGTTAATTAGAATGACTCTGAGGAGTAAATTCAATTAGACTGACTCTAAGAATAAAATTAAATTATCCGGACTCTAAGGAGGAAATTCAATCGAAATGACTATGAGAAGGAAAGCTAATCAGATTGACTCTGAGGAAGAAAGTCAATCAGGATGACTCTGAGAAGGAAAGTCAATCAGACTGAATCTGAGGAGTAAATTCAATAAAACTAACTCTTAGAATAAAATTCAATTAGAATGACTCTGATAAGGAAATTCAATCAGACTAACTTTGATGAGGAAATCAATTCATAATGAGCTGAGGAAGTTCTATTGTAATGATATTAGGAGGCTCTATAAGTAATAAGCTAAAAAAGTTTCATTGTACTAACGAAAATTTAGGAATTTTTGGAAGGATGATTACTAAGAATAATCAAGATGATTCAAGAAGGTTTTATAAGATTTGAATTGGTCAAACATAAAGATCAAATATGAGTGAATTTCGGTGGTTTTTTAATCTGAGTAAGTGGGGAAATATTTTTATTTTCCCAACTTTTCCATTCTAGTATTCCTATAAATAGATGCACTATACATTCGTACTTTGGAACCTTTTCATGTGCACAAAATTTGGAGAACTGTAGAGTTTGAGTAAGATTTACTTTCCAGACAAAGATCTCATTAGAAGATCAAACTATGAAAAGTTTTATTATCGAACTGAGGAAGATCATGTTAAGAAGTTGAGAAGAGTTTGAGAAGTGTGGTTTGAGAAAAGGTTCCATATTAATAAGATCATTGTAATGATTTCATCGTAATTATCCAATTGGACTAAGGAAATCGGACCTAGGGGCATCAGACTGAGGTTCCGGATAGATTTTTAAGGAGAAACAGTTTGTGGGTTATTTTATTTTGTGGCTCAATTGTTTGTAAACAAAATTTTTAAACTTACGAGAGTTAGTATAATCATTCTTATTGGGATATATAATCTTTATAATGAAAGTTGGTAAAAGTTTTATTCACTTATTTAAAATTATAAATTTTCATAGACCCACGAGAGTGGATATGGAAAGGATATAGGTTATCACACTGAGGTCAAACCTTATAAATCTCATGTACTTTGCTTGCTTTCCTAATTTTTCATGTATGAGTATTTACTAAAAGATGATAAGGTAATGAACTTTAATAGGTTTTAGGGGTTTGGTTTATAAATGTATTGAAACTTATAAAAGTGAAAAACTAAGTCAACCCCCCCCCCATCAGTTGTTATTTGATCCTTTGGAACATCAAAGCGTACTCTATCAAAGTTTGAAGATGGAACTTTTTATAATCTAGGTACACATTTTATGTGATTCATTTACATTACAGGTTTATTTTTTGTGGGATATATCATTTATCTAGTTTTTTATTTTTTTTATTCCAAGTCCATATGATGGACATCCAAAACCCAACAGTGATGGACAATAGGTTTGGAATCTTTGATGAATCAGCATGTTCATTTTATTATTTAATGTAGAACACATTTTACAAAATGTAAAATGGGATATTTCAAGCCTAGAAATAAATATAAAAATTCATATTTATATTTAATAATTAAATAAAAAAATATTTAATTATGTATTCTTTCATGTTATTCTTGTTTATGAAATGGTTTATAAAATGAGAATAACTTTTATAAAATAGGCTTAATAAAATTTGTTTTATTAGCCTTTATCAAATATGAAAGGTTCATATTTATGACTCTTATTTATGAATCTTATTTATAAAAATAAATAAAGTATTTATTTTAATAAAGATAATTCAATTATGAATTGGATTATATTTTTTATAAATTATTTATAAATAATAGAAAATATCTTTTAAAATATTTATAAAAAATTATAAAAGTGGTTTATTAATTAATTAACTATAAAATTTTTATGGTTAATTGATAAATATTTTCCAAATATTTGTGGTTTATAAAATGATTATAAATCATAGTAAATGGTATTTTTTAGAATATTTTCATTTATAAAATGTTTATAAATTAATTAATTATAAATTATTTATAATTAATTATATAAATATTTATGAAACATTTATCAAAAAAATATTCTAAATATTAAATGTTAATATTTAAAATATACTACACTAAATGAATTGGTAATTCTTTTTATCTAGAAATAAAATTTTATTTATAAATCATAAGGGGTATTTTATAAAGGGTTGTAAATTATAAAATATGTTGAAATATAAAGATGTCCATGTTTATAATTATGAATTGTTTATAAATAATTAATTTGAAGTTGTTCGAATTAAAAGTGGCATTATTTTGAGTAGTTATTAAAAATGTTTTGGTAAATAAATAAATTATTTATTTATATAGAAAAATCAATTAATAATTATATTATATTATTTATAATTTTTTTATAAATAATGAAAAGGTTTTATGGAATGTTTATGAAATTTAAAAAATGTGTTTTATAAATTAATTAACTGTAAAAAGTTTATGGTTAATGGATTAAATTTTTTTAAAGCTTTTATTACAAATATTACTTTAATATTAAATATATGGTATTAATAATATACTTTCCATGTTAATATGATTTATAAAAGTTATAAATAATAATAAAGGGTATTTAAACCATTTTATCAAAAAATATATTGCATATTTGTAATCTTTACAAAAAGTGTTTATTTAAAGACTATAAAATGATTTATGAAAGAGTTTATAATATCATAAATAAGTTCAAAATATTAAATGTGTTTATATTTACAATTATTAATTATTAATAATTAATTAATTTGAAATTGTTCAAACTAAAATGGGACCTTATTGAAAGATATTGTTTAAACCGCATAAAAAAATTATTATTGATTTGATCAAAGGTTTAAATAATAAATTAAAATTCTATATAATAAACAATATGAAAGAGTTCATATTGGATTGATTATGAATGATTTTATATTCAAAATTATGGAATTTCAATAGTGTTAGAAAATTTATAAAAGGATCTATAGTTATATTTATTTATGAATTGTTCATAAATGTATATATCATGTTTAAATATTTAAATTTTTTGTTTATTTAAAGTTTATTCCAAATTTTATACATATTTATAAATTTTTTATATTATGAATGTGTATGATTTAGTTTAACTACTTAACTACTTCTATGAGATAGAGCCTTGCATCACATGCAAGATATGACTCCATAAAATTTAGTTTTCATCTACCATGACCTCAGTTAGTAATTGAAGTTATTAACTTGAATTTAGTTGTTAGGTATAGTTTTTTCATATTAGGTGTTAAAGATTTCATGAATTGAATTATCTCTTGATTAAAGTCTCCCCACATAGAGGTAATTAGGTTCGTACCACCTACCAACCTGGATTCTTATGCCTTGTTCTATAAAGGTGAATAGGGATGGTTATTTGTCGTTTTGGGCTTACTAATGTGGATATTATCAATCATGTGTTGCTTCAAATTAAGAGTTCATGTGCCTTATGTATATGATGAATTTGGATATTTATGAATATGCTTGGATTCAATTTTTGAGTGAGTAACGCATATTGTGGTTTGTGTAAAGAGTTACACATTAATTTGGTGCAAACACATTAATTTAGTGGTTGGAATATGGATACTAAAAGATAAATTGTTAAAAGAATGCATACAAAAAATAGAATAAAATATGAGAAGATAACTATTGCATGATATTTAATAATTGTGAATTTGATGTGAATATATATTATATTAAATTGGTGATACTTTAAAAGAAACCCCCTCAAATACTAATTGTGAGATTCCTTCCAAAGCGGCACTTGTCAAGACCTTGATCATCCTACCAGGAAAGCCTTGCTATAGTTGGGTGCCCATGGATTATCTTTTGTAAGGAAAATAAGTGATAGGTAAAATTAGAACATCCTTTGGTAGTTCATGCCATTGCTGGGTTCCCCTAGATTGACCTTTGTTATCTTGTTCTTGGTTTTTTATTTGGGTTTCACTAGTTGGGAGACCCTAATAGGATTAGGTTGTTAAAAATATAGAGTTGATCATTATCTATACGATGTATTTGGATAAAGAGTTATCAACTCAAATATCCAAGAGTTACAAATATTGTGACTAGGATGATACCCTACCAAAAATAAATAAGTGGTGATAGAAATGTCATAGTGGACTCATTACTTAGTGAAATGTGGATTTTTCCCACTAAATAGATATGATTTTTGGGGTTATAAATTTTAATGGGAGTTTTATCATTAAAATTACTTAATAAAAAGATATAATACATGATATTAATCTGATAAAAATTTATATTGTAGATAAATTCATCTCTATCATTAAACTAAACTTTTAAATTAATACTTGAAATGGTAAACTTAAAGAAATAAACTCCTAATACTAATATCTTAAGAAAAAGTTCTTAAGAAAGATAAATATTCTATATTTAAGAATATTTCCTTCCTAAGTAACCAAGTGTTAAAGTTTTTCAACAAGAAAATCAAGATGATTATGGAAGCATGGAATGATTCATTTAAGGTTTCAAATGCATTATACAATGATTAACCTAAGTAATTTTTTTCAAACATACTCAATATGATTGGGTATATCAATGATATTCAATATGATTGAATATGATTGGAGAGTATAAATAATTTCTATAAGGCATATTTTGATTAAATAATTCATTGTAGTATCATATATAGAAATGTTTTGATGAGATGGATGAAATAAAGAAAATTTTACGCACGTTTGGATTTACGCACGTTCCAAACCTGGTCATTTTCCAAAGTTTTCCAAAACTCACTTAGAGCATCGCAAAAGGACCACCTCTCCGTGAGGGTCCTAGTTCCGTAGACGGCACATCGTTCAGATGCGTGGTCTTGAAGATATTCGCATTTAGGCGATGTCGGGCCCGACCCATCAAGCCCAGTGGGCTGGCGGGTCGGCCCGAACCGACTCGGCGGGTCCGACCCGGCTGGGGGTCAGCCCGGCCCGATTTGGTGGGTCTGACCCGGCTGGGGGGTCGGCTCAGCCCGGTGGGGCGTGGCCCACCTGTGGACCCAGCTCGCGGAGTGGGCTGGTCCGATTCGCCCGGCGGCACCGAGCGGCGCCGCCTCTACCTGCCTGGCCGGCTGAAGCCGGCCAGTTCTTTCTAGCGTGAGCGGCTCACACAGCGGGCTGATGTTCCTCCCACGGGGTGCCAAGCGGCACCGCGGTTCTTCATCCCGGCCGGCAGGCGGCTGGCCGGTTCGCCCGACGAGCAGCCCACAGTTGCGGGTCGTCGTTCCCCCGTCACGGGGTGCCTGCGGGCGCCACGATCCTCCAGCCTGGTCGGCCGTAGCCGGCCAGTTCTTCCAGCCCGGCCGGCATCCACGGGCCATGGTTTTCCTCCATATGGATAGCGCGGCGGCGTCGATCCACCACCTTCTCGGCCCGGCCAGGCCACGGCCTTCGGTCACCACCGACTCATGGACGTGGTCTTCTTCCTCCAGCACGGTGCGACAACACTGCACCATTTTTGCTCCGCCTCCATTGTTAACATAATCAAGAATCAACAGAGGGTCATCGGGCCGTGTTTGTTTGTCCAGTGCCCTCCACATTAAGTGATAACAAAAATAATTGGCCACCGTCAATCCAAATATAATTTCCAAAGTACGTGGGTATATTTCACACGTTCAAATAAATAAACCAAATTCCCCCTACCTTGATTCGAAATTCGTTCGTTGATGATGGGTTCGATTATTTGACGTCGGGGTGCGTCCAAGGAGGAAGCATCATTGTTGGCGATGTTCTTCACGGGCGGCGTCTTCTCCCTTAACGCGGAGGAAGAGGAAGGAAGATGGGCTTTCCTCGTGGGCGTCGCCTCACATTCTTGCTCGGTTGAAGAAGTGGAGAGGAAGTTCTTCATGGAAGAACACTTTCTTCTTAATTCTCCCAAATCCTCCCAACAAAATATTTTCCAAGAAAATAAAATAATAGGCTCCCTCATATTTTAAAGATTTCATGCTCTTCAAATGAATTCAAAAGAATTAATCACACCACAAATTAATTAATTATGTCATTAATTAATTATGTTGGCACAATTAAGGGGGAAGGGAAGGTGGAGAGTTCACCCAAAATAAGTGAATAATGGGTTGGCTCAATAAATTCAAGGGGAGTTAAAGGGGTTCAAGGGGAGTTGAGGGGTTAGGTGCTCGTGTGGGCCTCACCACACAATTTCCTACCATGGGAGGTTATGTGGAGGGTGGGACCCACCTACAACTTCCCTTTGGAGATAAAAACCACCAGCTAAATAAAATTATGTAACACATAAATTTTATTTAATTTATTAAGAATCCCCAAAATTAACATTCGCTCTCGACTAAACGCAACTGCGGTAGAGGTATCCTTAAGAGAATATCGGCACTGCGAGTTCATCAGTTTCCTCAGATTTCAATTCCGAGCACTGGTTCAAAACATAGAAAAATCTGCACGTATGTTTACTGAATATACCCCAACAAAACTTCAGAAATTGATTCAGGGCACACCGGGCCTCGGAATCAGGTGCCGTCAGAAACTACGGACTCATAAAATTCCAAAGAATTTATGAAAAAAAAATTACTTGAAATTTCCGGGTCTTTACACTTTTCCACCTATAGCAGGAGTACAGACCCATCCATCCTTGAGAAGCTAAACATAGAAAGCACGTGGCATACCTCGCACGTCTTTGCCTCTTTTGGAAGGAGGGTAAATAATACCATCTTCCTCAAGCAGTGTAGAAAGTAAATTAGATAAACAAACAATAGATTCAACAAGAATCCAACTTTCATATTAATGGGTAATCCCAGCTTCAACCCGTTCCATCATCTCTTGTGTCCTCCCTGACACCACATGCATAAACTGATGTATCTCGTCACTCTAGGTGTCAACTGCTGCCACAAGCACTAGGCCTCCCCACCACACATTACACAACATCTATCCATGCTCAGCCATCCCAGGATCACATCACATCCAGGATTCCTTACCCCCACAACCACAAGTCTCGTATCTAGAGCACATCACAAGCAGTATGAACAATGATAGCAATGGGATCTTGGCCCCAAAGTAAGGCATTCAGCATTTACACACAACGAGCTCTCATGACTCCAAAACATAAGGCACTTGGCCTTTAAAATCAAGTGATTAACTCATACCCCATATGACATTACATTTATCAAAAAACTAGTTCTTTATTCCATATTAAATTAACCAATTCATTATTCATAGGTTCCAACTATGGGCAACCTAAGAAACAAGCTATCACAAGCTATCATAATTAATTAAATAATTAATTTAACATGACTTTAATACTTTTATCAATAAGCATCAACATGATTCAGGTTCATCAACCAATTAAGATCAACATGCATATCTGCATCAATTTTATTATCATCAAATTACAACAACAACCAGATTCATTAACATGCCTCTTCAACCTGTTAGTCAATTAATTATCAATTAATTCTGGCTTTATGCTCTTTAGAAATTTCCATCAAGAATGACATGTTAAACAAGAAAAACATAGATATCACACTATATAGATGATAGTCCAAATTAATATACACTTTTTGTTGTCATTTATTTATGGATTTCCATTTATTTACTCAATAATTCACTTGTTATATGCTCAATTTTTCAGGAATAAGGCTTCACAAGATTCCAATAATGGAATTCAAAAAAATGTAGATTTTATCTAGTACACATTATGACCTATCCATACATGTCGTGTACTAGTAGTTCACAGAATTCCCAAGTCATGATCCAATCCATGACCAAGTTGTGGAGATAGTAGAGGAAACATACAGTATACGTCGTAAGTCCTCTGTACATGATGTGATTCCAGTCAAAACAGTTGAGCTATAAATCTATGATAAATCCATGTAAAGGAACAAATGGAGGCTAGTACATGTCGTTAACACTCAGTACATGACATGTAAGTCATTAAAACTTCATAAATTGGCTAGATATGCACGAGGCACATGGGAGATACAAAATCCACAAAAATATGTGTGTATCAATGGTGCACTATGTGTACCTCCAGTACACATCATGACCAATTATGCCTATAAATATAGAGCTATAGAAGATCATTTCACAAAAATTCCAGATGGTAATTTTCTCTATTTTTCATTCCTTTTGAGTTCCTTCACCCCTCTTCTCCTTAAAACTCAAATTTCTTCATTGTTTTACATTTTAATTCAATTCAAGAGATGTGGATCTATTTCCTTAAATGCTTTCACATTTTTGTTGCATCGATCCCCGTCGTTCATCATTAATTTCCAACAACACATGTGAGATCCATTTCTATTTTTAATCTCAAGTAAGAAATTTATTAAAGTGTGATTTATCTTTTGTAAACCCAATTGCATGTTCATTCCCTTTAAAATTCTGAATGCCTACATGTTTGTGATTCAATTAAATTCAAACAGGATGTCAAGCATGATTTTTATTTTTTATTTAATTACATCTCCATCCTCTATGAGTAGCTAAAACTCTTAGGGTTATGGATCAATAGTAGATGTATTTAAACCCATAATCAATCCTTAAATCTAATGTTGGGAACCCTAATGAATTAGTAATCAGGATAAATAACCAAAATTCTACCCCATTTGTGCGATAATCCCTAACCATGGGATATTCAAATGGAAAACCTTATCCTGATTAAAGTAGACTAGGATAAAATCACTATCCTAGGATACTTTCTTCCAAAGAAGCTAAAATCAATGCACTTAGGCTGTTACTATCTCCTGATCATGGAATAGTCACTTCCTAGGTAGAACTAGGTGACTTGACTAAAGTCAACCGGTGACCACTATTTTCTTCATAGCTTAAGCCGTAGGACCCTTCCAATATTAGAATTAATATCATCCTTTACCTAGATACTCAAAATTGATCCCAACCCCTCATTAATTACTTAAAATCACTCCCAACTATAGATTTAGTAAAATTCCAAAACACCAAGTCAACTTGAAAGGACTCATGTAAGGGTCTTAAACTAGTGATCCTCTATAAGAGAAATCTTCCTCCTCATGGTATCAACCCCTCACTTATACTATATTATACCCTTATAGTTAGTAAAGTTTGGGACACACAATTCTAATATGAACGTCACCCGTACACACCCAATGATGTATATGGACGCAAAAAAATTTGGCACCGTTGTCGGGGACTGAATTCAAGTCCACACCATGGTGCAACCCCAAGCATTGTATTTCCCCCAATTCAATCCCACACCTTGGATATCAAGACTAGACTCATTCACATTATCCAAAATATGGTACAATTCAATGGTCTCTAGAGTGAAGACCTGCATGAACACATTGCCAACTTCATGGAAGTTTGCGACATCTTTCACAACTAGGGAGTCTCTTTAGATTCCATAAGACTACACATATTCTCATTCTTCCTGAGAGATAGAGATAATGATTGGATCAAAATCCAATCACCTGAGTCAATAATGACTTGGTATGATCTCGCCAAGAATTTTTTGGACAAGTACTTTTCACCAATCAGGACCTGGAAGCTCCAGAACGATATCCAAAACTTTGCTCAATCTGATGCAGAATCTGCATGGGAAGCATGGAACTGATTCAAAGATCTCATGAGAAAGTGTCCACATCATGGACTGAAAACATGGATTCAATTACAGATGTTTTACCAAGGACTCTAGCCAGTCGCACGAACTGTTGTCAATGCTGCCACTGATAGAGGATTAATGTTTAAAACCCTCGAAGTAGGGTGATAAATTCTCAATAAAGTGTCACAGAATGCCATATTGTGGAAAAGTGATTGTGGACCACCATGTCATGGTATCTACCAGGTAGAAGATAGCACTAGACTAGAAGCGTAAGTGGAAGTTCTAATAAAAAGCTTGAATCTTTTCATATGCCAGCTACACAACGTCAAACTCACCCCCCCCCCATAATGGAAATTAAATCATGAGAGATGTGTGATGGATCATATATTTACCAAGATTTAAATGCAGGATATGAAGACCAATAATATTTTATTTATTTTAATTACAATCAATAGAACCATCCTTTTCAACAACATCAATATTACCAACATAGGCCTGCTCAGTAGCAACCTTAGAGTAGTTAAGGATATTTTCAACCATGAAGTTTCTAAGCACAATTCTACAATCAAGTACCACCAGGGTATCCTCTGATGAACCTTGTTCCAAGACATCATCAATAAGTGAAACAACATCCCTTCCAATAAATACCTCAGCAACAATTCTAACCCGCTAATCCAAAACCTCAACAACCACCTCTACCTCCTACAAGTAACCTAGAAAACCTCTTAGATACTTTCATCTAGAAGTAATATCAGATAATGGAAACCCAAGAAATAGAAATAAAAAACCAAAGAGTTTCTTTGAGGGATCTGTAAATTTAAATGGTTCAAATATCGAAGACCTTATCTGATAGATTACTAGGTACTTTACCTGGTAACACTGAGACGTACCAAAGAGAGGAAACCAAGGCAGTGGTACTAAGAAGTGAGAAAGTTTTTGAATTTGAACAATCAATCGGTAAATATGAAAGGCAGAAGGATGATCCTAAGAAGAAATCATAAGGATGAGGAGAATCTGATAAGACTACATTAGTCACCCCTCCAAAAGAAGTACCATCTAAAAAGAACCAAATTCTTGAGCAGCCAAAGGAAAAAGTTTATATTGCCCCACCTCTATAAAAGTCACCTCTTCCCTTCCCAGAGAGAGAAAGATAAGGTAGACAAGAGGCACAATACAATAAGTTCCTCGAGATTTTCAAGCAACTGTACATCAACATACCATTTTTAGAAGCCATTTCTCAAATTCCAGTATATGAAAAAATTATCAAGGATATGCTATCCAAAAAAAGGAAAATAGAATATCTGGGGTTCATCTCCTTAAATGAGGAATTCTATGCTATTGTACAACAGAAAATTCTCCCAAAAATGAGATATCTAGGAAGTTTTTCCATCCCCTTTGCTATAGGGGAATGCAAGTTTGGAAGATCCCTATGTGATCTTGGATCCAGCATCAATTTAATGTTGATGATCATTTTTCACAACCTCGGACCCCAAGAACTTAAAACTACTAGAGTAGCACTACATCTAGCTAGCCTATTAGTGAAGTAACCCAAAGGCATTCTTGATGATGTTTTGGTTAAAGTTTGAAAATTTATCTTTCCAACAGACTTTATAGTTCTAAATATGGAGGAAGAAGGAGACATCCAAATCATACTCAAAAGTCCATTTCTAGCAACAGAAAAGGATTTGATATTTGTAAATCAAGGATGTATTATCTTCATAGTTGGAGAAGAACAAGTGGTGTTCAACCTGATCAAAGCTGCCCAGCAATCAGATGATGTTTTGGATTGTAATTCCATCTCTCTCACCCACAAAAAAGATGAGTACATGGCCATTGAGGAAGAAATCAAAGATTCACTCTCAGAGATAGAATAAGAATACAACTTTGAGGAAGTAAGATTTATTAAACCACTCACAAGGGATACCTTTCCACCATTCATCCCCTCTATCATTCATCCACCCCAGCTAGAACTGAAACCTCTACCCATTACACTAAAGTAATCATACCTAGGAGTGTTATCCTATCTTACAATCATTATCAACTTTGAACTGACCTAGGCACAAGAATAAAAATTGGTTGATGTTTTGAAAAAACATAAGTGATAAATCTTCTGGGTAGTAGTAGACATTAAAGGTATTAATCCTACTAAATGCACTCACAGAATCCTACTTGAATAGAATAAAAAGATGAAATGAAAATCTCAAAGGAGGCTCACACCACCAATGAAGGAGGTTGTTAAAAAGGAAGTGATAAATCTCATGGATTTAAGAATCATTTTTTTCCAATATCAGATAATGAATGGGTGAGTCCCCTCTAAGTTGTGCCTAATAAAGGAGGACTTGTTGTAGAAAGAACGTATGAAAATTAACTAATTTCAATACACATAGTCACTGGATAGAGAGTTTGGGTGGACTAAAGATGCTTGAATTCTACAACCAAAAAGTATCATTTTCCCTTACCCTTTATGGATTAGATGCTAGAAAGTCTGGCAGGGCATGAATTTTACTATTTCCTAGCTGGATGTTCAGGATACAATCAAATTGAAGTTGACCCCACTGATTTCCCAAAAACCACATTTACATGCCCATTCGATACATTTTCTAATAGAATGATGTCATTTGAAATATTCAATTATCCAGTAACATTTCAGAGATGTATGAAACATATCTTCCATGAAATGGATAAATAATTCCTCAAAATCTTCATGGAAAATTTCTCAGTCTATGGAAGATCATTTGAAGTCTGCTTAAGAAATCTGAAATTGGTCTTGAAACACTACAAAGAGAAGTTACTAGTTCTGAATTAGGAGAAATTACATTTCATGATACAAGGAGGAATAGTCCTTGGACATAAAATTTCCAAGGAAGGCATCATAGTTGATCCCATAAAAATTAAATTCATCAAAGATCTTCCAAAACCCTCAACCTTCAAGGGTATCAGAAGTTTTCTAGGCCATGCTTAATTTTATAAAAGATTCATGAAAGATTTTACTAAAGTCTCCCATCCATTGACACATTATTTATTAAAACATGTTTCTTATTAATTCACTAAGGTTTATCAAAAATCTTTTAATATGCTAAAGAAAAGTCTGATAGCATCACCAGTTATCATTGTAGCCAATCGGGACAAAGAATTTGAGTTAATGTGTGATGCCAATGACCTTGTTGTAGGTGTTGTTTTAGGAAATCACTTTGGAAACATATTTTGTCCCATTTAGTATGAAATCCACATGATAATTAAATCTCAAGTAAATTACACTACTATAGAGAAAGAACTATTAGCCGTTGTATATGCCTTTGAAAAATTTTGTTCATATCTGATTTTTTCTAAGATAATTGTTCACACTGATCACACAACCCTCAAATACTTAATGAGAAAGAAAGATGCCAAACCTAGACTGATATGTTGGATCCTCCTACTGTAGGAATTCAACCTTGTGATCAAGGACACAAAAGGGATGAAGAATGTGATTGTAGATCATCTTTCTAGACTTCCTCTGCCCATCATCAAGGAAGATAAGGAAGCTGACATTGAAATGGATTTTCTAGATGAAATTTTGTTTAGTATCAATGTTCAACTATGGTTATTAGATATTTCCAATTATCTTTCCATGTTATTTCTATATAAAGACATGTCTTACTAATATAAGAAGATATTTTTATCAAATTCTAAGCATTATTACTAAGATGTCCCACTATTGTTCAAGCGTTGTGCTCATGGACTATTAAGATGCTGCCTGAAGAAGAAACCCATAATGTAATTGAGATGTGTCACATGTCACCAACTGGTGAACATCATGTACCTGAGCGTATAGTATACAAAATACTACCATGTGGATTTTTCTAGCCCACACTGCTCCAAGATACATGGGTATTTTTCCAAAGATGTGACATATGTCAGCAAACTGAAAATATTAGCAAAATAAATGAGATGCCACAAAACCCCATCATGGAAGTCTAAGTCTTCAAATTTTGGGGCATCAATTTCATGGGACCATTTCCTACATTACATGGAAAAACCTACATTTTGGTTATGGTTGACTACGTCTCAAAATGGGTTGAAGCTGAAACCACTAAACATGACACAGCAAAGGTTTCCATGAACTTTCTAAGGAAGAATGTGTTTTCAAGATTTGGATTTCTAAGGTTACTAATTAGTAATTGAGAAACACACTTCACAAACCGAGATGTGAGAGGAATACTAGAAAGATATAGCATCAGATATAATACTGAAACTTCCTAACACCCACAAACAAGTGGGTAAGTAAAACTGTCTAATATGGAGTTAAAGAAAATTTTGGAAAAACTGTGAATAAAAATCGAAGTGATTAGAGTCTCAAATTGGATGATTCACTATGGGAATACCGAACTTCTTATAAGACACCCATATGCATTACCCTATTCATATTGGTTTATGGAAAACCATGTCATCTTCCGGTCAAGTTAGAGCATTGCTCATTTTGGGTGATCACGAAAATGAATCTGGATTTGGAGAAAGATGGAGAATCCAGGATGTTGCAATTGAACACTTTGGAAGAGATAAGAAGATACATGTATGAAAATGTAAGAATATATAAGGAAAAAATGAATAAATTTCATGATCAGTGCATTACAAGGTGTACTTTTGTACTTGGGAATAAGGTTCTTTTATTAAACACAAGATTGAAACTATTACTGGGTAAGCTGAAGTCTCATTGGCCAGGCACTTGAATGGCTTTGACACAGAACTACCCATCACCTCCTTATGACTTATCAAGATTATTGATCTTGTGATGCTACACAAGATATAGATGCTAGTGATGAAGGATGACGCGTACTTTTGGGCACCTGGCATCTAGGAGGTAGAACCACAAGAGCCACCACCTCATGTAGCAGATCCTCTAGCAGCAGCAGATCCACTCATTCATCCACACTCTCCCCCAACACCTATACCACCCACTCCTACTCACACCTCTACCTATACCCCATCTACCCTTCCTAAATCATCCCACCCCACCCTGAATGAGATATGGAACATCCAGTAGTGTATCTTGGTGAACCTGCACCAGATCTCCACTCACCTTCATCTCTCATTCATTGAGCCCACAATATTTACTAAACCACCACCACCCACCCCAGCTGGACCCTCATCTTCCACCATTCCTCCACCCCCTGTTGTCCATCCCAACTTGCCTCCAGACCTTACTGACCCAGCTGCCCAGTGGGAGTACTTAGCGGAGCAGGACCAGTGGGGTAAGGGGTGAATACTGGCTCCACCCTATAGGTACCTTTTGTGGATCCAAATGTCAGACACACAGACTCATTACATGTCAGGACCTCTCCACTGCCCACCTCATCCCATTTACCTACCTCCATAACCCCACCATCCACTGTAGCCACTAATCCACCTGCTTCTATTGTTTCTATAGATACTGACCCAGTTGGATATCCTATCTCACCACCTAATGGCAGAATGACGTTGGAGGATATCTTTGTCCCAGAATCCTGATCTTTCTTTTTAGGATTTAGGACATTTTTTGATAGGGATATCTGTTTTTTGTTTTATTGTTTTATTATGACCTCTTCTATACTGATTATATATATATATGGGACTTGATTATTGCATCTGTTTTGAGCATGGTTGTCATCTCTTTTCTTTTGTTCATATAAATGTCTAGCTCATCTGAATCTTCTATGGTTCTCAATGGTCCATTACCACCGTCTATTTCAGAACAAAGGGTACTCCATCATGTCATAGACATTGCACATCAACTTCAGGAACTTTCCATGGAAATACATGCACAGCAGTAACCACCCAAAGTTGTGATCCCTTTCATTCCTCACCTCATTCATGCTCATACTACAGCACCTAAAGTCATAAACCCGTCCAAGCGACCTCAAGACTTGGAAGTCATAGAAACTAATAGTTGCAAGTGAAAATGAGCAACTGAGCCAATGGACCCACTATAGGATATCTTGGTCCATCTATTTGGATGATGACTGCATGTTAGCACTTTATGGGAGGCAACCCATAGTTGATCTTTTGAATAGATAGAGTTATCATAATTGAGTACTTTTTCATTTTTCATTTGGAATCTCTGATTTAACTACATTGTAAACATTTTAATAAATTTAATAGAACCTAGTTATATCTGCTTGTTATTTTATTCACCTGCCTATTATTCTACTATTGCAATGTTTAAAACTATGGAATAATGTTTTCTATAGTGTAGGATTTGTTATAAACCCATTTTGTAGGTGACATGGACTCCACATTGAGCCATCTCAAATTCCCTCATGGAATACCACTTCATTCAGGGAGCACTCGATTCCCTAATTTAAATTTTTTCATAACTACCATTTCAAATTCTTTAAAAAAAAATTGTCATACCACTCCCACAAACATTTCATGGATAGTACAAACACTATCTCTTTCTAAGTGTGGGGGGGTTTCTCATGATTTTCACTAACAATGAACTAGATTTTTTATTTGTTCTCACCTATCTATGGGACATTTTTCAAAATTATAAGCATGTTTTAAATTTTAAAAAACATTATTCCCATTTAAATAAAAGAAAAGGTTAATATGGAAATTAATATAGTCCATGTTTTTCCTCTGTTTGGAATTTTAGAGTGATTTCTGAGTTTAAAAATTTAATACAAAATCAACTTTTTTGAAATTATGATTAATTGACCCATTAATTAGTTGTATACCCATTATAATTTCCAATTTCTATTTTATTATCACTACCCAAGAGGACTCTAAGCCTATAATTGTATACTCTTTTATGAGCATATTTCTTGAGTGATACCCAGGGCATGTAAACCTATCAGAACTTGCATTGAGATCTTATTAAAGCGATGAATAAACAAGTAAAAATTTAAAATTATTGAGGCACTCTTTGATATCCAATTTTCCCTGAGATACACCTTAAATCTATCCTTTATTTAGCCCATAGTTTCCTTGAAATACCTTATAGGATGAAGCTTTACAATGACTATTTTCCCTTCCTACTCTGCTCCTTGTCTAATCCATGATTCTACTTTTGAACAAGTGTGGGGGTGGAATTCAGACAGATGGGATGATTTTATTTGCAGGAGATGTATTGTGTACTCACCAAACTATTGAGTTGTGATCCATATCTATTTTTTAGTAATTCATTTTATTCTATTCCTTTGAAAAATACAAAAGAAAAGAAAAATTCACATGGGTCGTGTGCTAGGAGGGTCAAAAATCACCATTTCCAGGCTGATGAATATAACACCCCAGGATTTCATAGTATGTTATCTCTTTAAAGTAATTAAATAGCTTGCGCTACACGCAGCACCGAGTTCAAACGCACCATGACTTACCAAACTAGTCGTTAAAAAAGAAGTTATGAATAGTATTAACTGCATTTTGAATTTTATATAATACATATAATTTTAATATCCATATTATGTGTTTCTTAGACATAATATAAGAACAAATTCAATTTTTCAGATAAAATAAGTATTTTTCAAAAAATGCAATTTTACCACCTTTTAATGGTGAACCATTTTTAAATCCAATATTTGACACTTTTATATATTCAATTTGAAAAAATAAACTTCTTCTTTAGAATCAGGACATAAAAATTTAGTTTGGATAAATTTTTGGTGTTTTTCTGATAACTTCCATATTTTGATGAATAGTGAAAGATACTAGATTTTAATTGAAAACAAGTTTTTTAATCCAAATAATTTATAGTGTTAAATTATAAATTTTAATGGTTTGTAAGTATAATTACATTATATTTTTATTATTTAATCCAATATTGGTCATTTGAAGTAATTTCACATTTAAATTGGACATAAACACATATCAATCTTTTGATAGTTTTTACTTCTCAAAAACCCACTTTCTGGTTTTGACAACGGAAATTAATTTTAAATTAGTTAATGCAACTCTTATGTTTTTAATTTGGTAAAATAGACATAATTTTTGAATTTTTAATATCAAAATTATATTTGGGTTAATTTTTTGTATTTTTATGAAAACGTTCAATTTTTTTATGAATAGTGAAAAACACTACGTTGTAGATAAAAACTGACTTTTTCATTTAAATAATTATTTTTAAATAAAAATTTATCTTAAAGTAAAAATAGATACATAATACATATATTAGTCCAAGTTAATTCATTAGAGACATTTTATAATAATATTAGACATATAAAATTTTATTGAACTTTTTAACGTCTTTTACCCACCTTCTAGGCACATTTGCAAATTTACATAAAACGTAATTTTACTACTTCTATGAATTAAATTTAAAAAATATGAGAGACACAATTGACATTATTAAGTAAAATGTGGTTCAATAAGATGGAAATATTTTTTGGTGAATAATAACTTTTGAATTTTATTTACCACGGTTAAAAGTAAATAGGGTAATTAAAGGTAAAGATGATATTATAATTACCCAAACACATGTCCTAATTATATTTTATAAGTGTTTTTTTCAACAAAAATAAACCTTAATAATAAAATATGATCCTATTTAATCCTCTTGGCTTAGATTAGAACATTTATTATTATTTTATTTAAAGAAGAGTTAAAAGTGTTAAATTCAAATTTTAATAACTAAACCATTTTTAATATAGGGTTATAGATAAGATAAATTAAACTATAAATATTCATTAGAAATATAAAAATATTTCCTACATAATTTTATTTTATTTATAATTTTTAGACATTAAATAATTAAATTTATTTATGACACAATGATGATGAAATAATTAACTTATTAATGAAATATTAAAATAATTGATATTATAAATATAACAATAAATGTAAATTGAGACTTTTGATGCATTAAACAAATTTTATAGGTTAATATGACATGTTAGGATTGATTTAATGTATTTTTTTCTAAGTAATCAAGTTTTCTTGACTTTCAAAAAAACCACATACTAAATAGTGTCAAAATTGACATAAATGAGTTTTTAAAACAAATACTATATTATTAAATGATATAATATTACTAAAAATATAAGGTTTGGCCAAAGGAATTATATAATGATATATATGTAATTAATAAACCACTTTAGTTTATCTTGTAATTTTATAGTAAATTTATTAACCATGTATTATAATAATACAAGAAGATATTGTAAAAGTTAAACTATTGAACTAAGAGTTAAATCTAAAAGATAAGGTTAATATGGTGACCTAAACTTGTCTAAAACCTCTTTGTTGAGATTATTTCGACCCATTCACACCTTATACTAGAAATAAATCCATTTTTATCCATTATAAACCAAAAATTATTTTATAATAAAATAATATTTCAAGCTTTTCCTAAAGTGACCCTCACCTCTCTTATAAAAGGGTACTTTTCCTTCTCTCAAAATAAAACCTCTAAATCCATTTGGATCAGCCAAACCTTACTCAAATATCTTCCCAACTACCCTAAATTTATCCTAGAGACCTTACTTCGATCATAAATCCATCCTAAGGAGCCCTTTTGTTCAAATCAAAAAGGAAGGACCCGAAGAAGAGGTAATAATTTCATCACCTCTTTCAAAGTTCTTTTCTTCTTCCACTTCCTCTTTATTTGTTGTTTCCATACCAAAATAATAACTCCAGTACCTTCTAAATTTTTTTATGTTATTATAAATATGTTATAACCATATTCATTATTCTATTCATCCTATGAATGACAAAGTCATCATATGTGTGTACGTACGGCTTACCATCTCCACGTCTTGGTGTTGTTTGTTATTCAACACTTCATTATTTGGATGGGTATAATAATGAGTATAATTTATGTAAATAATAAATATAACATGTTAATTATTCTATATATATGATATACCATCAAATTACATATGATTTCACCATCAATAGAATGATATTTTCTCTCATGCATACGTACGGATTACCGTCTCCACGAACGCGATGAGATTCATTACCCATCGTAACCATTCAAGAATAATTTTCATTTTATGATTTAAAATAATTTTTAAGAACTTAATATCATTCTGAATATGTATAAAATAAATCCTATCCATAACAAACATGACTTATGTAACAAAACATATAAAGGAAAATGAATTAGTTAACACCCGAAACAATGATACTACTGAAATATTATTAATAAAGAAATATTAGAGGATAATATATGATATCATATTTATATATGTGGTTCTTGTATAATTTAATAACAATGATTTAACTATTATACATGAGGTTAACATACCCTCGACTAAGGAAAAGTACAAGGTAAGGGTTAATTTTACAATCTCTTTATTATCCGAGGTTGTTTATACGTGAGTATCTACTAGGACCTATTTATCATCCACATATGTGATTCATAAAAATGTATTTAAAAACATTTTTACTATTTACTAGACTATGGGTTAAATTAATTTATACCCTTGTTTTAATTTTTATAAAATGGTTTGAAAGGAATCTTTCTATCGCTTTCCAAATAAGGTACTTTATGACCTTTTCAACCAATTAAGGTTAGAATGTTTTTTTAACTTATACGGTGGGTGCAGATATTTTCTTTCATTATAACACCTTCAAAGCTTCCTTTACAATATTATAATAATATTTTCAAAATAAATGTTTTTTTTTATAATTATGTGACTTTTAAATGATTTCAAAATAGAAAGAGAAATTTCTCTCAAATGTTTTGATTTCATCTATATCAACATCCTTTGATGGATTTTACACTTTTTTGAAGTTGGTTTATTATGATACAATATTCTATAATGCATTTAAGGTTTTGTGATATGTTTTACTATGGATGTATTATTTTTATACCATTCATGGTTTATGGTTAAAGTATTAACATTTCGTATGCTGGTTTTAATACAAATTTTTATGTTATGTTTCAACCTTTTCATATGAGGAATGCATTGGACTTGGTAAGTGACAGGTGGAGCCTGATATAGCTCCTCAATGCATCGGTAGGTCTCATGAGACAAAATAGTGTCTTGGCACAAGGCATTTAAAAAATCTTATTTGTAGTCTTGGCACAAGGCCTTGACTATGTGGTTATGATGTCTGGAATTATGCATTCCATCATTATGAAATTAGCTATTTATTTTACATGTGATTATTTGAATAGTAGAATATCCATGTAAGTAAGTAAATGAAATTATTTGATTTATCTTTGCCTTACTATACTGAATTTTAAGTTTAAAATTATTGTGTCTTATTCTTATATATTACCTTAAATGTTTATGCTTATTTATGATAGTTTTTGCTATATTGTTATTCTTACTGAGCATCTGAGCTCACCCTTTTCTTATATTTTATTTTTCCCAAGATGTGAAGAATTATAATACAATTAACCTGCAGGAATAGTCCAAGAGATATGAGTGTGTTCAAAGGGTACACAATGTTGTTTTTTTCCATTTCATAATGTAATGTAAAACTTATGTATGTATCTAGTACTTCCAAGGCTACTAAACTAATAGGTCTTTCAAGACTTGATCTCTTGTAATGATGTCAATGTTATGTAATAATACACCAACTCTAGGTAACTAGTGTCAGTTCATTACAATTAATCCCTTAAAGTATCATATGTGGTTAGGGGATGGATGTGAGATCTTTCCTAGACATGAATTTCAAAAAATAAATGAAAAAAGAAAAGGAAAGTAACAGAATACTAATTTTGTAATTTCTTTTCATTTATGGATCCAACCTGATCCACTAGAGTGTGGAATTGATTAGTTTAAAGGGGTACTTATATTACACTTCTTGAAAATCATGCATTATACTTCAGATCTTACCCTCCTTTTGAGCTTGATTTTCACTTTTTACTTACCTACCCATAGCCACAGAGTCATTTGAACCTAACTATTGAAGACCTCATGATTAATTTTTCACTTGTATTTACTAAGTGAAGATGATAGAACCAATGCAAGCTTATGGTTAGGAACATGTACTTAGAGTATGGGCATAAGTCCAATATCATTTTAACCTGAGTGATGAGAGAAAATTCATTTAGAGGTAAATTACAAATGGGTATAAGATTTTAAGAACAATTAAAAGCTTGTAATTAAAAGATTAAAATTTGTTTTAAAGAACTAAATTATAAGGTATGATAAATTTTCTATGCAGGGCTGATTCTAGAGACTGGTCTTTTTCTCTTACACTTAGTTTTATTTACCTGTACATAATTAATATTTCTTATTTGAAAAATTGATTTTCTCTTTTTAAAATCATTATTGATACCTTTTTTCTTGAGGATAAGCAATTGTTCAAGTGTGGGGGTATTTGATAAGACAAATTCATATACACTTTTCACTGTCATTTATTTATGGATAACCATTGATTTACTCAATAATTAACTTATTATATCCTCAATTTTTTAGAAATAAGGCTTTATAGGGTTCTAATAAAGGAATGCAAAAAAATGAAAATTTTAGCCATTACACATCGTGACCTATCCATACACATCGTGTACTAGTAGTTCAAAGCATGCCCAAGTTGTGAGGAAAGTTGTGACCAAGCCACAAATCCAACAAAGGAAATATCCAGTACACATCATGAGTCCTTAGTACATGATGTGATGCCAATCAAAACAGTTGAGTGAGAAATTCATGATAAATCGACATGAAGGAATAGCTGGAGGCCATTGCACATTGTGAACACTCAGTACATGATGTGTAAGTCAATCAAAGTTCATAAATCGGCCAGATATGCATGAGTCACGTGGAAATTTTTTGATTCAATTAAATAAACAAGTAAAATCATGCTTGAAATGTTGTTTGAATTTAATTGAATCAAAAACATGTAGGGGTTCTGAATTGTAAATGGAATGAACATAAAATTGGGTTTAAAAAAGATAAATCACACTTTAATAAATTACTTACTTAATATTAAAAACATAAATGGATCTCACATGTGATGTTGGAAATTGAGGATGAACAATAGGTATCGATGCAGAAAAAATTTGAAATAATTGAAGGAAATAGATCCACATATCTTGAATTGAATTAAAATGTAAAACAATGAAGAAATTTGAGTTTTAAGGAGAAGAGGGGTGAAGGAACTCGAAAGGAATGAAAAATAGAGAATAATCTCATCTGAAATTATTGTGAAATGCTTTACCGCAGCTCTATATTTATAGGCAGAATTCATCATGATGTGTACTGGAGGTACACGTCATGTACAGTTGATCTGTGTAGATTTTTGCAGATTTTGGATCTCTTTCATGCCTCACACATATCTGGACGATTTATACATTTTGACTAACTTACACATCATTTACTGAGTGTTCATGACATGTACGAGCCTCTGGTTGTTCCTTCGTGTGTATTTATCCCTCAACTATTTTTACTGGCATCACATTGTGTACTGAGGACTCACGATGTGTACTGGTTGTTTCCTCTGCTAGATTCATGGTTTGGTCATCGCTTGGATCACGACTTGGGAATGATGTGAACAACCAGTAAACAATTTGTATGGATAAGTCATGACGTATACTAGCTAAAATATTCATTTTTATGCATTCCTTTCTTGGAATCCTCTGAAGCCTTATTCCTGAAAAATTAATCATATACTAAGTGCATTATCGAGTAAATCAATGGAAATCCATAAATAAATGATAGTGAAAAGTGTATATGAATTTGGATTATCAAATCCCCCCCATGCTTGAACAATTGCTTATCCTCAAGAAAAAAGGTCTCAACAATCATTTCAGAAATAGATAAGCAATTTTTAAAATAATAAAAATTCATTATGTCCAAGAAAATAAAAATAAGTGTAAGATAAAAAATTTTGTCTCCAGAATCATCCCTGCATATAAAATTTATCATGCCTTGTAGTTTATTTCTTTAAAATAAATTTTGATATTTTAATTACAATCTTTTAACAATTCATCAAATCCTATACCCATTTATAATTTACCTCTCAATGAATTTTCTCTCATCACTTAGGGTAAAATAAAATTAGAGTTATACTCATACCCTAAGTACATGTTCCTAACCATAATCTTGAATTGGTTCTATCATCTCCACTTAGTAAAGACAAGTGAAAAATTAATCGTGAGGGCTTCAGCAGTATGGTTCAAATGAATCTGATGTTGTGGGTAGGTAGGTAAAAACTAAAAATCAAGCTCAAAAGGAGGGTAATATATAAATTATAATACATGATTTTCAAGAAGTTTAATATAATTCCTCCTTCCAGCTAATCGATTCCACACTCCAGCAGCTCGGGTTGAATCCATAAATGAAAAGTAAGTACAAAATGAGTATTCTGTTCCTTTACTTTTTCTTTTTCATTTCTATTTTTCAAAATTCGTGTTTAGGAAAGATCTCACATCCATCCCCTAATGAAATATGATCCTTCAAAGGATTCATCGGTCTGGAAATGGCAATTTTTGACCCTCCTAGTACACAAACCATGTGAATTTTTCTTTTATTTTTTATTTTGTAAATGAACATAATAGAATGAATTCCTACAAAATATATATGAATCACAACTCAATTATCTGGTGAGTACATAATACATATCCTGGAAATAAAATCATCCCATCCGTTTAAATTCCTCCCAACACTTGTTCAAAAGTAGAATCATGCATTACACAAGGAGTAGGGTAGGAAGGGAAAATAGGATTGGAAAAGATTCGTCCTATATGGTCTTTCATGGAAACTATGGTCTAAACAAAGGATATGTGTAAGGTGGGTATTAGGGGAAAATTTCTATCAAAGAGTGCCTTAATAATTTTAAATTTGTAATTTTTCAGTCATCGATTCGATAAGATCTAAATGCAAGTTTTGATAGGTTTACATTTCCCAAGTATCACTCAAGAAATATTCTCAGAAATGAGTATTCAATTGTAGGATTAGAGTTCTCTTAGGTAGTGAGAATAAAATAGAAACTTTCAATTAAAATGGGTATAAAACTAAGTAATGGGTCAATTAATCCTAATTTCAAAAATGTTGAATTTGGATCAAATTTCTAAACTCAATAATCACTCTAAAATTTCAAACATAGGAAAAACATGGATTCTATCAATTTTCATCTTAACTTTTTCTTTTATTTAAATGGTAATAATGTTTTTTCAAGTTTAAATAATGCTTATAATTTTGAAAAATGTCTTCTATACAAGTGAGAACAAATAAAAATTTAGGTGAATTGATAGTAAAAATCATGAGAACCCCCCCCCCCCCCACACACACACACACACACTTAGAAAGAGATAGTGTCTGCACTATCCATAAAATATTTTTGGGAGTGGTATAGCAAGGAAATTTTAGAGAATTTGGAATTGAAGTTATGACTAAATTTAAATTTAGGAATCAAGAGCTCCTAGAATGATGTGGTATTCCATGAGTGAATTTGAGATGGCTCAATGTGGAGTCTATGTCACCTAAAAAATTAGTTATATAACAAATCCTTCACTGGATAAAAAATTACTCCATGGGTTTAAACATTGTAATAGTAGAATAATAGGCAGGTGTAGATAATAACAAGTAGAGATAACCAGGTTTTATTGAATTTATTGAAATTTTTACAATGTAGTTCAATCAAAGATTCAAAAAGAAAAATGAAAAAGGACTCAATTATGAAAAATCTATTAAGACAGAATATCAACTATGGGTTGCCTCCAATAAAGTGTTAATAGGACGTTGTCATCTAGATGAATGGACCAAGATATCCTATAGTGGGTTCATCGGCTCAGTTGCTCCTTTTTTGCTTGCAGCTACTAGTTGAAGTGTCTTCTAGGTATCGAGGTCACTTAGGCGGGTTTATGACTTCAGGTGTTGTATCACAATCATGAATGAGGTGAGGTAGTAAAGGGATCACAGCTCTAGGTGGTTTCTGTTATGCATGGATTTCCATGGAAAGTTCCTGAAGTTTACGTGTGATGTCTATGACGTGCTAGAGTACCCTTTGTTCCAAAACAGATGGTGGTACTGGACCATTGAGAACCATAGAATATTCATAAGAGATAAACATTTCTATATAACAAAAGAAAAGAGATGACAATCATACTCAAAATGGATGCAATAATCAAGTCCCATATATATATAGAAAAACTCAGTACAAAAGAGGTTATAATAAAATGATAAAACAAAAAATTGATAGCCCTATCACAAAAAGAGTACCAAAGCCCAAAAATAAAGATCAAGCATCTAGGAAAAAGATATCCTCCATCGTTATCCTACCATCAAATGGTGAGACAGGTTGTCCAGCTGGGTCAGTATTTTCAACAGCAGTAGGAGTAGATGGAGCAGCGTCTACAGTGGATAGTGGGATCGTGGAGGTGGGTAAATGGGTTGGGTTATGTGGTGGAGAGGTCCTAATTTGTAATAAGGATGTGTGTCTGGAAGCTGTATCCACAAAAGGTACCTCTAGGGTGGAGTCAGTGGTCACCCCCTTGCCCCACCAGGCTTGGTCCGCTAAGTATTCCTATTGGGTAGCAGGGTCAGTAAGGTTTGGAGGCAAGTCAGGGTGGAGAGTAGGGGGTGGGGGAATGGTGGAAGGTGAGGGGTTGAGGGGTGGGGTGTGTGGGTCCTGGCCCATGGGTTCGCAACCTGCATTTTAAAAAACATAACCAACCAAGTAAACAACATGTACTGATAGTTCACGTCGTGTATGGGTGAAATAAAAGGGAATTTTGGGGAAAATAGTATACATCGTTAACCACTGGTACACAACATGTTCTGAATTGTTTTTTCTTCAATTTGTGCCCCTTCCTTGCCTTCAGCTGCTACCCTACCTCAGGCTCTTCTAAGACTATCCTAACCTAAGATTTCCTACCCTGGTTTTCCTCCTATTCGGCGCATCCTTTTAAGTCAGGAGCTTGACTCCATTAAATATTATGTTAATTTAAGGCTGGTGACATAGCCTTCTTAGAAGGGTTATTGAAAAATATTCATCCTTTGACCATTCAATTTAAATATCAGCCTACCTTCTCATTGAATCTCAATAGTTCCATAAGGGAAGACTTGAACTACTTCGAATTCACCTAACCAATGAGACTTCAGCTTACCCAGGAATAGTTCCAATCTTGAGTTGAATAACAAAACCTTATTCCCAGGTACAAAAGTATGCCTTGAAATGCACTGATCATGCCATTTATTCATCTTTTCCTTGTAGATTCTTGCATTGTCATATGCATCTCTTATTATCTTTTCCAAAGTGGTCAATTGAAACATCATGGCTTCTCCATCTTTCTCCGAATATAGATTCATTTTCTTGATCACCCAAAATGAGCAATGCTCTAACTCGACGGGAAGATGACATGGTTTTCCATAAACCAATCTGAATGGGGTGGTGCCTATGGGTGTCTTATAAGAAGTTCGGTACACCCATAGTGTATCATCCAATTTGAGACTCCAATCACTTCAATTTGTATTCATGGTCTTTTCCAAAATTATCTTGACCTCCCTATTAGATATTTCTACTTTCCCACTTTTTTGTGGGTGGTAGGGAGTTTCAGTATTGTATCTGATGTCATATCTTTCTAGCATTCCTCTCACAGCTTGGTTTTTGAAGTGTGTTCCTCGATCACTGATGAGTAATCTCAAAAATTCAAATCTTGAAAATAGATTCTTACTTATAAAGTTCATGACAACCTTTGTTGTGTCATGTGCAGTGGTTTCAGCTTCAACCCATTTTGAGACATAATCAATTGAAACCAGAGTGTAGGTTTTTCCATGTGATATAGGAAATGATCCCATGAAATAGATTCCCCAAACGTCAAATAATTCTAATTCCATGATGGGGTTTTGTGGCATCTCATTTCTTTTTCTAATATTTCCAGTCCACTGACATATGTCACATCTTTTGAAAAATACCCTTGCATCTTGGTGTGATGTGGTCCATAAAAATAAAATTTGTAGTATTTTGGCTATTATATGCTCGGGTCCATGATGTCTTCCAGTTGGTGATGTGTGACAAATCTCAATTACATTATGTTTTTCTTCTTCAGGGATTCAACGACTTAATAGTCCATCAGCACAATGCTTGAACAATAGTGGGTCATCCCAGTAATAATGCTTGGAATATAATAAAAATCACTTCCTTTTTTGGAAATACAAGTCTTGATGTAGAAATCCCATGGAAATATAATTTTCAATATCTGATAACCATAGTTTAACCTTGATACTAAATAGGGATTCATCTATAAAATCCACTTCAATGTCAACTTCCTCATCTTCCTTGATCATGGTTAGAGGAAGTCTAGATAGATGATCTACAATCACATTCTTTGTACCTTTTGTGTCCTTGATCACAAGATCGAATTCTTGTAGCAATAGGATCCAACGTATCATCCTAGGTTTTCAATCCTTCTTTCTCATTAAGTATTTGAGGGTAGCGTGATCAGTGTGAACAATTACCTTAGAAAAAATCAGATATGAACGAAATTTTTGAAAGGCATATACAATGACTAAGAGATCTTTCTCTGTAGTCATGTAATTGACTTGTGATTCACTTAGAACATTTATTTCATAATCAGTGAGAAAAAAGATGTTTCTAATGCATTTCCCTAACACATCACCTATATCAAGGCCAATGGAATCACACATTAATTCAAATTCTTTGTCCCAATTGGGTGAAATGATGGCTGGTGATGCTATCATACTTTTCTTAAACATATTGAAAGCTTTTTGTTAGGCCTCAGTGAATTCAAAAGAAACATATTTTAATAACAAATGTGTCAATGGATGGGAGAATTTATAAAAATCCTTCATGAATCATATGTAAAATCTATTAAGGCCTAGAAAACTTCTAATACCCTTGATGATTGAGGGTTCTGGAAGATCTTGGATGACTTTGATTTTTTCAAGATTGACTATGATTCCTTCCTTAGAGATTTTATGTCCAAATATTATTCCTCCTTGTACCATGAAATGAAATTTCTCCTAATTCAGAACTAGGCACTTCTCTTCATAGCATTGCAAGACTAATTCCATATTAATTAAATTAACTTCAAATATTCTTCCATTGACTGAGAAATCATCCATGAATATTTTGAGGAATTATTCATACATGTCATGGAAGATATGTTTCATACATATCTGAAATGTTTCTAGATCACTACACATTCCAAATGCCATCCTTCTGTAAGAAAAGGTACCAAATGGGCATGTAAATGTGGTTTTTTGTCCAATCAATGAGGTCAACTACAATTTGATTTTATCATGAATATCCATATTTGAAATAGAAAAATTCATTCCCCTCTAGTATTTCTAGCATCTGATCCATGAATGGTAGGGGAAAATGATCCTTTCTGGTTGCTGAATTGAAGAATCTATAGTCCATGAAAACTCTCTATCCAGTGATGGTGTGTGTTGAAATCAGTTTGTTTCCATCTATTCTTTCTACTATGATTCCTCTTTTCTTGGGCACAACTTGGAGGGGAATCACCCATTCACTATCTGATATTGGAAAAATTATTCTATAATCCATGATCTTTAGAACTTCCTTTTTAATGACTTCCTTTATTGGTTGTGTGAGTATCCTTTGAGGTTGTAGTTTAGGATTTGTATTCTTTTCTAGTAGGATTTTGTGAGTGAATTCAGTAGGATTAATCCCTTTAATTTCTATCACTCCCCAGGTGATTGATCACTTCTATATTTTCAAAACATCAACCAATTTTTCTTATTCTTCCTGGGTCAATTTAGAGTTGATAATGATTGGTAGAGAGGATGAAACTCCTAAGTATGAGTACTTTAGTGTACTAGGTATAGGTTTAAGTTCTAGTTGGGGTGGCTAAATGATGGAGGGTATGAATGGTGGAAAGGTATCCCTTGTGAGTGTTTCACTAAATCTTACTTCCTCAAAGTCGTATTCTTCTTCCATCTCTGAGAGTGAATCTTTTCTTTCTTCTTCAAAGTCCATGTGCTCATCTTCTTTGTGGGTGAGAGAGATGGAATTAAAATCCACAGCATCGTTTGATTGTTGGGTAGATTTGATTAGGTTTAACACCACCTGTTCTTCACCAACTTTGAATATCAGATGTCCTTGATTTACATCTATCAAATCCTTTACTATTTCTAGAAATGGCCATCCAAGTATGATGGGGACATCTCCTTCTTCTTCCATGTCTAGAACTAGAAAGTATGTTGTAAATATAAATTTTCTGACTTTAACCAAAACATCTTCATGAATGCCTCTAGGGTGCTTCATTGATCGGTTGGCTAGTTGCAGTGATACTCTAGTTGTTTTTAGTTCTTGGATTCTGAGCTTGTGAAAATGCTCATTAGAATTAAATTGATGTTGGATCTAAGATCACATAGGGATATTCCAAACATGCATTCCCCTATAGCACAAGGGATGGGAAAACTTCTAGGATATCTCATTTTTTTGGTGAATTTTCTATTCCACAATATCATATCATTCCTATTTTAAGGAGATTGCCCCAATATATTCTATTTTCCTTTTTTGGATAGAATATACTTGAGAAATTTTTCATATATTGTCATCTGATCAATGGATTCTACAAATGGTATGTTGATGTGCAGTTTTTTAAACATATTTAAGAACTTGTTGTATTGTGACTCCTGCCTACCTTGTCTTACTCTCTCTGGTAAGGGAAGATGTGGATTGTATGGAGGTGGGGAAACATAAACTTGTTCCTTTGGCTGCTCAGGCATTTGGTTCTTTTTAGCTGGTACTTATTCTGGAGGGGTGACTGATGTAGTCTTATCATCTTCTCCTCCTCCTTCTGATTGATTCTTAGGATATTATTTTTGCCTTTCATATTTACTGCTTGGTTTTTCAAATTACAAAATTTTCCCTCTTCTCAATACCACTGGCTTGGATTCCTCTATTGGGTAAGTCTCATTGTTACCAGGTAAAGCACCTGGTAATCTATCAGATAAGGTCTTTAAGATTTTACCCATTTGACTTTCTAGATTCCCCAAAGAAGCTCTTTGGTTTTTCATTTCTATTTCTTGGGTTTTCATTCTCTGATATGACGTCCGGATGAAAGTATCTAGGAGGTTTTCTAGGTTACTTGGAGGAGGGATAGGTGGTTATTGAGGTTTTGGTTGGGTGGGTTGGAATTTTTGTTTAGGTATTTGTTGGAAGGGATGTTTTTTCACTTATTATTAATTTCTTGGAATAGGGTTCATCGAAGGATACGCTGATATTCCTTGATTGCAGAATTATGCTTGACCACTTCATGGTTGAAAATATCCTTGACTACTCTAAGTTTGCTTATGAGAAGGCCTCTATTGGTAATATTGTTTTCATTGAAATGATTAGTTCTATTGATTTTAATTAACATAATTACAATCTTTTTGGTCTTCATATCCTACCTTTCAATATTGGTAAATATGTGGGCCACTAAACATCTTGCATGATTGAATTTCTATTACAGGGGTTGGAGGGGGTTGAGTTTAAGGTTGTGTAGCTGGAATTTGAAAAGATTCAAGATTCTTTGTGAGCACTTCCACTTGTGTTTCTAGTTTTGTGGTCTCTTCTACCTAGTGTATACCATGGCGTGGTGGTCCATGATTACTTTTCTACAGGTTGTCATTGTGTGACACTTCATTGAGAATTGCTCATCCTACTTCGGGGGTTTAAACATTAATCCTCCATTAGTGGAAGCATCAAAAACAGTTCATGTGGATGGCTGGAGTCCTTGGTAAAAATTCAGTAATTGAATCCATGTATCCAATCCATGATGTGGACACTTTCTCATGAGCTCCTTGAATCGGTCTCATGCTTCCTATGTCAATTCTCCATCAGATTGAGAAAAGTTTTAGATGTCATTTAGGAGCTTCCAGGTCCTGATTAGTGGAAAGTAATTGTCCAAAAACTTCTTGGAAAGATCATCCCAAGTCTTGATTGACTCAAGAGATTGGATTTTAAGATAGTACTTATCTCTATCTCTCAGAAAGAATGGAAAGACACATATTTGTATGGAATCTGAAGAGACTACCTGGTCGCGAAAGGCATCTCAAACTTCCAGGAAGTTGGTAATGTGTTCATGTGGGTCTTCGCTCTAGAGACCACTGAATTGTCCCATATTATGGATCATATGAATGATTTGAGGATTTTTATTGAAGGTGTGGTCTTGAATTGGGGGATTTACAGAGCTTGGGGTTATACCATGGATTTATGGTAGGCCATAATTCATGATTGTCTTTTCAGGATGCATCTGGTTCTCTCCAAGAATTATCTAATGAGGGTTTGGTAGTTTGGGTCCTGTTGGATGATGTTGCTCATCCATTGCAGACCAGTGATGTGCAAATAGATACCTTTCAATCTTAGGATCAAATGTTAGAGGTTCATTCAACTCAAGGTTTCTTAAATGAGTCAAACGACCTTGGTACATGCACTATTTATAAAAAAAATGGGGACGTAAGGGTGTATTTTGAAAGAAAACAAAGAAAGGGTGTGAAGGAAAGGTAATCCTAGATCTTGGACCATAGTTATTCAAAATAAATAGTGTTTATCCCTAGAAATGGCACCACTATAAAGTCAAGAGGCAAACCGTTATCACGATATAAAGAAACAACATCACTATGAGATCAATACCAATTCTTTAATCCGATTCAAGTATTTAATTAGGTCAATTTCATTGTTATACAAGGGGATAAATCATGCTAACTCTAAAATTTCAGGTAAAAAATAGAGAAGCAAAGAATTACCTACCTCAAAAGGTTTCTAACATTCTTTTCATGAGAACGAGCCAACATAATGGATCATGATCACCTTTCCCGCAATGACTGCATCCACCTGAGGACGTCGTGGAATCACCACACCAACCAACAACTAAGAAAGCTCTATTATAAAAATGGAGATCACATACCATCACATGGAAAGGATAAATAGGAGGAAATAAATCAAGGAACCTAGAAGAACAAAGGTATAACATACCTTATATCGAAGATGGATCAACACTTCCTGGTTCCACTAAACAGGGGGTGCGCATGCAGTAGGAAAACTCCAATGGGAACACGATCCAAGGATAGAACACAATACATGAATCCTATGGGAGGAATAAATATGGGCATCCCATACCAAGAGAAAAACAATAAGGAAGAACAAGGGTCATCCTTTGGAAAATCTAAATGGAGCAGCAGTTTAGATACGATTTAGATTTTACATTAAAGGAGGATCTTATCAAGATTGTGCATTTTGACTGAGTAAAGTCACCTATACCATTAGGAAAATTTAGATAGAAGTTATGGGATTTGAATCACCATTAAATCCCTTAAAAATTCTTTGAATTCATTTTACATCAAATATAACATCAAAGGGGTGAAACTATAGGAAACTGGAAACACTATTTGTGACTCGCTGTTGGATGAGTCACCGTTGGATAACTAACCATTGGATGAGTCACCATTGGATGAGTCACTATTGGGTGACTCACCATTGGATAATTCACCATTGGATGACTCACCATTGGATGAGTCAGCATTTTATGACTCGCCATTGGACGAGTCACTGTTGGATGACTCACTGTTGGACAAGTCATCGTTGGCGAGCTACCGGTGCGAGTCACCATTAGTGTGCTATCAGTGAGAGACACTATTATGACTCATAGATGTGACTCATAGTTAGTAATCACCATAGAAACCTACCATAAATGACCTACTATCGGAAAAACTAGATTTTTTGAAAAAACTTGAAATGAGTCATTGTTTCCTCCCAAAACACCACAACCCCCATATTTTCACAAAATAATGGACTGGGGAGGTCTGGGCCATTAAAATTTTAATAAATTAAGGTGATCCATAAATTTTCTATATAAATATGACATATTATGGATTTATTAAAGTATTTTTTTTTAATTTATCTTTTTTCTTATTTTTATTAAAGTCAAATTAATGAATAGTATCAAAATTGACAATAATGATTTTTATGGATATAATATTTTATTAAATTATATAAAAGTCATAAAAATATTAAATAAGACCAAATAGTATAATATATGGTCTAAAATTTTATCCCCTGTTCATTTATAGTCCATTTTTAAGTATTTGGATCTAGAATCATCTTATTATACTTTAATATTTTGAGAAATTCTAAAAGTGCCCCACACCTCAATTATAAAAGATCACCCATTCCTTCACTTATTTACACCACTTTGAGCCATATATCTCATAAAAATATATTTATTCCTATTATAAAAATCCTTAAACAAGTTTTAGAGGTTCTATTTCTTCCAAAAGATCAACCCTAGAGCCCTTGAGAATAGATCTAAAGAGAGTCCATTGAAGAAGAGATAATCATCTTTACCGACTCTTTCAAGTTTATTTCTTCTTTTACTTCCTATTCATGTATTGTTTCTATAAAAAAATTAATAAATAAAATATCATATATATACTGAGATGTTATTATTATTATTATGTTATAACCATATTCTATCTCATTTCCATCCAATAAAAAGTGAAAACATCACTCGTGCGTACGTACGGCTTACCGTCACATAGCGGTGTAATTTATTTTTCTATATCTATATTTATGGATGAATCTAAATATATATATATTTAACATATGTTATATTTAAACCATAAATAATATTCTATAGATTACTTAACTATGATAAAGTATAAGGACCAAAATAACTGAATCAAAACATACATGAAAAATGAAGAGGTTAACACCCAAAATAGTGAAAATAATGAAATATTATTAATGAATGGGTTGTAATGTGTTATAAAAGGATAATATAAAATTTTATTAATATTAATATTATTCTGATATAAATTAAAAATATGTTTAAAACCATTATACAATAGTTTTGAACATGTTTGAAGAAGGTTGAACCTGGGGTAAGGGACTTCATCTCAATTTTCTTTCATTGAGGCATATTTTGATTTTATGCACCTATATTCTTTTATAAGGTGTATATAACACATCTTTGAAATTTTATATCATTAATTTATTTATTCTCATGATATTTTAAGTTTTTTTAAATTTTATTCTTGCATGGGGCATACGATTCAATTGATTGCAAAGTGGTAAGGGATTTTCATCTAACTTTTACTTCTGTGATACATGTGTCATATTCACCACTTATTTATATTGTGTGGTGTATATAATTACCCTTTAATTTTTTATATCATGAATATAATTATCTTCATGGTATTTAAAGTTTAATTTTAAGTTATTTCTTTCATGGGTATTATTATTGATAAGATACCAAAGTGGTAAGGGTTTATTTCACAATCTCATCATTATTCAAAATTATTTATATTTAAGTATCTATTGGGGAATATTTCTATTATATGTCCATGTTTTCAAAAAAATCAGAAATTTTTTTAATATTCTCTTACAATTTTTTAAATTCATTTTTACACATTTTTTACTTTTTACAAAATGTTTTAAAAGTAATCTTCCAATATTTTGCAAACAAGGTACTTTATCACTTTTCGTAAAAAAAACTACTATAAATTTATGCTATATCCACAGTTTGGAACTGTGGATATAAGACCAAACACCATGTCTATAGGTTATATCCACAGTTCATTGAACTGGTATTGGCATTGTTATAGGGAGAACCCTAAAGCCATGATTTGAACCATGTAAATAGCTCTATAGCCACGGTTTTAAACCATGGAAATATCCCTATAGCAATGCCAATACCAGCCACGGTTCATTAAACCATGGCTATAGGTCTCTATCCACAGTTCAAATCATGGCTATAGGGCTTTTAGCCATGGTTCAAACCATGGATATATAGTTATAGCCACAGTTTGAAACTATGGCTCTAGCCCTTCCCATTTCATAAAAAAAAACACCACCCACCCCCCGGAAAGACCCCACCCCCACCCCCCCATACACCCCCATCCCCCTACATACCCCCTTCCCTGCAGACCCCCCTTGCACCCCTAGACAGACCCCCTTGCACCCTGGATAGACCCCCCTTGCACCCTGGACAACCCTCCTCCATGGACAGACCACCCTGCACCCCTGGACAGCCCCCCTTTCACCCCTAGACAGATCCCCCTTGTACCCCTGGACAGACCCCCCTTACACCCTAGATTTCACCCTAGACAGACCCCCCTTACACCCCAGGACAGACCCCCTTGCACCCAGGATAGACCCCCTTGCACCCCTGGACAGATCCCCATGCACACTTGGACATACCCCCCTTACACCCTGGATTGCACCCTAGATAGACCCCCTTGCACCCTGGATAGACCCCCCTTGCACCCCTAGACAGACCCCCCTTGCACCCCTGCAGACCCTCCTTGCACCCCTGGACAGACCCCCCTTTCACCCTGGACAGACCCCCCCCCCCCCCCCCCACACCCCTGCAGACCCTCCTTGCACCCCCTGGATAGACCCCCCCCCCCACACACACACACACACACCCTGGACACCCCACCCCCCCCCCCCCCTCCCCCTGCACACCCCCTTCCCCTCCCCCTACAAACCCTCTTCCCCCTACAAACCCCCCTTTCACCCCTGACAGACCCCCCTTGCACCATGGACAGACCCCCCTACCCCTCCCCCACTGCACACCCTCCTCCCCCTGTAGACCCCCCTTGCACCCTTAGACAGACCCCCCCCCATCCCTAGACAGACCCCCCTTGCACACCCCCACTGCAGACCCCCCTTGCACCCCCCCCCCTCCTGGACACCCCCCTCCTGGACACCTCCTAAAAGAAAACCCTATAAAATACAGGGAGACCCCTAAAATACATGTTCCAATGATATAAAAGAATCACTAGTCAAATTAAATACATCATTTACTGGTTAAACATAGTATACAATCCATTTTTCAAAAACATGTATCCAAAGTGATATTTAGTACAAGTAGAAGAAACTAATAACTGAGATAGAATAAAATTATCCACCACTCCAAAATATGCCACAGATTCTGTGTTCCATGATGTTGTATTTCTCCGAAATCCAGTTATGGAAAACCCTGTAACCTAGTATCCAGGATCAAAACCTTTTATTTCATCTAAGTTAAAAGTATCTTACAAGTCAAGAAATTTAATCTAGAGTTTAACAAAAATACATTAATACTCAAAATGACATACATTCATAACATATGTTTCAGTGTTCAAATAAAGGTAGCAGATGTGTCACTATTATTTAATTATTTAAAAATTCAAATTTCAAAACAAATTAGAATATTGTACTGACGATACGCACTGGAGGAAGACATGTCAGAAAGTTCAGCTTGTTGATTGTCAATGCTTGAAAATCCTACCTAGTTCATACCTAATTTTCTTAGGAAAGATTTTCTTGAAGCTTGATCTTGTTTACATCATATGTCAAAAATATTACCTTGAATATATTTTTTTCACATGGTCAATGTTGGTTGAATACATTGAAATCCATTTATGGAACACCCCCCTGCAGACCCCCTTACACTCCCCCTACAGACCCCCTTGCACCCCCTACAGACCCCCTTTCACCCCCCCCCCACCTCCCCTCCCTCCTGGATAGACCCCCCCCTCCCACCTAGACAGACCCCCCCCCAAGGATAGACCCCCCACCCCCTCCATGAATAGAACCCCCCTACCCCACCCCCTCTGCACACTCCCCCCCCCCTCCCTAGATAGACCCCCTACCCCATCCCCTTTGTACACCCCCTCCCCCCTACCGAGCCCCCTCCCCCTTGCAGACCCCCTTGCACCCCCCCCCCCCCCACCTACAGATCCACCTTGCACCCCCCCCCCACCTCCTAAACACCACCCCCCCCCTCCTTGACACCCCCTTGGATAGCCATCCCCCATTCCTGGACGAACCCTCCACCCCCTCCCTGGACAGACCCCCCCCCCCCCCCCCTCCTTCCTGTAGACCCACCTTGCACCCCCCCCCCCCCCCGCCCCACCTGCAGAGCCACCTTGCACCCCCCTGGACACCCCCCCCCCTCCTGGACACCCCGACAGACCCCCTCACCCTGGAAAGAACCCCCCCTCCTTCTTGGACAGATTTTCAAAGCTATGTGGAGGTTTGGTTTTAGGGAATGGTCTTGTCAATTTTCAGTTTTATGATACTATATGGTATTATAATATTTTCATTATCGATAAGGTTGTTGCAAGGATAGATAATTGAGACATTCATGTATGAATGATTCAAACTGTTATCCTTACCTAGCACAAAAATACTTGGTTGATACATCAACAACCTTATAGTACAATAGAAACATAAATCTGGAAATAAATTAAAGTTATTGTATAACAAAATAAATTTGGAACATTGAATGTTACAAGATACCGTAATATGTTACATGCTTTTCTTGATCAATATGCTCTCTTGGAAGTTGTTCCTACATTGAAAACATGACATTGTGTTATTTTTAGTAAAATAAGAATCACAAAAGTGATTGTTCATTGTTTAGAGTTTACCTAAATGTAGAAGAAAGCAATATCTATTTACAGGGTCTTGATGAAATGTAGTGTATTTAGATATATCTACTGTAATTTAAAATATCATATTGAATCTAGCTATGTACAGGTAAATTCATGCAATGTGGTAGTGGAATCAACCCACCAAAAGGAGAACATATTTCAGAATTCAAATCTATCTTATAAGATATAATGAAAAAAAGTGGACATAAGGGCCTGGATTTTTAAAAGAAATGGTGTTAAAGCCATACCAATAACAACTAGTGGTATCATACAAAATCTGATATGTTGCAAGAGATATCAAGCCATGATTTAGTGAAAGCAATCTGTTGTAAATAGGAGGGAATATTTGAAAGAACCTAATCATGAAAAAATGGTGGAATTAGATATGGATTTTAATGGTTATTAAACCTTATATAGATTAAATAAACCTATAAAGATTAACTACACCCATTGTCCCACTGCCCCACCCCCTTGCACCCCCTTCCCCACTGCCCCACCCCCTTGCACCCCCTTTCCCCACCCCCTCCCCTCTTACAAAGCACCTGCACCCTCTCCACTGCCCTGCAGACCCCCCCACCCCCTCTCTCTGCACCCTCCCCCCTGTCGGTTTTCCCTCCCCCCACTGCCCCCTTGCACCCACTGCCCCACTGCCCCACCCCCTTGCACCCCTGCCCTACAGACCACCACCCTCTCCCACCTTGCATCCCACCTGCACCCTCCCCCCTCCCCTACCCTATAGACCACCCCCAGCCCCCTGCCCTGCAGACCTCCCCCTGCCCCCTGCCCCCCCCCCCCCCCCCCCCCCCGCCCTACAGACCTCCCCCCTCCACCCTCCCCCTACCCTGCAGACCCCCCCCCCCTGCAGACCACCCCCTTTCCATTTTTCCCTCCCTCATACCAGCCCCCTGCCAATACTAAATAACATGATCATTAATAAAGCTATTTATTTTTAAAACATCACTCATTCAGCTCAAATCACAATGATTTAAGCTATGATGAATAACCCAATCATTTAATCAACTTCATCTATATTATTGTTAAAAACTCATGATGCTTTTTTATTTTTTATCAAGAAACTCTTTCACCCACCCTGCCCCTGCACCCCCCCCCCTTCCCCACCCCTCCCCCCTTTCACCCCCACCTGCCCCTAACACACCCCCTCCCCACCTTACATCCCCTCCCCCTGCCCCTTGCACCCCCTCCCCCCTCACCCTGCACACCCCCTCCCTCTTGGACACTCCCCTGGACACCCCCCCTAGACACCCCGCTAGACAGTCCCCCCCCTCCTGGACACTCCCCTAAACACCCCCTCCCTCCTGGACCCCCCCCCCCCCCAGACATCCCCCTCCCTCCTAGACACCCCCTGGACATCCCCCCCCCCCTAGACACTCCCCAAGACCCCCCCCCCCCTCCTGGACACCCCCCTCCACCCCCTGGAACCCCCCCCCCCCTCCTAGAAAAATTGTTCTTGCAATAAACCATGAGCTTGAAAATCTTCCATTAGATACAATAAGAATTAAAAAGATGAATATATATTAATGATATCAATAAAAAAGTTGAACTTGTCAGAAGTTGAAATTCCCCTTTGGAAGCCAGCAATGAAAACCATAGACCACAGTCTGCACAACACTCATTTTAAGCTCACTATTTCTGATAGGTAAATATTCAATGCAAAACGAATGAACTACAATAGTGAAAAAAGGAATGAGTTGATTTTACAACCCATACCCCAGGAAAAAAATCGAAGGTTCAAGATACATTGAAAACATGAGGTTCAATGAGCATGCACCATCAAGTAATTGAAAGAGGATACAAACATGACTTATAATAAAACTTTATATAATGAGGAAAAGGACTCATCGTATGAGACAGAAAGCGCAGCAAAACTCCATACAAAAAATCTTGTTGCAACATCCACTTTTTCTGCTCTTCCATAATTATAAGTGTTTCACTTCATCAATAAAAAGTCTTCATATTCCTCTCGGACCAACCTCGCAATCAAGTAAATAAGCACTATCCAGCCCTCTGTCCAAGTTAATCAAATGTAGATTCAACTAAGCATGATTATATGAAATAGAAATTTAAATCATTCTATCAAATAGACATTAACAAATAGTCTTCAATAAGAATGTCCTTAAACAAAATCATGATTCCAAAAGGATGATCAAAGTGCAACATGCAAAGCACCAGTGATTTCTAATTCAATAGGTAGATCTGATTAAGACCTCAAAACATGATTGCCACTAATTTTCAACTCCAATCTAGAAATGTAATACAGTATAAAATTAAAAATACTAAATTTTATGGTGAAAAGGGATAGGGAACCACAAGTGCATAGAAGGATATAATCATTCATTCTCCTCGCACCTACACTAATATAACACTATTAATTTTAAAATAATGAAATATTGAAGGAGTGGAACCACAAGTGCATGGAAGAAATAAAATAAAAGTGAAAATGATGAATATAATGAAGGGTTTCCTTATATAATTCTCTCATTAATTATATAATAATCTCTTATAAAATAAATTCACCCCCTAAATAATACCCTAGAATGACCCAAGATCTCAATCCATTCACTATCTCTTTAGTGTGTTAAGTTAGGTAGTGAAAAAAAATGATTTTTGATATGCTAATTTCACCTACCCATGGTAATTGAGAATTCTTAATCACTCCTTTATCACCCCTCACTCCCCTGCATCATACTATAAATGAATGAAAATTGTGGTAGTATTATGTGTAAACGTTTACAACCTCCTAAAAAGCTCTCCTTTTCAATTCTTATTCATTTATAGACAATTTTCCATTTAAAATTTATAAAAATGTAATTAATAGATAAAACCATGATAAAATTTAAAGGTGTGTGGATAATAATCTACTACTCATATGGAAACAATCTGATTTCATGAAAATCACACTAGAGAAATGAAAATACACATTCATTTAAATCCATGGATTTTGATGGCGAGATGTCTCCCCAACCACACCATAGTAGTATAAACACCATCACCATATAAAATAATTAACTAATCAAAAACCATTATGATATATTATAATTTATTTTGAGATCAATCTATTTATAAGTGGGAATGAGGTTATTTATCTAATGGAAACATCAAGTCCATCTTCCACATATTATTTTAGTGTCAAAAAGAAATATCAATCTCATTATTCATTGGATGGGTTACATGTGTCTATCTTTGAGGTTTGTTATGTATTTATCTAAACTCTTGAATCTCCTATATTTTCTTGACACTCTCCCATAAATAATACAATAATATTTAGAAAAATCTTTCCAAGATGTCAAATTTCTCTCTTTTGAATATATAAAATCACTTTTCTTCATATTTTAACACCCATAAACAATTTTCCCATGTTCCTCTGGTTGAATTTCAACATTCCCTAACCAATTCACTCATTATCCAGCTCTGATTTTTCAGTTTCTAATGTTGGTTATTTAGTTTTTTCCTCTGATTTTGAATACTCTAATGGTTTAGGAATCAATGGTTTAGGTTTTAGAATAGTTTTCCCACTCTGGAACCAGCCCCCAACACCCCCCTACACCATCCCCCAGCACCCCAGCCCCAGGTCCCTCCCCAAATCCCTCACCCCCCAGCCCCTCCCCCCAGCCCCCCACCCCCTCCCCATAACCCCCACACCCCCTCACCACATCCCTCTGACACCCCCCACCCCACTTCCCCCTGCACCACCACCCCCTGCACCCCCCCCCCCTACACCACCCCCCTACACTAGCCCCCCTGCACCACTACCCCCCCTCCCCAGCAGCTCCACCCAGCCCTCAGCCCCCCCTCCCACCTACACCCCCACTACCCCCCCCCCCCCCCAGCACCTGCCCCCCTGCACCACTACCCCCCAACCCCCCAGCACTCCCCCACCCTCCTACACCAGTATTTCTTCTAGGATATCTTTGGTATTATTTATAATACCATTATTTAGAAATTAGTATTACTCTTCTTATTCTATGATATCTTTAATTAAATGAATTCTACAATTCCTTTCCTGAATTGATTCCATTTGTTATTTTAGCTCACTTCTATTAGTCATGATGTTAATGGACAATTTTCAATGGTCCATGATCTAGACTATTCTTCCATAGTGTAGGCAGTTCATCTCTATTTCAACATCCTCTTCACTTCCATCAGTCATGATGTTATTATGCCAACATTCACTATACTTTTATCCAAATGTCTATTATCACTATTATTAACAAATAAATCACCTTATATTTCAATTATATATAGTATATCTAGTTTTTATTTCTTTCTATTTTTGGAAAAAAATAATATTATCTTGAGTTTTATTTAGATATCCATGTATTTTATTCATGCTCATAGCCAAATTGGATGTATGGATGGATTCTCGTTATTTAATCACACCCGTATTTGTACAAAATTTGTTTTTAACCCATGGGTAATAGATAAATATGCATGATTACCAACATATTTATCAGGATAGTCTGTCACATTCTTCCATGATCTTATAATGAAAAAATTAGTGGATCAATTAAAGTTATTTTGACACAATTATAAGTCTTTTTGTTAGTAATATTATCATCATTAGTTTGTGTGGTATCTACTCTTATTTTCCTAAAAACATGTAATGAATCAACTTGGGTGACTTCTTGATTTATCAATTTCACCTCTTACTACAATAATTATATATTTATATAATACATATCATATTCAATAGATTTTAACATTTCTTCAAATCCCTTTTGTAACTTCAGAATTAGGTCTCCATGCACTTTATTAGCCTTTATAAGAGAACTATCTAGTTCTTTAATACTATTATCTTTAACATATAGCTATAAATATTTGACATCCATAGAGGTACAATATAATTTTTCTAGTGCAAAGAACACTTCTATAATAACAACCTCCTAAAAAACTCTCCTTTTCAATTCTTATTCATTTATAGACAATTTTCCATTTAAAATTTATAAAAATGTATCCTTGTCTTCAATAAACATTATGATGGTGATACATTTACTTACCTTTTTATCAAATTTATATTTCATTGACTTAGAATCTAAATATAACTATGGTTTCTAATATTGTATCCCCCTTGCAACCCCCCCCCCCTCGCACACCCCTTTCACCCCCTTGTCCCCTTGCACCACCCCCACGCAGCCCCACTACACACCCCTTGCACCACCCCTACACAGCCCCCCTGTAACCCCCCCTGCACCACCCCTACACAGCCCCCATGCCACCCTCCACATTTCATTCCACTTAAACCACTTAATGAAATTAAAAACATAGCAAAACACTCAAATACATGTAATTTAATTCAAGTAAGCATAACTTTTCATTTTATTCTAACAAGGTCCTCTCAATTTAAACACTCACGAAAAGGATTTCTGCCATGACAAGCCATTCCATCCAAATCATGATATTTAATTTATCAAAACAAGGTGATTGTATTTAAAGTGGAAATAAAACACTTAGAATGTGCAACGTTCAAGAGAGAAATTGCCTAGTTGGGAAATCCCTTATACAAAGAAAGTCAAACACTTAGGAGGTGTTTGGATATAATTGGATATTTACCACTTTCCCTTAAGACATTTCAAAAGTGGAGTGCAAGTCACCATAAATATGCCACTCTATTTATTTCATGACATCCAATTAAACTTTAGAAAGGAGGCATAATTGTTATATAATTCACTACATGAGTCATTACCGCACATGTGCCAAGTTAACCATGTTTGATTCCATTTAACACATTAAATTTATTAAAACATGGAAATTCCATTTATAAAATCAAAGGGGGTCACTTAGTGGTGACTTGTTCATTATAGCACTTGCCAACTTGGGCAATTCCATCTTAAAAGTCTAACTACACTTAAAGGGTGTTTTGGTTCAAACAACCATTTTAATAAAAAGATGGAAACCCCCTAAAAGGATATAAAAATGGTCAAGTAATATGTGTGCTTTATGACTAACAACGACATCAAGTATAAAGAAAACATTAATGTAATAATGTCAAGAAAGGTATACCACTGTGAGTTTTCCCAGACAGCACACCTCTATTGGAGGGGTTTTATTACAAAACCATGACTTGTTTGTCAAACAAAAAAATTATCTTAACTAACACTTATTCAAGAATTTCAATTTACTATAAATAAGAATAATTAAGAAGGAGACTAAATTCAATTTAAAACATTCTTGAATTAAAGAGGCTAGGAGAGGGACCCTACCTCAAATGAGCCAAGCCACACTCATAGCTTGACACTTTTATCAACGACAACTCTAAGCTACTTCATCCATCCTCCAGGCATATGCACCTTTGCATATACATAAGGATTCCCTAACCCCTATGTATGTGTCTACATGGCCTTGAATACACACAAGAGGATCCTTATATATATTCTCGCATGCATAAACCCATTATCACCCACACATGTATACATTTTCCATATATATACATAAGCACACCTAGCCCCTTATATGTAATCGTGTTTCCATGGGTGGATATAAATATAACGGGAGAACTTATTATATATATTCTTACATATGCATACGTGGTGAGTCGCATTTGACTTTGGTTACCACAAAATACATGAACAGGTCCCAGGAGACTTCAAAAAAATGCCAGTGATTTGATGAATCATCATTAATTGAACCTAAAAATTGAAGTGGGAGGAACATGATTAGTGAGAAAGGAAATCTATCATATTAAATTACAAAACCCTAATCTCATGTTATAATTTATCTCACCTCAAAAGTCTTCACCCAAAATATCTGCAATACTACCCATTGGGAATATCCTACATTGTCCCACATATAGAATTTCATCATAAGGGAATGCTCTCATTATATGATTTTCAGTCACTATAGTTGTACACCAATCTATCATATTAAACATAAAAAATTTTCACATTTAATATTTTATTCCACTAATATTTTCTTACTGTAGTTAATCATTAAGAGAGAAAACGAATCTATAAAAATATAACCTCATGTCTATTAGTCTAATGAACTTTTGATCTTTGATCTAAATCATTTGTCATTATATATCTATTCTCCAACAATGAAGAGAACTGCTGGTAGAATCACATTAATTAACATGGAATATTATATTCATTTCATGAATGGTTAAAATGGAAAATAGAATTCACTATTGATGATCTTTATCATAATCCCCAAAGTTGTCCATAATATCAAACTATCATAAAGGTGGAATTATGATACGTGAGCTATTAATAAATGTCAAGTCTATATCTATGGTATACCACTAAACCAAAACCCTTATCAAAGGCTTTATACCTAGACAATTTATATCATTTTAGAAAATAAAAAAACTAAAATGGGGGAGACTCTCTCTTATATTTTCCAAAGATTTCATACCTTGTATAGATTATTATATATAGGGACTATCTTCCCAATTTGGGGTTAATTCATAAATCAAAACAACCCATGTATAACCTACAACAATTAACTCATTAACCTTAAGGTAGATTGTGAAACACTTCACCACCAGTCAATCATCAAAATGATTCTCACACTATCTGATGTTCATATCATGACCTAATAAAAACTATGAATTATCACTCAAAAATAATTATTAGAATCCCATGAATAATATCATTGTCATCAAAAAACCTAAGAGTCCTAAAATCCATCTCAAAACCTTATGGGAACCTTCCAAGTCCCCAAGATTGTGAGATCATTATGAAACCCAGTGGGAATCTCATCCTGGCCTAACCATCCCATCTTATAATAGAAATTCATGACACGTAGATCATACATAATCAAATAATAATAAAAAATCATGGTGAATCCAACAAAAAATCAATAATACACGAGAATATTTCCATTATAAATAATGAATCTACTACATGAGGTTAATAAGATCATTCAATTTATAAAAAAACTTACATTATTTTATATCAATAAATCAATTAAGAAACACTTTTATGAACAATTTAAAGTTTCATCTCATGCCTACTATGCATACATGAGTTCCATGAACAAATATATTTAAAATAACCTATGGAAAATCACAAAATTCAATTTTAAAAAATTATTTCAAAAAACTCATTTTAAGATGATTTATATAATGATATTTTATTTTTAAAATTATTCACATTTAAAATTACATTTTATAGTTAAAAAAATATTTTTAGATAGCACAAAAAATCATCACCTCACATGACCTTGTGAACTATATGATGGGCCACCGATAACTGCTCAACTAAGGTGGAACTAAATATACTATTTAGGAAGTTATGTATCCTTTAGTGACTATTAGTATAATAATATCCCATCACAGTTATAGAGTTAGATAATGTAATAAAATTATTTCGAAATAATAGCAATAATTACATGAATATAAAATAACTTGTAGCAATTTCATAAAAGAAAAAGGATTAAAATAATCAATGAATAAATACAACAAGTATTAATTATACATCCAATATAAATCAAAGGTCATACCAACTATTTTCTATGACAAAGATCCATTATCTATTCAAATTCCCTAGAAATATATATGTCATATATTTAAAATAAAGTCCTATATTTGGAAAAAATAATATAATACTCACCATATGGAATAACGAAACAGAAACCATGAGAAATGTGGTGTAGAAAAAAATTTCATACACCATGACATACTATAAGTATAATACCAAATTTATAAATCCCAATAAAACATTGATTTCATGAAATTTTTCTAAAATCTATAAATAAATGAGTCTGGTGACATACCTCCATTGAAAGAGTGTGTATCAATACGCATTATTCCTCTATAAGTGTCCTTTATCTATTGAACACAAAATACACATTATTAGTGTGATTTCATTAATGATATTGTTAAATTACATATTCAAATACCTAGAAAAAACACCAACGTCATGGGAATAATAATGTAAGGTAATAAATAGAGATGAAAGGAAGACTCTTAACAAGTGCTGATGAACTAGAACCATACTGATCATAACATTGACACATTTTTAGTAGGGGGACCTTGAAAATCACCATGGATTGCAGAGGTATGTCCGAATGATCACTGGAGATAGTTATTAATTTCTTGGGAGAGCTGCTGTCGTGAAGGAGTAACTATAACGATCTTCGCAGAAAGTATAGGGGTCGACTCGCGTGGATCCTGCTTGTGGAAGGTCATGGTTTGGCCGACACACCGATTAGAGGAGGAATGTGAAATGATAGTGAGGGATAAGGGTTTACAGGTGGTAGATGAGTCATGCCTCCGTGAGATAGGTCAAGGGTTTGGAGGATCGTGGATCGGGGGAGGAGTGGCGGCGTTCGGCGGGGAGGAGGGCACGAATAGGTCGAGGGAGGAGGAGGGAGTGAAGAGGTAGAGGGGGGAAGAGGGTCAAGGATCGGGGGAGGAGTGGTGGAATTCATCGAGGATTAGGTTGCAGAGAGCTCTAGGGAGGAGGTCGCGGCGGCATTCCATGGGGAGAAGCTCAAGGGAGGAGGAGGGGGCAGAGAGGTCGAGGGAGGAGGGGTCGCATATTGGGGGAGGAAGATCTTGACACTTATGTGAAGAAAAGAGTTTCCATGGTTTGTTAATTAAATTGTGGCTATAAACATACTATATCTATGGATCTATAAAACCATGGCTATATATCTATGGCTATAGCTTAAATTTCTAATAGTGTTCTTAGTGGTGAATATACTATTTCTGATCCATTAAGATCAACGACATTCCAAGGATATTATACTTTTTTATTTTGAATGTGGGTGTTTGAAAATTTCAAGGGTACTTAGACTTTATACCAATAATGTTGATTGAAAATAATCTTGGGGATAGAGTTGTATATTTCTCTTATATTTTGGAACTTATAATGTTCAATGAGTTTAGTCAAAGGAGTTACATGTGCGAACTTGTATACCTTGGTTCCAGTTACCAAACCTCTTATCGCTTTGGGATAAAAGTGAAGAGTTCTGATTAGTCACTGAAAGTGGCTAATATTCATTGTCAAGATCTTAATATTAATGTTTTTAAAAGTTCATAAACATCAATTTTATTCCAATTCAGAAATTGAACTTCATTTCCCATCATTGTGCAATTCATGCTTAAAGTGTCAATTTGGGCCCACTCAATAATTGCTTATGTAAATTACAATATTCATCATTTTAATTTGATATTTTGGTATATGATTCACCAATTTATTTGTAACATTTTTTCCTTTAGGTCTTATGGATAAATCACAAGGAAAGATGGAGATTTTTTCACCTGAATGCAGAAACTTGCTGGAAAAAGCATAATGGGCCTAAGGCCCATCAAACAAATGTGGGGCCCACAAAACAATCCCAATGAAGCTAAAATTTATATATTAGAAAGATAAAAATATGAGGATCATTTTATTTAACTGTGGCCGGAGCTAATCCTGAATTTTTCATGATGATAAAGGGATATGAAGTTAAGATTTAAATGGTGGACCCGACATTAATGCACATAAATCCGTTACACCATTTCGACCATAACATCCAAACGGCTGTGCCAAAATTCCTGAAATGTTTACATCTCATATAGGACAGAAGGAAGAGAATATTTTTCTTCTACGACCCCTAAAGATTCGGCGTCCTTAAATTCCAAATTCACACGTCAAAATGGTGGACGAATCTGGACAATTTTTCGGGTCAAATTCGAAACGTCAATTTCATTTTGATTATTCACCCTCCTTTTGACTCTATTAATTGTTGAGGGGTGAATTAATTGTTGGGTGTGGACCTAAGGCTCCTTATATGACTATATAAGGAGCTGTTGTTGAAGGGAATAGGGGCAGATATTTTTCTTATCATCTTTTTTTGTTTGTTTCATTGTAAGGTTATGCTGCAAAAGTTCCTTTGTAATGTTTTCAATTTCCATGTAAGTTTTTTTTGTTCTTAATCAACATATTTCTATTCTATATTTTTCATTAATTTATTAAAACTAAATTTTCACAAGAACAGTGATATCTCTACGTTGTGGTGAATTAGTTCACACACACGGAGGAGTGCTCGTTATTTCTACGGTTTTAATTTCTTCAATCCAATTCTTGTAAGCCATCTTCCACCCACCACTGAGATTATACCATCAATGGAGGGATAAACCTTTAATGGGTAGATATTATGAGGATTCAAATGCTGTATTGAATTTTATTTTATGAACTAATTGTTTTTAATTGGATAATTAATTTAAGACATCTATTCTTCAGCTATTTCTACTCTTCATCTTTACTGTGTTTGAGAAAACTAAATTCAATTACTAAATGACCATATACCTCAGAGAGATCATGAATTTGGTTCTCTAAGTGTATAGGGGATTAGTAATTGTTTTTAGTAAGCACCAAACCATAAAATGATGAAGGTAGTGTTATTTTTGAAGAATGGATTCATCAAGAATTAATAAAACCAAAATTGTCTAAAGAAGTAAAATTCATTCAATCCACCCCAAGAATAATCCTAAGATCAACCCATTTTCTTTGAATTGAATTCACTTAGATTTCTTAGTGTTCTTTAAAACCATCCAAAATCAAAACCAAATTTGGCTACTTCATAGCCCATCCTTCACCAAATCATAGCGTCTCAAGGTTACTTCTTTGGTCCCTGTGGACTCGACCCCTACATGTACTACATCGACTGCTTTTTACCAGTAGGGTAAATTTGGGTGCAACCAAATTTTGGATCCATTGCCGGGGACCAAGTAAGTTCCTTAGACCAAAAACCTTCTTTTCTTACCCCCATTATTCTATTATCATCCCAATTCTCTTATCTTTTCCCTTTCTCACTTTTTTTTTCTTTTGGCGCATGTTCGCCTATACCCGCGATAACTCAAACAAATTAGTTAGGGTGGATACTCCTAGGGCTGGGGAGTCAAGCACTAAAAGAGGTCTATTTACTTTAGATCCAAATCTTCATAATACTCTAAATTCAGACGTTGAGTTCGATATAATGGAGAATCTCCCACAAAACCAAATCATAAACCGGGGAGGGAACCAAAATAACGGGCAAGACCCTAACTTGGGAATTGTTGCAGACCCGACCATGAATGACTACCTCACACCAACCTAGACCAATGCACCCTCATGAATTAGGCATGATAACATAGGATATGCCCAATATGTTTTCAAACCCCATGTCCTAAACCACCTTCCAACCTTTCATGGGATGGAGTTTGAGATGCCTTACCTTCATGTTAAAGAATTTAATGACATTGTCGAAACCATGTGCCCACCAAATCAAATTGAATCTGCTAAAATGAGACTTTTTCCTTTTTCTCTTAAGGACCGATCAAAGAATTGGTTAAAAAATTTGAGACCAGCATCCATTCACTCTTGGGACCAACTTCAATGAGAATTTTATAGAAAATACTTCCCCCATCACAAAACAATTGCACTTAAAAAGAGCATACAAAACTTTTTTTAAAGAGAGGGAGAAACATTCTATGAAACATGGGAAAGGTTCAAGGACACATTAAACATGGTACCGCACCATGGTTTCTTAATCCCAGAACAAGTGAGAATTTTCTATGAAGGGTTGGGTCCCGGAAACAAACAATTCATTGATATGATGTGTAATGGAACCTTCAAAAACAAAGCCCCAAATGATGCTTATGAGTATCTAGAAAATCTTACTGAATAGAACCAAACATGGGGAACATCACCATACTATGAGAAGCCACCCAAATCTGGTGGAATGTACAATCTTGGAGAAGAAGAAAACCTTCGAGCAAAACTTGCTACACTCACAAGGAAAGTTGAGGAGATTGATCTTAAGAAGGTCTACAAAACCCAAACTGTTGAGATTGTTTGTAAAATTTGTGACAAACATGACCACAAGACTGATAATTGCCCAACCATTCCTTCTATCAAGGATGTTCTTTTAGGAGGACCACCAAAAGAAGTTAATGCAATAAACTTTCAAAAGCCACAATTCACAAACACCTCCAATCCAAGGTATAATGACCATCCTGGATTTCGTTGGAAGGACAATCAACAACCAACACAACAACAATGTATCAACCCATACCCTCAACAAAACTTTCAACCTCATAATCAGTTCCAACCACAACCGGTCCAATTCCAACATCCTCATGTCCAATATCAACAACCTATCCAACAACCCAATCAATGAACTATCCAACAACCAAAGTATCCTCCTGGGATAAACCCACAAGCTCAAGCACCAACCCAAATTGTTCCACAAAGCCTACTAGAACAACTGTGCAAACAAATGGACAAAATGAACTCAGAATTCTCATCCATTAAACAAGAAATTAAAACCATCAAAACTGGAAAGGCACCCATGCCCACACAGGCCATTCCACAACAAACATCAAGGGGAGAGACAAGTTTCACTCAAACAACTCACGAACAACTAAAGGTTGTGACGGTTTTAAGAATTGGGAAATCAATTGAAAAACCTGAACAAATAAGTCAAAAACCATGTGAAGCTTCAAACTCTAATGAAAATTCAAATGAACCACAAGCTCAAACTGATGAAACTGATAACAATGTGAAAGAAACAACACTTCAACAAACAACTCCACAACCTGCACCATTTCCTCAACACATGAGGGGGAAAACAAAGCCTGGATTGAGTGAAACATTGAGGGAAATCTTCTCACAAGTCAAGTTGAACATTCCCCTTTTCGATGTCATCCAAACCATACCTTCATACTCAAAGTACCTTAAGGACTTGTGAACTTTTAAAAGAAAATTTTTACATAAAAACCAAGTCCTTTTGGCTGCTAATGTGAGTACCACCATTCAAGGGACCATTCCTCCTAAGTTTAAAGACCCAGGATGCACTTACATAAATGTTGAACTAGGAGAGAACAAAGTTTTCAAAGCCTTGTGTGATTTAGGTGCCAGCGTGAACCTCATTCCTTATGCCATGTATTGTCAGTTAGGGTTAGAAGAACTCCAACCCACATCTTTCACTCTTCAACTTGCTGATCATAGTGTTCGAGTTCCAAAGGGGATCTTAAAAGATGTTTTGGTGAAAGTTAAAAATTTCATTTACCCAGCTGACTTCATTGTTTTGGACAATCACCCAAGCTTATGTCCTAGGGATCAAACCCTAATCATCCTTGGTCGTCCCTTCCTTGCAACAATCAACTCTGTTATCCGAGTCCGAAATGGGAATATGATCATCACCTTTGGAAACATGAGTCTAGACTTGAACATCTACAATGAAAACTCTCAAATTAGGGATGATGAAGAGATCCATGAGGTTAATTGGATTGGTAGTGTTGATAATTAACTCAATGAACATCAAGTAATTACCGAAGGATGGTTAAGTCAAGAAGAGGTTGATTTTATTTATTCACATGAGGGAAATTTGTCTCCTTGGATTGAATCTCTTTCAGATAGCTCTATTGATGAATTTCTAGAATCACCAATCAATGATACCATGGTTGAAATCAATAACATTGAGTCCATAGCCATTCATGACACTACTCTGGAAAATTTAGTGGATGAAAATTCTGTTCACAAGGAACCAATTTTGTCAAGAAATCTGAACAAAGAAACTAAGTTCAATACAAAGTCTCATCCTTTCTTGGAAAGTCATGACCAATATGATCTTGAATTTAAAGTCTTACCTTCATCACTAATGAATGCGTTCTTAGGGGACAATCAATCCTTTCCTATTGTCATTTCTTCCTCTCTTGAAGCCGATCATGAGAGGATGCTTCTAGATGTACTTAAGAGACACAAGAAATCCATTGGATGGAACCTATCTGATATTCCTGGGATTAGCCCACTTATCGGGACTCATAGAATTATTCTTGAATCTGAGTCAAATCCATGTCGTCAACCTCAGAGGCGACTCAATCCTAATCTCATGGAAGTAGTGAGAAAAGAACTTTTGAAATTGTTAAAAGCTGGTATCATCTATCCTATAGCTGAGAGTGAGTGGGTTAGCCCAATCCATGTGGTTCCAAAGAAGGATAGAATCACAGTAATAACCAACAAGGATGGAGAGATGCTTCCAACAAGGGTCAGTAGTGGATGGAGAGTTTGTATTGACTATAGGAAGCTCAACTCTTGTACCAAGAAAGACCATTTCCCCTTACCCTTTATTGATCAAGTCCTCGAGTGAGTGGTGGGTCATCAATTCTATTGCTTCCTATATGGATTCTCAGGGTATAATCAAATCAAATTCTCCTTAGAGGATCAAGGAAAAACAACCTTCATTTGTCCATTCGGCACTTTTTCCTTCAAGTACATGCCCTTTGGGTTATGTAATGCCCCTGGTACCTTCCAACGGTGCATGATGGGAATATTCTTAGATATTGTGGGTGATTTTTTAGAGGTCTTCATGGATGAATTCTCCATATTTTGGGATACTTTTTAGGGATGCCTTATAAATGTTTAAAAGGTTTTGTCAAGGTTAGAGGATAAGAATCTCATACTAAATTGGGTAAAATGCCATTTCATGGTAAGGGAAGGACTTGTTCTAGGTCATCTGGTATCTGGTAGAGGGATTGAAGTTGATAAAGCTAAGGTTGACATCATTTGTCACCTTCCCTCTCCTAAAACTTTTAAGTAAGTGAGGTCCTTCTTAGGACATGCTGGTTTTTATAGAAGGTTCATTAGGAATTTCAGATCTATTTCTCGACCACTTTGTGCTCTATTGGTAAAAGATGCTCCATTTTTATGGACAAAAAGCTATGAGGAATCATTCTATACACTCAATTCAACTCTTATATCTCCACCTATCATGCAATCTCCAAATTGGAAACTTCCTTTCGATCTCATGTGTGATGCAAGTGACTTCGCTGTAGGAGCAGTCTGAGGACAACGGTGTGAGAAAACTCCATGTGTCATTGTTTATGCAAGAAAATATTTAAATGATGCACAATTAAACTACACTAAAACTAAGAAAGATTTGCTTGTTGTTGTCTTTTCCTTAGAGAAATTCAGGTCTTATCTCTTAGGATCACCCATCATTGTCTTCACTGACCATTCAGCCCTAAAATACCTTTTCCAAAAACAAGATGCCAAGGCTAGATTGATTAGGTGGGTACTTATTCTTCAAGAGTTCGATTTAACCATTAAGGATAAAAAGGGTGTTGAAAATATTGTAGTTGATCACCTCTCTAGGATGGAATTCAAAGACAACTCACACCACCTCTCTGTGTCTGATTCATTTCCTGATGAGAACCTCTATTCAATGAGTGATTGCCCTTCGTATGCTGACATAGAAAACCATTTGGTGATGGGTGACATTCCAAAATTCCTGGGGACCCAATCTAAGAGTAAATTCTTTTCTGATGTCAAACACTATGTGTTTGATGATCCTTACCTCTTCAAGTTCTATCCTGATCAAATCATCAGGAGATGTATTCTCGAGTCTGAGCAAGAGTCCATTCTAAAATTTTGTCATGGAGAGGCATGTGGAAGACACTTTTCTACAAAGAAAACCACTGAAAAGGTCCTCCAAAGTGGTTTCTACTGGTCGAACATCACTAAGGATTCCTTCCAATTCTACAAAAGTTGTCCTCAGTGTCAGCAATTAGGATCCATTACCAAAAGGAATCAAATGCCCCTCACTCCCATTCTGGTCATTGAAATCTTTGATTGTTGGGGAATTGATTTCATGGGACCCTTTTCAAAATCTAAGGGATACCTATACATACTCTTAGCTATTGATTATGTCTCAAAATGGGTTTAAGCCATTCCCACCAAATCCAATGACCAAAATGTTGTGATCCGATTTCTGAAAGAGCATATATTTTCTCGATTTGGAATTCCTAGGGCTATAATCAGTGATCACGGAACCCATTTCTGTAACTGCCCATTTTCTTCACTCATGTCTAAGTATGGTATTACTCATAAATTTTCCACTGCATACCATCCTCAAACCAACGGTCAAGATGAGTTGGAAAATAGAGAAATTAAGAAAATTCTTGAAAAAACTGTCAATCCCTCTAGGAAAGATTGGTCTGAGAAACTCTTATATGCCCTTTGGGCATATTGAACTGCTTTCAAAACTATCCTAGGCATGTCACCGTATAGATTGGTTAATGTAAAAGCATGTCATTTACCTGTTAAAATTGAGCATAAGGCCTTTTGGGAAATAAAAAAAATGAACTTTGACATTTCATTGGCTGAAACAAAAAGGAAATTAGATCTTAATGAACTCGAGGAACTTAGGATGGAGGCTTATGAAAATTCTAGGATCAATAAATCTAAATTTCAAGCCTACCAATCTAGGAATCTCAAAGTCAAACACTTTGAACTGGGAAAATTTGTGCTCTTGTATAGTTAAAAACTTCATCTACACCCAGGAAAGCTAAGGTCCAGATGGTCTGGTCCATACCTAGTTCATCATGTGTACCCTCATGGGGAAATAGAGATTCAGGATCCCATAAGTGGTCATGTCTTCAAAGTCAATGGTCATAGGTTAAAACCATTCATTGAATCATTCAATAAACAAGAAACCAAGGAGGAGTTAACTGAGCCAACATATGAACCAGAGAAAAATTGATAGATTTAGGGTACAAGTTGGGCTAATGACGTTAAACAAAAGCACTACACGAGAGGCAACCCGTGGTTTTCATGTTTCCAATCACTGTGAATCATCTTTTGTTTCCTTCTACTTAATTTTGTTATTTTTTTATATAGACTGTTGACCTGTTCTTATTTTATGAGTAAGGATGGGTATGAAAGGGGAGCACTGTATTCATCCATGTCACGTGGTGTGATCCCTGATTAATACCTTACCCAGAAAATATAAAGAAGACAATGTATCATCAGTTTATTTTATTTTATTTATGTTTTTGTAGGTTAAAAAAATTAGACTCTTGACCTATTCTTATTTTATGAGTATATATGGGTATGAAAGGGGAGCACCGTATTCATCTGTGTCACACGGTGTGATCCCTGAGTAATACCTTACCCAGAAATTTAAAAGAAGACAATGTATCATTAGTTTGATTTAAAAAAAACATGGAAACCATAAAAATGATGGTACTTGGAATTAAATAAATCATTGTGTTGTTTGTTTTGTCTACTTTGTTCTTCTTTTTATGGTTCAGGAACTATTTTGGGTGATACATGTTCAATCAAGGAGGTTCCAACATCCCCCAAGAGATCAAAGGAGTAATCTGGAGCATCATGAACTTCAACTTCAAAAACCAGGTGAATTTGTTCCATGTTTATCATTTTCAATTTCCTCTTTGAAATCCTCTCCTACCCCCCATCTAACTTTTCTTTTCTTTAAACACTGGGGACAATGTTATTCTATGTTGGGGGAGATGAAATAAAAAATGATTTTTTTTTTATTTTGTGAATAAAAACAGGCATGAAAAGAAAAATTCCATTAACCTTGAACATGATAACACACATTGCAAACTCTGAAATTGGATATCAAATAATTATGCATGCCTTGATTCTGATTTTAATTCAAGTTTAAGTTCATGAACATAGTTTTTGGAAAGTGTGGTTTTCCAATGTGATTTTTCAAAGTTTACATTTTCATCCTCTTAATAAAAATGCCACAATGCACGTCTACTGGATCGTGGGTGTAAATTTGAGTTCTTGGGTCCCTTTCATTATAGCATAGGGTTCTGGGGTCACTTTTAGTTTAATTTTAGTATCCAAAAACAAAACAAAAAAAATAGGAAAAAAATAATAATGACCACATAGAGCAATGTTTTGTCCAAATGCATGGCGTTCGGCATTTGGAGATCGTGACTCCATAGTTGTCTTGCACAGAGTTAGTCTTTTCATATCTATTGTGGTTAAAAAAATCAAAAAAAAATGGATACACATCTTAAGGATTAATGTGATTCCCACCTAGCACTTCCATTTTTTCCCCTTGAACAATAAAATAGGCCCCATATCTTTTATGATGCACAACACTTTATCATGCTTAATTGGAATTGGATGAAATGTGGCGGTGAATTTGAACAAAGGAATGGGATTGGGCTTGGGATATGCTTATGGAACTAGATTGTTTTAAATTATTTTTATGGGTTTCATAATTTTTTTGGTATGAGATATTTGGGTGAGCAATGTGTATTAAAATGTTTTTGGAAAAGGGGATTTGAATTTCATATTTGTAATATATTTTGCTCGGGACTAGAAAAACTCAAGTTGGGGGGTGTGATTAGTCACTGAAAGTGGCTAATATTCATTTTTAATATCTTAATATTAATGTGTTTAAAAGTTTATAAACATCAATTTTAGTACAATTCAGAAATTGAACTTCATTTCCCATCATTGGGCAATTCATGCTTAAAGTGTCAATTTGGACCCCCTCAATAATTGCTTATGTAAATTACAATATTCATCATTTTAATTTGATATTTTGGTATATGATTCATCACTTTATTTGGAACATTTTTTCTTTTAGGTCTGATGGATGAATCACAAGGGAAGATGGAGATTTTTGCACCTGAATGCAGAAACTTGCTGGAAAAAGCATAATGGGCCTAAGGCCCATCAAACAAATGTGGGGCCCACAAAACAAGCCCAATGAAGCTAAAATTTATACAGTAGAAAGATAAAAATATTAGGATAATTTTATTAAACTGTGTCCAGATCTAATTCTGAAGTTTTCATGATGATAAAGGGATATGAAGTTGAGATTTAAATGGTGGACCTGACATTAATGCACATAAATCTGTTCCACCATTTCAACCATAACTTCCAAAATAATGTGAAAAAATTCCTGAAATTTTTAAAGATAATATAGGACATAAGGAAGAGAATATTTTTCTTCTAATACCCCTTAGTATTCGTCCTCATTAAATTCCAAATTCACATGTCAAAATGGTGGATGAATCTGGACAGTTTTCTGGGTCAAATTTGAAACGTCAATTTCCTTTTGATTATTCACCCTCCTTTTGACTCTATTAATTTTTGGGGGTGAATTAATTGTTGGGGGGTGGACCTAAGGCTCATTATAGGCCTATATAAGGAGCTGGTGGTGAAGGGAATAGGGGCAGATATTTTTCTTATCATCTTTTGTTGTTTGTTTCATTGTAAGGTTATGCGGCAAAAGTTCCTTTGTAATGTTTTCAATTTCCATGTAAGTTTTTTTTGTTCTTAATCAACATATTTCTCTTTTATATTTTCCATTAATTTATTAAAACTAAATTTTCACAAGCACAATGATATCTCTACTTTGTGGTGAATTAGTTCACACATAGGTGTGAATTTCATTCACACACACGGAGGAGTGCTCGTTATTTTCACGGTTTTAATTTCTTCAATCCAATTCTTGTAAGCCATCTTCCACCCACCATTGAGAGTATACCATCAATAGAGGGATAACCCTTTAATGGTCCGATCTTAGGAGGATGAAAAGGCTGGATTGAATTTTATTTTATGAACTAATTGTTGTTAATTGGATAATTAATTTAAGACATTCATTCTTCAGTTATTTATACTCTTCATCTTTACTGTGTTTGAGCAAACTAAATTCAATTACTAAATGACCATATACCTTGGAGAGATCGTGAATTTGGTTCTCTAAGTGTATAGGGTATTAGTAATTGTGTTTAGTAAGAACCAAACCATAAAATGATTAATGTAGTGTTATTTTTGAAGAATGGATTCATCAAGAATTAATAAAACCAAAATTGTCTAAAGAAGTAAAATTCATTCAATCCACCCCGAGAATAATCCTAAGATCAACCCATTTTCTTTGAATTGAATTCACTTAGGTTTATTAGTGTTCTTTAAAACCATCCAAAATCAAAACCAAAGTTGGCTACTTCATAGCCCATCCTTCACCAAATCATAGCGTCTCAAGGTTACTTCTTCGGTCCCTGTGGACACAACCCCTACATGTACTACATCGACCGCTTTTTACCAGTAGGGTAAATTTGGGTGCAACCAAGTTCCTTTAAACCACTCTATTTATATACATATATATACACACATATATCCTTTATACACACATACTCTCAAATCTGTTTTGTTGATATTTTCAAAAAAAACTTTTTTAGGTAAATTGTGAACCCACACAACCAACACACCCAAAAATTCACCAAATTACAAAAACAAAAAACCAATTAAATTGGTTAGATAAAACCCTTCTACTTTAAATGATACCTAGTAGCTTACATGTTAAATTCACATAACAAGGGTTGAAATTCCACATTTCCAAAATATGATTTCTATGCTCCCTTAATTTCCTTAAAATCTCTTTTCTTGAGCTACTCCTTACACCCAACTTTCATGGAGACTACTTCCACTTACAACTTGGAAAAAACATTATTAATATACATCAGGGGATTCTCCTTATTCTATCTGGATCTTCCTTTCATATCCTTGATTTTACCCTTTGTATTATTACTAGAACCGCAAATTTTTAAAGACTTTTCATCCATATTATTACTTACCAAATCAGTTTCAGGAATAAAATTAGGTAAATTTATTTGAGATGAGGTATACATATGATAAGGAGAAACTTTTGATAATTGGGACTCCATATAATCATATTATAGTATAACTTCTCTAAAACTATCATAGGATTATTCCTTTAAGAGAACCATGCCCTTTGTGGCCGAATTATCCTCAAAGGATCCAGGTTTCACCTATGATGATTCCTGAGTTTGGATGACTACCCCTACATGTGCCATTCATACTATGACCACCAATGCCTCACTAGTAAAATAAGTATAACACACTCATCCCTCCTAAAGATAAGTATTAGATGAAGCTTGAGAATACTATTACTGATCAGATTTCAAATTAATTGCTTCAATACAATCATGGAATTCTACCTTACCATGATACATAGTCTTTGTGATTGGATGATCCTCACCATCTCTAGATAAACTTCCTTGTATATGACATAGGTATCTTGATATCTATTGTATCACCAATAAAAGAACAATAAAACATTCATCCCTCCTCAATTTGAGTGATAACCAAATACTTGATCTTACCCATAGACTGAGAGTCCCTATAATAATTTAGTAAATAACAACCTTGAATAAAACATGAAGAACAATAATCCACTTGATTTTCTTAGATAATAGGTTTCTTAACTTTGAACTCATCATTGAAATAGAACTAAATAAACTCTGAATACTTCCTATATAAGTTGAACTCTACATACAAATGATCCTAAATAGGATGTTTCCCTTCAATCATTTTCTAATTGATGCACAAAAAAATTCTAAGAATTTCACCACAAAGTTTAATAACTGAAGGATTTTTTAAAGGAAGATAAAACTAAAGATTCCAAATCTAGAGGAATAAAAAAGGTGATTCATTACCAGAGTGAAAAATTAGGTGCCATCGATAGAGGTGGAGTTCGGCGGGGAGGAGGTCGCGGAGAGGTTGAGGGAGGAGGAGGGTGCAGAGAGGTAAAGGGAGGAAGAGGGTTGCGAATCGGAGGAGGAGTGGCAGCGTTCAACGGGGAGGAGGTTGTGGAGATCTCGAGAGAGGAGGTCACGGTGGTGTTCGGTGGGGAGGAGGTTGCAGAGAGCTCAAGGGAGTAGGTCGTAGTGACGTTCGGCCGGGAGGAGCTCAAGGGAGGAGGAGGGCATGGAGAGGTCAAGGGAGGAGGGGTCGCTTATTGGGGGAGGAGGAGCCCAATGCATATGCGGAAAAAAAATATTTTCCATAGTTTGTTAATTAAACCATGGATATAAACATACTATATCCACAAATCTATATAACTATGGTTATATATTCATGCTTATGGCTTAAATTTCTAGTAGTGAAAGTGTGAAAGGAATGTTTTTTTAATTTATACAACATGAATGGAATTTCCTATCATCGTGATGATTTAATTCTTTGGTTCTTTCTTTACAATATTAAAAGATTATTTTCAAAGAAAATGTTTTACTTCATATTTTCATAGTTTCTTTTTAGAAGTGAATTTCAAAGTGAAAAAAATATTTTTACTCAAAAATGTTTTTAATGATCTTTTTATGGAACTTATATTCATTAATGACAACAACCCTTTATTTTACTTATTCACCACTAGGTAAATATTTAAATGATATCATCCTTTGAATCATTCACTTACTTGTGATCATTATATATTTATTTTATCTTAAATATACATATTCTTGTATTGTGGATATGATTATTTCCTAAACCGTATACCATTTTTATATACAGTGTTTACATTGAAAGTTATTTGATTAACTAGGAAATATTGATAAATACTTATCCTTTATTCAATATAGATATTTATTAATAAGGGATATTGATTCATGAATTAAATTGATTTTTTGATATATGAGGAATGCTTTGGACATGAAAGTATGGGTGGGTACTATTTATAGAATTTCCCTCGATGCATTAATAGGTATCATGAGACAAATCAGTTTGAAAACCCTGATTGGTTTATACCCAGTAGTTTTAAACTTTCTTGTGAAAGGTCTTAATAGTGGAGGTAATTTTTTCCAAATTGGGTCCATTTGTAGCCAATAGTTTTAAAATGTCTTGTGAAAGGTCTTGATGGTAGAGATATCATGTGCCTAAGACATTATGTCCAATAATTGAGCATTTCATTCTTTTAGAATTTAGTTATTATTATTATCCATGAGATTTTTATTATGATATTATCTCTAGATTCATTTCATTCTGAGTTATTGATTAAATGGAATGTGTTTTTATTTATTTACCTTTCCATATTGATTATTCATTTTCTTATCATGATAGTCATGTTGTTTAAATGGCATGTGTGTTCAGTTATTTACCTTGTCATGTTGATTATGACTTATCTTATCATGATATTAAATTTTTTTAAATGGAATGTGTGTTCATTTATTTACCTTTCCATGTTTATTATGCTTGTTGATTAATGATAACTTCCATTTTACTTAACTCTTACTGAGCATTTGAGGTCACCCTTATTTTGTTTCTCTTCACTAGGAATCCATGAAGTGTACTATGATTTTTATGAAAGGATATTATTATTTAGTAATTTTTGTTTTTTAATGTAATATGGGAATCATATATGTATCTATTTTACCAAGACTACTAAACTATTTGGTCCTTTGGGATGTGATTCCTTGTATTTAGTATCAATTTAATAAAGTAACCACCAACTCTGGGTTATTGGGGATGGGTTCATTACAATTATTCATATGATAAATTCATTGGACTTATAAGTGATGGGTGGGGCCTGTAATTACATATACCCTTGATGCATTGGTAGGTCTTATGAGACAAACTAGCATGGGTATTTGATGTATATCACCCCAATTATTTGTGATGTTTTAGAACAATACCTTGACAGTATGTTTATGATGTATTGGAACAAGGACTTGATGATGTTATTATGATGTCTAGAATTATGCGTTCCATCATTATGAAACCAATTATTATTATTCATGCAATTATTTATGTTCCTATATTATCCATATATATATTCCTATTTTATGTATTAGTTATATATAATATTTGATTATTTTTTATCTCTATCATATTATTTATGCTTTATTTATTATGTGATATATTCTATTGTAAGTTTTCCCTTACTAAGAATATGATCTCACCCCTTAGTATGTTTTCCTTTCCCTGAGATACCAAGAAGGGATCTATTAATGATTTCAAGGATATGATAGAATAAATAATAAAATTCTCACAAGAATTTTAAAATTTTATTTGTTAGTCGGAGTAGGGGAAAATGGAAAGAGGGGGTTGAGTTTCCTTATAAAAAATAAAGTGATAAAAAAAATGAAAATTTCAAAAAAAACAATTACTATACGAAAAAATGATAATACAATAAATTTGATCCATATCAAGAAATCAATATCAAAGTTATTTAAGCCATTAAGCACAGTGGATAGAGAGTGTATCAAATTTATGTAATTTATGTGTATCAATATTAGAATGATGTAATGAATAAATATAAAGAGAAGGTGAAAAAAATTTGATAAGGTGTTAGAAAATAGTACATGAGGTGTGCTTATGTCTTCACCCCTCAATTAGATAGATATGTCTTATTAGACATTCCCTTAACTTTGATGGAAATCCAAGAAACAACTTCCCTTAGTTTTAATGGAGATACAAGAACCAAACTTCCCTTGGTTTTATCGAAAGCCTAAGAACCAAACTTTCCTTATTTTTAATGAAAACTCAAGAACCAAAAATTCTCTCAGTTTTAACAAAAACCCAATAACCAAAGATATAAGGATGTTTGAGAAAAGAGAGATTTTCTTAGTGAAATACTTTACAAATTTGTTCTTTTATTTCTCTAGAAAGATGGATACCAATGAGAGAGAGAGAGAGAGTTGAAAGTATTTGATATATGGAAGTGGATAATGGCTCTTGAGAGGATTACTTGGAGAAAGATAGAGCTTCATCATTGATTTAATCAAAGAGTTGTTGCACAAGGTTGTTCTTAAGATCCAAGAACCCAAGGCCTACTTTTATATGCTTAAAGTGGATTAGGAATGTTTTGGAATTATTTGGTTTGATCTTCATCATTAAAGAGATGAGTGGGAAATTTTTTGACCATCATAAATGCTTCCTTGGAGACTATGTCCTGACGCCATCAGATACCTGGTAGACTCAACTGGGTAGATGATGGCCTACCTAACAGAATATACTATTGTATATATCCCACTGATTGGATGATGCACCTCTACTGGTTGGTCGGTTTACCTTCATTGATAGTTCAGTGCACCTCCACTGGCTGGCTAGTAGACTTCTAGTGGAAGAGGGAATTCTGTCCATTCTGCCTTCTAGTCGGTGTTGCTTGTACATCACCAAATTCAACTAGATCCACTTCAAGATTTGATTAAGGCATTCTATGGATCTTCAAACATGATTCCGTGATTTTGAGACATGAAATATGACATGAACAAGCTTTCAATAAGATAAATAAGTTTCCTATGAATTGAAGTTAATAAATCCATTAGAATTATTAATAAAATGACTTAAAGTCAAATTGAGGAGTCTGAAAATCACTCAAATGAAAACATTAGAAACACGAGATAGTGTTTTTGATCATGATACACCATGATAGAGAGAGAGGTACAACATTCTCCCTCTTTTTGATGATCACAAACACTTAACATAAAATGATAAATTAAGTGTAAATCAAGAGTTAATGATACATTAAATTAATTCAAGATATTATAATTTAACATGCTCAAGAGATTAACATAAATATTTTAAACATGCTCAAGAGATAAACTAATTTATCCCAAAAAACCAAGAAGCACCCCCCCTTGAAATAAAACATTTCCCCCTTTAACCCAATAAAACAATTTGAAATAAAAAAACACTTAAAACTTATCCCCCTTTGTAATTATCAAAAAGGAAACGAGGAAGGGGAAATAGAAATGAGTTTCTAATAAATAATAAGATCATTCCATGAGATAGACATGTAAAACATGCTTAATATTTTCAAGTTATCACATTCTTAGAAAAAGATAAAACATTAATAAAATGATAATACAAGGGAGTAAATAGGAATAGATCATTAAAATAACTCCCCTTATATAAAAAAAATAGATCATGTACCACAAGGATAAATGAAAAAAAGTTAAAAACAATTATAACATGCAATATTATCACCCCCTTAATGATTACCATAAACTTAAAAATAAAGATAAGAGAATAGGCATGTAAAACATAAACAAACATAAGATTGAAATAAGTAAATCATTTGAGATGAAATAGAAATAAAACAATGATGATCACATCATCTCAATTATAAAAGAAAATATAAGAGTGAATCTCAAGTTTTTAAAGAGAAAATAGTTAAAAAGAAAATTTTTAAAAGCAAGAAAAAAAAGAAAAATATGAAGAAAAAAAAAGAAAAATAAATAAATTTTAGAAAAAATAATAAAAAGTAAATTTAAAAAATATAAGAAAAGAAAAAGAAAGCGATAATAAAAGAAATTTTCAAACAAAATTGAGAGAGATAAAATAAGGGAAAACAAAATAGAAAATTTTAAGAATGATTTTAAAAGAATAAGATCTCTCCTATTTTCAGAAAAAAGAAAACATATATGAGAGAGTGAGTGGGGGAGATCTTGAAATTAAGTTTAAAAGAGAAATATAAAAAAAATCAAAAAACCTGTTTCCCTATAGATCAAGTTTAAGGTCCAAATTTATCCAAAAATGAAAGAGTTAGGCTCCTCATCAATTAGAACATTAAACAATAGGGTCAATATGGATAGAGTTGATCAATTATTTTAAGGGTAAAATCGCTAATTTTATTAAGAACCCACCAAAAGATATGTCAATAAAGATCAGTGGAATATCTAAACAAAAATTCAAAAGCAAGTGCATTTTTATAATCAAGTTATTAGGTCTGACTGTGTGAACACAATGGATAGTAGACATATCTAATTTATTCACTTTATGTGTATCAATATTAGAATGATACAATGTGTAAATATAAAGAGAGTGTGAACACAATTTGATAAGGAGTTTTTCAATATCACATGATCTCCCCCTATGTCTCCATACCTCAATTAGAGTGATGTGTATTATTAGATATTTCCTTGGTTTTAATAGAGACCCAAGAACTAAATTATATTGTTTTTAACAGAGACCTAATAACCAAACTTCCCTTATTTTTAACAAAAAACCAAGAACCAAACTTTCCTTAGTTTTAACGAAAACCCAAGAACCAAAACATCCCTTGGTTTTAATGGAAACCCAAGAACCAAATATAGAAATATGTTTGAAAAAAGAGATATTTTCTTAGCATAAAACCTTTACAAAGTTACCCTTCTATATCTTTATAAAGATGGATACAATCGAGGGAGATAGAGAGTGTGTGCTGAGATCCTTTGAGATAAGAAAATGTAAAATGGCTCTTGAGAGGATGGGATTGAGAAATCTAGAGATTCGACATTGATATGATCAAAGAGTTGTTTCACAATTTTGTTCTTAAGATATAATCACCCAAGGACCCCTTTACAGGCTTCAATGGGATCAGGAATATTATGAAATTATTTGGGTCAAGTTGGGGCATTAAAGAGGCAAGAGGGATCTTTTTTACTATCATAAATGCTTCCTTGGAGAGTCTGTCCTAGAGCCACTGGATACCCAATTGTAACGACCCAAAATTTTGAATATATCTTGTTTCCTAATTTTGTGTGTTGTTTTATTTTATACTCAACAAAACTGTTTCATTTAATAACATGAGTATAATTAAAATGAGACTGTTGGGTTTCGATTATTATATGACCGTTGGTCAATAAGACCGCTAGAAACTAAACGTTTCGATTATTGTCTCTAAATACAAGTGATCTTGGTTAATTAATATAGAAAGAAGATTTGATGGCCTCATCTAGTAGTCTCAGGCCAATCGAATCCCATCTAACGGAACTTGGGAAGGAGGTAGCACCACTGGTCTTTGCTCTGGACCAAACCCAAGTCGAACTTCATCGTGTGAAGCTATAACGGAATCGCCTTCGCGAGAAGTTCAAACTGATAGAAATTACTACTTGTGTAATGTTGGACGAGTCGCCCCAAGATTCTATCACCCTAGCACACCTTAATCTTAGGTCCTATGCTGGTGTTATAAGGGGCTATGTAACGAGACCGTAACAGCCTTGTGTAATCATTTTATTTAAATAAAAATTGTGATTTCTTCTTATGATGAAGTTCGTGAATTTTCAAATGTCTGGATAAATATAGTATGCATATTTTTTATGAATTCTAGAAAAAAGATATTTGAAAATATTTATGTAAACCTTAGATAATTAATTATGTGTAATGATTTTCAAAAAAAGTTCTTCTACAATTATGTTCAGTACGAAATTTAGAGTCTAATAAGATCAACTTAATTTTTGATGAATAGTAAATTATGAATAGTGATTTTATGCTTAGGATTAGTAATGTGACCAAATGGATTAGTAATCTCACTTCAAAAAAGTATTAATATAATATAGGCACCTCGATTAAGTAATGTGATTCAATAAAATAGGTAAATAACTGTTTCAGAAATTATTAGTCAAGTGTTAGTTTTTTCAGGTGAATAGTATTTTTTAATTAAAAATTAAATTAAAAATATTTATAAAATTATTTTTATAAAATGGATTTCATTTTTGAACTCAGAGCATCGATATTATGTTAAGGTAATTTTTGAGGATTTTTCTAAAAAAGTTGAATTTTCGATGAATAGTGTATTTATTTAAAACTTAAATTAAAAATATTTAGAAAATTATTTTTATAAAATGGAGTTTATTTATTAAATCAGATCATCGATATTTGGTTAAGGTGAAATTTTTGGATTTTTCTGAGAAAGTTGAATTTTCGATGAATAGTGAAAATACAGTTTTTAAGTTACGGGTGTTTAATAACATCATTAAATGATGTATTAAGTATGTAATCAATATGTTAGACTTATGAATAGTAAGATAAGGTATGAGGTGTTCCAAGTGGCCAATACCATGGTCAAATACCATGGTCAAGCCCATGGTTTTTCCAATACCACCAATGAGGTGTCTCTTGGCCATTAATGCCTTGTCCCCTCACTTTCCCTATAAATACCCACCCTTTCCTCCTTTAGTTTTCACTCCCAAATCTCACCCAACAAATATATGGTCTCATTACCTCACAAGGAGTCCTCCCAAGGTTCCCCCAATCCCTCAAGGTCCCGACCTTCGAGTTTTAAAAGATACGTTTTAAGGTAAGGGGTCCTACCTCTCTCTTTCTTTCCAAGTACTCTCTTTTGTGTCATTTCTTTTAAACCTAAAGTACTTATGTTGGGGATGTTCTTTTATATTCATCCTACTTTCCTTTTCATTTTAATTTTATGAGAGATCCCCTCTTGCTCTCATCAATTCATTTTAAGAATGTTTAAGTGGCGTCGTTAGGCTGCTGAATTTTTAAGGGATTCTTTCACCCTTCTCATTTTCAAGATCTATTTTCATGTGAAGTCTTTCAAGTTTCTTTTTATTATGTTGGGGTATTATCTATATATCTATAATATTTATCTTTTATGTTCATATTATTAGAGACCCTATTTTATCTCATCAATTCATTTTTTTGAAGTTTTAAGTAGTGTTGTTAGGCTGCCGAATTTTTAAGGGGTTCTTTCACCCTTCTCGTTTTCAAGATCTATTTTCATGTCAAGTCTTTTAAGTTCCTTTTTATTTTGTTGGGGTATGATCTATATATCTATCATACTGATCTTTTATGTTCATATGATGAGAGACCCTATTTGATCTCATCAATTCATTTTTTTTTTTTGAGGTTTTAAAGTGACGTTGTTAGGCTGCCGAATTTTCATAAGAGAAATCTTATTTTTTTCTTCCTTCAATGTTTTTCATTTCATATGGTATGTCTTTAAAATTCCATTACCATGTTATTATATCCATTATATTTTATCCCTCTACTATTTTAAGGATCATTTATGAGTGGGTGACCCATGTCCCCTCTCTTTTCAAAATTTTCTAAAACCTTGTAACATAGTTGTTATGCTGTAGAATTTTCGTCTCAAAATACCTCTCTATTCTTCTCAAATTATTTTATTTTATTAATTGAATACTCAAATATCTTTCTTCTACAGGGGTATTCACATATATATCAATATGTTCTATTTTAAATTCTGGTATTTACATACAGGAAACCCGCTTTCCTTTTCTGTGGGTTTAAAGTGACATAAAGATCATGTCTTTAAAGCAGTTTTGAAAACGTTGTGATTATGAAAGGAAATCCATTTCTTTTATTCTATATGGTTTATTTATAAAATGTTTTATGATGATATATGTGGATCACGTGATAATAAAGGCAAATTTAAGGGTTCTCCCTGATAGCACTCTAATGCATTGAGTAAAGACTTAATCTCTATAGATGACTATTTTTAACGACGCCTTGGTGAATAACCTTGGTAATTTTTAATGACACCTTGGGGATGGACCTTGGTGAAACGGAAATGATTGTCGATGTTAAATGTTGTAGACACATATTCAAGTTATGAAACACGTTATTTTTATTATGATATGCCTCATGATCTCTTTCTCATTCCTTAAAGTTATTTTTCATGACTTTTGATGTGTCTCAAGTTCTCATGTAAAATGTTTCTCTTGTTTCCCTTACTGGGCCTTCCGCTCACCCTTTCCTTTGATGTATGCTCCTAGGTTATGAGATGTTGTAATGAACATAATATTAACAAATGAACAAGCCTTTCAAGTGTTTAAGAAGAATTTTTTTTATCTCATGTAATAAGTTCCTGGTTTCCAAGACACTAAACCTTAAAGATCCTCAGTTTTGTATAATGTAATGAAAGTTTATGTGATAAAAAGGCAAGATTCTATAGTTGGTATCAAAGGATGGTTTAGTTATTTGTGGAAATTAGGATATGAAAACTTTAGGAATAACCCTACAGAAAAGTTTAAAAATAGGAAATATTCCTGGTATTTTGGTGAGTATTGAGTAAGGGGTTGCCAATCAAATACATCCATGTCTGGATACGAGCAGGTAGAGGTGGCTCTGGCACAAATGTACATAGGGGTAAAACCCAAAAACTCCGCTTTGAGCTAGACTCTAATGGGAACTGGTACACGACAACGGACCTTGCTGCACTCTTGGTTATGACACTCCTGGGGGATGCGCTTTGGTAAATTCATAAGCTTAGTATGAACCATTATTAAAGGAACAAAGATAAAATAAAATAAAGATTCACATAAGAATATATGATCATGGATAATCTAGATTGGAACTTAGGGGATCACAAGTTAGGGTATACTTTACTTCTACAATTTTATCCTTCTATGCTTAAAGTTTCCTTTTAATGATTATTGGCTAAGTATTTAAGCCCCTAATTATACTTTCTTTTCTTAGTTAATGGCAGGAAATGGAAGAACATGTTCCAACAACCAATGTGATAGGAAATGTGATGATTTCCCTATTAATGTGACAGAGATGACGAGAGATCAAGTTGAACATATTGTGATTATGCCAAACCAGCTATCAAAAATCACAATTAATAATTGGTACATAGTTGAATGCCCAAATTCATCAAGGAAGAAAAAGACAAAGTCTCAAGGATGTTCATCTGATAAAGTTGATAAGGGAAAGAAGACCCAATTTTCTTTTTGCAAAAATTGTGGGAAGAGGAACCAAGGAGAATGTCACAAAGGAACCGGGAGATGTTTTAAGTGTGGGAAGATAGGGCATAAAGTAGCCAATTGCTTTAAAAATGGATAATGTAATGAATAGAGATAAGGTTCGATCTAATGTACCTTATACTTTTCAATATCGTAAATGTGGAGAAGTTGGAAATTATCCAAGGCAATGCTCTCTTGGAAGGGATGAGAAACATGATGAGCATCAACAATCTTCAAGGACAAGGGAATAATGCAAGTCCTATGCTGAGATGGATCATGATGACTGAAGTACATGTAACTTCTTCACAATAATTGTCTATGTCATGTTGTATTTTAGTTCGTGCTCTATGAGTATATCTTTTATGTTTTCTAAGATCATCAAGTTGATACCTAAGATGATTTTATATTATTAAGGAAAAAATATATTGTTATGTACCACATATTGATGTAGTGAAGTTGTTCTTAAAAAAAGGTGATTAGGGGATTAAAAGATGATTATTATTTTGGAAGACGTTCACTATTTTGGGAACCCTATATGATCGAGGTAAATAGATTACTATGGTATTTTTTTTTTTTTGAGGAGTAAAGGTTGACTTATATTTTGAATAATCGATGAATTTAAGGTGAACTTATGGTAATTTATGTTACTTATGGAAATGATTAACCTATCTTGGGTAAAATGTGATTAGGTTAGTTAATTTTGTTATAAGATGATAAGAGTGGTTGATTTTGTTTGGAGATGAACGATAAAGTCTATCTTGGAAGACTATGTTATGAGATCGTTCTTATAATTGGGTTTCAATCTTAGTTTGGTTTATTTTGAGGAATTTTAAGAATAGTTATTTATCAAATGGTCTATGATGAACTTTGGGTAGTACTGTGGAATTTTGAAGATTTAAAGAATTTTTCCTTCCTATGGGATTATTTCTTTTTGAAGAGTTGTTTTATCTTACCCCTTTTGTTTTTGGGATAATTTTTAAAGATAGAAGAAATAGATAGTTAATATTTTGTGGATTATGTGATTCTCTAGAAGATGATTCTTGTGCTTTGATGAGACCAAGTAGTTTTGAATGCTCATCATTTAGAGAAAAGATTAGTTTTGGTAGAAAATTATTAAAGGATGAAACTCTACATGAAGGTAGGTATATTTCCTTATGTTTTTATTCTATGTAGTAAATGAATTCCTTAAAATTATGAAAAGGAACGTAAACCAAAAACGTTGTTGGTTTACGTTTCCTACTGGGTAATCAAAGACCGTTTACATACATCATAATTTTGTGATTTTCTTGTGGTTAACTTTCTCCTAATCATGTTTTCTATCACTCTCCCTCAGAACTTGACCCTTTGTTTTCTCTTCCATGTCCATGTTTTCCTACATGGAATCCTAGTGTGGGTTAACTCGGGTGACCTTTATACTTCCCTTTCTTTCTTTTAAAGTAATAGTTTTACTGACTCCTTTTCCGATGTGAGAATTTCAATGAAATTTCCAAAACCAATTTTAAAATTGCGAGGACGCAATTTCTTAAGGGGGGAAGAATGTAACGACTCGAAATTTTGAATAAATCTTGTTTCCTAATTTTGTGTGTTATTTTATTTTATACTCAACAAAACTGTTTCATTTGATAATATGAGTATAATTAAAATAAGACCATTGGGTTTCGACTGTTATATGACCGTTGGTTAATATGACCGCTGGAAACTAAACGTTTCGATTATTGTCTCTAAATACAAGTGATCTTGGTTAATTAATATAGAAAGAAGATTCGATGGCCTCATCCAGTAGTCTCGGTCCAATCGAAGCCCATCTAACGGAACTTGGGAAGGAGGTAGCACCACTGGGCTTTGCTCTGGACCAAACCCAAGCCGAACTTCATCGTGTGAAGATATAACGGAATCGCTTTCGCTAGAAGTTCAAACTGATAGAAATTACTACTCATGCAATGTTGGCCGAGCCTCCCCAAGATTCTATCACCCTAGCACAGCTTACTCTTAGGTCCTATGCTGCTGTTATAAAGGGCTATGTAATGAGACCGTAACAACCTTGTGTAATCCTTTGATTTAAATAAAAATTGTGATTTATTCTTATGATGAAGTTCGTGAATTTTCAAATGTCCAGATAAATATAATATGCATATTTTTGATGAATTCTAGAAAAGGGATATTTGAAAATATTTATGTAAACCTTAGATAATTAATTATGTGTAATGATTTTCAAAAAAAGGACTTCTACAATTATGTTCAGTACGAAATTTAGAGTCTAATAAGATCAACTTATTTTTTGATGAATAGTAAATTATGAATAGTGATTTTATGATTAGGATTAGTAATGTGACTAAATGGATTAGTAATCTCACTTAAAGAAAGTATTAATATAATCTAGGCACCTTGATTAAGTAATGTGATTCAATAAAATAGGTAAATAACTGTTTCAGAAATTATTAGTCAAGTATTAGTTTTTTCAGGTGAATAGTGTTTTTTAATTAAAAATTAAATTAAAAATATTTAGAAAATTATTTTTATAAAATGGATTTCATTTTTGAACTCAGAGCATTGATATTATGTTAAGGTAATTTTTGGGGATTTTTCTGAAAAAGTTGAATTTTCGATGAATAGTGTATTTATTTAAAAATTAAATTAAAAATATTTAGAAAATTATTTTTATAAAATGGAGTTCATTGTTGAAATCAGAGCATCGATATTTGGTTAAGGTGAAATTTTGGGATTTTGCTGAGAAAGTTGAATTTTCGATGAATTGTGAAAATACAGTTTTTAAGTTACGGGTGTTTAATGACATCATTAAATGATGTATTAAGTATTTAATCAATATGGTCGACTTATTAATAGTAAGATAAGTTATGAGGTGTCCCAAGTGGCCAATACCATGGGCAAGCCCATGGTTTTGCCAATACCACCAATGAGGTGTCTCTTGACCATTAATGCCTTGTCCCCTCACTTTCCCTATAAATACCCACCCTTTCCTCCTTTATTTTTCACTCCCAACTCTCCCCCAACTAAGCTCTGGTATCATTACCTCCCAAGGAGTCCTCCCAAGGTTCCCCCAAGCCCTCAAGGTCCCGACCTTCGAGTTTTAAGAGATGTGTTTTAAGGTAAGGGATCATAGCTCTGTCTTTCTTTCCAAGTACTCTCTTTTATGTCATTTCTTTTAAGACCCAAGTTATTATGTTGGGTATGTTCTTTTATATTCATCCTACTGTACTTTTCAATTTCATTTGATGAGAGACCCCCTTTTTCTCTCATCAATTCATTTTAAGAATGTTTAAGTGGCGCTGTTAGGCTGCCGAATTTTTAAGGGATTCTTTCACCCTTCTTGTTTTCAAGATCTATTTTCATGTCAAGTCTTTCAAGTTTCTTTTTATTATGTTGGGGTATGATATATATATCAATAATATTTATCTTTTATGTTAATATGATTATATATCCTATTTGATCTCATCAATTCATTTTTTTTGAAGTTTTAAGTAGCGTTGTTAGGCTGCCGAATTTTTAAGGGGTTCTTTCACCCTTCTCGTTTTCAAGATCTATTTTCATGTCAAGTCTTTTAAGTTCCTTTTTATTTTTTGGGGGTATTATCTATATATCTATGATACTGATCTTTTATGTTCATATTATTAGAGACCCTATTTGATCTCGTCAACTCATTTTTTTTGAAGTTTTAAAGTGACGTCGTTAGGCTGCAGAATTTTCGTAAGAGAAATCTTATTTTTTTTCTTCCTTCAATGTTTTTCATTTAATATGGTATGTCTTTAAAATTTAATTACCATGTTCTTATATCCATTATATTCTGTCCCTCTACTATTTTAAGGATCATTTATGAGTGGGTGACCCATGTCCCCTCTCTTTTCAAAATTTTCTAAAACCCTATAACATAGTCGTTATGCTGTAGAATTTTTGTCTCAAAATGCCTCTCTATTTTTCTCAAATTCTTTTATTTTATTAATTGAATACTCAAATCTCTTTATTATACAGGGTTATTCACATATATATCAATATGTTCTATTTTAAATTCTGGGATTTACATACAGGAAACCCGCTTTCCTTTTTCGTGGGTTTAAAGTGACATAAAGATCATGTCTTTAAAGCAGTTTTGAAAACATTATGATTATGAAAGGAAACCCATTTCTTTTATGCTATATGGGTTATTTATGAAATGTTTTATGATGATATATATGTATCACATGATAATAAAGGAAAATTTAAGGGTGCTCCCTGATAGCGCTCCAATTCATTGGGTAAAGACTTAATCTCTAGAGATGACCATTTTTAACGACACCCTGGTGAATAACCTTGGTAATTTTTAATGACACCTTGGGGATGGACCTTGGTGAAACGGAAATGATTGTTGATGTTAAATGTTGTAGCCACATCTTCAAGTTATGAAACACGTTATTTTTATTATGATATGCCTCATGATCTCTTTCTTATTCCTTAAAGTTATTTTTCATGACTTTTGATGTGTCTCAAGTTCTCGTGTAAAATGTTTCCCTTGTTTCCCTTACTAGGAATTCCCTCACCCTTTCCTTTGATGTATGCTCCCAGGTTTTGAGATTCTGTAATAAACTTAGGATGAATAAATGAAGAAGCCTTTCAAGTGTTTAAGAAGAATTTTTTTTTGTCTCGTGTAATAAGTTCCTGGTTTCCAAGACACTAAACCTTAAAGATCCTTGGTTTTGTATAATGTAATGAAATTTTATGTGATAAAAAGGCGGGATTCTATACCAATAGCCTTCATCGGGTAGTCAGTGGACTACCTAGAATAATATACTAATAGATATATTCCATCGATTGGCTAGTGCACCACCACCCATTGGTCGGTGGACTTCTAGAGGAATATAGAATTTTTTCCATGCCACCGACTAGTTGGAGCTACCTACACTTCACCAACTTCAACTAGAGCCCCTCCAAGATTCTACTAAGTATTTTTGTGGATCTTCAAACATGATTCCATGATCTTGATACATGAAATATGACATGAAAAATCTTTTAACAAGATCAATAAGTAACATTTGAATTAACTTTAAGAACTCCATTGGAACCATTAAAAATATGACTTAAAGTCAAATTGAGGAGTCTTAAAATATCTTAAATGAAAACATTAGATACACAAGATAGTGTATTTTATCATGAAAACACCATGAGAGAGAGTAATACAACATTATTTTTATGTTTTTAAATGTAATTTGAAAATCATGTATGTATCTAGCTCCCCAAGACTGCTAAACTATTCGATCCTTTGGGATGTGATCTCTTGTATCTTGTACTAATATAGTAAGATTGACATCGGCTCGGGGATACTGGATTTGGGTTGTTACAATTGGTATCAAAGTAAATTTATTGGGATTCTTGGGAACTAGATTTAGAAAAACATAGATTAGAGAACATATCCTTATGATAGATTCTAGAGATAAGTCTAATTATATAGTAATATTATGAAGCTTTGGTAAAGTAGAGATTATGCGGTTTTCCTAGAAAATACATCCCTATCTAGATACTAGAAAGTGGATATGGTTGTGGCATAGATGCGCCTAGGGATAACAACTTTGAAAGAGGAGATTGGGTATTAACTCAATTACCACCGGTGCATGATCAGTGAACCTAAGACTATACACCTGACTAGACAGTTCTGGGGGGATATTCTTGGGTTAATTCAAAAAAAAATTATGAACCATTATGATGAATGAGAGTATATAACCTATAAAAACTTATGAAATTCTATATTCATATGGGTTAACCCTAAAGTGTCATGGGATGATAAGTATAAGGTTGATCATAAGTTTAAAGGCATAAATACCCCTTTTGAGGTTTTATGTGATGGGAGTTTAATATTATTAAGGATATTTTTGGAGAATTTTATGGGAATAAAACCCTTTAGTTTAGTATATGTTTTATTGAAAAGGTTATTTGAGGAATAATGCTTTTATATTTTGTGTACATATGTTTAAAGGTATCGATAACTTTAAGGGTTAATATGATCTTTGATGTTGAGGTAATTATGAGTTATTTCAATTTGGGAACATATGTTTTATCATATAAATTACCATGGGTTTGAAAACTGATTTGGTGAATAAGTGATTAAAGTTATTTCGGAAGAAATTTACTATATTTTTAGAGAGCATTATATGATTAAGGTAAATTAAATAATATTTTCTAATATAGGATTCCATTTGAGGAATAAATATTGAGTTAAATTGTGGAAGCATATATGTTTTTTGTAGTGGTTTTATTGTGATTCAGGTTATTTTGGGAAATGATTAGTATATTCTAGAAAATATATGATTATCATATATACATTTTGGTATGTGACTTTATAAGTGATTAATGTTTTTTTGAGATAAATATTAAGTTTATCTTGTAATAATGTGTAATCAAATCATTCTAATCTTTCGGTTTCAATTTGGTTCATCATATTTTGAATATTTTTAAGGTTAGTTAAACTTTGGGTGTTTTTTTTTGAAGCATTGGATATCAATGTAGTATTTCTATGTATGAAAGTTTATTTATATTGGATATTATCTCATATTATGCTAACCTTTTTTTGGTTAATTGAGAGAAACAAGAGGAATAATTTTTCATCCCCTTGTGGATCTTATGATCCATTAAAAGTTAATTTTAATGCTTTAAGCATGAAAAAACATCTTAAATATTCATTTATTGGGGTAAGATATGATATATAAGTGAAATTTTATTTAAGTGCAATAAAATGATAAATTTTTGCTTATGAAATGGAAAAAAACAAGTGAGTATATTTTCTCGTGTTTTTTTTATCTTGAGAGTAAAAGAATCCCTCAACTCTAGGAAAATAATCTTGAAAAAATGTTATCCTTTTAACTTTATTTATGATGAATTGATGGTTTTATTTATCCCTTGCTGATTTATGGTTTTGTGGTCATTAACTTTCTCATGATCATGTTCTTCATCACTCTCTGTAATTCCTTGGATGTTATTTTTATCCTCCATGTACATATTCTCAGTTCCCGTCAATGTTCTCCTTTTGGGGAACTTGATTATGTGTTATTATAGGTGAAATTTATATTTATATTTTCCTGTTTTAAAAATGATTTTTTATTATTCTTTTTTCAATGTGGGTTTTCAACAAAGGTATCTTTAAATACTAAAAATGTTTTCCTTTTATGATCATATGTTTTATCTTTCACTCCTTGGAATTGAAAAAAAATGTTTTAAACCTTTTTTATTGCACGTGAGAAAAAAATTACAAGGATGAAATTTATTTAAGTGGGTGGATTTATCACCTCAAAAATATAGTTTAAAATAATACTATTCTTGATAGTTATCTTAACACGCAACACCGAGATTTAATCAAACTGTGATATACTATAAAAATATTATTATTTAAATGTGGCCATTATAACCTAGTAGTTAAATTGGAGGTATGAATATGAATAACCATGTTATGAAAAATATGTATAAATATTCAATATAATTCACATGTATTTATTAATTCATAATAAATATGTATTTAATTTTCAGTAAAGACGTTTTATGCTTCAAAAATATGTTTTCTACAAAAATGGTTTTATTGAATTTTGTCGGAAGACATTATAATTAATTTCTATCATTTTTAGAAATTATATTTGAGTCAATGAATATCATTTTTTAAATCATTAGGTCAATATTATATGAGGGTGAATTTTTGGGATTTTTCTAAAAATGTTTATTGTTCAATGAATCGTGAAAAATACCAATTTTTGTAAAACTATCATTTCTTTTCATTAAATAAATTAATTTAAAAGTCTCATTATGTTTTTTATTTGATTTTAAAATTACATAATATTCATTTTATTAAACATAATCTATATAATTCCATAATAATCAAAATTATATTTGATTTCGCTATAATTTTATTTTTATTCTTAAAATGAAATTTTTAAAAAACTGTTTTTCATTGCATTTTATGTATTTATATTAAAATTTATTTATATCACTTATAGAAATTGAATATTGAAAAATATATTACATATTTAGAATAATTATGTTAAAATTTTATAAATATGACCTTTTTTTATCATTATTAATAGTAACCATGGTAAAGATTTGTCACAACGGTAAGGGTAAAACAGATAAAACGGGGTTAAAACTATGAGATAAGGTCTCAAAATCAACCAAAAACTTACTTTTATTTCATTTTATGAGATTAATTCGACCATATATATCATAAATTTTAATATATTTCATTTTGGTTCCATTTTCCATTGATAATGAAATTTATATTAATTTAAGTAAAGAATAGATATAAAATGTCGCTCTCTTGATTTTATTTTCTCTTATATTTTTTCATAGGTATAAAGTGTAGTTATGATGGAATATAAAATTTTATTTTAGATATAGATAAATTAATTATATGATGTTAATTTATTTATAATTTTTGGTGATGGTATAATTACCTTAAATGTTTACGCAACGCTGACTCAGTGCTTGTACAGGCATTATGAAAAATCTAGTAAATGATTTTAAAAAAAATAAAAGAAATATATATTTGGATAAATTATGATTTTATATGGATTTTATGGTTAATTATAATGTATAATTTATGTTTAAATAGTTTATATTTGAAATCTGTTTTAGTATTGATGACTTTAAAGTAACATTAAATGAATAGTCCCAAAAATGGCTTTAATGGTATTTTATGTTAAATAATATGTTATTAAATGATTTTAAAAATAAAAAAAAATATTGAAAGAGGATGGGTGGAATGATAAATGGTCTAAAATGTTATACATGGACCATTTGTGAGCCTCTTTTCATGTTATAATTAAATTTATTACCCTTAAAGGCTAAAAAATGTGTTACCATGATTAAAGTTAAAAAGGGTTAGCGAAGGGGTTAAACCAAAATACAAGGTTTAAAATGAAACCAAAACCTATATAAATTTTATTAAATGGTGATATTTATTCTTTAATATTTTTATTCTACTCCATCTCCATTTGGAACCATTTTACTTGATTAATACGTTAATTATATTTAAATCTTTTAAGTAATTTCATGTGTGCTCTTTTCTCTCTTATAAAAGGGAATCACTCTCTTCTCTTCCTCACACATTTTGAGAACTCCATGTTAGATAATACCTATCCAAATCACTTAAAAAAAACTTCCTCCCCATGACCTAGGGTCTCTCGTCCCATCAAAAGACCAACCTAGAATGCTTAAGTTGTAAGCCAAAGGTGGTTTTCCGAAGAAAATGTCAAGCTCTTAACCGAGTGTTTTCATTTTATTTCATCTTATACCTCCTTTAAATCTTCTTAAACCATGATAATATAATAACATAGGTATCTACAATATACTGAAATGTTATTATGATTATGGTACAACCCTTTTTCATTTTATTTTCCATCTTATGGGGAGCAGAAACATCGTTTGTGCGTACATGTGGACTACCACCTTCATGAAATGATATGATTCATTTTTCATGTCCACCTTTCACAAATGATTCTAAAATTGTATTTAATGTATAAAAATGATAATTATGACATGATTAATAATCTATAAATGATGGAACCATGACCTCTTTGACCATGGTCAACTTACCAAAGTTATTCTGCGATTATGAACCGAGCGTCCTCAAAATGTTCAGCATGAACTTAGCCAATTTAATAAATATATAATGTGTGGTAATAGATGAAATAAAAAAGGATAATAATAAGGAAATTCACCTGAAAAAAGGTTCTTAATCAAGTATAAAATTAATATAAGTTTGTTATACATGATATAAAGTGTGTACGTGGCGATTCAGTCTCAAGATAAGGGGTTTCATAACTCAATTTTTTTAATGGGTTATGTTATTATTCATTATCTATGTTATGTCAAGATTATGTGTAATTACATTTGATTATTTTATGTTTTATTTCCAGTTTTTTTATGTGGGTTTACATTTGTTACACATAATCACTTCATTGATTAATTCTCGCTTTAATGTTACTATTGTTGTAAGGGTTTCTCATCTCTCTTTTGTTGTTGTGAGATATATGTCGGATTCACCACTTTTTTCCTTCATGTGGTGTATATACTACCCCTTTTATGTGTTATATCATGAATCTATTTATATTCATGGTATTTAAAGTTTTATTTGAAGTTATTTTTTTTATGAGGGTTATGATTCAAAAGTTACCACAGTGGTAAAAGTTTATTCTACAATCTCATTTTTATTCGGGATTATTTATGTTTAGATTTATATTGAAGGAAATTATAATCTCTTTATCTTTTAAAATCTATATATTTTCTTCTTCTACAGTTTTCTATAGAGTTTACATGTTTTCCTTGTATTTTCCTCTCTTTGGTACTTAATACGATTGAGAAAACGTTTTTTCAGAAAAATCGACCTTATTTCCTCTTTGGTTGATGAACTTTTTCTTACAAGTACACATTTTCTAAAAATGTTTCAAGAATTGTATTATTTAAATTTCAATGATTTCTTAGGTCATTTTCAACTATCTTTGACTTCATTTATAAATGTTTAAAAATGAATCTTTTTAATGTTGCCCGTACGACACATTTTGACTTTCTTTGCGATGTGAAAAAAGAATGTTTTTTAATGTATATGGCATGACCACCTCTTCCCACTATCAATACTACTCTTTGCTTTGAAGATTACTTTACATGTTTCCATGGTTCTTTTGAAATAATCTTTTTCCCTAATATTCTAGAAGTTTTTAGATTTTAAATAAGTAATTTCAAAGTAAAAAAAGTATTTTCCTCAAGAAATGTTCGAATGATCTTTTTAAAGTGTTTGCATCTATGTCAACATCCTTTGATGAATCTTATGATTTTCCAGGGATATACTCTAATGATATCATCCACCTTATTTCTCTGTATTTTTTATAATTGTGTCATTCTATTTATTGACTGGGAAAAATATTGGCATTTCGTATGCTAGTTCTTTCAATACATATAGTTATTGATTACTAAGGCATGTTGATTAAGTTGTATGGTTCATTCATATGATGAATGCATTAGACTTATTAAGTGATAGATGAATCCTAAAATTACATAGTCCCTCGATGTATCGGTAAGTCTCATGAGACAAACCAGTTTGAGTATTTGGTGTATGTCTGTCAAATTATTTATGATGTCTTGGCACAAAGCTTTGACGATACGTTTATGATGTCTTGCCACAAGGCCTTGATGGTATGATTATGATATCTAACATTATGTCTTCCATCGTTATGAAACTAGTTATTGTTATTTATGCAATTATTTATGTTCATATGTTATTCATGGATATATCCCCCTTTTATGATATTAGTTATATGGTATGTTTGATTATTGTTTATTTTTTCATATTATTCATACTTTATTTATTTTGTGATAACTTCTATTGTACGTTTTCCCTTAGTGAGCATCTGAGCTCACCTTTTATTATGTTTTCCTTTCCCCATGATGCCAAGAAGGGATCTATGAATGATTTAAGAGATATACTAGAAGAAATAATAAAGTTTTCACTATAATTTTAAAGTTGTATTTTCATGTTTTCAAATGTACTGTGGGAATCATGTATGTATCTGATCTTCCAAGATAACTAAATTATTCAATCTTTCAGGATGCGATCCCTTGTATCTTGTATCAATGTAGTGAGATAATCACCAACTCTCTGCTATTGGAGTCGGGGTGTTACAGTATAGAGATATGAGTATGTTTGATGGAGACTACACTAGACCCCTTAATAGGTTGAGTATCACCGATGTCATGTTAGCGACAACTCTTTGCTTATACCTATGAAATAAGGATTTCATATTTGTTGTCAACGCTACTAAGGCCCGCGAGGTCACACAGTTGGGCCTTTGGATATAGATTAAGTTTTGGACAAAATGTTTGTTCCAAAATAAAGAGAGTTTGATGAAACCGTATCCAAAAAGGTTTTGGATGGATTCACAAACTGTTGTGAAGTTTGACACAAAGTCATTGTGGATTTGTGTGTAAGTGGGTAACTATAGGATACGTGCACTAAAATGTGCATGATATGTATATGTTTCTCTTAATTTAATTCAGGCATAATGCATGCATTTGCCACCTCATTCCCATGTGGTTTTATTTTAGTTATTAATGCATTGTGAAAGGATTAAATAGCTTGAATGTTCATTGAATGTGATTCAACAAATTAATGACAATGAAAATAAATGTATACAGATACATTGAATATGGTTGGTGTGTTTCATTAAATGAAACGCGTTATGGATAATCGTATAAAGGGATGAGATCCCTCCTGTTGTGATCATCAAATTGTATGCAAGTTTCTCTAAGCTCTCTTCTTTCGCGTAACTTGTTTATCACCCTTGGTGAAGACGTTAACACCTCTTCAAGTGTACATAAGTCCTTCGATTTAGATTGGGATCTACACCCCGGTGTACCACCTTTGGTGGCTGGAGGATTTTGTCTGTTGCTCTCGTGATCTTTATCAAGCGTACTCTGTTGAAGTTTGAAATGGACCTTGCGGCAATCTCAATACACATTTTATGTTCTTCATTTACATTACACATTGATTCTGTCAAGGATCGTATATTTGGGTTTTGATTATGTTGTCATGCCCATATGATAGATATCAAAAACCCAATAGTGATGGCCAATTGAAACTGTCATACAACAGTTGCTATTGGATATGACAATGGGCCAAGACAAACTACTACACCCCCTTAACGATTGTTTTTGGCGATTGCTAATGAGTCTTTTTGTAGCAGTGTTGTCAGTACCGATCACTTATTCATTCATCGACAATTGTTATTTATTTCAATTTCCATTTTACATACGCATAACTAACTAACCAAGACACACATAATATTCACACAACAACAATTGAGCACAAATGCAATACCTAATCAACAATACTTTTCACTTTTCAATAATCACATCTCATTGCAAAGTAATTATAGGTAAATTCCAAATACACCGGTACAAATTTTTTAACCATCTTATGAAGTAAAAGAAGACTTATTGATATTTTTTTAAAATAATGAAACTTTTGGAGTTTCTGACAAACAAGTTTAAAAAAAAACTTATTAACCGAGAACCTGTAAAAAAAAAAATTATACGTAAACAGTGCACTGTATATCTAGCAAAAAAAAAAACACAACAAATTCTTTACCTAATCGACACGTAAAAATTTAAAACAAAAACAATTATAACATATAAACTTCACAAAATCACTAAGAAATCAGCAATAAATTATAATTAGCAACGAGCCTTGCGGGTTGGGCTATCGGGCCTATTGGGCCGAACACCTGCCTTTAGATCCTCGTGGGTTGGGCCATCCAACCTGGGTTGGGCTGTCGGGCCTATTGGGTCGAACAGCCTGCATTTAGATCATCCTCGGTTCAGGCTGGCCGACCAGAAGCCCGCCTTATCACAACTTCCCAAATGACCGATTCGACAAGGCATTTCAATCTCGTTTTTTACCATTGATTTCTAATCACCGTTTGATTGATTCGCGACGCCCCTCACAATACGTGTAACCTTGGGTCAGATGCTGACACGTGTACCATGGTTGGAAAAAGCAACGGCCATGACCGCCACAACACCGGATCAAGCATCCCATTGGTGCGGCGAATTCGTCGTCCTCATATCATTGGTCCACGTCATCATCAGTGACATGTCTCAATGCTTCGCAGGGGCATAACCTGCCACCTTCGAGATAATTCGTGCGACGCATTCGGAGCTTACCCTATATATGTGTCCCACTGAACCACGCGCGCTATAGTCGAAGGTCTCTTGCACATCGGAAGGAAGCGGAACTCTTATATTTTATCAGGGGAGACAGCGTATCGAGCTGAGCCATGGACGGCTCTTGGGCAAGGCAAAGGTCTCTTGTCGTCCTTGCAATCATTTCTTTCGGTGAGTTTTTTTCTTCTGTTGCTCAGGATCTCATTTACTCGATCTCCTGTGATCGAAGAGTTTAATATACATTATAGATCATTCATTCTTTTGTTTATTGACAGAATGCGATAGATCTCCATGCTTCCTTTAGGAATTTATGTAACCATTTTTTCTCTATTGGATAAATTCTATGGATCTGGATGACTTGCACAGTAGATTATCTGCAGATCTCTCTCTATTTTCGATAGCTCCCTCAATAATGCTTAGCTTCGAGTCTTCTTTCGAATTCGTAAGTTAGGTACTCTGGATCTGTGATTATATAAATTCCTGAATAGACCGTTGAAACTATTTTGCTGTTTATTTTTGTTTTTATTTTTCCACACTAATAATCCTTTCGAATAACATTAGTTATGCCATCACTTCATTTATTTGTATATATAACTTCCAGTTTTTATTCTTTAGGCCTTTTTGAAGCGCGGCTGTCTATTTATCTGCTGACGATGTCTCCTGGGATTGTTTGCTGTGTCTGTTTTATTTCCCTGTGAACTGTGTATGAACTGGTTGATTTGCATTTGCAAGCGGTTAATTACGACTGATGTTGTTCAAAATTGTGTGGCAGGATGTTTATGTGCGATTTCAATTGCCAAGGAGGAGGCTGCAAAGCTAGGAACGGTTATTGGGATAGACCTTGGCACAACATATTCTTGTGTTGGCGTTTACAAAAACGGGCATGTTGAAATCATAGCCAATGACCAAGGAAACCGCATTACCCCGTCGTGGGTGGCTTTCACTGATAGTGAGAGGTTGATTGGGGAGGCTGCCAAAAACCAAGCAGCCGTTAATGCTGAAAGGACCGTCTTTGATGTGAAGCGACTGATAGGAAGAAAGTAATGTATTCGTTTTTTTTGTCCATACATCTTCCAGTTCTTTTCAGATAACATGTCAGTGTTGTATTAATGGGTTTTCCATACCTTGTTGACAGATTTGAAGACAAGGAGGTACAGAGGGACATGAAGCTTGTTCCTTACAAGATAGTGAACAAAGATGGAAAGCCATATATAAACGTGAACATTAGGGATGGGGAAACCAAGGTCTTCAGCCCTGAGGAGATCAGTGCTATGATTCTGGGAAAGATGAAGGAAACTGCAGAAGCATTCCTTGGGAAGAAAATAAAGGATGCCGTGGTCACAGTTCCTGGTGAGTAGTTGGGTGATTTTTCATTTGCGACGTTTTTTACCAATGCTTATGCTATGTGATATGCAGCCTACTTCAACGATGCTCAAAGACAGGCTACCAAAGATGCGGGTGTCATTGCTGGGCTAAATGTTGCTAGGATTATCAACGAACCTACAGCAGCAGCCATAGCTTATGGCCTGGACAAGAAAGGTGGCGAGAAGAACATTCTTGTTTTTGACCTTGGTGGAGGGACGTTCGATGTCAGTATCCTGACAATTGACAATGGTGTTTTTGAGGTTCTTGCTACAAATGGAGACACTCATCTTGGAGGTGAGACCTTAAAATACTTATGTTAAAATGTGAAGTTTATTTTGTGTTCGTGGCTAATTGCATTGGGTCATTCTGCTTGCTTGCTTTTTAGGTGAGGATTTTGATCAGAGGGTCATGGAGTATTTCATTAAATTGATCAAGAAGAAGCATGGTAAGGATATAAGCAAGGACAACAGAGCTCTCGGGAAGCTGAGGAGAGAATCTGAGCGTGCTAAGAGAGCACTGAGCAGCCAGCACCAAATCCGTGTGGAGATCGAGTCCCTGTTTGATGGTGTAGATTTCTCTGAACCCTTGACCCGAGCTCGATTTGAGGAACTGAACAATGATTTGTTTAGAAAGACAATGGGACCTGTGAAGAAGGCCATGGATGACACTGGGTTGGCCAAGAGCCAGATAAATGAGATTGTTCTTGTTGGGGGGAGTACCCGCATCCCCAAAGTGCAACAGCTCCTCAAGGACTACTTTGATGGGAAGGAGCCAAACAAAGGTGTCAACCCTGATGAAGCGGTTGCTTTTGGCGCAGCAGTTCAGGGAGGCATCTTGAGCGGCGAGGGTGGCGATGAAACCAAAGGTGATGCTTCCTTTTAATCATTTTATTTTCCGAAAAATCCAAAAATTAGTTCATTTTTAAGCTGCAAGAAACGTGTCCAGATATCTTGCTTCTGGATGTGGCTCCGCTGACCCTTGGGATCGAGACTGTTGGTGGAGTGATGACTAAGCTGATTCCAAGGAACACGGTCATTCCAACCAAGAAATCCCAAGTTTTTACGACATATCAGGATCAGCAGACCACTGTTTCAATTCAGGTATTGCTTGGCTCTTTAGATGGCAAGGACTTATTTGCTATGAGCTTTTTCTGCGAATGCTTCATACCTCCTCTGATTTCAGGTTTTTGAAGGTGAAAGGAGCCTTACCAAGGATTGCAGGTTGCTGGGAAAATTTGACCTCAGTGGAATCCCTCCTGCTCCCAGGTTTGTTTGCTTGAAAGAAAATATGTTGTTCTGTTATGTTCTTACGACGAGGGAACAAAACCAAACACAGCCTCGACTTTTTCGGTTTATTTTTCTGATGGGAATTGTTCCTCTTTCTGAGCAGAGGCACCCCTCAGATTGAAGTGACATTCGAGGTGGATGCGAACGGCATCCTAAATGTGCGAGCTGAGGACAAGGGCACGGGCAAATCCGAGAAGATCACTATCACCAACGAGAAGGGTCGGCTGAGCCAGGAGGAGATCGACCGCATGGTCCGTGAGGCGGAAGATTTCGCTGAGGAGGACAAGAAGGTGAAGGAGCGGATTGATGCACGCAACAGCCTGGAGACCTACATCTACAACATGAAGAATCAGGTGAGCGACAAGGACAAGCTGGCGGACAAGCTGGAGGCTGATGAGAAGGAGAAGGTGGAGGGGGCGGTGAAGGAGGCCCTGGAGTGGCTGGACGACAATCAGAATGCTGAGAAAGAGGAGTATGAGGAGAGGCTGAAGGAGGTGGAGGCTGTGTGCAACCCCATCATATCTGCCGTGTACCAGAGATCTGGAGGTGCGCCGGGTGGGGGTGCGGGTTCGGGTGAAGATGACGAGGATTCTAATGATGAGTTGTGAGGAGTTTAGGACAGTTTTTGAGGTTTTGTGTTTAATGTAAGGGGCACTGGGGAGATAAAAGGTTTCTTTCTCCCTTTCCTGGATTTGGCTGTTTTGGGGACATTGCTTCTTTGAAGCACTGGGTAATCTGTTTACTTGTAGGATGGCATTTGAGGTATCTTAGATAAACGCTTTCAATATATTTTATTATTTCTATATATTTTTAGAATACAACACTGAACATTTTGGGTGCCGTTTAAATTTACAATGTGGTTTTTAGTATTCCTATAATGTGGATGAATTCAATCTAAGGCTCAAATTAATCAAAATGAAATTTTTTTGAGGTTTTTTTAAATATTATAATTATATAAAATTGTCATTTTTTTTCATAAAATCAAATAATTTAAAAATTTCATATTTTTTTAACTTTATGTATATTAAAAGTAATTTCTACAATCTATAGAAATTGAATTTGATAAAATTGATTTGGATTCAGCTGTCCAAATTTGATTAGAATGCCCCTTTTATGTTATTACGTAAGAAAGTTAAGTTATCATAGCTAAGGTTAAAATGAGTTTAAAGTAGTTTAACTAGGAGATTTAAAATATATCAACACTCTTCTAAATGTGATTGGTTGAGTTTATTTCGACCATATCACATCTTATCTTCGAATTTGGGGTTCTTTGATGTCACTTGACATGATTATGATATATATATTATTTAATCATTTAAGTAATTCCAAGAGCAAGACAATGCTCCCACTGTCACAGCCCTTAGGCATTTCATTGACACCAACAGGCCAATGTTGGTTGGGATAGTAGAACCTAAGATGAATTCTGAAAATTGAAAGGCTTTTAACTTGGCCAATAATGGTTACTTTTGGTGGAGCATAACTTGCATGATCCTATAGTGGAGGCTCTTCGGGTCTTAAAGCATTCAACTGTACAACTTCTCTCTTCTTGTGTTAGTTACCAACAAGTTTCATTATCCATCCTCATAAATGGGTCTACCATTGATTTCACTTTGCTTCTAACATGTGAGGAGGATGGTGTTATTGCATGAATTTTCATTCGGTTTTGGATTGATCGAAAAGTCTAAAAACCTCTGTTTTTTATTAAATAATTCATCAAATTTGTCGAAGTCAACTTTTTTACTCGACTTCAATGTAAAATGGTTTTTACACTTAAATCATGCATTTTCATTAAAAATATTTTTTATGCGTTTTGTGTTCTTATATTAAAAGTAATTTCTACAACCTATAGAAATTGAATCTGATAAAATTGATTTGGATTCAGCATGTCCAAATTTGATGCCCCTTTTATTTTTGGTCATATAATTAAGTTATCATGTAAGAAAGTTAAGTTATCATAGTTAAGGTTTAAATGAGTTTAAAGTAGTTTAACTAAGAGATAAGACTTAAAATGTATCCAACACTTATCTAAATGTGATCGATTGAGTTTATTTCAACCCTATTACATCTTATCTTCGAATTTGAGGTTCCTTGATGCCACTTGACAGGTTATGATATATACATATAATTTAATCATTTAAGTAATTCCAAGGGTTGGGCAATGCTCCCACTGTCACAAGCTAGTGTTGGTTACTTTTATTGAAGCATAACTTGCATGATTGTACAGTGGAGACTCTCTGGGTCTCAAGGCATTTAAGTGTACAACTTCTCTCTTCTCATGTTAGTTACCAACATGTTTCATTATCCGTCCTCATGAATGGGTTTGCCACTAATTTTACTTTCATATATGCTTCTAACTCTTATGTGAGGAGGAGGGTGTTATGGAAGGAATTGACACTGATGTCTTACCAAAGGAATCAAGACTGGGTCATTATTGGTGATTTCAATACAATTTTCAGACCAAAAGAGAAAATTGGATCCAACTTCAGCAGGATTGTTGTTAATGAGTTTGCCTTTTTCATTGATGATTGTAACTTGGTTGAAGTCTCTTTTTATGGGGATAAATTTACATGGGGAAGTTTTACTACGATTGGAAGAAATGTCTGGATTTACTCTTCACATATTTAATTCTGATCATAATTCGGTAGTTGTGGAGATTAAGATGGATGCTTTGAGATTATCTCTGTTACCTTTTAAGTTAAAAAATTCATGGCTCACTATCCCTGGATGTAGGAAAATTATTATGGATGGATGGAGAGTAGGAAGTAATGGCATCCCACTTCAAGTTGTTGCTGGGAAAGCTCAAGAAGCTAAAGGAATTTCTAAAAGGATGGAGTAAGGCCTCTTTCAACAAAATTGATGATGATATCAAAGTGGTTGAAAGGGAGATGACCTCTTATCAAGAATCTAATCAGAGGTAGGATAACATATCACATGATGAACTAAAAATGCATTCTAAGATGAATGATCTCTTGGCTCTCAAGAGGAGGCTTGCTAGGAACCAATATAATGTCTGACGACTTCAATTTGGTGAAAGAAACTCCAGGTTCTTCCACTTCCTTCACAAAGAGAAGAAAGTTAGGAAAGGGATTAATGCCATTAGAGTGGATGATTGTGTTTTCACATCAGAAGCTAATATTGATGAAATTACTATTAAATATTTTCAAAATATTTATAATGATGATGGGTAGGATACCAACACACATTTGATGGATGCTATACCTCACTACATTGATGGCAGTCATAATCATCATTTGATGATGGTCCCTATAGTATAGGAATTCATGTTTTCCCTCATTTATTTAAATATGGAAAGTGTTCCTAGTCCCGGTGGTTTCAGTAATAATTTTTTCATGTTCTATTGAGTTATTGTATATAATGATATTGTTAAAGCTGTTTGTGAATTCTTTCGTTATACCTCTATGCCTTATGGGGTGAAATCCCACTTCATTTCATTATTTCCCAATAAGGACCATGCTATTGACATTAATGGCTTTAGATCAGTGGTGATTTGTATTAGTATCCCTAAGATCATAAGTAATATATTGGATATGAGGCTTGGAAATATGATTGGAAATTTTATTACTTAAAACAAGTTTGGATTTGTCCCTAGAAGGAGCATAAAAACATGCTTATTTACTGAATCAGAATGAATTAATAATCTTAAGAAGAGGGTTAAGCATGAGACCTTTGCTTTTAAAGTTGTCATTTCAAAGGCTTTTGATATGATCAAGTGGAGTTTCATTTTTGATACCCTCAAGAGGCATGGATTCTCTAATAATTTCATTATCTGGATAAAGGGAACTCTCAAGTGTGCTAGGATTTCTATTCTTATTAATGGATCACCAAAGGGTTTCTTTAGATGCACTAGAGGATTCAAGCAAGGTGATACCCTCTCAGACCTTATTTTTTTCCATTATGGAGGATTACTTGAGTATATGTCTCATTGATATTTCTCAGACAGGGATTTATAAATAAATGAAGGTTGTGAGACATTTAGTTTCTCCTTTACATCTCTTATATGTTGAAAAAATTCTTCTTTTTTAGGAGGCTTCTAAGAAGAATGTGAATGTGATTTTGGCTATTTTTTTTCACTATGAGGAGGCTGCAGGGAAAGTTATCAGTTGGAGTAAATCTTTCATTATTTTTGGGAAAGGGATTACAACCTATAAGAAATGCAATATTTCTATATACCTAGGGGTCAAGAGAGGCTCTTTGCCTTCCATATTTTTAGGTATCCATATGTTTTTGGGGGAAGGTCAAGAGATACTACCTTGAGAATATCTATAGAAATATTATTGCTCAAATGGAGAAATGGAAGGGTAAGAGCATGTCTCATGTAGGGCTAATACGCCTTGTTAACTCTATGATTACCTCAATGTTTGTATATGATTTTTCTATTTATAAATGGTCTAGAATCCTTATAAAAAATCTTCAAGGATTGATTATGAATTTTATTTGGACTGGATGTGTCCATGAGAAGAATATGATTACTGTTGCTTATAAGGAGCGCATCAAGCCTATTGATATGGGTGGTCTTGGGATAAAAGACCTATGAAAATTTAATGAATATCTCATTAACAAGTTTACTTAGAAATTGATTACATTTCATGATGAAGCTTCATCTTTCCTAAAAGAAATGTTTGTTTCCAGGATTAAAGATTTCTTTCCTTATTATGTTTCTTTATCTACCTAGTATACCCTGAAATTCTCATATCAAGATTTGATGACCTATTAAAAATGGATGGTTTACAAGGAATCTGATCTCAATTTCTAGACAACACCTTTGCTTGATAGACTAATTTAGGAGATAATAGCGGTATTGTGGCATCTAAAGTCCCTTATAATTGTAGGCCTTAACTATAATTTGAGAAGCGACATTGGAATTATGCCTTTGATAATTGCGTTATAGGTGTAGAATTATAGGTATATTGATGATGGAATCTAGAAATTGATGCCATCTCTCACCAGATGCTTTAGTGCCAAGATGAGCTATATGTTGACATGTAATAACGATTCAAGTGTACCTTAGTGGCTTGAAAAGTTCAGGTTGTATTTCTTTATCTTATTATCTAGAAATTGTGGAAAAAATAAGTTGTCCTTGGATGATTAACTTCAAAAATTTGGCTTAGTATTTCCCTCAATCCACTCCATTTGTTTTTGAGATTCTAAAAATTAATTCCATCTATTCATTCACTGCTATTTTGTGAGAAAACTATATAATTATGTGCATGAAATTTTTGGCTATAAGTCATGTCATGAAAATGGCTTCAGTAAGCTAATGGTTTCCATCAAAAATGATATCCTTAGTGAGTAGATATATAAATTTCTTTTGGTGGCCACAACAATGGTCATTTATTATACTTGGGAAACTAGAAATGAAATTATTTTCAACAACCAGATGGCCTAATTTCTTGCGGGTGTCACTATGATTCATAAATATATATAGTCTTCATCTAAGCTTCAAACATGTACTATAAACAATGAATTTTTTGAACTTAGTATTCTGTATCTTCTTGGTGTTTTAGAGAGATCCATAAAACCACAAGTGATGAAATTTATCAGATGGATACCACCTATTCCAAACTGGACCAAGGTAAATGTTGATGGGACCGCCTTAGGGGTGCCTGGACTCTCAGGATGTGGTGGTGTGTTCCAGGAATACTTTGGATTCATTAAATATTTCTTCCAAAGGTAAATTGGAATTGGTATCACTTATGAAGTGGAATTATGGGCTATGATCTGTCCTATTAAATATGCTATGCATTTTGGTTGGAAGCACTTATGGATTGACTCAGATCCAATTATTGCTGTGGAAGAACTGAAGTCTAGAACAAGAGATATTCCCTAGAGACTCTCCCAAGATTGGACTAGTTTCTTGAAGACACTTTATGATTTCAAACTACATGTTTCTCATGTATACAGGGAGGCTAATTAGCTATCCAATTCACTATTAAAGAAAGATACTTTGAAAATTATCTCGGAATGGTATTTTGTGATGAATTAATCTTATAATTAACTTATAAAGTTAGACAAAAGGGGTGATTCACATGACCATATTTTAAAAACTCTTGTATAATTACATTTATTTTTTTCTTTAATAAAATTTTAGGGGCCAAATTTACCTGGTCCCTGAGCATTCTTGTATGATTCAAAGTGTGTCATTTCCCTCACTTATAAAAGGGAACCTCCTATATTCTATTCCTCACACCATTTGATCACTCTAGTTTGGATAATACATACATAAATATCTCCCCACATCCTAGAGGTCTTGGGCTCAATAAAACACCAAACCTAGAAGGATTAAGGTGTAATACAAAGAGGTTATAAGAGAAGAAGGCATAAGTGAAAAAACCCATTTCAAGTTTATTTCTTTTCCTGTCACCTTAAAATATTATTTAAACATGATAAAATAATAATATCAATATCAAACATATATTTAAATTTTATTAGGATTATGGTACAACCCCTTTTCATCTTATTTTCCATCCTATGAGGAATGAAAACATCACTCGTGCGTATGTGTGGATTACCACCTCCATAAAGAGATGTGTTTCATTTTTCATCATCACCTCATAGGGATGATTATTATGATGGATTTAATTAATAAACACGATATTCATGACATAATTATAATTTTTTATAAGTTATCAAATATTTTTTTAACTTTCTATTCATTGAAAAATGATAACATCATTCATGCGTACATGTAGACTACCACCTCCACGAAGCAATGTGTTTCATTTTCCATCACCACCTCTAATGGTTTTTATAATGAAGGATTTAATGTATATATTTTACATTCATGAAATAATTATTATTATATAATGATAAGATATCATCTATTTTCTTACCTTCCAATCCATTGAAAAATGATAACATCGTTCGTACGTATGTGTGGAATACCACCTCCACGAAGTGATGTGATTTATTTTACATTTTCACCTTATAAAGATGGACATAAGGATGAAACTAATGAATAAACATGAAATATATAACTTACTGATGATTTTGGAAATATAATATAATATTTTATTTCTTTATTTTCCATCCAATGAAAAGTAAAAACATCGCTCGTGTGTACGTGTGGAGCACCACCTCGCGAGCCAATGTATTTTGTTTTTCGTAACCTATTTTCATGGATGAATATAAAATTGTATTTAATATATATAAATGATAATTATATTATGATTATTATTCTAGAGATGATGAAATAATGACCCCTCTGACCACTATTAACCTACCAAATTCATTTTTCAATTATAAACCGAACATCCTCAAAATGTCTAATGTAAACTTAACTGATTAATAACTATATAAAACATGGTCATAAATGAAATAAAATGGATAATAATAATGGAATTAACCTGAAAAAGGTTATTAAACAAGTAAACAAGTAAATAATTATCATAATTTTATTATATAGGAGTTAAATGACATACATAACAAGTCTAGACTCGAGGTAAGAGATTTATTAACTCAATTTCCATTCATTGGGTTATAATTCTACTTCATTGACTATATTATGCCAATATTATATGTGAAATGGACTATGATTTTATTATGTTGTATTTACACTTATTTTTTTTGTGGTCTTACAATTTTTACACATAATAACTTCATTGATTAATTCTAACATCAATGATACAATCTCTGTAAGGATTATTCACCTTAATATTGTTTCTTTGAGACATGTCATGTAATATGAACCTAATTACTTTCATAAGGTGTATATAATAACTATTGAGATATTATATCATGAATGAATTTTTGATAATGATATTTAAAGTTACTTTTATGTTATCTTTCATGATATATTGATTCAAATGTTATAAAATTTTCAAGGGTTTTCATGGTCTCAATTTCAATTCATTGAGACATAATTAATGTTATACACCATGATTTATTTTATATGATGTACTTATTTCCCAATGAATGTGTTTTAACATATTTTTTCATGGAAATAATGGTTTTTATAGAATCATTTTATGTTCATTCAATGGATTTTTGATTCAAGCATTACCCAAGTTGTAAGAGTTTCTCATCTTGTAACAACTGGGTCCCAGTGACAGCACAAACACCCCACCTTAACATGGTCATCAGGTCTTGGACTTCCAGGAACCACCAGTTTCCCCGAAGACACGTGGTCCCCACCCAATGGTCCACCAACATGCCTGAACGGGTCATTTGACTAATGACAGTCCCCGCAGGCCAACACATGTTTTTCCAGTGTGCTTTTTCCTCACTCACACACACCCTGGGAAACTTCAAAGAAGGTCACCCATCCTAATCACTACTCCAGGACAAGCACGCTTAACTGTGGAGTTCAAATTAGACAGGTTCCCGAAAAGGAAGGTGCACCTTGTTGACATGAGTCATATCATTTAGTCATTTAACCCTTTATCATTTAGGGGTGTTACAATCACCCCCCTTAGAGTACAACGTCCTCGTTGTGGGCCCTACATCTCAACCCAGGCAGTGCACCACACTTAAGGCTGGGTACCACCTTTGATACCAAATGTAACACATCTCAAACTTCATTCTTTGAGAAATGTTTTGATTGACACACCTATATTCATTTATATAGAGTATACACTGAATCTTGATATATAATATCATTCATATTTTTATACTCATGAAAATTTATGTTCCTTATTATTTTCTTTATTTCAAATGGTTTTTAGTTTTAAAAGACCGTAAAATGGGTTTTATTTAAAAACATTTTTTGAAGTTTTTAAACACTTTTAACCAAACTCTTTCTCTATGTTATTTATCTTAGTTCATGAATTTTATTTCTAAGAATAAATGATTTCCTAAATTTATTTTCCATGATATTTTACCTTATCTTAAAAGGTTTAAAATGAAAATTCTTAACATTTTATACATGGGTCACTTTTGACCGTCCTTACAAAAATTTAAAAAGAATGTTATTTTTAATTTTTACAACATGAAAGGACTTTCCCTCCATCATAACTATTCCTTGATTTTAATCTTACTTTATAAGTTTCCATGGATATTTTTTAAATAAAATCCTTCTCTAAATATTTTGTGAATTTTTTTTAAAGGCATTAAAAAAAGGGTATTTCCCTTATTATTTTAAAGGCATCTTTATATATATAAACATAATTTAAGGATTCTTATGCTTCATTAGGAATATGATGTTTTGATACCACCCATATTCTTTCTTTGTATGACTCATGATGATTTTTTTAAATATATTTTTATGAAATCCATTTCTTTTCCATGGGTAAATCAAGTTATAAAGGAATGAAAGTTGTTATTAAAAGATTGGGGATGAAAATGAAAATTTTCACATGTCATATTCACATACGGTACTTAGAAATTATTTATGATTATGGGTGATCCTGATATAGCTCATAATGACGGGTGATTATGATATATCTTATATGAAGGGTGAGCTCGATATAACTCTTCAATGCATTGGGTAATGTTTGTTATATTTAAAGGAAATAAGGAGGGAGTTAACCAAGGATATTTCTCTTATAGATTTAACTGGGCTCTAGTTATTTCTGACATGAGTGAACATGTGTGATGAAGATAATGTTTCAAGATACCAACAAATTTTCTCTATACTTTCTATGAGTTTTCAATGGTTCCTTTTATCATTATTTACATCACATGACTCATGATTATTGATTCTTATAAATATTGTCTTATATTAAATATTTATGCCACATATCATGATTTATGATCCATTTTTTGATGGGTATGAATTCTATTATTTTATTCTCATGCACTTTGATTATGTCATCGTACCCTTATGCTCATCTTATGCTCACTGGTGACATTTAATTGTTAATGCTTATGTTTACCCTTACTGATCATTTGAGATCACCCCTTTCTAATGATTATTTTACTCATGTTATAAATAAAGATATTAAGTAATATTTTTCTAGAAGGTTTTCATATGGGTGATGATGAAGAAGTAATATGAAATAAGAAAAATCTAGTTATAGCGGTAAAAATGCCCACTTAAATACATGATTATTGTTATGTAAGAGTTTTTCATAATTATAAAAAACTCTAAACTTAAGTGATATCAATTTTTCTAATGATGTTGTAAGTTTTGGATGACTAAAATTGGTTAATTTTTTGGTATGAATACTAGAAATGTAAATATTATGTTTTTAGCTCCATATCTAGGAGTCTGGGTTCATGGATGTTATAGTTGGTATCAGAGAAAGAGTTTAGATAAATTTTTATAATAAGATATTTTTATGTGAGGTTAACTTAAGAGTCATCGATACCATCATGGGTTTATAAGTATAAGGTTGATCAAAAGTCCAAAGGCATAGAAACCCATTTTGGGGTTTTAAGTAATGATATTTTAAAGTGATCAGTGATATTCTGGGATATGTTTTATTGGGTTAAGGAATAATTAACCCTTATGTGTATCATGATATTTAAAATGAAGTATTATTTGGGAAGAATGCTATTGAATTTTGGGGGTGTAAGCTAGATGTTATAAGATAACCTTTGAGGTTAATATGTTCTTATTGAGGTTATTTGGGATATAGGCTTAATTATTTATGGAATGATTTAATTTGAACCTTGAGTATTATTATTGAATTTCAGAGATTAATGTATTATTTATTCATAATAAGGTTTATTAATTTTGGGTATTATATAATTCTGTGCTAAACATTTTAGTTTTAGTAAAGACAAGAATAAAATCTTTTCATCCTTTTATATATAGCTCATGGTCAATAAAAAGTTGACTATAACGCTATAGAAATTAAATATTCATACTCATAATTTATAGTAAAAGATGCGATAAAGGTGGGAAATTATTGAAACACACAACCAAAGGATGAAATTATGTTTATGTATTTGAATAAAATCAAGTAAGTATATTTCCTTATGTTCTTAGTCTAGATGGTAAAGGAATTCCTCAACTCTAAGAAAATGATCTTGAAATAAAATTTTATCCTTTTTACCTTTATTTATGATGAGTTGATGGTATTATTTATCCATTAAATATTTATGATTTTTTGGTCATTGAATTTCTCATGATCATTCACTTTCTTATTATCAATGTTCTCTATCACTCTCCCTCATTATTTGGACATTACTTTTCTCCTCCATGTCTATATTTTCACTTTCTACTAATTTTATCCTATTTGGAACCCTAGTTTATGTGTTATTCCATATGAACTTCACATTTAAATATAATTATTTTCAAAAGGATATTTTATTATACCTTTTTTCAATATGATTTTTCAATAAAGGTATTTTTAAATATAAAAAAGTTTTTTCTTTCACGATCATATGTTTTATCTTCCACTCTCTAGAATTGATTTTTTAAAAGGTTATAAACCCACTTTATCAAAAACAATATAAAATTTTGAGGTCATAATTTATTTAAGGGGGGAAGAATGTAATACACTAATATTTTAAAAGAATCCTATGTTTGATAGCGTACAAGACACAAAACACCAGGCTTTAATGACCATGCACTACTAGAAAAGCAGGTATTTGCGACGGGCTATTTGCGACGGGATCCCGTCGCAAATAGCTCGTTGCTGAAAACGCCGTCGCAACTACACTTATTTGCGACGGGCCCGTCGCTAAAGCCTTTGTTTGCGACGGGCATTCTCCCCGTCGCAAATAGTATTCCGTATTTTTGTAAAAAACTTTTGAAACAGTTTTTGCGACGGGACCCGTCGCAAATACCTTTTGCGACGGGACCCGTCGCAAATATCTTTTGCGACGGTTCCGTCGCAAAACCTCTTTTTTAAAAAAATAAAAAAAAATTAATAATACTAGTATTTGCGACGGGAGTCGGGACCCGTCGCAAATACTTTAAAAAATAAAAATAAAAAACTATTAATAATACTTGTATTTGCGACGGGCATAGTATCCCGTCGCAAATACTATAAAAAAAATAAAAAAAATAAATTATTAATAAATTATTTTAATTAATATAATAATAGAATTATAATTTACAAATGAAAATAATAAATTATTTTAATTACTATAATAATAGTAGAATTATAATTCAAAAATAAAAATAATAGAATATTAATAAATAATTTAATTAATATAATAATATTACAATTATAATTCATAAATAAAAAAAATATTAATAAGTTATTTTAATTAATATAAAAATAATAGAATTATTTTACATTCAAATATTAAAATAATTCAAGTATTACAAAAAAAATAATTAAATTATAATATTATAAAATTTTAATATATATATAAAATTTTAATATATATATAAAATTTAATATTATAAAATATAAATAATATTATTATTCATATTAATATTGTTATTTAAAAATATAATATTATTAATATTTTATAATGAGACAGAAACTACGAATAGAAAAAAAAATATTTTGATTTCACAAATTTTATAACAGAAATACAAACTCTAATCTGTAGGAGGGGGGGGGGAGGAGGGGGAGGTGGGGGATCTGCAGATGGTGGTGGAGGAAACTCCATCCCTAAAGCATGAGTGAGTCGACGCATGTACTCCATCTGCTCCTGATGCTGCTGCTGCCACCGACTCTTCTGCTCCTCGTACAGCTGCTGCTGGCGTCGACGCTCCTCCTCATGCTGCTGACGCATCTGCTCCTGCTCCTGTCGGAGACTCTCTATCTGTGCAGTCTGAGATCGCAACTGATACTCATACTGTGTAGAAGAAGATGCACGAGCTCCTCTCGAGCTGGACGCCGACATCGCAGCACTGCCATAATAATCTCCGGGAGTCAGTCGAGAGCCGATACCAACTACCCGACCCTTCTCGAAGGCATACTGGGTGGCCTGCATCCATGCCGCCTCATCAAAATGACGGGCAGTGGTCTGATCTGATGACTCGTCCTGACTCTCAGGCCGGGCCTGTGCCGCTGCGGCCTCATATGACTCCTATAGTTGCAATTTAAAATTAAAATTGTGAATATATTATATGCAGTTAATTTTTAAACTGGAAAACAAATAATACTGACCACGATGTGATGCTGACGATCACCTCTGAGCTCCCCAGTAGCAGGATCACTATACATCCTCCGATATACGTCGTACTCTGTAATATCGGGGTGCTCGACAGCCTATAAGAATAAAAAATAAACTGTTAATATTTATAGTTATATAAAATATTTATAAATAATGTACGTACCAGATGCTGTCTATGAGTACTGAAAGAACGACTCCCAGCTCGATGAGTCACCTCCTGCCTCCCCCGATTCTGCCTCCCCACCGATGATCTCCTCTGAAAGGCACCACTCAACCAGTGCGCACATAATCCATCCCATACATGGGATGAAATATACTCTGGTCGGTGTGCTCTACATGACTCATCAAACTCTGACACTCCTGTTTTCTTCATCGCAGCTTTTCTTAAATTGTGCAAAAACTGACGAAGGCGATCACGCATGGCCACCTCCCATGCCTCGTGGATGGCGTCACGCATGGTATCCTCGATCGGATACCATAAACCCTACAAATAAATCAAAATATCAAGTTAGAAATGAGATAATTTTCAAAATAAAAATTATTTATTTACGTACGTACCAACCAATGGCCGAACATGGCCTGCTGCACATCAATGGGAATCTGCTCCCATGTGGTCCACGGCTGAGAGAAATAGTTGCGCAAAATAGCGCTGCCCTGTCCGACTGCTATATGCGAAAAACTGAAAAAATAATAAACATTTATTATGTGAATGGATTAATGAAATCTTAGTCAAATCCACAGGTTATTACACAGGTTATCACACCTCCGGGTGCGCGGATCAAACCCAAGACATGGACGTCGCTCGGGGACGGGGTCAGGAATCATCAATCGTGCAAGACCGCGCCCCCTCCGCGTACTCCCTGGAGCGCCTGCAGGCTGAGGGTCATCTGCCAGCAACTCATCCGCATCGAAAGGCAGGTCAGCATCCGCCAACGCACGAAATGTGGCCTCGTCCATCTGAAACAGAAAATGTTAATGTTAGCAAATAATTGATAATTACTATTATATATACATATATACATATTATGATTGTATATAAATACCATGGAATTCTATAAGTGTTCATCTTCATCATCATCTTCATATATGTCAATGTCATCTTCATATTCCTCCTCAACATCATCGATATCCATTCGAGTTGCAGTTGCTTCATCTCTTACCATTTCAAATTCATGTGTGACATCATTAACATCATCGTCATCACCGACTCTTAAATGTGGGGTGTCGTCATCGATACTCATATCTCTTTGTAAAAAAGATTGATTTTGAGTACTCTCTTGAAAAACTTCAATTCTTTGCACATCAGTGAAAGCACATTCACTTTGACTAAACTGATTGTCTCGAATTTTGATTTTTATTACACTCCACCAATCAGTCAAGTCTCTTGATGTTGCACAGTACTTTGCATAATAAACTTGATATGCCTGTTGAGCCAATAAGAATGGTTCATTTACTGCGAGAACACTTTTACATTTAATATCGATGATTCCATGAGTCGGATGAACACGCACGCCTCTCTCTGTATCCAACCACCGACATTTGAACATGGTTATGTAATGTTGTCCAAGATAACAGAGTTCAATGATTTCATCAAGTATGCCATAAAAGTCAACTTCATTTTCTCGATGATGAGATCCTCTCAAGCTAACTCCACTGTTCATTGTTTTTTTCGATTCCCCATATGCATGTGTGTGGAATCGAAATCCATTCACCACATATGCATTATAAGTTTTAACAAGTTTGGAAGGTGGGTTACTCAATACACACATCCGTTTTTCAATTTTATCAGCATGTCGAGACACCTGAAGATTTGTGAAATAATTATCAATATAGTAAACTATACATTGAATGAGTTGCTAAATGATAAAGAATTTATGTTACCAGTTTTTGAAACCACTGAGAGAAATTTTTCAGTCGACGTTCTTCGAGAGCAGCTGCTGTAATTTGTGGAATTTGTTTCTTGATATGATTATCATAAAACCTATAAAAACCAAAGTTATTTACTGTAACATAAATGATAGAATAAGTGATATAAACACTTACAGTACAACTGATGCCATCTCTTCACAGTTGAGCAGAACATACGTATGAGCTCTATGATGTTCATCATCTGAAAGCCAGCGTTCAGAAACTCCACCAAAACCAAGCTCTGACTGGTTGAAAACAGATAATTGATTGTCAATTTCATCAATATTCCTCTCATTCCGTCCCATTCAGTTGTGTTTTGAAGGATACTCAGATTCAAAATAATGGGAGCAGAAAAAAGATATTTCCTCTTGCAAATAAGCTTCTGCAATAGATCCTTCAACAGATGCTTTGTTGTGTACTTTTCTTTTCATTTTTTGCATGCATCTTTCAAATGGGTACATCCATCGAAACTGTACCGGACCTCCATATTTGGCTTCATATGGCAAATGTAACATCAAATGTTCCATTGAGTCGAAGAAAGACGGCGGAAATATTTTTTCCAGTTTACATATAATTACAACAACATCTTTTTCAAGTTTCCCTAGAGCATCATAATCTGCCGTAGCCGCACATATTTCCCGAAAAAAATGAGACATGTCTGTTATGGAATCCCAAATCACAGAATTCAACAGACCTCTTAATCCAATGGGTAGAAGTCTCTCCATTATAACATGACAATCATGACTTTTTAATCCAGTAATATAACCATTCTTTACACATCTACCCAAATTGGAAGCACAGCCATCTGGAAGTCTCAAATCTGCAATCCACTGACAAAATAATAAATGGTTTTCTTTAGACAGTGTATAAGCTGCTTTTGGTTTCAGTAACCTTTCTGTTCTGACATTCTCAAATAGTTCCAATTCTGGACGCCTGCAAATTTGGGCAAGATCTAAACGTGCATTTACATTGTCTTTGCTCTTTCCTGGCGTATCCAAAACTGTATGAAACAAATTATCAAAACAGTTCTTCTCAATATGCATGACATCTAACATGTGTCGGACCAACAAATCAGACCAATATGGCAAATCCCAAAATATGCTACGTTTAATCCAATTGTGTTCTTTCCCAAAACCAGAAATTTTCTGTTGGTTTATTGTGGGACCAAAAGTGATGGGAGGTAATGAAAATACAACCGATTTTAACTCCGAACCTGATAGCATTTTTGGAGGTCCATCCCTTTCAGCTGTTCCTTTTCTGAAATAAGATCTGTTTCTGCGAAAAGGATGATCAGCTGGAAGAAATCTGCGATGACAGTCAAAATAACAAGGTTTCTTTCCATGAATGAGCATAAATGCTTTGTTCTCTCCCATACAGTAAGGACATGATTTTTGACCATATGTACTCCAGCCAGATAGCATCCCATAAGCCGGGAAGTCACTTATTGTCCACATCAATGCTGCTCTCAGTATGAAATTCTGTTTCGTTGTAACATCATATGTACTGACACCAATACTCCACAATAAATTTAATTCATCAATCAATGGCTTCAAATAAACATCAATATTTTTCTTCGGATGTCCTGGAATTAGTAAAGTCAAAAAGATATATGGCTCCTTCATCAACATCCATGGAGGTAAATTATACGGAGTTAAAAAAACAGGCCAACATGAATATTGACTACCATAAGATCCAAACGGACAGAAACCATCAGTGGAAAGGCCCAGTCAAACATTTCTAGCTTCTAAAGCAAATGATGGATGCACTCTATCAAAATGTTTCCATGAATCACCATCGGCTGGATGATTCAAGCTTTTATCGGTTGAACTATTCTCTTTATGCCATGACATCATTGTCGCTGTATTCTTAGACATGAATAAACGCTGAAGTCTGGATGTAAGCGGAAAATATCTCAACTGTTTTACAGGAATCAAACCAGACTTCCCGTGTTGTCCTTCTTTATATCTCAGTTGCCCACATGTAGGACAACTATCCAACGACTCATTTTCCCCAGAATATAAAATGCAGTCATTTGAACATGCATGAATCTTATGACAAGTAAGTCCCAAATTTCGAACCAGCCTCTTACTCTCATAGTAATTTGCAGGTAAAACATTTCCTTCGGGTAACAGTGTTTTCAGCAAAGAAAATATCTGGTCAAAACAGGTGTTTGACATTCCGTTATCTGATTTGATAGCCATAAATTTTGCAACTGCTTCTAATTTGCTCATCTTGCAGCCAGGATATAATGCATCCTCAGCAGATTTCAACAACTCATAAAATTCAGACGGTGCCAACTCAGGATTTGAAGCTATATCAGCCGGAGTTTCTGTATGTTGAACAGATGAACCTGCAACATCATGTACTAAATCTTGAAACCGGGATGGATCCAGAATCAAGTTGGTATCACCTGCTCTGGAACTGCGTTCACCGTGTTGATACCAAAAAACATAATCTGGTTGAAAACCAAAACGCAAAAGATGTTCTCCCACTTTGTCAAATGTGTCAAACGTTCTCAATGCACATTTTCTGCAAGGGCATTTTATTTTTCCTTCTGAAACAAATTCTGAATTTGATTCCGCAAATGATAAAAAAGTCTCCACACCCTCAACATATACTGGATTTAAACCAGAACCGTTTGGATTTCTACGTTGATTTATCCATATGCGGTCACCTAATAATGATTGTTGACGACCTCGTTGTTCCATATTTCTCTATAAAATATAAAAGCATTACTGGTTTTGAATAATTTGTTAGGAAAAACACTCAAGTAAAGATTGAATATATTGAGAATAAAGCAAAACATGTTACAAATATTTATAATTTTAATATTATATTGATTTTTTTATTATTTTAATAATACTGATATAATTTTTTCATAAACATTAATTATATAATAATAACATTATTACATTATTAGTATATTTTATTATTAATATTAAAATAACATAATTTTTTATATTATATACAATTCTCTTTTCATCTGTTTGTTTAACATTCTGTCTCCACATGTAATATTCGCATTCACTTTCACCTCTCCATTGGCGAGTAGGTTGATAATTTTGAAAAAGAATGCGAATATTACATGTGGAGACAGAAAACACACAGATGAAAAGAGAATTATATATAATATAGAAAATTATATTATTTTAATATTAATAATAAAATATACAAATAATGTAATAAGGTAATTATTCCAAATTATTGATAAGTATTTCAAATTATTGGTAATTATTCCAAATTATTGGTAATTATTCCAAATTATTGGTAATTATTCCAAATTATTGGTAGTTATTCCAAATTATTGGTAGTTATTCTTAATTTTTGGTAGTTCTTCCTAATTATTGGTAAATATTGGTAAATATTGGTAAATATTGGTAATTATTGGAAAATATTGGTAATTATTGGAAAATATTGGAAAATATTGGTGATTATTGGTAATTATTGGTGATTATTGATAATTATTGGTGATTATTGGTAATTAATACTAATTATTGGTAATTAATAATCATTATTACTAATTATTGGTAATTATTACTAATTATTCCTAATTATTACTAATTATTGTTAATTATTACTAATTATTACTAATTATTACTAATTATTACTAATTATTTCTAATTATTACTAATTATTTCTAATTATTACTAATTATTTCTAATTATTACTAATTATTTCTAATTATTACTAATTATTTCTAATTATTACTAATTATTTCTAATTATTACTAATTATTTCTAATTATTACTAATTATTGCTAATTATTAGTAATTATTGCTAATTATTAGTAATTATTGCTAATTATTATTAATTATTGCTAATTATTATTAATTATTGATAATTATTAGTAATTATTGATAATTATTGGTAATTATTACTAATTATTGTTAATTATTGGCAATTATTGTTAATTATTGGCAATTATTGTTAATTAATACTAATTATTGTTAATTAATACTAATTATTGGTAATTAATACTAATTATTGGTAATTAATACTAATTATTGGTAATTAATACTAATTATTGGTAATTAATACTAATTATTGGTAATTAATACTAATTATTGGTAATTAATAATCATTATTACTAATTATTGGTAATTAATCCTAATTATTCCTAATTAATCCTAATTATTCCTAATTATTCCTAATTATTGCTAATTATTCCTAATTATTACTAATTATTTCTAATTATTACTAATTATTTCTAATTATTACTAATTATTTCTAATTATTACTAATTATTTCTAATTATTACTAATTATTGGTAATTATTGGTAATTATTGGTAATTATTGGTAATTATTCCTAATTATTGGTAATTATTGGTAATTATTGGTAATTAATACTAATTATTGGTAATTAATACTAATTATTGGTAATTAATACTAATTATTGGTAATTAATACTAATTATTGGTAATTAATACTAATTATTGGTAATTAATAATCATTATTACTAATTATTCCTAATTAATACTAATTATTCCTAATTAATACTAATTAATCCTAATTATTCCTAATTATTCCTAATTATTACTAATTATTGTTAATTATTACTAATTATTGTTAATTATTACTAATTATTGTTAATTATTTCTAATTATTACTAATTATTTCTAATTATTACTAATTATTTCTAATTATTACTAATTATTGCTAATTATTACTAATTATTGCTAATTATTAGTAATTATTGCTAATTATTATTAATTATTGATAATTATTAGTAATTATTGATAATTATTGGTAATTATTGATAATTATTGGTAATTATTGATAATTATTGGTAATTATTGATAATTATTGTTAATTATTGGCAATTATTGTTAATTATTGGCAATTATTGGTAATTAATACTAATTATTGGTAATTAATACTAATTATTAGTAATTAATACTAATTATTGGTAATTAATACTAATTATTGGTAATTAATACTAATTATTGGTAATTAATAATCATTATTACTAATTATTGGTAATTATTACTAATTATTCCTAATTATTACTAATTATTTCTAATTATTTCTAATTATTACTAATTATTTCTAATTATTACTAATTATTTCTAATTATTACTAATTATTTCTAATTATTGGTAATTATTTCTAATTATTGGTAATTATTGGTAATTATTGGTAATTATTGGTAATTATTGGTAATTATTGGTAATTATTGGTAATTATTGGTAATTATTGGTAATTAATACTAATTATTGGTAATTAATACTAATTATTGGTAATTAATACTAATTATTGGTAATTAATACTAATTATTGGTAATTAATACTAATTATTGGTAATTAATACTAATTATTGGTAATTAATACTAATTATTGGTAATTAATACTAATTATTGGTAATTATTGTTAATTATTCCTAATTAATACTAATTATTCCTAATTATTACTAATTATTACTAATTATTGTTAATTATTCCTAATTAATACTAATTATTGGTAATTAATACTAATTATTGGTAATTAATACTAATTATTGGTAATTAATACTAATTATTGGTAATTAATACTAATTATAGGTAATTAATACTAATTATTGGTAATTATTACTAGTTATTACTAATTATTCTTAATTATTGATAATTATTGATAATTGTTCCTAATTATTAGTAATTAAATGAATAATTATCAATAATTAGAAATAATTACCAATAATTACAAATAATAACATTATTAATATATTTTATTATTAATATTAAAATAATATAATTTTCTAATTTATATACAATTCTTCTTTGATCTGTGCGTTTTCTATCTCCACATACAAATAATACATGTGAAGACAGCAAACACACAGATCAAAAAAGAATTGTATATATATAAAAAATTATATTATTTTAATATTAATAATAAAATAAACTAATAATGTAATAATGTTCTTATTCCTAATTATTGGTATTTATTACTAATTATTAATATTTATTCTTAATTATTAAAAATTATTACTAATTATTCCTAATTTCCATTAACTATAAACAATACAAATAATTTAAATTTATTAAGTAATAAAACAATGTAAACATAATTAAATTACAACTAATTAATAATAATTGAAACTAATAAAAAATTAAAAATAAATAAAAAATTAAAATGAAGATAAATACCTTGAAAATTGACCTGTTCTGATCGTTCTTCAAAACTTTAATATCAGCTCCGGAGAAAAAAATTAAACTGGAGAAAAACTCAACTTTAGAAATATAATTTTGAGAGAAGGAGAAGATAAGGAATGAGAATGAAATGAAAAAAACGGATGGGGGTATTTATAGGTTAGATTATTTGCGACGGGACCATTTGCGACGGGATTCCCGTCGCAAATACCTTAGCCAACATTTATTACGGTCAACCGGTAAATAGTTATTTGCGACGGGACCCGTCGCAAATAACACCTGTCGACATAGTATTTGCGACGGGGGAATATTCCCGTCGCAAATACCTTTTACCGCCGCCGGTTATTTGCGACGGGAATATTCCCCCGTCGCAAATAAGTTTCCCGCGATTTGACGCGCATCGCGGGAAACTTATTTGCGACGGGGAAAGCAATCCCGTCGCAAAAGCCTCCTTATTTGCGACGGGGAAATACCCCCGTCGCAAATAAGTTTTTAACATGACTATTTGCGACGAGATTTATTCCCGTCGCAAATAGCCCGTCGCAATTGCTTATTTTTCCCGTAGTGATGAAATATTATTATTTATATATGATCATTACAACCTATCCATTGAATTAGAGAGTATTAATAGGATCAATCAAATTATGATATATATAAAGTTACCAATCAATACAAATTTATTGATTAATTATTATGAAATAAGCACTCAATTATTTATAAATCCATTTTATGTTTAAAAAATATGTTTTTTTTCAAAAATGTGTTTTATTTCTTTTTGTAAGAGAATATTATAATTAATTTCTTCTAATTTTTAAAATTTCATTTTATAAAAAGGATATAATTTTTTAAATAATAACATTGAAGTAATATTAGTTTTAAATGTTTATATTTATCTAAAAATATTATTTTTCAGGGAATAGTGAAAAATGCAATTTATTATAAAACCATCATTTCTTTTTATTAAATAAAGTAATTTAAAAGTCCCATTATGTTTTGAATTTTATATTAAAGTAACATAAGTATACTTTGATTTTGTATAATCTAATTAATTATATATGAATCATCATTATACTTTGTTTTGGTATAAGTTCATTTTAGAATTAAAAACACATTTTTCTAAAAACTATTTTCATTGCATTTTAAACATTTATATTAAAATTGATTTCTAAAACTTATAGGAATTTAATTTTATAAAATAAAATCTATATTTGGAATTAGGAGGTTCAAATTTAGTAAATAATTTCCTTTTATTTTTAGTCATTATGAACAATAACTGCCGTAAATATTTGTCACTTAAGTAAGTGTAAAATAAGGTTTGAACTATGGGGCAAAGATTTAAAATCTCTATAAAACTTGAATTTATCCTATTTTATGTGTGGTGTTAAAACAAAGATATATTTAAGGTGTTAAATAATGTATTTTAAAACATTATTTTTAATTTGAAAACCCAAACTTTAATTTTGTGAAGATAAGTTATATTTTATTCAAATTCAAAAATTATTTTGGGTCTTTGCATTTAATGGTATGATTGGAAGGTACCATTTGGTTTTGTATTGGTCCAAAAGTCTAAAAAATTCCTTATTTTATTAAATTACATATAAATTTTGTGTAAATCAAAATTTTAATTTATTTCAATGTAAAATTATTTTTACACTTAAATCATGTATTTTCCTAAAAATGATTTTCATGTGTTTTGTATTCTTATATTAAAAGAAATTTCTAAAAACTATATAAATTGAATCTGATAAAATTGATTCAAAATTTTTATTTATAATTTCAAAAATTTGGATATAATTACCCTTTAATTTTTGGTTATATAATTTAGTTATCTTGGAAAAAATTTAAGTTATCACGGTTAAGGTTAACATGGGTTTAAAGTAGTTTAACTAGAAGATAAAAATTAAAAATTATCCAAAACTTGTATAAATGTGGTTGGTTTAGTTTATTTATACATTATCACATATTATATTATAATTTGGGGTTCCTCAGTGCCAATTTAAATGATTATGATATATATATATAATTTAATCATTTAAGTAATTCTAAGTGTGTCATTTCCCTCACTTATAAAAGGTCACTTACTATCCTATATTTATCACACTATTTGAGCACCCTAGTTTAACCAATACCTACACAAATCACCCCCAACATCACTAAAATTTTCCTAGAGGATCCAGTCACACCAAAATACCTAATCTAGAAGTCTAAGGTGTAATCTAAAGTGGTAATCTGAGGAGAAGGTATAAGTCCCATCGACCAGTTTCATGTTTATTTCTTCTTTCACTGCCTTAAAATCTTATTTAAACATGATGAAATAATAAAATTAATATCTACCATATACTAAAAATTTAATTATTATCATGTAATAACCCCTTCTCAGCTTCTTTTCCATCCTATGGGGAATGAAAATATCACTCATGCATACATGTGGATGAACACCTCTATGAAACAATGTGTTTCTTTTTTCATCATCACCTCACACTACTACAAAATAGTCCTTTAACAATGCTAAAAATGGTCTTTATCATCACTAGAGAATCATTGAATACTAAAGTGTAATTAAAATCCCTAGTCTTTTATAAACACTGATAAAGGCCCCCTTTCTCAGTGCATTTAGTAGTAATGATAAAGGGGCATACTACAATGTGCTATAACAACACACTACAACACCAGAAATAGCATCCAAAAGCATCAAATCAAATACTAATATAGAATTTAAATGAAATAAAATTTACAACACAAATAAAAGAAAAAAACTATATTATAGAAAATTTTAAACATTGGTTTATACAATTACATGAGTACATACGAATTATTACATACATTCAAAAACATCAATGCTCCTTTGTCTTTTTCCCCTGACCCCGATTCATGAAATTACCGAAAAAACCACCCCTACTCAAAAAAAAGAAAGAAAATGTATAAGAAAACAATTCTTATGTTAGTAATAATATAAATAAATAAATTAAATAAAATGTGTTAATTTTAAACTAAACTTTGAGTCATACCAGGAACACTGTGTATCAGATAGAGTTGCGGTTGATTCTTGCACGTCACACCATTTATTTTTTTTCTTCAATCATTATCTCTATGAAAATTGGATAAATAAGTATAAGATTAAAACGATGAGAAAATTAATTAAGTAATAGCAGATAGAATGATGAGAAAACAATCTAAACTCATTTACTCGGTTTTGGTGATGTGATGCACATTTTAAACTAAAATGAAACTTATTAAATAAAAAGAAACATTTAGAGTCAAATCAGTCACACCATTAGTCGGATTGAGGTATGAATGATTCTTACATGACCAAAATGAATTATGGATCATTTTACAAAAGTATCAAAATAATTTGAATGTATTTTCTTAGTTTTGAGCACGTCACTTGTCTTTTTTTACTAAAATGTCGTTTTAAACTGTAAACACACACTTTGACTCATAACGCTGACATAATGTGTTAGTTTTAAATGATATTGATTCCCACACATCAAAAATAACTTATGAATCATTTTCCTAAATTATCAAGACAATATGAGGGCATTTAATTGGTTTTCAGTGAGTGATTTTTTTTAACTAAAATGTATATTTTAAACTGATAATGAGCACTTTGAGTCATACCAAGCACATCGTGTATTAGATTGAGGTGAGTATAATTCCTACATGTCAAAAATGGAGTATGGATTTTTTTAAATCATCAAAAAAATCCAAATACAATTTCTCTATTTTGAGTATGTTAGTTGTATTTTTTAATAAAATTAATGTCAATTTTAAATAAAAAGATGCATTTGGAGTCATAACAGTCACACCGTGTATCACATTGAGGTGAAGATGATTCCTATATGTCTCAAATGACTTATAGATCATTTTCAAAAATTATCAAAACAATCCAAATTCATTTTCTTGGTTTTGAGTATGTCACTTGTCTTTTTTACTAAAATGTCATTTTAAACCGGAAACATGTAATTTGAGTCATACCAGTCACATCATGTGTTGGTTTGATATGTGAATATTTCATACACATAAAAAATGACTTATTAATCATTTTACTAAATTATAAAGACAATTCGAGTGCGTCTTATCAGTTTTTAGTGAGCGACACTTTTTGAACTAAAATATCAATTTTAAACTGATAAAGGACACTTTGAGTCATACCGGACACATTGTGTATCAAATTGAGATGTGAATGATTAATACATGTCAAAAATGTCTTATGAATATTTTTAATAATTTATAAAAACAATACAAATGTGTTTGATCAGTTTTGAGTATATCAATTGTCATTTTTACTAAAATTAATGTCAATTTTAAATAAAAAGACGCACTTGGAGTCATACCGGTCACACTGTGGGTCAGATTGAGGTGCAGATGATTCCTACACATCCCAAATGACTTATGGATCATTTTACTAAAGTATCAAAATAATATGAATTCATTTTATCAGTTTTGAGTACATCACTTGTCTTTTTTACTGAAATATTATTTTAAACTAGAAACACATACTTTGAGTCATACCGGGCACATCGTGTGTCAGTTTGACATGAGACTGATTCCTACATGTCAAAAATTACTTATGAATCGTTTCAATAAATTATCAATAAAACCTGAGTGATTTTTCTTAGTTTTTAGTGAGTGACACTTTTTGAACTAAAATGTCAATTTTAAACTGATAACAAAAACTTTGAGTCATACCGGCCATATCGTGTATCCAATTAAGGTGTGGTTGATTCCTACATGTCAAAAACAACTTATGTATTGTTTTAATAAAGCATCAAAACAATATAAATGTTTTCTTGGTTTTTGAGTATGTCAGTTGTCTTTTTTACAAAAATTAATATCAATTTTAAATAAAAAGATACACTTGGAGTCATACCGGTCACACCATATGTCAGATTGAGGTGAGGATGATTCATACACATCCTAATGACTTATGGATATTTTTTCTACAGGATAAAAAAATGAATTTTATTGGTTTTGAGTATGTCACTTTTATTTTTTACTGAAATTTTATTTTAAACTAGATACACACACTTTGAGTCATACCGGTCACATCATGTGTAAGTTTGATATGAAAATAATTAATACATGCCATAAATGAATTATGAATCATTTTTATAAATTATCAAGATAATTTGAGTGAGTTTTATCACTTTTTAATGAGTGATACTTTTTGAACTAAAATGTCAATTTTAAACTAATAACAAACACTTTGAGTCATACTAGGCACATAACGTATCAGATTGAGGTGTGGATAATTCTTACACATAAAAAATGATTGATGTGTCGTTTTCTTAAAGTATCAAAATAATCTGAATGCGTTTTCTCAGTTTTGAGTATGTCAGTTGTATTTTTTTTCTAAAATTAATGTCAATTTTAAATAAAAAGATGCACTTGAATTCATACCAGTCACACCATGTGCTGGGTTGAGGTTCAACTGATTACTACATGTCCCAAAGTATCAAAAAAAAATCTAAACTACCAATATTACCATGATTTCAATTATTTTTATTTGTCGAACTTCCAACATGGAATATTGAGTCAATGTTCTTAGACAAAAAAGGTTTTTTGGCTAAGAAAATTGATTCAATATGGGGTGTTGAAAGTTAGACAAAGAAAGGAAATGGAAATCATGATAACTTTGTAATAAAGGAACATGCTATCTCTTTTGTGTCTTGTTGCAGATAGTTGAAAAAAATGACTTCCCAAAAGATTTGTGAAAAAAACTAAATAATTAATAGATAAAAATGATAAGGAAATTAACTTACAAAAATATAAAAAAAATATAATTTAGCGACATTTTTTTAGTGATGTTTTTTAAAAATGTCACCAATTTTAAAATTTAGTGATGTTTTTTAGGAAATGTCACTAATTTAACCATGTTTTTAAGGAAACGTTGTTGAATTTGCAGTGTTTTTCAGGAAACATTGCTAAATATATATATATTTATATAGCCCATTTCCCCGCATCAATTTAAATATATATTTAGATATATATATATATTAATATGTATAAACACACACACATATACATATATATAAAAATAAATAAATAAATATATATATATATATCTAAACACACACAAATATATAAATATATAAACACACACACACACAGAAACACATAGATTTATATATAAAAACATGTATATATTTTAAATTTAGTCATGTTTTTAAGAAAATGTGTCTATTTTAGTGACATTTTTACCAATGTTTTAAAACATGACTAATTATATATATGTGTGTGTGTTTGTACATATGTAAAGTTATAATTATAATTATATATATATATGTATGTATACATACACATATATATTTAGACACATACACACACATATAAACACACACACACACACATATAAACATAAAATATAAACATATGTATATATATATATATAATCTAAACATATATATATATAATATAATATAAAATATAAAATATAAAATTTAAAGACTCGTAAAATTCAAGGGAAATTTTTTCTTAATTTTATTTGTAATTTTACAAGAGCGTAGTTTCTGACGGTACCTGATTCCGAGGCCCGGTGTGCCCGAAATCATTTTCCGAAGTTTGGCTCGGGTACGTTCAGTGAACGGATGAGCGGGTTTTTCTAAATTTTGAACCGGTGCTCAGAATCAAATTATGAGGGCACCGATGAAACCGCAGCGCCGGTAATTTCTTAATAACACCTGATACGGAGTTGCGTTTTCACGTGAGTAGATGATAAAAATTGTGGAAGTTAATTTTATAATTTAACTACAATTTTTTTTCTTTTAGTGGTTTAAGGCTTTGGGTGGAAGTTGGGTAACTACCCAACTTCCCAAGAGAGGTTATGAGGGTGGTGGGGCCCACATGAACCCCACCCCTTCATATTCTTCAACCCCCCTCAACTCACCATTAACTCTTGCTAACTTAAACATTAGTAACTTATGTTATTAATTAAGTGTGTTAAGTGATGATATTTGAATTTTAAACCTTTGAAATTCAAATACTTATCTTGTGTTAATAAAATAAGACTTGGGCTTATTTTATTTGGGGTTGCAACCATGTGGTGAGTTTTTGGGAGAAAAGGCTAAGAAATTGAAGATCTTCTTCGACTTCGACGAAGAACGCATCGATCTCCGATGAAGAACGCCGAGTCCTCGGAGACCGACCACGCGACGCCGTATACCGCGACGGTTCTTCCGCGACATCTTCTTCCGCGACGTCTCTTTCCGTGATGGTTCTTCCGCGAAGAATACTCGTTCGACGAACCTCCGTTCAAGCTACACTCGAGGTAGGGGAATTTATTTTGGTGTTCTCTTATCTTTTGAGAAAAGAACGACGAGCGCGGCCAACCAATTCCAGGTTGATCTGCGGATCGTTCGTTCATGCGGATTGATGTTGAAGTTTATTATTTAATTATTTTGTTCGTGAATTCTACCTTGTCATCCTTTTTGATTTTACAACCAGTTGTTATCGATTAACGAGAGGGGGTTGGACCGCACAAACACGGCCTACCCTCCTCCATTATTGATATTGTTTCTAATATGGATGGAACCGAATTGCGTGGTGCCGTCGCACCATGCGGGAATCGCACGGCAAGTAATGCGCGGCGCCGTCGCACCGCGCCGTGAAGTTGAACAAGGACGCGACGCCATCGCGCCGCGTCGAAGAAAACCGAAGACACCGCGGCCGGAGCAGGGCCACGGCGGAAGGGCGCGGTGCCGTCGCACCGCGCCGGACGAACCAAGTCGCGGCCGGTTCCGGGCCGCGGTGGAGCAGGGTGACCGACAGCCGGTTCCGGGCCGCCGATGTCGGCGAAGGAAGAAGGACCGGCCGTCGCAGGTCCTCGTTGGCAGAACCGACCGGCTGGTGCGGGCCAGTCAGACAAAGGGGAGCCAGGGGAATTAATTTCCCCAGTCGGCTATACAAAACGACCCCCTTAATTGGGGGGCCGCGGTTACACCAGGGGGGCAGGCGCCCCCCCCTTGCCAAAAACGGCTCGGCCGTTGGCCGAGATGGCCAGCGCGCTGGGCGCGCTATGCCCAGGCCGGACCGCGCCGGGCTGGGCCGACCCGGACCCGGGGCAGGTCGACCCGGTTCGGGCCGACCGGGGGGTCTCGGGCTGGGTCGGTCCGGGCCCGAAACCCCCGTTTTCGGACCCTCTTTGGTCTTTTTCCCATATCTTGGGATACAGACCTCCGATCGACGCACCGTCAGTTGCGTAGAGATCCTTGGAATGAGACGGTCGTTTTGGTATATCGCACTCAAGGTTTCATAATACTTTGGGTTCGGCCGGGTTGGTTCGGATACGAAACCAACTGGGCCCTCGGAGCGGAAACACTTATATCTTGAGCTCTGGACGTCCGATTGACGTGCCGTCGACTTTGATGGATTCCTCTAAGTGAGATAGATCTTTTGGATTATTGCACTCGAGGTTTGGATGTCATCGAAGTGCGGTCGGGTTGGTTCGCTCACGAAATCCAACCGGGCCCCTAGAACAGAAAAGCCAATAACTCGCAGACCGGGCGTCCGATTGACGCACCGTCTATCTCGTTGAATTACTCTTGATGAGACGGAACTTTTGGAATTATTCGCTCTAGTTTCGGTTGCTGTTGGATAGTGACCGGGTTGGATTATACCCAAAATCCAACTGGGCCCTTGGAACGGAAAAGCTGTTATCTTTCAGACCAGACGTCCGTTTGACGAACCGTCAGCGGCGTTGGTGATCAAGTTGAGAAATGGTCTCTATGAGTATAACCTATGAGAGTTCGGGATACAGTTGAGATACAGCCGGGTTGGTTCGTACTCGAAACCAACCGGACCCCTGGGACGAAAAGGCTAATAACTCACAGACCGGGCGTCCGATTGACGCACCGTCTGTTGCGTTGAGACCCCTATGACGAGGCGGTCCTTTGAGATACTTCTTCGTGGGACTTTAAGATACTTGGAGTATCGACCTGTAGCTCGTGGAGCGGACCCTCTCGGAGACGAGCGTGCAGAGTACGGATACCGTGTAGCCGACTGAGACCTGACGACTGCTTGACCGACTCGACTTGGAGTGAGTCGACTAGCCCAGTGGATGGAGCACTACTTAGTGAAGTGCAGACCCATGACGGATGAAGAACTACCTGTGTGATAGTGCAGACCTGCGGTACTCGTCCAGAGAGTACCTCAACAGGCTACTAGGGGGTGTGCACTACTGTGTTTGGGTGACATACCTCGGTGGTAAGCACTACTGTGTTTGGGTGGCTGACCCGCGGTACTCGATAGGAGGAGTACCTCAGCAGTCTTAGGTTAGTGAGCAGTACCTCGAAGTCATGACAGGACCACTGTACACTCCAGAGACGGGGCTCTTCAGCAGTTAGGGTTTCGATAATGAAAATCCTGGTTTGAGCTGAGACTTTTGACCTTTGTGTTTACCTCATGATTGAGATGGGTCACTTGATAACTTGGGTATATGTATGGGCATATACCTGGGTAGTGGTTATCCGTTGATTTCATGATCTTGGTGTTTTCCTCATGATTGAGATGGGTTACTTGATAACTTAGGTATATGCATGGGCATATACCTAAGTAGAGGTTATCTGTTGAGATCTTCTTTGTGGTTATCCATGTTGGTTTTAGTGAGACCTTGAGGGTCTCAGGGTCCCTACTGAGTATCGTTATACTCACCCCTGCACGGGCTATGCCCGCACCTCGTTGTGTTGGTTGCAGACGACGGGCAGTGCTGACGGAGGCCGAGTGTTCGAGGACTGGACGGTACCCAGAGGTGGACTACACGACGAGTCAGTATCTGGAGGTGGACTTCACGGCAAGACGACACACGGAGGAGGTTAACGGGTGAGAGCGTTGAGGAGGCTATCTGTACCTACCCTTCAGGTAGGATCCGTGGTGGACGACCAGGAGCTGTGCCATCTGTACCTACCCTTCAGGTAGGATCCGAGGAGGACGACCCAGGAGCTGCTTCCTTTCTTCCAGATGTGGTTTTTTTCTGTTTTACTTTGTTCAGTTGTAGTTGTACTTTCATTTGGGTTTGTATTCAGGCCCATTTACCTTTCAGCACTTCTCTTTGTACTTAGTGTTTTACTTCTGCTTGTACTCTGTAGTGTTTTGTTTACTTTTATAAAGGCAATGCCTTCCCAGTTATCGGGATTTACGCCTTTGGTGCTAGTCACCGGCCCCTGACCTATGGAAGGCGGGTTTGGGGTAGTCACGGAATGGGCCCCGAGGACGGGTCATGACATAAAATATAAAATATAAAATATAAAATATAAAATATAAAATATAAAATATAAAATATAAAATATAAAATATAAAATATAAAATATAAAATATAAATATAAAGTATAAAATATAAATTCATATATATATTAAGATATGTTTATTAATATATATATATATATATAATATTAAATTTTTAATACTAAAATCTATATATCTATATTTATATATATATATATATAACATAATATAACTAAATATTTTAAATTTAGTGACATTTTTAAGAATACTTGACTATTTTAGTGGAATTTTTACTAGTGTTTTAAAACATTCCTAATTATATATATATATATGTAAATTTATAATTATAATTATATATATGTACACACATATATTTACACACACACAAATATATATATATATATATATATATATATATATAATATAGAATATAAACATATAAAATATAATAGAAACACACACACACACACACATATATATATATTAAATCTAAACACACACACACATATAATAAAATTATGCATCATTTCAAAAAAAAAAACTAGAAAAATCATAAATTAAAAAAAAAATATTGATGTTTCTTAGAAACATCGGTAAATGTAGGCGAAGTGGGGGTTGGGGGAAAAACCAGAAAAATTAGGCATAATTTCAAAAGGGGGGGATGGGGGGGGGGGGTGAAGTGTGGGGTATGAGAGGGGTGAAGTGTGGGAGTAGGCGAGCATGGGTTGGGGGACAAAACTAGAAAAATTATGCATCATTTAAAAGGGGGGGATGGGAGGGGTGAAGTGTGGGGTATGGGAGGGGTGAAGTGTGGGTGTAGGTGAGTGGGGGTTGGGGGATAAAAACTATAAAAATTATGGATCATTTAAAAAAAAACTAGAAAAATCATGAATTTAAAAAAAATGATGTTTTTTAGAAACATCGGTAAATGAGATGCGATTTACCAATGTTTTTAAAAAACATCATTAAATGAGGTCTAATTTACTAATGTTTATTTACTAACATTTCTTAAAAACCCCAGTAAATGAGGTGTCACTAAATAGTGATATTTATAAACATCACTAAATGAGGTCTACTTTAGCAACGTTCATTTACAGACATTTATTAAAAACATTGGTAAATGATGTGTCACTAAATATAAAAATTTATAAATGTCTCTAATTGATGACATTTATAAACATCGCTAATTGTAGACATTTATAAATATCACTAAATTAGTAACACCTCATTTACCGACGTTTTAAAACATCACTAATGAAAAAATCTTTGCTAATTATCAATTTTTTATTGTGAAAATAGTATCTAAAATGATGAAAAAATTAATTAAATAAATAGTAGGAATTCACCTATTCATGATGCTTGTATACATTCTTGACCAATTTCCTTGTTGTCATTATCTCAGTTGCTTCCTCGAAGTCCAATCTCTCATGAGCATGAGCAACTTCAAAAAAACTACCCCAACTCGAACAAAAGAATCCACCTATATAAGAAAACAATTCTTATGTGTGTAATACTAAAAATAAATAAATTAAATATAAATATGAAACAATAAATTAATTCTATGTATAATTATTTTACTATGAAAACATAAAGATTACCTCTGTGATTGAGCATAGGCAGCACTGTTTCTCTTCCTGCAAAGGTAGTGGAGGGAACTTGAAGGAAAGTGATAAATGCCAACACCATAGGGGTGAAAAGGTTTTGAGGGAGAAGAAGTATATATAAGTTTTAGTGCATAAAGTCATGAAATATGGATAGAAATATTCTAAAATAAACAAACTCTATAAGGAATAATGAAAATTAAATCAATGTTTCATCATATAGTTTTTCAGTAAAATAGAGAAAGTATATCATAACATTACCTTTACATATTCCAAATGGGATTCCTTCATTATAGTCTGTTCTTCCATGGTATTGGGAATGTCATAATGTTAATAATACATTGTCTTCATGAGTAGTCAAACATTGAATTTATATTATGTTAATACAGTAGATAACATATAATATTATGAGGAAAAATTAGTATACTAAAAAACACTTTTACCTTATCATTAAACTCTCATTCTTTTTTAAAGGTTTTAGAGATTTTTATCCTCTATCAAGAATAAAAATACCCTATTTGTGGTTCCATCTAATATACAAGACGATGTCTACATTTGGACTGACACAAACTGATTGTGATATCCCAATGAAAGGGTTATCCTTGATTGAATTTTCATCTGACCTGACAGTTGTTTTAGTCACCAGTAGGACAATTGAAAAATTCTAGTTTTCTAGATCTAAGAAATAAAATAATTTCATTACTTGTGATTCCATTATGAATGAATCGTCTTTTCCCCCTTCCATACTAAAATTCACCTTCACAAAGATCATTTCATCAATTTTCCCTACACTCCTTTTATCAACCCATTTGTAATGAAAAATTAGTACTTGAAATGTTGTATAATCCAACTCGTATATCTGTTCGATAATGCCAAAATATGACATATTTTTATAAATTGGATTTCTATTATTGGAACCAGATATGTGCATCATTTATGCCACACGTGTAACTCCAATATTTTTCATCATACTATAGTCATCACATTCTTTTGTATAGAACATATAACTATTAATTATAAAACTAGTGTAAGATATAACATTTTAATTCAGTCCCCTGTCTAGCCATTAAAGTCATTCAGCAATTGAATTCTGATTTTCAGATAACTCCTTATAAATTTGATCTCAAAACTATCCTATAAACTATTGACTATATAAATTGGATATCCATCCTTCAACCCTTGATGGATTCAAATATCTAAGAATTGATTTGTGGGATTCAATGTATGGATCAAAATATTCAAAATTATGTAAAATTTAAAGGTGAGATTGCTACTACTTTGTGAAGGTAATTGTAACAACATCTCTTTTGGAAATCCCTTCGCCCATAAGGTTTCCATTGTGATGAGACTTTGGGATACCGATGGTGTCAACATCTGATAGATAATTAGTACAGAATCCAACATCTTCTTTAACAATATATCATTATGCAATAAAACCTTATAGATGACTTAGATTATTGACACACACTTTCAAAATCTTCATATACTATTCAATGGGGGCACATCTATCTATAATGTAAGGGACCAAATAGTTGAACCTCTATAACCAAGTGAACCATCAGGTGTACCATTACATCAAATAATGATGGTGGGAAGAAAATCTCTAATTCACATAATATGAATGCAACCTCATTATTCATGATTGGAAAACTCGTTAGGTTTATAACTTTACTGAACATGTATTTGAAAAAGAATCAAATTCTGGTTAATGTATCCTGTAAATTTTTAGGAATAATGTAATGGAAATCAACAGACATCAAATATTTCTTCAAAACATGAAATTATTTCAATTTTACTCCCAATAACTTCAAATTAGTTACTAACATGACATTCTTGATATTTTATGAATACCCCTATGAAAATTTTATACTATTAAAGAAAATGAAAAATTGAAAATTTTCCTATATGGATAGAGTGCAAGCTGCTAGAGGAAGAAAATTACACCCTTTAACCTTCACTGGTGCCAACTCTTCCCTTATCCCCATGTCAATAATTTCAAACCTATCCTTGATGATATCTTTTATTTTTTTAATAAGATTTAGTAACGTGCCAATAACACTATCAAATAATTTTTTTCTACATGCATGACATCAAGAAAACATCTACAGTATAAACAATTTAAATATGGTAATTCAAAGAAAATAAATCTCTTCTTTCAATCTAACTTTTTAAGGTTTTTCAAAAATGGTTTACTAAAAACAATGTCAATATCTTTTACTTTATCGAACAGTTGATCACTTGTTAGTGGAGATAGTGTTTTACCTTGTTCGATAATCCCATCGAATGTTGTTATCCATGATCAGTATTTATTCCATCGAGGTAAAAACTTCCAATTACCTAAAAACACACTCTTTGAGGAATGTTTCAACCGAACTGAGTGTGTGTATTCTTCACAAATGGGACACCCCAACATTCCTTTGATGCTATAGCCTGATAAATTTCCATAAGCAGGAAAGTCATTTATCATCCTGTACAACATGACCCTAAATGTGAATTCTTCACTTATATGAGCATCATAAATTATAACACCTATATCCTACATCAATTTCAGATAATCGATCAATGGAACCAAATAGACATCAATATCATTACCAGGTTGCTTTGGTCCAAATATAAGAAGAGACAACATAATTTATTTGTGCTTCATGAATAAACATGGTGGAAAGTTATAATTTACCAACATGACATGACATATACTATGAGTACTACTCTTTACACCAAAATTATTGATTCCATTTGTTAACAATTCAAGATGAAAGTTTCTAGGATCATTTCCAAATTCAGGATACTCTTAATCAATTTTCTTCCACTGAGGAGAATCTGATGGATGATATAGGTTACCATCTTTAATTATTATATATGAATTCCATACCAATTATCTCATGGTTTCCTAAAATCCATATAGTCTTCTAAAATATGTATTTATAGGAATGTACAATACAAATTTTAAAGGACTTGATGCATTTTCTTGTATCGATCCACGCCACATTTAGGGCATTTTATGAGTGATCCATAATCAGTGTGAAACAATATGAAATCATTTGGACAAACATGTATTTTTTTAAATATCATGATCATTGAATGTAGAATTCTTTTAGTTTCATATGTTCAATATGGATGTTCATTTTCTTTTGGAAGCATATCATTCAGAGGACCAAGTAGTTCTGTAAAGCAGGTGTCACTCCATCCACTGTCATCTTTCAAATTATTTAACTTCAATAAAACTGACAATGTTGTGTATTTTATACAACTGGTATAAAATGGTATCTTAGAACAACTATTTAACTTCTAAAACAACTTTGTATAATCATGAAGGTCACCTTTAATTTCAATTTCCATTTATTCCATGCAATCTCCATCATCATTTACACTAGTATTCATATCAAATGATCCTCAAACTATAGTATCATCCCAATCGGTGTGCACGTTCAGTTTTTACCCATATTTAGTCAAACATTTATAGTTATGATCTATTATGTGACAAATCAAATTTCTTCCAACTCTTCAAGACTAATTTATCTTGAATAACAACAATGAAAACACAGACAAAGGATTTGAGAAGGGTCATATGCATGCTCTATTAAAAAATTAATTAACTCTTTAACTCCATATTCATGCTCTTTTGTCAAATGATTAATGTACATCAATTTTTGATTCATATCCATCCTATCATCTTTATAAACTATTTATTTTTTACAATAAATAAATAAATACACATAAGATATTCATTATCAAAGCTGAAAGTTATAGATAATTCTAATAAGGGGAACCCAACATTTGATTATTTCAAATAATTATAGTATGCTTTGAAGGAAATGGGTAATAAAATTTAAGAAAATAATTACCCCAATATGGTAGGTGTTATCCTTTGAATTCATCCAAAGGTAAAAGTTATAGAAAATTGTCTTCCTCATCAGCTTCATCTCTCAAACAATTATTATTTAATTTTGTTTATTGAGACTCATCCCCATATCTTTTAGAAATCCACCTATGTTGCATGAACTACTCCAACCAAAATTCATCCGATACTGGGTACTAGTGATCATTTTGGATGACTAATACTCAGAGTAGTTCAAGGAATATATAAGAGATGGGGGATGAGTATAAAGCAACAAATTGCAATAATAACTATTCAGGAGATGAATTTTATGAGGATGAAACTAAACCCTTTTTATCTTAAATAATGGGGTACTTATTATTTTTCATAGTTTCTTTTCCTAAAATAACTAAAACTAAAACTAAAACAATTAAATAAGTTTTTTCCTATGAATAATAATAATAAATCATATAGAATAATGCACATAGAGGATAATGTAATTTTTGAATCTAGCGTTGTATACTTTTTTAAGAATACATTTTATATAGATAATTAAAATAAAATTATTCCTCATCGCTATATATAAAGTGTTTAATCTAGTAAAGATATAATGGAAGAGAATAAATATGATTCTTGAGTTAAACCTAAATGGAGTACAAGAGCTATAAAGTAGAAACATCTAAATCATGAATTCATATATTTCAAATCCTTTATTTTTCTTATTGATAGAGATCAACATAATAATATTTTGAAAAAATATCCTATGGGGCTAACCATAGATGATGATATCAAGTTATATAAAGAATAATTTTCTTCAAAATATGTTGCGTACTAGAAAGAATCATTTAATGATTAAATAGATTGTATTATGAGAAATAAGACTTGCATCTTTACAAATTTTCTAAAATATTAAAATCATATTGGTTGTTAATGTGTATTTAGAAGCATGTATGAATCCAATGATAACATTCAAGTTTTTAAATCTAGATTACTAATCAAAGGTTTCAAAAAAATGGAATAGATTGGTTATTTTGATTCTTATACCCATTTAGTTCAAATTACGACAATAAGGATATTATTTTCCTTTAAACATGATAAATCAGTTGTGTGTTCATTAATTACGTAAATATTTGTGTGTGTTGTATATAAAAATGAATTAATTATGTATATATTTGTGAAATAAATATAACACACGTTGGATATATGTAAAATTTAAAAATCAAACGATATTCAATTATTTTACTCGATGCAATTAGTTATTATTTTTAATTCATATTAATTTTTAATTATAAACCATTATTCACTAAATATATGAATTATTTAATGTAAACCATAAATATTTAGTATTTTATAAATCACATTTAAGAAATATTATATACATTCATATATATATATCTATATTTAATATATACTATTTATTAATATTTATAATCTATATATATGTATATTAAATTTATTAATTATTATTAATAATTATTTATTTAATAAAATGTTTATTATTTTTCTTAATTTACTCATTTTTGTTTAATTATATCATTTTATATATCTATATTTTTAATATATATTATTTATTAGTATTTATAATTTATATACAGTATATTGAATTTATTCATTTCTATCAATAATTATTTAATTAATATTTTTTTTAATTTACTCATTTTTAATTTTTATTTGTTTAATTATTTCATTTTATTCAGGACCTTTATGAGTGCTAAAAAAGTGTTGATAAAGGATCACTTTATCAGTGCTAAAAATAAAGCGCTGATAAAGGGTACCCTTTATCAGTACTAAAAATAAAGCACTGATAAATGATACATTTTATTAGTGATAAATAAAAGCACTGATAATGGTTACCCTTTATCATTTCTTAAAAAAAGAATTGATAAATGGTTCTTTTTATCAGTGTTAAGAAAAGCACTCATAAAATGTATCATTTATCAGCGCTTTTTACTAGCACTGTTAAAGTCTAGTGCTGTTAAAGACCCGTTTTGTAGTAGGGTCAAAAGGATGGTTAATATGATGGATTTGATTAATAAAAATGATATTAATGAAATAATTATAATTTTTAAAGATAATATATCATCTATTTTCTTACCTTTCCATCCATTGAAAAATGATAACGTCGTTCGTGCATACGTGTAGACTACCATCTCTACGAAGTGATGTGTTTCATTTTCCATCATCACCTATCATGGATATTTATAAAGATGTATTTAATGTATATATTTGATATTAATTACCTAATTATAATTCTATAATGATAATATATCATCTATTTTCTTAAATTTTCATCTATTGAAAAATGATAATGTCGTTTGTGAGTATGTGTAAAATACCACCTCAGTGAAGTGATGTGATTCATTTTTCCTTTTTAACTTATAAGGATGGTCATAAGGATGTATATAGTGAATAAATATGACATTTATAAAATATTTATGATTCTATAAATATAATATATATTTTTTATTTTCCATCTAATGAAAACTAAAAACATCGCCCGTGTGTACGTGCGGATTACCGCCTCGCGATCCAATGTATTTTATTTTATGTAACTGATTTTCATAGAAGTATCAAAAATTGAATTTTTTGTATATAAATGATAAATATTTCATGATTATTATTATATTTATTATGTAATAATAACCCCTTTTACCATTAGAAACCTACCTAATCCATTTTTCAATTATGAACTGAACGTCCTCAAAACGTCCGATGTAAACTTAACTGATTAAGTATCAAAATAAAAAATGGACATAAATGTCATCAAAGATATAATGATAATGTAATTAACATGAAAATTTTTATTAAATAATAAAATAATTAATATAATTTTATTATACAAGAGTTAAATGACATACATAGCAAGTCTAGACTTGAGGTAAGAGATTTCTTAACTAAATTTCCATTTATTGAGTTATACTTATACTTCATTGAATATGTTATGACAATATTATGTGTGAAATGAAATTTTATTGTATTATGTTTTATTTATACTTGTTTTTTGGGGTTTTAAAACTGTTATATATAATCACTTCATTGATCAATTCTAACATCAAAGATACAATATTTATAAGGATTATTTATCTCAATATTGTTTCTTTGAGACATGCCATGTAATATACACCTAATTCATTTTATAAGGTGTATATACTGAATATTAAGATATTATATCATGGATTAATATTTTATAATAATACTTAAATTTCCTTTTAAATTATTTATTTCATGAGACATTGATTCAAATTTTATAAAAGTTGAAATGGTTTTCATGGTCTTAATTTCAATTCTTTGAGAAATGATTCATGTTATGAACCATGATTTATTTTATATGGTGAAATTATTCCCAATGAATTTAGTTTAACATATTATTTCATAGAAATTATGGATTTTATAGATTCATGTTATTTTATTTCATTCAATGGAATTTTGATTCATGCATTACCCAAGTTTCAAGAGTTTCTCATCTTAAACTTCATTCTTGGAGATATGTTTTGATTGTTGCACATTTACTCATTTATATGGTGTATACACTGACTCTTGATATATAATATCATGCCTATTTTTATACTCATGGTAATTAATTTTCCTTACTATGTTTTTTTGAATGGTATTTGGTATTAAAAGTTCATGAATGGGGTTTTCTTTAAAAAAACTATTTTGAAGTTTTTAAATACTTTCAACCAAACTCTTCCTCCATGTTCTTTATTTTATTTCAAGAATGTTCTTTTCTAAAAATAAATTATTTCCTTAAGTTATTTCCCATAATCTTTGACCTTATTTTAAAAGGTTTAAAAGTATATTTATTAATGTTTTCTATATGGGTCACTTTTGACTTTGTTTATAAAAGTTTGAAAATAATGTTTATTTTTATATTTTACAACATGAATGGATTTAGACACTGTCACGAGTATTACATGATTTGAAGCTTCATTTAAAAATTTCCATGTATATTTTCAAAGAAAATACCTTTCTAAATATTTTGTGAATTTTAGTTTTTAAAGGTAACAAAAGAAAAAGATATTTTACCCTATTTTCAATGAAATGTTTTAAATTATCTTTTAAAGGAATTTTCATCCATTTCATAATAATTTAATGATTCTTATACTTTATTGGGAATATAATATTATAGAACTATCCATCTTGTTTCTTTGGATGGATTATGATGATTTTTTTTAAAGAGACTATCATGAAACTCATTTCTTTTCCACGATAAAATCAAGCTATAAAGGAATACAAGATGTTATTAAAATATTGATGATGAAAATGAAATATTCCATGTGTTATATTCATGTATGGTACTTGGAAATTATTTATTATTATGGGTGAGCCCAACATTAGAGTCAATGAGTCCCACATGTAACTCATGTAAGGACTATATATGACTATATATATATACAAGTCTTTTTTATACTAACCTCACATCAAAATCCTTACTCCCATGATGAATATCATCTAGGGATATAACCTAGAGTGTTCAACTATTAGGGGTATTATTATCACAATATACCATGTTAAAAAAAGAAAAATAGAATATGGTGATAATAAAAAAATTCCTTTATATCATCCATGATATGAAAATTATACTTAGTCATAATTAATCTCTAAGTTACAATTTTCAGAACTCTCACCAAAATTAGTGTCAATTTCCTTTATATTTAATATAAAGAGATCGTGTGTGACCCTCATGTTTCAGTTGCATCATTTATTTAGTTGAAACATTTACTTTTTTTTTCATCCGTAGTAATCTTACAAATCCATACATTATTATGAACATTTGACATATCAAATGAGATATTATCATTGAAATAATTATTTAGATTTTTGGTGAGGTCAAGATTTACTAGATACTATGATCACTTGGGTTTCTCAAAGGATAAAAACAAGACCCCCTTATGTTATCATAACCTCCAGTTTAATTAAAAATTATATAAGTCAAACAATATCTTTCATCCTATCCAATGCTGATATGTAATTGGATTCAATTATAAAACCAAGTATTATTAATTTTATTAGATAAAATATAGATTAATAGATATTTTTTTTATTTTAGAAATAAAACTAAGAATATTAACACCATTTTTATCATTTTACAACCTGATTATTTTTATCCCATTTGTTAAAAAATCAATCTTTAATACATTTTCAAGTACTTTTTGTTCATTATTAACAAAAATAAAATATCTATCACTAATATTATATTTGTATCAATCTTTCATGCTTCTATCATATGTTTTTATGGGTATGACATGATATGACAATCATGAAGAATACTTAATACAAATCATTAGTAAAACCACTCACTTGTTTCCTCACTTTGATTGAAATAAGACATTGATCCTTCAAAAGGATTTTATCACATGTCATTGGTATAAATACTACATATTTAAGTGATTTATGACTTTACCAATATAAGTACCTTAACATAGTTTTATAAGTACCATTAAATAAACCTCACATATTTTTACACCTTGGGGTTTTAAATGAAATTAAATTGGTTTTTTAATTTTAATTGAAAATAAGGATGGTGAATCTAGGGAAATTTTTTCACAATTTATTTAAGTGGGTGGATGTATTTTCATTTTAATTGAATTTGGATGAGTTATTTTGAGGATAGTAGGTGTTTGGTTAAATTTAGAGGAAAAATGACAAGAAAATAGAGGGTTGAGACCATGTGATATTAGGGTGAATAGTTACTAAACCATGAAAGGATACATGGGAAGTAAAATATTGAATTAACTTGGCCTAATAATTGATCATCAGCCTTATCCTGGTTTCCACATGATGTCAATAATTCCTCCTCATATTCCAGATCCCATCAATTATCACCGAGGGTTGGATAATACCATGTGAGGAGACTATACCCTCAGTATCATAGAAAACAATAATGAGTTAATAACTAAACATATATAAAATAGATAAAAATCATACCATACCTAATGGTTATGTAACAAAAGGATAACCATAAATCACATCACATGTTATAAAAAATTTAACTCCTATATTTATATTTTCATACAATAATGAAAGATCACCCAATGAAAGATCATAAATTTTCAGGACCACAAGGGTCTTTAGTGAGGGATACCTTGGGGGGGGGGTGAATATAACCCCTTAATCCTCAAACTCTCACAACCCTAACTGATCTTGACCTCATAGTTAGTAGGGTCACACTTAAGTTCTTCTTTTAATGATGATCTGATGGATATTTCACTTATCTTTTACTTAATTAGATTTGATCAATAACCACTTAATCCACAAACACCAGTTTATGTATTGAATAATATAAATAAATCATTCACACAAGAAACAAATATTATAATTGGTTCAACCTCATTGGGATAATACAAGAATCATACAATAATAATGTTTCGATGTAATATAATCCACTAAACTCACTATTTGGTGGTGGGTTTAGGCTATTCCTAGGATCACTCCCCCTACAAGGCTTAGGAAAAAATCATTGTCTCCAAAGGGTCACTCCCCTCACTCCTCTCACTTTCCCACTGCTTCAAGAAAGGGAAAAAACTTTTAAATACAAGAAAATACAAAAAAACTTCACTGTTGTTGTTACACAAAGCATTGATCAGTGACTCTTTCTCCATCACACTACTTCCTAATAGATTGGCTATAATTATCACCACAAAAAATAACATCTCCTTTCTATGAGACACCATGGAAACTCCACCTTCTTATTTGGAAATATCTTCAAGGAGTTATAATCTCCCCTCCTTATTATTATTATCTTCCTTTTGTAATTCTCTATTGAGTAAAAAATATATCAATGTTCCTCACATTTTCATTATAGAAAAAACTATTATTTATGGAGATAAATGTCTCTATAATTCCATATTTCTAGAATTTCATTTTCTCTATCCATAGATAAATTTTCCATGCCACCCTCTCTAAAGATATATAATTCTACATGAATATGATGGGAAAATCCATACAATAATATATTTTAAAACTAAGTTAAATTCATTTATTAAATTCCAAAATTTCCCTCCTAAAATATAGGTTATTTTAAATAAGGAAACCTATTGAATCATTTTATTCACTGAATAAAAAATACCATCAATACATGATACACAACTTCTACTAAGAGCTCAAAACCATGTTCCTTTCTCCATGGGAACCTCCATGAGGTGACACTTACATTTATGAAATGTGACAATATTTTCTTATATTGATCATGATGAAATCCCATGAATTTCAATAAGATTCTTAGTCAAATAATAGATCTAATAAAACTGCACTAATATTGTATTTAAATCAATGGGATATCATGGAATTATTCTCCTTTATTCATAACATGATATTCTTCATTGTGGTTGCCTACACTATTAATAATATTTTATAATTAATAAATAAAATCACAATCTATGACCGTCTAACTCTTCACACAAACAAAAAATAAAATACCCTTATGTATCACTCAATGTTTCTTGGTTACTCTTATGTACACCCTGATAACCTACTCTCATAATCTTTACGACTCTTACATACCACCCCTTTTCCATGGTAACGACTCTTATGTATTGGATTGATTATCTTTACATGGAATAGTGTAGTTCTATCCATTTCTTCTAAGTGCAGCCTAAATTACTTTCACGTATTGGGTTGATGAACCTTACATATCAATTTGAAGCATCTAGAAAACTTTTCAATTTTTATGATTTAGTCTACTCAGTGCTAAATTACCCTTATATACTATCCTGAGTGTAACGCCCCGACCCAAATCACTCTACATTAACTAGAAAAAGGTATACTTGGATTAAAGTGCACATCCCAATATTTCAAAGTCCACTGACTAACAACATGGGTCTAATAATAATTGTAGAAATACTATACCCCTTGATTAAATAACAGTAAATAAAATTATAAGAAATAATAAGAACAATCATCCACCTAATAAGAAAAACTCAACATTATAACTGAACATAAATAAATAAATATAAGAAACTCATACTATATCAAAGTGAATGATGTACATGATATAAAAGTAATACAGACCAAAATAATATAACAATGGGTAAAACATATATATAAAAATCCCAAAATAACCCAAAAGCAAACAACGGTAGGGAACCCCAAACTAGTCCCAATTCCTAGCCCGGTCCTATCTCCCATGGTCCACATCATCCATCCTGATCAACCATCAATCATAAGCCCCATCGATCATTTGGGGGGGATTAGAGTTCTCAATCCTTAAAATCTCACAAGACTAACTAATCTTGACCTAATAGTTAGTGGTTTCACACTTAAGTTCCTATTTTAATAATTATATGATGGTTATTTCACTTATCTTTTCCTTAATCAGATTTGATCAACGATTACTTAACCCACACACACCAAGTTATGTATTGAAGAATTTATATAAATCATGAAAATAAGATAAAAGTATTATACTTGGTTCACCCACACTAGGATAATCCAATAAACATACAATGATAATATACATATGTAATATAATATACTAAACTCAATATTTGGTGGCGGGTTTAGGCTATACCTGGGGTCACTACCCTTATATGATTTAGGTACATATCACTACCTCCCAATGGTCACTCCCCTCACTCCTATCTCTTTATCATTACTTTAAGAAAATAAAAAAATATTGACATATAAGAAAATACAAAAAAACTTCACTGTTATTGTTACACCAAGTATTGATCAGCTCCCTTGGCTCTCTCATGCTGTTTCATCATAGATAGGATGTGACTATCACCACAAATAAAAACATCTTATTTAAATGAGATTTCCTGGAAACTCCACCTTATTCTTTGTAAATATATTTAAGTATTTTTAATATTCTTTACTTATTTATTCCTATCTTCTTTATAAAATTATATCTTGAGTAACAAATATATCAATGTTCCTCACTTTTTCACTATAGAAAAAACTATTATTTATGGAGATAGATGTATCTATAATTCCAAATTTTTATAATTTCCTTTTCTCAATCCCCATATAAATTATCCATGTTAACCTCTCTAAATATATCCAATTAGATATGAGTATGATGATAAAATTCATCTAGTACTCTCCTTTAAAACCGAGTCAAAGTCATTCATTGAATTAAAAAATTTCCCTCCATAAATATAGGATAATCAAAATAAGGAAACCTCCTAACACATATTATTCACTACATGATAATTATAATAATGATATGATGAAAAACATCTAAGGAGACCTCAAATCCAAGATCTTATCTCCATGAGCACCTCTAAAATTTGACACTTTCTTCTGCGGCGTGTGACCATATTTCCTTAGCTAGATTATGGTGTAATTACACGCATTGCAACATGATTCTTATCCAAATAACAGATCCAATAAATCCAAAAAATATTATATTTAAATAAATATAATATCATGGTATGATCCCCATTTATTGGTGATATTATCTTCTCCATTGTTCCTACTCATAGGATCAATTTTATTTATGATAAATAATTAAAATAACAATATATGGATAAATGAATCTTCACCTAAAATATAAAAGAAAATGACCCTTATGTATTGATCAGTGTGGTTTTGTTACTCTTACATATCCCCTAATAACCTTTACACATTATCCCAATGACTCTTATATATCACCCCTTTGTTGTGGGAATGAATCTTTTGTATTGGATTTATTACCTTTACATAGAATAGTGAAGTTACATACTTTTCTATTTTACCTAAGTGTAGCCTAAATTACTTTTACATATCAGGTTGATGAGATTATTTGGGACTTTTCTATTTTTCTGAATTAGTTCACTCAATACCAAATGACTCTTACATATTAGTCTAAGTGTAATTCCCAAACCCAACTCACTCTATAGTAACCATAATGAAGGGATACATGAAATCAAAAACTCCTCCCTGTATTCTAGAGGATGTTAATTATTAATGAGGGTATAATAATAATCATGGGAAGGCTATACCCCTAAAACAAATAATTATAAATAATAGTGAAATAAATAATAAGAACAATCATCCACTTAACAAACAAAAGTCATCATCACAATTGAACATAAATGAATAAATATATGAAACTCATGCTATATAAAAGTGAATGTTCTACATGATATATATCCATAAAGAAAAAAATTAGATCTCCCATGGGAAAATCACATACATTAAAATCCTAAAATAACTCCAAATTAAACCGAAGGAAACCCAAAAAATGGTCCTGATTCCTAGCTCGATCCTATCTCCCATGCTCCACATCATCCACCAACAAACCATCGATCATATGGACTTTGCCTTTATTTTTCCCCACAACCATGAGGTATGATTGGGTACCCATTATAGCTTGAGTAGTGTGTGAGTATAACTCAGTGGGTCACCACTAACAAAGTTCATAAATCTATCCATTACAAATAAAGTGCATAATGCTATGCCATAATAAATAAACGAAATCATAATAAATAAACTCGTCGATCCTCAGGATCTATTGTGACACCCAATATACACCATAAATACTTTTTCCATAGCTATATATCTCTAAATAGGATACATAAACACTATAATGGAATGGTTCCCTTGCCTGTAAATATTCCATCATCATACTTGGGGGGGGGGTGGATCCCTCCATATATATCTTGTATATCATACTCAACAGTAATGACACATGACTCATATATCTCATATACCATACTTAGGGGGAATGAAACCCAACCCATATATATCATATATTATACTTGAGAGGAATGGTTCCTACCCTGTATATCTCATATATCACACTTGGGGGGAATTACACCCACCCTGTATATCTTATATACCATACTCAAGGGGAATGGTTCCCAACCTGTAGATATTATATATCATACTTAGGGATAATGGTTACCACCACATATATCTCATGATGAACACATATACTATGACTCTCACATGTAAAAGAACACACATTATTTAATTAAGTTTCCAGTTCAAGCGTTCATTTGATCGGTGTGACCACACATTAAACACACAAAAAATTAAGATTATACCTTAGGAATAACTTAGGGAACACATACCTTATTATTCGAGGTAGATAATCATCAAATATTGTATTATAATTCTATATTAAATAGAGAAATTTGAGGAACTAGAAAAAAACCTTGAAATATGACACAAATGGTTGTAATTGGTGTAAGGAAACTAAATAATGATAAAAATAAAGAAAGGATTGAAGTTGAGTGTTAGAATTACCTCTAGATTTCTAATGGATCGAGTGACATGTGAAACCATCAAGGAATAAAGGATATATCTCTTAGAAGAGAATAACTAAAGAGAAATAAGTATGGAGGAACCCATGCATGATAGGAGTAAAAATACGGCTCATTATTTATTTTATCTCACCTAAAAATCATTTATTATATTAATAATTTTAAAAATTTCCTAAGAAAATCATCATAGTGTAACAATACTGGTCATTATGTATCAACCCTCTGAGATAAAACCATTAAACCCAGTGTTTCAAGCCATTATGATGTGACCTATTCCTTCACAGTGCAAAGAACCTTCCTAGCCCACCCCCACAACCTAACAACCCATCAAAATACTCTCCCTCTCTATCCTTTATAATATGACCTTCTAGGCCATGCCATGATATCCCTCATCAAGAAAAACCCTAAATTCCATGTCCATGTCATCATAACATGAATCTAAACCCTACAGTATAGTATAACTCACTACGAACATCATTATGAAATGACCCTAATGGTCACAGAGTGATTAAAATTCACCCTTGAATTTCTAAAAGGAAGAATCATAAGGGTCATGGATGTGGTGTGACTCCCCTCATCATGGTGAAACCAAAGTTCTTCAAAATACCATAAAGGAATACATAGGGTGTTTTTAGAGTTACTCATACACCTAGAGGGTGTTAATTTTACATGACACTCACCACTCCATGGAGCCTTGGTCATGGAATGTCCAATCCTGACTTGGAAAAAAATATCCACTCAGGTACACATCATGACATGACCCATACATGGTGTGATGGTCCCTCTGCAACAGTTTTTATGCCACTTATTATATTTTTAATCCATAAACCCCTAAACATCCTTCTGGATATCTCCTGAATCCCCCACTAACACCTCAAACATTCATAAATTAGGAAAATATGTGAGGTTTTATAAAAAAATAAAAAATTTTATACATTAGTAAGTTATAGAGTTTTAAAACCTCCCCACTATACAAATACTCATTCTTAAACATTATCGCGACTCATTGATGGAAAAATTCTACCATTATGCCTGCATATTAAACTTCATCTCCCATTTCTCCTCCTAGATATGCCCATGATTCCACTACACTTACACCAAAGGAATCATATTAACATGCAGATTCATCTCACTTCAATCCACTATCTAAAATGGATGCTTTTCATATGTCATATCAACTTCAAGCTTGAAATCATTAATGTTGATCACATTATAAGGGTTAGAATAAAATCACCGAAGTTGTGATACATGAAATACATTGTGCATGTAATTGAAATATCGATGAAGAGAAAATCATTTTAACACAATACTAATCCTCTCCACAATCTTAAATGACCCCATGAATATGGAATTCAGCTTCCCCAACCTATGGACAAATTGATGTACCAATATTGGTCACACTTGTAATAATACTCAGTTTCCCACCTTAAAATCCAAAAGATGAAATCACCGATGGACATATGACCTATGCCTTCTTTTAGAAACCACTCATAGATTCTTGATCTGTTGAATCTACTTCAATGTCTATTTCATGATACCCAGTCTGATAATCCTTGACTCTCTAAACTCTAACTAACATAACAATGATCAGTATGGATTACCATATAAATACTCAAAAGTTACCATCTGTATCGATACATAATAGATATTTTTTGTAGTAAAAATCCATACATGATAAATGTTTCTCCCAAGAACCTATAAAATCCTATAAACATGCTTTCAACATGTCCTTTAGTATATGAATAGTAATATTAGACCTCCTATCTATTTATGGATGTTAAGAAGTTATCATATTCACTTGTGTACCAAATGCATTCTTAAATCCTTACTAGAAGAGTAACATAATGTGGACATACCTATATGATATGACACTTTAAGGAAATCCACGAAACCACACTATCTCTCATATATAGAGCTTTACTAGCACATCAATAGAGAAATTATCTCGTATAGATAGGAAATTAGAGACCCTGGTTAATTGATCCACACTCACCCACACTATATCATTACCTCAGGGTATCCTCAAAAACCCAATCATGAAGTCTATAGTCACATCATCCCACTTTTTCTTTGGAATGTGCAATGGATAAAAAAATACCAGTGGGTCACTGGTGAATGACCTTCACTTACTGATAAGTGAAACATCATGTGAAAAAACCCATAATATCCATTTTTATCACAAAAAATGTCTGCTTATATTATAGTGTTGGATATGACATTCTAGAACCAACTGTTTTTACTTTGGATTACATGTTTAATTGAAGATTTGAATATTAATAAAAAAATATTATTATATATTGTTCATTGTTCTTCATAGATTTAATGTAATAATGTCCTAGAGTATTTGTCATATTGAAAAGGTCATATAAGTTCCCCAATATGATGATAACATTGAAATGAAATGATAATATTCTCAAATATAGTTCTATGGTCAGATAACATAATATTATGGGACATATAGAATGTTGACTATTTTTGTCCTAAATAATGGATAACTAAAAACTAAAGAGGGGGGGGGTATTGAGTTCTTGAAATTTTCTTTACTTTAAAACCACCCACTTCAAGGTATGTGAGCTCCAATATTTTCCTTAACAAAAGAAGGCAGCGAAAAAATAAAAACATAAAGGAAAAAATATAGAACATAGGATATTTATAGTGGTTCAAGGAACATAAATCTCCTAGTCCACTCCACCAACACTCAACTCCATGAGTTTGGTGATTTTAATTATGGAATTCCTTTTTTAAAGGGATCCCAATGGATTGCAAGCAACTGTTACTTGTTACAACAACCCAATAAATTTTAACCAGACTCTCCCTTTGAAAGACCTTTCCACAGTCTCAACACACTCAATAAAAATGAGTGCAGACATAGATAAACATAAAAAAAGGTTTTAAGAATGATGCAACACCAACTTGAAAGAAAAAACTAACATTAGTTGAAGATACATCTAGAGAAGATTAAAATATTATAGGTTTATCTCTAGAAGTTCTTCTATTATTAAAGATGATCTTTCAAGAATAACACCTGTAGAACATATTTAGGAGTTATTTATTTCAAAAACATGAAACCATCATCATCATAATCATCATCATCATATAGAATTAAAATTTCATATATATATATATATATATATATATTCTCTTTTGAGTTTTAACCTAAGAATACATGATAACCACAATAGTCAAGTGAATAATCCTTTGAAAATATGATAAGATAGGTTCTTAAATGCATGTGTCCTTCTTTTCAAAATATGGAACAAAATTTTTTGGTGGTGATGTCAGAAATATTATTCTTTGGATCTTTACATTCTTGTTAAAATGACACTTTATCTAAATGAAACATTATTTATTTAGATAAATCTTTTTTTGATGTGCTTAAAAGAATTAATTTACTTATTGAGAGATTATACCAATGTTACAAGTATAATCATGATGATATATAGGATGGATAATTCTTCATAAGATATACATATGATAACACTATTATCGTTGGATGATTTATAGATAAACTTTGTAAGATAAAACAGATCTTTGACTTATGCATAGGATAATTATTCTTCATAAGATAATATTTTAGTGACATATGATAGTTGAATTCCACGTATTTCTTGGATTCTTATAAGATAATACTTTTATAAATGTTCCTTTACTATGATAAAATACTTCTCATAATTTTCTTATGATTTAGCATTTTAAATTTGAGAATGTATAAGATAACTTTCTTTCACAATAAGATGATTCACTTACATAATAAGGTAATTTTTTAAACTAAACATATGTAAGATTATATAATTTGTCATAGGATAAAAATCCAATATAGATACTGAATTTTCTATATAAGATAATTATTTTATACATAGGATAATCACTCAGTGTAATATAAATCAAATAGATAAAATAAAATAGAATAAGTATCTTTGCGCTCACATATGATAAATTACTTTACAATTTATACATCAATTAACTTATAAATTTTAATAATATCAATATTTGAGGTTCTAAAACACCTAAGATAAATATGTTAGTAAATAAATAGGTATTTTTTGAATCACAAAAATATATAAACAATTGACACATGTCAGAATAATATAAGTTTTCCCAACAATATCATCCTTTTTGATGATCGAAAAACCCATTGAATGATTATTTTTTTAATGAAAAATAGTTTAAAATATTTTAATTTTTTATCCTCCTTTATCTTCTCTCCCTTTTTGTGATATAAAAAATAAATAGGATAAGGAAAAATAATACAATTAATATTGCAAAGGAACAAGTGTAAATGGTTTGGATAAGATATACCCAATATGAATAGAATTTGGCATGGACTTGTACTGAAAATAGCATTAATATGATAAAAATAATTACAACATAAATAATCAAAGAAACATATAACATTAAAAATAATAAATTAGACCAAGGAACAATAATATATAAAATAAATTTTATAAATCAAAGATTAAATAATCAATGGAAATAATGAAGAGCAAAAAAACATATAATAATAATAATAAATGAAAAATAAGAATGATAAAATTTAAAAGTTTTCAAGAAGAGGATAAATAAACATCATTCAAGAAACTTAAATAAACATCCATTAAAATGTTTTTGAGATTACACCCAGTTAAGCAACCCCAATAGGAAAGTAAGTTAGTTCTATAGTATTGGTCGATGTTTTAGAGGAGGAATTTTGAAGGAATAGAGTTGGATGACTGGTAATGAGGATGTAGGAATAGGAGCATCAACGCTTTCTCTAAAAACATCATCCAAAGTAATTAAATATCATACAAATCTTTCTTTATCATATTGAGTGATACTTACTGAACTGGAATGGATGTTGAGTGCAGTTTTCTGAGCTTGTTCCAAATCAAAGTGATATGTAGAGATGAAGGGTAACTTAGAAGAAGGTTCAGGTAAAGGTAATAAAACTTCTTTAGAAAACCTAGGGTTATTTCTTGAATAGATTTCAGTGGGATAAACAATTTATTTAAATATTTGAGATGTGTAAGCATAGAGATCTAATATAGTAGGTCCAAGAGAACCTCTACCTATGTGATGGTATAATGAATCCTCACACATGTCAATTCACTTTACCATGTAATTTTTATTTAAATCTAACAGTGTAGTAATACCATTACATAATATATGAGATAAATTTCCAAATTTTTTTACCAGATCCCCTTTCTTAGCATGAATGTAAATAAAATTCTTCAACACATCAAACTGGTTTTTTGACATACCAACTGAACTAACAATTGAAGTAGAAATATAAAGTGTTCCTTGAGGAACATTAGTATGAGATATATCTTTTCCTATGGAGGATACCTGACACTCCTTTGGTTCACTAAATGCATATTGTTTTTCAGAATAAGATTATGATTTAAATTTATCCACAAATAACTGATAAAAATCACCAAAATTTTCCTCCAGTACTGAAAATATATTCGATAAAGACCCTTCCATTTTTCCTAGCCCCATGATAAGAATGCTTGGATCCTTTTGGGTTAGAAAAGAGGCATCTTGAATGATTTTTAGTTTCTACTTTAAATGATTGTTAGTTTCTACTACAAAAAATTATAGATATATTTTTCAGAGAGATATATAATGCCTATGATGATTCTTGAAATTTATAGAATGCTTCTAATTTTAGAAACTAAATCATGATTAAGCTCTTGAAAAATTTATTATGAAGGAAGCTCAAATTGAATTGAGGAAACTTTAATGCGTTGTTGTGAAACATCAAATTGATTATGATTTTAAGATCGATTTATAGTATAGGGAAGAACCTGGGTCATCTCTCAAGGAGTGTTGATAGGTTTAGAGCATGCATTTTTAATAAAAAGTACTAAAAAGGTGGGTGATTTTGAAAAACAGTTTTAAGAAAATACCTTAACTTAAAGAGTTTAATAGTTTACAAACCAAGTGGATTTTGAAAAATATGAGATGAAGGGGTCATTTTTATTTCACTAAAAACATTTCAAGTTCATTTTTCTTAGATATTTATTTAGGTATGGAGTAATTATTTGGTTGAAATTAATTGGAATCCCGATTAATTCCTAAGCCTTTATTTCATTGCTTGAAGAACCAAACCTTGACATAACAATCATATTGCCAATGTCCAAAACTTATGCATGAAATAAGATCTTCCAAAGTATATTGAAATCCCAAGAAGGTGGGTAATAAAAGGATTCTTGTTTTTTCTAATTGAAAAAACAAAAGTCACACACTCAAAACCTCACATTTATTGATTAGAAATTAAGATCATAACATTCACATGCATAAAAATAAGAATTCAAAAATGAAATCATGTAAGATATATGGAATGAAATTTTTTAACACCCAAATTACTTCAAACCAGTAGATAATAGATTCACCATAACTCTATTGAAATGTGTGTAGCTCCCTCACAATAAACTCCCACCGTTTATCCCAACATTGAGAGGAGGAGGAAGCTCATGTGGAACTCCTTCTTCATTCTTGACCCCCCTATGAAGATAGGGGCTCCAGAACTTATAATATGATGAGGGGAATCCTCTAGGACTCCAAAATGGCATATATTTTCTTCCTTTTAGAACCTATTGACTATATCCACCAAAATTATGGCTTTATTTTCACACCTACAACTCGACATATTGACAGAACACAACACACCACTTTTGACTTCATGCAGATTCATTAGCTTAGAAAGATTGATTAAAATGGGACACCAGATGTCTGAATGAGGCTTGGGTTTCTTCATATGAAATGTATACCATTTAATTTTGGACCAGGAAACAAAAATATCAGCCCATTAGATTCATTTTTTAGTATTATTGTGTGGTTGATTCCACTAGTGCGCTTGGATCCTGCACAGTTTGGCCCATTTTTCTTGAAATTCATCATGGGCCCTCCAAATCACCTCCACCTTCAATGAAATTATCAAAACAAGTATCATTTAAAATTTTAAAAGTGATAAAAAACAAAATAATTGAATAAAAAATTAAGTGACATTTGTTATTATTTTTATAATTTTCAAAACAATACTAGTTTAGTACAGTAGTGTAAGGGTGAAAATGAAATAGTGAATCGTGGTGCGATCACACACCCGCATCTAAACATTTTCACTCCTAGGAAAAGTCATATTTCCAAAAATTATGCATGTATATATTTCCAACTTCATAAAGATTTAACATTCAATGAAAATTTAATTCTTGATAGAAATGTGATCAAAGAAAAAATCACACCGAGGAGTTATTCTCAGCGATCATGGAAAAAGACGTCTCAAAAATTGTATCAGAATGAAATTACAAGAGATGCATGATACCGATCAAATAAAATAATTCAAAATTTAATCATTTCATTAATTATCCATGTGTGCGATACCACTATTTAATGCTATTCTTTCCACTTTCTATTGAGTAAATATAAGTTATTTTAAAAATTGTCTACTTACATGATCCTTTCCACTAAACCTACCCTACATCATTTGTAATAAAATTTCAAGACCCACTCACCTAATAATTACTAGAAGATAAACCATAATGCACCGACCTAGATATCCCCATATGTTTTACATTTTATCACTCCCCTCATTTGTTTTTCAAAATTTGCACTTAGAAAAAATCTCACACTCTTCTCTCAAACCATATTTGATCTCCTCATGACACTAATTGTAATAGTTATAAAAAGATCAAAAGTTGAGTAAGGGTGGTTTTTCACCTGGATAAGACACAACCCATTTTTTTTGTTTTCTTGAGGGAATACAATAGTCAGATAATAGGTACACACGTATAGGTCAATCTGGTATAGTAATGAAATAGATCGGATAAGGAATGAAATTATGGAAAAATAATTTTGGAAATTAGAGAAAAATTAACCTAACTTATATTTAAATTATATTAAGTAAGATATTTTAAAACTTCATGGTTGGGTGCAAAGGTGTATAGAGAAATTAAGTGACACAATTTTCCCTTAAACTATGTACAAAGGGTACCATTATTCTCAAAGGTTTCAAAATGATACAACCATTTATATCATCGAAAAAGAACTAAATTTCAAAATAAAGTCACACCAAAATATTTAATTCTTTCTGAAATGAACATTTTATCAATTTTTTTGAATGTTAAAACAATATGAAATTCAGAAATTCCTCATGAATTTTCAATAACTTCCATGATTAAGTAGACATCATTTTCCATGATAAAGTGGGTATACAAAAAATTATCATTTTAGCACAAAAGTGAGGGGGGAAATGGGGGAGGGGGGGGGGGTGAAAATACTATACAATAATCAAAAAAGATAAAAATAAATAAAGACAATGAAAATTCCTAAATAACCTAGGAATATACCCATCCCCCCACACCTAAAGTATGTAGTGTCCTCACTGTAATAAAATAGAATGTGGGAAGGAAGGATAAAACATGGTGGGTTTAATTCATAAACTACTTATTGAACTTGGAGTTCCTCCATCAGGGACTCTAGAATGTATTCATGAAAGTACTTCAGCTTCTACCCATTAACAGTGAAGGTTTGTTGCATTTATTCATTTTGAACTTGAACAACACCAAATGGATAAAAATTAGTAACAGTGTATGGTCCAAACCAATGGGAACAAAGATTACCTAGATGTAACTTCAGCCATGAATTATAAAGTTGTACCTTCTTCATAATTTGGAATTTATGATGAAGGATGAGACGGTCATGGGTACCCTTGGTTCTCTCCTTATAAATATGGAAGTTCTCATATGAATCTCTTATCATTTCCTCCATATTTTGAATTTGCAACTTACTTTGAGAACCTGCACCAGATATATTATAATTGTAATGTTTGATGGCCTAGTAGGCCTAATGCTCAATCTCAATAGGTAGGTGAAAACTATTTCCAAACACAATTTGATAGAGTGACATTCCAATGGGAGTTTTAAAGGTAGTACGATAATCCCATAATGAATCATCAAGTCTAAGACTCCAATATTTTCTGTTGGGTTGAACTGTTTTTTCAAGAATTTGTTTAACCTCTCTATTAGACACCTCATCTTAATCATTGATTTGTGGGTGATAAGTAGTAGACACTCGATTCCCGACCCCATACTGATGAAAAAGTGATTTCATTTTTCGGTTACATAAATAAGAACCCTGGTCACTAATGATGAACCTAGGTAATCTAAACCTACAAAAAATATGGGTTCTCAAAAATTCCACAACTGCCTTAGAATCACTAGTCCTTGTGGCTCGTGCCTCTACCCATTTTGAAAAATAATCCACTTCCAGAAGAATGTAAATGTTCCCAAATGAATTGGGGAATGTTCCCATAAAGTCAATTCCCCAAACTTCAAAAATGTCATTTAAGAGAAAGGTCTATTTTATAATTTTATTTCTTTGAGATACATTCCCCATTATTTGAAAAAGAGGAAAAGATTTATAGAAATCATGGGCATCCCAAAAAAGTGTTGGCCAAAAGAGACCTGAATCAAGGACCTTGAGAGCAGTCTATTGGGGACCAAAGTGGACCCCACAAGAAAGAGTGTGACAGAACCTAAGGACAGACTGAAACTCTCTATTGGGAACACAACACCTAAGGACTTGATAACTACATGTGTGACAAAGGTATGGGTTATCCCAAATGTACCAAAAAGACTCATGTTTTATATGGTCAAACTAGTTTTTATTAAAATAAGTAGGAATACACGATGCTACCAAATAATCTAAAATTTTGGCATACCAAGGAATAAAATATTACACTGGGTACAATTTCTCATCTGGAAACATGTCATTTATGGAAATATAGGGGGATGATTCAATTTCTAAGGATGGGTGGATCATATTGATATGGTCAACCACCACATTCTCTAATCCTTTTTTATTCTAATTTATAAATTGAATTATTAAAGGAGTAAAATATAATGAATGAGATGTGGTTTGGCTTCCAATTTCTTAAGGAGATACCAGAGGGATGCATGGTTTGAGATCACAATGAATTAAAACCCTAAAAGATACAACCTAAATTTATCCAAGGGAAACAAAATGGAAAGAAATTATTTTTCACTTGTGGTGAAGTTTTCTTGGGCAGAGTCCAGTATATGTGAGGCATAGGCAATGGCATGTGGAGATCGATCGACCCTTTGTGATAAGATGACCCCAACTGCATAGCTAGAGGCATCACACATGATATCAAATGGTAAATCCCACCGAGGTGGTTGGATTATTAAGGGTGATGTGAGACTCTATTTTAACTTATTAAAATATTCCTCACATTATTTATCAAAAACAAATTCTTTTTCTTTTTAGAGAAATTAGGAGAGGGGGAGTTAAATTTTACTAAATTCATGAATGAAATGATGATAAAATCCAGCATGAACTAGGAAATACCGCACATCCCATAAATTTTGGAGAATTGTAGGGAAAAAATGACATCTACTTTTGATTTATCTACTTGGATACCATCCCTATAAATGAAATCTCCAAAAACTATACCTTGTTGCACCATGAAATGGAATTTATCGTAATTTAATATGATATTATTTTCAATATAGAAATGTAGGACCGAACCAAGACTACTCAAACATTCATCAAAAGAAGATACATAAATAGTGAAATCATCCATGAACACTTATATGAAATTATCTAGGTAATTAGAAAAAATACTAACCATGCATCACTGGAAAGTACCCAAAGCATTGCACAGACCAAATGGAATCCTCCTATATACAAATGTGCCAAAGGGGAAAGTAGAGGTTGTCTTTTCCAGATCCTCAGGGGAAATATGGATATGAAAGTATCCAAAATACAAATCAATGAAACAGTAATGGGACTTCCCTACTAGCCTCTCTAGCATTTGGTCAATAAATGGAAATAGGAAATGGTCCTTCCTAGTATGTTGTTTTAATCAGCGATAGTCTATATAGACACACCAACTATTATGAACATGAGTTGGAACCAATTCATTGTTTTCAATTTTTATTACTGTAAGAACATTTTTTTATGAACGAATTATACTATACTGACCCATTGGCTTTCATAGATGGGGTAAATGATTCCAGTAGATAATAATTTTGTTACATTTTTTTCAACAACATCTAGGAGGTTTGGGTTCAGTCGACATTGTGACCGCATCACTGGTTTAACCTCATCATTTAACAATATATGATGTGTGAAAATTGATCAGATAATACCAGGAATGTTTAAAAGTGTCCATACAAAAGGTTGGTTATACTTCCTAAAAAGTTCAATCAGTCACAATTCATGCTCAAGAGGGAGTGAACTAGCAACGATGATAGGAAACTTGTTTCTATTCTCAAGATAGAAATATTTTAAATCTTGAGACAGTTGTTTTAGTTATAATTCAGGAGGATTTTTGATTGATGGGAGTGTGTGTGAAAGTGAGAGATAACTAATCTCATCTAACTGCTCAATGGTATCATCCTCAGATGAGGAATGGTCTTTTAAAAGCTTATTAGTACCATCGATGGTCATGTGATCCTCAGTGTTCAAGAAATCATCAATTAAAAAATATGAATGACATTTTTCTAGACCACTACAAAATTATATGCATGATTAATTTCCTACCATTTCAATCAATGATGAAAACTTAGAAATAGGATTAGGGGAAATAAAAGATGTTTTTCAGAAGAAGGGAGTACAACAATTGAATTAATAGAGAGAGGAATGTTCTTATGAGGGGTGGTTCATGGAATCAAGGATGTTGAAGTGGAAAATGCCACCACAAAACTCCATAGATAATGCACCATTATATAAATTAATTATGGTTTTGGAAGTTTTCAAGAAATGTCTCCCCAATATAATCAGGGCATGCCCATTCATCTTATCACCTTCCATTTTAAGCACATAAAAATTAGCAGGAAAAACTAAAATTTTCACCCTCACAAGAACATCCTCTAACACACTAGTGGGGTGTGTTGTACTTCAATTTGTGAGTTAAACAAAAATTCCTATTGTCTTTATTTATTTAACCTACAATGTAGAGTAAATGGAGTGAGGCATCACATTTATAGAGGCACCAAAATCAAGCATAGAATTGGAAAAGGAATACGCTTCTATGGTTAATGGAATCGAGAATGTTCTAGAATAATTGAATTTGGTGGGAAGTGATGGCTCTATCAATGATGAGACATTCCTCCCCAATCTCACCTTCTCGTCACCTTGAAGTTGACTTTGGTGTGTACACATCTCCTTCAGAAACTTGGCGTATCTTGGAATTTTCTTCACGACATCAATCAAAGGAATGTAAACCTACACCTTTTTGAAAGTTTATAATATTTCCTTATCAATTTCAGTTTCCTTTTGTTTCCTAGGTTGGGTGGACCTTTGGAGAAATTGAAGAGGAATGGTTGGTCTAGGCACCCCATCAACAAACACACTCTTTCCTTTGGAAAGGCTTCTTTTAGGATAAGGTTTTACCTGATTTGGCCCATTTATATTGGTTTAGATGGTAGTTTATTCATGAGGGGATGAATCTATTGGAGGGTTAATTTGGATTTTAATATGATTTCCACTCCTAAGGGTGATGGAACTAACAAATCTATTATCCCTAGGGTTAACTACTGGTTGGAAGGGTAGTTTATTCGACCCATAAATTCGAATTTTCCCCATAGAGTAAGCGAGTTAGCCTAATTGGGTTTTTAGGTCTTGTATGGATGCCTGGGTGGTTTGTTAGAATTGGATATTATCGGAAGCCATTTGTTTCATCATATCTTCTAGGACAGGCTCGGGTTTTAGAGGGAGTGGTTGGAAAGGCCTTTGCGGTGGTTGGGTATTTTTGGGTGGTGGTGGTGGATGACTACTCAACCCCAATTGGTTCTATTGTTGTTGAGGTTAGTTTGAATACCCCCTTTCCTATAATCTTGATTTTCTTTCCACCCAGGGTTGGATGGATAATAATGTTCTTTCCTAAAGGGTTGGTTATAGGGGTGGCCTGGAAAGATTGCCTTACAACCCTCAGAAGTTTCTCTTAGTTGGGAGCATTGGTTAGAATAGTGGGTGTCAGAAGAACATATTACACAGTGGATGGGAGGATGATATTGGGATTTCACTTAGGAAAGAAAAATTTGTCGAATAAGGGTACTTAACTCTTCAAACTTTTTGTCCACCTTTTTCTCGAATTTAGTACTTTTCACTTCATGGACACCTCGAATGGGTACATTGGATCTTGAACCAAATTGTTCAGTGTTCTGAAAAATGTTCTCAATTAGGGTTCTTATAGAAATTGGGGTCTTATGAACTAGTGAACTACCTACAAAATCATCAATAATATTTTGATCAACAGGAATTAAACCTTCATAAAAATACTGAATTAAAATTTGATCACTTATTTGGTGGTGTAGAAAGCTTGAACATAAAATCTTAAATCTATCCTAATATTCATGAAGTGTTTCCACTTATGATTGTATTATCCCATAAATTTATTTCCTTATTATTGAGTTTTGAGATGCTAGGAAATATTTTTCAATAAAAAGGCGTTTCATGTTCTCCCAACCTCTAATTAGTGAATTAACATAATAAAACCAATCTTTCGTAGTGTCTTCTAATAAAAATTGGAATTATCTAAGCTTTACTTGTTCTTTATCCACATTAGTAGGTTTTATATTTGAACACATATTATGAAATTATTTTAAGTTCTTATGTGGATCTTCTCCTGTGATTCCATGAAATCTTGGTAATAAATGAATTAAACGAGATTTAAGTTTAAAATTGGGGGCCTAACCTTTTAATTGAATATAAGTGGGTTGGATATCAACATCAGGTGAGGTTAGTTATTTTAATGTCCAGTTATTTTTAGCCATGTTATGAAAGTTTATTTTAGTTTTGATGTCGGTTCCAGAAGAAGAAGAGGAAGGATCATGAATTGTGTTGATATTTTGTGTGTCCTCCTTCAATGGACTGTTTGGTGCTTCTTCGTGTTGATGACTTAAGATCCTCTCTAATTCTTGTTCGAATGAAAGTAGTTACTCCGATGAAGATCATGTCATTAAAAAGGCATAAAAAATTATTATTTTAGAAATTAACTAAAAAAATGAAGGAAGAAATGAAGTGAAAAAATAATTACAAAATACACAATATTTAAAAAAACACACTCTAAAAAACAAAAGTGCTCCTCAAAAATGATGAAAAAATTTGAATTTTTTTCATGACATGCCAAATTAATTATTATTTTAAGGTTTATTTATAGTATAGTCTATACCCTAGGTCATCTATTAAGGAGTGTTGATAGGTTTAGAGTATGTATTTTTAATAAAAATTACTAAAAAGGGGGATGGTTTTGAAAATAGTTTTAAGAAAATAACTTAACTTAAAGAGTTTAATAGTTGACAAACCAAGTAGATTTTGAAAAATATGAGATGAAGGGGTCATTGTGATTTCAATACAAACATTTCAAGTTCATTGTTCTTAGATATTTATTTTTTTCACGACCTGTCCCAGTGGGGCCCGCACCATGACTCCCCAAGCCCATATCCAATAGGCCAGGGGTTGGTGACTAGCACCGAGTAGGCATATTACTAACATGGGAGGCATTGCCTAAGAACCTGTACACACACACACATCTCCAAGCACACAAATGCTGAAATGTAAAAAACACTAAGGAACAAAAATGCATGCATACAACTAAACCCAACCAACAGAGTACGATAGAAAGTAAAGTACTAAAAGTAAACTGGGCCAGAATACAAGCCCACCAAAAACAAGAGTCTGAAAACTGAAAAGTACAACCTATAAACTCAAATATGTACTAGAACTGCTACTCGTAGAAAAAGTAACACCTCGGCCTATAGGGAACTCAGAAAGCTCGATCCTGTCCCGGTCCACCCTGGACTCTGTCAAAAGGCTGCTCGTCTGCACAAGACATGACACGTGTGGGTATAGCCCGTGCAGGGGTGAGTATAACAATACTCAGTAGAGGACCCCAAAAAACACAAAGAAATACACAAAGGAAAGGCACAAACAGCTCTACAAAGTATATGTCTACTAAACATATAATAGTAGAACACAATCCAGATATACCCAAAACTCAGACCCATGGTCTAGAAACAAGTCACACAACCACATACCCCCGCTAGGGATTCAGTTCGAAGATTCCACGAAGCACTTGTTTCGGGAGAACACACTCCACGAGTCTGGTATCTCTGATGATGTATGTCCGAGAAGTACCGTTTGTTGGGAAACGTCACGAGAGGTAGTTACACTCATTACAGGAGAACACACTCTTGAGCAGGGAAGATCACGATAGATAGATGCACTCATTACGGGAGACACACTCCTGAGTGGGAAAGATCACGATACACAGATGATGATCACTGCCAGAGCCATGGCAGATACCATGAATCATCCAGATTCACTAGCTAGGTTGAGGATCAACACCCGGTAGAGTTGGTCACGTCGATGCCTGACTCTACCTAGGGTCAGGAATGGATAGAGGATCTCGCTCCGGGCCTCTCAGAGGGATGAAAACTCTTTCATAGAAATTCCTGCTGAAGGGATCATACTCCTGTAGAAGGAAATGATTTCTGGCCTTCAGGGGAATTAGAAGAAGGGTCACTAACCCAAACGAAACATGTCCAAGATACATTGGACAAGAGGACCATTCCATTTTCTAAAAAGTACATGACGTGTAGAAAAGTTACACGCCATGTCGTTTGACCCCAGGTACAACCCATTTACAATGGCCCGTGTCATAAGGCTGGTCATTTAGAAATGTTATTACATGGCTTGTAGTATGGTGTACACCCTGTGTCCAAGTGACTGGGGTCGGCTCCGTGTGCGCTATCCATGTGCCTGTACAAGACATAAACCCGTGTAATTCAACCCGTGTAATCGGTACATGGGGTGACCTGTGTTTCTGGACTCTCCTAGATGTGTGATGGATTACACGGTCGTTTACTACATCCCATGTTCGTGTATCCCTTGGATACACACCGAGTCCCATGCAGTTCCTCTGCCATGCTGCGTAGAGAGTACATGCCTTGTAGTCCATCCTATGTCTGTGTACTTTACCAAATACACGCCGAGCTTCGGGGAAAGTCAAACACACCATGTGACCAGGGTCACACACCATGTGGTTCCTCTATGACCCCCAAAACCCTAGTCGCCACCGCTGGTACTACATGGAGTGTTCTTTGGAAGTACACGCCGTGTATTCTAGAAATTTCCAGAATCGCAGACTTCTGCCACCGCATCTTCCGTGCTGCCCCATTTGTCGATACGGCTTTCCAATCACCACGAAAATCCAGAATCCAGGTCACCCCAACATCTCGAGGATGTCTCTGTTGTTTTTGGGCCTCCGATCGACTCCGAAAATGCGTTTCGATCCTCAAGCTCGAAGAACGGTCTTTTCCAATCCGAGCTGATTCACCATCCGCTATTGTCGTCGCACCTCCGCTAGGTTTTCGTGATGTTGGATCTTCAATTTGGGATCATTGCCTTATAATATGGATGCGCAATGATCCATTGTTCATCGACCCATGAAGAAAGTGAAGAATGCATGAAGAGAAAGGGGGAGGAAATCCAAGAATAAAATTGAGGAACAAACCTCCACCGTCATTCGTCATGGCGTTGATCTTATCCCATTAGTAGGATCAAATGGAGCAGGATCAAAATAAAAATTTAACATGGATTAATCCACAAAAACATCCCAATAGAAGCCCTCCTACAAGAACACATGAATCCACGGATCAACTTGTTCGTGGTTGATCCGCATTCGTCGTTTAAATAATAAATGGGAAGAAATAAATCAAATAAGAAACCCCTACCTCAAAAGGGATCAATTTCTGATGAATAGGTCATGATACCATTGTCATCAAGATCCTTCAACTTGTTGGTGTAGTGATTCTCAGCTTTGATTCGTCGTCGTTCATCGCCGAGAGTTTTCTTCAAGGATCCTTGGATTCTTCAGAGTTTTCACTCAATTTTCCATCAACGACCATCATTTGATTAACCCATTAAAAAGGGAAAGCGCATTTGCATTTCCATCACACTATGACAATAATGAGTAAAGTTTCCATTTCCGAGTCATTATGACATGACATTAATTATTAAAAAAACTGCCCCGTCGTTGCACTGCAACGAATGTTTCCAAATAAAAATAAAATAAACTTAGCCATTTATTTTATTTTATTTTACTGAAAATGTCCGAAAATTAACTTTTTCCCTCGACCCGTGCTGATCGAGGTTAGACCCGTTCTTAGATAAATTCGTTGTCCCGGACGCAATGGTTCCCTCATATTTTTAATCTGGGCATCCGTTTGGAAACTTCCACAACCACGCACAAGTGCCGACTCACTTAACTTAAAAAAAGTTCGAACCACCATTCCGGGATCACCGGGACTTGGAATGATGTGCCGTCTCTATGCCTGGTCTTGTAATAATTTCATATAATATTTAAAAACAATGCACGAAAAATCCTATACATTACATTCTCCCCAAATTGGGTCTTTGCATCCCCTAAAATCCAAAACAAGACTAATCAGAAAGATGTGGTTACTAGGCACGGATTTGAGCCTCCCGCTCCCACATGCTCTCCTAAAGATTCCCGTGCTGCCAACAAATGCGCACCATGAGAATTGATCACCCATGAAGGATCCTCTCCTACCGATCCTAGATCTCCATCGGGTACTCAGCAAAGGTAACTTCATCCTCGATGTCTAGCTCACCCCAGTCGATAACGTGCGATGGGTCATGCATGTACCTCCTCAGCTACGACACGTGGAAGACATCATGCACCTGAGGAAACTGTGGTGGTAGAGCCAGGTGGTACGCCACCTCTCCAACTCTACACAGTATCTAGAAAGGTCTGATGAACCTCAGAGATAACTTACCACCTAAACCAAATCTCTGTAACCCTCACCGAGGTGAGACCCGAAGAAAGACGTGGTCTCCCTCCTCAAACTCCAGGGGTCTCCGTCGCCTGTCAGCATAAGACTTTTGTCGGCTCTGTGTAGTGTTCATCTACTCCCAGATGATCTGCACCTTCTCGGTGGTAGCTCACACCAACTCTGGACCCATGAGTACTAACTCTCTAGGGTCGGTCCAGCATAGCGGTGACCAGAAGGGTCTCCCATATAAAGCCTTAAAAAGTTCCATACCAATGGTGGAGTAGTAGCTGTTATTGTATGCAAACTCCAACAGTGGTAGGTGGTCCTCCCAAATATGACCAAAGTCCAAGATACAGGCTCGCAACATATCCTCCAGAACCTGAATGGTCTTCTCCGTCTGACCATCTATCCGAGGATGAAACACTGTGCTCAAGCGTAGATGAGTCCCAAAGGCCTCCTGAAATCCCTTACACAACCAGGATGTAAATCGGGCATCTCGGTCCGATACTATCATCGAAGGGACTCCATAAAGCCGAACTATCTCCTGTACATAGAGGCATCCCAAGCTCTCTATGGAACTATGCTCCCTAATAGCTAGGAAGTGGGCCGACTTGGTGAGTCGGTCAAAAATCACCCAGATGGAATCATACCCCTTGGACATCCATGGTAATCCTATCACAAATTCCATAGACATTCCATCCCACTTACACTCTTGAACTTACAGGGGGTGAGCTAATCCCGCTGGAACCTGGTTCTCAGCCTTCACCAGCTGGCATGTGAGACATCGGGAAATGAACCCTACTACTACATTCTTCATGCCTGACCACCAGAACTGTCGTCGAAGATCCTGGTACATCTTTTCCACTCCAGGATGTATTGCCAAGGGGGATGTATGAAACTCCCTTAGGATATCTTCCTTAAACGCTACTGGTATAACAATGCATCCTCTGAAAAGAAGTATGTGCTCCCCACCTTGTGAATATCCCTCAGGAGCATGTACTGTGGATAACTGAGCATGTAAAGCCTCACATTCGACATCCCCAAGCTGCGCTTCCCTAACCTGTTGTAAGAGTGTAGGGGTGACAACCATCGAATATAGGTAAGCTACATCCTCTCCATCCATGAAGGATAACTGCAATGTGGCTAACTACTTTGTCGCCTCACTCAATAGCTGTGAGATCGACCTTCTTCTAAGAGAATCCACCACCTTGTTCCCCTTCCCAGGAGTATAGATGATCTCAAAATCATAATCCTGGAGGAACTCTAGCCAATGCCTCTGCTTTAGATTTAGATCCTTCTATGAAAAGATGTACTTGAGGCTCTTGTGGTCAGAGTAGACGATAAACCGCTCGCCCATTAGGTAGTGTCACCACATCTTCAATGCGAAGACTACCACAACCAACTTGAGATAATGGGTCGCATAGTTCTTCTCATGTTTCCTAAGATGGAGTGAACCATAAGAAATCACTGCCTGCCTTTGCATCAGGACACAACCAAGCCTGATCCCTGATGCGTCGCAAAAAACTATGTACTCGACACCCTCCTCCTGTAATCTCAAGATTGGGGCACTCGTCAAACTCTGTCGTAACTAGTCGAAATATTGCTGGAACTTTTCCATCCACATGAAGGGTTTCCCCTTCCTGGTCAAGGCTGTCATCGGTGCTGATATTTGGGAGAAATCAGGAATGAATCTCCAGTAATATCCTGCCAATGCAAGGAAGCTTCGCACCTCTATCACACTCTGAGGTGGCTCCCAAGCTAACACTGCCTCCACCTTGGCTGGGTCTATAGCTACTCCATCTGATGAGATGACATGTCCCGAAAAGTGGATCTCCTGAATCCATAATTGTAACTTTGAGAGCTTCCCATAAAGCTGGTGCTCCCGAAGTACGTCTAGAACTATCCGCGGGTGTCTCGCGTGCTCCTCCTCTGACGCCAAGTACACAAGGATGTCATTGATGAAGACCACTATAAACTGGTCCAAGTATGTCTAGAAAATCCAGTTCTTCAGTCCCATGAACACTATAGGGGCGTTTGTCACGCCGAAAGGCATCACCAAGTACTCATAGTGACTGTAGTGGCATCTGAAGGCCATCTTCGGTATATCCTCATCCCACAATCGTAACTGGTGATAACTTGATCGAAGGCCAACCTTCGAGAACCACTGTGCCCCTCTCATCTGATCGAAGAGGTTTTCGATTCTCGATAGTGGATACTTGTTCTTCATCATTACCTAATTTAGGCGCTGGTAATTCACGCACAACCTCAAACTTCAGTCTACCTTGTTGGTAAACAAGACTGGGTGTAACAGCCCGAGATTTTATGAAAAATATTCTTTTTAATTTTATTAATGTCTTGTGTTGTACGCTACACCAAAAGGAGCTTGCACAACACGCATCCTTGACTTGCCTTGCATTACACGCAATCACAACCTTCCTCGATAGCGTGTGTAGTACGCAATACTGAGTTTCACGAAACAACGATATGCTTAAAACTAGCCATTATGAATAGTAATAACCACTTTTTAAATTTTAGAAATTTTAGCTCTCAAAATGGACTTCATTTTTGGATTCGGAGTATCGAATTTAGCCTAAGGTGAAATTTTGGTACTTTTCGGATAACTTTTATATTCTGATGAATAGTGAAAATTACTAAATTATAATTAAAAACAACTTTTTTTAATCGAAATAATTAATAGTGATAAATCATTAATTTGAGTGGTTTTAAAGTATATTTAGAATATATTTTTACAATTTAATACAATGTTGGTCATTGGATGTAATTTCATATTTAAACCAGACATAATCAAGTGTCAATCTTTTGATAGATATTGTTTCTTAAAAACACGCTATTTGTTTTAACAGCGGGATTTAATTATAAAATTAATTAATGCAACTTCTATGTTATGAATTTGGTAAAATAGACTTCATTTTTGAATTCGGAATATGAAATATAGCTTAGGATGAAATTTTGGCATTGTTCTGAAAAATATCAATTTTTGATGAATAGTGAAACTACTAAGTGGTAGGTTAAAAACTGAATTTTGCATAAAACTTAATTTTACCGCTTCTGTGAATGGAATTTCGAAAATCCGACAGAAACGGTTGATATCAGTAAGTAAAATGTGGTTCAATGAGATAAAAATAATTTTTTGGTGAATAGTAACTTTTTACTTTTTTTACCGCGGTTAATAGTAAATAGGGTAACTAAGGGTAAATATGATATTACTATTACCCTAACACATGTCCTAATTCTATTGGATAAGTGTAATTCGACCAAAAACAACCTTATGAATAAAATATGACCATTTAGGCCCACTTGGGTTAGATTAGGACATTTATTATTAATTTATTTAAAGAAGGGTTAAAATAGTTAAAATCAATGTTTAATAAGCAAATCATTTTTAATATGGGGTTATACATAAGATAAATTCGACTATAAATATTCATTAGAAAGCTAAAAAGATTTCCTACATAATGGTATTTTATTTAGACATTAAATAATTTAATTTATTTATGACACAATTATGATGCAGTAATTATCTTATTTATGAAATATTGACATAATTGATGTTATAAACACTGAAATAAATGTAATTTGAGACTTTTTATGAATTACACAAATTTTCTAGGTTACTATGATATATTAGTGTTGATTTAATCAACTTGGTTCGAACATATAATTCTGTTATGACTTTCACAAAAATCATATATCAAATAGTGTCAAAATTGACACAAAATAGTTTTTAAATCAAATATTATATTATTAATTGTTATTTTATTCCTAAAAATCTAAGGTTCGGCCAAATGACTTAGATAAGGATATATATATTAATAATAAACAATTTGGGGTTCGTTTGGCATGTTATAGTAAGTGTATTAACCATATAGTGAAAGAAAACAAAAAGACACGGTAAAAGTTAAATTATTTAACTTAGAGTTAAATCTAATTGATAAGGTTAAAATAATACCCTAAACTTGTCTAAATCCTATTGGTTGATAGGATTTCGACCCATCCCCACTTTAGCTTTGAAATAAGACCCTTTGGAACCATTATAAACCGATTTTGACTTTAATATAAAATAATATTTTGAGATATTCCTAAGGTGCCCCCCTCCACCCTTATAAAAGGGTACCTCCTCCCCCTCCTCCTCACACCAATTTGAGCACTCAAGCTCGGCCAAACTCTGCCAAAATCCCTTCTCCACTTCCCTAGAATAATCCTAGAGGTTCTGGTCTTCTTCAAAGACCAATCTTAGTTCCCTAAGTGAAGGATTCAAAGAGGCGTTTCAAAGAAGAGGAGGTTCGGACACATACGAAGAAAATCGGACCTAAGGTAAGGGAAATATCACAATCTCATTTTTATCCGAGATTGTTTATTCGTAAGTATTTACTGGGGTGTATTTTATCATCCACATCCATGTTTCATCAATATGTAATATTATTTCCATCCACCTACAATTGTTTAAATCCATTTTTACCCTTCGGTGAGTTTTTTTGTAATATGTATGAAAGGAATCTTTTGTCGTTTTTCGTACGAGGTACTTTTTGACTTTTCCGACAAAAGTACGAAGAATGTTTTTTTAACTTATACGGCATGAATGGATTTTTAAGAAACTTACTTTACAAGTTTTCAAGTTTATTTTTAATCAACTTCTTTTAGTTTAAAGTTGTATGACATGTTAAGAAAGGAAAAAAATGTTTTTAAAGAAGAAAGGATATTTTCCTCAAGAATGGAGTTCAAGTGTTTTATCAAAATTATTTTCCATCTAAGATAATAAAGGGTTCTATTTTTATCCCTATTATTACATTGATTTGATTATGTTGTCATGATTTTTTTTATGATGTCATGATGTTTCAAGAATCCCATTTTTGTTACATGTGTTATGCGATGATGTATGATTTATGATTATGTGGCACACATAAGAAAGGATTCATTATAAGATGGGTGGGACCTATATCTCCCTCCAATGCATTGGGTAAAGATTTTATATCTCATGATATAGACATGGCTGGAATGGTAGGTTATACCGGTTCAGTGAAACAGGACTGAAACGAGGGTTACTCGATTCAGAAAGGGACTTTGTCCACTAAGATAGTCTTGGCAATGAGTCTTGACTAACAAGAAATGATTCTCTATGATTATGTGTGTATGCCACAAAGTTTCATGTTTTAAGATTATGATTATTGTGATTACATTTCACTGCCATGATTTATCCCATGTTATGAAATTATGATCTCTTTTGCAGGTTAAGATTTCCAAAAGTTATGTTCTTGTGTATACGATGAGATTTATATTTCTTTTGTTTACCCTTACTTAGAATTTGAGCTCACCCTTTTATGTTTTCTTTTCCCCAGGATATAAAGAAAGGTTTTAGGTTAAAAAAAGGGGAAGATATTTATGGGAGATATAGAATATCTTTCACCACGATTAGAAGATTACGTTCCGAGTTTCCAAAGACACTAAACTATTACGATCCTTGTGTGTGTGTTTTTGTTATGTACTAAGTATTCCGAAAAAGTAATGTAAAGTCTATGTACGTCAGGCTTCGGGTCTTTACAGTTGGTATGATAGGAAAGGTTTATTCAACCTTTGGAAACTAGGATGCGAGAACTTTAGTGAGATCCCTAGAGATATTTCTAAGGTATGTCTAGGGATGCCCCTAAGGATAAGTATACGTATAGGATACAGTCCTAGAACTACGGTAACGATCATAGAATTTAACATAAGATGTTAGATATTGAGGGTACTCCCCCTTTATTATATTCTTTTCCCTAGCATGATTTTTGCCTCTCACACTATTCTTTTTGGGTTTTAGACGATGGCTGGAACCCGAAGGAACCGTGTTGATCAATGCAATGGACAATGCAATGATTTCCCTCATGAACAAACAAATGTTATGGGAGATGGAGTGAAAAATCTTATTGCTATACTTACACAAGCTATGAATCATTCTGGACTTCCAAATGAGCAGAGAAGGGAACAATATTCTATTGAGTCCTTCATGAGGCAACGCCCACCTTCTTTTAGTGGGTCTTCTGATCCACTTGTTGCTGAACAATGGATCAGTACCACTGAAAAGATATTTTCAGTTCTTCAATGTTCTGAGCATGATAAAGTCATCTTAGCAGTATATCGTTTGGAAGGTGAAGCTGTTCAATGGTGGAATCTTATCAAGAATAGGAGGCAAAGAGATGAAATTGAGTCCATGGAATGGGACGAGTTCAAGAACTTGTTTTTCAGTAAGTACTTCCCTCGTATTCTTCGAACAAAGATGGAAAAGGAGTTTCTTGAACTAAAGCAAAAGGATGATGAATCTGTTGGTATATACGAAGCGAATTTTACAAGACTTGCAAGGTATGCATCTGGCATTATCATCCAACCTGAAAGTAAAGTTGATCGATTTTTCAGTGGCTTAAAACCAAGTCTTCGATGGGAATTAGCTATAAGAGACTTCAGTAGCTATGAAGAAGTTGTGCGTTGTGCTATCAAGGTAGAAATGGAAGTTGGTGTTACATATCCATCTCATGGTTTTGACAAGAAACGAAAGACGGAGTTCAAGGAGAAATCTCAGAATAATGGTGAAAAGAACATGAATGTTTCCTTATGCTCAAAGTGTGGAAAGAAGCATGGTGGAGATTGTCTTAAAGGGACTAGAAAATGTTTTAAGTGTGGAAAAGAAGGTCATCGAGCAGTTGAGTGTCGAAGTAATGGAAAAAGGGTTTCTAATGATGTGAACAAAGCAAACACTGCAGAGAACGCACCACCAACACTTCAATGCTTCAAGTGCAAGGAAATGGGGCATTATGCTAATAAATGCCCTAATCCAAGGGTTAGTGATGATAAACATGAGAAACCACTGAAGGCAAAGGACAAAGGGAAGTCACATGCGATCACTATTGGCGATGTTGAATATGACAACGATGTGGTGGAATGATTAAGTGTTTATGTAATGGGATTCCAAAATAATATTGTATCATGGAGTTTTGGAATATTTATGTATTGGTCTAATGTGGTATTCAAAGTGATTGAGATATTTTTGGAAATAAGATGATATGCGCATAATGAAGGGAAAATGAGAAAATGAAATTTTTAACAGTATTCATGAGCTCATGATTGATATAAGGACTAAGTGATATCATGGTTTGAGTATATAGAATTTTGAGGATTTTGGTATGTGGAAAGTGTTAAATTTTAACTATATTCATGTTTTCACTAAGGTATTCAAGAGAATACATGATTAAGGACTTTGAATGTTTGGAATGTGACCAACAAAACATATCTTATGATATATGGGGATCGATGATGGTGTTAAATATCTGGTAATCGTTTTCACTATGTTATGAGAGTGGACTGCAGATTGGAATGGATTATGTTGGACATAGGTTAGTATTGTTTAAGGATCGAAGTTTTCTCGATATTATTGATGGGATGTTATAGTAATATAGTTTTAGAAAAAGGACAACCTGCAGGACGGGCGACAACCCATCGCGTCGGACAAGGATGTGGGAATCGAACCCACAACCGAAGTGCGACTGGCCTTTATCGCCTACCACTGGCCTACAGGAAGTCCCTGTTTATTATAAACTAGTTTTATTATATTAAGCAGTATGATATATGAAGTATAAAGTCCATTTTAGGAACCATATATGATTAATCTCACTATAGATCGACTTATGTATATAATTTTTGCTAACCTTTTGTTTGAGACAGATGGAATGACCCGTCATTCTATCACGTGATCTGCTAACACTTCACGAATAACAAATTCAACTTCATTTATTTAAGAGATGAAGTGGAAATTGTTCAAGGCATGAACAACAGTGAGATTGTACCAAAATAAAGAAAGTATTTACTCTAATTCAAATTTTCAACTTTAGGGAAATGATCTTGAAAACCAAAAATGTTGTCCTAGTGATCTTATACCTGATGAATCAGATGGTACCTTAGATCGTCACAAATTTATGGATTTGTGATTACTGGATTTTCCATAGCCATGTTCTCTACCACTCTCCATCAGAACATGATGGTTAGATTTTTCTTCCATATCCATATTTTCACCTATGTGGAAACCCAGTGATTAGTTTATTTGGGTAACCGTTAAGTTTCATACTTTTGTTTTTAAAGATTGGTTTTGATATTCCTTTTTACGATATGGGTTTCTATTAAAGAAACTTTCGAATAGTAAACCATTTATAACCCCGACGAATTTCGAGGGAGAAATTCATTTTAAGGGGGGTAGAATGTAACAGCCCGAGATTTTATGAAAAATATTCTTTTTAAATTTATTAATGTCTTGTGTTGTACGCTACACCAAAAGGATCTTGCACAACACGCATCCTTGACTTGCCTTGCATTACACGCAATCACAACCTTCCTCGATAGCGTGTGTAGTACGCAATACTGAGTTTCACGAAACAACGATATGCTTAAAACTAGCTGTTATGAATAGTAATAACCACTTTTTAAATTTTAGAAATTTTAGCTCTCAAAATGGACTTCATTTTTGGATTCGGAGTATCGAATTTAGCCTAAGGTGAAATTTTGGTACTTTTCGGATAACTTTCATATTCTGATGAATAGTGAAAATTACTAAATTATAATTAAAAACAACTTTTTTTAATCGAAATAATTAATAGTGATAAATCATTAATTTGAGTGGTTTTAAAGTATATTTAGAATATATTTTTACAATTTAATACAATGTTGGTCATTGGATGTAATTTCACATTTAAACCAGACATAATCAAGTGTCAATCTTTTGATAGATATTGTTTCTTAAAAACACGCTATTTGTTTTAACAGCAGGATTTAATTATAAAATTAATTAATGCAACTTCTATGTTATGAATTTGGTAAAATAGACTTCATTTTTGAATTCGGAATATGAAATATAGCTTAGGATGAAATTTTGGCATTATTCTGAAAAACATCAATTTTTGATGAATAGTGAAACTACTAAGTGGTAGGTTAAAAACTGAATTTTGCATAAAACTTAATTTTACCGCTTCTGTGAATGGAATTTCGAAAATCCGACAGACACGGTTGATATCAGTAAGTAAAATGTGGTTCAATGAGATAAAAATAATTTTTTGGTGAATAGTAACTTTTTACTTTTTTTACCGTGGTTAATAGTAAATAGGGTAACTAAGGGTAAATATGATATTACTATTACCCTAACACATGTCCTAATTCTATTGGATAAGTGTAATTCGACCAAAAACAAACTTGTGAATAAAATATGACCATTTAGGCCCACTTGGGTTAGATTAGGACATTTATTATTAATTTATTTAAAGAAGGGTTAAAATAGTTAAAATCAAAGTTTAATAAGCAAATCATTTTTAATATGGGGTTATACATAAGATAAATTCGACTATAAATATTCATTATAAAGCTAAAAATATTTCCTACATAATGGTAATTTATTTAGACATTAAATAATTTAATTTATTTATGACACAATTATGATGCAGTAATTATCTTATTTATGAAATATTGACATAATTGATGTTATAAACACCAAAATAAATGTAATTTGAGACTTTTTATGAATTACACAAATTTTCTAGGTTACTATGATATATTAGTGTTGATTTAATCAACTTGGTTCGAACATATAATTCTGTTATGACTTTCACAAAAATCATATATCAAATAGTGTCAAAATTGACACAAAATAGTTTTTAAATCAAATATTATATTATTAATTGTTATTTTATTCCTAAAAATCTAAGGTTCGGCCAAATGACTTAGATAAGGATATATATATTAATAATAAACAATTTGGGGTTCGTTTGGCATGTTATAGTAAGTGTATTAACCATATAGTGAAAGAAAACAAAAAGACACGGTAAAAGTTAAATTATTTAACTTAGAGTTAAATCTAATTGATAAGGTTAAAATAATACCCTAAACTTGTCTAAATCCTATTGGTTGATAGGATTTCGACCCATCCCCACTTTAGCTTCGAAATAAGACCCTTTGGAACCATTATAAACCGATTTTGACTTTAATATAAAATAATATTTTGAGATATTCCTAAGGTGCCCCTCTCCTCCCTTATAAAAGGGTACCTCCTCCCCCTCCTCCTCACACCAATTTGAGCACTCAAGCTCGGCCAACCTCTTCCAAAATCCCTTCTCCACTTCCCTAGAATAATCCTAGAGGTTCTGGTCTTCTTCAAAGACCAATCTTAGTTCCCTAAGTGAAGGATTCAAAGAGGCGTTTCAAAGAAGAGGAGGTTCGGACACATACGAAGCAAATCGGACCTAAGGTAAGAGAAATATCACAATCTCATTTTTATCCGAGATTTTTTATTCGTAAGTATTTACTGGGGTGTATTTTATCATCCAAATCCATGTTTCATCAATATGTAATATTATTTCCATCCACCTACAATTGTTTAAATCCATTTTTACCCTTCGGTGAGTTTTTTTGTAATATGTATGAAAGGAATCTTTTGTCGTTTTTCATACGAGGTACTTTTTGAATTTTCCGACAAAAGTACGAAGAATGTTTTTTTAACTTATACGACATGAATGGATTTTTAAGAAACTTACTTTACAAGTTTTCAAGTTTATTTTTAATCAACTTCTTTTAGTTTAAAGTTGTATGACATGTTAAGAAAGGAAAAAAATGTTTTTAAAGAATAAAGGATATTTTCCTCAAGAATGGAGTTCAAGTGTTTTATCAAAATTATTTTCCATCTAAGATAATAAAGGGTTCTATTTTTATCCCTATTATTACATTGATTTGATTATGTTGTCATGATTTTTTTTATGATGTCATGATGTTTCAAGAATCCCATTTTTGTTACATGTGTTATGCGATGATGTATGATTTATGATTATGTGGCACACATAAGAAAGGATTCATTATAAGATGGGTGGGACCTATATCTCCCTCCAATGCATTGGGTAAAGATTTTATATCTCATGAGATAGACATGGCTGGAATGGTAGGTTATACCGGTTCAGTGAAACAGGACTGAAACGAGGGTTACTCGATTCAGAAAGGGACTTTGTCCACTAAGATAGTCTTGGCAATGAGTCTTGACTAACAAGAAATGATTCTCTATGATTATGTGTGTATGCCACAAAGTTTCATGTTTTAAGATTATGATTATTGTGATTACATTTCACTGCCATGATTTATCCCATGTTATGAAATTATGATCTCTTTTGCAGGTTAAGATTTCCAAAAGTTATGTGCTTGTGTATACGATGAGATTTATATTTCTTTTGTTTACCCTTACTGAGCATTTGAGCTCACCCTTTTATGTTTTCTTTTCCCCAGGATATAAAGAAAGGTTTTAGGTAAAAAAAAAGGGGAAGATATTTATGGGAGATATAGAAGATCTTTCACCACGATTAGAAGATTACGTTCCGAGTTTCCAAAGACACTAAACTATTACGATCCTTGTGTGTGTGTTTTTGTTATGTACTAAGTATTCCGCAAAAGTAATGTAAAGTCTATGTACGTCAGGCTTCGGGTCTTTACACTGGGGCTGCCCAGGGTGAAATGCTGGGTCTTACAAAACCATTTCTCTTCAAATCCTCCAACTGCACCCTCAACTCATGAAGCTCCATGGGAGCCATCCGATATCCCGGTGAGGAAATCGGTGTCATCCCGGGGTGTAAGTCGATGTAGAAGTTGATTTCCCAGTGGGGAGGTAATATTGGAACATCTTTGGGAAATAAATCCTTGTACTCCTCCACTACTACTAGGAACTGAGAGCTCACAACATCTACTACTCTGAGGGTAAGGCTAGACATCTCATGAGTGATCAGCTACACCCCCATATGCATGATCCCATTTTGTGCTGCCTGGGTCTCCTTTTCTATGACAAAGGAAAACCTCATCCCATCACGGCGGACACACCGCACTCTTCGCCTAAAACATTCAATCTGGGCATGGACCGAAGATAACCAATCTATACCGAGAATGACGCCATAAGGCCTCGACACTACCACCAAGTGGTTCCAACTAAAATTATCACCTCCAAGGGTAAGATCACACTGTCTGCAAAGGTGTGTGATTGTCAAGTCTCCTCCCGCAGGTGTCTCTAAGCTTAAGGATCGAGTCAACGGTTCTTCCAGAATCTCAAGGTTTTTCACAAGACATGTGGCGATGAAGGAATGACTGGAACCTATGTCTATAAGTATGGAAACTAAGGTTGAGAAGACATAGATCATACCTCATATCATCCCTGGAGCCCCTTGGTCATTCGCCTCGACCGCATGCAACTATCCCCACCCCTGTCCCCCAGCTCCCTGAGCCTGGTGTGGACCCCCTAGGGGTGGTGGTGGAAGTAAGTCGAAGCGTTTGCCACCACCTTCAGCTCTCCCTACTACTCTACCACGTATGCCGCCTGGCAGGTTTGTATGCTCCACTCTCTGCCTCTACCTCAGTGGTCCATCCACCGCTTCCCTATCAGCAGCTCGACGGGTCAGAAAATCACTAGAGAGATGTCCCCCACCATCGCATGTATAACATCGCTTCTCCCCGGGATGATTGGATCCAGCCTGAGAGACCTGGACAGTTGATCCCCTTTCTTGGGTCCTCCTCTGGCATCTCTCACATCATAATCCTTACATACGACGTCAGCTCCCTACTGCCGAGGTCTCTGGACATGTCTGCATGCTGCTGACTGTCGTCGGCTGTCTCTGCTCCACCAAGAATATCTTGATCACCAAGGCCCGATCGGGCACTCCAGCATAAGTCGAAATGCATAGAGGCACGACACTAGATCGGATGTCTCATCGTAGACCTCGCTCGAAGGTATGAGCTCTGAAGTACTGATCCTTGATCATATCCATCAAGTACCAGGTGAGGTTGGTGAACCTCGATGAATAGTCAACTATAGTCAAACTGCCCTGCTAGAGCTGAAGAAGCTCATGGATGCGCACATATCTTAGAATAACCAGAGATAAATCCTCCCTTAAGAGTCGCTCAAACTCCGTCCATGAAAGAGTATCCTCTTCGTGAGTCTGTGTGGTCAGAATCCACAATCATCCCGCCGAACCTTGAATAAGGCTCGCTCCTAGGATCACCATCTGGTCTGTTAGTGTCATCACTAGACGGAAAACTCCAGTCACTGCCTCAAGCCATTCCTCAGCCGCCTGAGAGTCGGGATCGCCTCAGAACCTGAGGGGTATTTGTCTCTAGAACTCATGGAGCGTGCTAAGCCTGCGCTCCTTTTCAGTCGGTACTGCAGGTACCATAGGCTTCTCCACTAGTTGTCGCATAGTAGGTGCACCACCTGGTGGAAATTCCTGGGGAATTGGTCCCTGTATCGAAGCCTCGTCACTTAGGGGGTCATCCTCATGATCGTGCTACTGAATCCTAGTGGGTATGTGTCGCGGAGGAATCCTGTAAAGAAACAAGATGTACCATGAGTATATCTGGATAGCTGACTCGAAGGACATGGAAAACACATCCCATTACTATATGATTCATGTACCTTTCTTTTATTTCCCCTCAAACAGTGTTTTAATGTACCGAGTTTAAAAGAAGGTTATTAGAGTCCTGGTGTATGGATACGTCGGCTGCCGTACCAACACTGGAGTCTCTGGATTGAAATCCGAGCTCGAAACACTTAACAATGTTGCCCCAAACCAATCTCACAGACTCTTAGTACTAAGGTAGAACCGAACACCTCTAATACCACTTTGTCACGACCCGTACCAGTGGGGCCCGCGCCGTGACTCCCCAATCCCGCCTCCAATAGGACAGGGGCTGATGACTAGCACCGAGTAGGCATATTACTAACATGGGAGGCATTGTATAAGAACCTGTACACACACACACATCTCCAAGACCACAAATGCTGAAATGTAAAAACTACTAAGGAACAAAAATGCATGCATACAACTAAACCCAACCAACAGAGTATGACAGAAAGTAAAGTACCTGAAAGTAAACTAGGCCAGAATACAAGCCCACCAAAAACAAGAGTATGAAAACTGCAAAGTCCAACCTATAAATACAAAGGGGTACTGGGAATAGTGCTCGTAGCCGAAGGAATGCCTCAGCTAGTGGGAAACTTAGAAAGCCCGATCCTATCTCAGTCCTCCCTGGACTTTGTCAAAAGGCTTCTCGTCTGTACAAGACACGATACATACAGGCAGAACCCGTGCAGGGGTGAGTATAACAATACTCAGTAGAGGACCTCGAAAAACACAAAGAAATACACAAAGGAAAGGCACCGTCATCTCTACACAGTATATGTCTACTGAACATATAATAGGAGAACACAATACATATGTACTCAAAACTTAGACCCGTGGTCTAGAAGCAAGTCACACAACTAGATACCCCTGCTAGGTATTTAGTTTGAAGATTCCATGAAGCAATCGTTTCGAGAGAACATACTCCATGAATCTGGTAGCTCTGAAGATGTCCGTCTGAGAAGTACTATTCGTCAGGAAATGTCACGAGAGGTAGTTACACTCATTACGGGAGAACACACTTCTGAGCGGGGAATATCATGATAGATAGATGCACTCATTACGGGAGACACACTCATGAGTTGGAAAGATCAAGATACATAGATGAGGATCACTACCAGGGCCATGGTGGATACCACAACTCATCCAGATTCACCAGCTAGGTAGAAGATAAACACCTGGTAGAGTTGGTCACGTCGATTCCTGACTCTTCCTAGGGTCAGGAATGGATAGAGGATCTCGCTCCGGGCCTCTTGGAGGGATTCTGACTCTATCATAGAAATTAATCCTGAAGGGATCATACTCCTATAGAAGGAAATGATTCCTGGCCTTAAGCGAAACGATAAGAAGGGGTAATAACCCAAACAAAACATGTCCAAGATACAGTGGACAAGAGAAACTTTCCATTTTCCAAAAAAGTACACGGCGTGTAGAAAATTTACACGCCATGTCGTCTGACCCCAGGTACTGCCCGTGTACAATGGCCCATGTCGTAAGGCTGGTCATGTAGAAAAGTTAGTACACGACATGTAGTACAGCATGCATGCCGTGTTCGAGTGACTAGGTTCGGCTCCATATGCGTTGTCCATGAACCCGTACACGGTCTCAACCAGTGTACTCCAACCTGTGTAATCAGTACATGGGGTGACCCGCATTACTGGCCTCGCCTGGCCGTGTGATGGAGTACATGGTCGTGTACTCCATCCCGTGTCTGTGTATCCCCTAGATACACGCTGAGTACTACTTAGTTCCTCTTCCATGCTGCGTAGAGAGTACACACCGTGTTCTAAAGCCATGTAGTCCATCCCGTGTCCGTGTACTTTCCAAAATACATGCTGAGCTTTGGGGAAAGTACAACACGTAGTGTGACCAGGGTTACATGCCATGTGATTCCTCTCTGACCCCTGAAACCCTATCCACCACCACCGGTACTACATGGCATGTTCTTCAGAAGTACACGCCGTGTATTATGAAAATTTTTAGAATCACAGACTTCCACCGCCGCGCCTTCCGTGATACCTCGTTCATCGATCCGTCCATCTGATCGCCACAAAAATCCGAAATCCAGGTTTCCTTGATGTCCCGAGGTTGTCTCTATTGTTTTCAGGCCTCCGATCGGCTCTGAAAATGCGTTTCGATCCTCCCCTGTGAAATATGCTCGAAGAATAGTGTTTTCCGATCCGAGCTGATTCATTGTCCACTATCATCGTAGCACCTCTGCTAGGTCGTCATGATGTCAGATATTTAATTTGGGATCTTTGTGTTGTAAGACAGGTGTGAAATGATCCATTGTCCGTCGCCCCATGAAGAACGCGAAGAACACACGAAGATAAAGGGGGAGGAAATCCAAAAATAAAATTGAGGAATGAACCTCCGTCGTCGTTCATCACATCATTGATCCAATCCCGTTAGTAGGATCAAATAGAGGAGGATCAAAATAAAAATCAAACATGGATTAATCCCCCAAAAATCCCAACAGAAACCCTCCTGCAAGAACACATGAATCCACGAATCAACTTGTTCATGGTTGATCCACATTCGTCATTTAAATCAAAAACGGGAAGAAAGAAATTAAATAAAAAACCCCTACCTCAAAAGGGATCAATCGCTAACGAAGAGGTTGTGCTGCCATCGTCATCGAGATCCTTCAACTTTTTGGTGCAATGATTCTCATCTTTGATTCGTCATCATTTGTCGTCGAGAGTTTTCTCCAAGGCTCCATGGATTCTTCAGAGTTTTCACTCAATTTTCCATCAACGACCATCATTCGATTAACCCATTAAAAAGGGAAAGAACGTTTGGAATTCCATCATGCTGCAACATTAACAAGTAAAGTTTCCATTTTTGAGTCATTATGACATGGCATTAATTATTAAAAAAACTGCCTCATCGTTGCACTGTAGTGAATGTTTCCAAATAAAAATAAAATAAACTTCGCCATTTATTTTATTTTATTTTACTAAAAATTTACAAAAATTAACTTTTTCCCTCGACCCATGCCAGTCGATGCTAGACCCGTTCTTAGGTAAATTCGTCACCCAGGATGCAACAGTGCCCTCATATTTTTAATCTGGGAATCTGTTTGGAAACTACCGCAACCACGCACAAGTGCCGACTCACTTAACTTAAGAAAGAGTTCGAACCACTATTCCGGGATCACTGGGCCTCGGAATGATGTGCCGTCTATACACCTGGTCTCATAATAATTCCATATAATATTTAAAAATAATACATAGAAAATCTGAGACATTACAATTTTGGTTTGGATTAATTATTTGGTTGAAATTAATTGGAATCCCAATTAATTATTAAGCCTTTATTTCATTGATTAAAGAACCAAACCTTAACATAACAATATTATTTCCAAGGTCCAAAACTTATTCATAGAATAGGAGCTTCCAAATAAGATTGAAATCCCAAGAAAGTGGCTAATAAAAGAATTATTGTATTTTCCAATCAGAGAAACACAAGTCACACACTCAAAACCTCACACAGATCGGTTAGAAACCAAGAGCATAACATTCACCTACATAAAAACAAGGGTTAAAAAATGAAATCATGTAAGATACATGGAATAGAATGTATTAACACCCAAATTAATTCAAACCGGTAGCTAATAGATGAACCAGAACTCCCTTGAAATGTGTGTATGTAATAACCCGATATTTTATAAGATATATTCTTTTTAATTTCTTTCATATCTTCTGTTGTACGATACACCAAGATTATCTTGCGCTATACACAACACCGTATTAGCTTGTAGTATACGCAACACTAATCCTGGATCGTGTTACACACAATTTCATGTTTGTTTGATAGTAGTTATTCTACGAAACATTGAGTATATATTTATATATATTCAATGTATTTTGTTATACGCAACAACAAAGGAGTCATGCACTACACACAACCCTAACTTGGCTTGCATTACACGCAATCGCGACCTTCCTCGATAGCGTGTGTTGTACGCAATACCGAGTTTCACTAAACAACGATATATTATTATAATATTATTATGAACTAGCCGTTATGAATAGTATTAACTAAATTTTCAATTTTATAACATTATTATTCATATTACACATTTTCTAGAACATGGTATAAGAACAAAATAAAATTTTCAGGTAAAATAAGTATTTTTCAAAAAATACAGTTTTGCCGCCTTTTGATGGCACACCCACATTAAATCTATTTTTTGAGATGTTTATAAGTTCAATTTTACAAAATAAAATTATTCTTTGGAATCAGGATATAAAATTTTACCTTGGATAAATTTTTCATATTATTCTGAGAACTTTCATATTTTAATGAATAGTAAAAACACGCTATATTTTAATTAAAAACAACTTTTTTCATCGTAATAACTTATGTGGATAAATTATAATATTGAATGGTTTTAAAGTATAAATAGAATATATTTTACCATTTAATATAATGTATGTCATTAGCATTGATTTTACATTGAATTCATAGGTTAAAGCAATTCAATCTTTTGCAATGTTTTAAACAAAAACCCGTTTTCATTCGACAACAGGATTAATTTTAATTTAATTTCTGAAACTTCTATGTATTGAATTTGAAAAAATGGATTCCATATTTGGAATCAGTGGGTCCAAATTATGTTAATAGGCTACTTTTTTATTTTTGGGAATTATGAATAGTAACTACGGTAAATTTTATTTACCTTAGTTAAAGGTAAATCGGGTAATTAAGGGTAAATATAATATTATAAAATTACCCTAACACATGAAAAAATTCTATTTTATGGATAAAAGTCGACCCATATCACCTAAGGGTCAGATTAGATTCATTTTATGGATTTTTGACCATGAAAATAATTTAATTATTATTAAAACCAAAGAAAGTGACAACATGTCACTCTCTTAAATCTTATAAGTATAATAATTTTAATTTAGTGATAAAAATCATAAAACTTATAAAATGAATAGTCTCCGGAAATATAATAAAATTATCTAATTCATGATAATTTATTTATAATTTTTAGGGATTAAATAATTGTCATTAATGGTGATACATTAATGATGCAGAAATTATTTATTAAGTGAAAAATCAGTAATATAGTTTTTATTGAAATAATAATACCCATTAAAAGGCCCACAAACCTGACCAAAACTTATTGGTAGTGTATATATACACCTTAATCATCCAATTACATAATTTATAACCGTTTGGAGTTTTATAAAAGTTATTATGACACTTATATTATTTTATTTTAAATGATTCCAAAGTTGTCACCTTCACAATTTAATAAATATAACAATTTAAATATTGTGATTTTAAGACGATAAATTCGAGTAAAAGTATTATTGTGAAAGGTAATAGATTTATCTTCATCATAGAATTTTAGTTTTAATTTTTATGCAACAAATAAGTATATTAAATAATTATAAAAAAATGTTGTAGTAATTATTTTATTAAGAGATAAACCAAATAAATGGTTTTAAAAATAATAAAATAAATATAAAATGAACTATTTAATTTTTTCCAATACTTTTATAGATACATATGACCTTTTATGAATCTATTAAAGATTTTAGTTTGAACATATCTTATGTATATATTTTATTTAAATTCAAATAAATGAATAATGTCAAAATTGACACTATTGTTATTTTATAAAAATTACATATTATAAAACTGCTTAAAAATCACAAAAAATATATAAAAATTATAAATTTAAATTTATATGGTCTAAAATGTTATAAAGTATCCAATTATGGACAATTAACAACAAATAAGTAATTATTTGTTATAATTTAAAATTTAGAATTTTATTACCACAAATAAAATTAAATTGATTAAGTAAGGATAAATCAAGTTGATAATGTTTAAAATAATTTCCCAACATGTCTAAATTTTATTGGTTACAACCCTATCTCATCTAATATTCTAATATGATTCATTTTTTGAGGTTTTTAAGTGGGGTTAGATTTATTATAAATTAATATTTTTAAGATTTCCAAAGGTGCCCCTCCCCTCCCTTATAAAAGGGCACCTCCTCCCTCTCTTCCTCACACCAATTTGAGCCTTCAATCTCAACCAACACCTGCCAAATTATTTTATCCACTTCCCTAGAAACATAATATATGTCCTGGTCTTCTTCAAAGACCAATTGTAGTGCCCTAAGAGGAGGTCTCAAATAGGCGCTTCAAAGAAGAGGTAATGTTCGTTACCGATTCTTTCAACTTTATTTCTTCTTCCACTTCTTCTTATTTAGTTGTTTCATTATGAAGTAATAACATAAGTATCACTCATATACTGATATGTAATTATAAGTTTGAAACAACCCTATTTCACCATTTATCCATCCTATGAAAAACGAAATCACCACGCGTGCGTACGTACGGAATACCGTCTCCACGCCGTGGTGTAATCTGTTTTTCCAACACCACCTTACTTGGATGGGTATAATGGTGTAAATAATAAATATACATAGTTATTATAACATCATACTGATTCTGATATATTGTATCATCCACTCCAATTCAATTCAATAATTATGTAAACGACATCATCTCTCGTGCGTACGTACGGACTACCGTCTCCACAACATGATGAGATTCATTCTCCATGTTAACCATTCATGAATGATTATAAAGTATATATAATAAGTAATCATAAAATATATTATATAATAATTATACTGGATTTATGTATATATATGTGTATGTCATCTACTTAATTCCATTCAATTCAATAAGGAAACGAAAACAACGTTCACGCGTACGTACGGCCTACCGTCTCCATGAACGGTGTATTTCTTTCCATTTATCGATCTATTATATATATGTATATTCTTAATATATATTATATATAAATCATGTTTTATATTCTGTAATTATGTAATCATGATCTAAGTAATCATATGAATAATTACAAGTCAAAACACGGACGACAAATGAAACGATTTTACCCAAAACGCTCTTTAACATGGAATTTACAAAAGAACGGGTAATATAAAGTCATAAGTGAACCATATATGATATCGTAACAATGAATATGATTATGTAATAAGTCAATAACATTATTTAAATCATTACACAGGGGGTTCAGATACGTAAGAAGCATATCAGACCTAAGGTAAGGGATAACTTTGCAAATCTCATTTTTATCCGAGATTGCTTATTCGTTAGTATTTACTGGGGTTATTTATATCATCCATGTACATGTTTTATAAAAGTGTTTTCATGTATGTTTAAAGTCCTTTTTACCCATTTTTTAATTTTACTACATGGTATGTATGGAATCTTTCTATTATGAGGTACTTTTTGACTTTTCCGGCAAAAGTACGAGAAGAATGTTTTTTTAACATATACGACACGAACAGATTTTTACAGTTTTATAAAGCCTTATTTTCATGAAGCTCCCTCCAAAATATTTCATGAATATTTTCGACAAAGTATCTTTCTTTTAAAATAGCATGACGTTTTGTGAAAAGAAATTTATTTTGAAGAAGAAAGGATATTTTCCTCAAGAATTCATTTCAAATGTTTTATCAAAACCATTTTCCTTCTAAGATGAAATTATTTCATATGTGTATGTTTTAAGTTTAATGTCTCTATAATTTACATGGTTCACTTTTCTTATGATGAAATGTCCGTTTGTTTTATATGGATTATGAAATGATGGGACGATGTTTATGAAACCCATTTTATTCTTTGGGTTATGATGAATGTTTTAAGTTTATTTTGTGGCACAAGTAAGAATGATTTCATTATGAGATGGGTGGGACCTATATATCCCTCCAATGAATTGGGTACAGATTTATATCTCATGAGATAGACATGGCTAGAACGGCAAGGTAAACCAGTTCAGTAATACAGGACTGGAACGAGGAGTGAACTCGATTCAGAAAGGGACTTTTTCCACTAAGATGGTCTTGACAGCAATGCCTTGGATAATATGGAAATCATATCATGTGCTTAATGGTTGCCACAATTACATGTTTTATTCCCATGATATTTTATCACGCTTAATGTTTCTTTATGATCTACGCCTTACATACTTCCATGTTTTATGTCATTGCTCAAGCTTTTGATGTTTAAACATTATGTTCATGTTTTTAAGTTCAAATGTATATGATATGTTTTATTTTATCCATGCTTACCCTTACTGAGCATTTGAGCTCACCCTTTTTATGTTTTCTTTTCCCCAGGATATAAAGAAAGGTTTTAGGTAAGAAAAAAAGGGGAAGATATTTATGGGAGATGTTGAGGATCTTTCACCATGATTAGAAGATTACGTTCCAAGTTTCCAAAGACACTAAACTATTACGGTACTTGTGTGTCTGTTTTTGTTATGTATTAAGTATACCGAAAAAGTAATGTAATGTCCATTTACGTCAACCTTTGGGTCTTTACAGTTGGTATCAGAGGAAAGGTTTAGTCAACCTTTGGAAACTAGGATGCGAGAACTTTAGTGAGATCCCTAGAGATATGTCTAAGGTATGTCTAAGGATGTCCCTAAGGTTAAGTATACGTATAGGTTATAGTCCTAGAATTGCGCTAACGATCTTATAATTTAACCTAATATGTTAGATATTGAGGGTAATCCCCCTTTACTATGTTGTTTTCCCTAGCATGATTTTTGCCTCTCACACTATTCTTTTTGGGTTTTAGAAAATGGCTAAAAACAGGAAGATTCACGATAATGGAGGATATGACGGACAATGGAATGATATTCTTCATGAGCAACCAAATGAAACGGGATTTGGAAGTATAGACATCATTATTATGCCTAATCAGAAATCTCATAATATGATCAATAATCTCAACTTTGGTAAGTTTCCCGACTCAGATAATAAGAGAAAGATGGAGTTTCATGATGATCATAGAGGAAAGAAAGTTCAATTTCCCTCATGTAAATAATGTGGGAAGAGGCATCAAGGAGATTGTTTCAAAGGAATTGGAAGATGCTTTGGGTGTGGAAAAGAAGGACACAAAGCCAGTAAGTGCAAAGGAAAAGGTTCAGTTAACACCATGGACAAGGATAATGCTATTTCTACGACATCAAAAATGATTAGATGTTTCAAATGTGGAATGTATGGGCATTATGAAAACCAATTCCCTAAGGGAAAATCTCATGAAGAGAATCAACATGGTCATACAGGTAGTATTTATGTGGATGATGATGAAGAGACTACAAATGAAATATGAGATGAAATAAATGATGAAGCTCAGCTAGTGGTTTAAGAAGTTAGTGGAATGATTGTATGTTTATAAAGAATAATGTATGGTACTATGGAATAAAGAATCATCTAAGGATTGTTACAATATTGTTTTTCCTAAAGTATATGAAAGTGTATATTGAATGGTACCGGTAACCATGGAAGGTTATTCAAATATTTTTGGAAAGTAGATGATATGTTCATAATTAAGGGATAAGAAGATAATGAGATGTTTGATTGTATTCATGAGCTCATGACTGATATAAGGACTAAGTGATATTATGGATTGATTATATAGAAATTTTGGGATTTTGGTATGTGGAAAGAGTTAACTTTTGACAGCATTCATGTTTTCACTAAGGTTCAATGGGTATTCATTCTTCAAGAGAATACATGATTAAGGTATTCACATGTTTGTAATTTGACCAACAAGATATATCTTATGATATATTGTGGATAAATGATGTCATTAACGTGATTGTTATGTGATATTTCAAGTAATCATTTTCTTTATACTATGAGCTTGGACTGAAGTATTTTAGATAAGCCTAAAGATTGGAATGGATTATGTTGGACATAAGTTATTATTGTTTAAGGATAAAACTTTTTTCGATATTATTGATGGGATGTTATAGTAATGTAGTTTTAGAAAAAGGAAAACCTGCAGGACGAACGACAACCCATCGCTTCGGACAAGGCTGTGGGAATCGAACCCACAACCGAAGTGCAAATGGCCTTTATCGCCTACCACTGGCCTACAGGAAGTCCCTGGTTAGTAGAAACTAGTTTTATCTTATTAAGAGGTATGATATATGAAGTATAAGTTCATTTTTGGAACCATATATGATTAATCTAACCATATGATGAACTTATAACTTTTTCTAACCTTTTGTTTGAAACAGATGGAATGAACCATTATTCTATCACATGATCTGCTAACACATCACGAATAAAAAATTCAACTTCATTTCATTAAGGGATGAAGTGGAAATTGTTCAATTCATGAACAATAGTGAGATTGTACCAAAATCATGTAAGTATTTATTTTAATTCATCAACTTTAGGGAAATGATCTTGAAAACCAAAAATGTTGTCTTAGTGACCCTATATCTGATGAATCAGATGATACCTTAGATCATCACAAATCTATGGATTTTTGATTGTTGGCTTTTTCATAGCCATGTTCTCTACCACTCTCTATCAGAACATGATGGTTAGATTTCTCTTCCATATCCATATTTTCACCTATGTTATCCTATGTGGAAACCCAGTGATTAGTTTTTATGGGTAACTGTTACGTTTCATACTTTAGTTTATAAACATAAGTTTTGGTATTCCTTTTTACTATGTGGGTTTCAATTAAAGAAACTTTCAAGTAGAAAACCATTTATAACCCCAACGAATTTCGAGGGAGAAATTCATTTTAAGGGGGGTAGAATGTAATAACCCGATATTTTATAAGATATATTCTTTTTAATTTCTTTCATATCTTCTATTGTACGATACACCAAGATTATCTTGCACTATACGCAACACCGTATTAGCTTGCAGTATACGCAACACTAATCCTGGATCGTGTTACACACAATTTCATGTTTGTTTGATAGTAGTTATTATACGAAAAATTGAGTATATATATATATATATTAAATGTATTTTTTTATACGTAGCAACAAAGGAGTCATGCACTACACGCAACCCTGACTTGGCTTTCATTACACGCAATCACGACCTTCCTCGATAGCGTGTGTTGTACGCAATACTGAGTTTTACTAAACAACGATATATTATTATAATATTATTATGAACTAGCCATTATGAATATTATTAACTAAATTTTTAATTTTATGACATTATCATTCATCTTACACATTTTCTAGAACATGGTATAAGAACAAAATAAAATTTTCAGGTAAAATAAGTATTTTTCAAAAAATGCAGTTTTGCCGCCTTTTGATGGCGCACCCACTTTAAATCTAGTTTTTGAAATGTTTATAAGTTCAATTTTAAAAAATAAAATTATTCTTTGGAATCAGGATATAAAATTTTACCTTGGATAAATTTTTCATATTATTCTGAGAACTTTCATATTTTAATGAATAGTAAAAACATGCTATATTTTAATTAAAAACAACTTTTTCCATCGTAATAACTTATGTGGTTAAATTATAATATTGAATGGTTTTAAAGTATAAATAGAATATATTTTTACCATTTAATATAATGTATTTCATTAGCATTGATTTTACATTGAATTCGTAGGTTAAATCAATTCAATCTTTTGCAATGTTTTAAACAAAAACCCATTTTCATTCGACAAAGGGATTAATTTTAATTTAATTTCTGAAACTTCTGTGTTTTGAATTTGAAAAAATGGATTACATATTTGGAATAAGTGGGTCCAAATTATTTTAATAGGCTACTTTTTATTTTTGGGAATTATGAATAATAACTATGGTAAATTTTATTTACCATAGTTAAAGGTAAATCGGGTAATTAAGGATAAATATAATATTATAAAATTACCCTAACACATGCCAAAATTCTATTGGATGGATAAAAGTCGACCCATATCACCTAAGAGTCAGATTAGATTCATTTTATGGACTTTTGACCATGAAAATAATTTAATTATTATTAAAACCAAAGAAAGTGACAACATGTTACTCTCTTAAATCTTATAAGTATAATAATTTTAATTTAGTGATAAACATAATAAAACTTCAAACATGAATAGTCTCCAGAAATATAATAAAATTATCTACATCATGACAATTTATTTATAATTTTTAGGGATTAAATAATTGTCATTAATGGTGATACATTAATGATGCAGAAATTATTTTTTAAGTGAAAAATTAGTAATATAGTTTTTATTGAAATAATAATACCCATTAAAAGGCCCACAAACCTGACCAAAACTTATTTTTAGTGTATATATACACCTTAATCATCCAATTACATAATATATAACCGTTTGGAGTTTTATAAAAGTGATTATGACACTTATATTATTTTATTTTAAATGATTCCAAAGTTGTCACCTTCACAATTTAATAAATATAACAATTTAAATCTTGTGATTTTAAGATGATAAATTAGAGTAAAAGTATTATTGTGAAAGGTAATAGATTTATATTCATTATTGAATTTTATTTTTAATTTTTATGCAACAAATAAGTATATTAAATAATTATACAAAAATGTTTTAGTAATTATTTTATTAAGAGATAAACCAAATAAATGGTTTTAAAAATAATAAAATAAATATTATATGAACTATTTAATGTTCTCCAATAATTTTCTAGAGACATATGACCTTTTATGAATCTATTAAAGATTTTAGTTCGAACACATATTCTGTATATATTTTATTTAAATTCAAATAAATGAATAATGTCAAAATTGACACTATTGTTATTTTATAAAAATAACATATTATAAAACTGTTTAAAAATCACAAAAAATATATAAAAATTATAATTTTAAATTTTCATGGTCTAAAATGTTAAAAAGTATTCAATTATGGACAATTCACAACAAATAAGTAATTATTTATTATAATTTAAAATTTAGAATATTATTACCACAAATAAAATTAAATTGATTAAATAAGGCTAAATCAAGTTGATAATGTTTAAAATAATTTCCTAAAATGTCTAAATTTTATTTTTTACAATCCTATCTCATATAATATTCTAATATGAGTCATTTTTGGAGGTTTTTAAGTGGGGTTAGATTTATTATAAATTAATATTTTTAAGATTTCCAAAGGTGCCCCTCCCCTCCCTTATAAAAGGGCACCTCCTCCCTCTCTTCCTCACACCAATTTGAGCCTTCAAGATCAGCCAACCCCTGCCAAATTCTCTTCTCCACTTACCTATAAGCATCCTAGAGGTCCTGGTATTCTTCAAAGACCAATTTTAGTGCCCTAAGAGGAGGTCTCAAAGAGGCGCTTCAAAGAAGAGGTAATGTTCGTTACCGATTCCTTCAAATTTATTTCTTCTTCCACTTCTTATTCTTTAGTTGTTTCATTATGAAGTAATAAAATCAGTATAACTCATATATGGATATGTTATTATAAGTTTAAAACAACCCTATTTCACCATTTATCCATCCTACAGAAAAGGAAATCACCGCGCGTGTGTACGTACGAAATACCGTCTCCACGCCGTGGCGTAATCTATTTTTCCAACACCACCTTACTTGGATGGGTATAATGGTGTAAATAATAACTATACATAGTTATTATAACATCATACTATTTCTGATATATTGTATCATCCACTCCAATTCAATTCAATAATTATGGAAACGACATCATCGCTCGTGCGTACGTACGGACTACCGTCTCCACGACGCGATGAGATTCATTCTCCATGTTAACCATTCATGAATGATTATAAAGTATATATAATAAGTAATCATGAAATATATGAAATAATAATGATACTGGATTTATGTATATATATGTGTATGTCATCTACTTAATTCCATTCAATTCAATAAGGAAACGAAAACAACGTTCATGCGTACGTACGGCCTACCGTCTCCATGAACGGTGTATTTCTTTCCATTTATCGATCTATTATATATATGTATATTCTTAATATATATTATATATAAATCATGTTTTATATTCTGGAATTAAGTAATCATGATCTAAGTAATCATATGAATAATTACAAGTCAAAACACGGACGACAAGTGAAACGATTTTACCCAAAACGCTCTTTAACATGGAATTTACAAAAGAAAGGGTAATATAAAGTCATAAGTAAACCATATATGATATCGTAACAATGAATATGATTCTGTAATAAGTTAATAACATTATTTAAATCATTATACAGGAGGTTCGGATACGTACGAAGCATATCGGACCTAAGGTAAGAGATAATTTTTCAAATCTCATTTTTATCCGAGATTGCTTATTCGTCAGTATTTACTGTTGTTATTTCTATCATCCATGTCCATGTTTTATAAAAGTGTTTTCATGTATGTTTAAAGTCCTTTTTACCCATTTTGACTTTTACTACATGGTATGTATGGAATCTTTCTATTACGAGGTACTTTTTGACTTTTCCGGCAAAAGTACGAGAAGAATGTTTTTTTAACTTATACGGCACGAACGGATTTTTACAGTTTTATAAAGCCTTATTTTCATGAAGCTTCCTCCAAAATATTTCATGACTATTTTCAACAAAATATCTTTCTTTTAAAATAGCACGACGTTTTTTGAAAAGAAATTGATTTTGAAGAAGAAAGGATATTTTCCTCAAGAATTCATTTCAAATGTTTTATCAAAACCATTTTCCATATAAGATGAAATTATTTCATATGTGTATGTTTTAAGTTTAATGTCTCTATAATTTACATGGTTCAATTTTCTTATGATGAAATGTCCGTTTGTTTTATATGGACTATGAAATGATGGGATGATGTTTATGAAACCCATTTTATTCTTTGGGTTATGATGAATGTTTTAAGTTTATTTTGTGGAACAAGTAAGAATGATTTCATTATGAGATGGGTGGGACCTATATCTCCCTCAAATACATTTGGTAAAGATTTATATCTCATGAGATAGACATGGATGGAACGTCAAGGTAAACCAGTTCAGTAATATAGGACTGGAACGAGGAGTGAACTCGATTCAGAAAGGGACTTTGTCCACTAAGATGATCTTGGCAGCAATGCCTTGGATAATATGGAAATCATATCATGTGATTAGTGGTTGCCACAATTACATGTTTTATTCCCATGCTATTTTATCATGCTTAATGTTTCTTTATGATCTATTCCTTACGTACTTCCATGTTTTATGTCATTGCTCAAGCTTTTGATGTTTAAACATTATGTTCATGTTTTTAAGTTCAAATGTACATGGTATGTTTTATTTTATCCATGATTACCCTTACTGAGAATTTGAGCTCACCCTTTTTATGTTTTATTTTCCCCAGGATATAAAGAATGGTTTTAGGTAAAAAAAAGGGGAAGATCTTTATGGGAGATGTTGAGGATCTTTCACCACGATTAGAAGATTACGTTCCAAGTTTCCAAAGACACTAAACTATTACGGTCCTTGTGTGTCTATTTTTGTTATGTATTAAGTATTCCAAAAAAGTAATGTAATGTCCATGTATGTCAAGATTTGGGTCTCTACAGTGTATCTCCTTCACAATGAACTCTCACAATTTATCCCAACATTGAGAGGAGGATGAAGCTCGAGTGGAAATCCTTCTTCATTATTGACCACCCTATGAGGATAGGGGCCTCCAAAACTTATAGGACGAGGAGGGGAATAATCTAAGACTCTAAAATGGAATATATTTTCTTATTTTTTGAACCTATTTACTATCTCCACTAATTTTTTTCTTCATTTGGACACCTAAAACTTGAGATATTGACAGAACACAACACACCACTTTTGACTTCATGCAGATTCGGTGGCTTGAACATATCAGTCTAGATGGGCCACTAGATGGATGAATGAGTCTTGGGTTTCTTCATATGAAATGTATAAAATTTAATTTTAGAATATAAAACCAAATATCAGCCCATTTAGATGCACTTTTTAGTAGTAGTGTGCGGTTGAGTCCACTGGTGTGCTTGGATCCTGCGTAGTTCGGCCCATTTTTCTTGAACTTCATCATGAGCCATCTAAATCACCTCCACCTTTAATGAAATTATGTCCAAATTCCCCGAAGGCCTTCATTTTTATTATTATTTTTGATAACCCACCTTTCAAGGGGTGAGGTGGAACCCTTAAAAGGCTCGAATTCTTAGAGACAATTACCTGACCCATAGGTCTTAGAGAAAATCACCCAGACAAGACAACTTGGAACTGCTCCTCCCCATCACATGTCATGATATCAACACTCCACCTTCACAAGGATGTTCAGATAGTTATCCTATGTATAAATTCATAGGACTAGTACTGATGACAATGCCATACCCTATCATTGTTTCAATCCCAGTTAGCTCTGCTCTGGTGAATGCACATGCTCTGAATCCTCATCTGGAGCCTTATCAAAACAAGTAACATTTACCTTTTTAATAGTGATAAACACAAAATTATTGAATCAAATATGAATTTAAATTTGTTATTTTTTTTTATAATTTCCAATAAAAAACTACTTTAGCACAGTGGTGTAAGGGTAGAAATGAAACAGTGAATTGCGGTGCGATCAAAACTCTAGTAGAAAACATGTCAATTTCATGGGAAGCATCTTCCAATTTTGATTCCAATGCATCCTCATCAAAGTATTTTTGATGAAAATATTATAAAATTGATTATTTTAACAATTTATCCATGGACTATTGAAACAGAACTTTTAATTCATAAAAATATATTCAGGAGATCACTTCTAGTTGAGTATTTTGAATCCTATTGATATATTTAAACTGAATCAACACTATTTTTATAACAGTATCCAAATCTTAATTTGTAGTAAAAAGATCACGTAAAGTCCTTACCTCTTCTTAGGATTCAATCAACTCGTTTTTCAATGAATTCACTTCAACCATTATCTCATTATAACTGGTATGTGATCGTTCATTGGTAGCATCGAGATCCACTATAGGAATTTCAGATATGGTATGGGTTATATGAATTGGATAATATATATCTTGTTTCACTTCAACACTTTGATCTTCATATTTAAAATGATTTTCAATAGCTTTATGGTTCTCACCAAATTGAGGTAAGTCTCTAATTGAAGAAGGTTCACCAGACTCTAATCTAAACCTTCTTATTACAACATGAAAAGAGGATTCTAATTCTTTATACTCTTCATCATCATCACCAATAACATTCCAATTGATAAAATTCATTTATTCACTTCTAACCTTTCAGATTTATTTGGAAGGAAGAGATATCTAAAAAAGAGTAATGGATTAGGATGAAATTTATATAATATGAACTTGATCAATGATGATTAAAATTTTAATGGATGAGTCCAAACCTTTTCTTTAAATAGGAACTAGTAAAATTTATGATTGAATTATGAAAATAAATGGGGCGTCTACCACTGCTCAATTTTCCTCCAACTGAACTATTGGTACACTTATTCCTTTAGTTAAAATTTCATAAAAGATGATGATGTATACTTTGTAAAATATTTCTATGAGAGTTTCTATATCCAAAGGATCTTCAACTTCTATATGGGTAGAAATATTTTCAACTAATAACACAAATTCACTTGAGGCAACCTAACCAAGTACCCCAGTAGATTCAATTTCACGATATGTATCCCCCTGAAAATGAGAGGGGTATACCTCCATATCATCATCCAATCTAATAGGTAGTAACTTATTTACTAAACAACTCCAGTAAAACCCACTACATTTCAAAACACTAACACTCAAATTCATCAAACCATGACATCAAGTAGCAGAACTCTCATCCAAGGGTATACCGGTCTTGCTAAAAACTAGAGTCAAGATTCTCCCAAATGGATATAAATTAACTAATTTATTTTGAACATGTTGCATGTAATTCACCATGTATCTATCCAAATTTATAGGGTTTTCTATCAAAATTAGGTATATAAAAGTAATATATTGGAACACAACCTTTTCAAACTCACTATTTTTTGAGGTATCACCAATTAAAGAAATTTCACCAGAAATTTCCTTTCTAGTTCTAAGATTATAACATGATTTTTTCATCATCAGGTGTTCTAAATAGGGAATTCATCATCTATGAAGGGATTACTTCATCAATGGAATTTAGGGATGTACTAAAATTAGAATAACCTTTATGAGGACATTTTGGAGCTTCAACCATAACTATTGAGGATATCGAAAAATATTTCTAGTTCACAATATCCGAAACAATATCTTCAACATCTCCAAAATGAAACACCATAGATTCATAAAATTTACACACTTCTTTTACAAATAAAAACTTAGTTCTCTTCTCATTAAATACATAATCCTATCCTTTACAATTAACAACCTTTTTGAGTAGTATATCTATTTTTTTGAGCCATTAAAAATCTATATCTTTTCTACTTAATATGTTTCTAACTGATCTTGAATGACTTGAGATTCTAGAGAAAACACTATATGGTCTCTTTGTTTTTAAAATTATTAAAGAAAGTTTTAAGGTTTGAGGTTTTACGTTTAGGATGGATGAGAGTGAGGAGATGAGGGTTATGAGGTTCCCAAAGGATTTTAAAAGATATTCACATGTAGAAATAATTAACTTTCTTTTGTTTTATGGAAATAGAAGGTTTGTGAAATGTGATGTGTAGAGTAATCATGTCAACTAGCCTACATTTCATATTAGTATATGACTAATACTCAAAATGGTGATGCTAAAATTTAATGAAATAAAGTAAATAAAAATTTACTAAATATAAATTTATGCTCACTTAGAATTATTAAATATGTAAAATAGAATTAAGAAAAATTATTCAAACCTAATTTAGATTTAATAAAATAAAATCTTTCAATAGGAAAAGGTTTTAAAAAAATGAATGCTAATTGATTTATGTGTAAAAAAATTCTAAATATATATCACCTTTTTATGCATGATCTCTTGAGAAATGATTCCTTAAATCAATTTTCTTTTTTCTAGAATGGTATATCTTATTTTTTGAAATTATGATAGCACTTTTTTATAAGATTTTATTGGAACACGATTTAAATAAAATCCAAAATCCATCAGGGTGTGTTTCATCCATAGAATCTATGCATAAGAACTTCCAACTGCAATATATTCAGCTTTAGTAGTTAACAATGCTACAAAATGTTGTTTATTACTAGAATATGATAATAAAGATTTAATAATAAAATTAAATGGTTTTGAGGTGATTTTACTATATAGTCTACACCCACTAAATTTAGAATTTTACTATGAAGTTAAATTAAAATCAGAAGTTTTTGGAAAAAGTAGAAAAAGGGAAACAATTCCTTTTAAATATCTCAATTTTTGGGCATCATTTAAATGAGATTATTTTGGATTGAATTGAAATATGGCATAATGAAAAACTTGAAACATAATGTCTAGCCTACTTGTAGTAAGATAAAGTAAACTTATAATGATTCCTCTATATAACTTTTTTTCAACGAGTTTTCCAACCCCATCCAAGTCAATTCTAATATTGGAACTCATATGATTTGAATAAGTATTAATATTTTCAAGTAAAAACTTTATAAGTAAATTAAGTATGTATTTTCTTTGGTTTAAAACATTTCAAAAAATATTTTTGATAAATTTGAAAAACAAGGAAATAATTTAACTCACTTTCATGCTCATTTAAAATTCTTTTTTCATGAGTTTTGAAAAATAATTACACAATTTTTTATTTTTTGACCCAAAAATAACATCATAAATATATATTTTCATAGGTTATGTACCTTTTTATGAAGTTTTATTAAAAAGAGTGGGGTCTAGAAACCCAACATTAAAACCATTTGATAAAACAAAATAACTTAATCTTTTATATCATGATCTAGGTTCTTGTTTAAATCTATAGAGAGCTTTGGTAAGTTTAAAAATAGAATTTTGAAAATGAGGGTCTTCAAAACCAGGAGGTTGTCTAAAATAAACTTCAACCATTAAAAATCCATTTAGAAATGAATATTTAATATCCATATGATATAACTTAAAATTTATATGAGATGAATATTCTATAAGGATTCTTATTGCTTCTAACCTAACTACTGGGGAAAATTTATCTTTATAATCTATTCCTTCTTCTTGATTATAACCTTTTGTAACTAATATATCTTTATTTTTAGTGATCACACCTTAATTATAATTTTTGTTCCTAAATACCCATTTATTTCCAATAACAGGATAGTTAGAGGGTCTATCAACTAATTCCCATAACTTTCTCCTCTCAAACTGGTTTAACTCTTCTTACATGGCCAAAAACCAACTCTCATTATCTAAGGATTCTTTTACATTTATAGGTTCTAACTGAGATAAAAAACTAGAAAATTATAAAAGGTTTCATATATTTATTCTAGTCCTACATCCTTCATCTAAACATCCTATAATTATTTCTATAGGATAGTCTTGAAGGTTTCAATGTTTTCTATGTAACACATTTTATAGTTCACTAGTATAAACCCTTACAGGTTTTGGTTCACTAAAAAAAATTCTAAATCACCATCATTTTTATTTTTAATTTAGGATTAGTTCTCATGTCTTCAATATAATAACTTAACTCAACATCTTGAGTCATTTTGTGATTAAATGGATCACTTTCATCAAAATCAACATGATTTGAATCTTCAATAATCCATGACCTTTTATTGAAAAATCTATTATCATTGAAAGTAGTAGAATAACCTAAAAAGATTACTTCATTAACTTTTGGATCAAATTTACCAAGGCTATCCTCTGTGTTTATGATGTAAAATTTATATCCAAACACTTTTAAAGTGTCCTACCTTTGGTTTTCTATTATTCCACAAATCATAGGGAATTTTCTTTAAAATAGGCCTTATTATAACTCCGTTAATGACATAAAATTATGTGTTAATAGCTTAAAAAAAATAAGTGGTCTTTATATATCCACATAACATTTTCTATAAATTTCTTGCAAAGTCTTATTACTCCTTTCAATAACACCATTCTATTGAGGTGTCCTAGGTGAAAAAAGTGTGTTCAATACCATATTTTGAGAAAAATTAATTAAATTAATTATTCTAAAATTCTATCCCATGATATCTTCCTAAAGACATAATTTTAGTATTTTTTTATTTTCACAAGTTTACAGAAATTAATAAAAACAAAACATGCTTCACTTTTAAGTATCAAAAAGTAAACCCAAGTAAATATAAAAAAATTATAAACCAACACATAAACAAAAGATTTTATAGTAAGTATTGCTATTATAGAAGGCACAAAAAGATCCATATGGATGAGCTATAGGGGTATATAAGTAGAAAAATATTTAATTGGTTTAGAATATAACTTGTGCTGATTACCCATTTTTCATGAGTCACATAGGTTATTTTTATCCAATTTAAGGTTTGGAAATCCATAAAATCAATTTTCTTTTAGATATTTTTTTCAAGGAATAAACATTTAAATGTCCAATCCTTCTATGAAAAATTCATGATTAATTTACTTAAACATTCAAAAAATTTACCATCCATCTACAAAAATAATTAAGATTTAAAGTATAGACATTATCTGTTCATGGTAATCTAAACATAAGAGCTTTTTCTTTAAAAACCGAGCAGTAATTGTTTGAAAAATCAACTAAATAACCATCATCACAAAGTTGAGAAATACTTATCAGGTTGGGATTTAATCCTTCAACATAAATTAATTTATTGATAAGGATAGATCATGGACTTACAAGAGATCCAATTCCAACTATCATTCCTTTTTCTTTGTCACAAAATGTGACATAGCCTCCATCAAGCTTAGATAATGAGTGAGAATTGGAGAAATATCCAATCATGTTCCTTGAAAAGACACTATCCATAAACCATTTTTACATTGCGATTTATGTGTCTATTTCCCTACACTATAAAAATCAAAAAGCAATATTTTTTAGTACCCAAACACTCTTGGGTCCATAAATGTTAGCTATAAAAGATTTGGTAACCCAATTCTATTTTCATTTTCCAAAATTAAAACTGTAATTGGATAGTTTTTTAGAAATAATAGCTTTCTTTATTTCAAATATTTTTTAGATTGCATAGACAATAGTCATTTGAAAAATTTCTATTTATTCCATAATGAAATCAAGTAATACTAGACATCTTTTTTAGATATTGGTATAAAATAGTTTTTGTAAATCTTGGGTTTTTGACCCTTGCTTTCTATACCATAATTTTCTATTTTAGGTTGGTTTTTACCAAGGATTTTGTTTAAGTAATCCCACATTAGTAAAAAAACTTGAAATATCTTTAATACCTTTAACTTATTTTTGTAAACTTTCAATTTTTGTACTATGTTTAATACACATTGCATCATAATTTTCTATATAGTTTTTCAAATATATAATTTTATTATTTAAGTCCTCCTCTTATCTAAAAATTTTATTTTAGAAATTTATGAGGGCTTTGTTTTTATTTTTTTGGATTTTTTACTTAGTTTTAAATATGGTTAAATATTCATTTAATTCTTAATTTGATTAATTTTTTTATTTTCAAACTCAAACTCACGCTTAGAAGAATAGTAAGAGTGAACCTTATCTAAATGTTCTATAGAAAACACGTTGGAATTTTGATTAGATACTTTAGCTTTTGATTCTAAATATGTATTGTCACTAGAGTCTTCAGAAGCAATCCATGTGTATTTCACAGCCTTCATGAATTTATTCTTATATCTAGACTTCTTTATTTTTTATCTGATGTTTTGTTTTCTTTCAGTTGAGGATAGTCTGGCTCTATGTGCCTAATATTTTTGTATTCATAGCATATCAATTATTTATAATTTCTATCATATTTATTGTACTTGTTGAAAGGTCTTCTAAAACCTCTTATCTTATTACACAACTTTATGAAATTTCTTAAAAACTATGAAAGTTCATAATTTGATTCCAAATTACTTGAGGAATATTATTCTTCAAATGATTCATAGATCTGTATATCCTTGTTCTTCTTGTCATATTTATAAGTAGAAAACTTCAAAGTATAATTTTTCTTCTTAATCATTTTATGTTCTTCATCTTCAAATTCTATTTCTTCCTCATACATAATAATAATTATATTGAGATTTTTATTTTAAAATTATTGAACTCTATAGATTGCCTGATGGAAACTAAGATTCCATTCCAATTAGGTGGTAAAACTCTTAAATTTTTTAATGATTTATCTGGATCAGTAATTGGTGTTCCTAGAGTATCAATATTATTCACAATCTCAATGGGTTTTCTATTCATCTGAGTAATGATTTCTCCTTCATCCATTTGAAGGTGTAAATATTAAGTTTGGTAGTATTATATCTAAGATCCCACATATTATCTATACCTTATATAAAAAAATCTATAGTAGTCCACATTTCATGGTCCATTTGACATTAAGAAACCTAGTTAAACTCATATGGACTTAGTCCATAGATAATAGCACTCATAACCTTAGAATTTAGATCACAAATCACTGAAGTGTTATCATCCCATGTTTATGGAAATATTTTGGGGATTTTATAAAGATTCACGACTTTGAAATAAAACTTTTGGACAAGGTTCTTCAAATAGATGGTCATTCTCATTTTCTATCAACCATAGTTCTCACCATTAAAATAGGTATATCTAACCATTGACATACCTTCTCTATTATCTTCCATAGAAACCATTTGAAAGAAGATATTTGGACTTAAAACTTTTACAGCTTATAACTTTAGAGTCATAATATCTAATACCAATTTTTGTCCCATAAATTGGATAACTAAAAACTCAAGAGGGGGTGAATTGAGTTTTTGATTTTTTCTTTACTTTAAAACCAACCTTCTTAAGGTATGTGAGTTCCAATATTTTCCTTAACAAAATAAGGTAGTGTAAAAATAAAACATCAAAGTAAAAATATAGAACATAGGATATTTATAGTGCTTTGGGGAACAAAAATTCCCCAGTCTACTCCACTAACACTATACTCCATGAGTTTGGTGATTTTTACTATGAAACCCCTTTTTCCAGGGGCTCCCATGAAAGCATCTATTACTTATTATAATAGTCGAAGATATTTTTACTAGGATCTCCCTTCAAAATACTTTTCCACAGTATCAACATACTCAATCAAAAAAATTATGGACAGAGATAAATACAAATAAATGTATGAAGAATGATGTATCACACAGTTGTAAGAAATAACGAACAGTAGTTGAAGATACATCTATAGATTATGAAAATCTTCTATGTTTAGCTTTGAAAGTTCTTATATTTCTAAAGATGACCTTGTAAGAACGTCATTTATAGAATATCTTCAAGAGTTATTTCTTTCACATGAATTCATCCATCATCATATCATTATCATCATTATACAGTAATAAACTCTTATATATATACATATATATATATATATATATATATCTTCTATTTTTGAGTTTGAACTTAAGAATGCTTGATAATCACAATGTTTGAGTGAATAATACTTTAAAAAGTTGATAAGGTAGGTTCTTAAATGTCTGTTTCCTTCTTTTAAAAATATGGAACAAACATTTATGGAAGTGATGTTAGAAATATTCTTATTTAGATTATTCCATTCTTAAAAAATGACACTTTGTGTAAATCAAAATTTCCTTATTTAGAAAACTCTTTTTATAATGTGATTAAATGCATGAATTGATTTATCAAGATATTAAAAAAAAATTAAAAGTATAATCATGATTATCCATAGGATTTGTTATTATTCATAAGATAAACATATGATAGAACTGTTCTCATAGGATGATTTACATAGAATATTTGTAAGATAAAACATATATTTGAATTCTGCATAAGATAATTATTCTTCATAAGATAATATCTCACTGAAATATGATAGTCGACTTCCATGAATTTATTGGATTATATTAATATAATAATTTTTTTAAATTTTATTTCCAGAAGATAAAATACTTCTCATAATTTTCTCTTGACTGATCTTTCTAACTTTGGGGACGAGGAAGATAATTTTATTTCTTCATAAGATGATTCAATTATGTAGCGAGGTAATCTTGTAAAACTAAACTTCTATAATATAATATAATTTATAATAGGATAAAAATAAAATTAATATAATGAATTTAATCCATAATATACTAATTTTACATGTAATATAATCACTCAATATAAGAAAAATCAAACAGCTAAAATCCAATAGAATAAGTATCTTTGTGACCATGTACAATAAATCCCCTAACATTTTATACATCAATTAGATTATAAAATTTAAAAATATCTATATGAAAGGTTATAAAACACTAAATATAAACTTTTTTTTAGATAAACAAGGATTTTTTGAATAATCAAAACACATAAAAAATTGAGACATGTTGGAATAACACAAGTCTTTCCAACAAATGTTAGGTGTGAGTACTCATAAGAAGACAAGACTTATTATAATGAAGTTTATAATTGGTACACACCTATAGGAATTCCACATGTTTTTGTGTCATAAAATAATCCTATATGTGTGGGTGTGTAATGGTCCATGGAATTTAAGATTATTATTAATGCATGTCATGACTCACACACTTAGATTTACTAATAAAAACCATGACACCATATGTTCATGTGATGTCGGGTAAGTTGGGTGTGTCATGAATGATATGTTATTAATAATAACTTGAGGAATTATTTGTACCTTCCATATTAATAAAAGTTGATATATCACCCCTTTGATTGAAATGGACCTTTCAGATTAACTTACATGGCTATGGTGTAACGATGAGTTTATTTTAGATAGTTAAAGAAAGACATATCAAGTGCATAGGTTGATGAAATGTGTTTGAAACCTGCTTGATAAGATATTATGAAAAAGAGATTACATTACATAATAAGTATTTATATGTGGTTTTCAGCATTACAACATTCACTTCTTTATATTGGATGCCTTGACCCATTGTTAGATAGTAATCTTAGACTGTAGGCAATTATACCTAATTCTAATGAGAAGGAATCCTAGAGGGCCACACACTAAGAATTTCCATTGATTTCAATTAAATTATATTTTAATTTAATTGTTGGAATAAATAATATTCTCAAGATTGAGGAATAATTTTATTTAATTTTTATTAATCTCATAAATATTAAATAAATATTTATTTTCTAGATTGTGAATAAAATATTTATTTTATTTATTGAATATTTAATAAATATTTATTCGCATGATTGTGAATAAAGTATTTATTTATGAATAAAATATTTAATTGAATATTTATTCTGGTATTAAATAAATGTCGAGGAGGATAGGTGGACCAAGATCATGTTTGGTGATAAATATTTATTTTCAAGTCGATAAAATAATATTTATCATTGTGGAAGTTAGCACACACTATAAAATAATAATAATAATAATGATAATAATAATAATAATAATAATATAAAACATTGAGTTTTATGAGGTTTATTATATTATTTAAGGTCTATTTTTTAATTAAATAATATTTTAACCTAAACCCCAACTCTAAAAATAGATCACTATGTCTATTATGTTGGGTTAAAAATAGAGAATTGAGAATCGTTATGCATAAAATACTTCTATCTAGATTCATCCTCCTTCCCTCATCCTCTCAAGTAAGATAAGAATAAGGCAAAATCCTTCAAGACCTAAGGATCCTAAAGTGATCAAGATAATCAACACAATATGACTGATCCTTCATGCTAGCACTTGGTGTTCTATCAGTGCTGGTCAGAGATCATAGGACCGTATGTGGATCACTGCTAGAGGGGATCTACTTTGGGTCCTCCCTATGCAATGATGGTAATCCAAAAAGGGGTTTTGTATTATCAAAAACATCATAGAATAATTATCCTAAGACCATGGAATCTTTCTTCTGATCTAATCTAAATTAATTATAAATTTAATTTGCAAAGATCCTCTTCGGGTTCTGGGCTTTCCTATGTTAATATCTTATTGGAAATTTTTTTTTCATGATGTTCATGTATTTCACAATATGTGAATGATCCGTCAATTTAGAATTTTTATTCCCAGTAGGTGCTTCCACCACTTCCGAAACCTACATGTGGCATCAAAGCAGTCACATTTAGATTTATGATTATTTATTTGATTGTTGATCTATATGAACAATAGTGGTTAAATAATTAATTTGTAGATTATTTTTTCTTTAATCCAATGTTTAATTAACATTATTTTGAAATTTTAATTTTCATCATTCAAGATTCATATTTTCCTAAGTCCCAATGAAGAATGGTTAGAGATGACATCGCAAGGTGCCAATGTTTTTAGACGGCTGATTGGGTTATACCGTGTGTAGATAAAGTACACGCCATGCACACAATTTCACTATATCTGGATGTGTTATGGTATAAAATACACTCAAACAAGTTATTACATGTGGTACATTTATTTAGTACCACATGTATACTAGGCCAACCCATCACACAATTTTTCAGATTACAAAACATGTAGCTAGTGCACACATTGTGTAGTCTGCATGGTTTAATAGTGAAATTCACACTAACCATATGGTCAAATACATGGTTTCCAAACATGTGAGACTGATAGACTATATAATTAATGAAATATATAGTGTTTATCCATTATGAACAGTGTGTAATTAATTAATTCTATAATTCTAAGAACGTGACGATTCATTCGACATGTTGCACATACACACGACTACCAGAATACACAACGTGTAGCTAGAGTGCATGTCGTGTGGTCCTACATACAAAGAACACATTGATTCCTCTGGTGGGTTACACATACACATGGAAATTGTGATACACAGGGTGTAATTGGTTAGTATATGCCATGTAGTCCATCTGATATACATGTTAAAGCACTAGGTTTTTATCCCAGAAACATGATTATATATAAACACATAATATAGTTCATAGGTACATGCCATGTAGTCTCCCAATAAAGGAAAGAATGAAATTACATTAAAATAATTAATTTTAGTATTAAAACCCAATTACATTGTTGGAACCAGATGTGTTTGAATATGTAATAAAGGTTTTAAAGAATTAATAAATTCTCAATTAATTTATTTTAATTATCTATAATTCTTGGTCATGTTGTTTATTATTCACGAATGCATTTATGATGGCCATATCCAATAGAATTTAGATGGTCATTAAAATAAAGGAAATTAATTAATTAATTAATTAATACAATCATGTTTATCTTAATAAAAAATAATGAATTGAAGTGAATTCTAGCTAGTGTATTTTTGTGTATTCGTTTAATTTGTATGACCGATCGTGTACTTTACTAGACCCGTGTATACGTTGGTTTAATTTGGTTTAATTTATTACATGGTTTTTAAATTATTAATTTTTAAATTAAATATGATGGTATTCATGTAATCCCTCCCTCCCCTATTATATAGGACATATGTACCTTTGGTTATTTATGAAGTTCTTCTTAACCAATCCTTTGGTTACCCTCACCTGTGTGTGATTTATAAATACATGCAATAAAAGGAGATCCCAAGGAGTATAGAGGTAGTTCAAGATGGGAATGAGATTAAACCAAACTAAGTGATACATAGGTGGATAGGTGGAATGCTTCAACTTGTTCCAAGACCAACATAAGGAGTTTTTACCTAGGGTCATAGGTTGATTTATTTTCTACTCAATAGATCAATTGTTAGATAAAGCTCATGATCGATTCAATTATTTATTTATTTTCTATCTTATGAATTTTTTATTTTTATGGATATGAGGCCATGATAAAATAAATAAATAAAATAATATAATAATAAGAGTTACACCAGACAAATCTCCAGGTCTCAAAAATTAATAAATCTAGAAAGATGGAGTTTTACAAATTTCTAGGAATAGATGCTCCTTGGTTGACTCCAAAAATTATAGATGCCCTAAACCACTCTCAAATTAGTGAGAGTGTCTACAATAACATTACCTTATCTATAAATATGATAGACCATAAAATTGTTTTTCTTGCAACATAGAAAGCAATCCTCACATGCTGCCACCGGTCTCCAAGATAGAGAGGTTAAATTTAATTGAATGACATGGACCATAAAGGCATAGTCTATATTGAGTCAAATATTTTTCTAGTTGTTTAATATTGAAATTTTAAGATCCATGATGATCCCTTCCATCTCGGCCTCATATTTCACCACCAATCCACATTCCTTCATGAAGCATGATAGAGCACCACCCCTTTCATCACTTGGCCCCAGATTTACCTTTGATGTGCTATCCATGTTAATTTTAATCTAGAATTCAACATGTAGTTTCTATAACATAGTAAGATATCCATTGTAAGCTCTAAAAATTCCCTTAAATACACAACGTGTTATAAACTAATAATTCTTTGATAGAGTTTCCAGGAAACCTGATCTTCATAGAATTTGAAAGTTTAATTACTAGAATGATATTATTTATGATCATGTTTAGGTATAAGGCATGGACATAAAATCTATTCACATTCTGGACCCACCTAATAAGATTACAATACTCTATAAAAATAGATCACAGTATGTTATTTAACTATGTAGAAGCCTCCTGATTGTTGCAACATCAAAGAAAATATGACAGATTATCAGCATTGAAAAAATTCACTTCAAAGAGGCTAGAAACCATAATCCAAATGGTTTTTTCAAAGGATAAATGGAATAAAATATGATGCATTATGTCCTATCCAGACTTATATACACTGCATTGAGTATAGATATTCATTCCCATTTTCATTATCCTATCATTAGTTGGAAGCCTGTTCTATAAACATCACCATAGAATAAATGATCTAGAGGGAGGAATACAGTATTTGAAGAAAGGTTGTAGCATAAAAGCATCTTCCTAGGGACTTCTAGTGAAGAATAAATAGTATAGTTGAAAACTTAAGTAAAATCTACTTAATATTAACAAGACATGTAAAGGATAAAATAATAAATATTTATGAATAATAAATAAAATCCCTGAACTTAATATTAAGTCATATTAAGCCTTACATTACTTGATTAGTAATGAAAACCATATAAATAAGTGTCTGAACAACCTTTGTTGGGATACTTACTTTTATCATGGAGTTATTATGAAAGTTTTGGGTTGAATTTACCAAATTACATATAAATAAGTATTCCTCGCTAGACTTGATGTTACTTGGAGGAAAGTGTTGAAGAAATTCTAGTTATAATTTTAGTATTGGGGAGTCCACATAATGGATCAAGGAGCTATAATCCCATAGTTAAAAAATACATGCCTACCTAAATACCTATGAGTAATTAACTGATCCCTCACTTGGGTTATGAGAAGGTGAATATGGATCCTTTTCATTAGTATTTATGAGAAATTAGACATTTAGAGTCTAATGGTGAGGTTTTTTGGGACTTTGATAAAATTGTGGTAGAATTAATAAAATTTAATTCATTATGTATCACATAAAATGTAATCAATTTAATTACTAGTAATTTTATATTTTATAATTTTATAATAAATGGAAAGTTTATAAACTTAATTATCCCTAGGATCAATTTTGGATAAGGACCATCTCCTTATTGGAAGTAACTTCTAGGAATGGTTCAAATCCCCATGGGTTGTGTTGTGCCATGAACAAAAATCTTATATACTAAAATCCTCAATGTCTGATCTTCCTACTAAGGAGGAAAGTGACGAGGAGTTAACTATCTATGATAAACGATTGAGTAACATTGTTGATATTCAATGTTTAATTCTTTTATCCATGTATAATAAACTCATGAATTCACATGAATACATGGATGCATATAGAATGCTCCATCATCTACATAGACTTTACCAGGATGGATCTAGGAAAGAAATATTTGACACATCCATAGCCCTATTTTAGAGTAATCTTGGAGAAGGTATCCCAAATGGGCCTCATATAGTAAAAATCATTATATACATTGAACACTTAGAGGTTATAGGGTTTAAATTTCCTAAATAATCATGCTTCGATATCATTATTTCATTACTTTCTCGGTGCTTCTCTAGTTTTTTTGTTAATTTAAATATGAAAAACATAGAGAATTATTTTCTAGATATTCTCACAGTTCTTTTCTTAGTTGATAAGGATACAAATCATGAATATACTTCCATAATTATGGTTAATAAAATGAAAGGTCAGATTAAGATCTCTATGTCCAAATATCCTTTGCAACTCTCTTCCAAGAAGAGAAGTATAAACAGATAAGAAAGGGAGCATGATACTATTTGTTTTTCATGTGGTAAGAAGGAACACTGGTATAAAAGCTACATCCAAGCAAAGAATCAAGGGGAATATTCAGGTGCATTTTTATAGAGTATAATTTATCTATTTATATAAATTGGGTATTAGATAAAACATGTAGTGCTCATATATGTATTCAAATATAGGATCCAAGTAGATTTTGGAATATTGACTAAGGGGAGGTTGATCTATTAATAGCCAATGGATCCAAACTTACCTCTATGGATATTGGGGACTACCACCTTACATTTTTTATAGGAATAATTTTGGTTTTAAAAGTTTTTTTATGTGCCATATGTTACCAAAAACATTATTTATGCATCCATACTTGATAAAGATGGATTTATTTTTTAAATTTAGGAATAAATGTTTCTTCTTTTATGAGGATAACATTAATAATGGAAAGGAATATTTAAATAATGGTCTTTATGTGTTTTATTAATTGAACCAAGTAATGGAAATTGATAACAAAACTGCTTCACATGACTCATACCACACACAACTATGGAATCACCAGCTAGGTCATGTAAATGAAATGTGTTTGAAAAAATTACACCAATATGGATATTTATATTCCTTTAAACTAAAAATACTTGGTGTATTCTAAAAATGTTTACAATAAAAAATTACCAAATACCAATTTATTAGAGAAAGTGAAAGGTCCAAAGATATTATTGAATTAGTTCATACCAATCTGCGTAGACCATTTCCAATTAAAGAAAGGGATGAGTACTCATAATTCATAACTTTTAATGATGATTTTAGTAGATATGGTTATGTATACTTAATGAGGTATAAGTTAGATTATTTTGAAAGATTCAAAGAATTTAAGAATAAAGTTGAGAACTAGCTTGGTAAGAAGATTAAGAAACTCCACTCAGACTACAGTAGAGAATATCTTAATCAATACTTCATTGATTATTTACAGGAGTTTTGGATTCTATCCAAAATCAATCATCCTTAAAAACCTTAGTGGAATAGTGTAAAAAAAGGAGGAACCATACCTTTTTAGACATGGTGATATCAATGATCATTCATGTGAGTCTTCCATTATCCTTTTAGGGATACACAATACAGATAGTAGTACAAATATTAAAATAGGTGCCAACTAAAGTGGAAGATGGTATTCCATAATAATTATGGAGTGGAAAGAAACCCATGTTGTCATACTCACATGTGTTTGGTTGTGAAGAATTTGTTAAGGTCTCACCAGGCAACAAACTTACACCCTAAGGCAAAAAGTGTAACTTTATAGGAAACCCTAAGAAAATAAGAGGATATTACCTATATAACCCCAAAGAAAAAAATTTAATAGTGACATGACACACCAAATCCATTGATTGTGTGGAAATATCTAAAAGATATAGTGGGAGTGAGATATAATTTGATGTAGTTCAGGTTTAGGTACACAAGAGTTGGAACATAAATAAATTCCACAAATTCCCATGGAAGAAGATTTTCTAGAGACATAAGTACTGTGTAAGAGTACAAGATAGGTTAGTGAACCAGAACAATATGGTTTTCTAGTCACCGAGGATGGCGACTCATTATTAGTTTATAATAATGATCTTGTAACCTATAAGGAAGTAGTAAGTGGCACAAATATTACTAATTGGAAATAAGATATGAATTCTGAAATGTATTCCATGTACCAAAACCAAGTCTAAATTTTGGTAGATCCTCTAATGGATGTAAATCCTATTGGTTGTAAATGGGTATTCAAGAAGAATCTGGACATAGATGGAAAATTTAGTACTTATAATGAATGAATGGTTTCAAAAGGGTCCAAACAGTTTCAAGGAAAAGATTGCAATAAAACCTTTTTCATCAGTTTCTATGATGAAATCCATCAGAATTTTTATTAACATTGCAGCTTATCATGACTATGATATTGAAAAAATGGATGTAAAAACATCCCTCCTTAATGATAACCTTCAAGATTATGTCTATATGACACAACCCAAAGGGTTTTTGATTCCAAAGGATTCCAACAAGGTATGAAAATTTCAAATATCCATTTATGGAATAACATAAGCATACAGGTCATGGAACATTTTATTTGATGAATCCATAATGGAACTCGGTTTCACAACTAATGAGCATGAACCTTGAGTCTATAAGAGGTTTAGTGGGAGTTTTTTCATTTTCATAATATTATATGTCAATAAAATACGACTTATTGTAAATGAGATACCAATCTTACATTTTGTTAAAGCCTGGTTCAATAAATTTTTCTCTATAAAGGACTTAGCTGAAGCAACATATATTCTTGGGATAATGATCCATCATGATATATCCAAGAGGATTCTCTATAACAACCTTGAATCGAGTAACCTAGAGTTGATGCCTACTTTATTACATTAGCATAGATACAAGGGGTAAAATCCCAAAGGGTTGATCTGTAAAGACCTGTAAATCCTATGGATTTTTTTTCTTAAATACATGGGAATTTTATGAGTCTACAGTTTCTGATGGTGCATAATTCCGAGGTCCGGTATGCCCGGAATCAATTTCTGAAATTTTGTTTGGGTACGTTCAGTGAACATACGTGTGGGATTTTATATCTTTTGAACCGATGCTCGGAATTGAAATCCGAGGACACTGATGAACTCATAGTACCAGTATTCTCTTAAGGAGACCTTCACCGCAGTTTCATTTTATCGGGAGTAGAAGTTAATTTTTGGGGGAATTCTAAATTTAATAAAAAATATGTGTAGAATATTTTTTTAAATGTGCGGTGGTTAATTTCTCCAAAGGGAAGTTGGAGGTGGGGCCCACCCCCATATAACCTCCCATGGGAGGATATTATGTGGTGGGGCCCACACGAGAACCTAACCCCTCAACTCCCCTTGAACCCCTTTAACTCCCTTGAATTTATTAAAGACAACACTCTTCTTTAATGTGGGTGAACTCTCCACATTCCTCCTCCCATTAAGTGTGCCAATGCGATTAATTAATGTCTTCATTAATTAATTCAAGTGTTTGAATTTATTTGAAATTCATGGAACATTAAAATAATAGGGAGCCTATTATTTTACATTGGTTGGCATTCTTTTGGTGGAACGGAGGAAGAGAAGAACTAAGTATAACTTCTAATCTCTCGATGAAGAACGCTGCATGTCTCGAAGAGCGTGAAGCCACACCTTCTACCTTCTTCAACCAGAGAAATTAAGGGAAGCACCACCACCCATGAAGTACACCGATGGTGTTGAATCGACTCGACTACACCAGGATCTACTCCTTCCGATGTATATAGAACGATGTCTGTCTCCCACGACGTCCATTTTCTGTGACTCGTCAACAGTCAACGACAATCGAGGTAGGGTTTTGAATTCAAGGTTGAATTCCCTTCTTTTAAGTTCCTATTTTCCTTTGTATAAAAACAACAACCGCGGATCGACCCCCCGAACATTTTGATCTACAGAAAGAATGTTGATTGCAGGATGGGTTAGAAATTAGGTTGGGGTCTATTTCTTGTTCAATTATAAGCTGGAATACTGTTTGAGCCTCTAATGTGGAGGGCACGGGCTAACGAACAAGTCTGGACCCTCCGCCGATTCGTTCTTGATGCGCAGTTTGATGGGCGATGGGTGAACGGAAAGTCAACCTTGATTTGAAGACGTCACAGTGAATAGAAGGACCCGAGGAGGCCGTAGGCATAGACGGGTGGCAAAACGGACCACCAAAACGACTCTGGTGGCCCGTGGAAGAGCGCGGCGGCGCCGGTGACCGGAGGCAGCGACCGGCCGCCTGGGGGTGGTGGCGCCCCTCACGCGCCACCGACAGAAGGCCGCCACGGTACTGACTATGGCAGTGGAGCGGAACCCGCGTGCGGGTTCCGGGGAGGCCAGGTGGCACCAGCTAGCTCCGTCGTTATAAGACACCGGGGGGCCGCGCCCCCCCCACTCCGTGCCTGGCGCGTAACATGCTCATCCAGCTAGGCTGAGCCGCTTGCTGCGTGGGCCGGGCCGTGCCTTACTGGTCCGGACCTGGATCCGGGTCGGGTCGACCCGGTTCGGGCCGACCTAGGGCGGGTTGGGCTGGGTCGAACCGGACCCAGACCCCCCTCTTCGAACCACTTTTGGTTTTTCGCCGATAACGTGAGCTAAGGACCTCCGATCGACGCACCATCAGTTGCATAAGATTCCTTGGATCAAGAAAATCATTTCAGTATATTACACTCAAGGTTTTGGAAAAGTTTGGGTATAGACGGGTTGGTTCGAACCCGAACTAACCGAGCCCTCATAGCAGAAACGCTTATAACTTAAGGACCAGATGTCCGATTGACGTGCCATCAACTACGTTGGATTCCTTTTTATGAGAAGGTTTTTTTGAATAATCTACACAGGATTCAGATGAGGTTGGAGTATGGCTGATTTGAATTGTAACCAAAATCCAACCGGCCCCTCGGAGCGGAAACACTTATAACTCTCAGATTGGGAGTCCGATTGATGCACCGTATATCGTATTGGTTTCCTTATGATGAGATGAAACTACTAGATACATCAACTCAAGACTTCATGATAGTTGATGTATTGACACTTGGCTTGAGGAGCAGACCCTCCCAGAATCGAGCGTCCTGTGTGCGGGAACCCTAGGGCTGGCTGCGACAGCGATAACTACTGTACCGAAATCCTACGTGGGTTCGACAGTGACGACTTCTGTACCAGGATCCTACGTGGGTTCAACAACGATAACTACTATACCAGAATCATATATGGGTTTGACAGTGAAAAATTCTATGCTAGGATCCTACGTGGGTTCGACAACGCTGATATTGTTCCAGGATCCTATGTGGGTTCGACAGAGGAGATGATTTAGAGGCTACATCTAATCATCTCTACCCCTATTCGTGAGTTGTATACCTATGTGAGTTGAGTCATTTCTTTCAACCATTATCAATGTGGTGATTTAATTACTTCCTTTGTGGAATGGTTTGTGCTTGGGCTCGAGATTTGGAGCCGAACTGTGATTGATAACTTAGGTATATGTATGGGCATATACCTAAGTATGGTTGGTTGATACTTCGTGATTGTATATTTCTATTGTGGTTTATCCTTTGTAGATTTTGTGAGACCTTGAGGGTCTCGGGGTCCCTACTGAGTATCGTTATACTCACCCCTGCACGGGCTATGCCTGCACCTCGTTGTGTTGGATGCAGATGACAGACAACACTGACCGAGGCAGAGTATACGAGGACTGGACGGTACCCAGAGGTGGACCTCACGACGAGTCGGTACCCGGAGGAGACGGACAGACGTGGATCACTGAGGAGGCTATCTGTACCTACCCTTCAGGTAGGATCTGTGGTGGACGATCCAGGAGATGCTAGGCACCTTCCAGCTATTTTTCTTTTTAGTTGTACCTGTGTGTCTTTTCCTTTTACTTTACTGTTGGGCTTGTATTTATGGCCCTTCTACTTTCCAGCACTTCTTCTGTATTCAGTTTTTACTTAGAGTTTTCTTCCACTTGTTCTCTGGTTGTGTTTGTTTGCAGTTATAAAGGCAATGCCTTCCCAGTTTAGTGATTTACGCCTTTGGTGCTAGTCTCTAGCCCCTATCCTATAGAAGGCGGGCTTGGGTAGTTACGACACGGGCCCCGGGGGACTGGTCATGACAAATTGGTATTAGAGGAGTCGGTTATACCGTAGAACTTGAACTCTGATTCTTTTAACAGCAATAGTGTTAAGTGTTTTGGGTGTGGTTATTAGTTTAGGGAAACCAGTGTTGGTGTGGTGGCTGACGTATCCATACACTAGGACTCTGAATTCTAACTTTCGACTCAATACAAGAAAACAGTGATTGCGTGTGTGTTTCCTTTGAAAAAGTTTTCTTTGTGATTAATTTGTGTCAGCTCACTAGGTATACTATTTTAACCGTGGTGCACCTGTTTCTTTTTAGGATGGCCCCATGAAGGCAGCCAGCTAGGGTTCCGAGTTACGTATGAGATGGTAGCCCACCGAGCGACGAGGCTTCAGTGTAGGGCCCCATCACAGCGGAGGTACCAGCAGTACCACTACCCGCTGGGCCACCGATACCACCAGCTCCAGCAGCAGAGAGTGCACTCCACCTGAGTGCATTGCATGAGTTCCAGCGACAGAGGCTGCTTAGGTTATGGGGAGAGACAGAACCATAGGAATCTAAGGATTAGATGGAGGCTATTGTGAGAGTTTTCATATTGGTAGGGACACCAGCTGACCTCATGGTGATCCTTACCACGAGTCTCTGGTAGGTATCAGTAGGCAGATGGTGGAGCCTGATGATCTAGGTGCATGATGAGGCATCACTAGTCTGGACGGACTTCGAGAGCCTGTTCTGAGTAGAGTTTGTACCAGAAACCCTTCGTGCGGTGCGGATTCAGGAGTTACTTCGTCTACAGTAGGGAATTAGGCATGAGATCAGGGCTTTGATGATCTCCCTCAACATTCCGACTCAGATAGGGGTATTGGAGCGAGCCCTCCTAGTGGATAGTTTCCTTACTGAGCAGTCTCCAGCAGCGAGACCCACCACTAGTCGACATGCACTAGAGTCTTCTATAGCTGGCAATAGACAGATGATGCAGGGGTCCAAGAGGACCAGACCCACAGGTGGTCGACTACACGACTCAGGTTCGGTTGTGCGGGGCACACGAGATAGAGCTAGCCATACGAGAAGTAGGAAATGCTATGCATACGATGGACAGGGTCACATGGCTCGAGAATGACCAACCGCCCTACAGATGAGCATCAGGAAGTAGAGGGACCTCCTAGGCAGAGGCAGAAGTTCGACCATGGTGGTCCGCCAGGAGCAGGCAGACGTGGAAGAGGAGATGGCCGAGCAGTAGGTGGTGGACGACATTTCGAGACCCTACCACCACCACCACCAGGAGGTCCACCCCGATCGCAGGTAATGGGTGGACATGGGAGAGATCAAATTCAGGCAGATGAGGCCTACGGCCATAGTGCCCCGGGAGCAGGTGGACAGGAGTAGGACTAGTTCCATGCATAGAGTCCTTTGCACATGAAGCTTCTAGCTTCAATTTTGTCGTTGTTTGTGGTTTCTTTATGTCTATATACTTTGTGATATAGTAATAAAAGACAATTTTCCTTGTGAATTTTGATTTCCTACCTTTTGTGTGGATAATACTAAGAGATTCCGGATAAAACCGTTGACTTGACCCTCACATTCGAGATTCCTACTGGAGGAGACCCAATGACCACACACAGATGCCGACAGTGTGACTCAACCCTTGGAGTAGAGAGTAACAATTAGATCTCTTGGTAGTAGCATCGAGGCCTTAAGATGTCGTCCATGGCATGAATTAATATTGTTCATGTCAGGATAGACTGTATTAGGCAATTGGCATGGTTTATCCAGGGGATGAGACCAGATTTCTCTTTTCGGAAAAGGATAAATCTTAGCAACTCTTGTAGGACGTAGGCGAAGAAGGGTGTAGACGAGTTCTTTTAAATTGGATAGTATCACCCATAGTTTATTGGTTAAACGCTTTACAATCTACTCTAACCACCAGAGTCTCAGGTATATCTTCTCTCAAAAGGACCTAAACCTGAGAAAACTGCGATGACTTGAATTCCTCCAGGACTATGACCTCGAGATAATCTATACTCCTGGAAAAGGGAATGTTGTAACCGGTGCTCTCAGTAGGAGAACAGGAATTCAACTACTAGGAGAGGCGATAGAGCAGCTGGCCACATTGCAGATATCCTTTGTTGATTAGGATGGAGCAACCTTTCTATAGTCTCTCACAGTCACTTCCCCACTTCTTCAGCGAGTCAGGGAGGTGCAGCATGGGGACGGTGACTGCGAGACATGACGTGCTCAGATATCCTCAGGGCAGGCACCCGAAGGATTTTTTCTGAAGGTGGGGATCACATCATTCCTTACAGAGGACGTACCATGGTACCAGATGCACTTCAGGAGGAAGTGTTACGGGAGTTCCACACATCCCCTTTAGCGGTACATCCAGGAGTGGTAAAGATGTACTAGGACCTTCGATGACAGCACTGGTGGCCAGCTATGAAGAAGGCAGTAGAGGAGTTTGTCTCTCAATGCCTCACTTGTCAGTAAGTGAAGGCAGAGAATCAGGTACCAATAGATTTGGTTCAGTCTTCAGAGGTCCCAAAGTGGATGAGGGATGAGATATCCATGGACTTTGTGACGGGTCTTCCACATACGTCCAGGGGACACGACTCGATTTGGGTGATTGTTAACCGAATTACCAAGTCGGATAACTTCCTACTGACCAGAGATGGTACGAGATACCAAAGAGGAGGTGCAGGTCATCCAAGAGCGGATAAAGACTGTGCAGAGCTGACAAAATTCATATGCTGACAGGAGACGGAGACCTCTAGAATTCAAGGATGGTGACCACGTCTTTCTAATGGTATCACCTCGACAAGGTCTATGGATATTTATCCAAGGTGTCAAGTTACCTCCATGATTATTTGGACCTTTTCAGGTCCTCAGCAGGGTAGGTGAGGTAGCTTACCTCTTGTCCCTTCCACCTCAGTTGCACCGAGTGCACGACGTCTTCCACGTATCTCAGATGAGAAGATACGTGCATGATCCGTCCATACCATCGACCACGGGGAGCTAGATATCGATGACGGGGCGACTTTCACGAAGGTTCCAGTATAGATTGAGGATCGACAGGAGCGGGTCCTATGTGGATGATCGATTCCTCTGGTGCGTGTTCGCTGGCAGCACGGGAACCTCCAGGAGAGCACATGGGAGCGAGAGGCTCAGATGCATGATCAGTACCCCCATTTGTTCCCTTAGTGTGTGTTGCAGATTACGGGGATGTAAATCCCTGAGGTGGGGATAATTTAAAGACCCAAAAATCTTGTGGAATTTTTTTTCTTAAATACATGGGAATTTTACGAGTCCGCAGTTTCTGACGGTGCCTGATTCCGAGGCCTGGTGTGCCCGAAATCAATTTCTGATTTTTTTTCAGGTACGTTCAGTGAACGTACATGAGAAATTTTATATCTTTTGAACCGATGCTCGGAATTGAAATCTGAGGAAACTGATGAACTCGCAATGCTGGTATTCTCTTAAGGAGACCTTCACTGCAGTTGCGTTTTATCGGGAGTGGAAGTTAATTTTGGGGGGAATTCTAAATTTAATAAAAAATATGTTCAGCATATTTTTTTAAATGTGTGGTGGTTGATTTATCCAAAGGGAAGTTGGAGGTGGGGCCCACCCCCACATAACCTCCCATGGGAGGATATTATTTGGTGGGTCCCACATGATCACCTAACCCCTCAACTTCCCTTGAACCCCTTTAACTCCCTTTAATTTATTAAATCCAACACTCTTCTTTAATGTGGGTGAACTCTCCACCTTCCTCCTCCCATTAAGTGTGCCAATGCAATTAATTAATGTATTCATTAATTAATTCGAGTGTTTGAATTTATTTGAAATGAATGGAACATTAAAATAATAGGAAGCCTATTATTTTACGTTTGTTGGCATTCTTTTGGTGGAACAGAGGAAGAGAAGAATTAAGGAGAACTTCTAATCTCTCGATGAAGAACGCCGTTCTTCAACGAAGAACGCTCCACGTCTTGAAGAATGTGAAGAAACACCTTATAACTTCTTCAACCGGAGCAAGGAAGGGAAGCACCGCCGCCCACAAAGTACATTGACGGTGTCTACTTGACTTGACTACACCGGGATCTACTCCTTTTGACGTAGACAGAACGACGTCCATCTCCTGTGATGTCCGTTTTCCGTGACTCATCAACGGTCAATGACAATTGAGGTAGGGTTTTGAATTAGAGGTTGAATTACCTTATTTTAAGTTCCTCTTTTCCTTGGGATAAAAACAAAAACCGCGGATCGACCCCCCAAACATGTCTATCCGCAGAATGGATGTTGATTATGGGATGGGTTAGAAATTAAGTTGGGGTTTGTTTATGGTTCAATTATAAGCTGGAATACTGTTTGAGCCTCTAACGTAGAGGGCACAGGCTAAAAAACAAGTCCAGACCCTCCTCCAATTCTTTCTGGATGTGCGGTTTTGATGGGTGATGGGTGAACGGAAGGGAAACCCTGATTTGAGTCCGTTGTAGTGAAGAGCAGGACACGAGGAGGCCGTATGCGCAGACGAGAGGCAAAACGGACTACCAAAATGAGTCCTGTGGCCCGCGGAAGAGCACGGTGGCGCTCCTCGCGTGCGGCCAGTGGAAGGCCACCATGGAACCTACCACGGTGGTGGAGCGGGACCCACATGTGGGTTCCGGGGAGGCCAGGCGGCGCCAGCTGGCGCTGCCGTTATAGGACACCGGGGGGCCGCGCCCCCCCACTCCGTGCGTGGCGCGTAACGCGCTCGGATAGTCGGGCCAAGCCACCTGCCGTGCAGGCCGGGCCGGGCCCACCGGTCCGGTCTGCGCCTTATTGGGCCAGACATGGATCCGGGTCGGTTCGACCCGGTTCGGGCCGACCGAGGGCGGGTTGGGCCGGGTCGGACCAGACCCAGACCCCCCCTCTTCGGACCACTTTTGGTTTTTCACACATAACTTAAGCTACGGACCTCCGATCGATACACCGTAAGTTGAATATTATTCCTTGGATCGAGACGGTCGTTTAGGTATATTAAACTCAAGGTTTTGGCAAAGTTTGGGTATGATCGGGTTGGTTCGAACCTGAAACCAATCAGGCCCTCGGAGCCGAAATGATTATAACTTAAGGACCGGACGTCCGATTGACTTGCCGTGAACTACGTTGGATTCATTTTGATGAGATGGTTCTTTTGGAATACTCCACACAGGATTTGGATGAGGTTGGAGTATGCCCTGGTTGGATTGTACCCGAAATCCAACTGACCCCTCGGAGCGGAAACCCTTATAACTCTCAGACCGGGCGTCCGATTGACGCACTGTCTGTCGCGTTGGGTTTCTTATGATGAGATGGAACTAATAGATACATAAACTCAGGAATTAGTGATAGTTTATGTATAAACACTTGGTTTGAGGAGTGGAATCTCCCGAAATCGAGCATACTATGTGCGGGAACCCTAGGGCTGGCTGCGGCAACGATAACTACTGTACCAGAATCCTATGTGGGTTTGACAGTGACGACTTCTGTACCAAGATCCTAAGTGGGTTCGACAGCGATAAATAATGTACCAGAATCCTACGTGGGTTAGACAGTGACGACTTGTGTTCCAGGATCCTACGTGGGTTTGACAGCGCTGATATTATTCCAGGATCCTATGTGGGTTCGACAGTGGAGATGATTCAGAGGCTACATATAATCATCTCTACCCCTCTTCGTGAGTTGTATACCTGTGTGATCTGAGTCATGTCTTTCAAACATTATCAATGTGGTGATTAACTTACTTCCTTTGTGGAATGGTTTGTTCTTGGGCTCGAGAGTTGGAGCCGGACTGTGATTGATAACTTAGGTATATGTATGGGCATATACCTAAGTAGGGTTGGTTGATACTTTGTGATTGTATATTTCTACTGTGGTTTATACTTTGTTGATTTTGTGATACCTTGAGGGTCTCGGGGTCCCTAATGAGTATCGTTATACTCACCCCTGCATGGGCTATGCCCGCACCTCATTGTGTTGGATGCAGACGACAAACAACACTGACCGAGGCAGAGTGTATGAGGACTAGACGGTACCTGGAGGTGGACCTCTCGACAAGTCGGTACCCGAAGGAGACGGACGGATGTGGAGCACTGAGGAGGATATCTGTACCTACCCTTCAGGTAGGATCTGTGGTGAACGATCCAGGAGCTTCTAGGCACCTTCCAGCTATTTGTCTTTTTAGTTGTACCTGTTTGTCCTTTCCTTGTACTTTACTGTTGGGCTTGTATTTCTGGCCCTTGTAGTTTCCAGCACTTCTTCTGTATTAAGTTTTTACTTAGAGTTTTCTTCCACTTGTTCTCTGGTTGTGTTTTTTTGCATTTATAAAAGAAATTCCTTCCCAGTTTAGGGATTTACACCTTTGGTACTAGTCTCCAGCCCCTGGCCTATGGAAGGCGGGCTTGGGGTAGTTACGACACTGGCCCCAGGGGACAAGTCGTGACACGATCATTTTAGCAGTTTTAGAGAATCAGATACATACATGATACCCATTTTATATAGGTAAATAAAATAAAAATCATAGTAATGGAAAAAATTTGGGATCCTGTAACTCATTCCAAGAATTCTTCTTCATATCCTGAGGAAAGGAAAAAAAATAAGGGTGTGATCAAATGATTAATAAGGGTTACATGTAGTGAAAGCAATTATGAATCAATAAAGCATAATCAATATGAATAGGTAAATATATGAACACAAATTCTATTTAATCAATATCTTGACTATCATAATTAGATAATACATAATCTATATGGAAAGGTAGATAAATGAAAACAAATTCCATTTAATCAATAAAATGATAATTAAATGAATCCATAGATAATATTATAGAGAAAATATCATGGATAATAATAATAACTGAATTATAAATGAAGGAAATGATTAATTATTAGACATCATGATCTCAAAAATCATTATTCCTCTACTATTAAGTCCTTTCACAAGACAATTTAAAACCACTGGGTAAAAACCCACCTGATTCGGCCAACTAATTTGTCTCATGAGACCCATCAATGCATCAATAGGCTATCTATAAATGATAACCACCCATAAATACATTTCCAAATCACTCCTCATATATTTAATAATCAATTTAATTCATGAATCAATATTTCTTATAATCAAATATCTGTATTGAGTAAGGATACAAATTTATCCATATTTCCCTTATTAATTAAATTACTTTAAAAGTTATCACTATATATAAAAATGGTATATGATTTAAGAAATAATCATATAAATTATACAAGAATATTTATATTTAATATAAATTAAATTTACAATGAAAAATTATCACAATAATGTTATTGTTTCAAGAGAAAGTAAACAATCACTAAAAAAAGTGAGATTGCACAATAAATTATTTACCACTTTAGTAAATTTTAAATTGAAACCTCTTGAAGAATAAAATTGAAACAAAACATTAATCATAATTAATAAATATGTATTCATGTTAAATACATCAAAGGGGTAGTATATACATCACATAGAAGTTAATAGGTTCATATTAACAAATATGTCTCAATGAAATGGAAATTTAGATAAAATCCCTTATAATGATCATACCATTGAAGTAAGAATCAATAAATGAGTATATTATGTGTATCAAATGTAAATATACATAAAAATTTTTTAAATAAAAAATAATATATTCAAAATTTTTTATACACATAATCTTAGAATGTCAAAGACAATAAAGAAGTAATATAACCTAATGAAAAGAAATTGAGTTATGAAATTATTTACCTTTTGGTAAATTTAAATTCAAATAAAATTAGATAAAATAATTCAAATTAAAACCTAAAATAAAATAAATTATTAATTATTCATTATATTACATGAAAAATTGGAAGTATATACATCATGTAAAAAAATTAGGTGCATAATAATACAATATGCCTTAATGAAGAGAAATTGCGATGAAGTCTCTTACCTCACACTCCCTTTTAGTTGAAAATTATTTAAAATTCTATATAATGGGTTTAATCATGTTATTAATTTATAAAAAAACCACATTCATACTTATAATATCATATATGATCTCATTATAACATTTTACCACCTGTTTGTTAATAATATTTCATTATTTTTATTATTTTGGGTGTTAATTGCCTTGTTTTCTCATACATTTTTTGTCATGAAAGTTATGGTTATTGTGAATATTATATATTTAAATAATATAACAAATTATATTAATGTTATAAATATCATATTGAATCATTATATGCATTTTTATAATCATTCATGAAGACTGGACATGGAAAATGAATCACATCGCTTCGTGGAGACAGTTGGCCATTTGTACGCACGAGCAACGATATAATTCCTTTAATGAGTGAAAGAGGTGAGGAAGTGGGTGATATATTAATATTATATAATCAATATCATTCAATAAATATAATATATATTCATTAAATTTATCTTTTTTTTCATTCATAAAAGTGAGAACAAAACAGCCTGACATGCCTAAACCTGCTTTCTTTTGTAACTACAAGGTTCATGTCGAGTCACCATTTTTTGTTTTTTGTTTAGGAAATAAAGTGGGGGTTTTAATATAATTTTATGGTGGTGGTGGAAAAAAACCTCATTGCATATAATTTTTTTTATTTACATGTCCCTTTCGAGTGGTTTCCAACAGGGTTGATTCGTGGAACCAGAAACACCCAACAATTCCCTTATTCATGATGTTCCACAAACCTACTTTCAAAGGTAGGTGGTCATTGGTAAATGGTTCCAAAAACACTTAGGGACTCAAATTGGTTAATATTATGGTATTTTGGGCCCATATCACCTTTTTTGGGAATCATTTCCTATTATGGGTCTCTCTTATAAATTTAAGAGATATTCGTGAATCCTTTATTAAATCCAAAATATAGAATGGGTCACCCTTATGTTAATAATAAATTTTTATAATTTATTGAATTTAGAATAATTTTTATGTTTATGAGGTTCTTCATCTATTCAAACATATGTATGTATTATAATTTATCCAATGATTATACCATTTGTATACGGATTAGAGATTCTTATGTCATTTATTATCATGATACTAGTTTTAGGCCACATAGTGGGGCACTCTGGAATTTATCATTATCCAAGAAGACAAGAGTTGTTTTGATATTGGGATTTTTCCCTTGATAATTTATTCCTATGAATCCTTGTGAAATTAATCATAACCCATGTAGTTTGGTGCCACTTAACAGGACACATCATACCTTTTAAGGTCATGTGATAAGGATCAGATCATGCTGTTTAATGTTGTGTGACCTGGAAATTTAAGAGGATGGTGCCTAACCAAGGATGGTGTGGGACTTAGACTGAAATGTATAGGGGGACCTATAAGGGATATATCCTACTAGTATGGATATGAAGCTACCAATGATATAGACCAGAGAAGATTATGGCAAGTATGAGGTGTTGGGTTTGAAGCTCAAGGAGGATTCCTACATATCCTGTTTGGTTAGGAATCAAATCCCACATAGTTTAAAAGGGAAAAGTATTACACCTATAGAGGATTCACAAGGAATATTATGGTTGGGGATTATACCAAATAGGTATCCCATGAAAGGTATTTTATTATGTTGATTAAATGATCGTTACTAACCTCTAAGACCATGTGAGTCATGATCAGTGTGAGAAACAAGAGGAAGTAGAAGATATGAAGATCTGTGAAATATCCTTTGTCAGCTAGTAGATGATGGTGATGATATATAAGTTGGGGGAATGCCTTGAAATAAATACTAGGGGATTACCCTTAAAGGTATTCTCTAAGGAGGCATTTTCTCCTCGTCTTCTAGTAGATGAGGATGAAGTAATGGAGGGGAAATAAAGAAGAGATATGGGGATTAGGTGTACCCGTATCCTATCTTGTTTTCAAACCTCAGGGGCCAGGGCTTACATATATATATGTACAAAGCTTGATTCTTTTCACATTTTAGTAAGTATATGTTTCATACTATCTCAAGAATCTATCCATAATCACCCCTAAGGTTTGGATCCTAATCACCATGGAATTGTATAATTGAGAGCAATTTGAGAATCCTACATATTAGGAAGGATAAATATGGGACTTCCATTACCATGAGAATATATAATTGATAGTAAATTCTGGTGTGTCCTATGATCTGATCATACATATCTTGAGGCTTTGGGGGAGGTCTTGTCTTGGTCCTCCTGGGATGAGGGATCTAAGAAAAAAGGTTCCCTAACATTGGTGATATAAAAGAGAGATCAAAGGGTGGCTCACCTAGGTGAGGCTTAGGCGAGATTAAGAGTGCCTTGAATAGGGTGTATTTAGGTGATCTGGAGGTTCTTTTCCTAGGTAAGGCCTAGGTGGACTGAAGTTTCTTCACCCAAGTAAGACCTGGGTGGAATGAGGGTGCTTTGCATAGGGTAGACCCGAGCGAGATGGAGATTCCTCACATAGGGTGGACATGGGAGTGCTAGATATTCCTTATTAAGGGTAGACCTAGGAGATCTATAGACTCCAAAGGGTGATGAAAAACCCAATCAACTTTTATTGGGCCAGGCCTTTATCTAAGATTCAAGGTTCTCCTTAAGTGACTTTGGATGATTGATGCTCGAGTTTCGAGCTACAGAAGTTCCCTTCACCCTAGTAATTTTGACTTGGGTGTGGGGGGGGGATGGTTTCTCTCAAGTTTCTTGGTATTATAGACCTTTAGGGACCTTAATAGATTAAATATTTCTAATTATATCTTATTTTTTAGTATTAGGGTACTACCTGAGGGTTTGGAGGACTTGGGAGAGAGACTTGGGTGAGTAGAACTTCAAGTGGTCTCTTCATCTTCCAGTTGTGTCAAAAAAAGAGACCAAGGGTCCTATTTATAGGAAAAACTCATGACCTCAGGTGATGGAGATCATATTTATAGGACCATCACATAGATGTCTTATGCAGGACCCTCATAAAGGTACTAGATGCTCACGTTAGGCTGCGGAGGTTGGGCCTATGCGAGCCTCTTGGCACACAGGTGGGGTCCATGCAGATTGACTTGGGTGAGTTATTTGAACCCACTTTCTCCTATACCACTTTAGGCATTTTCCTCTAAATATTTTTATCCCTATATAAAAATGGATTGTAAAAAAAATCCCCCCCTTAGGATTGGGTCTGATCGGGTGTAGAGGATCTGATCCTGAGGTTGAAAGGAGTAAGGATGTTGATGAATTCTCTAATCACTAATTTATTTTCTCTTACATGACCTCAAGTTACCTTAAAAAATCACTAACCACTTATTACACAAAATATATATGTCATATGGAGTATATATTTCCACCATGAAGTCTACTCATGAAGGTTATTCGTGTTGGTTAGTCGCACTAGTTAGTCATGATAGTCATCCGCATAGGTGATCAGGCATCTATAAATATAGTCTCCTATCCAAAACATTCCTCCTCATGTTAACACCACTTTTTTGATTTTTCCATGCTATTATTATGCATATGAATCTATCATACCTCTTTGGCCCTAGTATTATTGTATACCCTTAGTATTTATGTTCAGATGACCATAAATGAGAGACCTGTGTGAGGTCACTTAAGCAAGAGACCTGTGCAAGGTCACTTGAGTGAGTGACCTATGTGAGGTCACTTGAGTGAGAGAACTATATGGGGTCACTTGAGAGTGAATTGTGCGAGGTCACTCCTTTTTTAAATTTTCTTCTTTTTAAATAAAACTCCAAATCAAATCCTTGACACTATGAAAATATTGGTGTTTCCTCTATAGATTGTTTTATGGAAACTCAAAGAATATCACATGAACAAGATGCTTCACATGTTAAGGAAATTAATGATATCATCTGGCCATATTACCATGACATGTGAAACTCCATTATTCCAAACATGGAAAAATATTTTAAGAAGTACTAATGTGAGTACCCTATAAGCGACCAGATGCTGCTTTATGAACATATACTTTTGAAATATGCCTTTATCCCAAATCCACAAAGTTATTTACCAAAGTCATGGTTCCTGGAGTACACAAATTGTTCCATTTTCAATATCTCTTATAGATGTGTGTTTATTAATTAAGAAACAATACTCTCTACATGAATCATGAATCATAGTTTATGTGATCTAGATCTGAAGCCTCACACCTAGAAGTCAAAACCTCATTTTTATAAGTCAATCTTCCATACTTCCAAGATGGATCAATCAAAAGGATGGAGGTTGGATTGATAATTCCATTATAAATGTGGATTCAAACCCAAGTGGATATGGGAATACTGGGTGTTCTAAACTTGTGTAGAATTTGGAATTGAGATAAAAGTAGTTATGATTTATGAATTTGTTTGGGTGGCCCAAACATATGTGTAAAAAATCCAGACATCATCCCTAATCTCTTGAGCTGATGGTGACCTCATACAAAAACTTTCCATTTGACACATAGAGAAGTCAACATTAGTTTATGGGATGTCTAAAAGATCTCAGGAGTTCCTATTATTGAAGAAATTTATGAACAATTTATCTCATCTAAAGAAGCATGGGATGACATTTAATGGATTTCATTTTTGGTCTATGAGCTATTAAAGTTAACCGGGAAGGTGATGAAAAAGGACCCTCACCCAAGGGGAAATGTTCATTATGAGGCATGAATGAAGGCCTTCATAGAGTAAAATGGAGAGGGTCCTAGTTTCTAATTCCAAAAAGGATTTCCTTCATTAGAGAAGTAGGGTAACCGTAGTAAGTTTTGACCTACATTGGATCAAGGCTAGTATAATCAGTGGGGGGTATATAGTCAAGTATAATGTCCATGTGAGAACCCACCTCACTAGCTTCCTAGCAATGTTGTTGAGTACATACCTGGTGCTAGTTCACAAACCTAATAGTGGTGTGAGGATGAATACATTTATCATATCATCCAAGTTAGCATAATGAAAACATATAGGGCTGGATGCCCCTATTTTTGGAAAAACTTTATTGGTTCTTATTGAAATTATACACAAGGTATTCCCTATATATAATTTTAGGGCTATTTCAAGTGACGTGGGGGTGGATTGTTAAACACTTCAGTTATTATTACATGATAATTTGAGTACAATTCTATGAAGGAAAATTTAGTATATTCATTTAGGATATTTATGGTAATTAACCCTTATCTCTGAAGTATGGAGAAGCGCTAAAGAATCTAAACGTAATAAGGAAGTTTAATTTCTTCCTATATGGTGATCCACCTACTAGAACATTTTTTGATAATTACCAAGGTGATTATGACTTTAGTTCATACATGATCATGTTTAGATATAGAATGATGGCAACCTATATTGAATTCAAGGTCATATGTGAAGCATATGCTCCATACCGATTTGATCTCCAATTCAAGTGTCTGAAATTACTAAATGTATCTCCCCCACATGTTCAGTTTGAGAAACACCCAATGATGGACTAACAATTCTAGATCCACATGTATTTATAGGTATCCCAAGAATCAATTAATCTACCTCTATTGGGTATATCTATTGGGTTAAAATCTAGGTATTCTAGTGTCTGGAATTCTTCCTACCCTTAAGGGGTGTTAACAATAAGTGTCCCTAAATTTGAGTCCATGAAGGCTGCTGGACATGGAAAGTGAAGTAGGAAGGATCAACCTAGGGGTGATAACAACAAATCTCTAAAATATTCTAAATGATCTCAAACATGGGCCACAAAGTAGGATAGAGTTGAAAATGCCACTTCTTTTGAACCATGACGGTCTAGTCATCATCACTAGGAGGACACTTGAGAATTTTTGACCACCCTACTTCAAGATTAGAGAAGAATGAAATGACATTGAAGTAAAAAAATATTATTTCTTACTTAAAATTGGACACAACAACATATGATTAGGTTCGACCTATGATGGTTCAAGTTCATTAAAGCATAACCCTCGACATCAGAGATTTATGGGTATTTATTCAAGCCAACATACATATCCCACATCTTGGGGATATTCTAGAACCCTCTAATATTTACCATGACACCAATTTTTATGAGGTCAAGTAGTATGTTCGGGAGTTGGATATTCTAGTATATTCATCTGATGACAAGATCTTGACCATAAAGTAGGTAACTAGTATGTTAGACTGAGGTTCTACTAAGGTAGTGGTTGACCAATCCAATAATGAATGGGATGAATTCATAGATTCTAGCGATGCAATATTATTTCTCTTTCCTTTAAATCCATAATATTTTTTGTGAGTAGAGTAACTATTATTAATGGATCATTTTGACCTGAAGTTGGAGGCATCATCAAAACTATCCTCTTAGAGATATACTTAAATGGGCATCCCGATCAGTGTTAATGGGTCTTCCCATGATCCTGAAGAGTTATCTTCATGTCAAAGATTAATGGAAGAGGAAATGTTAGGGGGACCCATTCCAACTTTGATATCCATGTTTGATAAGAATGACATGGGACCCTCACCATCTTGGGTGGAGAAATAGAAGAGGGAAAAGATGTTATCCAGACACACACACCACAATATGTATTAACAATTTTATTTAGTCCTATAACTCACCTGACATAGCTATCTAACCGTTATTTCCCTTTGAGGTTTATGATTTACTTTCCTCCATCAAGGGTTCTATAATTGACCCCTCATGAGTCAAATAGGACACTCCATATGGGGAACAAACTCTTACTGAAAAGTTTTCAACATTGAAGGGAGAAGTGTTAGGGGACTAGAATTTAACTATTACTATCACTACAGTAGGTTAAGAACAACCTGGTAATGTTGATTATTCATAACAATATTCCATAAACCAATGAATTATTATCATTTTTTATAATATTTTAGGCCCTCAAAAAGTATTATAGGACCCTTAAGTGACCACTTATGACCCTATCACTATCTCAGGAGAAGATGATCGGGGTTTTAGGTTGTCATTGATGGGTGTTCTACTGGGTCCCGAGCTTTATGTCCCACGTGTCCCCACAGGTGAGGTTTACATGGGCCATGGGGAATTAATTCATGAAATGATAACTAATGATATGAAAATTTAATATATTATTTCATATATTAATATCCTCAACTCTTTATAAGAGTTCTAAGAATTTAATATGGAGTTAGATGGATGTGGGTCTTTATTTTCACATGAGAAAACATTACTCCTAATGTTTTAATCATGACTAATTGATTCATGTAGTTTTTTCCATAGAAAATATTGTTGAGGGAATTGAGTGGAAGGGTATAGATATTCCTTACCCTTCTCAAATGGAGGAGGTACCAATCCTAGACCACAATGTGGGGAAATCCCAAGATCCTTATACCCTGGGCTCTAAACAACTTGAAAGGAGTACCTCCCGTATGGAAGTACTTTATTAGGCTTTAGAAGTTGTAGATTCAGGGGATGCTTCTAATAGAGTGGTCGAACCACTAATGGGAAAGTATTATTAACTGATCTGATTTTCGCTCTTTCCTTTATATATATTATTCCCCAATGTTAATGATGAGTTCTTCCCATTATCTAGTGCTGCCAACTTCGGTAGCCAAGCCTGAGGGAGAGGTCTCCATGCCTATTCAGTCTACAATAGAAGGTGAAGTTGATACTACTTTGGAAAGAGTAGAACATGGTTCCTCCTTGATTTCATTAATCTTATAGTATATATCTCCCTCTAAAAGAGGCTCTAAGTCATACTTGTAGGCATAATACTCCTTTCGTTCCACACACCATTTCATTTGGTGAGACATTTGGTGGTTAATCATAGAGACAACTCTTGAAGATCTACCATAATAACTTCACTAACTTCTAAATACGTTTTCCATTTTGGGGTACAACAAATTTGATTACCACATGATCTATAATGCCATGAAGTCAATAATTTAGAAATGGGACGAGGAGAAAATATCATGAAAGGATAAGTCATAGTTAGTGGGATAGTTTGAAGATCTTAGAGATGCTATATCATAGGCAGAGATTATACATGCCAAAAAATTAGAGGATAATCAACATCTCATTGATGATAAATCTATTTAGATGGTACATATTCAAGAAGAATGAGATACCATGAAACTATAGATTGTACAAATCCACTAATCCTTGAAGAGGGTATTGGAACAAGGAAGATATTTTGTCACTAAAAATAAGGAGAAACTTTATAATGTTGAGGAATATGTCACCACACAACTGATTAGGATTTTACAAACCATAGATAAGGCTTATCCACACTTCAATAGATAAAATACTATATTGAGGAACACCTTTAAATTTTATAAAAGTGACTCCAACATATGAAATCTCCTCTGAATTTTGATATATGAACGGAAAATATTTTGTTCCTTGATCATTTTTTTCTTTCTTTTAGCCTATTGGATAAATTTATGTTGGAATATACTCATTTAAATGAATGAACTTGTGTCCATATGTTTGAATCATAATGGAAATAATAGAATAATTCTCTAAATTTTTCTTAGATCATTTGATCTAGTGATCACAAATTGATTATTTTAAGGGACTTAAATTTGTACTCATAGACTTTTGTACTTTTTCCACTAGAATTTTAAGGTCTTACAAGATAGACCAATGCATATGATGTTTTATTTCAAATAGATTTGACCAATAGTGTGGGAGTAACAATCTCGAATGTGGTTTGTGGGCTATGAATATCCCAACACCCCCCATCTTTTTTTGAAAACAACTTATAGGTCACGATTTTGATTTTTTGAGGTGATGAGACACATATGTAGGGAATGAATATAGAACATGTTCAAAAACTAGTTTCCATTATAATGATTTCAAGGAGCACATAGATAAATTAAGTTACTCTTAAGGAAAAAAATTCCACTATTTTACAGGCCATATTTTAGGGCACTCATTATGCAAAGACGATTTGAGGAATATTATGTATAGTAAAATAAGGGTGTCTATTAGAGTCCAATATCCTGACTATCAATGGAGAAGGTAAAACTATGAGGGTTTGGGTTACATCAAGGATATGAAGCATGGATCATCATAAGAGGGGTATTTGGAGATATAATGGGGGAGATTTGGTCTTGATTCTATCATTAAATGGGTAGCCACAATCTCATTTTAATGTTGAGTGGATCCCATAAGGATTTCCCTACCCTAATAAAACTCATGGGAGGGTGTAATTCCTTTAAGAAAAAACATTATTTGAATTTGATTATGACATGGTTTGGTCATGAAAAAATTGGATGATCACTCGAGCTCTATAAGATCACGTGATTCATGATCAGTGTGAGAAATAAGAGAAGTTGGGGAGATTACCCAAATCGTGTGAAAACATTAGTTAAATATTTTCTTTTATGAACAACAAATGATTGATTGTAGGGGTTCTTACTCACAATTTATTTTCATGTGGATGATACCAATAAGTTCTATAGTTTAAGGTCACCAAGATTTGACCCAAGTGTATGTAGATAATGAAAAAATAGGGTCTACTGAGCCTAAAAGGATGTCCCGATATACCTAGATGTGGTGGGGGATGTTTTAAACCATGATATTTAGGGATTTAAAAACAAAAGGAAAGATATGGGACAATTTTTCAATGAATAAACATGAACCATGTTTGATAAGCAACTTTAGTTATGACACTATCAAAGAATACAGAGATAAAAATATTTCCTGCTAAGGATGGAGGTGCCTCTGGTTAATGGTTTATTTAGGTGAAATCATTATGTAGAGCCAATTTGAGGAATATTATGAAAAGTAAAAAAAAGTGTCTATTGGAGTTAATAAATCTCATCAACGATAGAAAAATGGAAGAATGTGAATATATGAGTTTTCCCATGACAAGGGGTATGATGAGTGGAGGGGGATGTGTCCAAGAACAAAGTAAACATTTGGACTGACATTTTCCATGGAGTGTAATGTTCCCTATATATATTTGGCTCAAATTTAAGGATGGGGGAAACTTTTGTTTCCATGATGGATTCTTGAATGAGGGAACCCAAATTAAGATCATTTGCATGAACTAGGTTCATGTGTAGGAGGAAAGGGATATAAGCTCCTATTTTTTTTTTCCGTGGATGGGCCTAGGTTAAGGGATCTGGGAATCACTACATATCTCATTAAAGTGAGAATAAATCTAGGTGTAGTTCTGAAGGATATATAGGTTGGTCGTGTGGTAGGACACTGAAACTAAGTTTAGGGACCTCTTGGGAGAGGACTTAAGTGTTATGAAATTTTATGTCGTGTAATAGGGACATGGACCATGAATATTTGAATCATGTGGTGAGGTCTTCTATCATTACTTTTAAGGTTGTGCAACTAGGACCTACCATTTCATGGTGATTCTTCCAATAACTCTATGAAATTATCAGGGCATGGAGAGGGAAGTTTGTAATCTATGAACTTAGGGTTTTCACATATGAGAGAATGATATATGAAAAGTGTAAAAGGGATGAATGAAGATCATGTTTGAATAGTGACTTCCATTATGACATTTTCAGGGTGTATAAATATAAAATAATATCCTACTAAGGGTGAACATGCTTCTGATTGACAAGCCATATTTGGAGGCATATCATGAAAAGCTATGTTTTAAGCATATCATGCATGGTCAAAATAAATGTGTCCTTCAGAGTTGAACTATTTTGTTCCCAATAGCCAAGGAAAGATTATGGAGATCTGAATTTACCAAGGCACAAATTATGTTTTGTGAAAGGAGTATTCTTGAGTATGAAGGGAGAATTTAGTCCATATCTGACAAGGTAAGAGTAGATTTTTCTATTCATAGGTATAATTTATGACTTGTATACAATGAAGGTAACATTTGTGACTAGAAATAAGAATAACTACATATCCTATGGTAATAATAATCAAGACATAAATAGTTTTAGATGGGAAATCCCTTGTGAAGGTATGATTCATATGTAGGGAGGGGTATTTTTTTTGAATTCAGACTCATGAATGGGGTGAGAACTAGTATTGGATTGTCTCATGTGGGTCCAGATAATACATAGGAGAGTGGGGGATATTTTGATATTATGTATAGACTGGGATGTAGAATCTATGAATTTCTACATATACCATTGGAATGAGAATTAATCCACACATGGTTATTGGATGGAGGTGTGTTGGGAGACCAACACTAAGGATAGTGGTCCTATAGAAAGAGGGCCATGGAAATGCACATTTTTACATCATGTAGGTGGCTTAAAACATGTAGTTTAACATCTTGTAGAAAATGTTTTATGTTCCTTTTAAGTTATTTCTTTTAGGACCATGCTAACCCTTACATGATCTGATACATTTTGATCATGCAGGGAAGCCATTACCAAAATTCCTAAGCCCACAAGAGCTATGCTCGATTTGAGAAACAAGGAGTGAAAAAGGTTTATTTCACCACATAGAGGTGATTAAAAGTAAGGAAATGGGAATTTTTATCATGTGGTGTATGATCCAAGATATAGGATCTAGGTGTCACTATGTATCCCATTAGAATGAAAATCAATCCATACATAGTTTTAAGATCATTTTAACATCGAATGAGAGGGACGTCAACCATGTGTTTTAAAATCATATAGTAAGTTTGAAGGTTACCAAATGTAAATAATAAGGCATGAATCACTATAAAAACTATCCATTCATTCATGAAATCATCTCATGAGAGGCACCCTATGTTTGTGAAATGAATATTTCTGATCGGGTTACCCAAGGCATCCCATGCTCGGTATATAGGGTAAGACTACATTTTAACATCATGTTCTAAATATGCTTCTGTATAGTTTTATATCTCATGAATATGACCATATGGATCATTCATTTTAGGTTTATGTGATAAGGACCTCTCTGTGAATTTTAGTGTTGTGTGGTAAGGATGAATGGTGTCTTACAGTTTATGGTCATATGACTAGGACAACTGGTTCATGTGATTTAGAGTGAATTTCATAAAAATTATAAGGTAATAACCTGATATGAAGATGGGGGTTAACAGAGGCCCAGTGTCATGAAAATTTCCAAGGAAATTACACATGGTTAGGGGAGGGTTGAAAGGATAAATGTTAAGAGCATTTGTAGCTGAACCAAAGACAATATTTCTAGGTATCACTACATATCCCAATATAATGGAAATAAAGTTGTACATAGTTATGAAAAATAGTGTATTATATAACCAACACTATAGGAGAGGTATCCTCTCTAGAAAGGATCAAATGAATGAAACAATTTAGAGTCATGAAATGAGGATGTTTCCATGCCATTTAACATCATGTGACCAGGATGAATCATTTGTGCCTTTTATGGTCACATGATGAGGAACTCTATGTAGTTTATAGTCATACAGAAAGGAATATAGTCCCTTATATTTTAGGGTCATATGAATCGAATCATGGGGTTTCTATTATTTAATTTCATAAAGATTTGAATAATATGAGTGTGAAAATATTTCCTAACTAACAACAAGCTATAAACCCAATGTGAAGAGATGCCTCAGGGTCCAAAGGTTGGAAAAATGATCTTATAAAGGAGTGGATTTGGGGATAAGATTAAAAAAGAGGCCCTAGGAATTACTATGTATCTCTTAAATGTGAGAATCAAGCAACACATAGTTCTGAAAATGATTCCCTATAAAGATTTGACTCATGTGTAGAGAGAGGTAATTTCACTTAAAATGGGCCTACAAATGAAAGGACCCTTGTTGGAGTCCCCTACATCAATATTATATATATATTTTATGTAGGAGAGTATAGAATTTTCAATACTTAGTGGTTGGGCCCAAGAAATAGGACCCAAGTGTTACTATGCATCCCATTAAATTGGGAATCAATCCACATGTAAATCTAAAGAAGGATTGGTTGGTGGTTCATTATAAGACCAACACCAAGAATTTTGGTCTTCTCAATCCTAGAGAATAGTATTATGTAGTTTTACATCATGAAACAGGGATGTGAACCATTCCATTTTATATCACGCAACAAGTAAATTGTCATACAATTTAACATTTACTGTCTAGGACATTAGGCAATGTAGTTTAGAGTCTTACAGCTTGGACTATGGTGTCTTGTAGTTCTAGTTCATATGACTAAGACCATTGGTTATGGGTCACATGAAGTATTTATTGAGAAATATTAAATTTGAAGGGGGAGTGGTATGCTCACCTTCCATGGTAATTAATTAATATGCACCATTAGGATATACCTTATGAATGATGAATGGTCTTTCCCACTTTGGTTCATGCTTCAGAGGTTTCTTCCCAAGTATCATCAAGGTTCTCAGAGCTAGGTTCATTTCTCTTTGAAGGAATGAATGAAGATGACATTTTTTATTGAAGGCTTGAACTATCCAGTTATGGTGAACTTCTAAGTGGTGAAAGGTATGAAACATTTTCTCATTGATTCTCTATAACTCATCCAACCTCTTTTATGATTTCTCATCATTATATATTTGTCCATAGATAGAAATTTATAGTGAAGGAAATTGGATGTCAATGCGTAGCACTACCTGTATTCCATAAACCAGTGAATACAGGGTCACCTGAGTAGTAGTGTAGGTTATAACATAGTAGGCCCATAAGGTATTCATGATCTTTTTGGGAAAATAATTATATTCTCTATATAATATTTTTTGGATAATATTTTATAGTGTTTTATTAAAAGCCTATATTTATCCATTTTCCATTGCATGGTAGTTGGAAGAATAGTTGGATTCAATGTTATACTCCTGGTAAAACTTATTCAATTCAAAAGAGTAGAAGTTGGTGGAATTGTTTGTCAATATCGTGTGAGAGACACAAAATCTAGTGATGATGCTTGACTTCATGAAATTGATGACACTCTTGCTCCAAAATTCCTTAAGAGGTAGCACCTAAAACCATTTGGAGAAGATGTCAGTAGCCGTAAGGATGTATTTGAACTTCTTGACTGTAGCTGGAGGGTACCACCCTACACCATCCATTACCTATATAGAGAATGGCCAAGAGTATTTATCTATATATAGAAACTTTGGGGGATGTTGGTTGAATTTGTAATACACTTAGAAAGAATAACACTTTTTGATTAATTGCATGCAATCCTGCATCATTGAAGGCTATAAATACCCAAGACTCCTAATTTGGTGAGAAATATTGGTTACTAAATGATGGTAACCACAAGTTCCATCATGAAATTCCTTTATAGTGGTAGTCATCTCCTTTATTTCAATGCATCTAAGGAGGATTCCATCGAAGCTTCTCTTATAAAGAACCCTATGATGACCTGGGCTGTCATAGAGAGTGAAATTTACTACCCATCATCAGATATATTATTTTCTAGCTTCTTTTGATAAAAGTTTCCCACTTTTGGGGTATTCTAGGATAGGAATCATCCAACCATTTGCAGAATTATCTGGTTTAGTGGTGGAGTCTAACTCATTGATATGTTCCATACTACTTTGAATAAATGGTGATACTATTTTGCAATGGGAGATGTTTATGACTGTATCATGTTGATATGGATCTTCCAAGGCTATATCAAAGTTATCTAACATGTTTTCATAAACCTTTTGTAAACATGGGACATGATTTAGTGTTGTCTTGAAGGGGAATTCTCCCATCAACCCTCAAACATAATTAAGAAGGGGGATCAACTCTTCTTTTCTAATGGCATAGTCACTATTTTTATACATAATAAAAAACTCAGAGTCAAATTTGATTATTAGTTGAGATGATGGCATTTAAAAATCCAATTCCAACCCATCAATGAGGGCTTGGTATTTAGAATCATTGTTAGTGAAACCTTCTGATAGCAGGAAGGAGTAGGGTAAAACTGCCTTTGCTGGAGAAATGAGAATGACTCCCAACTCAACTTTTTTGAGCTTGGGTCTTCCATTATTTTTCCAATTGGGATTCTAGATACACCATAAAATTACATTTTATACATTTAGGTAGAGTGCTGAATGAAGAATATCTCCTCATCCGGCAGTTAGGAACTTATCATCACTTCTTCAGTAGAGGGATGTTCTTCTAGTAAATTTTATAAGGCGTTTCCTTTCATCAATTTCTATGGTATGAAATGAATATTGAACTATGGTAGAATGACTTACCATCATGCCAAAAGTCTAGTAAATAAGGGATGATTGAGGATATATTTTAGAAGGCCATTTTGAGAGATAAAATGGACTTCATGATGCTACAAATAGTTCCTTAACTTTTGAACTTCAATAATAAGTGCCAAAAAGTTCTTCTTAATATCTGAATACTGAGTATTAGTGTTGATTATGGGATGACTAAGATAATAAAGGCTATTTTCACTACCAACATCATTAGTATATGTGAGAAAGGACCCAAAAAATCATTCTAGATATGTCACATATAAGATAAGTGGATTTCCTTCAAATGAAGAAATCAAAACTAGTGGGATCATGATATATTTCTTAAGGATATAGAATGATTCTTGGCAGTCATCATTCCATTGAAATGAGATCCTTTTTTTTTCACCAACCTGGTGATGGGAAAACAGTTTCTAGATGGTTTTCTATGAAGTGTAGAATATAATAATGGTTTCCTAACAATCCTCTCAACTCATTGAGTTCTCAAGGGGGTGACATATATAGGATTTCCTTAGTTTTATCAGGTTCAACTTTGATTTAACAATGGTGTACTATGAAGATGAGAAATTTTCCTAAGGTAACATGGAAAGTTCATATCAGGGGGTTCATTTTTAGGCAGTTCCGTTATAGTTTTTCAAAAATAATTTTCCAAATCAGTAAGGTGATCAGAAAATTTATATGATTTTACCACCAAATTGTAAAATTAACACTTGAATAATTTTCCCAATAAGGGTTTGAAGATATGGTGCATGAAAGTTTATATGCAGTAAAAAAATTCTTTAAACCAAAGGGCATCACCCAGTAGAAAAATACTCCTTAGGGGGGCCTGGAGGAAGTGGCTTCTTCATCTTATGGGGTCATTCAAATTTTATTTTATCCTGAATAACCATCTATAAAATTGAGGGCTTGATATATAGATTTTTCATCGATCAAAAGTTCTATAATTAGATTCAATAAGTCATATTTCAAATAGTGCCGGTTGAGGTCTTTGAAATCAATGAAAAAAAATAATCTTCCCATTTTTTTCTTAAAGGGGACAATGTTGGAAATCCATTTTAGGATTTGGACTTCCCAAATGAAGTTGTATTTGATGATATTATCAATTTCAACGTTGAACTTGGTGGCATGAGTCAGATGTTTCCTTTTATCTTCCTGCTTGTAATTATGGTGATCTCCTAAAAATCCTAAGTGGCAGGTCTCCATGTTGGGATCAATTCTTGGAATTTCTTTATATTTTCAGGAAAACATATCTCAGAACTACTTCAAAAAATAGGTGTAAATTTATTTCTAGTCAAGGGGAATAACCTCACTAATCAACATTATTCATGAATCCTCCTCCATACCCTGATTTATCTATCATATTTTATTGACCATGGTTGAAACTCATTCCTTGAATGCTAAAGGAGCATCTCTAAGTTCACATTCTTCCTATTTTTCATATTCCTCATCCTACTCCTATCCATTTGTGTCCATGTTGATATGGATGGGAGAAAATGGGGAATCATTGATATTGGGAGGGGGGGGGGTTAGTGTTTTGAAAGCCGACTTACAATGATTCTCTAATGACCTCCTTAGATTTTTCCAATGAAGTGGAAACCTTCTGATGTTCTGAGGATGAAGTTGGGGAATTTTAATTTGAGGTATCACCACCAATGGGGAAATAAGGGACTTCTTTAGTGCCCTTTAATTCAATTTACATGGATGATATCATAAAGACCAGAGAGTAAATATCTAAATCTGATATTATATCTTTAACCTTACTGTTGGGTAGTACATATTCATCACTAAGGTCTTTGAATGGGTTAGCCAAGGTCATTTACAGACCATTTGGGGTGGTAACCCAAGAAACACCATCATTTATTGGGTTTCCCCCCTCTCTAAGATATAATCCTATATCAATATATTGAGATTCACAAGATTAAAATAGATATTTATCACAATGTAGTGTCCCAATCGTCCCATTGTTACAGTATTTGAGTAATTAATGATATGATGAAGAGATTAGTATCTTTCCAAACAGAGTTGGAAACCAAATATTCAAACTGATCTTTGAGCTTAATATGGTCAAGGGATTTCTGTTCACCTTTATCATGCCCTTAAAGCATTAGATTTGGAGGTAATAGACAAGCTTCTGCATATCCCGGCCGATTGAGTGTTCTGAATGGGATAAGGTTGACCCCTGAGCCATTATAAATGAAATATTAATAGATTTCAATGTCATATAATATTTCAGATATGTACAAAGTCCTGATATGTCCCTGTATAATAGAATCTCTATCTTGTTCTATTAAAGATATAACATCATGACATTTTATAGGGTCAACCTCGACATTATATACCTTAGTGGAAGTAACTTCAACTTCAAACTCTTGAAGGATCAATATAGCCTATATAAGTGATTCTCATAGATACTTTGACATGTTTAGAGCATCTAAAATTGAAAATTTCATTGGAATCATGGAAAACTACTTCAGGACGTCATATTTTTGAATCAAAGGCCTATTTTTTACTGTGGAGATTTTCTCCCTAGCTGGAATTGAAAGGACTTATATGCTTAGGGTATATGAGTGGGGTGGTTGTGCAGATGTTGAATGTATATTTTCTATTGGATTAGACTGTTTTGGAATCCTATCTATCTGGGTTGATGAGATTAATTCACCCCTTCCATTCATTATTTTAGAATGATTAGGTCTGGTAGACTCTTTGTAAAGGTGGGGTCATTTCTCTACTCTTCCTGTGCTCACTAAAGGGATCTTCCATGAGTCTTGGTAGTATAAACGGTCTTGGTGGGAATGTTATTAGGATATCATTTCCAACCATAACTACATCTTCCCCTACCTCCCTAGATTATATGAACTCTACATATGGTTTCCCAGATTGGCATAGGGAATTCAAGCTCATAAACCTACCCATCATTATAGAATGGATCCATTAAGTGAATTAAATTAATGGAACCAAAAATAAATTCTTCATCTGATGAGGATTCTTTCTAGTGGGAAGATTCCCATGGTACCATTTGTTGAGATGGTTCCTACTATACCATTTGGTTGGGCGATACCCATTATTTCAGGGTTGAAGGCATGGTCTTTTAGATATTTAAGGTTATCTTTTTCATTGGTGTTATTTCATCCTCTTATGTTTTTTTTGTATTCTATTCATGTCATTTCTTAGATGAATGGCCTTTAGAGGTATGCAACGTTGATGGAGTCAGCTATGCCGTAGAAAAAGTGGTTGGGGGCACAATTAGTTGTTTTAACTATGATCGGAGGATAAAACAAGTCTGTTTGATTTTTTTTCTAGTCATACAATCAATGAAATTATATAAATTCATTCTGATGACTTCCTTCTATTCACCTTCATTGTTCAGAGTGGTGACAGAGACACACTACATGTATTGGTGGCTTTCCTAACTTCAAAATCTAAGAATCATCCATATTTTGAAGGACATATTTGAAAATAAAATAATCCTAGATATTGTGCCCCAGCATTTGATGATAGGATCAGTAACCTGGGTGGTCATCAAGTCCAACTTCCTCAGGTATATTTTGCTCTAGAAATTTAAAAAACTTATTTTCCATGGATGCTGAAAAGTAATCAGGAACTTTCTCATCTTGTAATAAATAAAATTTATTATTCTGATTCTCAAAATAGAAGTGTTTAGGTTCCTTTTTCTCATCCTAATGAAGGTACTAATACTAAATCTTCCATTTAGGAGGAGGTGCCACATGAGGAGGTATGAGCTTTGGAGTTAGAGCTGGCATAGAGTTCTACTTTAAAGTAACAGTTGGGGCTTCCACTCTACCCATAATCTTCCCTTGAGTTCTTGACATGGGACATGAGTGAGAATTGGTTCAAATAATATAATCTTCCAACATTTATACTATTTTGGAAAGATCCTAAAATCCACATGGATAATTTATTGGGATAAGTAGTGTTCATATTTCATCATGAAGATTCTCAATGTAAATACCCAATAAATCTTCTTAATGAATTTGAAAGTTTAGGGAATAAGTCAAAATATTCCACCTAGAAATGAAATATGAAACCCTCTCATTTTATCATTGTATACATTTTGATAGATTAATTATTATTGTCTTTTTCAATGTATAGCTCAATTACTAGAGGAATTATTGGCGAATGTCTTCCCACCTCTTGATTGATCCAGATAGTTGACTGATATACTAGGTGAAGGTTGGTCCCTCTAAAGTTTTCAAAAAACATTTGAGCTTAGATTTCTCTTGATACTCAAGGGTCCCCATCATAGGGTCACACCAAGACACAAAGTTCATAAGATATTGTTTTGAATCTGATGAACCATTGAATGTTGGGAACATAGAACTTCCAAAGTTTGGTAGGGGAAGAGTTTCATCCATCCATTCTGGGTAAGGATTTCTCTTTGGTTATAATGGTTCACATCATCCTTATATAGCTTATAATCAAGATTATAGTGACTCAATAGTTTCAATGAGTTTTGGAGGAATAAACAACTAGGGAGGATCCTAAATAAGGGGAAACGTATATTTGGACAGCTGTGGCAGATATTCTTGTACTCATGGTGGGTAACCTATAGAGGGTATCCTATGAAGATGTGTCTAACCTAGACCTAGTTGTGTACCCAATAGAGGTAACTCCACATATCTCATTTCCATGGAGTCTAAATATATTAGTTTTTAGTACCTCATGTTGAGCGGATGTTCTGAATCCTTTTTAGTTACTATGAAGAACCCTCTTTGTTGAGGTATGCTGGCTGGGAGCATGATATAACACTATGTTTATAGAATATATCCAATAAGAATGTTTCTTTAGAGTTGTTCTGCATTTTATTTTCTCAACTCCTTCATCACTTACTCATGTTGAGTAAATCTTTCCTCAAGCATGAGGGGTTAAACCTGTTTTGAAAGTGGATGAGATACAACTGAACCTTTACCCTTTTCATTGTAATATTCTCTTTACAGAAGTGATAGTGGAGCAGTTGAGGGAATCCACAAATTCATAGTAATATTATTGTTTTGGGTATATATTCCTTGTTCAATCATTTCATTGTGGACCGTATTATGAACAAAAACCTCCTCCTCCTATTCCTATGTACCAGTTTCATGTTCTATAGAATTTTTAGGGGTGGTGATAATGATGTTCACCAATGAATAACACATTTCAAGTGTCACATTAATATTAGAATGATAAGGGTTTCATTTGTCTCAGGGATATATGCTAAAAGAACTGCGATCTCCAAGAGTTGTTATACCCTTGAGGTATTACTATTATTTTTGTTTTCCATGAGGCCTCATACCCTCCTTCATTATCCCTATTGGAATCTTTTAATGAAGGGTGATCTAAATGGAATCTCTGGACAATTTTTTCGTGCATGTTTCTACTGAGGAAGTTTGGTCATGAGATTGGATGAATTGAGAGGATTCGTTTTTTGGAACTCCTACTAAAAAGGAAATGACCAAATTTCATTGAGTAGGTGGTTGAGGTAAAAATACCCCCATACCTATAGGATAGGGATGTTTCTGTTCCATTTTCATAACCTTTCGAACTTGGTTTGTTATCCTTGAAGGTTGTGTTAAAAATTCCCCCACCCCTATGATCCGGGGTTGCTTCTGTATTGCTGTAGATATAGCTTTTTTAGCTACTCTCTTGATTTTATGGAGCTTTTTTCAAACATGGGATGGGTGTATTGTATTATTTTAACCTAGGAAACCTTCTTCTAAAGATATTGGTGCTTCTGAATGAATAATTTCCCTTAATAGAAAGGCTTGTTTAATATTTTTAGATGCTTGATGCAAGAGTATTTTTATTGCTCACTCTATTCTTGCCCGATGTCTTTGAGAGTCATTTATGGCATGTTTTCATTGATCATACCATCTACTATTAACATTGTCTATTTATTAAATATGGCTCGATTAAATTATGTTACATGATGTCACCTTGGGTGTTCTTTTCTGAATGGGGAGCGAGGTGAAATGTAACACCCTGTGTTTTCCCCATCCTCTGATATGAACACTGGGTGGGAAATTAGTGATTAGCTGATGAAACTCTTTTAACACATTGAGACATGTTCACTAAAGGTATATTTGCTGTTCTCAAATTCTCGGATACCTTACATATATAAGGGATTCAAAATTTATTTGGGGATGTATCTCTTATATTACCTTGACATGGATTAGATATTCATTGTAAAGATTTTTTTTAGTGATGAAGAGTAGTTCATAAATTTAGGTGTATATAATGCACAAATTATTCCAACAATTCCTCTATAATTCTATATTAGGGAGTTGATAAAGGCTATACCATGGATAGTGTATTGTATTTATCCAATGGTCTCCTCATGAGCAATATTTATTCTTCTTCTTTTTTAAGAGGTTCCTCAACCCGATCTGACCAAAGTGGATATTTTACTATTGATTTATTATAAATAATAGAGTCAATAGGGATTTCCTCAATCATATTATATGTAAATAAATACAAGGGTGTTTCAAAGAATGATCATTAACTTAGGTTTCCTTTTGGTTGATAAAGAATATCACTTTTCAATGATAAGGCATCAGACATGACTAACCTCATTTTCTTAAGTGCCTCATGATATGATGGATTTCTCATAGTTGATTCAGCTAGGGGAGGACCTTATTGACAAAATAAAGTGTTACCGTGGGAATAACTTCATATAAAATTCCATCATAGATCAATATCCTACTCTATGTAGAATTTCTATAATATATACCCTGGGGAGGACATCAGGGTGTATGATAGAAATGAAAGGTCCTTCTTGATGTTTGATCTTATGTCCATGAGGAGGGTTTCTAAAATTCTCATCAAGATATGGGATCTTGTGATCAATTACATTGTGGACATGAAGTATGCCTTTATGGTAAGATGTTTAGGGAGGACCTCTAGAACTACTAGCATCAAAGTTTTAGGAATTTCCTTCACAATTGTATCTTCTATCTCCGTAATTTGGTAATGGATGAGTAGGATCTTAAGAAACTATGGATAAATGTTTGAGGGATTCAAAAACAATTTTATTGAGAAGAGATGGATCATAGTTCGAATCTTCATTTTCCAATCACCTTTAGTGTGGTTGATTTTTTGATGCTCTCTTATGGTTGACCTGGGTCACCTATTATAGATAAAGGATTTCATATATGGGGTCATATTTGAGTAGCTCCTGTGTTACTACCAGAATTTTCTGATAGTTTTTTGGAATTTTTATAGGGATATATTTCTGACCTTGAGTTTCCACTAGGATGGACCAATTACCTCCATTTGGAATGGGGATATGGTACATATTTGGTTGTTTATTTTCATGGTATTTTTCTAATGAACCTCCTGGGTAGAAGTAGGGATATGCATCTATTATAAAGAGACCATCATATTATGTTGAAAAGTCACCCCAATTATTGGGGTGGGGTCATGTGCATGACTTTAAACCACCACTACTACCGTTGTTATATATTGGTAGGTTTTCAAGATGTGGTAAGAGATTTTTGTCTATAATTTCATCATTGTTAAGATATGTTGAGTGAATTAAATGGTCAAAATGAAGATATATTACCATTATATGGTTGGATCATGGATATAGGCCTACTCTTATCCTTGATTTCTTGTTAGTATATACTGAGAATATTCATATATGTGGGTGGGTATATGGGTATGCCCCTGTTTTTTGTAGGGATTTTCCAACTAGTTTCTCCAAGGGATGATAGATCATACTGGTAGGATTGATATATATGAGAAGGAATTTTCATCTACTCATTGGTTACCCCTATGTTTTGTTGATGGGTTCCTTTGGTTTCTTCCAAACTATATTGTTATGTTTGAGGGGTATAGGTAGGAATTTTCATATTCTCATAAATTTCCATCAGTTTTGGTCATCAGGATTCTTTGGTGGGAATAAGGATGTGATCCCATCCTTGTTTATTTGATTGTTTTCTTATATGGGATAACTTGGGTGCTTGAGTCTGAATAACCTAAGTTGGAGCCCGTGGGGTGGTTTCCTCATCATACTGAGGACTTTGTGTCATGCAGTGTTAATAGTGGTATATGCTAGATAGAGTCCCCAAGTTGGACGTCTGTGTTGTTGAGATGAGGCCATCAGTGACCTCTTGATCATCCTCCCTAAGACAAGGGATGAATATATTGATTCGTTTTGGGGAGAGGCTCTCGAAATAGTTTGAAACGGCCACTGGCGTCGCTTGTTTTTTCCCATCGACTACTGTTTGGTGAAAAATTAGTGGGACTTCATTCCTTGGAGGGATTCACATATCACCTAAAATATTGGGATAGTACCATTGAGGTGGTACTCCCTGATCATCACATTTGATAACCAATACCGAAGATGATGGGTAGGTGATGGGATCCTATGAATAGGTGAGGATCCAAATTTAGTGGAAGAGAATTCATAATTCTAATTTGGTTGAAAGGATTCCATTTGGATTAAATAGAGTTATATTGAGAGTGCCTGAGTATACATGATAAATATGAACAATAAAACCTCATCAAATTAGTATCTTTATAAACAAACACATGCATAATCAATTGTTTTATATCCATTTTGGCTCACTTTTATTTTTTGAGAGCACAAAAGGGGCTTGGCCTGTGGGTGACGTAACTATTTTGGTTAAGAATTCACATCGGGTTCACCATTTTTGTTTTAATTCTGAAAGGTGATAAAAAATGGCTCTACATGCATAAACCCTCTTTCTTTTGTAACCGAAAGGTTCTTATCAGTTTCAATTTTTTTTGTTTTATAAATCAAGTGGTATTTGAATAGAGTTTTGTAGTGGTGGTGGAGGCATGACCCTTCACATCAGACAAACCTTTTTATTTCCATGTCCCTTCTGGGAAGCTTCCAATGGGGTTTATTTGTCGAACTAAAAACACACAATGGTTCTTGTATTTGTGATGTTCCAAGATTTTTTTTCAAAAGGTAGGTGGTTATTGGGAAATTTTTCCAAAAAACTTAGGGACTTACATTGGTCAAGAGGATGGGAGTTTGGGTTCATCACACATTTTTGGGGGGAATTATTTCCCACTATAGGACTCTCTTATAGATTTAATACATATTCATGAATACTTTATTAAATCCTAAATATATAATGGGTCACCTATATATTAACAATAATTTTTTATCATGTATTGAATTTATAATCATCTTTATGTATCCTAGGTTCTTCATTGATGGATACATCTTTATGTATTCAAATTTCTCCATCAATAGTACCATTTGTATATAGATTAGAGATTATTATGTCATTTATTATCATGATACTGGTTTTAAGCCATGTAGTGAGGCACTTTGGAATTTATCATCATCTAGTAATATGAGAGTTGTTTTGATGTCGAGATTGATCCCATGAGAAGGGATTCCTATGTATCCTTTTGAAAGGAATCAGAACCCATGTAGTTTGGTGCCACTTAATGAGACACATCATACCTTTTTAGGTCATGTGATGAGGACCAGGCCATGTAGTTTAACATATTGTGGAAAGAACATCTAGGAAGAAGGTTCTTATCCAAGGATGGTGCAAGAATTATACTAAAATATCCTAGGGAGACCTATAAGGGATATAGACTCCCAAGTTGGATATGACCCTACTGGGAATATGTCCTAGAGAACATTTGGGTGAGTTTGGGGTGTTGGGTTTGAACTTCAGGGAGGCTTCCTATGTATCCCATTTAGACAAGAATAAAAGACCACGTAGTTCATAAGGGTTGGGTATTACACCTATAGAGGAGTCACAAGATGGTGTTATTTGATGATGATGATTACATGATCATCATTAACCTCTAAAACCATATGATTCATGCTCGGTGTGAGAAATAAGTGGAAGGAGAAGATCTGGAAATCCTCACAATCTTCTTTATCTGTTGGTGGATGAGGGTGAGGATATATAAGGTAAGAGAATAAACCAAAAGGAATACTAGGGACTTACTCTATAAGTAATGAACTAAGTATAAATTTTCTCCTATTCTATTGGTATATGATGATGAAGTCATGGAGGGGTAGTCAGGAAGAGAGATGAGGATTATGTGTACCTATCTTCTCTTTTGTTTTAAAACTTTTAGGATCATAGCTTACATATCCATATGGATATAGCCCTATTCTTTTCAATTTTTTTTATAGTAAATGTTTTATCCTAGCCCAAGAATCCATCCATCATCATCCTTAAGGTTGAGGTCCACGTTACCATGATAATTCATAATTGATAACACTCTAAGGATCCTACCTATTAGGTAGGATAAATGTGGGACTTTCATAACCATGGGATGTATAATTTAGAGGAAATGATGGTGTGACTTGTGCTATGATAATATATATATGGAGGATTTTTGGGAAGTTTTGGGCTGGTCCTCTTCGAATGAGGGATCCAAGGAAAGAGGTGACCTACCATTGGTGATATGAAAGAGGGCTCAAAGGGTGGCTCACTTAGGTGAGGCTTGGGCGATATGAATAGTGTCTCATATAGGGTGAACCTAAGAGATATAGTGGTGTTTTTACTAGGTAAGTACTAGGTATATTGAAGGTGATTCACCAATATAATTCTTATGAAGATTAAAGGAATTTCACTTCGAGTGGACCTGGGTGAGCTAAAGATACTTATCGTAGGGTGGACTTGGGAAAGCTATAGATGCCTTGTGTAGGGTGGACCTAGGAGAGCTAGAGATAGCTCACACAGGGTAGACTTGGGAGATATAGAGATGGCTCACACAGGGTATACCTGGGAGAGATGGAGATACCAAAAGTCGATGAACATCCTAGGAAACCATGCTTGGATGAGGGCTTTATCTTAACTACAAGGGTCTCCTTTGGTGTCTTTGGATGACTAGCAATCAAATTTCAAGCTATGGAAGGGCCCTTCACCCTTGTAGTTTCGATTAGGGGGAATGGTTCCTATCAAGGTTCTTGGTATTATAGAACTTGAGGGACCTAAATCTGTTAATAATTTATAATTCCCCATTCTTTTGTAGTCTTAGGTCACTACCTAAGGGTTTGGAGGACTTGGGTGAGAGACTTGGGAGAGTAGAGCTTCAAGCAATATCTTCATCCACCAGTCGTGTAAAATAAAGAAACCAAGGGTCCAATTTATTGGAATAACTTGGGAACCTAGGTAAAGGATATCATCCATGTAGTCCCATCATGTATGTGTTTCATATAGGACCCTCATGTAGGTGTTGGCTGCTTATGTTGGGTTGCATGGGTTGGGTCTGTGCGAGCCTCTTGACACATAAGTTGGGTCTGTGAAGTCTGACTTGGGTGAGTTATTTGAATCCCCTTTTATCCTATATTAATTGAGTTATTTTACTCTAAATATTTTTATCCCCATGTAAAAATGGAGTGTCAAAATTATCCCTATTACTTTCCATGTAAAGTGTAAGTGAAAAACTAATCACATCGCTTCGTGAGACGGTAGTCTTTCATACACACGAGCGACATTATCATTTTTTATATGGAATGGAAAGTAAGAAGGTATATGTTATATTATAATTATATAAATAAAATAATATCATAAATATCATATACATGTGTTAAATTTAGCATTATATCCATCCTTTAAAGGTGGTTATAGAAAACAAATTACATCGATTCGTGAGGCGGTAATCTTTCGTACACATATTCTACAGTTTCGTTTAAAATTTGATGGAAGAGGAGATGGATAGAGATAATGAAATTAACATAATAAAATATATGTATGTTGGATATATTTATGTTATTATATAATAATGGTTTAATAATATTTTAAGGATGTGGTAGAAGAAACAAAATAAAAATGCTTGTTTAAGAACGCTATCTCTTCTTCGGATGACCTCTTTAAGTTTGCACTAAAAAACTTCCTAGGATGGATTTTTGATCAAACCAAGATATCTAGGATGTTTTTAAGGGAGTAATAAATCCATTTGGGTAGGTATTGGCTGATAAAAATGGATTTGGATGTGTTAATAGGGGAGGATGGGGGGTGGTCTTTTATAAGTGGGGGAGATGACACACATGAAATTTTTGAAATGAATCAATTACAACCATGTTTTTTTTCATGTCATAAGCCTCCAAAATGGGTCATTATTGACCATTAAAGGTGATAAGTTCAAAATATGTCCATAAAATGGATTTTTACCAGTTTTTAGATCATTTTAACCCTAATATTCTTAGTTTAACCCCCTAGTAAATTAGTTTTTACCTTAACCACGATAATTAATTTTTACTGCTTTTACTATTAATAATGGTCAAAAATTAAGTTGAAATTATTAGATAATTAAAATTATTATGATTAAAATATTGAATACATTTCTTCAAATTCAATTCAAAAAATTTTCAGAATCCTATTTAAAGTTATATCGCAGACACAATGAAATAGCGGGTTTCTAAAGAGAAAATTCTCATAAGTATGGAAGGTTTTAATATCAAAATTAAATATGAAATTGATTCCACTAACCTAAATTTTATTAATTATAATATAATTTAACTAATTTTACTTTAAAAATAATTTAAAATATAATTTAAAATTGTAAATAATTTAAACAAAAAATAAGTTTTAAAATAAAAATTAGTAATTTCCACTATTCATCGAAAAATGAAACTTTTCAGAAAAATCCTAAAAATAAAACCTAAGATAATTTTGATATTATGATTTAAAAAATGAATTTAATTTTTAAAATAAATTTTCTAAAAGTATCCATAATTAATTTTATCATAAGTACGCAAGAAGTGATGAAAACATTTTCTTTGAAAAAATATAGTTTTTCAGAAAACATTTATTTTTTATTTAAAATTATTCTTATTTTATTTATAATAAATAGATATAAATTTAATTTATTTTATGAATTTATAAAACATATAATTTTTATAATTTAGTTATTACTATTCATACCCATCAACTTAACAGCTAGGTTATAATGGTCATGTTTAAATAATATTTTAATAGTTTATTTTCATTTAAACCTAGTGTTGCATATATTACAAGATATCGAAGAGATTGAATTTATTTAAAAGGAAATAAATGGTAAAGTATCAGGGTGTTACATTATTCCCTTATACAAGAATTCCATCCTCTAAATTTTGTGGTTATTACCTTCTAAATAGATGAGGGGAATTCTTTTTCATAACATCCTATAGTTCCCACATTTCTTCCTCTAATTTGTAATTTCTCCAAAGTACCTTTACTATATGAGTTGTTTGATTCCTTGATACTTTCTATATAGTATGAAGAATATAGATGGGTTCTTCATAGTAAGATATATTAGGTTCCAATTCTATTTTATTTTAGGTGAGCACATGTGTTGGGTCTAACATGTACTTCCTCAATAATGATATATGAAACACATCATGTACTTTTGAGAGACTTGGAGTCATTTCCAACTGATAAGAAACATATCCAATACTTTACATAATTTCAAAGGATTCGATGAACCTGGGTCTAGTTTCCCTTTATTACCAAAACTTATGACACCCTTCCATGAAGATATTCTCATGAAAACATAGCTTCCCACTTGGAATTTTAGATCCTTCCTCTAATTATCAACATAACTATTTTTCCTACTTTGAGCTACTTTAATGTGATCCTGAATATAATTTTCCCTTTTTTCTATATCTTCAATAAGTTTTGGGACTATAAGTTTCCTTTCACCAAATTCATCCCAATAAGTTGGAGTATGAAATATCTTTCCGTATAATGCTTCATACGATGCTATTTGAATACTTGAATGAAAACTATTGTTATAGGAAAACTATACCAAAGGTAAATATTGATCCCACATACCTTTAAAGTCAAGTGATCATGAAATTAATATGTATTATATTATTTGAATAGTCCTTTTGGACCGTCCATTAGTTTGAGGATGGTAGCAAGTTCTCAAATGAAGCTTGGTATCAAGATCCTTTTGAAGTATCTTTTAGAATTTTGATGTAAAACATGGATCATGATCAGACATGATCAAAAGAGGTGCACCATAAAGTCTTAAAAATTTATTAATATAGAGATTTGTGAGGTTATTTAAAGATAAATATTCTTTTATAGTGAGAAAATGTGTACATTTGGTTATGAAATCAATGATAACTCATATTACATCATTATTTCTAGGAGTCTTTGGTAGACTTATGAAAAATTCCACAGTAATTTAATATTATTTTCATAAAGGAATATGAATATTTTTAATGAATTCTATAGAATATTGTTTCATAGCATTCACTTGTTAAAAAACAGAATATTTTGACACATAATCATAAATTTCCCACTTTATGTAATCCCAAAAAAATGTTCCCTCAAACCCATATACATATTTGTACTAACAGGGTTTATAGAAAAGTTAAATCTATGAGCATCATCCAACAATTACCTATTTAGATCAGGTATATATGGAATACATAATATCTTTCCAAATTTTAGAACATCATCTTCACAAATTAATTCTGCTAATTTCACATCATTCACATCTTTAATTTTCTTATGAAAGTTTTCATCATCAGATTGATAACTTTTTATCTTTTACAATAAATATGCTTTGACAATCATTTAAAAAATGAGTGATGTATCTTATTAATTAATAATTCCCATATCCATATTTACTAGATCCATGAACATAGGATCCATCTCAATCCTCATTTGGGTCATAAATCCATGATCTTTATTACTCAATGCATTTTTTACCTTATTTACTTTCCCTAGGTGGTAGTTTATTGAGAAATCATAATCCTAGAGTAGATTGAGCCATATCCTTTGTATCGTATTGATATTTTTTTTGTGAAAATATTTATTTTAGGATTTTATGATCTATGTATATCTCACATCTTTCACCATAGAGATAATGTCTCCATATCTTTAAAGAAATCATTGTAGATTCCAACTCAAGATCATGTTTTGGGTAGTTCCATTAATGAGTATTCAATTTCCTTGATTCATATGAAACACATTTATCATTTTTCATTGTGAAAAAACCTATTCCCATATTCTATACATTACTATATTTCAAAAACCCATCATTTCTAGATGGTAGAGTCAAAATCAAATCATTGATCAATCTTCTATTCTGTTCATTAAAACATTATTCACATTCCATTGTCCAAATGAACTTAACCTCTTTACATGTAGACTTGGTTAATGGATTATATAATCATGAAATATTATAAATTAATCACCAATAGTAACCTTCCAAACCAATGAAACTATGTACTTCAGTTATGTTCATTAGTGTAGGCCATTATCTAACTGCCTTTGTCTCTATAGGATAAACTAATATTACATCCTTGGAGACAATATCGCCAAGAAAAGAAACTTATTGAAGCTAGAAATAACACTTTATAAATTTACTATATAACTATTTTCTTCTAAGAGTCTCAATAATGATTTGAAAGTGATTATCATAGTCCTCATAGCTTTTAGAATACACTAAGATATCATCAATGAATACCAGAACCAAATCATCAAGATATTCCTTGAATAATATTTTCATTATATACATGAAAATAGTGGGTGCATTATTCAATCTAAATAGAATAACTGTAAACACATAATTTCTATACCTTGTTTGGAAATATGTCTTTAGAATTTCTTCCTTCTTTAATAATAATTCATGATACCTAGAATGAAGGTCAATCTTTGAAAAATATCGGGATATGTGAAGTTGATAGAATAATTCATCAATACGAGGTATAGGATACTTGTTCTTTATCATAATATCATTGATTTTTCTATAATAAATACACAACCTAATGGATCCATATTTCTTCTTAATGAAGAGAATTGGGGCTCCTCACAGTGAAACAATAGGGAAAATAAACCCTATATCACACAAATCCTCTAGTAGTTTCTTTAACTCCACTAATTCCATAGTGGACATTCTATGGTGAGTTTTTGATATTGGACTTTCATTAGGGACTAAATCCATGGATAACTCAACTTCAATATCTGGCGGATGTCAAGGTAGTTCCTCAGAAAATACATCAATTTATTCCTATACAGTAGTTACATATTCAATTTTAAGATTACCATCTATATACCTAGATTGTGTCTACTCTTCTTTCTCAAGAATATCATTAAGAATAGAAAATGGGGGTGGATGTAGACATGTCTCATATTATGATATCTCTTCTCTAAATATAATGAATTCTATATCTTCATCATGAATCATATTTACTTTTTCTTACAATTTTTTTTCATAATATTTTGAAATGTATTTCATACCAAGGATTATATACAATTCAACCATAGGTATTATTATAAGGTAAGAAAATAAAAAAAAATTATATTTCATAATGGGGACTTCTTGATACATCTTTATTTCAATGATACTTCTAATAAGAGTTTTGATTGACAAATACCATTTTAAAGTGCTAGGTAAAAATCTAATTTTCATAGAAAAAATGGAACATATAAAAGAGAATGAGGATTCAAAATTAAATAAATAATTAGTTAAATTTGAATCTATGATTAAAGTACCTTCCACCACATCATTGGGTACTTACACCTCAGCTATAGTGATCACATAAGCTTTGAATTATCCCCTAGGAATCTTCTGTGGAAGATTCCCATGGTGCTTAGGGAATTTATTTTCATAGTGACCCGTATCCTTATAGATGAAAAATTCAATATCAATGTTTTATTTATCCCCCTTTCATTATTTATCTTAATTACACTTATCTCCACACTTAAAAAAAATAAAAATCCCTTCAATCATTTCCCATGATGAATCTTTCCATAGTTATCATAAGGTGTAGATTTCTTCATTCTCTTTTTATTTTTCTTCTTCTTATTTTATGCATTCAATTTTTATTGGTACTTATTCAACCTCTTATTTTCTTGATTTTCCTAAAACATGTATGATCTAGAGAATTTATTCTCTATTTTTATGGATCATGTAAATATTTTATCATATGTATAAAAATTTTGAGTAACCATAACCCTTTGGATACTTGGCTTAATCCCTTAAAAAATGGTCATTCTTGAACTTTGTGTTACATATACATTCCATATCATACCTGGATAACCTTGTAAAATCCTAATACTTAGAAACACTTTATTATTACTATTTTTAAGCTAAGAAACTTTATATTCATTTTAGTCTGTTTCTCATGAGGGAAATATTTTTCAAATAATGGAGATTTCTATTCCATGAGTTCTATTTCATATTCCTCCATAGTATTCTGGATCAATGAACACCATTGATCATCATAAAATTTTATAAAATACACTAAAAGTGTAATATTTTCCTTTTCATCACATCCCAAGGCCATAAATATATTTTAAAGAGACTTAATCTATTTCTCAGTTACCATTGGATTAGTATCCCCACCAAATGATGGGGGATTCTATTGAGCGGTAGAATATAGAGTGGTGATGGTTTGAATATTCTCAGTACGATTCTATCTCTAAGGGTGTATCATCTCTTTGAATTACCAAACAAGATATCTCTTAGCTAAAGGAAGAAGCATGATAGTATTGGGCTATCATTTCTATGAGGGAAGAGACTATACACTACATAGAGTCTTAATTAGAAATGTCTATGACTGAGTCAGCTCAAGAAATATCTTGAGTGGTAGGGTGAGAGGATGATAAAGGAAGGATGCAAGTGTGGGTGGATGAGTTTCATCTTTAGGAATAGGAGGAAATGGTCGAACTATCTAGGTAGCAATAAATTACTGAATCATTGTGAAAAAGGCTACTTGATCTCAAATAATTTATCTCCCCAGTGGAGCTATAAGGGGTTATTTTGTAATGAAGGAGAGGCTCTAATATATGGATGACCATCCTTGTTTTTTCCCTTTAATAAAGTAATAAAAAGTTTCACTTGTTCACACTCTTTGTTTTTTGGAATCCTACATCTTGATCATGTTAATGAAATAATTTACTAGTAAACTATATGCCCACATGATCCATGCTTAGTGTTAGAAACAAGAAATCAACAAAAGATAAAATAATTACAAGAGAGTTATAATAAACGGTATATGTGTTGGGATCATAATATCACATTTATCTCCATTTGTAACCCATGAGGATGAGAAAAATGGGTTGGTTTGGTTCCAAGAGTTTGATTCCCTATCAGTGAACAAAATATAAGGGGTGCAAGGCCAAGGGTATTGGAATTCCACTTAATAAAATGGAAGGTGGGGAAAGTTAAATAGTGTCTTCAAGAGTCTAAATCTATGGATGAATAAGGTAGATAATTTGAGTATGACCATTGATTTCATTTAAAACAAGGGTTCCACTAATGTACCACTGAATAAATTTCGTTCAAAATGTGTACTCTGAATGATAGGTAGGCCTTTATAGCATTATACCATCACCATAGGGGATTCCTTTCAAATATGATGAAAATGGATCCTTTTAGGTGTATAAATTGTATGGGAGGTGATCCTTTGGAGAATTGTTCCATAAATATAGGGGAGACCATTGGACATGAAAGTGGATGCTGATCCAAATTATGGTATACAAAGTGTGCCTGCAAAATAAAGGGATGCTCAGGAGGAGTTTAAGTACTCTCAGGGTTATGCCTTTATGTGTCATGCATATCGACAGGGCATTCCAAACATATGAAAGGAATGTAGGATAGTGGGTAAAGTATAATTTCCAATTGGGTGAGAGACATGATAATGAGATTCGATTTCACCCTTAGAAGGAAACTAAGGGGGCCTTAAGGATAATTAGTTTAAGGCCACATAGATTTTACCCATAAAATTCCTTTTAAGGTCTTGCAGCCATGACCAATGTATTATTTATGTTTAAGGTCATTCAAATCAGACCAAATAGGGGATAATATTTTATTTTAATGTATAATAGACCAATGGTGTTCCTTTTAAGGTCATATGACCAGGACCATGAGGTGAGATGACTTGCATAAAAATAGGGGAAAAGTGAATCTGATATGCTCTTACATCCTAAGGTTAATTAGGACCACCTTAGGGGATGGTGTACATAGTTTAAGGTCATGGTGGTTGGGCCAAAGGGTTTATGGAGTTTAGGATCATATAAATTTGACTAAAAAGGGGATAATAGTTTACAATCATGTAGTGTAAACCACTACCTTAGAGAAAATACATCGTATCTATGATAATAGGGTAAAAGGGGAACCCAATGGAAGCATTGGACACCAAAAATTATGGGTAAGAGTAGGAGTTTCATGTTTAGTCTTGAGGTAGTATATCTATGTTTTGCTATATATCCTATGGAGGGACCAAGCCACATGTAGTTCCAAGATATAGAATCCCTCTGTATATATTTGGATCATGCATAAAGGAAAGGGGGAAAAGATTCAGTGGAAAAAACTAAAGACCTAATGTGAATTAGGAATTAACTCATCACTAGAGAAAAACCAAGCAACATATCCCACAAATATTAGCTCATACATAGGGAACAAAGTACCATCCTAGAGCTGGATAAGAAAGGGTCTCAACCTGAGTTAGAGACAATCTCAGTTTCTAGGACAATATATAATGTAGTTTATGTCTAGGTACAAGATAAGGTGTCTTGATATCACTATGTATCCTATATATCATTAATAAAACCACTCATAGTTTTGAATAAGGTGTGATATATGACCACCACCGAAGGTGGGGAATGTTTGGGGACTAATTACACATAGGGGATTCCCTCTCAAGTGAGGAACAAGATATAATGTGGTTTTAAGTCATGTGTTAGGGATGATAATATAACATATACTGATTGGTTCTCCCTCATGTGACCAATACAGGCCACTAAATAACCTCAAGAGCACCTCCCCATATTCCAAAGGCTTCCAAATAGCAGTGAGGGTTTAATATGTATAGTTTAGAGACTATACCCTTTGATACAAAATAATAAACATAGTGGAAACATGAAAAATAAATCCATATAAATAAAATCCATAAGATAAATAGGAAAAATCCAAACCAAATGAATAAAATCAAACCATGCCATGAAATACTAAATTTCATACTAAATTCCATGTTGAAAGTTATAAAAGAAAATAAATAAAATATAGAATCAAAATAAAGGATCTAAAAACTAGTCATGAACCCCATGCACAGTCCCAACTCCAAGATCTAATCCCAACAAGTATATTCTACCAGTCATGCACATAGCCTCTTTCCCTTGTCTAGTCTGACATCTATGAAGTATTCTTGGGTACCAAACAATGGTGTGAATAGGGTGTGAGTAAAACTCAGTAGACCACCACTAATGGTGTTTAAACATATCAAGTATGAATAATAGTTCTTTCAATAGTATGATATAAATATACATTAATTCATTAATTAAATGAATAATATCAAATAAATATGCCGACCCTCAATCTCCAAGTTGACACCTAGGGTTAGGCAAACCTGATTCGACATGATGTCAGATGTATCTATCCATAATCACCATCGAGTCTAAGTGGATTCCTATAATAAGTACCAATATCACATTTGTATCCTACCTAAGGTGGATTCCCATTCCAATGGTGAATTTTAGATTACATGTGTTAATAGACTCTATGAAAATTCCCATGATAGAGTCCCTTACATGTTCTCAAGGTGCATTATCATTCCAAGGGAGAATTATAAATTAATAGACCTAGTGAGGATTCCCATGCTAGGGACACTAATATTCTCAAAGGACATAATACCCTATGCGAATTCCCATGCTAGGGCTGATTTTACATCTCAAATATCAAAGAAATAAGATCCATAAAATACCATGTTACCAAACATGCCAAATATGTTAACATATCCTAAAATTGATTAATTCATGGGAATTACCAATTATATTTCCAATTTTAATTATATTCTATTAATCCTTTAATACAATTACTCATTTTATACCAATATTCCAATTATCATAATAATTGCGAAAATTTTGATTCACATTCAAATAATAAAAAATTACCATTTCACAATGAAATCCAAGTCTAGGTTTACAATTTTATCCCCATTGGATGATAAGGCTCATAAGGGTTCAATCCATAGATCAACCCATAATTTAAAAATCAATTATGAGGGAACTAGGTTAAAAAATTCCATGATCCAACTAAAGGTCAAGGGTGGGCACACCTTTTGGGTGGCCACAAGTCTAGGTATCACTCACCAATGGACCCAATAGGATTTATGAGAGGTCTAGGCATGAGTATTTATGAAATTTTAGAGGATTTCAATTAATAAAGGTCACACACAATAATTCCAGTGAAACTGCACATGTTTCACATATTAGAAAACCAAAGTAGACCTGGGGGAGATGTTTTAGACCACCCACCTCAAAAGTAAGAAGAATAATCCAAGATAAAATGCACATATCAACAAAAAACACCTTGATTCCCTATGGAAAATTATAGATCCACCATTTTGAGGATGTAAGAATAATGTCTCAAAAGAAAATAAGAGGAATTAAAAAATTCCAAGAAATACTTACCAATTAAATATGTTCTGATTGAACCCTTAAAGTTCATAAATCTCAAGTTTGGGTTGAATGGGGGGATTAAAATGCTTAAATGAGGGGTTTTAGGTTTAGAAAATACAATTCCTTCCCTTGATTTTCTGGCCTAGAATGGTGCCACGGGCTGGCACTAGTTGGAAGGTGGTGCCAAGAAACATGCCTATGCCTCTAAGAACCCCACTGACTAGTCAACGAGTCTCACTATTTGGATGTTGGTAGTCTTATAGATTTATCAAGATACTGATTAGTCCATCAACTAGCTGGTGGAGTCCATTGACTAGTCGGTGGCATTACAATATCTCCTTTGTTGCATGCCACTGCTAAACTTCACTAGTTTACCTCCTCTGAGCCCCAATCACTTCTAAAACACTATTCTAAACGAGAAACATGTTTTTTTTGTAGAATTTTAAATGTTCCAAACAAAAATTAATGAGATAAAGTACCTGTGTAAAATATGGGGTCTTACAACATCCCCTCCATATAACATCATGTCCCCGAGATGTTCTCCCATGAATCACTAAGGGGCATTGGTGAAAAACTAAGGACACTAAACACATATATCTGAATCCCTCTCCTAGGTTTCCTCTTGAACATTACCATGTTTCCACTGCACTCATATTAGGGGAATGATCTTTCCTTAGAGATTTTTCTCACTATAGTCCTTGATACAGACTAGATTCTCTTCAAAGGATGCATCAACATCATGCTCAATAATATCAACATATATTAGGTGAAAAGGACTAGGGTGATATATTTGAATCCAAAACACATAAAACACATTGTGCATGGAATTTTAGCACTGTGGATGAGCCAATTAGAATTCCACCGGACCAATACTCTCTACTATTTCAAATGAATTGAAAAACCTAGGCACCAACTTTCACTACATCTAAATATGATGTTTTCCCAACCCAGGAGACACCCAAAGAAAAACCTAATGACCAACCTTGGATTCTATAAGTATCAAAAAATGGAAAACATAATATTTCTACCTATTATTAATTTTTACCAACTACTTTCTAATCAACTAAACATGCTTAAATGTCTCTTATATGAGACTAGGTCCAACGATCATCGAATAACTTAGAGATTTTTCTCATCACTGTCCATGATATAGATTAGATGCTCCTAAAAGGATCCATAGATATCAAGTTTAACATTAAAAACACATATCATGTGACAAGGATCAATGAGATATCTATGAGTTGTGAAACATGAAACACATCATGTATGGAACTGCTGCATTGTGGAAGATCCAATTGGTACTCCACTGTACCAATCCTCTCCACTATCTCAAAAGGCATGAAAAAAACTGAGTTCCATCTTCCCCTACTTATAGATATGAAATTTTCCCATCCTATGTGGCACTTGAAGAAAAAATCAATGACCAACCTTTAATTCTAAAGGTTGCCTCTGATGGTCAGCATAATATTTACGCATACTATGTGCTATTACCAACGAATTTATGATCAAATGAACCTTATCATATGTCTCCTAAATGAGACTAGGTACAATGAGCACTGACACAACTACCTCTAACTAGTATAAAGGTGAATGATACGTTCTTCCAAATAAAGCCTCAAAAGGATCCATTTTTATTGCTTCTTGAAATATATTATTATAAGTGAACTCAATGAGTGAAAAATGCTACTCCCAAGAACCAATAGAGTATAGAAAAAAGGTTTGTAACATGTCCTCTAGAATATGAATAATCTATTCATATTATATGTTATTCTAAGGATGATATAATGTGCTTAGACAAACCTACAATCCCTATTCCTTCTTAATGTCCTTCTAGAACCATGATGTAAAATGGGGACCTCGATTAGAAATGATACTTCATAGTACACTAGGAAATAAAAATATATCATGCACATAGAGGTTACCCAAGCCATAAATAATGAAGGAATTTTTTATAAGTAACAAGTGGTATAACTTCATCAATCGATCCATGATGACCTACACTACATACTTTTTCTGAGCTGTCTTGGGTAAATCTTTCATGAAATCCATGGTGATATCATCCCACTTACATTATAGAATGGGAAAAGGATTCAAAAACACTTTAGGAAAATAATTCTCAACCATAAACTGCTGATAGGTGAATCATCACTCCATTAATACCGCTATGTCTTTATTTATACTTGACCACAAATATTTCCTATGGAGATTATGATACATTTTTTTCAACCAAGGATCTACCTACCATTTCAAATCATGGAATACCCTCATCAGTTCATCGTGCATTCTAGTAGGAACCCATATGTTATTATGGACATGAAAAACCTCATTTATATCAAGGAACTAGCCTAATGGTATCTCCCAAACATATATGCTATCCCTCGAGGATAAAACCTTCAGATCAGATAACTACCTCCTCTTGATCTGATCTAGAAGTATGAGAACAATAGATGTTAATGTCAAAATTTCTCTCCCCCTCCTAAACATCCAAATAAAATTACATGAAGAGTTACTTAATCCACCACTCATCACAACATTCACACATAGCCTATGACTATGTCCTCTTACTCAAGGTGTCAACAACAACAATCCCCTTTCCATGATTACATTCCAATTTGAAGTCGAAGGGCTATAGATACTTGAACCACTACCTCTATAGAAGGTTTGGGTCACACTATGAGAATATGTCCTTCAAGATATTATATTCCATGTACACCAAAAATATCTTTCTTAATATACAATGTCACCAATATATCAAGGAATGTACCACTACAACTAACTCTAGGTCATGATAGGGATAATTCCAATCATTTGGCCTCAACTATTTGGATCCATAAGCAACCAATCAATCCTCCTGTATCACGACAAATTTGAGTCTGAATCATAATGCATCACAATATATGGTATACTAAATACATGGATTAGGTAAGGCTAGGATCATCATTAAGGTAAAACTACTCTTTAATCCTTGAAAGGATTGATCACAAGTATCAGACCAAAAAAACTTCACCCCTTTCTTGGTCAGACCAGACATCTACGCTTCCAGATGGTATAATTCCTGGATAAAACACTAATAATATCCCAAAGTACCCTAAAATACATGGATCTCAAAGATATTATTTGGTTATTCCCAATATACCACAATATCCACCTTCTCTAGGTCCACTAACACTCCAAGATATGATATAACATGTCCTAATAAGTGTGCCTTTTTAATTAAAAAATAACATTTATATAGTTTGTAATATAGTCAATGCTCTCTTATCATACCTAGAATAATTTTAAGATTTTGGGAATGATTTTATCTAGAAAAAGATTACACTAATATGTTTTCAATGAAAACCACAAAAAATGATACAAATAGAGATGAAAAATTTGATTCATCAAAGTTTTGAATATTTCTAATGAATTCATCATACCAAAAAACATTACCCTGAACTCATTCATTTAATACATGCTCATAAAAGTAGTTCAAGCTATTTTAGATTCTATCAAACTCAAATGATGATCCCAAACCTCAAGTCAATCTTGGAGAATATTTGAGAACCTCTCATCTGATCAAAGAGATCATCGATACATAGAAAGGGATATCAATTCTTGAATGTTAAGTAAATAAGTTTCCTTATTAATTTTCCATTCCTTTATGTTTTGAAAATCACAAACATATTTTCTTAAGGAAAATTATCTTTCTCTAAGAATTATCTTCTTAAGAAATTTTTTTCTTTCTATAAGAAAGTTTTTTACTTTACTAATGGTTTTCAATGTCTTTTATAATGTTTCTTAAACCAAGTATAACCATTTTTCTTAAACCAAAAATTTATATCCTTATATAAAACCTAGGAATATTATAGTTTATTAGATACCGAGTCTTACTATTTTCAGACTCCGAATTCTATGAAATCCAGACTCCCAATTCTCCGAAATTCAGATTCTGAATTCTATAAAATTCAGATTCTGAATTCTCTAAAATTCAGACTCCAAATTATCTAAAATCCAAAATCTGAATTCTCTGAAATTCAGACTCCAAATTCTCTAAAATTCAAACTCCAAATTATCTAAAATTTAGGCTCTAAATTCTCTGAAATTCAGACTCCAAATTCTATGAAATTTAGACTCCAAATTCTAGAAAATTCAGACTCAGAATTCCTCAGAATTCAAAATCTAAATTCCTTAGAAGTTAGACTCTAAATTCCCCAGAATTCAGACTCCAAATTCCTTAGAATTAAGACTCCAAATTCATCAGAATTTAGACTCTGAATATCCATTTTTTTCTAGAATATGATTGTTTATATTTTCAGACTCTGACAATTTTTTCCCAGATTCTGATTATTCCTAATTGTTTAACCTAATTTACTTTCCTAATATATTGTTTCAATTTTATCAGACCCTAGTTTCTTAAACATGATAATTTTTTCCTTACATAATATTGGTTCTTAAGCATGATGACGTTTACCAATTTTTTCCTATATAAAAATATGTTGTACAATTTTTTTCTAACTAACTGTTGGTTGATTGACACATGTATAGATCCATCTTAAATTTAAGGAAAAATATGACCATTGGAGGAGGGAACCGACAGTTGGAATTATTTCCTATAAATAGAAGTTCATTTGAACGAGATCAAAACGCATACATTGAAAGAGATTATATGTTGTGATAGTGTGAAGTGATTTCTAGAGAGAGAGAATCTCATGAATTGTGGGATTTGTGAACATATTGTTCTGCCGTGAATAACTTGTTCTGCTTGCTTTGTGCGACTCCAATTGTTTCTATGTACAATCGAGGGCTTCTGGAGATAAGAAGATAGAGGTGTCGACTACCTTAAAGTTTAAGGGCTTGCAGGGATAACAAGTTAGACTTCAATATTCTTATCTAGGACTTAACTTGGTGTGGGTAAGATAGACTTTATTGAAATTATAAATCAAGGGTCCTTTATCCAAGGTTGTTGGATGCCCTTATCTTTGGGTTAAAATATTTCCTTCTTGTTTACTTGTTTTTGTTAAAAGTTTTATTTCTACTATATTTTTTTAAATAAATAAAGTATAACTTTCTTATACTTGTTTAACTCTAATATAAATAAGATTATACATGCTTTAAGGTATAATTTTTCTCTAAGTAAAATATGCTTAAGTTTCCTTAATTTTAACTTGATTAAGTTTAGGTTTCTTATAATTGGACCTGGGCCCTTCCAATTATCCCTTTGAGTTATAAATAAAGAGGGTATGTGAATTTACCTTGTTTAACTTTGTTAAACATATATTTCCTTTTTGGATTAAAAGGGGAATGTTTTTAAACCTATAATTCACCTACCTCTTGTAATTGAGCATCTACATCTATATTTCGATCCTACAATTGGTATCAGAGGATGTCTCTGAAATAATTATACTAACATATAAGTTTTTCTTGCTCTATGTTTTTCTTTTTCAACTTCTCTTTCTTAACTTTACTTGCTTAAGTTTTTCATAAAGTATTTTTTTATTTGTTTATAAACTTTTAATACTAACAACTTTTGTTGAAAAGATATTTTCTTATAGAATGGTAGGAATGAATTTTGGTTCTATAGACAACCTAAATCCTACTAGACCACCAATATTTGATGGTAATGATTATGAGTACTTGAGAGATAGGATGAATAATTTTTTTATTAATACTGGGGTGGACAACTTTGTCATGATCATTGGTGATTACAAAATTCTAGACAAGGAAGTAAGAACCTTCAAAATTCAAGAAAAAAAGAATATCAAATAAATTACAAGGTATGAAATACTTTATTGTGTTCTATGACCAGGAATATCTAAAGTTAGATATCTTCTTGTGAAGCAGCCAACCATATTTGGAAGAAACTTGAATTCACACACTTTGGAACTTCTAAAGTGATAAAAACTAGAAGATATATTCTCAGAGCTCAATATCATGGATTATTATTTTCTTATAGAGAACTTGTTTGCAAAGTAAAAAAAATAATTATGACCATTATAAAAAGTCTTCAATCTATGGGAGAGAAATGTATTGATGATGAAGTTCTTATAGAAAAGACAATTGATATTATTCCCAATGAGTGGGAATCAAAAAAAAACTATTGATAAAAATAGGAAAGTGTCTAACATTACTCTTAATGAGCCTTTTGGAAATATTATTCAGCATAAAACAATAATAAAGAGAAATTTTGATTTTAATAAAAATAAGAATGATAATGGAAGTGTATCCTTTACTACAACATCTAAATACAAGACTCCTGAAATGGTAACTAGATCTTAAGCTAAGAAATCTATTGTTATATCTGAATGAAGTGACAGTGAACATTATGAGAATGAATTAGCCAAGCATATAAGCCTCATCCTAGTTGGTGAGTACTCATTAAGTGTATCCAAAAGACCCAAGATCAAATCCAGGCGGAGGCATATTTCTGGGGTACTGTAGCAGTACTATAGTGGGGACTACAGCAGGTACTGTTTGGTACTGTAGCAGCCGGAACTATTCCCCCGTTTGAGCCTTCGGGCCACCTATTTGGTTCCTGTGTCCTTTAAGGCCTTCAGGCCACCCAGGACTTCAGATTAGTAAGGCCTTTGAGCAACCTCAAGGCTTTCAGGCCACCTTATGTGTAGATACAAAATAGACAACCAACAAGGAACAAGCTCAAGAAGGATGATGAGCAAGGAGATTTAACCATAATAGAAGCTAAACAAATTACAAGAATGAGAGGGTATGGAACCTACCATCGGGAAAATCCTATGTATGCATGGGAAATCCTAGCCGAAGAGCCATGCGAAGGTAGAGAGCTAATTTCATGATAAAGATGCTGGGGAGGAGCAGTTCCAAGTAGTTAGTCTGGGTTGTATGTAATGTTTGAAGCCTACGGGTAATTAATTACTCTAAGGCCTATGATCCATGTAATACTTACACCTACAGGCCTTGTAAGGGTTCAAACTCACCCCTTGAAAGGAGGATTATCAAAAATCAATAAAAAATGAAGGCTTTCAGGCCATTAGAGGAGGAATTAGCCAATTTATCTTGAAGGATGAAGAATATTGTGGGTAAGAAATATTTTCAATATAGATATAAGAAGAAAGATAGAAAGGACAAGAAATATTTTGAAGTAACTTTTTATGAATGCAAAAGAGCTGGACATATATGACCTGATTGTCCTATGCTAAAGAGAAAAGATAGAAAGGAAAATCATTCTGAAAGGAATTGAAAGAAGTATTACAAATCCAAGGATAAGAAAGTATTGAAGGCTAATGACACTTGTAGTGCTAGTGGTGGTGACTTTTTAGATGAATCCCCAGAGTATGAATCTTCTAATCAGAGGAATATTGGAATTATATCCAGATTACCTATTGAAAATCATTGTCTTATGGATAAGGTACAAAATTCATAATCTTTAACCAATAGTTCCGTAAATGTTGATTTTCTTAAGGAATAATATTATGAATCTTCAGATGAATAATCTTACTCATTATAAGATAATACTTTACCTTCATTTGAAGAAGTCTCTAGATTTGATAAATTACTTGATAATGAGAACTATAAGATGAAAAAGAAGTCAGAGAAAGAAAATTCTAGAATTTTAGTTTTAACAAAAGAAGTATTAAATCTTTATAAAGATCTTGATAAAAAAACTTTTATTTATAAAATTTTTCTAAAAACCTTAAGGAAGTTAATTCTGATAAGGATAAACTTTCTAAGGATCATGAAATTTTCATTTCTAAGAAAAATGTTTTAGGGAATAACTCAAACTCTAAAACTAATGACTATGAGGATAAAAATTTAGTCATCAGACTAAAATGAATTTTTTTTCCTTAAATAACCTTTTATCAAATGTCACTTCTGGAAGGAAATAGTTTGATAAAATGTATTCAAAACTTCATCCTATTAGGACTAGTTCTGGATTTGGTTATACTCACTCAAAACTGGTTTTTAGTCATAACTATTTTGTTCCTCAAAGTAATCATTTTTTCACCAAATGTTAATGTTGTGGACATTGGGAGAAAAATTGTTCTTTAAATAAAACCCAATCCTGAGGTTTTCATAAAGATTATTTTTCTAAGAAAATATGGATACCTAATATTTTACTTTCTAACAATTCCAGATCCAAGAAATTTTGGATTTTGAAAGTCTAACAATTTTATTTTTAGGAAAATAAATAAAGTACCAACAATAATACATGTTACATGGATAGTGTTTGTTTCCAACACATGACTAGTAACAAAAAATTCTTCGAAAATATTTTCAATATGAAAGGAGGAAAATTAAATTTTGGAGAGAATTATCAGGGATAAATTGTTGGTATAGGTAAAATTGTTCTTCTTGGAAAATCTTTAATTTCAAATGTTTTATTTTTTAAAGGTATTAAGCACAACCTTATAAGCATAAGAGAATTATGTGATGAAATTTACCTTGTGATTTTTAGGAATGATAAATTCTTAGTACACAATTCAAAGGAAGAGTTTATTCTCTCTACCCATAGGCATGAGAATGTTTATACACTGAACTTAGAAGACCTTAGAATCCAAGATCTATCTTGACTTTGTGTAATGTAAGATAAATATTGGTTATGAAATAGAACACTAGGACACTATAACCTTAGGAACCATTGCTAACTCTCAAATAAAAGACTTTTCAAGGGTCTATCAGAGCATAAATTTGATTCTTCAAAGGTTTGTGATCCTTGTCAATATGGAAATCAACATAAGTCAATCTTTAAATCAATTAGTGAAGTCTCAACTTTTGATTAATTATATCTAGTGCATATAGATCTTTTCATTCCAACATAAACTGGAAGTATTGGAGAAAAATACTAAATATTTGTTTTAGTTGACTATCACACTAGATTTACATGGGTATATTTTCTAGTAAAGAAATTTGAATCCTTTTCTTATTTTAAAACTTTTATATCCCAATTTAAAAATGATAAAAACCTTTCATTGATAACTATTCATAGTGATCATGGTGGAGAATTTCAAAATACATATTTTGAAACCTTTTGTAGTAAAAAAGTCATTACTCCTAACTTCTCAGCCCCAAGAACTTCTCAACAAAATGGTATTGATGAAATAAGAAATATAATTATTCAAGAGATAACTAGAACCATGTTGAGTGAATATTTTATTTCTAAACACTTTTGGGAAGAAGATGTAAGTACTTCTTATTATACTATAAATCAAGTTTTAATCAGACATTTTAAAAAAAAACACCTTATGAATTGTGTATTGGTCGAAAACCTAAAGTTTTTTACTTCAAAGTATTTGGATGAAAAGTATTAATCTTGAATACTAAATATAACTTACATAAATTTTTACCCAAATCTGATGAAGGAATTTTTTTAGGTTATTCCACTACTTCTAAGGCTTATAGAGTTTTTAACAAAAATTCTTGTACTGTTGAAGAAACAATGCTTGTTAAATTTAATGAAACTGATCCTTTTGTTTTCATGCAACCTGAACCTATATCTTTGGATGTGTTTTCAAAAAATGATTATCAACCTTTGATGGAAGAATATTCTAACAAGGAAAATACTCAAGAAAATTTTTCTGAAGTATTTACCCTAGAATATTTTCTACCTTATGTTGATGAATAAGTTTTCCAAAACCAAATTTAGTTGTTTTTTAAGATTCGTCCCAGTGATGGTATCATTGGTGATGTAAATCAACCTGTATGGACAAGGAGTTATTTAAGAAATAATGTATAATATCTATCATTTCTTTCCCTATTAGAACAAAAAATAACTGATGAATCCTTAGGTGATGATGATTGAATTAAAGCTATGCAAGATGAACTAAATGAATTCGGAAGGAATAAAGCCTAGACCTTGGTTGAAAGACCTAAGGAAACTTCTGTAATTGGAGTAAAAGGGGTCTTCAAAAATAAATGTGATGAAAATGGAATCATTGTTAGAAATAAATCTAGATCAGTTGCTAAAGGCTACAATCAACAAGAAGGAATAGACTACAAAGAAACCTATGCTCGAGTATCTAGAATTGAATCTATTCTTATTCCACTTTCCTTTACAACATTCTTTAATTTCAAATTTTTTCAAATGGACATGAAATATGATTTCCTTAACGAATATGTTCAAGAGGAAGTTTATGTTGAATAACCTCCTGGTTTTGAAGAAAAAATATATCCTTACCATGTTTTTAAACTTAACAAAGCATTATATGGAATTAAAAAATCCCATAGAGCCCAGTATAATAGAATTATAGAATTTTTGTTACAAAATGATTATGTTAAGGGAACTTCTAATCCAACTCTATTTATAAAGAAAGATAAGAAAAATGTTTTTCTTGTTCAAATTTATGTTGATGAAATTATATTCGGATCAACTTAGGAATATTTAACTAATTCATTGGAAAATATCATGAAATTTGAGTTTGAACTGAGCATGATAGGTGAGTTAACATTTTTCCTTGGTTTTAAAATTTCTCAAAAACTAGAAGGAACTTATATATCTCAGCATAAGTATATTAAAGATCTTCGTAATAAGTGTGGATATGAAAACACTAAAAGTATAAGTACTCTAATTGGTACCTTAAATTCTCTTTATCTTGATGAATTTGGGAAACCATTAGATCAAACATCTTTTAGAGGAATGATAGGAAGTTTATTATACTTAACAGCTAGTCATCCAGACTTAATATTTTTAGTATACTTATGTGTAATATACCAATATAATCCAAAGGAATCTCATTTAAAAGCAGTGAAAAGAATTTTTCGCTATTTAAAGGGAACCATGGACTTAGGAATTTTTTATTCTTTTGGAAATGATTTTTTTGAAAAGATTCTTAGATGATAATTGTTTCAGATGTAGAATTGATAGGAAAAGTACATCTATAACTTTTCATTTCTTTGCAGATTCATTAGTTTCTTGGTCATGCAAGAAGAAACACACAATATCACTCTCCACTGTTGAAGCTCAATATGTAGCAGCTGGAAGTTGCTGTGCTCAAGTGTTGTGGATGCAACAAAAACTCATAGATTATGGCTTGAGTTTTACCAAAACACATATATTGTGTGATAATACAAGTTCTATTTATCTAAGAAAAAACCATTCACATCACTCTCGTGTAAAACAAATAGATATTAGGCATAACTTTCTTAGGGATCACACACTTAAAGGAGATATTATTATTCAATTTATCAAAACACAAGATCAACTTGCGGACATTTTTACAAAATCTTCACCCTCTAATATATTTGAATATATTAAACAAAAGTTAGGAATGATAACCGTAAGTTAATATTCCATATTTTTTTGAAAACAATCTCCTTACATTAAGAAACTCCTTCTCAATAGGGGGTGTACATTTATTTATTATTTTAAAAATTTTCTTCCCTTAATAAAATTTTACAGAACCTGAAAATTTTTCTTAATAAAATTTTCCAGAACCTGAAAATTTTTCTTAATAAAATTTTCTGGAACCAAAAAATTCCTTTCCTTAATAAAAATTTCTGGAATCTAAGTTCTTCAAGAATAACCTTAACAATACTAACAATTATTTCTAAGTAATTAGGAAGGTATATTTTCATAATTAAATATTCATAATTTTTTTTTTCATGTTGGTATTTATATCTTTTTTAAGAAAACTCTATCAGATTCACTTTCCTTAAATCCAATTTTCCCTTAAAACCTCAAAAGATCAGAACCTCCAAATCCTTCTTCGGCATTGATATCAACCATCAGATCAGATCAAACTTATTTCAACCATTATATTGAATAGGGAATTTGAATCATTTCCATGAATCCTATATAAAGGCCCCCATTATCTATGTCCCACATTAGTTCTCTCAGTCTTTTGTGTCGAAGCGCTGTTTCCCTACAAATCAACTATTCAGTTTTTTCAGTTTCCTTATGTTCTGAATGTTTCTTGATATTTTCTGTCAAAATCAGATGGCCACAAACAAGGAAATCAAAAATTGGAAAATTTATAGAGAAATGATGGTTGAACCAAATTTCTTTTTGAAGTATGATTCTCTTATTTCTAAAATTATAAAGAAGAATAGTTGGGAAAGTCTTTGTGTAGCCAATTTGAAGAATTAGGATCCAGTTTATCCTGACCTTCTTATAGAGTTTTATGATACAATCAGATTTTATAAATGAGGATAAAGGGAAAAGTTTTCCTTCAAGAGATATGGAAAATCCTCTTATTTGTCCTTCAATATGGCTGCAAACATTCTTAGAATTTCTTAGGAAGGTGAAGCAATTTTTTTCTCTCACAAGCTACCAGATAAGGAAGGAAGTTTTGAGAAGGTAAATGAAATTGTGTGACTTGGACTCAAGGGAGTAAATTCACCAAAGATAAACCATATTTCAATAAACTTCTGGTTGTCAGCTTTGTAGATGCATGGATTTATCATCCTAAGAAAGGGAGATAAATATTCCCTTAAGAAGTGTGATCTTTTTCATGATGTAATTTCTGGTGAATATGAGAAAGGTAAATCTCATCAAGTATATTCTTCTTACCATCACAAATATCAAGAATGAAACCCTCAATTCCCAGATTATTATGTATTCGTAGATCTTGTCAAAGATCATTGTTCTTTGTTTAGAATCCTTCAAAATTACTTGCAGTTCAAAATCCATAACCTTTAAGATAATGTTGTCAAGTGATGATAATCTAAGGATGATGAAAACATGGTTCATTACTAAGTCAGGGGAGTTCTATGATCTTTCAAAAAGTGAAATTCATGATTTAATCAAGAAAGGGGAAATGAGGGAAACTTCAAATAAAACTCAGAAGAAAATAAAGTAGAAATAACTGGAACAAAAAAAAACTCCCATTCCAAAAACTCAATCATCTCTACCCAATCTGAAAATGAAAAAGACGTGTTCTGATGAAGTGATAGAAAAGTGGAGAGAGAAGAAGAAGAAAAAAAGGATGTTGATGCTAGTTTTAGTTTAGATCATGCTGAGGAAAAATCCTTGAATATTCAAGATACAGAAGAACTTGAGAGGAAAGAAAAAGAAAAGAAGATAAAGAAGAAAATATGAGAAGCATAAATCATCTAAGATTTAATCAGAGATATAGAGAAAGCTTCTGAATAGATCCAAGTACCTAAATACTTCCTTCAAGAGTTATTTCTATTAAAAACTTTGGGAAATAAATTTTCGATATCTAAACCCATTGTGGAATAATAAATATCTTAGTAATAAGAATAATTGAAAGAATAAGAAGAGGAAGAAGAAGACAAAAGTGAAGATGTGATCAGACAGGTGTAAGAATATCATAAGGAGAAAATTCCTTTAGACAAGTTGTTAATCATAAATTCAAAAGTATAATCAACCAATATAATCTCACAAGGGGAATATGATGATTCATAGGATGAGGTTGATAAACCTACTGATGATGAAATCAACAATCATGATTTCATTCATCCTAAAGATATTAAGGAAGGTGATGATAAAGATGATTTTAATGAAGATAAGATAATCCAAGTCTCTAATAGTGAGCATGAGTCTCTGAGAGCTGATAAGGTTATTTCTAAAGCTGAGAAATAGAAACAGGTGGTTGTTGATTCTCCCAAAAAGGCTGTTGTTGTGAAATATAAGAAAGGTGTAGTTGGAACATGCAAAAGGAAATAATAAGAACTAGATAAAGTTTCCACACCAACAAGGGAATCTGCTTCCAAATTTTCATCTTTCACGGGGAAAGATTTTGTTGTCTAATATTTGAAGAATCTAGTAAATACAATACCCTTATTTCCAAGTATCAATTTGAGATGTCAGTTGCTTAAGTACTCTATCAATCAAAATTCAGATTCAATAAGCATGACCATGGAAAAGTTCATCAATCTTGAAGCAGAATTCAAAACTTTTCATATTGGTTATGATTATTATATGAGATCATAAAAATAAATAACCAAATGGTCTAAGACAATGATTGATGATATGAAAATCATGGATGATTTCCAAGATTTATTAAAGGATTATTTTTATAAATTAGATGACACGATCAAGAACCTCACAACAAGTTTTTCAGAGAAGATAAACCTCAAGAAAGTTTCCCAGATTCAGGAAGATAAATATCTAAATGTAAATCTCAATTCAGTGGATCTAAATTTGAAAATGGAAAGAGAACTTAGGGAAGAGTTAGAAGAAAAATTCAAATAGTAATAAGAGGTCATAAAGTCTCAAGAAAAATTTCTAAAATCTCAAGAAGAAATGATCAAATCTCTTGAGAAGAAGAATCAGGATCTGGATCAGTTGATCAAGAGATTTTAGGATGACCACAAAGAGATCAAAAAGTTAAATCCAACCTTGAGAAAGCTTATGCCAAAGGAAAATAATGATGAATAATTTTTCCTTGCAATCTGATTTTTGTTGTATTTTTACATGTAAATTTTTTTCTGTCTTAATGAAATCTTGTTTCCTCTACATTGTCTTGTCTTGTATATTCCTAACCTTTTAGGTACATTTTTTTTTTCATTCCCTCCATTCGTTTTTGAAAATCACAAAAGGGGAGAAAAGAATGATCAAAAGAATATTAAAGAATATTTTCTTAAGAAAGGGGGAGACTAAGTAATGGGGAGTTTTTCTAAAAAAAAAAATTAATGGGGAGTTTACTTAAAGAATATTTTCTTAAGAAAGAAAAAGTAACTTCTCTAAGATAGACAAGAATAAGACCCTTAGGGATTTAAAAACCTAATGAGGAGTTATTCGTATTCATTATAGGCCAATGTAAAGGGAGATTACTATTTATTTTAAAGGTCAAAAAGTGAAAAACTTATTCCTTATATCATTTTTTGAAAATTTGTTTGTGCTTTCCAAAAAGGGGGAGATTGTTAATTCAATAAGTTTCCTTATGAATTTTTCTATTCCTTTATGTTTTGAAAATCAAAAACAAATTTTCTTAAGGAAAATTATCTTTCTTTAAGAATTATTTTCTTAAGGAATTTTTTTTCTTTCTCTAAGAAAAGTTTTTACTTTACCTATGGTTTTCAATGTCTTTTAGAATATTTCTTAAACCAAGTATAACCATGTTCCTAAACCAAAAATTAAGATCCTTATATAAAACATTGTAATATTATAGTTTCTTAGATAATGAGTCTAACTATGTTTATACTCAGAATTCTTGAAAATTAAGACTCTGAATTCTATAAAATTTAGACTCCAAATTCTATGAAATTTAGGCTCTGAATTCTCTAAAATTCAGACTTAAAATTCTATGAAATTTAGACTCTGAATTCTCAGAAATTCAGACACCTAATTATTTAAAATTCAGACTCTAAATTCTATTAAATTCAAACTCAGAATTCTATAAAATTTTGACTTCAAATTCTCTGAAATCCTGACTCTGAATTCTATGAATTTCAAACTCTAAATTATATAAAATTCAGACTCTGAATTATCTGATATTCAGACTCCAAATTCTATGAAATTCAGACTCTGAATTCTATGAAATTCAGACTCCTAATTCTCTGAAATTTAGACTCTGAATTCTCTAAAATTCATAATCTGAATTCCTCATAATTCCGACTCTGAATTCCTCCGAATTCAAACTCTGAATTCCTCAGAATTTAGACTCTGAATTCATCAGAATTCAGACTTTGAATATCCATTTTTTTCTAGAATCCGATTGTTTATATTTTCAGAATCTGATTATTTTTTCCTAGATTCCAATTATTCATAATTTTTAAGTTACTTTACTTTACTAATATATTGTTTCAATTTTATCGGACCCTAGTTTCTTAAACATGATAATTTTTTGCTTATATATTATTTGTTCTTAATAATGATAATGTTTTCAAAGTTTTTCCTACATAAAATAATGTCATACAATTTGTTTCTAACTAACCGTTGTTTGAGTGACACGTGTACAGTTCCCTAAAAAATTCAAGGAAAAATATGACCATTGGAGGAGGGAGCTGACCATTGGAATTCTTTCCTATAAATAGAAGTTCAATTGAATGATCTCAAAACACATTCATTAAAAGAGATTACATGCTGTGATGTTGTGAAGTGATTTATAGAGAGAGAGACTCTCGCGCCTTGTGTGATTTGTGAACATATTGTTGAGTTGTAAAAAACTTGTTCAACTTTATTTGTGTGACTCTGATTTTTGCTGTGTACAATTGAGGGCTTCTGGGGATAAGAAGACAGAGGTTCCGACTACCTTAAATATCAAGGACTTATGGGGATAAGGAGACATAGGTGCTGACTACCTTAAAGTTCAATTAATTGTGGTGATAGTAAGTCAAACTTCTATATTCTTATCGAGGGATTAACCTAGTGCACGTAAGACAAAATTTCTTGAAAGTATAAATCAAGGGAACTTTATCTAAGGTTGTTGGATACCCTTCTCTTTGGGTTAAAATATTTTCTACTTGTTTACTTGTTTTTGTTACCAGTTTTATTTCTACTATATTTTGTTAAATAAATAAAGTATCACTTTCTTATACTTTATTATAATTGTTTAACTCTGATATAAATAAGATTCTATACACTTTAAGGTAGAATATTTCTCTATGTAAAACTTGCTTAAGTTTTTATAAGCTTAACTTGATTAAGTTTAGGTTTCTTATAATTATACTTGAGCCCTTACAATTATCACTTTGAGTTAGAACCAAAGAGGGTATGTGAATTTATCTTGTTTAACTTGGTTAAACATAGATTTTCTTTTTGTCTTAAAATGGGAATTTTTTAAACCTACAATTCACACCCTCTTGTAATTGAGAATCTACATCTATTTTTGATCCTACATTGACTATCATTTGGTTTAGCTTATGATAATACACACATAATCACAAAGTTACATATTCCTTCTTAGAAAACAATATAAGGGAACCCCATGGTGATGTATTAGGAAATATGAATACCTTTTCTTTTATATTATTCAACTATAATTTCAGCTCCTAATTCTCTATTGGTGTCATCCTGTAAGGTGGGATAGAAATGACTTCAGCTCTTGACACCATCTCAATAGTGAAATAAACCCTTTTATGGGGTGGTAATATTGAAAACTATTAAGGAAATACATCTTAAAAGTGGTTTAACTTTTGAGGAAATGAACTCTACTACAACCCACCATCATCTAGAATAAGGCTTGCTACCTGTGACATGAGGAAATCCAATATGTATTGAATTGGTCTTTAATGACTAGCCTAAATATCCCATTCCCCGTGTTGGATATAGTAACAAAATTCTATTGATAAGAAGGTTACCCTCCTCTGATAATAGTTGATATGATCCTGGTATAGAAATAACCAATCCATATCTAGAATCAAATCGAATCTATCCATTTCCTGCACAAATTACTCCCAGTGAAAATGGTATCCACTAATTTAGAGAGAACACTCCTTAAAATATATGATACTCTCTAATCACATTCCTAATATCATATCATTTGTCATAACCCCATCCATGATTTCCATATAAAAACCCAATCTATTGAAAAATTGAGCAGATATAAAAAAATATGACACTACTATATTAAAAAACACAAGAAAATGTAGATGACATAAAAATTGAACCTCTACCAGTGAAAGGTCCGACATCAAGACTAGTTAGTGTAGAATGTATAATGTGCATCTAACTAACCCCTCTACCCTGGGATCTAGACTGAATCCCCTATGATTCTTATTCCTACTAATAATTTTGTTCCTAGATCGGGGCACCACATCCCCTTACTCATCTCAAGAATTCAGTGGAACTATAGATACTTATTTGCTAAGGGGTATCTGATTCCATCCTAGAATCTAGTGTCTTCCACAATACTCTACCACCACTAGAATACTAAGTACTCCTATAGAATCATTGTTGGTGAACTATCTTACCACAAGCTTGACACTCCACTACTATAAAATAACATGGAAATCACTTGTGACCAACCCTACCACATTGAAATCACTAACCCTAGATATAATCCTAGTATGGATTTCCAGTCCCCTAGATTCAATTCCCACTACTTCCTTAATAGAAATTCTCATAATGGTATTTATTGCTACATGAAGAAAACTCCCTGATCATCTCGCTAAAATAGCATGCTCGCCACTCAGGGACTCCTTTAGGTTTCCTTTGGTGAATAAAGAATAATTCATCATGTAAGATAAGTTTATCAAGTGAAAAATATTCACCTATAATTTTATCTTGTATTAGATACTATATTGGAAGTTCTTCTACCTGGTTATGTCATCTTCTACAAATGAAGAAGAAAAACACTTCAAGTCCATAAAGTGACTAGCATAGTCCATAAAAATCATTCTCCCTTACATCAAGTGCATGAAATCATGTTCCTTTTCATCCCTCTATGTCTTTGTATAGAAGAAATTTAGAAAATACTCTTTGAATCCTTTCTAGGATATATCCTCATGCTATACATCTTGTACTATGATGTTCCACTAGTGCTTGTCTACTCATCATATCATATAAGTAGCAAACTTCACCCTCCTCTCCATGGGTATCTCCAAGTGACTAAAGACCATCAGTATGGGCTCAATCTAGAACTCTATTTCTTGAGGGCCTCCCTCTTTAGTGAAAGTGTGTGGGTATTGTATCTAAAACTCCCTCATCAGATCATACATAGAAGGTACAATGTGATCAGTCTCCCTCTCCTTGGATCACATGAAACACTGGAAATTATCACAGAGCTGGTCATCCATCAAATTTATTGGTGCTATAAGAAGTCCTTGTTCCACCATGTGAAGTGTATAATCATTACCACTCTCCTGACATTCAATAAAAGGATGACATAGAGGTATTTATCAATAAGTTTCAACACACTCCTTAGATCATATGTTTTAAAACACATGATCTACTCAGAAGGGAAAAAAGACAATATAAAACCATAAATATAAGGTCACTTAATTTCTTGGATTAATAAGTGAATTAATCATACTTTAATAGATTAATTTTATTCCATTTTATCAATAATTTCATGCAATTTCATGTGTGATAAATGAATCCCTAGTATGAAAAATGCATTATAACATAATTTTTTATGTGACTACCATGATGAATGCATAAAAAAATCATTCCATACCGACCCATGAGTAGAATATAATAAAACAATAACATCACACAACAATTTTATCACCTAAGGTGAAACAATATCTCAACTATAACAAGTGAATATAAAAAACAACAATCCCATTCATAGAAACTTGGGTATTCCTCCACACATGCATTAGTTAATCCCATGAAAAAGTTCATTAGTAAGCCATTAAACATACTATTATTCTTTTTACCATACCCAAATAGTAAATAAAAAAGAAAATACCTCATTTGATACAACTTTTTAACATCCTTAGCCCAATTCTCCCTCACGTGATCGATATGAGTCTCCACATGACCTCAAATGCACCTCCCTGTACACCAGAGGTTACTGACTAGTGGTGTGGGTCCAATATGTATAATGGGGAGACTATATTATATGATATTGAATAATAAACATAGCTAAAACATGATAAATAAATCAATATAAATCAACTCCATATGATAAACATGCAAAAGGAAAACCAAACCAATATAATCAAACTATGCTATGTCATACTGAATGTCATACTAAATTTCATGATAAAAGTATTATAAGAAAAAATAAATAAAAGACAAAATAAAATTAAAGACTCCAAAAAATGGTCCCAAACCCCATTCTCAATCCCAAATCCAAGATCTGATCCCAAAAATCAAAGTTAACCAGTCACGCATAGGGTACCTTACCCTTTTCCAGACCCGTATCCATGAAGTCTTCCTAGGTACCAAACAATGGCCTAAATAGGGTGTGAGTAAAACATAGTAGATCACAACTAAAGGTGTATAAATATATCCAGTATGAGTAATAGTTCATGAAATAACATGTTATATAGAAGTATTAATTCATAAATTAAATAAAAAACATAAAATTAACCAACTGACCCTTGAGCTCAAAGTTGACACTTAGGGATAGCCAAACCTGCTTTAGCATGATGCTGAATGTATCTTTCCATACTCATTACCAAGTCCCAGTATACTCCCATTCCAAGGAACAATCTCACATTCACATCCGACCTAAGAAAGATTCCTATTCCAAGGGTGAATTTATAATTTTACATGATAATGGACTCTATGTGAAATCCCATACTAGAGACACTTATGTGTTTCTATGGTGCATTACCATGCCAAGGGAGAATTATACATCAATGGAACTAGTAAAAATTCCCATATTAAGTCCAATTACATGATCATAAGACATCATACCCTATGATAATTCCCATTCTAGGAAAGATTTTACATTTCAAATATCAAAGAAACAAGATCCACAACATACCAAGTTACCAAACATGAAAAATATGTTAGCATATGTCAATTTTTTTAATTCATTCTAATTAATAATTATCTTGAAAATTTCAATTAATGCCATAAATCCTTTAATATAATTACCATATTCATACCAATATGATAGTTCTCCTAAAAATTTTGACAATTTTGATTCATATTCTAATTATTCGAAATTATCATTTCATATGACAAGACAAGTATAGGTTTCCAATATAAAACCCTAGGGTGACAAAGTTCACAAGGTTTCAATCAAGAGATCAACCCAAAATTTAAAAATAAATTATGAGGACATCAATTTCACAAATTCCATGTTCCAACTAAAGGTCAAGGGTGGGAAAACCTATCAAGTATCCACAAGTCTAAGTCTCATTCTCCAATAGACCAAATATGGCCTGCGGGAGATCTAAGCATGAGGATTCATGAAATTATAGGGGATTCCAATCCATAAAGGCTACATGCATGATATTCCAATGTAATCAAACATGTTGAACATATTAGAAAACCAAAGAAGACCTTAGGGAGATGTTTCATACCACCTACCTCAAAAGAAAGAAGAAGAATTCAAGACCGAACATTTGAATCAATGTGAAAAAAATTATTCCATATATACAATAAAAAATCCAACACATCATTTATGAAAGAAGAATATCTAGAAAGAAAACATGATGAATTCAAAAATTCTGAGAAATACTTACCGATTCAAGATGTCTAGATAGAACCAAGGATCAAAGAACTAAGAGAACATTTTAGAGAATACAAAGAATCCATGGATAACTATTCAAGGTGATAAATCCAACATTAGGGTTGAATGAGAGGATTATAAATATCAAACTAGGGTTTTGGGGGAAGAAAAATACAATTCTACCCCTTGGTTTTTCTACTCAGAACAACACCACCTGCTAGCCTCTAGCTTCCACTAGTTGGCTAGTGATTCCAGGAAGCATGAATATGCCTCTGGGAATCCTATCATCTAACTGGTGTGATTCCTGTAGCTTTACTAGGCTACTTTCTAGTCCCTCAGCCAACCAATGTCACCACAATATCTCATTTTCTATATGCCACTGCTAGGCTTGTCTGCCTCCTCTGAGCCCCTGAGAACCTTCAAAGCATATTCCTAAACATTCAATAAGTCTCGTTTACAAAATTTAAAATGATCTAACTACAACTTAAATAGAGAAATCACCTGGTTAAAATATGAGGTATTATAGATATTGGTCAGTTTAACATCATAAAATAAAGAGGTTTCACATGTATTTTAACATCGTATGACATGGATGATGAAGGGATAATATCAATCATTATAATAAGGAAACCAATCAAAAGCCCCTAAGATAATGCGATTCATGATCAGTGTGAGAAATAAAGTAAAATCAGAAGCTACTCATGCCACACGAGAGTACAACATAGGATAGACAGGTTAAGGTTAGAATGATGTGTTAACCACTGAGAGAACCCATGAAAATGGGTAATCCATTTAGGCACGATTCTATAGGGATGGTTCACCTTGTTAACACACCAACATAAATGAGATTATAACAACAAGGGTATTAATACTCTAATTGAGTATAGGGGAGTGAAAAGAGGAAAATCATGACTTACAAAAGTATAATTAAAAAGGAGGAAATAAATATGTTGAGGATGACTGTTGACCAAATTTTAAACACAAATCCAATTCCTATATCATCAATAATAGAGGAAAAAAATGAGGGTCAACCAATAGACATGTATTTAAAACATGGGACCCATCATGTTGTTATTGATAATCTTCCAGGGCTTGTACCCTATATGAGATCCAAGCCTTTAGATCATTGTTCCATAACCTATTGGGAGTATTTTTGGAAAATAAATATTGATGTGAAAATTTAAACTCCAAGGAAAAAAAGTGTGAAGATGAAGGAAAAAGATATAGGATAGGTCCAAGAATCATGTGACAACACTGTCATGAATTAGAAACATAGATGGGATACACCAGTCCTAATGGAGTTTCAAAATCACAAAAGGCAAAGGAAATATTCTACTATTCCTTGGGGAGGACTAGGTTAGTCTGTGATGCTTTAGAGTTTAAATTCATTTAGAATAAACCAAAGAGATATTCTATTTACTGATATTGGGTGAAAAAAACCTGATGTGAATTAAAATCTTAATGATGGCATGAACATATCCTAGTGGTGAATACAGTTTAAGGTTATAATGCTTCGATTGAAGGTGAGGGGGTCTATATAGTACTGGGTTGAAAGAAGACCCGACATGAACTATAAAGTCCATTGATATTATAGACAAACTTAGGGGAAAATGTATAAAATTTAAGGTCATGGAACATGAACCAAGGTTCTTTGTTTACAGTTATAGAACTCAAAATAGGTATTTTTACTTTTAAGTTCATGCAACTACGATCAAGAGGCGAGACAACCTGCTAATTAAGGACTATCTATGGGGTGGATGCACATAATTTAAAGACACAATTCATTGAACATAGGTAAATTCCTTTTATGTATGTGTAACCAGGTCCTAAAATATAAAATTTTAACATCATACAATAAGAAATAGGTACTATATAGTTTAAATTCATACAATTAGGACTAAGGGAGAAAATGGAGAAAGATTAACTTTAAATTTTTCCTAGACCAATGGGTCTAATGAGAAAATACATGTTTTTTTTATATTTCTAGATGGTAGGTCCCACAATCCTTTTATCTTTTCCATATGTGCTATAACTTTTTTCCCAAGTTATAAACTGGGCCGAATTGGTGTGTGGAGGATTGAATTTTAATTAGGTCTCCCTTTATGGGTTTTTGGCATGACGAGACTTTGCGGATCTTAGCATGGGTGATTTAGAGATGTTAAACTCAAACTATTGAGGGATGGGGTTTAAGGCCAAATAGCTTTGACCTAGATATTTTTAGGGTTTAAGGATGAAAAAATTTGAACAAGGGTGAGAAAAACCAAACAAGAGGAGTGAGGAGAGATACTTGATGTGAATGAGAACTCAAAGATAGGGTAGATCATCTCACAAAAGAGTGCACACAATTTGAAATCCTGATACTTGAACCAAAGGTGAGGTTTCCTAGATAAAGAATTGGAAGGGATAAATATGATGTGAATTTAAGAGACCTAATACTAATATAATTATGTCTGGATGGGGGGATAACTCCGAGTTAAATGTCATGGAATTTGGATTGAGGAATTTCTAAGATTTAAGGTCGTACAACTTTAACTAGGGAAATCCCTAGTTTAAGGCCATATAACTTGGATTAGGGGATGAATTAGCTTATGTGGAACTAGGTGGGAATAAAGAACAACATATATTAGGGAGACCAATGATGATATGGATGAAATACACTAGGAATTATCACAATTTAATGTTGTGATTATTATATTGTCTTATTCTGAGTGTGACACTACCTTGACACACATGGGGGTGAAAGAAGCTCAATAAAGGGAATTAAAACCCTAATATGGAGTAGAGGAAGTTATAAACTTGTGTTTGGGCCCGTGATGTAAGATATGATCATCTCCATATATCATATGGAGTGGAAATCAAGCCAAATGTTGTTCTTGGGGAAATAAAATTCTGTATGGATATGAATCAAATATAGATGGGGAAAGGAAAGAATGGGTGATCTGGTGAACAAGAGGGTATAAAACATAATATGGATTGGTAAAAGTATCATTACTAGGAGAAACATGTGGAATGGACATAAATTCCATTGATGAGCCCAAAATGGGAGATCCTAACATCACTATGTATCCCATAAAATGTGAATCAATCCACATATAGTTTTTAAGGGTGGTGCGATAGTGATTAAAAAAATGGGGGACATCCTCTTAGAATAGGATCCAGAGTGTGACATAGTTTTAAGTTGTGTGATGGGGACTATTCCATGCAGTTTAACATCATATGGTAAGGACATTGAACATGGAATTTAACATTTTATGGTAAGGATGAGAGGGTTTGATAATGTTTAAGTTTAGGTAGCTTTGTTCAGAGGGGCATAGTAGTCCATGTGTCATGAATTTCAAAGAAACACCCAACATGAATAATAAGTCTTAATGTTATACAGAAAAACTCAATAGTGTGTGAACATACTTTATAGTCATGATGCTTAGTCCATAGGGGGGATGTGTAGTTTAAATTCATGATGCTAGGATTTATAGGGTCTCCCTACTTGTAAACATGACATGTATTGATCATGTTTGGAAATAATACACTAAAAAACATAATCCTACATGATTCATGATAGGTGTGAGAAACATATAGTAAAAGAAGATCAACCATGTCACATGAGAGCACATAATAAGGGTGAATGGGGAAAGGTCAAAATGTCAGATTGACCATTGAAAATAACCCCCAAAAAGGAAAATACATCTAGTTAAGACCCTATAATACCATAATATCCTCCAACATGCATAAGTGTATGAGGGGATAAAAACGAGGTAATTAAAATTACACCAGCACAAAGGAGGGTGGATGCAAAGAAATTCATAACTTAAATGATATGAATTAGAGGGGAGTGAAAAATGTATTGAGGATGAATTATGAACAAGTATGAAACATAGGTTCTACTATCACATCATCAATAGTAGAGAAAAAAATTAGGTTTGACTGCTGATCATGTCTTTAAAACATGATAGTTTTCATGTGACTGCTGAGAATCCTATGGGACGTGTTCTCTAGATGGAAGGAAGGCCTTTTGAGTGTTTCTCCATCACCACATGGGAATTTTTATAGACATTAAAGATGTTCAATATCCAAATCGAGGAAGGATTGAATTGTGAAGGTGAACTAAAAAGGATGTTCAGGTAGAGTTCAACCCTCATGATGTTACACCTATGGGCTTTGGGAACATCACGATGGTGTTTTAATACTAGAAAGGGTCAAACTCATATCCAAAGAGGAATGATAACTCGATTTTAGTTAATTATAGGGGACATAATAAAAGGTAATTGAACATAAATATAGGTAAATGGTTATATAAAAATGACTGAGCCTAGGATAAGGACTCCAGGTGTCACTACATATCCCATAAAATAAGAATCAATCCAGACATAATTCTAAGTGTAATGGTGCAGTCTGAGTCTGAAAACAATGAGAGGATATCCTTTTGGTGTATAAATAAATATATTTATATAATTTAAATGTTATACAAAAGTACATCAACTATATAGTTTAATGTCATGCATCTAGGACCAGAGTTGGTGTAGTTTCACATCATGCATCCATAATTTTGATCATGTAGTTTAAAATCATATTATGAGGATGATATGCCACACCATTTAAGGTCATGTATCCAGGACCATATTCAATGCATTTTAGGTTCGTGCGATGAGGATTGATTTTGAGTAGTTTAAATTTATATAGTATGGAATTGACTATGCAGTTTAATATCTTGAAGTATATATATAAGGGGCCATACAGTTTAAATTCATGTTTCAAGGACTATGAACATTCATTTTAATGTATTATGGTGAGGATGTGGGAATCATAATGTTTAATTTAATATGAAACAAATCATGGATATGTAGTTTAATGTCTTATAGTGAGGACATGCAGCTAGATTTGAATCTATGAAAATAAATTTCTAATAAACCTTTCATCAGTGGGAGGTGTGATAAAATATATATCCATAGTGATCAATTAATATGAACCATTGGAGTAAACCTTGAAAATAGTGAATGGGCCCTCCCATTTGGGATATAACTTTGGTGGGATCCTCTTGGTTAACATTAATTTTCTCAATTAAAACACCAAATCAATATGGAGGAAGAAGAAAAGACAAACCTTATTATTTAATGCTCAAGACACTAGGTTCTTATGGGACTTGAGGTTGTGTAGTTCTTAGAGCCTTTTTTTATTAAGGTATTTCAATTTTTCTAGATAGACATGGTAATTTTTTCCATTATCAACTAATCATAGATTGTCATATAGAGTGATGAAAGTAGAAACTTTATATGAATCACTACTTCTATTCCATATAACATGGAGTAAGGAGTCACTTTGGTGGAAGTCCAAGTCATTTTTCAATATTCCCACAAGTCATTAGAGATATTTTCAGAAAATATCTTATTTTTTTTGTCCACCATATTTCATAAAATATTTGATAGGGTTTTTTTAATGCCTCAATCAGTCCATTTGATGATTCATGGTAGTGGGGAGTTTGGTTGAATCATATCCTATACTTGGATTACAAATTCTCCAACTCAGTGACTCATATTATAGTACCATTGTTCATAATAATACTATGAGGGTACCCAAATTGATTAATGATGTTTTATTTAAAGAAATCAATCATGGAATGGGTCTTAACCTCCATAAGGGGAATATAATTGACCCACTTTAGGAAGAAATCAATGGAAATAATAATAAAACTGTATACCAGGATGATGGTGGTGGTTAGGGACCCATGACATCAATTCCCCATGTAGAGATAGTACAAGAGTACTTGGTGGTGTAGAGAAACTATATAGTATAATGCATGATGTTGGTGTGAATCTAGAATGAATAAAACTTCTCAGTGAATCCCATATATTCATGAACCATGGTGGGCAAAAAGTAACCCAATATTTAGATCTAACAGGAGAGATTCATTCCATTTTGATGAGATCCACTTGTACTGACATGTATCTCTTGTAAAACATGAAGTATTTTCTTTCCTTTAATGAAATGGATAAAGATACCATAAAAACTGTGTCTAAAGAGGATGTTCTCTAAATTGGGGCTTTCATATAGGAAGAAATTTTCTATACAATCTCACCCAGATTAGTTGGATGTTAGGGTTATGTATTGGAGGTAATCGATCAGAGGATTCATCTAGCTAGATTATTATTTTTTAATGGGTAAATTTGAGGGATATACCTAGTAAGAACTGGAATTAAGATGATTCACCTCATGGCTCTCCTCATAAAGGATGGTAGAAGTGATTACTTTTTTTATGTGATACAAGGATTACCAAATCATCCTGGTATATCTTATAGAGGGATGTGACTAATATTTCCAGGGTGTTTGGTAGGTCCTTATAGGATCACATGACATGAGTCAGCTTTGTGTTGGAAGGAAATAAAAAAATATTCTCATGAGTGCACTTTCGAAAAGGAGAAATCTCATGTTTTCTAAAAGTTTAGTCACCATTGATTAGCATACTAAGCATCTTAGATTCACCTTTCATGTGTAACCATGAAAATTCAATCTCAAAGGTCATATCAATATTTATAATGAGTGACTGGTACTCAGTATCATTATTTTTTCATCCATTTAAAATGAGGAATGAATATGATATTTAGGCCTTTAAGGGAGTGATGAAGACAACTCCAAGGATAACTATGTTGAGCTTAGGGTTGTTGAGGCTTCTCCCAATTAGGATTTGGGAGGACCCGTCAAAGTGAATATGCCAATATATAATTTCTTGACTAATAAAGAAAATAGATTCATCTAGGAAGTTCATATCCATGGTAAGATCTTATGAGGTAGGGAGTATTTCTTGGAAATCTTCCATCATTTTTCCCTTGATAGATTTCTAAATAATGGACCCGATTTCAATCTACTAAAGGATCACTACCCACCATGCCCTCCATCCAGTCAGTATAGGATGGTTGAGAATGCAATTTAGTGGTTTGATGTGGTAGATCAGTTGGAACTCATAATTTTATAAATAATAGAAAAAATTATGGGATTCAAATACCAAAGAAATGAATTTATTATTGACATGATGATATCTAGACTTGGTATTCGTAATTACATGAATAAGATAATATAGATCATTCTATTTTCCTTCGTTTTTCTTCTGGGATAGGAGGGCATCATGGGACCATTCTAAGGCGGTCACATAGAGGACCAGAGGTTTATCCTAGACATGAAACATCATAATTGGAGGATGAAATATATACTACTTGATTTCATAAAACATGGTATGAAAATTTTCATCACATTGATAGGAAAAAACTTTCTTCATCAGTATAGAAAGTGGCTTACATTTTTCTACAATATCAGTAAAAAAATTTCATATGTAATCCAAATGACCTTAGAGGCCTCATAAATCTCACAAATTGTATATAGGGGGAATTCCAATAATGCCCTTGATCTTATCTAGGTCAATCTCAATGACTATTTTAAAAAAACAAGTAACTTCCCATAGTTAAACTTGAATAAAAACTTTAAGGGGTTCATCTTTAGGTAGTGGACATAGAGAATGCTGAAAAATCTCTCAAGATCTTTGAGATACTCATATAATTGGAAGGATTTAACAACCAAATCATCCCCATATCACACTGTGACTATTTTAAAGAGTGTCTTAAATATATGATGCATAGAACACTGGTACGTTTCTCCGAATGTAAGAGGTTCCTACAGGTGTCATAAATATAGTGTCCTCTTGTTATTTGGGTTCTGTTTAGATTTGATTATACCTAGAGTATCCATACAGAAATTATAGGGACTAAAAATTAGTGTTTGTTTCAATTAGAAACTCTATAACTAATATGTAGAAGTCATCCTTCGAGAAACGGTGATTAAGGTCCCATAAGTCAATGAATACTTTGATCTATCCATTTTTCATCCAAAATTGAGACAATGTTATCCAACTACTTGGGGTACTAAAGTTCCCTAAAACAGTTTTACTTAATCAGTTTATCAAATATGGACTTTAACATGGCACAATGGGATGGATTCTTATTTATGATTGCCTATTTTAATCCATAGTGGTTAATGAGTAAGATAAGATGGTGGATGATGACATGAGGATCAATCCCTGACATCTCCTTATAGTTCCAGGAAAATACCTCATGGTGCTATTTCAAGATTTCAATATACTTATCTTTTTCATTGAGAGACATGACAACTATAATCAATGTTATCCTTATGTCTTCCTTAGTAATTATGTTCACCTGTATCATTTCATTGATGGTAGTTGAAACTCATTATTCCAAGGTGGGAGGGGATTCATCAAAATACTATTTATCTGAAGCATGTGGATTGAATAGAGGAGATTGATATATGGGAATATGAGGCTACAAGATGGATTAATCTTCCTATATAGGTAAAGACTCCTCAAAAATAAATTCATGCACTTTTGGTTCCATGGATACCATTCTCACAAAGGCCAAGGATCCTATCCCATGAGGTATTCACCGATGGGATCTACCTATTATGTTAAATAAATATGGCTTATTTGACTACCAATGGTCCAACCATACTCTTTAGTAGACATGATAGAGATTCCAATCATCATCCATAGGTTAGATCTTCCAATATGCATTGGGAGTGGGATTTTTTTGTGATTTATAGGCACCTATCCTTCATAGGAGAAAAATATGATCCAAGTTAACCCATTTTTCTTAGGCATGGTAAAATGGTTCCCAAGATTTGGGGTTGTTTCTTCTAGATAATATATTATGAGGATGAAAATACTCTTCAAGTCCTCCTAGGGATCTTTTGATGTAGGTGTTAAGCCATAGAGAGTATTTAAAAATTTGGTTCCTCTAACTTGGGGCTGCTTTTCCTCTTTTTTTTAAATACTTAGCATCAAGCTAGAGAGATTCACATAAGTCAAAGTGATAATCATCACTATGAATCACTCTTACTCAACCATTGAGGGATAATATAAGGCACTAGTGATAAGATGAGGGGATGACAACATGAAACTGGATTCAGGGCCTTCCCAGTAAGTCATTGAAAGTGGTGTCCCATTAGACAAACATGAATTTAGTATTTGATACCAAATATCTAAAATAGGTCTTCAAATAGATCTTGTTGGGAATCTTATGTTTTCTCTTTTCATATCCTTGAATTTTTTGTTTGGTCAAGGTTAGATCAGTCTCTATGTAATTTAACTTTTAGAGAATTCAAGTTAGGATAAGATTAATCCTAGATCCAACTCCCACCAAACACCTATGGATGTCCATTCCATTGAAATTTCATAAGATATAAAGTGGGAATATGTTCCCTGGGATAGTTTCACATTCATCTTCACCTGAGAATGAGATGATGACCTAACAATATTTGTGCCCAATTTCTTATTCATAGTTGACTTTTGTAGCAACCACTTTAGTCTCAAACTCTAGTGGGATATTTAGCACCTTAATGAGGGATTTGAGAAGATTATTTAATAGGTAGAGTGCATCAAAAATAATTATTCAGTCTAGAATTCTATTGGAGTTCTTGAGCACATCATACTTCTAATACATGGTCATGTTCCCCCTAATATATTTCTCCTTGATAGGAATCTTAGAAGGTCTAACTGGTTGTGGTGATGGTTCTTAACTGGTTACAAAAAAAATCCAATATTCTCAGTTGGAATATTGTGGATGATCTAGATGATTAACTAATTTAATGGGCCAAAAAGTTTCATTGGAATATGTATATATTGAATACTTCTCTTACTGAGTATATATAAATGCCTATTTTTTGGTTTTCGCATCATAGATGAAATTTTTAGAGGTGGTTCCCTAGGTATTGTGCTAGCCTAAGGGATGTTTTCCCTTTCCATGAGAGTGTTGATGAGGGCTTGTGGGAGATGAGTGACATGATTCATCTTTGATCTCCACACAATGATACTCTAACCCGATGACATTGACAAAGGCACCCTTCTACTCTTATTTGGATGATTCATCTTGAATTTTATGGGTAACATAACTTCCTCCTAATGTAAGAGATATAAATTCCACGAGATTTCACATCATCTTTGTCATTAGAAAAGGATCCTGATTGTCCTTATGATGCCAACCCTGATTATTTTGAGTCTTAGAGGGCTTTGAGGCTGATAATGGAGTCATAGAAGATATGATAGATGGGGGGGGGGGGTGTTACTAACTAGTTTATCTATGCATAGATGATCCCATGGGTTCAATTGATTGACTTTCGAGCTATAAAATAATCAGAATTTCGAGACCCTCTATTAGTGACCTTTTATCATTCCATGTAATCCTTATCATCATTGGAGATGATGGAGAAGCATGTGACATGTGATGGAGGGTTATCTAGTTCAACTGAACCATGGTCCACCATTTCCCAGACCTAATATTGAAATAAAACACTCTTTGATAGCATGTCTAATGAACTCATGGTGGGATAAATATTTGTGACAGTTCTTCAACTCAGCCTCTTATGAATTATTGATAATACAGAGCCTGATAAAGTTATTATACATGAAAAAAATTAAGAATCTAGGGACTTGTTCATAATTTATGTAGTAAACCATATTATTCTGATAAAAAAGGGTATGACTTCTCATCCTTGAAGGGGGGGCTATGAAAAATTCTCTATGTGAGTTTGTGCCTGATGGGGCTTGTTCTATGGGGTTTCCTAGAGCTATATATATATATATATATTAGGGGGATGGGGTTTGTATAATGGAATCAATTTCTATACTTTTAAGCTTTTGTATCTTAGAGGGAGGTAATGAGTGATACTGCAACTATCCTCCTTAAAGTGTTGAGCTCTGTCCATGAATTTATGGAATCTTCCTAGATTTTTCATGGATATTTGGGTTGAGGCTAGCTCATCCAGAACATTCAACATGCATATCCCCAACAATTATTTTTAGAAAAGTCGATTATTGAGGGATTATGACAATTACTTCAACTGGGAAATGAAGTTAGAAATAATATATGTTAAAACCTTTAAAATTTTATTGAAATGTGAGGAATATACATTTTGGTTTCATTCTTTCAGATTCCAAGCTTTCGTTTCTCTCACGAAGAAAGCTCTAACTCTTCTATCTTTGATCTAGTGGCCTCAAATCTCTCTATTATTTGATTTGGTGGCCTATAATCTATTTTAGTTGGCATCCACCATCATCTTCCACTATCACCCATTATTAGATGCCACTTTCACTATGTTTTGACCTTCTTACTACTGGTTTCTCCTTCTCAATCACCCCCTTATGATATCAATATATGGTTTGTGTTTATTGTTTCTATTTTATATGAATCCAAGGTATTTTAATTTTTATTTGAAGTTCCAATTTTCCATCAATGTTTCCTTTAATTCACTATTTTTATTTTCAGTTCCAATTAACACACATATAAGGTATTTATTAATTGATAAATTATTGTTTTCAGATTAAGGTTTTTTTAAATGATTATTCGATGAATTGGTGTTATAAATAATGTTAGTTTAATATTTAATATATGTATAAGTTATGTTTTTTTGTACATTTTGAATGTGTTTTTTGAAGATATATTAGATTTTAGATTTTGAATATGGTGTACTGATAATTTATATTTATATGATCATGATGATTTCATGATGATTTGTGATTGTTTATAAAAAATTATAATCAAATATGTTGAAATTTATACTTTTTTTATAAAATATGTTATCTTTCTTTTATTTTTTAAAAAATTAATGTTATTTTTTATTTTTATTTATAAAATTAAATTTGAAATTAAATTTCAAAATATAATAACTTATTTTCAATTATTTATATTTATTATAGATAATAGTGAATAAAAGTTTAATTAGTGAAATGTGAACAAGTGATGAATGTGAGGAGGGTGTTGATGGTTTTTTTTAGAATTTTCTAAATGAAATGTCCCAGACAAAAAACTATTTTATTTGGTGGCCTATAATCTATTTTACTTGGAATCCACCATCATTTCCACTATCACCCATTATTATATTCCACTTTCACTATGTTTGCACCTTCTTACTGCTAGTTTCTCCTTCTTAATCACCCCTTATGATATCAATATATGGGTTGTGTTTATTGTTTCTAATTTATATGAATCCAAGGTATTTTAATTTTTATTTGAAGTTCCAATTTTCCATTAAAGTTTCCTTCACTTCACTATTTTTATTTTCAGTTCCAATTAACAAACATATAAGGTATTTTTGAATTGATGAATTGTCATTTTCAGATTAAGGTTTATTTAAATGATTATTTGATGAATTGGTGTTATAAATAATGTTAGTTTACTATTTAATAAAGGTCTAAGTTATGTTTTTTTCTACATTTTGAATGTGTTTCTTGAAGATATATTGGATTTTAGAGTTTGAATATGGTGTACTGATAATTTATATTTAGATGATCATGATGATTTCATGATGATTTGTGGTTGTTTATGAAAAATTATAATTAAATATGGTGAAATTTATACTTTTTTTTATCAAATATGTTATCTTTATTTTATTTTTTAAAAATTTATGGTATTTTTTATGGTTATTTATAAAATTAAATTTGAAATTGAATTTCAAAATATAATAACTTATTTTAAATTATTTATATTTAGTATAGATAATAATAAATCAAAGTTGAATTATTGAAATGTGAACAAGTGATTAATGTGATGAGGGCGTTGATGGTTTTTTAGATTTTTCTAAATGAAATGTTCCAGACAACAACCTATTTTTTCTATGTTTGAAATGTTTAAATATGAAGAAGCTAAAAGGAAGATAAATCAAAGATCATTTAATTTGTTATTGTCTTAATCCAAGTTTTATCCCTTGTATTTAGAATGGGGAAACTAGGTAGAATTCTTCTTTTATTGATGATGATGATTTTTAAGATGATAAGTCTGATCAAATTTAAGAAATTATTTGTGATACTGAAGTAGAGGCAATTGGGAAAGAACTAATAATTAAGCATCTATATGGTGATACCGAAAAACCATTATATCCATTTTTCATGGAATTTATGGTTTTATCAATGGTGTTAAGATTGATTAACTTGAATGTAAAAAATGGATGGTGTGAAAAGAGTTTTTTTACAGTTTCTATAACTATTTAAAGACATGCTTTCTAAAGACAATGATTTTCCAGATTCACATTATAATATGAAGAAAATATTATACATAATGGATTTGGGGTACATGTAGATACATGATAATCCAAATGACTATGTGTTATATATAAAGGAATAAGAATGTCTATATGAGTGTCCTAAATATAGGAAATCACTGTATAAGTTGAAAGAAAAATCACAAGATTATTTAGAATTTATAGGGACTCCGACCAAGGTAATTTGGTATCTTACTATAATTACTTGTTTGAAATTTATATATATGAGAATACATGTGATGTAAAATTATTTCAACCAATTTATTTTCCATAGTGGAATAAAATTGATCAAATATTTCTTATATTTATAAATGAAGTTAGAAATATCATAATTGGAATTTTCATAGATAGAATGAATCCATATCAAAGTTTTAGTAGTAAACATTGTACATGGCCTATTTTATTGGTAATTTACAACTTATTTCCTGAATTTTGTATGAATAAAAAATATATCATGTCAATTTTAATGATTTCTGGACCAAAATAGCCTGGAAATAATATTAATGTTTTATTTTCACCATTAATTGATGGTTTGAAAATTTTATGGGAGGAAGGTACTAGAGTGTATGATTTTTATAAAATATAACATTTTAAACTACAAGTAATGATTTTATTCACTATAAATAGCTTTCCAGCATATGAAAAACTTTTTATATATAGTGTTAATGGGTATAAAGCTTGTCCAATTTTTGAACAAAAAACTTCATATTATCAATTGAAATATGGGAGAAAAATAGTATAGATGGATCAAAAGAGTTTTTTTATATAGATCACTCTTATAAAAGAATAAAAAAGGCATTCAAAAACTCATAATAATTTGAGGGTGAAAAACATTGATGTCACATTTAGAAAGACACAAAAACATGGTAATGATAGAAATATTTGGAAGAAATGATCAATATTTTTTGAGATACCATATTGGAGATTACATGAAGTCAAACATAACATTTATATCATGCATGAGTATAAGAATATTTAATATAGTTTGATTGAAACATTTTTAGATATTAAAGGAAAGACTAAAGATGGGTTGAATGTAATATTAGGATTACTCTCAGTGGGAATATGTTTATAGTTAGCTACCACTACTAATGGAAGATGAACATGCATGAATATGTCTATTCATACATTATCCAAGAGGTAAAAAACTAATATTTTTACCATGTCTCCATGGTATCAAAGTTCCATAGGGTTATTCTTAAAATGTAAAAAAGTTTTTGTTACTAAAATATTTGAAGTTGATTGGCATGAAATCTCATGATGATCACATCATGATAAAACAACTCCTACCTATTGCATTGCGTGGAATAGTACACATCCATTTTAGAATGACTATCATAAAGGTGTGATATTTTTTTCAATTCAAATTTTAACAAAGTGATTGATCTGAATTAATTGAACAATTTGGGGAACAATGTGATTCTATACTTTATCAACTAGAAATGTATTTTCTTTCATCTTTTTTTGATATCATGGTATATTTAGTGGTTCATTTAGTGTGAGAAATAAGGATTTTTGGACTTGTATATCTATGTTGGATGTATCCTTTTTAAAGGTATATAAATATATTGAAGGGACATGTTAAAAATACATATCAAACCGAAGCCTCCATCTTTGAGAAGTATATTTTTGGGGAGGTTATAGAGTTTTGTAAAATCTATTTTTCTGTAGTGGATCACATTGGTTTGCCTATATCTTTCCATGAATGAGTCAATTATGGGGGAAATGGGATAAATGGATTGAAAGTAAAACCATTAAATGGTGAATAGATAAATAAGGCACATTTATACATATTCAGTAACATATATGATGTTAATCCATATATAACATTGCATATTAAGGTGTTAATGAAATGTTATTCAAAGAAAAGAGATATATGGATTTTGAATGAGAATAAAAAACGTTTTTTCCTGTGGTTTAAAGAGTTTGTGCATGGTAGATTAGAAGCATAGTAAACATTGAGATGGTTAGTGGGAGACCGAAGTTTAAATTTGGTAACATGGTCCATGTATGACATTAATCAATATATGTTTCATATGAAATATTAGGACAACAGAAGTATAGTTAAGAATAACAGTGTATTGGTGTTTATAGAAGTAATGCATTTTTTGAGTTCCAATGAAAAAAATATAATCTTTTCATCACGTGAATATTATAGATTCATTGAATAAATATGAGAGGTTAATTAAATTAAATTTTGATTTCTTGTTTTTAACTACAAAGGAGTTATCAGTAAAAACAATTTCAAACATGATGAATTCATAAAGACACTAGTTAATCTGAATATATTGGAATACATAGCTAATAATTTCATCATATAAACACATGATTTTTTTCTATATTATTGATCCATAAAATATGTAGAGGTTTATCATTTTGTAAGAAAAAAAACAGTATGCTGGGGATGAAAAACTTGACGATGATGATAATTTTTGTGAGATCCCTACTTTAATGTAAATATTAATAGAGAATACTGATGACCATGTCATATAATTGGTTTGTGATATATGAAATGGTCACGAGGATGGAATATGGGAAAATAATCCTTTATCAATTTCCTAACATTATAGGCAATATATAATTATTTCTTGTTTACTTTTTTAAATTTCATAAAAAGTAAGATATATTTGTTTTGTTTTTTTACTTATAACACACATTATAATTAATATTCTAAATTGTTTTTCAGATTAGTTTAGTTTAGTTTATATTATTTTTTAATCATTCAAATTTATATGTAACTGTTTGATTTGTATCAATTTTTACTTATGATTCGATTTCTTTTATCTTTATCATTGTATGTTTCATAAATATTGTCCATATTATTTTAACATTGTTAACTACTAACAAATAAGATAAAGAATATTGTTAGTATTATTTTTAACATTTTTTAACTAATTTAAAAAATATGATAAAAAGTATTATTTTGTATTTTTGTTTGTTTGTATCATTTTGAAATTGTTATTCAAATTTTTATGTGACAATGTTATTTTTTCCTTTGTTTATATTATCTCATCTCTAATTAACATTGGTAGCATTTTAGTTAACTATTTTAACAAATATGAATAAAAATATGTTTAGTTTAGTTTACTTTTTGTTGGATAATTTTTCATTTTTTATTTAATAGTTTGATTTGTATATTTATATACTAATTGTTCATTACTTTGATTTATAGGATAATGTAAAATAAAACATTGGAGTCACCTCAAGCTTATAGGGAGATCTTTCCACATCCTTATGTTAAGGATCCTCCCCATACCTTTTCAAAAGATCCATCTACTTCCATATGGGATGAGAAGAATCCAATGTTGGTAAACGCAGAAGCACACATTTACCAAAATTATCACTTTCCCATAGTCAGGGATAGAGGATACCAATTGATTTTGATGAAAATGATAATCTTAAGGGCCCATATACATATAAATTTAATACTTTTGGTGCCTTGAAATATCGAGCCAAAATTAGTATTCTGACTTGTGATTGGAGAATTTTTAATAAAGAGACATTATATTAATCATGGGAGACAATTTTTGTAAGCTCATTTTTTATTATTTTACTTATCATGAAATGTTTTTATTAATATAAGTTTTTTCCAATATTATGAGATAAAATATGATATACCTATAACTAGAGGAGTTGGGAAGAGATATTTATATATGGATGCTAGGATATGGAGGTATTTTAAATCAAAACTCAGATCAGATTTCATTTTTGGGGAAAAAATGAAAATCCATGTGATATATATCCTTTCCTCGATAAAGATACATGGAAGTAGTTTGTTGAGATTATACAACAAGAATCATTTTTGGTAAGTGCAATATTATATTTTAAAATTTTTTAATATATTAATGATTATATTAACAATTTATTTATTCTTAATTTATATAAATTAAAGAGATCTCATCAGGTTATCCAATCTAAAAATGTACAACCTCATACCTTATCTCATGAAGGGTTTACATTATTGGAATTACAAATAATGGATGAAAAAAATTCAAAAAATGAGAGATGAATATTTAGGATCCTTAGAGGTTGGCCCTCATTCCCTTCCATCTATACATGAAAAATAGAAGAGGACCCAAATGAGAAAAAAGGGTAATATCTTATATAAGAGTTAAGGGCTATAAATGAGACGATTGTAAGAATTTATTTATGTTATTTAATTTAATTAAAATCTTTATATATTTTGATCCAATAAGTAATATTTCAAATATTATGTACATAAGTCCCTTGAATAGAAGATAACATAGGGTCCCTTCATACTAGAGGGTAGGAATGATATTTTAGATGCTATATTGAGAAATCCAAAACACCTAGGTCATGTACAAGGATATGCGATGGGTGTATTGATAAAAAAGTGTCTAGTAATAAAGAGATTATTAAAGTGAGTATTTATATAAAAGGAAAATATAATATTTAGTATCTAAAGTTTATGATATGTGTGAGATTATGGAGTATAAAATCATAGGTTTGTTATAATCAATGTTTTCATACATGAAAAAACATTTTAAAGTTGTAGATCCCACCCCTCCACCTCTTCTTGTAGATCCCATTACATTTCCACCCTATGATATCTCTCCTTCACCTCCTATTACTTATCCAAATCCTACACCTTATCCTGTATAAATTCCCATATATTGTGATTTATTTGTTTAATATCCAAAATTATATATTTTTTCATATGGTATTATATATTATATTAGGTAAACTATTCATCATCAATAGATAGATACATACCATCTTTGGTTCACTATATAGGATATTATAGATAGATTGGAAAGATTACTATTTCATATATATGAGGTCACTATAGTTGAAAAAAGTATCGACCATTTTTTATTTTGTCCATCTAGACTAGTCCAAAAAAATTACCATTTAGGTATGTATATATTATATCATTTATTTCATATTTGTGTTGGATTTATTTTAAGATTTTAAAATTTATATATTTATCTAGTTTTTTTACCAAAATAATTTAAAGGCAAAGAAATAATATATAAAATATACAAGTAAAATCCTATATAAATTAATATACTACTTCTTTCGGACTTGAAAAACTATAATGATATTCATATTTTTTGTTGGAATTTTATGATCTTCCAATGGATGCTGCTATTTGTGGGTGTGAACTAAAAGTAATGATTTTAAAGATAGATATCAAAGAGCTTATAACTGAATATTTGTTGGGCATCAATGTGATGAAATTATTTTTCATGTAAGTTGATTACCATACATCTTTTAATTATTTTAATTTATTTAATCTCAATACTTTTATTTTTTTGGTATTATGTTTCTTTATAAATTTTGTATTAAGTATGACACGAAATCAATGTATGGATTTTTGGACCCACATTTTATTTCACCAATAGAGTTGATAATGAAATATGATAAAAGAAAAATATATATTTCTAAAATATTTTAAAATAATGAAATTAAGTGTTGGATGATTCCTTATCTTGAAGGGAATGGAACATATATTTCTTAAAGTGTTGTTTCTCTTAACTGATTAACCACTGATATTATATTTTTATATATTAGTGGTCATTGGATGTTGTGTGTTTTTTGTCCAAGTGAAGAGATATCTTATTAGTTATGATCAATACATGGTAAAATACGAGAATTTTTTACTTGTATATTAAAATGACATATAATTTTATTTCATACATATATTTTTCAAATAGGAAATGAGATTATTTTAGAGAGACAATATGAAAGAGGAGCGGATGTATCAAATATTTAAAATCAAAGATGTCTTCTTGTTTATAATTACTAAATTTTGTATGCAAGTACATAAAATATTATTTTTAATTGAATAATTATTTTGAAATAGAACTTTCATCATCAAATATGAATAAAGGAATGTGGATATTATGCTCTTAGAATTATGTTTGAAATTATTTCAACTAGGGAGTTTCAAAATTACACAAGGTTATATTTTATTATAAGATTTACTTTAATATATATTATAATTATATTGAGAATAAATATTAAATGATTTGTTTTTAATTGGAATCTTTTTGATGTCCCTCACACTTATACTAAACAAGATATAAATCACTTACAAAGAGAATGAGCAGAATATTTCATTGGTTTTATTGGATTTTATTTTATTTTTAATATATATTGTAAAGTTTGAAACTAAAATTGAAATGTATAAATGATTTGAATCTATGTTTCTATTTTTTGTTTTTTTATGCTACAGATTTATGCTATTTTCCAGGATACTTGTGCTACTGTTTTTTATTTTTAGTGTTACTATTGTACTTTTAGGCATATATATTGTAATTAAATTAAAAAAAATTCATTTTTCTAATAAATTATTTTATAAATTACATGAAAATTTATATATATTTATTTATAATTATGGTTATATAAAAAAATATGTGATAAATCAACCAAGATCTATAATTATAGTGAGGTATCTATATTGGTTTTTAAATGACCAATGTAAAAAACAATTTATAACATTGGTTTAAAATAAACGAGGTGGAAAAAATATTTACAGAATCAAATTTAACAATTCACCAAGGTAAATGACATTAAAAACCCAATAAAACCAACATGTAAAAACCTTTTTTTTCACCAATGTTTCTTGCATTTGGAGAGGTCAGTGATGCTCATCTTGTATAGGGTAAAACTAAATTGTTAGAGAACATATAAATAGAAATCCATATAGATCGTGATGGATGTATATACCAAATGAAGTAAGGGTATTCCAGAGTATATATAAATCATCAAATCTTGGCTGTCTTCTACTTCTCTGATTTTCCCAACATCAGAACACACTGAGAGGAAAAAAAGAATGGTGTTACTCTGGGTTACCCATACCATTGAAGGAGACGAAGCTTGAGTTTATAAAATTTGAGGTTGGGGGAACATGTTCCACCCATGCTGGGTATGGATTCATTTTAGGTTTCAATCAAGTTGACTATATATCTATAGATTCTAGGTGAGCAGTGAGAGTATTGATCAGTTCATCAGGAGGGGCATTGACATGCATCTTCCCCCTAACTTGTTGAATGAATCATGATGCAGATTATCAATGATGAAAGAATGGGAAATCATGTTGATCCACCTAAGAGGGATCCATGTAAAGTAATGGTCTATGTCTCAGGTTGGTGGAACCACCGACTTTAGACTTGGTGTGATGTGTAGAACCACTTGCTTCAACCCTAAATTATTGAACAAGGACTATATATTTTCATATTTTCAGAGGGATCGTGATGTATTCATCTTGATAATCCCATTTCTAAGGTAAATATACTCAAAGGATCTCAAAATTAAGATGATTTTCGATCTCAAGATCCTAGAGAAAAGTAATGTTCCTGTAATTCTCTTCTATTTCCTAGGCATATTCAGGAGTACTAGAATATTTAACCAATCCTTTGCCTTTATCAAGTATATTGTGAATAGTATTCAGAAGTGGAACCTCATTAGGACTTTTTAACCCCATGTTATATCTTTTTTAATGAGTTTAGAAATCAATCATAGGTTTCATAGATCATTTTTTATCTTGTTAGTGAACATCTTCCTTACATGCCTCAACACTAATATTATAATCCTAGTCACAAGGGGATCAAAAGTGATGAAATTAACCATGAAAGTTTTCAATAGTGGAGAGTTTATAATATCATATGGTAGAAAATATTGATGGACCTACCATTTTTTTAGGGTAGGACTGAATTACAGAGCGATATACTACCCCAACCTTTTATTTTCATGTGGGGAGTCGTCTCTTCAATAATCCAATATAGTACTGTAAGGATTTTAGTATGGGAACACTAGAAGATTTGGCAGTATCCATATGAGTCAGAATTATGAACTACAATAAATTTAGTGATGTTAGACTTTTGAATTTTTATTTTAGGGAATTATGGTGATTAAAGGGCCCTGGTTTGGTCGACTGATGGCTCTGAAAGAAGTGGAATGTCATCCATAGATTCTACTAGAGGGATGCAGTGTGATTTTTAGTGAGAATACTTTTAATGGTTACTGATGTTTAGGTTTACAGGTGGTAAAAAAACTGGTAATTGGTCAGTAGACAAGATTTCCCATGTAATTTCATCATTCTTCTCTTGATGAGGAGGGTATTATTACTCTAGATCACCCCAAACTTCTATATGATATTGGTGAGAATCTAGAGGTGTACGTGATGTAAACCTACCCTTCTTTTGGTCTTTTGATTAGAGAGGCATCATCAGAGACAACATTACTTTGAATGATGAGGTATCCTTCAGAGGTTACACAAGCATAAACATCATATCCATATAAGATTAAGATTATGTGGCCTCTTGTTGGTGAGGGGTTTCATCAAGAACCCATGACTTTATTTAATGTTATTCTTCCTCAGAGGGTTCCAAACCAGACCCCAATGTCTCCTAAAAATCTTGTGTAGAACTGGATAAATATACATGAATGACAATAGATATAGATATATATCTATTACTTAAAAGGAATCTAGGATATCCAAAAAATACAGGTATTTTTGGTGGGAACTTGGGACCTTATGGACCTCAATTTTTGGAATGGACATCCTAAACTGGCAGGTTCCTACCCTTGTCTATACCATAAAAGGTAGAAACCTCTTACATGAATCATCCAAGGTTTCTTATTCTAGAATATTGCAAGTTACCTATTATTGGTTCACTTTTAATGTGTCTGGTACCAATATTGGAGTTCCCCAAGCATGAGTTTCTGCGAGTCATTGGGATATTTATAATGATCATTATTGTTTTCATCACAGGGGGGACCTCTACGAAAGTGGGTAACCACTCTACTACGGGGAGGACCTTTAGGGTGATAAAATTCTTCAACAAAAGGTGGAATTATATGATGGTTAGTAGATTCACCATTAAGTAGGAGAGTTTACCTAGCATGCATCATGGGTGGCCAGGGTCTTAATAGTAATACCAGTTTTTAAAAAACATCCTCTTGCATAATGGTGAGGATAAAATTGGATGCATTGACGATGGTAGGGGACATATGATCTATTGGAGTGATGAATCATGGTGAAGGATTAATAGAATAAACCCCTTGTGGGAACTATATAGTTTAGATTAGGTTAGCTAAATTATAGATAGGATTGACCTATTCTGATATAGGTTAGTGTTCCCTGTATTGTTGGAAATGTTGGGTGGTGGGAGCCCTCTTTGGATACTCTCGGGTGGAAGCTTTGGATGGCACATATTGGACGTCCCCTACCTCCTTGACATAGGGGAAGGTTCCATTGGTTCATTCTAGTTAAATACTAACATAGAGGTGGACATAGTTAATGGGGGAAACGTTTCCCCTATGAGACTTATGTTGATAGCACTAGCATGCTTTCGTGGCTTCCAGGTCCTTTTGATCCATTTCCTGAGTGTGAATGAATTTTTCTTTCTCATAATGAAAGAAAATGGAATTGATGAACCTCCAATGTATATTATTTTATGGGGAGATGGGGATAGGACACCCAAAAGACATTAGATAGGTAGTTTTCACCTCTTGGTCATTGGTATGTGGGATTGATGAATGAGTGGTCCTCAAACCTCGATACTTATTGTTAGAAGTTGTGTCGGTTCACTGAGAATGATTGGTGGTTAATAAACATTTGAATCCATCCATAAGTACACACATGATTATGTAGATGTACAAATTTTCCATCATCAATTATTTATGACTATTGTGAAGTCTAACATTACTTTTCCTATCATTGCTGAAGGACAAGGGATTCAAAAAAGGTTCTCTATTCTATTTTCTGACACTTTCTACTGGTACCGCCACTCTCACATCATCAAACTACACCTTATATAGTAACGATCATATTGAAACCACATTATCTATTTCCAAAAGTGGTCATCATGTCACTAGTGGAATTGATGGGGTCAAATCCTTTATTATAATGGGATGATGGGATATAAACCCTTCCATTCATGGATTTCTCCATAGTGTGTATTTCCTAGTATTGGTCTCCGTCATTGATTTAATACATACTCATGAATCCCATTATTTGTTCAATATTCAAGTGGAAACTTGTTAATTATATCACCGGATACCTTAGTAGGGTGAATATTTATATTGGAGCAGTTGAGTCTTCAGGAACCGTGAAATAATGATGGGTATGTTGGGAATCTGTAACTATATTCATCAAGATAGGACATGAGAGAATCCTATGTTTTAACATATGTTATCTTAGGTTCAGGACCCAATACATCATGTGGTAATCCCATAAGGTAACTTATTTTAATCATATAAGTAATCCTAGACTATTTTACAAAGGAAACCATGACTTTTCACCTAAGGAAACTCATGCCAATTTCACGAGTAATCCTATTCTCCTCACATAAGGAAACTTATGCTCATCACCTAAGTCATCTCTAGATTATCACTAGAGCCATCCTATACTCATCACACAAGGAATCATATGATTGTCACATAGGAAATGGTTAGAATCATAGTCTCATTACCTATGGGGAGAATAAATAGTTACCATTCTCATCACAAAGGATTCTTATTATTGTCACATATTTCATTTTATGCTTGTAATAAAAGGAAAGAATCTTAGTATCTTCATACAAGGGAAGGGTGAAGATATCCCATGATTTTTATATAAGATTCTTATGTTCATCACATAAGGAATATTTGGTTTTCACCTAAGGTTCCCTAGGATCACCACTTAGGGCTAGTTTTTTGATGCATTAGGTGGGGGTTGTCCTAGTATCATCACATAGTTCCTCTTGGTCTTGTCATACAATACAGGTATCCACATACACTCATCATATAATGAAGGTTCATGGTTTAAAATCTAGTGGGGGTGTTTTTACACATGCTCATCATGTATGGATGGTTAACAGGTTAATGTCTAGTGAATATGAATCCACATACACAAATCATGCAAGGGAATACAAATATTTAACATCTAGATGAGGATTCATTAAAATTTAGAGTTATATGGAGACTTATGAAAAATTAGGGAGAGGTTTAGTATACTATAGGAATATGATTAGGATTCAGATGTACCATTTCCCAATGGGAAGATAGAATGGTGGTTATTTCGGGATTGAACCTTAAAGATCCATTCAATGTATCTTGTTAGAAAACAAGACTAAAAAACCACACAGTTAAAGGTTAACATTTTAAGTTTGTGAAATAGGATCATACCATGTAGTTTAACATCATGCGGTAAGTAATCTTATGTCACTAAAGAGCAAAAAAAGTAATTTTGTGTGTATTATTCTTTAGACTACCTAGATTCCATTAGGAAGTAACAAGGATATGCACGGGGCTTATGCATGTGTCATACAATGGAGACATGGACAAGAGAGTGGACCATGGTGGTTTACCTTGATAAATATATGATTGGGGATTAACCTAATATGAGCCTCATGATGTTTCTTGGTAACAAGGAGAGAATTAGTGAGCCATACACATATGTTGTGCTACTCATCATGTACTGAGGAGAAACATGCATGGATGCTTACCATACCATGCTTGATGTGAAGGATCTAGGGATAAGAGTACCTATGCTCTAGGGAAAAAGTCAAGGATACCACCCAACCCATTCTTGGAATAAATAGATTGAGTACAAGAGCCCATGAATCGGTTGTGCATACATAATTTTAATGAGTGATCATAGATTGGGAAATTTCTAGTCCCATGTGAACTCAGATTTTTTGAAACTATGTTTGGTGAAAGTAGGAATCAAATTGTGGTTCATGATGCATGGTTCATGAAAGTAAATGGTCATGTGAAGCCTATTGTTTCCTTCTATAAATGGGGATGAGCTTTTTTGTTTAAGGTTCAAACATTCCAATCAGTTTCTAACGGGTTTTTTCGTAGAACCGGAAACATCAAATGATTCTATATCCATTTGGACCTACTTTCCAAAGGTAGGTGCTCATTAGTTATGGACCATTGAGGCTTAAGAATTTTCATTGGTTGAGAGGATGGGAGGTCAGACTCATCGTACCTTTTTGAGGGGAATTATTGTCTACTTCGGGACTCTCTTTATAGATTTAAGTTATGTTCATGAATCCTTATTAAATTACCAAGTATGAAAATGAGCTTTCCTTTAGATCTGACAATCAATGATTAGTATGTAGGAGATTTAAAGAATATTTTATATGTATTTGAGGTTCTTCATCGACAGAGAATCATCTGTATTTGTTTATAGATTCTTAGTCAATGGTATCCTTTGACACATTATATATAAATATCTTGGTCATTATGATAACCATACTGGTTTTAAAGCCACTCAGCGGGGCACTTGAAGTTTATTTTCATTCAGAAGGACATGGATTATTTCGGAGTTGGGATCATACCCGAAGATGGGCTACCTACGTATCCTTGTTTAGAAAAGGAATCAGAACCCATGTAGTTCGAGTAAGGGAGTATGATGTTTATGCATGATTTATGTCTCAAATAAAGATGTCATAATTACTTTTACGCTCTAAGATCACGTGAGTCATGCTCAGTGTGAGAAACAAGAGGTATTGGTAAAACTAGAAGATTGTGCCACAAAAGATGCAATAATAAGAAATAATGTGGGGATTATATATGTATGACTACCCAGATAGATGAATATTAGTATTTACTTCAGGGAAGAAACCCGAGAAAAAGGTCCATAAAGGTATATGTGCTTTATGGAGATTTGGATACTTAACTTAGGGCTTACTCCTGAGATGGATGCCCAAATTAGAGGGAACTTATGATTGGGTTTTATTCTTGATAAGGAAGTCCAAATCAAAAGTAAATTAAGACTGGTTAAGAGAAATTATGACTGGAGATTACTCCTGAGAAGGAGGCCCAGGTTAAAGGGATTTTGGAATTTGGGGATTACTCCTAAGGAGGATTCCCACATTTGGGAGCTTAGGGCTTACTCCTGAAGACGATTCCCAAATTTAAGGTAATTTGAAGACTGGGGCTTACTCCTTAAAAGGAGGCCCAGGTTAGGGGACTTGAGAACTGGGGCTTATTCCTGAGAATGAGGCCCATGTTAAAAGGGATTTTGTAATTTAAGGCTTAATCCTAAGGAGGATGCCCACATTTGGGAACTTGGGGCTTACTCCTGAAGAGGATGCCCAAATTTAAGGGAATTTGAGATTGGGACTTACTCCTGAGAAGGAGGCCCATATTTAAATATCTTGGACTGGGGCTTACTCCTGAAAAGGAGGCCTAGGTTAAAGATCCTCTCATCATAAAGGATGAGGTTTAATGAATGAAATATCTAACCTTAGTGACATAAAGATATGTAAATCACTAGGTTTTGAGAGATTTTCCATAGAATTCCTTTCAGATAAGGAATCCAACCAAGAAATCAAGCCATAAATGGATTTGAAGAGAGTTTTGAATGCTAAATCTTGAAGAGGAGAGGTGGATTTGAATAATAGAGGTGAATAGGTAGAAGGGGAACCCAAAAATAAGTAGGCGCGCAGGTATACCTACGCGGCATAGGTGTACCTGCGCGACGGTTGATCCAAAGGGTAACACTCGGGCGAGACTTGGCTCAAGCCCTTATTATTATCCATAGGGGCTTCCAAAAGATTGGCGCGCAGGTTCTGGTGAAGGGATAAGGCAGCGCACAGGTGTCTTCATTTCCCATAAGGGTTAGACACTTAGGCGCACAGGTGTTGATGAATTTCAACACTTAGGCCTTATTTGCCCTATTTAGATCTTCCATTCTAGGTAAGAAATTACCTTATAAGTGTTTAGAAGACTTCCAGAAGAGACTAGGGCGCCAGGAGCTTAAATCTGGATTTTGGAATTTTTCGTCCCCGAAATGGGGGGCCCACAAGGGGTATTTATAGGCCAGGGAAGACCTTGGGAAAAAATCAAAGAGGGCGTGCAAGTCACCTACACGACCAATATGTGGCGCGCAAGTATACTTGCGCGACCATGATGAAACTTGCACGACCCAAGTTTGAAGAAATACTTGTTCATGGCTTTGTCAATTTTTGATGTTTCTTCAAAGGATGAATCACTTTGGACTAAGGTATTTCCCTTTTTTAGTCATTAGACTCTGTGATGGAAAGGAGCGTCAACAAAAGTCCCCCCTCAGAGTTGGATCCAAAAGAAGGAGGATGTGACTCTGAGGAAAAAGGAGAAAACCAAGGAACAATGACATGAAAATGTTGAGCACGCAGATGGCATCGCGTAGGTGCGAGTCGCGCAGGCTTCGACGTGCAGGGGTGCGGCCTGGCCTATATATATGCAGTCATTTCTCACACAAAGCAATCGGTTCTCAAGGATTCCCGCTCTCGCCACACAAGTTGCCTTCGTCACGCAAGTTACTTGTTTTCTGATGGTTCTTTGTGTCGCGCTTCTTGTGGAGGTATTTGGACTTGCGCGGTGATACCTGTGCGCCAAACACTTGCGTAACACAACTATACTTGCGCGCCAAAATTATACTTGCGCGCCTTAATGCCTTAGCCATTTTTTTACTTTTTCTTCACAAATTTTATGAAAAAATCAACTCACTTAAGAGTTAATTATTTGACCTTTGTGCAGATTCAATGGCTCCTAGAAGAATTAGAACTGCTGATGAACTGGCTAGCAAGCAAATTGATGATATGATGAACATTGTAGTCCATGATTACTATGATATCTGTGACAGAAGTCTTCCAGATTTGGAAAAGTTCTTGAAGAATTATCATCGTAACTTTCCACAGAGCATCTACTTACCTCTGTATGGGCATGGTCATCTGTAAGATGTGAATATTCCAGAGGCAAATAACTGTCTCCCACATTCTTGGTTTCAGAATTACACCTATTTTTCTTCAGCAAATATATCAAGTGGAGGAGCATTTATAAATACTGGAACAGTGGAGAAGGCCTATATGATGCATCATAGCCCTTGTGCACCAGATCTAAAACCTCACAAGCCCGAGCTAAAACCACATTGTTATCCTTCAATCTTCCAAAATTCTCAGATGGATCAATCCAAAGGTCAGAAGAAGAGTTGGGACTTCCGTCCTGGCAGAGGTGTGAAGCCAAATTGGATGTGGGCATACTGGGTGCGACAAACCTATGCAGATTTTGTCGAGGATTTGAAAGGAGCTACGATATATGAAGCCTCCTGGGCTGGGTAGACATATGTCTATAGAAATGACGAGTTTGTGCCAGAGCTAATCTGCCGCTGGAGCCTAGAAACCAATTATTTCCATCTGAATCATGGAGAAGTAGGCATCAGTCTGTGGGATGTCCACAAGATCTTGGGGACTCCAATTCTGGGTGACATGTATGATGAATTCATCCCTCCCAAGGTGACTTGGAATGATTCAGAGAAGACTCCAGTTTTGGATCGGGAATTATTGAAAATTTTCCACAAGCTCAAGAGTTCAAAGACCTCCCTAACTCACTCTAGAAAAGATATTCATCTAGAGGAGTGGATGAATATGTTTCTTACCAACAAGGAGGAGAAGGATTCAAAGGATAAGGGGACCACCTATACTCGTCCTACTACCTGCCCCAGAACAGAGAAGAGGGGTGCTCTTGGAACATTCTGGTCGACCCTGGAAGCAGGAGAATTTGAGAAGTGGGGATATGAAATAAATCAGAGAATCCCAAAAAAGACCCATCTGGTGGGATTCTTAGCCTTGTGGATCAATGTTTATCTTCTACTAGTCAGGGATTCTAAGGGAGGCATCAGGACAGGGACCTTCGTTGTGGCAGCCAAGTTGGATGAGAAGAAAATGGTTGGGTTGGCTACCCCCATTTTGGAAAAGATTCACAAGAGCTTACTCCATATCTTTACGGGTAAGTATAATTTGAGAATAGTGGGACCATTACAAGTTTTGTGGGGATAGATCGCCACTCAATTCAGGACATATAATGTATAGAATGGAGTACAAGTTCCTGGAAGTTCCTTTAGGCCATCAATGCAGTAATTTTCTGGAATTGCTTTATTAGCCCTTAACCCCTATGATATGAAGGTGAGACTGAGAATGTACAAGGAATTAAATTTCTTTCCTTACGGAAACCTTCCAACTGGGTGTTTTGTTGATGATGGAACCGCCAGTCTGGAATTGAGGGCGTACATACTGGCTTACAGAGATGGTGTACTGGCTACCAGGATCGACGGAGAGATTATATGCGAGGCCTATGCTCCATACAGATTTTCACGCCAATTCAAGTGTCTGCAGCAGACTGTTGTATCCCATCCTGTGCATGTCAGGTCAGAGCAACATCTGATGGTTTCCTGACAACTATGGTTGCTGTCATATATGGAGAAGACCAGGTCATTGTTTGATCTACCATTTGACAAAGCGACAAGTAACTTGACTACATGGTATGCCGAGAACTGGATAGCATCATACCCTGAAGGGGTGCTGAACCATCCAGTTTATAAGGTGGGAAAAAATAAAAGAACATTAGAGAAAGAAAACCTTCATCAAGAAGGTGGTGCTTCCCCACCTGGAGCTGATTCATCAGGTTCCTCACCTACGGCTAACTCGCTGGATTCTCAAGATGGGGTTGATGAGGCACAACATGTGGCAAAGTGGCCTCGTGCCAGATATAATCCCCCTATCAGAATCAAGAGACCAACTCCATAGAATCCTAGTGAGTTACTTCATTGGGGAAATTTAATCACCATTACTTTATAGAGCAACAAGTCTTATTTTCTTATCCTTTATCTGTAGCTGCAGGAGTTGGGAAGAAGCTGAAGTCTAAAATTGTAGGACCCTCCTCACAGCCTTCTAGTATACATGCTGAATATCTACAACTAGAGGCTATCCAGACATGGTGAAGTTTATATTGTGATGCTAAAACTGCCTAGCTGGATCTATGCGAGGGGCTACAAATCCTTGGAATAGGGAATCTTCGGGCTTCTACAGATATCCGTTATAAGGATAACCCCGATGAAGTGCGGGCTTACATCAGAGAGTTGGAGATGATCATATATGCCACTGATGATTCCATTCCTGTCACCAAGAAGGTTAAGGAAATGATAGATCATGGCACCACTGAGGGGACTGGTGGTTCCGGAGATGAGGAGTGGCATGATTACGTGGCTCCTAAAGATGTAATTCTCTTTCCTTATTTTCTTTGCAACTTGATTTCAGTCAACGATTTGTTACTCAAGGAAATTATTTTCTTCATCCTGCAGCTTGAAAAGAAAAGAACTACTGAGGTTCCTTCACCACAGTATAGCCCTGGTGGTACTGCCATCGGAGCTAATGAATCTCCTCGCGAGCCGGGCGAGATATCTCTAGGCCAGCAAGCCATGGAGGAGGAGTTAGACATGGATTTTCATTCTCCAATTCCTATATTTGGAGATGATGATGTCAACACTCCTAAAAATCCAAAGAATCAAAGGCATCGAAGGAATAAGTCCACAACTAAACACTTCATCAGTAGTGCTAAGTCCTTCAGATAGTCATGAGTCTTAACCCATGAAAAGGTTTCTCAAACTTCTTGGGATTGCAGGGGATTCTTCAATTTCACCTCTGAGGGAGAGGGATGACTCTCCTTTGAGGATGACGGACGGTGCTGGTGAACGATCACAAGTTCAGGTTGACTTGACTGCTCCTGGAGAAGAGCTAGAGTCTGTTCCCAGTATCCCTCCTACTGCTATTGCAAGGATAGAAGAGCCTGCTTCTGGTAAATTAACAATGCTCATAAAATTTTGAATGAAACATCAACTGAATTCCATTCTGTGATACTTTAGGTTTAACCACTGCACTAGAGATTTTGGCAGCCATTGAAACTGATGCTACAATTTTATCTGAAGATGATGTCCGGGATCAGAGGCCACAGCATGGGGGTCACCAAGAAAATGTATCGAATACTCCCACTAGTGAGACTAACCAAGAATCTGAGATAACATTGGATGAAATGATGAAACTTGGCGCATATTTTGAAGATATTTTAGATCAAGTTAAATTACCATGTAATTTAGAAGATTTTGGACGTGAGTGTTATCCTTCGTCCTATTAAAATAACTTCTTATTACATCTATGACCATGATTGGTTCAAATGTGCAGTTCCATCTGAGCAAGCTGCTGAACTGCCAATGCCGGAAGGGGGTATGGAAAACCCTACCATTGTAGAGACACTAGCTCAAGTGGAGCTGAACCCAGTAGAGCTTCCTCAAACTCATCCTGAAAATCCTGTTGAAGATAGGAAAGATGGGGATGAGCCTTCTCCTGCTGTTGATTTACCATTGGGTAAGAGATAACAATTTTTGCGACTGTACTTAATTTGCAAGACAACCAATCAACTTTTGTTATCCTTTGAAACTAACCAAAGATTTCAATTGATTATGCAGGGCCATCGATTTCAGTGGCTAGATCTGGAGGTGAAGCCTCAGCCTCCGCCCCAATGGAAATAGAAAGTGAAGAAACACGGTTCAGGGGGGAAGGAGCAGAACAAGTCACTTCCCTAAGTTCATTAATCCTGGATTATATTCCCCCTGTGACAGTGGTGCTGAGTCAGACCTAGAAATACAAAAGGTGCTCCAATTTTCATGACGTAAGGCATGTCAGAACATATGGAAGATCATATCTGAAGTGCCTCTAGAAGAGCTGTCATCAAAGATTCCCTGACTGTCATCCCTGTTCGTCATGTTGGGACTTGGCGGTTTTGGATATCAAAAGATCCATGCCGCGGTGAAACATGTCATCTTAAGGAGGGAGCAGGAGCAAAAGTACCGTCAAGATTTGACCAGGGTGAGGATGTCAGCCAATATCATCGAATTTGAGGCTTTGGTATCCTGAGCTGAAGCTGATTATGCTGCCAAGTTAAAGGAGCTGAAGCATAAGATCAAAGAGAAAGTCGTCCAACAGATACAACTTCAACAACAATTAGATGTTGTTACTGGGGAACTTGACCAACTTAATAATTCACTGGAAGGAGCTCAAACGAATGGTATGAAATCCATTGAAGATGCCAAGAAAGTACTCTATCAAGCTGAAAAGAGTGAATTTGGTCGAGTGCATGAGCTTCAAGTGGCTGCTGATGAAGCTCAGGATGCTGTAAATCAAATGAAGATTTATGTTGACATCCTTTTTTAATTCTTGGAAAAGATAAGAGAATCCAGTCTACGGATGTCCTTCTAACTCTTGTACATCAAATGAAAAACACTTTCATCTTCAATCATTTGTGCATTTATTCTTTTTCTAACTGCTTTAAATTTTTACCTAAGCCAATGGGCCTAGTAAGCATAGTTTGATTTTTTCTAGGATTATAAAAATAACCCTACAAACTTTGATTCTTTTAATTGCTCAATATTACCTAAATCATACAAAATGTATGTTTAGTGAGCTGGGACTTGACTTTTGTTAAAAGTTCCCTTGTCTTTTGTGGGTAGTTTAAAGTCATGCACGTCAAACATAAAAAGGATAATGTTTAAGGTTGAAATAGATTTGACCGAATGGATTAAAATTGACTCAATTCATTGACAATTTATCTGAAAACATATTACCACACTCAAGTATGAGGGAAATTATGTAAACTATGACTTAAGAAATTTTGAATATAAGGAATTATATGAAAAAGGACTAAGAGGCATTAGAAGAAGTATTTCCTAAGAGTGAAGTTACCATTATTTAACAAACCCGTTAGGGGGTTGAATTATGCAGGGCCGCTTAAGGGCATTGGCTGCATAGTAAAATAATAGAATATTTTGGCTAACAGGTCTATTATATAGACTACTTATGCAAGGCCGCCTAAGGGAACATGCTGCATAGTCAGGAAAAAGAACTCTAAAAAAAAATACTTTTCTACTGCTAAAAATCTAGTGGAAGTTTACGGAGATTCAAATTTTCCAAAGCATAGAGTTTGCTATATGGAGAGAGGTACTTGAATATAGATAAGATATTTTCAAACAAGATTATCTAAGAACAGGATGAATGTCACTCGTACGAAGGTCTGACCCAAATGTATGTTAGGGAAATATAAACCATAGACTTGAATACTTTCAGATCATGAAACAGAACATGGGACAAATATGTTAATGATGGCTATTTTTTTGCGGATCCCTACATATTTTCGTCAATACAACTAAGGACAAAAGAGGTTTTCTTCCCAAGAATGAAGTTACCATTATTTAAAAAACCCGTTAGGGGGTTGAATTATGCAGGGAAACCTAAGGGAATTGGCTGTATAGTCAAGTAATAGTATCTTTTGGATGACAGGTCTGTTATGTGGACTGTTTATGCAAGGCCGTCTAAGGGCACGTGCTGCATAGTCAGGCAAAAGAACTCTTATAAATTGGAAATTTTGTGACCAGAATTCAAGAAAAGGGTTATGGAGATCTGAAAGTATTTAAGGTTAAGAGTATGACACATAAAAATAGGCATTGTTCAATGCATGTAGAGATACACAGACCAATGATAACCATAATCATGTTGTGGCTGGGTCCCGAATTGAGATGTTGGACTTCACTACATATCTCATTATAATGATAATTAAGACAAATTTAGTTCTTGAAATACAGTTTAACGTCATGTGAGATGAGAGTATGGGAGATCTTAGTTTAGGGTCATAGAGCTCAGACCATAATAATGAATACATAGTGTGTGTTTTCATAGGGACTTTTCAGCTAGAGGACTGAAAGTAAAATTTGGGGTTAGGCCCAAAGACTTGGGGATGGATTCGAGGGATTCTCGAATGTTCCTATGTATCCCATAAGGATGGGAATCAAGACGCACCTAGTTCTTGAAATACCCTTTGTACAGATTTGGTTCGTACAAGTGAAGGGTGAAAAGGGACTTTAATGCAATGATGGTTTGACCCAAGATAAAAGGTTCGTGCATTGCCATGTATGCACATAGTCTTGGAATATAACATGATTGGAGATCAATGTAAATAATGATTTCCTCTCAGGTGAGGGTGTCAAATAATGTTGTAGTTTATTGTCGTACAGGAAAAAAGTGCTGTATAGTTTGACATCATATAGCAAGGACAAAGGTGAACCAATGTAAAGATATTGATTCTGGGGGTGGCTTCATGAATCAACATCGTATGAGATGGAGGTGAACTGATGTGAAAAGATTGATTTTGGGATTGAACCTCAGGACATTGCCTACGTACCCAGCCTAGAAGGAAAGGATCAAAGTCCGCATAGTTCAATTAAAGAATGAATTGGCGATCAAGTTGTTTTTGAGGACAACAAACTAAAAAATGGTGTTGGGACTTATGTATGGTTAGTGGCCCAGAGAGGGTGTTATGGTTTAAGTTTACTATAAGATCACGTGATTCATACTTGGTGTGAGAAACAAGAGGTAGCAATAACCTTAACGATGCACAATTTAATGTCATGTAGGACATATGAAGGGACTATGCAGTTTAATGTCATGCAATAAGGACTTTTGGTGCTGTACAGTTTAGTGTCATGTAGCAGGGACAAAATACAGTTTAACGTTATGTAGGAAAAATGTAGGGACATAGTTTAATGTCATGTTGGACGTGAACACTGTTTTACGTCATGTTGGACAATAAGGGTGCTGTACAGTTTAGCGTCCTGTAGCTAAGACAATGAGGACAATACATTTTAACGTCATGTTGGACGAAAGGGGGACTGTGCAGTTTAATGTCATGCAGTAAGGACAAAAGAGGACACAGTTTAACGTCTTGTTGGATGTATTAGGGACTTTTTCATAGTTTAACATCTTACTGGACATAAGGAACTTATGTATAGTTTAGCTTCATTTAGCTAGGACGTCATAGTTTAACGCCATGTTGGACGATGGTATGAATAGTTTAAGGTCATATGAATAGACCAAGGATGGTGCAGTTTATCGTCTTGATGGACGTATTAGTATTTGGGTTATACAAAATACTTCTTCATAAATCTAGCATTGGTTGGAGTAGTAATGAGTTCTCCATCCATTGAGATTAAAGAATACTCTCCATTGGAGAAGACCTTATGTATTGAATAAGGTCCTTACCATTTTGGCTCCATCTTGGGTAGAGGGATCCGCTAAATGAATCATATTAACAGAACCAAAGATCAACTCTTCATCTGATGAGGACCCTGCCTGATTAGCCAATTTAGGCTGTGCCGTTTGGTGGGATGGTGCCCGTTGCTTCGAAGTAGATGGCATAAAATCTGCCAGAGTCAAAGACAACTTGAGATTTTACATGATCTCATATTCTTCTGATTGTTCATCTTTCTTCGAATTATGCCGTTTCTTTGAGGATTTTCACTCTGATGAAGAGGGTTTTGCTGTGGCATTCATAGCAGAAGACACAATTGGTTTATTCAACTGCGTTCGTAAAATGGTATGAGTTCAGTTGGTCATTTTTCTAACCATCCAATCATCATATTTCTGCGCATTTTTTTTACTTCTTGCCACTCGCCTTCTTCCTCTGGATTTGTAGCAGTAATACATGCTACCTGAGCTGAAGAAACTTTCAGTTTGACTTGTCCCGAGTCAACCATCTTTTGCAGGAGGTATTTAAAGACAAAACACTCTTGAATGGGATACCCCAACATCTGATGAAATGGGAAATAGTTGGGATGGTCTTAATATCCTTCCTTGTTCGGCCTCTTGGGCCTTGGCAATTGAACCAAATTATTTTCCAGAACTAAAATGAAGTAACCAGGAACATGTTCATTTTAGGAAGAGTAAAATTTTCTTTTAAAATCCTCAAATTGTTTCTGTCTTTGATCTCTTTTATCATCTTAATGAAACGGCCTCTGTTGCTGACTCCCAGGAGGTGGAGCCCTTCTATAAGATGAAGGTTTTGAAGTAGAAGCAGGTACAGGTTATTGTTTAAGCGTAACTGTAGAAGTCTCTGCTTTACCCATTCTTCTTCCTGGAGCTGATGGAATTACACAAGTTTTATCCTTAGTCTTTGTAAGAGAGTCTTCGATCTACTGAGCGATCGAAGTAAGGTCTCTAAACCCTCCTGTGTATTTCACAGGGATCAACGGTGTGCGTAATTCATCACGCAAATTTTCCACACAAATTGGCAACAATTCTTCTCGAGGGAGTGCTAAGCTTAGGGAATATGTTAATCCCTTCCAACGAGTAATGAAATCTAAAACCCTTTCATTCTCCCTTTACCTACAATTTTTAAGATAAAAAACTATTGTCTTTGGCAACGTTGAGCTGAATGGAAGAATAAATTGTTGACGAAGATCCTCCCACCCGGTAATTGACCGGGATTGCAAGCTTGTGTACCATACAAAAGAAGGTACTTGTAATGACTGTACAAAACACCTGAGCTTAACTACTTCTTATTGATGATGGGTTCCCATCATGGGATCAAAATAACAAACAAAATGTGTTAAGTGTTTCTATGGGTCTCCCGAACTATTAAAGATTGGGAATGTGGTACTTGAAAAATTTGACAGGGGAGGAATTGCATCAACCCATTCAGAGTAAGATCTCTTTTATGGTTGAATTTGAGCTCATTTTCCCTTCATAGATTCCAAACGAGCTATTAATGAATCATAGTAGTTATTAACTTTTGAGAAACATCTGGTTGATCTTGGACTTGAGAAGGTGCAACAACTGGAGCTTGGATAGGTGTGGTGACTGGTACTGCAACTGATGGTAGCACCGCTGATTGTTGTTGCACATAACCCATAGGATTAGACCTGTGAGGGTGTACTAGTTGAGGAGGATATTCTTGATCCATATCAGTAGCTGCAACAAATTCCCTTGGCTGAATAACTCCAACACTCTTAGGAGGAAGGCTACCTTGAAGTAGTCCTGCATTCAACCTCCTTAATTCCATCATTTCTTCCTCTTATTGTGCAAACATTTTCTCTAGTGAGAGCGATTGGACTTCTCCGGAGGAAGGGTGGGATGTAACCTGATTATTTACTTTACCCTTGTTGGATGCCTTTCAGATAGGGGAAAATGGGTTACCTGAAGGAATACCTAGATTCTGGGTAAGCCTTTGATTTCGTGTATGCACACCTTCTTCATTTGTGTCTGTGTGTACAAATTCTTGAACATGAGCTTCCTCATCTGATCCCTCTAAGTGAACCTCATCTGGGGGATCAGAAACAACGACATTTATGACATTAATTGATGCATAACGCATTTCATCCCTTCTATCAGCATTTCTACGATATTGTCTTCTTCCATGTCCTTGATGAGACATTGACTTTTGTTGATTCGATCCCTCAGGAACTTCTTAACGAACCATAATTTGGAGGGAATCTCCTGATAATTCAGCTCTTCATTCCTCTTGTGGCTTCTTCCCTAATCAAGAGAGGACTGACTTTCTCTAAGGGAGAGATTGAGGATTTGAAAAAGTCCCCAGTCCTGTGGACTGGGGCTATTCCTGGTGTTCCTGCTTAACTCTTCGAATCCTATTTGTTGATTCCAAGGGTTGGGTTAAAAGAGTCCCCAATATGGAAAGATGTGGTGGTTCTTGAGCTGCTACATCTGAGACTTTCTTGAAAGCTCTCCTAATCTTGCGGAATTTAGTCCAGAAATTGGCTGGATGCATTAACCGACATCCACTCAAATCACCCGGCTCAAATGACTGTTGGATGATTTCTGACACTTCTATCACTTGATGATGTGCACGCTCTAAATGAGAAGCCTGTTAGATATTCTTGTTTGCCTGATGCAAGTGTAATTCGACAACTTGTTCTCTATATGCCTGAATTTGAGAAGAACTAGTTGAGGTCTGTTCTTGAGCGAGCTTTTGATTACAAATAAATCCAATTGGTTGTGGCCAGCCATGGGCAATAATATTGCATGAGACCATTTTTGGCGGGCTTTGTTGGATGGAGAGTACAATGAAATTTAGTGCTCCATGGACACCCCATCCCCTGATATGAATACCAGATAGGGCATTGGTAATTAACTGGCACAATCTTCTTAGTGCGCCAAGGCATGAATGCTGAAGGGCTCTCTACTGCTTTTCAGCCTTCAAATATCGAGAGAATGAGAGAGATGCCAAATCAATTTGGCATTGTAACCCTTCTATTATCTTTACACGATTTTCATATTCATCATAAGATAATATTTTCTTTTTCAACTGACAAAGAGTTTTCCGTATGTTGAGATGGATATCATGACTTCCATCTTCCGTCAACATCTCTGGAATGTCATACTGAGAGTCAGCCAAAATCCAAAACATGACTGGTACTTCACCTTTCACTAGTTGTTTTCTCATATTCAGTACTTCCTCTTTATCATTCAATAAAGATTATTCTACCTGATTAGACCAGAGATAGTGCTTCCTTGTTGCTTCATAAGATTCAACAAGATCGGTAGAGAATTTACTAATCAAATTAGAAGATGAACAACCCAGGGGTGGTTCGGAGAATGACATACACCCCAGGCTATCTTATGATTGAGAAAGGATTTCACCAGCTAGTGGTAAAGCATCAGACATGACTGGCTTCACATTTTCAAGTGCCTCAAGATAAGAGGGATTTCTCGTCACTACATTTTCCATTGGATCATTTTCTAGGCAATGTGCATTACTATTGTAGAGAGGACTTTCGCTTCTAAATTCATCATCATGGGGAGGACCACCATGGTGGGATATAGAAAAAGATGAAACATTTTTCTCCTTGATCTTCTGGCCACGCAGAGGGTTACTGTGGCTCTCATCTGAAGATGAAACTTCGAGATCGATCTAACTTTCATGAAGCAATCCTTCATGAGGAAGTGTCTGATGAAGACCTTCGGAATTAATGTCACCACTATTGGGAAATGAAAGAGTAGAATCTTGAGTTGGAATAGATAATTTTCTGAGTGCATCAAGAACTCCAGTATCGAGCAAGGCCTTATTACAGATTGGCTATTGATTTCTTGATTGTACTGGATGGGTATTTTTCTTAGACACCTTCTTAATCAATTTAGAAACCAATTGTAGACAAAAGTGGTCATTATGGGTAGGTGTATGTGCCTGCTCAGGAGAAATGACCAGGTTAGGCTGATTATATCCACTCAAATCAGGTGTATGTGTCTGACTTGGTTGTCCGCATGATATGGGGGAGTATGCCTCACAACCCTCTTGGACTGGAACAGAGGTGTGTGTCTGTTCCGAAGTGATATGTAGATGTTTCACTCCACTGGTAGGGATAGATTTGCATTTCTTTCCCTGTGATGCTGCTGAAGCTATTAAAATATCCTGGAAGGCATCCAGAATATGAGCAGGGATTTTCTTCTGCACTTTCACCATTGTCAAAATGTGCTTGGTGACTTCAGCTGCCGGAACGAGAATATATGTCCATTACATGATTGGAGTAGGTATGTATTCCAGCTCCTGTCCTCCTTTTCCTATCAGTGAATTCTGACAGTACTCATGTGTGGGGGAAGAGAGTTGAGTCTGCCTCCTATTTGTCATCGGAGCTTTCCGACTGACTTCTCCAAATTCTACCAAACGAGACTGTTGGTAGGCTTGATCAATACTAGCAGGTGTATGTGCCTGCTGATTGCACTCCTCTGAACGTGGTTGATGAACTTCCTTCAATACTGACAGATGAGGCTGCTGGCAGGATTGATGAGTGTAAGAAGGTGTATATTCCTATTTACCAGTTGTAAACACATTGGGTTGGCGGGATTAATCGTATGTAGTCAGGCGAGCTTGCTAACTAGCTGATGATTTATAAACAGGTGTACGTTCCTGTCTATAGTACTCCACTAGAATTTTCTGGCGAGAATGGTGTGGTGCTGCCAGACGAGTCTGCTGGACAACAGAATTAAAACGGACGGGTGTGTGTGCCCGCTCGTTGCTTTCCACCAAATTAGGTTTGTGGAATTCTACAGAAATGGAAGAGATAAGAACCTTCTCACTGTTGATCGGATCTCACCTCTGGCAGTTTTTCATGTGTGCTCGGGTCTGAGGGACCTGAGCCGAACCCCTGAAGGCAATACCCTCATCATGTTGAGGGCGCACTACCGCACGAGTCTGGTGGCGATTGTTGATGGAATCCCTTGGGAAAGACTTTTTTCTCCTTGAATTAAGGCCTTCAGTGACCTTCTCATTCACCTTCCCAGAATATGGGGGGGGACTGGTGATTGCGTTCTGGGGATAACGACCCGAAATGGTTGGAAACAGTGGTTGGCACCACCTGCTTCTTGATCGCTGGTCGTCATTGTCCGGACAAACAGGGTGAATTATTGACTTGGAGGGATTGTCGAGTAGCCTCCAGAGTAGGAATGGTACCGTTTTGATAGTATTCCTTAATCAGCGCATTTGATACCCAGTGTTGAAGATGCTGAGTAGGTGATGTCTTCCTCAGAGTGGATGATGATCCGGTAGGAGTAGCAGCAGAGGCATTCACAACAAAGGTATTCATAGGTGTGAACTTAAGATAATCCATTTCTGTAACGCAGAAGATCTTGAAAAAGAGTGCCTGTTTGATATAACAGACATAATCAAGATAAGTTCGGCCACTACATCTTTTTGATGAGCACATATGTTATTGATTTTTTTGTTGGCCCTCTCATTGAGTTTAAATAGGGGCCTAACAAATAATTAAAACATCATTTTATCTTGGTTAAGGATTCCCATCGGGTTCACCATTTTTTGTTTCCGTTTAGAAATGGGGATGACCGTTTTTGTTTAAGGTTCAAACATTCCAATCGGTTTCTAACGGGTTAGTTCGTAGAACCAGAAACATCCAATGATTCTATATCAATTAGGGCTTACTTACCAAAGGTAGGTGCTCATTAGTTATGGACCGATGAGGCTTAAGAATTTTCATTGGTCGAGAGGATGGGAGGTCGGACTCATCAAAACTTTTTGAGGGGAATTATTGTATACTCTAGGACTCTCTTTATAGATTTAAGTTATGTTCATGAATCCATATTAAATTACCAAGTATGAAAATGAGATTTCCTTTAGATCTGACAATCAATGATTAGTATGTAGGAGATTTAGAGAATCTTTTATATGTATTTGAGGTTCTTCATCGATAGAGAATCATCTGTATTTGTTTATGGATTCTTAGTCAATGGTATCCTTTGACACATTATATAGAAATATCTTGGTCAGTATGATAACCATACTGGTTTTAAAGCCACTCAGCGGGGCACTTGAAGTTTATTGTCATTTAGAAGGACATGGATTATTTTAGAGTTGGGATCGTACCTGCAGATGGGATACCTACGTATCCTTTTTTAGAAAAGGAATCAGAACCCACGTAGTTTGAGTAAGGGAGTATGATGTTTATGTATGATTGATGGATCAAAGAAAGATTTCATAATTACTTTTACTCTCTAAGCTCATGTGAGTCATTATCTGTGTGAGAAACAAGAGGTAATGGTAAAACCAGATGATTGTTCCAAGAAAGATGTAATCATAAGAAATAATGTGGGGCCTATGTATGTATAACTGCACAGATAGATGAAGATTAGGATTTAATTCAGTGAAGAAACCTGGTAACAAGGTCCATAAAGGTATATGTGCTTTATGGAGATTTGGATACTTAACTTAGGGATTACTCCTGAGAAGGATGCCCAAATTAGAGGGAATCTATGATTTGGTTTTATTCCTGAGAAGGAAGTCCAAATCAAAATTAAATTAAGACTGGTTAAGAGAAATTATGACTGAGGCTTACTCTTGAGAAGGAGGCCTAGGTTAAAAGGACTTGATAACTGGGGCTTATTCTTAAGAAGGAGGCCCAGGTTAAATAGATTTTGTAATTTGGGCCTTAATCCTAAGGAGGATGCCCACATTTGGGAACTTGGGGCTTACTCTTGAATAGGATGCCCAAATTTAAGGGAATTTGATGACTGGAGATTACTCCTGAAAAGGAGGCCTAGGTTAGGGGACTTGATAACTGGGGATTATTCCTGAGAAGAAGGCCTAAGTTAAAATGGATTTTGGAATTTGGGGATTACTCCTAAGGAGGATGCCCACATTTGGGAACTTGGGACTTACTCTTGAAGAGGATGCCCAAATTTAAGGGAATTTGAGATTGGGACATACTCCTGAGAAGGAGGCCCATATTTAAATATCTTGGACTGGGGCTTACTCCTGAAAAGGAGGCCTATGTTAAAGATCCTATCATCTTAAAGTATGAGGTTGAATGAATGAAATCTCTAACCTTAGTGACATAAAGATATGTAAATCACTAGGTTTTGAGAGATGTTACACAGAATTAATTTCAGATAAGGAATCTGACTAAGAAATCATGCCATAAATGCTTTGAAGAGAGTTCTGAAGGCTAAATATTGAAGAGGAGAGGTGGATTTGAATAATAGATGTGAATAGGCAGAAGGGGAACCCAAAAATAAGTAGGCGCGTAGGTCCTGCGTGGGCGCACAGGTATACCTGCGCGACATAGGTGTACCTGCGCGATGGTTGATCCAAAGGGTAACACTTGGGAAAGACTTGGATCAAGCCCTTATTATTATCCCTAGGGGCTTCCAAAAGATTGGCGCGTAGGTTCTGGTGAAGGGATAAGGCGGCGCACAGGTGTCTTCATTTCCCATAAGGGTTAGACACTTAGGCACGCAGGTGTTGATGAATTTCAACACTTAGGCCTTGTTTACCCTATTTAGATCATCCATTCTAGGTAATAAATTACCTTAGAAGTGTTCAGAAGACTTCTAGAAGAGACTAGGGTGCCAGGAGCTTAAATCTGGATTTTGGAATTTTTCATCCCTGAAATGGGGGGCCCACAAGGGGTATTTATAGGCCAGGGAAGACCTTGGGAAAAAATCAAAGAGGGCGCGCAAGTCACCTGCACGACCAATATGTGGCGCACAAGTATACTTGTGTGACCATGATGAAACTTTCACGACCCAAGTGTGAAGAAATCCTTGTTCATGCCTTTGTTAATTTTTGATGTTTTTTCAAAGGATAAATCACTTTGGACTAAGGTATTTCCCTTTTTCATTTGTTATACTCTGTGATGGAAAGGAGCATAAACACCTATATTTTCACAAGACTTGGATCTTTAACACAAATGGTTAACATAAATGTCTAAATTAAAGGTTTTTCACAAGATGGGTATTTTGTGAAACATAAAGTTGTGTAGGAATTAATCCTCTAGTCTGAAATATGTTCTTCATTGAAGGGAGTTACATGAAAGAATCTCAAACATGTTTCAATGAATTGAAGGTCTAATGTGAGGTAATGCAAATAATTTTCTCACTTGTTGGAATCCATGGAAGTATTTGGGGTTGTGTGATTTGAGTAAATTAGAGCTACACAATATGGGAGCCTTGAATTAAAAATCCTAAAGGTATAACCCCTAAAAATGGAAATTGGAGATATATTTATAGGCCTCAATAATGTTGGTATTTTTGGTTCATGAACCTCATGAGTTTCATGAAACTCTATCCTCGGTTCGTGAAACTATGAGTTATGTAAAATTCATGAATTTTCTCCTAAATTGTCTTGAAACACCATTTTTACTCTCAAACCCTTTTTAAATGCATTTTTGGAACTGATAGTGAGTTAGTTAATCCTAGGAACATAATCCATACCAATATTACACAACAACCTATCTCATGTCCTCCTTTCCCAAATAGTGAGACAAAATAAAATAGAAATAAGGTTGTGGTACCACTTTATAACACCCTAACCCAGCCTAATCCATAACACCCAAACCAGAGAGATATGGACCTCAAGAAAACCTTGTTATATTAAATAGAATTATAACTAGTAATGAAGGTATAATAATAATTTTGGGGAGATTATACCCCCTAGATGAAATAACCATAAATAATAGTAGAAGAAATAATAAAAACAATCATCCACCTAACATGAAAAATTCATTATCCCAACTAAACATAAATGCATAAATTAAATAAATCATGATATATGAAATGAATTTTATACATTTAATTAAATTCATAAAGAAAAAATGAGATCCCCAGCGAATGATTCATATACATTAAAATCCCAAAATAACCCAATAGTAAACAACTAGAGGAAACCCCAAAACTGGTCCTGAGTATTATCCTGGTTCCATATCTCATGATCTATATCATCTATCATAATAAATAATTAATCATAAAACATTTTTAATTATCCTTTACAATAACCATGAGGACTTATTGAGTACCCATAATTACCTGTAATGATCCACACTGTTATAGGTTAAAAAATTTCGAGTAAATTTAAATTTTAGACCCATTGAGGAGACGTTCAATGAGTTATAATTCAAATTAAAATTATGATATTTAGAGAATCATTTTGGAAGTGATTAATCTATGGTTTAAGACCCATGAGGAATCTTGGGTTCTTAAGTAAAGATCAATTGATTCGGGTGCAAGTTAGAGTTTTTGGGTAGTTGTTAGTCTGATATACGTTTTGGTGTGCATGAAATAGTGAAAACCATGTGGCCCTATGAGGATTAGGGTGTTTTTATATTTTTTTGTTCTCAAACAATTTGGTTAGCATGGTTTGAACATGGTTGAGGTTAAACTATGAATATTATAGAGAAAATAATGTAGGTTGAGTGAATTTCAGGTCCGGTCTTAAGTTTTTCCCATCCCTTTCTTCCCCCTTTCTCGCACGGGCCATCCAAATCCCCCAATCCATTTTCCTCATTCTTAACTTGAATTTTCAGGTGATCATGGGTGTTTTATTTGATGTTTTTAGGTAATAACCTTCCTATCCTATCACCGTCATTCCTATCACTTTGTTGTGGTTGACTTTGTGTCTCCCACTTATGGTTTAGTTCTGATTCTACTAGAGCATGCTGGAATCAATTGAGGATTATGGGGTTTTACTATGGATTAGTGAGATGGTGTCTACACACTATCACTTATCATTTTTAATAATTTAATTATTTTTAAATTATTGTGTTGAGAATATGTGTTTCATTTTTCATCAATGATTCAATATGTGTGGGTTAGTGAAGATGAATTGATGATTCTTAGATTCACAAAAGAAGGAATTATATGTCATTCCTGATAATGAATCCATGTAATTCCATAATGTGATTGGGTTATTACCATGGTAGATGGAAAAGAAACCATGTGAGGATAAAAATTTAAAAAATTTAGTGTAGAATTTCAAAAAAATGTGGAAAAGTAAATCTAAATACACTAGGGTGCTACTATGAGAGTTATACCATGACCATGCTACCATTTTGTGCTACCATGAGGTGCTACCACTAGGTGATGCCATTGGGTTATATCACTAAGTATTATTTTTAGGTGGTATCACCATGTGATACCAATGATGTGCTACCATTGGTGCTCTATTATTTATGTTCTACTATTGGTGTGCTACCATGAGGCATTATTATTGGGGTGCTACCAAGAGATGCTATTATTGGGGTGTAACCGTGAGATATTAATGTTAGGGTGAGACCATGGGGGTGAAACCATGCGATTAATTCAAATGATAAAGAAAAAATAAATGGTGATTGAGTGAGATCAATTTGGTTACACATGAATGCATCTTCACTTTTCATGCATGTATTTTGATTGAGAAGCATAAACCCAATATCCACACGTTCACAGTTGATCTTGAGTGAAACTTAATGCTTGCTATATGAATACATTGGAATGAAATATATGTGATATTTCATGAATTATAGATAAACCATGAGTATTTATGTTGTGTTAAAATAAATACTTGAGTTTTTGGGGTATTTAATTGAGGATTTGATGAATTAAACTGTGATGATGAAATTAAGATATGATTTAATTGAAAAATGTTATGATACATGAATCAAGATTCATTATATATTCGTGATGAATGAATTTAAGATATTAAGGAGTAATTAATATCTGGAATTAATGAGGAAATATTTGGGTCACATTGACATGAATTAAAAAATAAATAATTACTTGTATTTTTATGTAGTCATGATGAGGAGATCATGGGAGAATGTAGGAAATAATGGAAGATTACAATTAAGATCAAGAAATTGTGGGAGACTTGATCTGAATTGTATATGTTTTAATACAATATTTTATAACTATTTTATTATGGGTTTTAAAATATGAAAATATCTATATATATAGGAGATCTATATGTTCCTATAGGTTGAGAAGAAGTGAGGAGTTTGAGACTTGATAATATACTATGTATTATGAGTGTTTGATAATTTACATTATCGAAGAAATAAAGAGGTCCAAATCCAAGAATCCCTGAGGGTGACATACCTGATAATTTAATTAATTTGAGGATAATCTATATCAAACTATATCTAGAAGGAGTTTTGAGACCAACAGAGCTTCAATCCACTACTAAAGTTCTTGAAAAGGTATATGTGTAGACCATCTTATCCATCAACTCATGGAGGAATATTGTATTCCCAAGTTTTATAGAAGTAACCAAATAGAGAATAATATATTTATGTACTAGATCCTCATTAAAGAAGTAAATGTATCATCTAGTTGGTGATGGAAGTGGAGAAACATAGTGGAACTTTGTGTTGTTTATACTAGGATTGTCTGTGATTATAATCACTTATTTGATAATGAATAATATGCATTGGGGGGGGGGGTATAACTAATGTAGAAAGGAGGATAATTTTATTCCGAACCTTGTAAATACCATTTTCTACTCTTCTTTATTACTTTACATGAAGGTGAAGTTGTAATAAATCATTGATTGGATTGTGAATTTTAATAGGTTCAAGAGGTTGAATTTAAAAGTAATAGAATTCATAAAAGAGGCCACCGATTCACCCCCTCTCAGTGGTCCATCTGACCCGGGATTCTACAAATGGTATCAAATTAGGTTCCCTCTAACTATCTAAGGGATAATTATGAGAGACAAAGAATTTTAAATCTATAAATAACTGAGGTTTTCCCACATTCTATGTGAAGAATTATCATAATTGGATAAATAAGATGCTACCAAACTCATATCACTTGGACTTAAAGTGAGAGATACTAAGACAATGTGTTTTCTAACCATTTATAAAGGAGATTCAATGACTCAAGTAGACAAGAGAAATATGGAGTTATATTTAAAGGCTCAAAATTCTATTTTGATGTCTTTATTAGATAAGTTCTACACAAAGGTCATGGGTCGCTAGGCTGCCAAGAAAATCTATGAGAAATTGTGAAGCATTCCTAAAGGTAATATCAAAGTCAAGAAAACCAAAATTCAAGTTTATAGGATCCAATTTAAAGATATAAATATATATTATTATGGTACTATCATTGAAAAATTTACCCAAGTAAATGATATTGTAAGAAACATATGGGGATTTGGTGAAATGCTATATAATTCCATCATTATTATAGAATTGATGATAAATTTTCCAAATAAGTTTTAATTAAAAATATCACATCTAGAAGAAAGAGAAAACTAGATAATTGATGAGCTAAAAAATATACTCATAGCTTATGAGATAAAAAAGGCACCAATTTTCAAATAGAAGAATAATAATGAAATAAATTTTGAATCCATGAGAAACAAAAAAAAAGACCAAAGAATATGAAAAATCATATCATGAAAATGATTAAGTATTCAATAAAAAAATTTCTATTATATTAAAAGGATTAAAAATGGGAAAGTAGAAAAGAAATTTTCAGTAACCACTAAAATGTTTCAACTATGAAGAATCTAAAAATTTATCTAAAAATTTTCCAAGGAAGAAGGTTGAATAATTAAAATCAAATGATGAGGGACCTCACAAACAAAAATGAGGTAAGAAGAATAAGAAACACATCAGTAGTAAGAAGATAAATTTAATGACAAATCACAGGCAAGGTTCATCATAAATTTTTTATTTTAATAATGAAGTTGGTTTCTTTTCTCATATAAATAAAGGATCTAATTCATCAAGTAGTAATGATGATGGATAAGAAAGTATCAAACTTGTGTGAGAGCTAAAATAAAAACTAGAATTATACATGGGTTAGATATAATATATTAAGAAATAAAATAAGAACATTGAGAATGAAAATAAAATTTTAGATATATAGAATTAAGAACTAAGCAAGAAGGAAGTATACTATACTAATGATATCAAGTTGTATAAGTTAAAGTTTGTTGAGATTAAAAATATAGTGACTAGTCTTGAAGAAAATATGGATGAAAAATAGGAAGAGTTATTTGAAACACAAGACATATGTGTTACCATTCAACATAAGTTGAATAATTCCCTATAAGACTTCAATAAGGATACTAAAGTTAATATACAATCCTATCAAGTTGGTGAGATTAAGGGTTCTAACTATAAAGTAAAACCTGGTACTTTTAAATCTCAAGACATATTTTCTCTAACTGACAGTACATGACTCTAAAACAACCTTGCACAAGGTTGGGGTAAGAAAACTAAGAGGAAATATTACAAATTAAAGTAAGGGATGAATATTCCATGGAGTCTACAATCCCTAAGTAATGCAAGGTACACTTTATAATAGAACAACAACAATAACACAAATTTGGATAGATTTAGAACCAATCTAGAAGAAAAATGTTTTAAGGGTTTTTATGGTGTTGTAGTAAGAATGGAAACAAATCCTATTAATACTAATTTAATATTTAATTACCAAGAAGTGGTAAGAACTAAGGGATAGTTTCAACAAGAATATATGGAAAAAATATCAAAGAAAACAACATCTGAATAGATTTTTACCATATATATATATATATAAACCAGATTCTAGAAGAAGTTTTTAGTAGATTTAGTTTGTAAGGTCGCAAGGATAAGGTATAAATGAAAATTTTAGAAGGGTAAGTTCCATATGATATGAAAGGGAAGTGGTTTACAAAGAGAATTAGTGGTAATTTATGTAGATATTTGGATAAGACTGTGAATTTAAAAAAAGAGTGTATATTTTTTTGGAAAAATCAATAAAAATCGACTAAAAAATTAGAGGAATCTAAAAAATTACTGAGGCTAATAGAAAAAAGTGGATTTAGTATGTGAGGTGAAAATTGGTGATAAGTTATCCAAAACTGGAAACTTGAATATTTATAAGAATGACATGGAAAGAGATATTCCACATAAAGAAGAAGTTCAAGGGAATACAAAATATTATCAAACAAATGAGACACAAAATAGAAAAAAGAGTCCCAAGAAAACTTCTTATTGTTTGGTTAGAAGAAAATAATGGAACAAGTTGAGTGGAAGATCTTAGCCTGAATGTTGTTTCTAATAGAAACAAGTGGTCCCTATTTATTCTCTAATTATTATCATTTATTTTTACTAATATATAAGGAATTGAAGTAAATTAATGATTTTTGTACACATTATACCTCAAAGGATAAAAATATTATGGCAATAACTATTAGAAAACATGAAGATATTATCCCTTATGGAGTCTACTTAATACAATGAAATAGAGAGGTTCATCTCTTAAAAGGAAGAAACCATAAGAATAATATTCTATTATTCTAAATTCTAGTAAATCTAGAAATTATGGATAGATTTATAACCTAATTTTTACAGTATTAGAATCAATTTCAACCCTTTTTATTAAATTCACTTATTAAGAGGGATTTTTGGTTATCAAAACATATAAAAAAATAAGTACATATCTTGTACTTGAAATTTTTTATGAGTTTTATAAAGTGGTAATGATTACATTTTTCTTGTTAAATCGCTTATATATATCCCCCATTTGAGAAATAAGTAATTTATAAGCATGATAACATGTTCATGGTAGTTTATGTACAATATAGACAACCTTGGTTATATATTTCTCATTTTCTACACCGCATTTTTCCTCATAAACTTAGAGTAGACAAGATAAATGATCTTTTATATGTGAACCATGTGGTTTCATCCTTATATCAGAAAAGGGTAAATGAAATTCTGAGTGCCTTGAAAGAAAAAAAAATATACGATAACCCCTATGCATTACCCTTTGCATTTTATTTTTAATAAGGGGGAGAAAGAGAGAATCAATACAAGCACACATATTGATATTGAGGATTTTTATTAATAGAAAATTAAAAGGGGAGATTATTGAGACTAAGTGTTGCATTTATTGTTAATGAGTCAATATGTATTAGTGAGTGAAGATGAAGAGATGATTCTTGGATACATGGAAGAACGAATTGGATTTCATGCCTGATAATACATCTATGTAAGTCCATAAGTTTATTGAGTTTCAACCACGGTTTATGGAAAAGGAACTATGTGAGGATACAACATGAAGAACTAGAGTGGATAAGTTCAAGACAATGTTGAAAAGGAAATTTCAATACACCAGGGTTTTACAATGAGAGTTCAACCATGAGCATTCTACCATCCAGTTCTACCACTAGATACTACTATAAGACATTACTACTAGGTGTTATCACTTGGTGGTACCGTCAGGTGCTACCACCATGTGCTGGTACCATTGATATGAAACCATTGTTGTTCAACCATTAATGTGATACTATTGGTGTGATACCATGGGGTGCTATCATTTGGGTGCTACCATGAGATACTATCATTGGGGTGCTACCATGAAATGCTACCATTGGGGCGTGACTACGAGGGTGCTACCATGAGACGTGATCACATGTTTAATAACAAAGAAATTATGATTGAGTAAGATAAATTTAGTGACACATGCATTCAAATTCACTTTTCATTCATGTATTGTTATTGAGAAAAAGAAACATGATATCCACACATTCACAGTTGATCCATAGAGAAACCTGATGCATGCTACATTGATAAACTACCTTGAAAGATCTATGATATTGCATGCATTCTATATGAACCATGGGTATTTATGTCACGTGAAAATAAATACCTGATTCCTTGGGGTTTTTAATTGAGGAGTTGATGAATTAAAGTGTGATGATGCAATTAAGATGTGCATTAATTAAATAATGACACGATGCATGAATCGTGATTCATGATGCATTCATAAGGAATAATTATGGGATATTAATCAATAATTAATATCTTTAATTAATGAGGAAATATTTGGGCCACATTTACTCAATTTAAAAGAGAAATAACAACTATAGTTATATGTAGTTATGATGAGAGATCTTGGGAGATTATAGACAATCATGGAATAATGTAGTTAAGATCAGAAAACCATGGGATATTCGATCTGAACCTTTTATATTTTAATGCAATATTTTATAACTTTTTTATTATAGTTTTTTAAATATGATAATATCTGTATATGTTGTATATATATATATTATTATAGGTTGAGAAGAAGTGTTGATTTTGAGACTTGAGAATATATTATTTATTCTGAGTGTTTAGTATTTTCCATTATTGAAAAAAGAAAGAGAACCAAATCATGGAGTCCCTAAAGGCAACAAACCTGAGAATTCAAGGAAGCCAAGGAGAATCCAAATCATAATATATCTAGAAGAAGTTTTAAGACAATCAGAGTTATAATCCACTGCTAAAGATATTAAATAGGTACACATGTAGATTTACTGATCCATCTCTCATGTAAGAAGATTGTATTCCCAAGTGGTGTAGAAGTAACCAAAAAGATAAAAATATATTTCTGTACTAGATCCTCATTGACGAAGTTAAATTGTATCTCCCATTTGGTGCTATAAGTGAATGAACATAATGGGACTCTTTGTTGACCAGAATAGGATTATATGTGGTAGTAATAACTTGTTTTACAGTGAATAATTGTTGTTTTTGGGTCTAACCAATGCATAAAGGAGTATAATTTTATTCTAAACCTTTTAAATACAGTGTTCTACTCTTTTTTATTACTTAACATAAAGGTGAGTTTCTGAGACATATTTGAAGGGATCATGAATTTTAATCGGTTCAAGAGTTTGAATTGAAAATCAATATAATTAATAAAAAGATACTACTAATTCACCCCCACTCTTAGTGGTCCATATATCATGGGAATCTATAGATTTTTCTCCTATTGATATCCTATTGAGTGTTTTTGTGTTTAGTTTTGAGGAAATATTTATGTTTTGGGTGCCTTATAGAGGGGTTTTATCTAAAAATACCCTCTTTCTTGGATTTTCTTTTGAGAACACACTTAATTTGTTTGGTTTTGGTGCATAAGGGTGGTGAATGGGCGGATCTTGGAAGCCCTCCTTGTCTTTTAACTATGAAAGGTCTTGGTTATAATCCCTTTCTAGTGTCGTCTCCTAAGTGGGATGCGATATCAAGTCCTACTTTCCTTTAAAGGTCACAGTGCGATACCTTAGGCTGTTCAACGTTATAAAGGAGGTTTCCCTTGAGGATTTGGACTTAAAACACTATATATGAGTGGTGGTTATAAGGATCTACTTTGAATTTTTCCTTGATAGGTCTTTAAAGGTAGATATAGAGTGATACCTAGCTCAGGGTCATGGGTTTTTTGAATGAATTAGCATGTATGGTTCCAAGGGGATTTCTTTGAGGTTCTTTGGATGATTCCTAGAAATAAAGATCAAGTAGTGACTTGTATTGGGAATTAAATGGGTTTTTTTGATTAGATTTTATGGAATTTTCCTTGATCATTGAGACCAGTATTCAAGGTTTTGAGTGGGCGAGGCTTTAACCATAGCTGCTTGGGGTTTATATCGATTAGAGCCTTCGATATGGGTTGATGTCATAGTGTGTTAGGTAAAACAAGGTTGCATGGATATATGTCTTGATATGAGTCTTAGGGACTCCTGAGAATATACCTCATGGGTGAGATTATGATTTTGGATTCCCTTTCGGGTATGCTGTTGATTGAGGATTATTACTCAGCCATTGAGGACCTATTAGAAATATGTATCTTGTTGATCTTTACTCATAGTTTGGATGTGATATAGGATCCCCTTGTAGGGTGTCACATTCTATATTTATAGATTATAGCATGTTTGATATGGCGGTCTAGGTTTGGGTTGGGTGCTGAGTCACCATTTGAGAATGTTCTTACATCTGATGTGACCTGTGTTTTAATATGGATGTGATATAGGAGAGTATGGGAGCCCAATTATTTTGGTTAACCCAATGAAGGGTCGGTTCTTTCTCTGCAATATTGGGATTGGGTGTCCCCTTTTAATCTAGTAGAATGGTGTTTTTATCCCTCAATGATTGTTTTGGTGTTTCAGGGGATCATGGGATCCCTATTATTTGATGACCATGAAATGGGTGGTGTTGATGATTCAATTGTTTGGATGATTGGTTTGAGAGTTAATGAACCCATTATTTAATGGCCTTCATCCAAGATGTTTTAGGCAGTTATTTCTTAGGACCTTATTGTGGGAGTAGACATTTAGTATATCATTGTATTAGGATTTGGACTTGATATTTTATCTATTTTTCTCCTCTATTGGTTAGATATTTTTGGACATTCATATAGAGATAATGGATGATCTTTAGGAGTTCATCCATCCCCTAGGCTAGTGGATACTTACTCGGCTAGAGGTTGGGTGTCTATGGTCCTAGATGTATTGATGAACCTGGGTTTTAGTGTATGACTTTCCTCAAATTTATATTTTTGAAGATAGTTATTTCTACAAGATGATCATGCTCTGGATAGGTTCTCTCATTGTTTGTAGAATTTCTATCACTTGGTCAGATTATTCCATTGTAGTCCTAGAGCCCGGTAAATTTACGTGTTTCATGTGGATTCCATGGTTGTTCCATGGGGTCCATCATTTATGCTTGTTTCATTTTTAGGCATCTTAAATATCTTGTGTAGATATGGAGAACACTCTTGATGTCAGGTGGTTGGGTGAGTCACATGCTATAAATCCTCTATCATGGGCCCGAGAGGGTGTATATTTACCTTGAGTTTCAAATTAGATCCTGGGTATGGTGGTTTTATGTTTTAATTTACATTTATCCTCAATTTAGTTTCTTCCAACTATTATTATTTTTTAAATAGGATGGTCATATCACATGTTTCATTCGCCTATTATATTGAATGATAATAAGTTCACTATTGGGGGTGGCATACTGATATTTATTTCTCACCTCGTGTAAATGCAACTCAGTGTGCATGTAGGACCTTATGTCCACTTTTAGGTGGATTATAGGTTGTAATGTGGTTGGGGTTGTGGCTTAATGTTACTTTATTGAGAGGGAATGCTTGTGTAGAGTTTGATGATAGGGCTAGAGTAGCTCGATAGTTGGTGATTGGGTATGAGGTATGGATCAAGTAGGAAGAAGAGCCTAATATATATATATATTTAGTTATATATATATATATATATTGTTTTATATATTTATTACCTGTATATGTGATCGTCCTGATAAGAGATCAATTGTTTTCTATTTTAGGATGCTTTTGAGAGTGTATGACTATATGCCAAATTTCATTTGATATAGAATACAAATGATCTATTTATTATTTCATAATATAATGGTTATTTATGTGTAAGAGTTTGGTTATTTTCTAATACTATTTCACTTTGAGCAAAGGGTATAGTCTCCACACTTTATATTTAGACCCTCACCACTAGTTGGTATACTTTAGCGTATGAGAAATCGTGCTTGAGTCCTTGTAGTAAACTAGATCAGGCGGCATCTCAGGTAGACCTAAGACAATTCTTTACAAAATGGTATCATAGGTGTTTTATTTTTATAACTTGAAGAGTTAGTAGATAGGTGGTTAGGTAAGTGTCAGATACTATGATGGACCTCAGACCGGTGTGTCATGAACACCTTTTCTAATAGAAATTTTAGTTTACCAAGGTGATGAGATTTTTGTTCTTGGTTACCATATTTACTGTTGTATGATTTCAGCCTAGACGATTCACTTATGTTCATGGATTTATAGATTTATGGGTTTTGACTCTTTTCTAGTTGGCAAGAGGCTGGTGTACATGCATTATACTAGGAATGTAGGGTTCACATGACATATGCCTATTTGTGTGTGGTTTTTCTAACAATATAGGTTCAATTATTTTAAGTGTATGCAATGAACTATATGGTGTGGTCACATATAGATCATTGACGACATTCTACTCAAATAGACCACATTTATTTTTCTTATAATGATAGTTCATGTGGATCTTTCAGTGAGGTTTTTTCCTATGATGAAAATGAAGTCCCTTCGTAATGTATGTGTGGAAACCCAAGTAGTTCAGTCCGAGTCCTATAGGCCTTAGTTGTGGCATAATAAGGGAAATGTTGATTGAGAGGATTTTGGATTGGACTTGAGATGCCCTTAATATGAGGTTTGGAATTGTCAGTGCTCATGGTTTTGAGGTTTATTAAGAAGGAAGGTTTATTTAGATGATTAGACCTTATCATTTCTGGTAGCAAATTGGGTAGCGCAGAGGGATCATGGTTAGAAAATCATTTTTTGGATGATACTCAAGCAGTAGGTGGTAGTCTAGTTAGCCTTGGATAGAGTGTGAGGTGCCTTGGTTTTGGCTAAGGATATCCAAGGGTGAACTAGTTTCTAGGATCTAACTTGTATGGGTTTCTTATTTATTGGTTTAGGTGCATTATCTTTGGTTCAGAAAGACTTAGATCATGTGAGTGTGAGTCCAATTTCATGATTTGGTTTCATGGGAATTCCCAACCATTATGCTCGAGTGAGTCATAGTAGTTTGTACATGGGGGAACATGCATGATAATTTTTTTGGGTCTTGGGAAACCCAAATGATTTTTATGGTGGAACTTTTGTGGTCGACGCTCAAGGAGAAAAGTAAGGGAATGATTATTATGGGGACCCACCATAGGTTTTTTGAGTATGTCATTCCTAGTGATCCATAAATAGGTGATGGTTGTTGTTTTTGGTTTAACACCCAAGAGAAAGTGATTTGGATATGTCAAATAATTTTCCAGTAGTGGATGGAGCGTGAGCCATAGATATTGGTGTTCTATTATGTAACGAACCCGGCGGGCCTGAAGCCCAACCAAACTCGGCCACGCCCGAGCCCATCCCTCTGGCAGATAGCAGACCCCCACCCTCAGGCAGATAACAGGCCCCCACCTCAGACCGACCCAGATAACACGTGGCAGGAACTGTCCCCTGCCTGGCGGGGATTTAATTCGCCTCCCCCGCAACTCGAACCCGTGACCACAGGCTTAAAGGCCAACCGGGAAGCGTTACGAGTACCACTGAGCCATTGGCCCAGTGGTACTCGTAACGCTTCCCGGTTGGCCTTTAAGCCTGTGGTCAGGGGTTCGAGTTGCGGGGGAGGCGAATTAAATCCCCGCCAGGCAGGGGACAGTTCCTGCCACGTGTTATCTCGGTCGGTCTGAGGTGGGGGCCTGTTATCTGCCTGAGGGTGGGGGTCTGCTATCTGCCAGAGGGATGGGCTCGGGCGTGGCCGAGTTTGGTTAACTGTCCCCTGCCTGGCGGGGATTTAATTCGCCTCCCCCGCAACTCGAACCCATGACCACAGGCTTAAAGGCCAACCCGGAAGCGTTACGAGTACCACTGGGACCAGGAGGGGCGAGGTCTAGTGGAGGGGGAGCGCGACGGGGATCCTTGAGGTTGGATTTCATTGATTATTCCACTTTAAACTAAGATTTTCTTTGTTTACATGATGTTCACTTCACTTAGGTTGCTGGTTATGCATTTCTATTGTTAAATTAATTATATTATGGTGAAATTGTTTGTTCTCCACTGTTTGGATAATTGTTGCACCCATTTAATACAGTTGATGAGTTTTGTGGTATATTAGCTTGGTGCGGATTTAGTTTTTTTTTATATAATAATTTAGTTTAAATATTTTGGTGCGTCTTTAGTCTCTAAAATATATATATATATATATATATATTTGAGGTTGTATTTGATATTGTGTATCATGTATATGCGAATTAGGGTGTGTTATGCTTGTGATGTTTAATATCTTTTCATGGGATTTTGAATTTAGTTTTTGTCTGTGCAGGTCATGCGTTTTTCATTTTAGTATGTTGTGGGTGTGCGTCTGTTAAGAAATGTGTTCTTTGGATGAGTTTTGGGTGTGTAAAGCTGTGAGCTACCTTTTGGAAATTTTGTTATAAATTTTTAAGTGGTTTATAAAATAGTGAAGATGGTGCACACTGTGTTTTAAAAACATGTCGAGGCAGTTCCCTTGTGCTTGTTTGTTTGAATTGTTTTGAGTCCGTGTTTATGCATTTTAGTTGTGTGGTTGTTGCAGCGTGTCGGCGAGGAAGACCCGCGGTACTTTGGTTGTCAGCTTGCGCAAGTTTGCACGCCCGTGCGCGGCGCGTTGCATCATCGTGGTTGGTTTGCGAGTTGAGGTAGGTTCCCCATTGCACTTACCTTTAGATTTAGAATTTATTAATTGCTTGTTGTTTTATAAATTTTTAATTAATTAGAAATAATATTAGATAATAAAACTTTAAATTATTATTTAGTGCGAAAGGAGTTTTTTATTTTATACCGAACACTTGTGACATTTTCTTGACGGGCGGACACCCAGTTTTGAAAGAATGCCAGTTTGGCCTTTAAACATAATTCACGGAACTTCAAATGTGCTTCTAGTTTTAAAGATAAATAATTTCTTCTGAACAATTGTTTTGAGTTTTTTTGAGAAAAGAGGTTTTACTTTAAAATTGGTGAAGGCCCGTTTGGCACTTTAATGAAATGGATTATCTTGGAAATCCCACTCGGGGGTGATCTTTGGTGTGCGTTGTTTGCGTGAGCTGTACGTGATGTTTGTGCATCGTGACTGATTTATTTACATTGTAGACTCACCCCCTTTTTATTGCTTGTGATGACATGAGAACCTGGCATATTGAGTGAATTTTCTGAGAACGATTGTTGCACTAGTTTAGACCACACACTGGCTAGTGGCCCCATAGCAGGGGAATACTGAGTTATTGCTGCTATGGGGATTGGGCCCCTCAGTTAGGTCATGCAGGGCTATGCCGGGTAGTATTATGGGCGTTATGACGTCATCGAGTTATGGCATGCCTCAGGATGAGTCACACGTATAGTACGTTCTGGATTGTTCACGATCTCCTAGGTTCGACCCATGTTTCTTTTAGTGTTTATTTGTGTGTGGCGGACGATTGAGAGGTCGAGTTCGGTTGCTGACCCCTGGTGTGCCACTTTTACCATTGCCCTTAGTGTGTGTTGTGTGTGATTTTCCTTTTTGACTAACAACTGAAGTTTGAATTTCTAAATTGTTCGCAAAATGTTTTGAAAATGCAACGCACCTGTTCTTTCAACATTAAACTTGTTCTAAATTAAAAAGGGCAATGGACTGTTACTTGTTTTGGAAATGAAAGTGTGTGTAAAACATATTTTTTATAATTTAGTTCAAACCTGGAATTGATAAACTCTTTATTTATTGGTATGTGCATTGGGATAGAATTAGTCGGGCCTACCTACTGAGTTTTAACACTCACGCCTATAGTGTTTTCTTGTTTTTAGTTCTGTTGCAGGTTCCAGCTTCAGTTGTTCGCCTTGAGTGACGTTGTTTGTGTTATTGGAGAGTGACCCACAAGGTCACGTGGAGCTTTGGTCGTGGTCAGGTTAGTTGCGTTGTTGGTTCCTTTTTCCTTATTTACATTTGTTCTATTTATTTCTGCTGCTTAGTTTATTATATTTTGGGCCAAATCGTTCCCACCTGTTTACTTTTGATGCCCGGCAATAGTTGCTAGCCCGTGGGGATGGGGAACGCCCCTCGGGCTATGTCGCGGGCCGGCTCGGGTGACCGGTTCAGGGTCGACCCGGGTTGGTTCGTGACATATTATGAGGTGATGACGAGGGAAGACCTATAGTGGGGATAATCCTCATGATCATGGGTTAGACATTGTGTATTTAGAGTGCCAGTGTGCAGTTGGATCCAGATGGATCTGGTTCCGTGGGAAATACTAGATTCAAATTCAAATGTAGTGTTGAATAGTGATTGGATGTTGTATTGGGATCATGCAGTGTTGGTGTGACCCTTGTGTGGAAAGAGTCTATGGTGACTTAATGGATGCGGCCAATAAATCTATGGGGATTCATCTTTAATAGGTATAACTAGTGGTATTATGTAGCTTTGGATGCGTTGGGTTGGAAAATGAATTGGGAGCATCATTTGAGGCGTGAACCAAGTGGTTTAGGGATTCAATTTGGGATTTTTAGAGAAGGGATAATGTGTTTGGTCTTTTTAGTCAGATCTATGTAGTTAAAGTATGTTTTACATTTAGATTTATAAAGTAGTTGGTTATAATTGAGTTGGTGACTGAGGTAGGTTGGTCTTTTCAGTTTTATAACAACTGAGGATTCTCAGGGGAAGAAAAATTTTATAGTGGGGAGTTTGTACTGATCCACATCATTACATGTTATAAAATTCATATGAAAATTGAATTTTTGACCTATTGAGGGTTTGTTTGGTGATTTTTTTTAGATTCAAATTATAAGAGTTATAGCCTCTATTTGGAATTGTTTTGGGAATTGTTTAAGACCATGTAGGTGGATTGGGTGCTCAAGAAAATTTCAGGAACTTATAGCATGAGTTAGAGTTTTGGGATGTTTTTGGCCTTATGAATGGTTTAGTGTGAATGGATTAGTGGAAAATGTATGTCACTATGAGTTTTAGTATGTTTTAAGTCTATTTTATTCTTTCACAGTTTATTTAACATGAATTTCATACTGTTGTGGTTAAAAAATGTGGATTCCATAGAAAACTATATAGGGTGAGTGGATTTTTGGTGTAGGGTTCATTGATTGTGCATAGTTGTAGAAAAACTATGCAAGGTGTTAAAAGGGGTTACAATGCCATTTATTATAGTTGGAATGTGGCATCCTGACCCAGAATCCACTTAAATGTTTCCCCAAGACAGTTGGACACTAAGCCTTAAGTGTGCCACCCAATATGCCAGAGGTTTCCGACTATCAATGAGGGTGTAAAGGAGGCATAGTGTGGAGACTATACCGTATGGATCAGTAATAAATACAGTGGAAGCAATAATAAATAAAGGTCTAAAAATATAATAATATATTTAAATCAATAATGAATGAATAAATGATCACACATGAACATGATTTGACATAATACAAGAAGAAATCCATAGTACATAGGTGGACTGATGAAGGAAATAAATAAATAAACGACACAACAACTATCTATAATATCATTGCGAACACTAGATTGGTACTCTGCTCCCATACTCTATCCTAGTCAAGAAGGTTAACAAAGAGAATGCACACTCCATGAACCTGCAACTAGGAGGTCTGTTTAGGTACCCCAGTGTAATGGAAGCCCAAACAAGGTGTGAGATATACTTATTAAGACACCACCAATGGTGTCTAATGTATAAACCGATCTGTGAACATAAAATAAATTAATGTGTAGTTATATCAAAAGTAAAGCAGTGATGTAATAATAAATGTAAACATGTTGGGTTTAGGTTCCCCAAGGAAAATTGGCCAACTATACTTACTTCAGCCTAAGATGGGATATCTCTGAACATGACAACCTATATATATAAGTTTGTATTTATATATATGTATTGTACATGTGCAAGTATATATATCCATATATATAAATATGTCATACTAGTTAGGACCCTATGCATAACTCATGCATCCTTATATAATCATATGAGTGTCATACCCTGTAAGGGACTCTATGCTCATAATATATCAATATATGAATAATGAAATCCCATAAAATAGTATCAGGGTAAAGTTAATTATAATAAATAAAGTTCTTATAATAAATGGGTCATAGGCCTAATATCTAAAAATAGGATACGGAATTCATGTCTGTCTTCCTGCTCATGGATGTGACCACAATGCTCAACATCCTAAATGAGGGGGGGAGGGGGGGGGGGTGCATAAGATTCCATTCCCATCAACCAAATAAATTCGAGACACCATTACCATCATCTTCTACTTGGGGGTGTGAGACATCATACCGAACGACCCTAAACAAGGTCCCTCTAGTCATAATAAAAATGTAGATAAATCACACTTGCCGTATGAGCCCTTAGCTTGACGTTTTGTAAAGAGGAAACTGACATCACTCAAGGTGCAGTGGATCCTTTTTAGTATAATCAACTTTAACATTTTTAATTTAGTTAATAATACCATCCATTCTATAATCAATTCAATTTATATCACTAGTCCATTTTATTTATAAGTCACAATAGGGCCATTACATTTAAAAAAAACTATGAAGGTCATGGGAATCACCCATGCCAACTATAAAAATAATCATTCACATCATCAATCAAATCATTTTTTTATTTATAAGAAATCAAACCTCAAAAATTGGTTTTATTAGAGAATATGACATTTCCATCAAACAATTAACTTAGTTCAATTTAAGCATCTCACTGAAGTGGAATAATTTAATACACTCAAAATAAGGGAAGTCAAAAAGAATTCCAAACATGAGAAGTTACTTTAAGACCAACCATTTTAATTAACACACCCCAATGGTGGTCTAGTCATAAGGTGAACCATGATTATTATGTGATTTAGAAAACCCACCCAAAAGGGGTGGTTCAGGTTGAGTTTATAACCTCCAACCATATCATGGGGGGGGGGGGTTGAAACACAATACAAGGGGGTCTAGGAATTTAATTTAAGTAATTTCATAGTTTAGAAGTGACACCTAGAAATTATGGAACACAACATAAAGACTATATTATATAAACGATGTGACTTTAAGGGAAAATCACATAAACCACCCACCTCATGCTTAGGATGGTCCACTCATCCAATATTGGGGATTGAATCGATCTAGTTTGATATAAATCGAATAAATGGACCAAATCCATGAAAATATGGTGAATTAGATTTCTAAATAATAGTATAATTAAGAGTATATAAATTGATAAAGGATCTAAATTATCTAATGTGTTACCGATGCCAATCCAATGAGACTAATGTTGAATAAAATAGAGTCTGTATGGAAGAACAACTTCAAAGCCTGGGAGAGGAGGAGGAGAGGTCCAACACATGGGGTGGGGGGAATTTCTTACAGATATAAGGGAAAATAGAGGAGATCCATTGTAAGAAAATAGGGGGAATATGGTTATTTTCCATCTCCTTAAAGAGATTCATATTTTGGTTGCATGGCTAGGAAAAATATGTGCCAACTATGAAACCTCCACTACTTAGGATCCACAACCTGTACAGTTAGGTTTCCCAGTTTGATCTAACCATGTGCCAGCGGTGAATAGATACTGTTTAAGTGCCACTAAGGGTGTCAAAAAGGTGCATGGTTTAGTAAAACCTAGCACAAACTATGTGGGTCACCTAAGAACACATGCAATAAGGTGCAAAACTACCCTTGGGAGGTTTCACAGCTTAAAAAACCCACACCCCTTAAGAAAAGGGGCCACACAGTTGACCCACATAGTTAAAATAACTGTGCATCAACCATACCCCTACAGTTTTTTGCTCTCAAAATTGAGTTTTCAGAGCCCGACACATCTGAAACTCATCTGAATGATCAGGAAACCACCTGAGTCATAAAACTCATCCAAAAACATCACTTTTAAGTTATCTAGTTCTCATAATTACATTCCAAATATCAAATTACGATTTGAATTTACCATTAAATGAAAAGTTAAAATTCACAAGGAATTTTCAACCAGGTCCAAAACATGAGACGTTACAATCTCCCCACCTTAGAACTTGTCATCCCTAAGAATAATTAGGGAAACAACATAAACAAAACTGAACATATTTGGGTTGTAAAAATATGCTGAAATAGATGCATTGCATCTCAGAACGCCCAATAGATCTCTAAGATTAATTTTAAACATACGATGTTTAACTACTAAAACATAATCCAATGATCATAGATAGAATTAGAACATCAAGATGAAGCTTTACGATCCCATCCATCCTAAGGCATAATCACCTCATCATATCTTTTATCAAGCAGCCTAAGGTTCTCCCCACCTTAGGTCTTAACCTTTGAATGGACAAATATGAGTTACACCACTTGAACAATCATGATTCCATACCAAATAATGTCCATAACATTATAATGATGCTCCCAAAACATTTATCAAAATGATACACCTGATTGTGGTTAGGACACTTCTTATGGCCCTCACTCCGATCTCAATGGTCAACTTAGATTGACCAGCTCAAAATTGTTCATTTTTTTCTTCAATTGAAAATCCCAGATGGCCCTTTCCAAAACACCCACCTAAACCCAAAGAGTTCATGAAATAGTACCACAATGACTGTATATCTCCTTTCGAGAGATCTCTCATCGAACCACCTCTGGCCGACTATTCTAAAAAATGCTCGGATTAGATGGACAATGCATTTCAGATGATAGATACCAATGCCTTTAAGTGAAGGAATCTCGATATTTCATAAATAACGTTCACCTAATCATACAACCAAATCCCTATGATGTCTCATAAGCTAAAAATTAATAGTTATTTTAATAAAACAACATACAAGTGCCAAAAAAACTATCCAATGACTGGTCCCACATTTCCATGACTACTTATCTCAAGAGGGTCATCTTCCAACTGGTTATGATGGTATCCAAACCATAAGTCTTCCTTTAACTACTCCTTAAATTCACTTCCAATGATTCCATCCATCAAGATAGAAAATTGAATTTGATTTGTTTTAGCTTGGAATATAATTGATGCTCTCTGAGGATACTCAGGAAAAAGTCAAGATAAGGGTCATTCTCACCTCTAAACAAATATTATACTAATATTTTATTACTAGGAAAGTGATTATCCTTATGATCCACACCTGTATCAAAAACATTCTATAACATACTTATCCAATGCCTGAAATCATGTATTCTAACCATGAGTATCCAAGTTCAAACATGGACCATATATCTCATGATTCCTAATTTGATTTTAGGATAGTCTTCATCATGGGAACTACCTTTTATTTACTCAAGATCTAGACGATCATGCCTGAAAGCACCAAAATTTAAAACCATCGATCCTTATCTCACACATGGACACTCACAGTTTGGTTATCAAAAAATTACCCCACATAACTAGTGTGTACCAAACCTTCTTTACACAGTTGGTGTACACTCCCATAACAGCTAGTTCCAAAACTAACTCACACTCCTGAGGGTCTTCCATAATCAAGGCCAAGTGGATCATGCTAACTAGAACATAAATCTCATTATAGAAGGATCTCCCTTAGAACTCACCTTGAAGATATACATTCACAATCCATTGAGTAGTTAATAAAATTATAACCATTTTATAATGGTCCCTTAATATTGAATTCCTTATACCTGGAATGAAATAGTTCTTACAACTGATGTAACACTCCTCACCTTAGGAGTTTCCTAGTCATTGTGATACTGAGAACAAAAAAACATTCGACAAAACATGTTCTATCACCACCAAACTTGGTTCCTAGACATGGAAAAAATTATTTTGGAAAAAATAACATAAGAAGAGAGGGAAAACTAGTAGCTTATAAGTTCACTGGGTCAAATTAGTCTTTAGATGCACACATGATTCTTCCAATGAGTCAAGTCCATGTACGCCATCAACATAATGTGTATAATATGAAACTAAAAAAGACTGATAGTGTTACAGTACCTGATCCTTTTGAAAATGTTGTCCCATACCATTGGGACAACTCAACTTTTGATTTCCACATCAAAGGTACCATGCCCATAAATAGATCACAATTCCCAGGTCCCTCTACTCCAAAGAAGAATCATAAATGTAGCCTTCAAGAAACCACAAACCTTCATCCAAGCGGCCAGTTTACCATAAAGTTTCAAGTATTATGTGACTTTTTGACTTAAACAACATATGATTTAACATACCAACTTAACTCAATGGGCATTATGTGTAATAACACATGCCACTATGATATAAAAACAGTTCAACAAGTGCTACCCATTCCTATAATATGATATCCCAAATAAAATAAATAAGGTATCATGACCTATGAAGAGGCCGAACATGCCGAAGGCATGTCTAACCTACTGAACTAGATAATTTCATGATGCTCATGACTTTAACAAGTATTAAACTACTGATCAATCACCCATTTACTCAGGGGTGACACTTCATTACTAGGAGTCCTAATCAGGACAAACAACACCTCCAATTGAAAATATTATCATAAGAATTAATAAATTCTTAAAGGTTCTGAGGGTGATACCTATACAGGGATATCCCCTTAATAAATCATAAGGTGTTAATCCTAAAACAAGGTCATGCCTGAAAAGATCACTTGGTCTCACCGCATAACTTATAGGTATAAAGCAACCTAGGAAGAAGTAAACTAAGGCCTATGAGAAACATCTACATTCCCACTCCAAGGAAACATAAAAAAATGACCCTTAAATGAGGGTTCCCACTATAAAAACCTCTACAAAATTTCACTTTTAATTCATTTAAATGATTCTCATTTATTAAACATTAATAAATCTAGCATATAAGGGATTTTAAGTACTAATTTTAAAAACAACTATAATAATAACTTTATTTATCTCATATCATACAAAATATTCAGAAAATTATCTTATAAATTCATTTTTAATCATTTATTTGATTCAAGAGTTTCCAAAACTAGCTCCGTTAATGAAAATTTCAATTTCAAATCTAGAGGGAAAAAATATTTAGTTTGAAATTGACATTTTAATTAACTGATACCTCATAATAATATAACTCATATGTAGATAAAAAGGCTTTTATTAATTAGAGTGATTGGTCAAGTAATATGACACCATACATTTATATGTAACACCATATAAGAATCTTCAGACACTTTAAATAACCATTATATTAACATAAGAATACCCCCACAGGGTTAAGTATCAAAGAATATAAATATTAAGGTGACCTACAAGGGTCCCATCACGTCAATATGGGTTCAATAAAATGCAACCTATCATAGTTTATTTGGTTAAATTTTCCGGACACCCTTAGTGGGTTTAATTCCTAATTACTATGCCAAAACAACCTACTTGGGTCTAGTTGGCCATAAGGATTTAGTTAGATTTATCACACCCCAAAAGGGATCATCTTAAAACAACATGCCCCAACTGACCTACTTGGGTATAGTTGTGCATTTGGGAATTTATTCTTATGGGTCTTAATTCCCAAAATATAATGGTTTAAGCATTTATAATTTTTAATTTATCACACGTTTAAATAGAATTAATAAGTATTGGTTTGAATTTTTCAAAAAAGTAAATTATTTATAATTAAAGATCCCAAATAGGTTAATTCATTAATCATTAATTTTAATTCAAGATTCAAAATTTCTTATTCCACGCAATGATCCAGTTAGATGAATCACCATTCCCAAACTATATAGGTACATGCCTGTATAATTTACAATTAGAATTCATGTAACTGTAACCAGATTCACACTTTTTGTCTCAAATATAAGAAACCCATATATGATTGTTTGATTATATGGGTTACCATTCCAAATTCATAAGGGACTATACTCATTATAAGTTGAAAATTTAGCATCCACTTAATTGAATCCATAAATTTTTTATCCCATGGAACCAATGGTACATGGATTAAACATAAGATAATCAATGATTAAATATAATTCCATAAATCTATGTGGTAAAAACCATTTAGGTTGATGAAAAAATTTCATTTAATCAACCATATATCTTTAATACAACATGCATGCTTTCACAAGTAATAAATATATCTAAGCATGGAAATGAACATGGAAAGTCACTACATAAGAAAGAAACACTCAAGAATGAAATATTAACTAGGAATTGAAATAAAGTACCTAACATGGTAAAAAAATAATAATATTTAATAATAATCAATTAGGGTATACAAATCATCATGTATTATGCAATCTATAATGTAGTCTACATGGCATGGGAATTGTATCGAATAAGAATATTTATGTGTATATAATGATTCATGAACACCCCTCACTTATATTTCTATACCGGGATAAGAGGTAAAATCATAATCCATAAATCAATAATTAGTGAAAATATAACAATAATCCAAGGTGAAATAATAATCAACTATATTATTAGAATAAAAAAAATAGTTTTATCCTTGGCCACATAATCTTTCCCTCATGTGTGGGTTTGCCAAACCCAGACACAAGCTATTTACCAAGTACCAACACATTACTAGTATTCTACTTACCATCCCAAAACAATAAGACAAAAGAGGAAAATAAACCTATAATACTGTTTTTATCATCCCTATTATGGCCCAAACTTTTATAAATAAAATTCCTATAGTGGCTGAATTAAATTCCCTATTATGTATTATGCTTATAAAAACACATGAACTTATTTGGTTTTATTATATCATATCATATTTAAAATATCATTAAGAATCATATCCATTGATATTATATCCATTTAACATTGATCATATGATTAGTATAAATACAGGGTTTTGATAAATCCACTTGACGTTGAAAAAGGAAGTGATGGACTCAACCATTAGGATCATACCCTATGAATCCCATTTATTAGAGCTTAAAAGGGAGATAAAATCACTGAGCTTCACCCTTTACCAATACCATTATAATATCCAATAATTAAAGCATGAGTGAAACTATTTACAGGAGAAGTTCAAGCTCATCGAGATCATGGCCCAAACCATGTACGCCGAACCACCCTAAGAAAATCTCACCATCGCTTACCTTACCCTCAGGGAATTTTATGGTGTAATAAAGGGATATGTATCAATACCCTAATAATATTATTATTTATATTTTAGTTTTAATATAATAGTGTTTATATTTACTTTTTATTATTTTTACTTGATAAATGATTTTTATTTTGATTCAATAAAATAAATTATATTTTTGGGTAATATGAAATTTCAATTAAGACATTTATTTTGATGAATTAATGGATTTTTAAAATAAATTATTTTTCAATAAAATAATATAAATAAATAATTTTTATGAAATATAATTATAACATAATTTTTATGAATTAAAATGTAATTTTTATAAGGTTTTGAAAACTATTATTGTCGAAAAACCCAACATTTCTCAATAAATGTGGATTTTTTTTAAATTAAACATTCAAATATTTATAAAATTATTTTTATGGAATAAATATTATTTTTGGAATCATAACATTAAAATTATCCAATGGTAAATTGTTTATAATTTTCTGAGACATTTGAATTTTCAGGTAAAAATTAAATACAGTATAAATATACGATGTGTTTTATGACATCATAATGAACCAAAAATGATGTAATAAATGATTTTAAGGGTACCCACAAAACAATATATGTCTCCCCTTTAAAATAATATTTTTAGGTTGTTTTATTAATTTGATAAGGCCTTTATGAATCCTCCAAAACCAATATCATATTTTAAGGTTTTAAAATCATTTCTTTATGAACATGACTCACTTCCAAATCAATAAGGGTAATATTTTAATAATTTAGGCCCTTGGAATTATAAAATAATTAAAACCACTCCCGTTTGGGATAAACCATTGGAAAAATCAGGGTAAAGGTTTTTGGTTTTTATTACTTTATTATATAGAGTCCAAAACCTAAGTTTGAGAAATAATAAAGAACTCCCCTCTCATTTATTATATAAACCCACCCAAGATCCACTAAATCTTCACTAAAAAACCTTGGAGAACGTTTTTACACTTCAATACCCTCTTTATATTCCTCCCAAGGTTCCCCCAATCTCTAATGAATCTCCTCCCAAGATTTTTTAATCACCATCTCAGGGTAAGGTATCTCCCTTTCTTATTTTTATTCAAGCACCTATTTTATGTCGTTCCTCTTAATTTACATTTTTTCTTGTTTGGGTATGTTTTTATACATCCCTATTAATTACATTTTTATTTAAATATTATTATATATACCTTTAAATATCATTAATCCCTCCCATTGACCTTTATGCACACTCGTTGTGTTGTAGAAATTATCCTATGATTTTTCCATGCCAAAAGTAAGGGACCTATCTCTCTTATTTAAATTCAAGAACCTTATTTGAAATTATACTTTTGAATATCAATTTTTTATGTTGTCTTGAATTCATAAACATAAATTTACTTTCCAATTTATTTTATTTGAATGATAAATTTTTTATCCCCTCTCATTTTTACCTTTAACTAAGTTGTTACCATGCCAAAATTTAGTAAGGTATCCTCTCCTTCTCTTTATTCAAGAATATTCATTATATCATTCCTTTATATATAATTAATAATGTTGTAATATGTTATTACATATACCCCTTAATATCCTTATTATGTATAAATGATTATATACCACTTTCACTCTCATTAATCCCTCCCGTAGACATTTATGCTCCCCTGTTATGCTGTCGAAATTTCACTGTGATTTTCCATAACAAACAATTGTGTAGTGAATACCCATACCCATTTCTTATAATTAGTATTGAACTTTATGAACTTATAATTATTTTATTTGGGACATATGTATTTATTCAACATTCCTTTATCTTGGAATTAAATGTGATGAAATATGATCCTATGTTGAATGATCTATGCGGCACACTTATGAATGTACATGACATGAAAATAGAGGGTGCACCCATAATTATATAGTGATAAAATGCATTGGGTAATGTTCAGTCTCATAATACATCATACAAGGGATTATGGAGTGAACCTAATCCATTAGGGAACTTTTTCCACCATGTTATGATGTTTTGGAGGATATCCTTGTTCTATGTTTATGATTTCATGTTTAAAGTTCTTTCCACTTTCCCATATTTCCTTTATGTTATCATGCTATATCATGGCTCTTTGTTCATGTTTATAATTATCAACCTTTTTATGTCCCATTTAATTTCCTATTTTCTAACATGTAATACTTTATTCATGTTACGCCATATTTATTCCCTTACCAGGATTTATAGCACACCCCTTTCTTATGTATGTCCCCAGGTTATCCCATGTAGTTTTATATACGATGGAATTTTATGAGCATGCTAAGGAAGTTTTTAATAATGGATATGTACCACATTTTTTAATTTGTTATTTATTATACCTAATTACACAAATACAATAGGATTATTGATCTTACATGTTGTATTATGTATAATATTTTCTAATAAATCATTAATTAATGTGTAATAAAGACAAGGGTTGTAATAATTGGCATCATAATAAAGTTTAGTTATTTTTTTGATTAGGATTATAAAAATATAGAGAAATTATTAATTATAAGACTAAACATAAGAATACATCTCTAAATTTTGGTAATATATAGAGTTAGTGGTTTCCAAGAAAATACATCCCTATCTTGACACTACAAGTGGATGTAGGTCTATCACAGATGTACCTTGTGGTAACACCCAAAAACACTACATTGAGATAAACTCGATCAAGAACTGGTGTATGACAATGGGTCTTGATACAAACCTGGTTTGACACTCTGAAGAGATATTCTTTGGTAAACTCAAAAGATCATTACAATCCATTATTAATAAAAAAATGATCATAAGAGTCTATGTTAGGAAATAGATCATGGATAAAATAGATTTAAGCCTATAAATTCATGAGTTAAAGAAATAAATATCATTTATAAATTATCTCTTTAATGTTATCAAATTCTTGTTTATGCATTTAATAGGTTTAAAATTATCATCCCTAATTATATTTTGGATAAAGTAAATGATTAGAACTAGAATAAAAAATTGAAAGTTCGGTTTATCATACATATTTATATGCATTATTTCATATCACAAAACTTGAGTAGAACTATTAAATCAACACCACAAAGTATGGAAGTAGAGATGTCATTGAAAATGAAAAATGGATAAATTATTACATCCCAAGTGTATAACTCTTCCCCTATCAAAATTCATGTGATTAATTTCTTAAAAAACATTATGATACTCTCGTTAGTGGAATTTGATGTAATTATAGGTATGGATTGACTTTCCTTTTATAGATCCAACATAAATTACTTTAAGAAGGAAATCAATCTCAATATCACGAATCATCTTACGATTCTATACAAGTACAAGGAGTATGATGAATATTATTTATCACCAACATATCAAGAATGGACATTATTTCTCTATGAGAAAGTGTATCAAGATAAAATGATTCTGTCTAAGGAAAAGATAATTCTTAAAGACATTCCCATTGTGAGGGAATACACTAATGTATTTCTCAAAGAAATTTTAGTCTTCCTCTTAGTCGAGAGGTTGAATTTCCAATCGATCTTATACTTAGGGCATTTACATTATCCAAGAATCTATACAGAATGGATGTTGTAAAACATGAGGAGGTAAAGAAACAACAATAATAGAATCTAGATAAAGGTTTCATACAACCATGTACTTCACCATGGGGTGCACTAGTCCTCTTCGTTAAGAAGAATGATGGGTCAATATGCCTTTGCATTGATTATCATGAGCTAAACAAGACCATGATAAAGAAAAAGTATCCTCTAACAAAAATTGATGATTTTTTTGATCAACTACATGGATACCAATACTTCTCCAAGGTGGTTGTTTGGTTGGGGTATTATCATGTAAGGGTGAAGAATAATTATATCCCAAAGACTACTTTTCATACAATGTACGGGCACTATGAGTTCATAGTAATGCCATTTGGACTCACTAATGATCTATAAATATTCATGGAATTGATAAATAGATTCTTTAGATATTACCTTGAAAAAATTGTCGTAGTATTTATATAATATATTCCAATATAATAATAAAAAAGAGTAGAATAAGGAGTATCTGAGAACTATGCTAAATACCTTATAGAAGGAGAAGATTTATGCAAATTACAATATATGTGAGTTTTATTTGAAGGAAGTCTCATTATTGGGTAAAATTATCACAAGTAATGGGATATCTATAGAACCTTAAAATATAAAAGAAATTAAAGGATGGTTGAGGCCAACATCTGTGATATAAATCCATAGTTTTCTTGGGTTAGCTGGTTATTATCATCGATTTGTGATAAATTTATAATAATTTTCAAACCCTATAACCAAGATAAATCATAAGGGATTCGAGTTTGTTTGAGAAAATAAATGTAAAGAGAGATTAAAGGAGTTGAAAAAGAGTCTTATCACTACACCTGTAATTACACTACCCATAAGTGGGGAACTTTTTGTGGTATATAATAATTCTTCAAAGAAGGGACTAGGATGTGTACTAATGTAGAATTAAAAAGCGATAGCCTATGCCTCAAGGAAATATAAAGTTCATGAAAAAAACCCAACACATGATATAGAGTTTTACTCATTGATGTTCACATAAAAACATGGTGGTATTATCTGTTTGGGGAGAATTGTGAAATATATACGGATCATAAGATCCTCAAGTATATATTCACATAGAAAGAGCTAAATATGCCCCTGTGAAGATGATTAGAGCTGATTAAGGAATATGAATGCACAGTCCACTACCATCCTAGGAAATATAATAAAGTGTAATATCCTCTAAGTATAAAGGATCCTAAAATTTTATTATAAATGATAATTAAGAAGGATACGGTCTTTTTAGACTTAAAAAGGATGAACATGGGAATCATATAGGAAGGAACATCATCAATCCTTTCACAAATAATTTCTCAACCATCACTTATGGAGAGGATAAATGATAATTAAAGAGGTGATGTGGAAATATAGAATAAAGTGAAAACTATAATAAAAATAAAACACTTAAAGTTAAAAATTAATGAATAAGGAGTTGTATGATTTGGGTCATGACTATGTGTACCATGAAATCCAGAGATAAAGAAGGATATGTTGGATGATGAACATATAATGACCTTCTATAACCATATAGAGAGCAGAAAGATGTATCTTGATCTTTGAGAGAACTATTAGATGGAAAATATGAATAAGGAGATCAAAAATTACACATCAAGGTATCTTATATGTCAGAAAGTGAAGGATGAATAGAAAACATCCAAGGGGATGATGCAACCATTACCCATACCTACATGGAAATGGGAAAACATAACCATGGAATTTTTCACTAATATTATAAATACATAAAGAATAAATAATACTATATGGGTTATGGTGGATCAAATTACAAATAATTCTTAGTTAATTTTAATTCAAGAGGACTTCTCACCCGATCAACTTGTAAGGATATACTTTAGAGAAGTGGCGAGGCTACATGAAACAAAATTATCAATTGTATCTGATTATGATCCAATATTTACCTCTAAGTTTGAGAAGAGTCTCCAAAATTCTCTAAATATTATGTTTAACTTTAACATGAATTATCACCCTCAAAATGATGTCCAATATGAATGAACTATCCATACACTTGATGAAATTTTTATAGAATTCTCCATAGACTTCAAAGAAGGATGGGATCTAAATATTCCTCTGGTAAAGTTCTCATACAATAATAGTTTCCACTCAAGTATAAAAATGGACCCCTATGAAGCCCTTTATGAGAATATATGAAGAACACCTACATTTTGGGATGAAGTTGGTGAATTTAGACTGCTCAGTCTTGAAATGGTTAAGGGAATGGTGGAAAAGGTCAAGACCATTCAATAAAACATCAAGGCTTCTCATAGTCGATATAATATCTATGATGAAAATCCTAAAAAAGACTTAGAATTTGAGGTTAGATACAAGTTATTCCACCACATATCTCCATAGAAAATATTCATGAGATTTGGAAAGAATTGAAAACTTAGTCCAAGATGCATTGCTCCCTTTGAGATCCTTTATAATATCGGAGCAGTGGATTATAATCTATAACTCCCACCTAACCTATCTCAAGTAGATTATATATTCCATGTATCCCTCTTGATGAAGTACATACCACATCCCATAAATTTTCTAAATATATAGGTGGTACCATTGGAGAATGATCTTTCATATGTAGAGAAGCTCATGAAGTTATCAGATTGTATAGAAAACGTTTTATGAAATAAGACAATCCACCTGATCGAAGTGATATGGAGAAACTAAAAATTTAAATAAGTGATATGGGAACTGGAGGAGGTGATGAAACTTAATTACACTCATCTGTTTTAGGGTGTGAAATGGAAATTTTTTGGGTGGAATTTCTAAAGGGGGGAAGATTGTAACGACCCAAACTTTTATAAATAAAATTTCCTTTGTGGTTGAATTAAATTCCCTATTTTGTATTATAGTTATATAAAACACATACAATTATTTGGTTTTATTATATCCTATTAGGTTTAAAAGACCGTTAATAATCATAACCATTGATAATATAGCTATTGAATAGTGATCATATGATTATTATAAATATAGGGTTTTGATAAATATGTTTAACACAGACAAAGGAAGTGATGACATCAAATAGTAGGATCGTACCCTATGAAGCCCATTTATCAGAGCTTCCAAGGGGTAGAGTATCACTAGGATTTTAATTTACCAAGACCAAGCCGATATACAAAATTTAAATCACAAGTGAAACCATTTATGTGATAATTTCAAGCTCCTTGAGATCACAATCCAAACCATGTGCGCCGAACCACCACAAGAAAATCTCACCACCACACACGTTACCCACAAGGAATTTTCTAGTGTAATAAAGGGATATGTATCAAGAACCTAAGAATATGAATATGTATATTTTAGTCTTAATATAATAATAGTTATATTTTCTTATTATTATTTTTACTTTATAAATGATTTTTATTTTTATTTGATAAGAACACAAACTATATTTTCAGGTAATATGAAATTTCAATTAAGACATTTATTTTGATGAATTAATGGATTTTTGAAATAAATTATAATTTAATAAAATAATATTATTAAATAATGTTTATTAAATACAAATGATAATATATTTTGTATGAAGTCAAATGTAATTTTTATAAGGGTTCAAAAACTATTATTGTAAAAGACCTATCATTTCTTAATAAATATCGATTCTATTTTTGTAATGTCCTGAACCAGATACCAGAAAAATGGTGATTTAAGTTGGTTTTTTATAAGGCCTCAAGTGTGAATCCCCATATACTAGAGGCTGCAGACTAGTAGTAAGGGCATAGTTTTTGTCATTGGGGAGACTATGACCTCATATCAGTGTAAGAAAACAATACAAATAGCTAAGTATCACACACAGTATTAAATAAACAAAGTGAGGAAGAAGAAAATAAAATCAAATAGAACATTATATAATAATAAATGAAAAAATATATAAAATCCCAAACAACTATGCCATATATAAAACACTCTTCCCCCACTAGGGATGACCATATAAATATAGAAGTTCAAAAGAAACAGAAGTAAAAGTAAATGGATATACTACTAACTCAAAGCCAAACCACATAACCGGTATCTAGACATTGTTGAACTACACTATCTTAGCCAAAAGAACCCACTCAAGAATCTTTTCTCAAACATTCAACTCAGGCCCTCATCTCTATCCACCATGCATCTGTGCTCTACCTGAAATGAAAACATAAGGTCTACACATACATCGAGGTTCACGTGTAAGGGTAAGAAACAATCTCCGTAAGACACCACAACGATGTACCTATAAATACAATTCTATAAGTGCATAAAAAATCAATATTATCAGCATAGATATGACACAACTGAAAAGATATGTAAATATAATAAACATGAAACCATAGTCGAACCATGGGTCTGTAATCCTGGTCAACTAGAAAAGTTTCGCCATGGAAGTCCATATTTATATGCATATATATGTATAGTACCATACCTATATATATATACATAAGTATAAGTATTCATGGGTAAGGTGAATGAAATATCATAAAACCAACCAGCATTTGATCCTTAGGTCTGTAATCTTGATCACATGGGCATCTTGTTCAAGGGAATTGAGTTGGATGTCATGCCACTCAAGCCATGTATAATTAAGTTGATATCTGGGTTTGTAATCCCAATTGACATATACCTACTTCATCCAATTTTTGAAATTTTTCCGAGAAAGCTACGTCACCATAGGGGGATACTCATCCTAACCCTGGGTTCACTCGTACTCACCTCCAATCACTGTAAATAAGGATTCTGGGGAAGTACATATAAACATCCTATAAATGGCCAAGATCTAGATTCCATGCTGATTATTCCATGTAAATCCAGTCCAATTTCTGATCCCTAGGTCTTGGTCCATAGGCGGTCATGAAATTTGGAACTTGGATAAACCTTAAGGGACTGACCCCTAGGCAATCTGTAAGACTAGGTCATTGATGAGATTCCATGACCACCCATGGAGGTCTCGAATAAGGGAGAGTGTAATCATACCTACCATCTATAAGAGCATAATCATTCTGGGTATCCAACTATATGAAACTCTATGTCTAACACCAGGGTTAAGTAACTGACCAGGGAGTGAATAATCATCCCTATCACTTGGGGGAGCGTAATCATCCATGAGTATAATCATCTAGGATTCCATGACCAAATTAAGGAGAGCTCAATCATCCTCATCACATGTCAAAAAAAGGAGAGTGGAATCATCCTCCTCACTCAGGAGATCATAATCATACACAAGTATCATTACTAGGGACATCATTCCTGTACATCATAACCATATTCTCAATGGCCAGATACAAGGAAGTACCTCTAGAAATCACAATAATAATATAATAAAAAATACAGGCTCAACATCCAATTACCAAGTAGTACCTATGGGTATACCAACAAATATAATAAATAACATGGATTAGAATCCAGATCCTAGGAAGAATGTCTAAGCATCTTAAAGAGAAATAAATATGCCTCGCATCAGGCTAAAAAACCATCAACCAGAAAAAACCTCTGGCTAACATCCCTACATTAGAAATAACCAAGTGAAAGTATAAAAAAATGAGTGAGGGTGGTTGAACAACTAAACCCACCACTACTGTCACAACCCCATGAATTACAAGTTTGAAATAGGTTCTAAGGTTACACCTGCTACCATCTCTACCTAAACCCTACATACTAGCTCAGGGTTGGTCAAACATCAGGGCACCCACTAGGTCCCTCAAGTCATACACAATAGATTCATCCTACTTTGGATCCTCAAGGTATACATAAAAGTGAAGGAATACTACTTGGGATACTTAGCTAAAATGGTAAGAGGAGGAATCCTACAAGGGATCATCTAATGAAAAGTCAATAGAGGCATCCTAAAAGGGATCCTAAGAACAACACATAGGTGAAGTCATACTAAAAGGGACCCTTAATAACTGTATAAAAAGGAAGAGGCATCCTACATGGGATCCTCAGAATGATATACAGGTAAAGGGATCCTATGAGGGATTACATATGCCAAATTATATAATCAAAGGCATCCCATAGGAGATCCTTGGTAATAGGAAGAGGAAATAGGCATCCTATAAGGGATCCTCTAGGTTAAAACATAAACAGAGGAATCTTAAAAGGGATCCTTGAAAACAACTAGTCTCATGGACTCAGAGACTAGAAGGGAACATCTTGCAAGGGATATTTACTCAAATTAAATTTTACATAATCATCAATCAAGAGAGATAACTCATGGATCATCTCAGATTTGGTATCACTCTCAGGAGATACTAGATATAATTACTAGAGGAAGAACATGTCCATTAGAAAAATTCCGAAAATGCCACCTAGTAGTCCTCAAAACACCTCACATGACTTACCATCATGATCTACACAAAAAATACTCATAATGGAATACTCATGGGTCCAATTCTGAATCCTGGGTGAAAAGATATGAAAACCCTCAAAAGGGTGGAAAGGGAGGAGTACACGACAATGTGTACCCTAGTACACAGTGTGTATCCTCAAGGCCCCACCCGGGCATGTACTTATGCCAGTAATTAGTGTGTAAAAGCACAATTTAATGAGGTATAATATGGGTACAAAGTGTGTACCCTACATGGGGAACCTTCTCATCCCCTCACATGACCTTTCCATGTATTTTTCATGACCTTTTACTTCTACATGGCATGCGACCCACATGGGGTTTGGTCGTGTACTCTACACGACATGTTCCCTTTACACCGATAGCTTGGTCAGGTACTCAGATACATGGATGAGTCCCTGTACACAACATATATGACCTATAAATTGCATATACTTTGAAAATTTCATCTTACCTAAATAGGAAGAACACACGGTGTGTGTTCCTTGAACCATACATCATGTAGATGTGTTTTCCCAAATAGCAAACCCCCAAATCTCTCTGAAACCCCCATTTCAACACCAAAGCAGTAGATTGAACCTCAAGGGGTCCTAAGAAAGAATAATATGACTTTAAAACTTTAGAGTGACTAATCTATGTAGATTCATGTAAAAACATAAAAAACATACCTTTTAGTAGAATCTGATGAAGCTTCACCCATTTTCACGGTCCACAATTGCTACACGATGATCTAGAAAGTCTTGAGCTCTGCAATGGTACATATATCTCTTCCTTTATCTTTATCTTTCAACATATCTCTCTCCTCTATCTCATTCTTGTGAAGGAGAAGCTGTATGGGAAAATGTGAGAATCCAAGGAAGGAAAATAAAGAAAATAAAGAAAAAAATAAAAAAAATAAAAGAAAAAGAGAAGGTCCCCCGACCTGGCATCGATGCCCTACATGATTCTACACCACACCTAGGAAAAAATCCCAATTTTGAAATCAACAGAGGAGAAAAATCTCAATCTAGAACTCTATTCAAAAGACATTATCAAATGAACCTGCATGAATATATTAATATTTAATCTATTAAATATTAAATATTAAATATTAATTATTCTTCTAAAATTCAAATAGCTCAAGATTCCACCAAACTACTTCCCTAGGAAAAAAACCCTATTTCAAGACCAATAGAGTGGTTAGAAAAATTATTTGAGATCATATTCTAGTGTAAAAGACCATTTTACCACTTACAATAATCTGATAGAAAAAAAATAAAATTTATATCTAAAATGTTAGTTCAAAAAAACACGAGACCTTAAAATATCCCCACCAACCTTTTCATCTCTAAGAATCCTGGTGGTAAGACTAGTAGCCATGATCTGAACCTAATAATTTTTACAACAAGCTATCTTGGATGTCCAATGACTAGTCCTATAATGTAAAATACTATCACCTATAATAGAGACACTTAACTATGACTGATATGGTACTCCCCACCATAGGAATACCATTATCTTCATCTTAAAACCAAGATATGAGCTAAACATCTCACAAAATCGCTGAATTTAAATGAAAAAAAGTTTCACCACCCTCAAACAACCAATAGTGAACTCCCCACTATATGGATTACCTTAAACCACTCCTTGATCATAACTTCAAAAGGTTTCCTTTCATAACCAGGGAATAAATTTAAAAGAAAAGAAAATGAGCTCAATGTAGGTCCGTTATTCTCTCAGCATACTCAAGATGAATTTAAGATAGATCATGATCATATATAACTAGTAATACACTAAGATTCCATCGAAAGGCGTGTATATTTTTCTTCGATACATGCTCACTATCATATCAATTCCTAACCAGGATTCTACCATGAGTCAACCATTTTGTGGTACCTGGTCAATCACAATGTCACCTCTACCACAAAGGGACATTTTTCACTTAACCACAACTCCCAAGAATCCAAGAAAATTTAAAGATATGAAACATATATCATCATATCACATCCGAACACTCACCAATTTATGATTTAATAACACCACACAAAACCAGTGTATAACTTTATCACTCGAGTCATACTTCAGTGAGTCATCCATTATAATGATAATATGAATACAATACATCAGTTTCAGAATACGTAAGTTCCCATGGAACTCCTCTTAAAAATCAGGCACCTCACATATGCCATGATTTATTCCATGACCACCCATCACCTAATGTATTTCTAGTCATGATCATCTATCCACACTCTGGCTACATTAGCAACAATGGAAACTTTGGTCTACTGGCCTAAGAAGCTGAAAAATCCTTCCCATTGAATCCAGTATTGAAACCAAATCACCGTAGGTGCTTGTCAAAAACTGAAGGCATCAATATGCCTATATCACAAAACTTAATCACCTACTATGACTTAATCTCAAAATGAGCATAAAACCAAGATCACTACCTAAAAAGGAATTTATAAACTCAGTTGAACCTCTCTCACATATGTTTCACTCAAAAAAAAAATGGACGTCAACCTATAAGGGTCAAAAGTGAAAACACGACCTACAAGGGCTTGATCCTCACCAAGTATCTTCCTAAGGAACTGATCCCTAGAGGTCATGATACCAACATAGAATAGAAAATTAATTGACACTCAACATGAATCCTTATATGGTAATACTCCCTAGAGGTCTAGTTCATAAGAAAAGTCTTATTATCCATGGGCATTGTACTCAACGATCTAGGTAGATAACAACAAACTAAGAAACAATACCCTATAATGGGTACAACATAAGGTAATCATGTTCCATACTAAACTACTAGGGTCACTGCACCTCCCGTGCATTAGGAATGATTCATCAACCTCACCACCAAACACCTCAATGTATATCCCTATAACCTTCCATCAGAAGGAAATATATATACAAGTAGGATCAATTGATTATAATTTCATTCAAAATTCATACAAGAGAAAACTAGAAGGATTTTTACTGACACTTTAAAAAATTTACTCTGTTGTAAGTAAAATCACACACTAGAATACCTATATGATATGAATCCTGCATGCCAAATATGATGCATGAGATACCTCTTTCCATTATTAGACAAGAGTCAAAAACCATCCCTAGACACTAGACAATAGGCTAATATCCATAAATCCACAATAGCTCATAACATCCACAAGACATGTGCATTGATCAAGGAAAAAATCATATAAAACTGTAACATCATAAATCATAACAACAATACCATACCCTTGAAAACTAGGACTTCCTACCAGAACAAGTGTTCTCGATGCACTGATCTGATATCCAACACACATTCCAAAACATTCCCAACACTCTTATATAACACATCCCAAGTAGTAAATAATAGGAAATAATAGCTCTGATACCACCTTGTAACATCCTAACCCATACACCACTAAAACGGCTCTCCAAGACAGTTCATTATGAGGCCTCAAGCGCACCTCCCCAAATTCCAGAGGCTTCCAACTAGCAGTGAGAGCCTAGGGTGTTATAGTGGGGATACTATTCCATCATATAAGAGTAAGAAAACAACATAAATTAGTAAGTATCATACTCAATAGTAAATAAATAGTGTGAGAAAGTAGTAAATAATCTAAAATTTAACATGTTGTAATAATAAATGAAAAAAATATAAAATCTTGAATAGTAATGCCATACATACAACACTGGTCACCCACTAGTGCAACTATATAGATACATGAGTACAAAATAAAATGAAATAAAAGTATAGGGATATACTAACAACTCTAAGTCATTCCACATACCCAGTCTCTGGACCCCATTGAATTGCACCAACCCAATAAAAAGAACCTAATCAAGTAGCTCCACTTGAATATGTAACTCATGCCCTTAGCTCTATCCACTATGCATCCATGCTCAACCTGAAAAGTAGACATTACTTCTACACGTACACCAAGTTTCATGTTAAGGGGTGAGAAATAATCTCAGTAGGACGCCCCAACAATGAACCTATAAATATGATTCTACAAGTGCATGAAAAATAAATATGCTCAGCTTAGCTAAGAACTTACTGAAAATATAAGTAAATCCAATAAACATGAAACGACATTCGAACCCTAATTTCGTAATCCCATTCAACCGGGCAAGTGCTTCCATGTATTTCCATATTTATATGCGTATAAATGTATAGTCCCATGACTATACATATATACATAAATATGAATATACATGAGTAAGGTGAATGAAATATCATAAACCCAATCAATATTCAATCCTTGGGTCTATAATCCCCAGATCACCTGGACATCCTGTGCAAGGTCATTGAGTTGGAATTCATACCACTCAAGACGTATATAATTAAATCGATCTCTAGGACAGTAATCCTAATCGATATATACCAACTTTGGCCAATGCTATATATGTACCTGAGAAAGCTATATCACCACAAGGGGGATACTCATCCTAACCCTGGGTTCACTCATATTCACATCCAATATTTGTAAGGAAGTATTCTAAGGAAGTACAAATGGACATACTATAAATGTCCAACAGATAGATTTCATGCTTCTCATTCCATGTAAATCCACTCCAATGTTTGAGCCCCAAGTCCTATTCTATAGGTGGTCATGAAATTTGGAACTCAGATGAACCCCAAGGGTCTGACCTTTACGCGATCTGTAAGGAGATCTCACTAGAGAGACACCATTCCCAACCCGGGATGTCTCTAACAAGGGATATAAAAATTATCCCTTCCATATGGAAGATAATAATAATTGTGTGTATCCAATGATGTGAAATACCATGTCCAACAACATGGTCATGTAACGGACCAAGGAGACCATAATCATCCCTATCACTTGGGAGAGTGTAATCATCCACATGTATAATCATATGAGATTCCATAACCAAATCGAGGAGATCATAATCATCCTCACCACATGTTGAACATTGGAGAGAAGAATCATCCTCATCACTATCAAGAACATTATCATACACTAGTATCATTATTAGGGATGATATTCCCATACATCATAACCATTCTCTCAATAGATGGATACCAGGAAGCACCTCTGGGAATCCCAATAATCTAATAATAAAAAATATAGGCTCAACAGTCAAGTACCATGCAGTACATTTGGGTATACCAATACAAATAATAAATAACATGGCTCAGAAGCTAGATCCTAGGAATAAAATTCAGGCATCCCAAAGAAAAATAAAGATGCCTCATGCTATGCTCAGCAACCACCAACCAGGAAGCACCTCTGGCTAACATCTTTGCATCAACAACAACCAAGTGAAAGTATAAACAAACAAGTGAGGGTTGATGAACACCTAAACCCACCCATAATATCACAATCCAATGGCTTAAAAGTTTGGAACAAGTTCTAAGGTGACACCCACTACCATCTCTACACAAACCCAATTTACTAGCTTAGGTTCAGTCAAACATCTGGGCACTTTTTGGGTCCCTTAATCCATACACTAGAGAGGCATCCTACTTGGGATCCTTAAGGTCTACACAAAAGAGAAGGAATCCTACTTGGGATCCTTAGACAAAAAAGGTAATAGAATGATTAATTTAAGGTATCCTTTAATGGAAAGTCAAAAGAGTCATACTATAAGGGATAATTAAAACAACACATAGGTGAAGGTGTCCTATAGGGGACCCTCTATAACCATAAGAAAAGGAAGAGGCATCTTACATGGGATCCTTATAATGGTATATAGGTAAAGGGGTCCTATAATGAATTTACTAATAAAACTTATAAGAAAAGGTACCCCACAGTGGATCCTTAGTAGCATGAAAAGGATAGAGGCATCCTATAAGTGATCCTTTAGGTTGAAATGTAAATAGAAGAATCCTACAAGGGATCTTTGAAAAAAACTAGTCTCACAGAATAATAGGCCATAAGGGAACATATCAGACGAGAGATGTACTCAAAAAAAATATAAAAAATATTGATCAAGAGATATATCTCATGGATAATCTCAGATTAGGTCTCACTCTAAAAATACACTAGATATAATTACTGGTGGAAGAACCTATCCATTAGAAAAATTCTCAAAATGCCAACTAAGAGTCCTAAAAAACACCCCATGGGCCTTACCATCACGATTAAATGAAAGATATTAATAATGGACTAATCATGGGTCCAATTATGACTCCTAGGTGAAATGATATAAAAAACCCACTGAAGGGTGGGAAGGGAGTAGAACATGGTGTGTTTACCATGGTACAAAATGTGTACCCTCAAGGCCTCACCTGGGTGTTTACTTCTGCCTATACTTAGAGTGTAAAAGCCTAAGTACATAGTTTATAAGATAGGTAAATGGAGTGTACCCTACATGGGGTACCTTCCCATGTCCCTCAATTGACTTTTCCATGTATTTGTCATGACAACATACCTCTACATGGTGTGTGACCCACATGGGGTTTATCTGTGTACTCTACATAGCATGTTCCCCTTACACGGGTAGCTTGACTGGGTACTCAACCACATGGTCAAGTCCCTGTACATGGAGTGTATGACCGATATGTGGCATGTACTTAGATAATTACATCTTCCCCAAATAGGAAGAACACAAAACGTGTTTCCCCTAAACCACATGTCATGTAAATGGATTTTCTTGAATGGAAAACACTCAAATCACCCTGAAACCCCCATTTTGACCCCTAAATTAGTAGATAGACCCTCAATGGGTCCTAAGAAAAAAATATAGGGCTTTAAAACTTGATAAAAATTAATCTATGGGTATTTATGAAAAAAATAAAAAACTGGCTACCTTTGGGTGGAATCCGATGAAGCTTTACCCGTTTCTGTGCTCCACAGTTACTTCACGATGATCCATAACATCATGAGCTCTGTAGTGGTACCAATCCATCTTCCTATATCTTTATCTTTATCTTTATACCTATAAATCTCATATCTCTTGGTCATATGAAGGGTAATCCACAGGGGTGTACCCAGGAAGCCAAAGAAGGAAAAGAAAGAAAAGAAAGAAAGGAAAACGAAGAAAAGAAAAGAAAAATAAAAGGGCCCCCAAACCAAATCGATTCCCAACATTATTTTATTACCTACATAGAAAAATCTCACCATTCTAGAATCAATGGGGGAGACAAAATCTCAATCTGAATCACTATTCAAAATATATTTCCAAATGAACCAACACAAATAAATTAATATTTAATTTATAAAATATTAAATAACAATTATTCAGCTAAAATTATGATGGATTTGGATTCCAAAAAACTCATGTACTAGGGTAAAAAGCCTATTATGGCACCGATAAAGTGTTAAAAAAATTATATAAGATCATATTCTAGGGTAAAAGACTATTTTACCCTTTACAAACATTTGATAGTAAAAATTCGAATTTATGCTCAAAATATGAGTCCAAAAAACATGGGACCTTAAAATTATAAAAGGAAAAAATCATATATTTAGAAAATTATTTTGATAAAATAAATATTATTTTTGGAATAAAAATTTAAAAACTATCCATTGGTGAATTTTTCATAATTTTTTGAGATAGTCAAAATTTTGAGAAAAAACTAAATATGGTATAAATACAAAGTATGTTTTTGAGATCATAATGACCCAAAAGTGATGTAATAAATGATTTTAAAGGTAAACATGAACAAATATATGTTTCCCATTTAAAATAATGTGTTTTTATGTTATTTTATTAATTTTATAAGGCCTTTATGAATCCTCCAAAACCTATATTATATTTTAAGGTTTTATAATCATTTATTTATGAACATGATGAACTTACACATCACCAAGGGTAATATTTTAATATTTTATACCATTTTACTTATAAAATAATTAAAACCACTCCCCTTTTTTAGAAAATAGGGGCAAAAACTATGGTAATGTTTGTTTTTTTGATTACTTTATTATATAGAGTCCAAAACCTATGTTTGAGAAATAATAAAAACTCCCCTCACTTTTTCTATATAAACCCACCCAATCTCCCCTTAATATTCACTAAAAAACCATGGATAAATCCCTTAGTATTCCCTATCTTCTATAGAGTCATCCCAAGGTGCCCCAAATATCTTAAGAAGCTCATATCAAGCTTTTAGAATCACCCTCTCAAGGTAAGGGATCTCCCTTTCTTCATTTTATCCAAGAACCTCTTTTATATTGTGCCTCTTATTTTTTATTTTTCTTCTTTGGGTATGTTTTTATACATACCTATTACTATAATTTTTATTTCCATGTGATTATAGACCCATTTAACTCTCATTAATTCCTCAAGTTAACCTTTATGTACACCCATTATGCTGTTGAAATTGTCCTGCGATTTTTCATTCCAAAAGTAAGGGACCTCCCTCTATTCTTTCAATTCAAGAAACTTCTTTGAAATTTGCCTTTTGAACATCAATTGGTTATATTTTCATGAATTTATACACATATTTTTATTTTCCACTTGATTTTATCTGAATTAGAGATTATTTATCCCCTCTCATTTTGACCTTTAACTAAGTCATTACAATGTCAAAATTTGGTAAGGTATCATCTCCTTCTCCTCTTTATTCAATAATATTTATTATATTATGAAATTATATCCAATTATTAATGTTGGTATATGTTCTTACATATCCCCCTTAATTCCTATATGATTTATAAATTATGATATACCCCATTTACTCTCATTAACCCATCCTATGAACATTTATATGCCCCCATTATGCTGTCGAAATTTCACTGTGATTTTCCATGCCAAAAAATTTTATAGTGACTACCCATACCCATTTCCTATAAAGGGTGATCAACTTAATGAACTTATACTTATTCATTTGGAAATTACTTGTGTTTATTCTATATTCCATGATTATGTAATTAAATGTGATGAAACATGATCCTATGTTGAAATATCTATGTGGCACACTTATGTATGAACATGATATGAAAGTGATGGGTGAACTCGAAATTATATTGTGCTCCAATTAATTGGGTAATGTTTAGTATCATGAGACATCATGTAAGAGATTAGGGAGTAAACACAATCCATTATGGGAATTTTTCCACCATGTTATAATGTCTTGGTGGATATCCTTAACCTATGTTTATGATGCCGTGTTTAAAGTCATTTCCACTTTCCCATGTTGCCTTTTTTGTTATCTCGCTATATCATGAATCTTTGATCATGTTTATGATTATAACCATTTTTATATACCATTTAATCACCTATTTCATAACATGTAATAATTTCTTCATGTTATTCCATGATTATTCCCTTACTAGGATTTATAACTCACCCCTTTCTTATGTGTGTCCCTAGGTTATCCCATGTTGTTTTAGGTATGATGGATTTTTTTGAGCATGTTAATGAAGTTTACAATAATGGTGATGCAACCCTATTTTACGTTGTTATGTATTGTACCTAATTACCTAAAGACACTAGATTCCTCGATATTTTGGGCTATATTATGTGTAATATTTTTTAATAAATCATGAAATAATGTGAAATAAAGACAAGGGTTTTCATAGTCGCAACCCATAGTCCCCTAAAACGGTTCCCCAATCCAGTTGGCCAATGGGCCTCAATCGTGCCTCCCCGTATTCCAGAGGCTGCCAAATAATAGTTAGGATTTAAAGGAGGTATAGTGGGGATAATATACCCTCTAGATCAATAATATATATAGTGGAAGAAATAATAAATAAAGGTAGTAGAATATAATAATAATTGGAAATTAGTAATTAATGAATAAATGATCATGCATGAACATGATCTAACACAATACATGAATGTATCCATAGTACCTAGAAATACTGGTGAAGGAAATAAAGAAATAAAAGACACAACATCTATCTACAATATAATTGTGAAAACTATATTGGCCCTATTCTATCGTACTCTATCCTAGTCTAGAAGGGTAACATGGGGAAAGCATAATCCATGAACCTACAACCATAAGGTCTGTTCAGCAACCCCAGTGCAATGGTGGCCCAAAAATGGTGTGATATATACTTAGTAGTTCCCCTCCAATGGTTTCTAATGCATAAAATAGTTTTTTAATATAAAATAAAGTAGTGTATAAGTATATAAAAAGTAAAGAAGTTCTGTAATAAAAAATGTAAACAAGTTGGGCTCAGGTTCCTCAAAGACACCTGTCTAACTATACCTGCTTCATCCCTAGTCAGGATATCTCTAAACATGTCACCCTATATATATACATATATATAAGTGTGAATTTATATATATGTACTCTATATTTACAAGAATATATATAACCATATATATAAATACGTCATACTAGTTAGGAACCGAGGCATAACTCAGGCATCCTTATATAATCATATGAATTTCATATTGTGTAAGAGACGTCATGCCCCAATATCTCAATGATTTAATAAGGATATCCCGTCCAATAGTCTTAAGGGAAAGTTAATAATAATAAAGCATATTCTTATAATAAGTGGGTCATAAGCCCAATATCTAAAAACAGGATATGTAAGTCATGTCCTTCATCCTGCTCATATATGTGACCACCATGCGCAACATCCTAAATAAGTAGGGGGCATGAGATTCCATTGTTGTAATGACAAAAACATTTATAAATGGAATTTCTCTCTTCTTATAATAATTTCATATAGTATAAATCACATATAATCACTTATGGACCATAATAAAAACTTTATAAACGAATAATTAATGAAATAAGAAGTGTTTCTAGAAGTTAAAGAACCAATACCAATCAAATAGTAACTTGACCATAGGAATAGTAATATGACCCTCATGAATAGTAAACTGACCAAATAAATAGTACCTCACCCATGAAAGTATAAATAAAATTTTGGTATCTTATAATTGAAAATATGATATAATTATATTATAGTATATGTAAGTAAATATTTTAAAAAATTATTAATTAAGTGTTGGTATTTTTATAAGATATAAATATTTAATTAAAATTTTATGATTAATTAAACAATTTAAAAGAAAATTTATTTTCATAAAATTTATTCATAAATTAATATTTTTATGTCTTATGATTTTAAGATAATTTTATGAGACCTTAATTATTTTTTCAAAGTGTTACAAAATCAATTATAATTTTCAAATTTGTATTTTCCAAGTAAATGATGATTTTAATTAAAAATTAAATTAATCATATTTAGAAATTTATTTTCATAAAATGGAGTTCATTTTTTAATTCTAAACATTGAAAAATATTTAGGGTAATTTTTTTTGATTTTTCTAAAATACTTGAATTTTTTGTGAATAGTAAAATACGACAATTTACGATAAATGCTAAATATATGAATTATGGAGTCATGGGTGATGTAGCACTGATGTAATACCATTATATAGAAATAAAATGATATAATTATTGTATTTATTATAAATAATCAATTCTGTTTCTTTTATTTAGAAAATTAATAAATTAATGAATTAAATAATGAGAAAACACCCTCTCCTCCACTATAAATACAACTCCTCACACCCTCTTCTCCTCACACCTCTCAAGATTTTATACTTAACCAAATTCTACCCAAATATCTTATGTACCCACTACCCCATGTCCAGGATCTCTTGGTCTCATAAAAAGACCAAGCCTAGGTGCCTTGAGGAGGATCTCAAGAGGAGAATTCCAGAGGCAAATCCTCTCACTTTTTTTCTTTTAATTTCCTTTCAATTTCATTTATTTTCTTATTCTCTTCTCACATACCTTCATCCAAATGGAATAATAAATCCATTAAATTACATATAATGTAATTATATAATTTTAATTTAAGATACATCATTAAAATTATCCCTCTCACTCTTTTTATTATAAAAATGAAATCTTCTCCCATGATGTCTCAATTTACTGACATCGTGGGAGATGCACTTTAATTTTACTTAAACACCTTAATGGATGTTAATAAAACCATTAAATTGTTTAAAAAATATTTTAATGTGTATTATTCCACCCTATTTATGTTCTAGAACTAACATTTATACATAATAATAAATGATAAAACAAAATGAGTTCATTATGATAAAAAATCGCCAAAATTAACCTAAAATGATCATCATTAACTTTTATGTATTGATTCTTCCTAATTATATAAAACCATATTATTTATAGTATCATTAAACTTTTGAAAAACCATTAATAACATATAATAACAATTTAGGATATTTATCCTCTGTTTACATGAACTTCTATTCATGAATACAAGTGGACCAATCGTGAAAACTAAGAAAATGATTACTCCCGAATGATGAAATTAAAATCTACAACTCATAAAAAATCCAATAAATCAACTTAATAAAACCATAATGAATAATATTAATTTATAAAATGTGTTTTAATTTTTAATTAATTAATCTAATGGGATTATACTAGACATTAAAGTGAAGAAAGCATTTGGAAACAAGGTAAGGGGAATTCTCAAACCCAGCTCTCTTTCTTCCGATTTTCCATATTTAACTCCATTTTTAGTATTGATATTACTTAAATATAATTTATTAATCATTATCATACCTTTTATGGGATATAAATGTTTTCTACTTGATTTTATAAAAAACACAATGTTTTTAAAAGGAATTATTCTTTCAAAAAATCACACCTTTTACTTCTTGAGATTTCTTTTTCTTCACTCAAGGTTGATGATTCAAGTATATTATTCCCTATTTAATTTGGGATCACAAAATTTTATGAATGTATGACTATGAAATTAAACCCATTCATTTCCATGGGTTATTTTATATTCAATATTGATATATGTTCTATGTGGCATGCATGATAATGTAAATGTTATGATATGATGGGTGCACCCAAAATTATATAATATTCCAATGAATTGGGTAATGTGATGTATCTCATGAGAAAATTTAAATATGTGTTAAAATTATGCTATATTTTTTCACAACTATGTGTGGTATTTAACCACTAAGACATGATGTTTCATTTTTATGCATTGCCACATTTTAAGCCTTTTCTTAATGCTTACTCTCATGTTTTTGATCCTATGCCTATGTTTGATGATAATGACTATGCTCATTGTATGTTATATTGTTTCATGTTCTTATCTATCCTATTAATGGGATTTTAGATCACCCTTTTTTAAGTATATCCTCAGGTAAATACTTGTACTAAGGAGAATTCAAGGTCCAATACGAATCTAAAGAAGAAGAAATTAAATATATGTTTATGTTTTATTTTGTAAATGTTATGTATGAACCTAATTTTCCCTAGACACTAAACCTTTGGATCCTGTTCATGTAATGATTTTATTTTTTTACCATTAAAATTATGTATTAATAATGTATGAATCATCCAGGTCACTATTGTTGGTATCATAGCATGGTTTAATTAATTTGGGAATTTGGAGTAAAAACCTTAGTGAAAACCCATAGTATGAGACTAAGTATAAGTAAGAACCCAAGAAGATTTTTTTTAAAAAATTTTAAACATAGGTATCCCATAAGATATTCCATTAGAGTTAAATTATTCATTACTTATTGACTTATGTTTTGTTCTAACCTTTTATATTTTAGAAAATAACGGGAACCAGGAGAAATGAGGCCAACAACCCATGTGAGGGACAATGCGGAAATTTACCAAACAACATCCCCAATGATTTGGGAGGTGGAGTTCAAAATTTAATGGTGATTCTTACCCAAATATCTCAGGTTATGAATGATAACCTGAATAATGTGGAACATATGCATTTACCTAAGAGGGAGAAACTGGTTATCGAGTGTTTTATTTGGCAAAGACCACTTGTGTTTAGTGGATCTTCTAATCCACTAGTCACATAATAGTGGGTCAAATAAATGGAGAATATCTTTTCTATTCTTCACTATTCTAAGATGGAGAAGGTGAATATTTCTATTTATCATCTAGATGGGGAGGCCGATCAATAGTGGGATTTGATTAAGAACACCAAGATGAGGGATCAAGTTGAAGAGCTAGAGTGGGAATACTTTAAGATAATGTTTATTAACAAGTATTTCCATAGAAATATTCATAAAAATATGGAAAGAGAATTCATAGATCTGATAAAAGGAGGGAGAATCTGTAATATCCTACAAAATGAATTCCACAAGTCTTTCAAGGAACTCTTTGGCATTTTCTATCAATAATGATAGAAAAATTGATTGATTCTTCAGTGGTTTAAAAACAAAAATCCGAAAGTCTCTTAAAATTCGGGACTTTGGGAGTTATAAATAAGTTGTTTGATGTGATATCAAAGTGTAGATGTATTTTGGATAACGGTCCCATGGGTATAGTGATAAGAAATGAAAGATGACATTTCAAGCTGGAGGATCTCATGAGAAAGGTGGAAGAAAACTATACCACCCACATGTAAAAAATTTGGGAATTAACATAATGGGAACTACCTCAAAGGGATTGGGAAATGATTCAAGTTTAGGAGAGAAGGCCGCCAATCTCATAAATGTCAAAAAGATATGAGGAATAAGGATAATGTGGTGGAGGAAAGGAGAGCAACACCCATGGTCTAATGATATAACTATAGAGAGTAAGGGCACTATGAATGATAGTGAACTAAACCTTGATTACTCGAGGGTAATCAACATCATCATCCACCAAAGAAAAATGATCAAGTGAAGGTTTATACCATCAATACTATGGAATTAGATCAAAAAAATAAAGTAGTACAAGGTACACTTCCTATTAACTCAAGAATTGAAAAATTCTTATTTGATTGTGGTTTTATTCATTCCTTTATATCATGCAAGTTTGCTAGAACTGTTGAATAGAATCCCTGAAACATTGAAGTAGAGATATCCGTAAAAACACATAGTGCTGAAATCATTTCAACCCAAGTGTTAGACTCTTCTACTATTGGTGTATGTGGGAATATTCTTATAGAAAATCTCATGATACTTTCCTTGGTGAAATTTGACACTATACTAGGGAATGGATTGGATCTTGTTATATAGAGCACATATAAACTATCAAGAAAAATAAATATATTTTCATATTCCAAACCATCCCATGATCCTCTACAAATGCAAGGAAGATCATGAATCTTCTTTTGAAAATCCTTCAATGATGTGGGTGTTGATTCCCTATGAAGAGTCATACCTCAGTCAAATGGTTGAGTCAAAGGAAGGTATCAACGTAAGGGAAGCTCCCATTATGAGGGAATACAATAATGTATTTCCCAAAGAGTTACTCGGACTTCCCCTATATTGTGAGGTAGAATTCTCAATAGAACTCATACCCGGATCTACTCCTATCTCAAAATGTTCCTATAGGATGGCCTCTATCGAACTGGAGGAGTCAAAGAAGCAACTATAAGACAATTTGGATAAAGGGTTCATACACCCTAGTGAATCACCTTGGGGTGCACCAGTGCTATTTGTTAAGAAGAAGGATGGATCAATGCGACTGTGTATCAATTATCAGGAATCCAACGAGATAACCATAAAGAAAAAGTACCCTCTTCTAAGGATTGATGACTTGTTTAATCAGTTGTAAGGAGCTTAGTACTTATCGAAAGTGGATCTCAGTTCTAGATATAATTAGATAACCTTGAATAATGAAGATATTAAAAGGAATGCCTTTTGTACAAGGTATGAGCACTAAGAGTTTTTGGTGATTCCCTTCATACTTACTAATTTCCCCTGCAATCTTCATGAATTTGATGAGTAAAGTATTTATAAATTACCTTGAAAAATTTGTGGCAATGTTTATCGATGATATTCTCATCTACTCTAAGAGAAAGGAGGAGCATGAAGAACATATAAGGCTTGTGTGGGTGAAATTAAGGAAGGATAAATTGTATAACAAGTTTAGAAAGTGTGACTTTTGGATGTATAAATTCACATTATTGGGACATGTGATCATAAGTGATGGAATTTCTATGGACCCTTAAAAACAAAGGAAAATGAGGAATGGACCAGACCCTATAGTGTCACAAAAATCCATAGTTTTATTGGATTAGTAGGGTACTATTGAAGTTCTATGAGAAAAAAAAAATCATGATTTTCAAGCCCTATTTCTAAGTTAACAAGGAAAGGGGTAAAGTATGTCTGGATGGAAGAGTGTGAAGAAGGCTTTAAGGATCTAAATATAAGGATTATCACTACACCTGTACCCACATTACCAAAAAGTGGAGAAAATTTTGTGATATATAGTGATGATTCAAAGAAAGGATTGGGTTATGTACTCATGAAAAATGATAATGTGATATCCTATGCCTCACGACAGTTGAAGATACATGAGAATAACTACCCGACACATGATTTGGAGATAGAAGTTGTGATTTCTTCCTTGAAATTGTAGAGACACTACCTCTATGGTAAGAAGTGTGACATATAAAAAAATTACAAGAGCCTAAAGTATAAATTCACAAAAAATTAGCTCAACATGCATCAAAGGAGATGGTTAGGGCTAATCAAAACTATGACTGCTCTATTCAGTATCATCCTGGAAAGGTAAACAAGGAAGCTGTTGCTCTAATTAGGAAAAAACCTACCACTCTATCCATGTTGTGGATTTAGAAAGAACCTATATTCTTGGATATTTAAATGATGGATTTAGAAATCATAACATAATGGAATACACTATACCTTGACCAAATGATTTCCCAACCCTCTATCCAAGAGAATATTAAGGCGACATAAAGAGATTATCCAGAGTTACAAACAAATGTGAATGAAGTAAAGGAAGGGAAGCTGAAATTATTCCATATCGATGATGATGGTGTGATTTGGTTTGGAATAAGAATTTTTTTGCCTTCATCACCTAAGATAAATAAGGAGCTATTGGATAATGAACATAACTCGACTTTCTCTATCCATCATGGGAGTACCAAGATATACCGTGAATTCCAAGAACACTTTTGGTGGGAAAAATGAAGAAAGAGATTGCAGAGTATATCTCAAGGTTCTTGATATGTCATCAACTCAAAGAGATGAGACAAAAGTACAAAGGTATTATGAAAACATTTCCTATACCCCTGTTGAAATAGGAGAATGTCACTATATACCATGTCATGGGTCTCTTGAAGACATCCAAAGGAAATAATGTGATATGGTTTGAGATGGAATGACTCACCAATACTACCCACTTTATCATTATTCGAGAAGATCTCTCACTTGAACAACTTACTATGATATATGTGAAGGAAGTTGTGAGACTGCATGGGGTTCTCCTATCAATTGTCTCTGATTATGATCCTAGATTCACATCAAAATTCTGGAGGAGTCTTCAACATGCCTTGAGTATTAAATTAAATTTTAGCACAACTGTTCACCCCCAAAATGATGGCCAATCTGAAAGGACTATTCAGATGCTCGAAGACATGCTAAGAGCCCAATATTTAGAATTAAAAGGTGTATAGGATCAACATCTCTCATTGGTTGAGTTCTCATATAATAATATATTTCACTAAAGAATTCATAGGACTCCATATGAAGCTTTATATGGAAAGAGATATAGAACTCCAACCTGTTGGGATGAAGTTGGCGAAAGAAATCAACTTGGACCTGATCTTGTACAAGAGATGGAAGAAAAGGTTAAATCCATAAAGCAACATATCAATGTTTTTTAGAGTAAAAAAATAGCTATGATGATAACCATCGATGGGACTTGTAGTTTGATGTTGGAGATAAAGTCTTTATTCGAATATCACTATGGAAGAGAGTCATGCAGTTTAGAAAGAAAGGGAAGTTAAGCCCAAGGAACATTGGCCCTTTCAAATCTGTAATCGCATAGGATACATGGATAATTGGATTTAAATTCCACCAAATATGGCTCAAGTTCAAGATGTATTCCACATATAACTCCTAAGGAAGTACATACAATATCCCTCACATGTATTGAACTTAGAGGTGGTATAACTAGAAGATGATCTCTCTTATGAAGAGCATCCAATAAAGATTCTAGACTAGAGAGATAAGGTTTTATGCAATAAGATAGACTACCTTATCAAAGTGTTGTGGAGGAAGCATAAGTATGAATAAAAAACTTGGGAACCAGAGGAGGCGATGAAGGATAATTACCCTCACCTTTTTATGTAAAAAGAAATTTTGAGGGAGAAATTTTAAAAGGGGGAGAATATAATGACCCAAACTTTTATAAATGGAATTTTTTACTTTCTTATAGTAATTTCATATAGTATAAATCACATATAATCACTTATGGATCATAATAAAAACTTTATAAATGAATAATTAATGAAATAAGAAGTATTTCTAGATGTTAAGGAACCAATATTGATGAAAAAGTAACTTGACCTTAGGAATAGTAATATAACCCTTATGAATAGTAAACAAAACAAATGAATATTATCCTCACCCATGAAAGTATAAATAAAATTTTGGCATCTTATAAGTGAAAATATAATACAATTATATCATAGTATAAGTAAGTAAATATTTTAAAAAATTATTAATTAAGTGTTGGTATTTTTATAAGCCATAAATATTTAATCACAATTTTTTAATTAATTTAATAATATAAAAGAAAATCTATTTTTATAAAAATTATGTATAAATTAATATTTTTATTTCTTATTATTTTAAGATAATTTTATGAGACCTTAAGAAAATTTTCAAAGTGTTATAAAATCATTTATAATTTTAAAATCTGTATTTTCCAAGTAAATGATGATTTTAATTAAAAATTAAATTAATCATATTTATAAAATTATTTTCATAAAATGGATTTTATCTTTTAATTCTACACTTTGAAAAGTGGTTAGGTTGAATTTTTGGTATTTTTCTAAAATACTTAAATTTTTGCTGAATAGTAAAATACAATAATTTACGATAAATGCTAAATACATGAATTATGGAGTCATAGGTGATGTAGTGTGGATTTTAGCCCATTATATCTAAATCACATGATCTAATTACTCTATTTATTCTCAATAATCAACAATATTTATTATCTTGAACAAATTAATAAACTAATGAATTAAATAATGAGAAAACACCCCTCTCTTCCACTATAAATACCACCCTTCACACCCTCTTTTCCTCAGACCTATCAAGATTTTAAAATTTCCCAAATTCTGCCCAAAAATCATCCATAGACACTCCCCTACATCCAATATCTCTTATTATCATAAAAAGACCAAGCCTAGGAGCCTTGAGGAGGATCTCGAGAGGAGAATTCAAGAGGTAAATCCTCTCACTTTTTTTCTTTTAATTTAATTTCAATTTCATTTATTCTATTATTATATCCTCACCTCCTTTCATCCAAAGGAAATGATAAATCCAGTACATTAAATATAATATAATTATATCATTTTAATGTAATATCCATCATTAAACTCATCCCTATCACTCTTTTATTATAAAATGAAATCATCGCCCGTGATGTGTCAATTTACCGGCATCATGGGTGATGCAATTAATTTTCCTTAAACGCCTTAAAGGATGTTAATAATACCATTAAATGGTTTAAAACGTATTTTAATATTCAAAATAAAGAACTCTTTATGATTTTTAACTAACATTTATGCATAATAATAAATGATAAAACAAAACGAGTCCGTTGTGATCGAAAATCGCCAAAATTAACCTAAAACAATCATCATTAACTTTTATGTAATGATTCCACCTCATGTTATATAACCAAATTATTTATAATATCATTTAAAATTATTTAATATAATTAATAACATATAATAACAAGTATTTATATTTATCCTCATTTTATATGAACTTCCATTCATGAATACAAGTGAACCAATTGTGAAAACTAAGAAAACGAATACTTCCAACCGATGAAATTTAACTCTATAACTTATTGAAATCCCCATAGATGAACTTAATAAAACCATAATGAATCAGATTCATATATAAAAGGTTTTTTAAATTTTAATTAACAAATATAATGTGATTATACAGGATATTAAAGTGAAGAGAGCGTTCGAACACAAGGTAAGAGGAATTATCAAACCAAACTCTGTTTCTTTAGGTTTTCCCTATTTCAACCAATTTTCAGTATGAATATTCATTAAATATGATTTATTAATAATTATCTTACCATTTATGGTATATAAATGTTTTATACTTGAGTATATGAAAAACACAATGTTTTCCAAAAGAACTATTCTTTCAAAAAGTGCACCTTTGACTTCTTGAGATTATTTCTTATTCACTCATGGTTGATGATTCAAGTATGTTATTACTGATTTAATTTGGGAGAAAAAAGTCTATAAATTTATGATTATGAAATTAAACCAATTTTATAGTGACCCAAGCCAGTTATATATAACATTTCATGATTTTTCATAATTATACATCCAAGTACAATCCAAGGATCATTAAGTCTAGTGTCTTAGAAGACTAGGTACATAAAATATAATACATGGGGAAAAAAAATTCTTTATTTAATATCCATAAAGTGCTCCTAACTTCCTTTGAGGCCTTACATCTGCATAGGTTACCCTTGGGAACACATGAACAAAGGGTTGAGCTAAAAATCACAGTAAGGGAATGAACATAAGGATACATCTTAAGCACATGAGTTAGGAGGCATGACATAATGACAAAAAAACATGAAACATATGAAATCATATCATATAAGCATGGGATCATATCAACATGGAATCATATAAATGTGGAAGAATCATAAGAAAATTCTTTAGTATGGGTCAAGGCTAACTGTCAATCCCGTTTTCCATTTTAGTACGGGTTAAGACTAACCGCCAATCCCGTTTCACATCGCATCTCATGAGACTTAACTTTACCCAATGCATTGGAGTTCTATTTGGGAGAACCCATATCAACCTTTTCATGAATATTCTTTCCACATAAATAATCTTTCCACACCAATAATCATACATAATCAACCATACATAAACATAAGGGTACCCATGGAAATAATTAGGTACCAAAACCATGAAATAAATCATAACCAATGGGCGTATCATGAAAGTGTCCATGAAAGAAAGGAATTATACATGGAAATTCAATATTCATATATCATGGTACGTGATGTCAAAAAGGAGTGACAACTTGTAAGAAATGTATTTGGGAAATTTTAGCATTAAAACATTTTGTACAGTTTTAGGGAAAATACTATAGAGCTTTTAAAATAGAAAAGGGAACAATATTTTATATAAAACAATAAGTGAACCAAGAAGGTTTTAATAATAAAAAAATGATTTTATAAAGACAATTGTGGATTAAAATATAAGATAGAGTGCACTTGAAATTGGGTAAGAATTCGGGAAGTTCCCTTAAAACATGATTGCTTATCAGGGGGTATCGAGGTGGGAATCACTAAAAAACATGTATGTCCACAAAATAGAATGAGGGACGGATCTTGGAACATGAGTTTGGAGAATATAAATAGTATTTAGAAGTTTTAAATAAAATGAAAAGACAAATTCATTTGGGTAAAAATAAATATAGAGAAACCTGAAGGAGTAAAGGAGGTTCGGGTAGAATTCATTATGGATTATTGGCATGGTATCATATATACCTAAAAGGTATTTTTTGAGAGAGAATGGGGTTTCTAATAACTTATAAATCATGAGTGTGGTATGGGGAATGTGAGAAATAATACCCCATCATTATGGATCACACATAAAATGGAATAACATAGAGGACAATCTTGAAATAAAAGTTAAATGGGGAGGATCCCTTACCTTAAATCCATTGGTGTTCTACACTTATTATTAAAGACCCAAATAAAAAAATTAGGTTTATTAATTAATAATTAAAGAACCTATTATATATTTAATTGGTTTATTATAATAATTTTAAGTTCATTCATAACCATTTTTATTGGTTATGAGGTTCAATTTCACTATTCGGGCTTGTTTGTTTACTTGATTTTAATGATCGGTTCACTTATATTTATGTTTAGATAAACATGTAAGATGAAAGTGGTTGTCCAGAATTGAAGTTATATTATATTAGTGAACATACAGGAAATTAAATCTTTTTAAATTTAATTTGTTTACTTAGAGTGAAGTCGAACTATTAAATAAAACCAAAGTGACAACCGTTTTTGTTAATTGGTGGGTTTGATTACAAAGAACACGTTTTGATTTATAATTTAACAACATTTTAAAAAAAATATTATAGAATCAAAATAGGATAGATTATCTGGATCAACCATAACAAAAATGGTTTCATGACCAGATTTAAAGATGATAATAGAAATTGATAAATCGTTGTCCTTGAATGTGCTAAATTAGCACATCTCAAACAGTGCTTTCATTCCTTTCAAATAAATGGTTGGGAAAAGAGAGAAGATAATGAAATATCCAATTAGCATAAAAAATTCCAGTAAATATCTGTTAATAGAGTTATCATACTATTTGGGTGAAGGGAGGTGAGGAAAGAAACAAAAAAAAAAACATAAAAGAAAAGAAGGAATTGGAAAGAGGAATTTACCTCTTGAAACTTCCTCCTTTGAGAACCTCTTAAGGGGAGAGGTTTTGGTATTTTGAAGAGGCTAAGAGATTTTTGATGTGGGGTAGGATCTTTGGAAGATATTTGGGTAGAATATTGGCAAGGAAAAAGGCTTGAGAGGAGTGAATAGAAGAGGTAAGAATTGGTGGTATTTATAGTGGAGGGGAGGAGGGTTTTCATAATTTTATAATCATTAGTTCATTATTTCTTCACAAGACAAGGAATAGTAAGTATTCCATGACCCATAATAGTAATAAATGCATGTGACTTAGAACCAATTGGTATTTCATCAGTAGATCATCATCAATGACTCAATTAATCCATTATTTAGCATTTATTGTGAATTATCAGATTTTACTATTCATAAAAATTTCCAGTATTTCAAAAAAATCCCAAAAATTCACCCAAACCATTTTTAACCTGTAGAATACATAAATGAAGTCCATTTTTCAAATATAATTTTTAAATATGATTAATTTAATATTTAATTAAAATCATAATTTATTATTAAAACCCAGTTTTAAAACATTCGTTTACTTATTCTAAAATATAGGTACATCATAATTTCACTTGAATATTATTTTAATACTATCATCAGTAAGGTTACTATTCATTAGGTTATATCACTATTCATAAGGGTATGTTACTATTCATAAGGGTAGGTTACTATTCAAAAAAAATTAAGTTTTTCTTATCAGACTCCAAATAATTTACTGATCACAATCGTGTATGTCAGATTTTCGAAATTCCAAACACAGAAGTGAAAAATATAGGTTTAAAGGTCACTTAGAACTTAGTAGTTCATTATATTGTGTTTTCATTGGATTTTATGACATACTTTTGAGAAGGGAATTTTCATTGAAAAACATTGGGTCGTTACATTCTTCCCCCCTTATGAAATTTTTCCCTCGAAATTTTATTTTACATTATAAGCCATAAACAGGTGAGGGTACTTATCCTTTATTGCCTCCTCTGGTTCCCAAGTAGCTTCTTCAAACTTTTGGTTCCTCCACAACACTTCGACTAGGTGGGTTGTCTTGTTGTGTAGAACCTTATCTCTTCGGTCCAGAATCTTCACTGGCTGCTCCTTATAAGAGAGACCATCTTCCACCTGCTCCACCTCTGAGTACAATACATGTGAGGGATCATGTATGTACTTCCTCAGGAGTGATACGTGAAACACATCATGAACTCGATCCATATTCAGTGGAAGTGAAAGCTGATAGGCCACGACTCCTATGTGGTCAAGGATCTCAAAGGGGCCAATGTACCTTGGGATTAGCTTCTATTTCTTTCCAAACTACATGACTCTCTTCCATGGTGATATTTTAAGGAAGACTTTATCTCCAACATCGAACTCCAAGTCCCTTCGATGATTGTTAGCATAGCACTTTTTCCGACTCTGAACAGCTTTGATGTTTTTCTGGATAACTTGAACCGTCTCCGACATATCTTGCACAAGATCGGGTCCAAGTAAATTTCATTCTCCAACTTCATTCTAATAGGTTGGACTTCTACATCACTTTCTATACAGAGATTTATATAGATCCATCTGAATACTCTAGTGGAAGCTATTGTTGTATGAGAACTGAACCAATGGAAGATGTTGATCTCATCCACCATTAAATTCTAGAGAGCAGGCTCTTAGCATATCTTTAAGCATCTGAATAGTCCTTTCAGATTGGCCATTAGTTTAGGGATGATAGGCCGTGTTGAAATTTAATTCAGTACTCAAAGCATGTTGAAGACTCCTCCATAATTTTGATGTGAACCTTGGATCACAATTAGAGACAATTGAGAGTGTAACACCATGCAGTCTCACCACATCCTTCACATATATTTTTGCAAGTTGTTCAAGAAAGAGGTCTTCCCGAATAGAGATAAAATGGGAAGTCTTGTTGAGTCGGTCAACCACAACCCATATCACATTATTTCCTCTTGACGTCTTCGGGAGACCTGTGAAAAAGTCCATAGTGACATTCTCCAATTTCCACATGGGTATAGTCAATGGTTGCATCATCCCTTTGGACTTTTGTTTCTCTGCTTTAACTTTCTAATATACCAAGCACCTTGATATATATTCCGCAATCTCCTTCTTCAAGTTATCCCACCAGAAGTGTTCTCGAAGATCACGGTACATCTTGGTACTCCCAGGATGAATAGAGAATGTTGAGATATATGAATTATCTAATATCTCCTTCTTTATCCCAGGTGATGAAGGCACACAAATCTGTGTTCCAAACCAAATCACACCATCATCGTTGATATGGAAATCTTACAGCTTCCCTTCCTTTACAACATTCACCCGCTTTTGTAACTCCACATCATCCCTTTGTGCTTCCTTAATCTTCTCTTGAATGGATGTTTGCGAAATAATTTGGGTAAGGTAGGATGTATCCCCTGCCCTTATGATTTCTAAATCCAACCTTTGAATATCCAAGAAGATAGGGTCTTTCTCAATCTGTAACATGGATAGAGTATCAGGTTCTTTTCTGCTTAGAGCATCAGCTACCTTGTTTGCCTTTTTAGGATGATAGTGAATAGAGAAATCATAATCTTTTATTAGCTCTAACCATATCCTTTGATGCATGTTGAGCTCATTTTGTGCGAATATATACTTTAGGATCTTGTGGCCGGTGTATATGTCACACTTCTCACCATAAAGGTAGTGCCACCAGATCTTCAAGGAAAAAATCATGGCTTCCATCTCTAGATCATGCGTTGGGTAGTTCTACTCCTAGATCTTCAACTGCCATGAGGCATAGGCTATCACGTTATCATTTTTCCTGAGTACACAACCCAAGACTTTATTTGAAGCATTACTGTATATCAAAAAATGTTATCCACTTTTTGGTAATGTGAGTATAGGTGCAGTGATCAACCTTCTATTTAGCTCGTTGAAGCTTACCTCACATTATTCCGTCCAGACAAACTTTACCCCCTTCTGTGTCATCTTGGTCATTGGGTTTGACAACCGTGAAAATTTCTTCAGAAATTGTCAATAATACCCAACTAGACCTAAAAGATCTACAGCTCTCCATTACAGAAGTTGGCTTGGGCTACTCTTCAATTGCCTTCGTCTTGGAAGGGTCCAAAGATATCACTTTGCTGGTGATAACATGCCCCAAAAATGATACTTCTACCATCCAGAACTCACATTTATTGTACTTTGCATACAACTTCTCCCTTCGCAAAGTATTTAACACAATATTCAAATACTCGTCATGTTCCTCCTTGCTCTTGGAGTATATCAGAATATCATCAATAAAGACTACTATAAATTTGTCAAGGTAATATCTAAATACTATATTCATTAAATCTATGAAAATTACTGGAGCATTAGTGAGTCTGAAGGGCATCACTATGAACTCATTGTGTCCATACCTCATTCAAAAGGCAGTCTTGGGAATATCTTCCTTCCACAACTTTAATTGATGATATCCTAACCAAAGGTCCACTTTAGAGAAATAACTGGCCCCACAAAGCTGATCAAACAATTCATCTATCCATGGAAGGGGATACTTGTTCTTTATCAAGATTTTATTGAGCTCACGATAATCAATTATAAGGCACATTTATCCATCCTTTTTCTTGAAAAAAGAGGACTGGAACACCCCAAGGTGAGGCACTCGGGCGTATAAAACCCTTCTCTATATTCTCATGTAACTTATTTTTTAGTTCTTCCAGCTCTATAATGGACATTCTGTAAGGTGTATTTGATATAGGCAAAGATCCAGGAATAAGTTCAATTGAGAAATCAACATCTCAGTCAATAGGAAGACCATGGAACTCTTTAGGGAATACATCAGTGTAATCCCTCATGATGGGCATGTATTCAATCATGATTCTCTCCTTTTTCTCAATCATTTGAGCTAGAAATGATTTCTCATAAGGCAACAATATCCACACTTGAGACATAGATTCTAAAGGAGACTCATTTTCCTCCTTAGAATTGTAAAGAATCAGAGGATTCTTCGAGATGTGAAGAGTAATCTCCCTTTCCCGATAGTTGATGTTGGCCTTGTACAAAGATAGCCAATCCTGGCCCAAGATAGTGTTGAACTCCACTAAAGGAAGTATGATGAGATTTGCTGGGAGGTTCAATCCACAAATGTTAACTGGGGAGGAGTTATAAACCATGGACACAACGATTTACCAATTCGTTTTTCTCACAGATAACTTTTCCTCCAAATTTTGAGTTGGTTTTTGAATATTTCTACTAAACTTGAAAGATATGAAAGAATGTGTAGAACCATAATCAAATAGTACGTTCTCTATTCTTTAATGAATAACTAGCATACCTGTCACCACGTCATTGTTCGTATCCACCTCAGCAATAGTGATATCATAAGACCTTCCATGTTTCCTTGGAGGTTATTGTTGATTACCTCTGATAACCCTCAGCTTAGAGAAATTGTTCGCATAATGCCCATTCTCCTTCCTGTTGTAACACTGCACTGCTGGATGAGTGTTGATTTGAACCTTTTTTTCTTCTGCAATATTAGTAGGATTTTTCATATCTCTTCGGTATTTCTTGGACATATGACCAAAATTTCCACATTTGAAGCAATTCTTGGTTCCCTTCAGATATTTACCAAGATGCTTCTTCACACAATTGTTTCATGGGGAAAAGTCATGCTTATTTCCGTCATGGAATTTGTTTGATGAACCACCCATGTTGTTCTCTATTTTCCTCTTCTTGACACTGGACCTAAGAGACCACTAAGAGTCTCCAATATCCATTTCAACCTTGAGAGCACAACAGAAAATATCCTCATAACTATCGAAGTCTCTAATCTCCAACACTTTTCATAGACTCAGCTTTAATCTGCTAAAGAAGCAATCCACCTTGATTTTGATGTTCATGAAAAAGCCATAGGTGTACCTTGAAAGCCTTGTAAAGTTTTCTTCATTTTCCCCAATGGAATCATCTTACTTCTTCTTGAATCCAAGGAACTCGCTTTCCATTTTGAGATGAAGGGTTCGAGGAAAATATTTGTTGAAAAACATTCTCTTTAATTCCTCCCAATCCATGGAATCAATTTCCTCTTGGGAATTTGTATTCTTGATCAGTGTCCACCACTAATTAGCTTCACCATCAAAACGATAGACTGCCAGTACAACCTTCTCTTCTTCCTAGCATTGGAGGATAGAGAATATCTTTTCAATGGAGTTAATCCATTATTCCACAAGGAGGGGATTATAAGATCCGTTAAACATGGGAGGCATTTACCGTATGAAGAATTCTATGACAACTTGATCTTTCCTTGTAGGAGGAGGGTATTCCGCACCATTCAAGTTATTATTCATAACTCAAGCCAGCTGAGCAAGTACTTTCATGAAGTTTTGAGCACCCACTCCCATTATATCAGGCACATCATTAGGGAAATATTCACATTTCCTATCACATTGGTTGTTGGATCATGTTCTTCTATTTCCCGCTATTAACTAAAAAAAAGAACGTATAATTAGAGGTCTTGAATACTTATCTATTGAGCATAAAAAGGAAACTTTGAACATAAAAGGATGAACTTATAAATAATAAGTACATCCTAACTTGTGATTCCTTAGGTTTAAATCTAGTTTATCCTCTATATATTTCTTGAATTATATTCTTATGGGCTTTTTTTATACCTTAATAATGGTTTTTACTAAGCTCATGAATCTACCAAAGCATATCCCCTGGGAGTGTCATAACCAAGAGTGCATCAAGGCCCATTGTCGTGCACCAGGATACCCCAGGTCAAGCCCAAAACTCTTTGTTGGAGTTTTCACTCCTAGGTACATCTGTGCCAGAGCCGCCTCTACCTGCTCATATCCAGACATGGATGTATTTTCTTGATAAACCTCTTACTCTATACTTACCAAAATTTAGGGATGTTTTATTATACTTCGTCTCATACATAAGGTTCTCACTATGGTTGTCTATTCTTAATCTCTAAAAATAACTAGTCCATCCATTGATACCAACTATAGTGACCCAAGCCTTTTATATATAACATTTCATGATTTTAAGCATAATTATACATCATAGTACAAGCCAAGGATCGTTAAGTCTAGTGTCTTGGAAGACTAGGTACAAAAAAACATAAAACATGGGGATAAAAAAATTTCTTTATATAATCTCCATAAAGAGCTACTAGCTTCCTTTGAGCCCTTACATCTGCATCGGGTACCCTGGGGAACACATGAACGAAGGGATGATCTAAAAATCCCATTAAGGGAATGAACATAAGGATACATCTTAAGCACATGAGTTAGGAGGCATGAAATAATGATAAAAAATCACGGAACATCTGAAATCATATCAAAAAATAATGGGATCATATAAACATGGAATCATATAAATGTGGCAGAATAATAAGACATTTCTTTAGTACGGGTGAAGGCTAATTGCCAATCCCGTTTCCCATTTTAGCATGGGCCAAGGCTAATCACCAATCCCGTTTCACATTGCATCTCATGAGACTTAACTTTACCCAATGAATTGGAGTGGTATCTATGCACACCCATATCAAAATTTTAATGAATATTAATTCCACATGAATAATCTTTCCACACCAATAATCATACATAATCAGCCATATATAAACATAAGCGTACCCATGGAAAGAATTAGGTACCACAGACATGACATAAATCATAACCAATGGGCATATCATGAAAGTTTCCATGAAAGAAATAAATTATACATGAAAATTAAATAGACATATATCATGTAAAGTGATGTCAAAAAGGAGTGACAACTTGTAAGAAATGTATTTGGGAAATTTTAGCATTAAAACATTTTGTGCGGTTTTAAGGAAAATACTATAGAGATTTTAAAATATAAAAAGGAAAAATATTTTATATAAAACCTAATGTGAACCAAGAAGTATTTCATAATAATAATACTGATTTTATAAAGAAAATGTTGTATTTAAATAGAATATAGAGTGCACTTGAAATTGGTTAAGAATTCAGGAAGTTCCCTTAAAACATGATTTCTTATCGGGGGGTATCGAGGTGGGAATCACTAAAAAACATGTATATCCTCAAAAGAGAATGATGGATGGATCTTGGAACATGAGTTTGGAGAATATAAACAGTATTCATAAGTTGTACATAAAAATAAAATACAACTTCATTTGGGTAAAAACAAAGATAGAGAAACTCGAAGGAGTAAAGGAGGTTCAGGTAGAATTCATTACAGATTATTGGCATGGTATCGGGTGTACCCAAAAAGTGATTTTTTGAGAGATAATTGGGTTTATAATAACTTATAAATCATTAGGGAGGTATGGGGATGGTGATAAATAATACCCCATTATTATGGATCACACATAAAATAGAATAACATAGAGTACAATCTTGAAATAAAAGTGAAATGTGGAGGATCCCTTACCTTAAATCCATTAGTGTTCTCCACTTGTTATTAAAGACCTGAATAAATAAATTAGGTTTATTAATTAATAATTCCCTAACCACTTCTATATTTAATTGGTTTAGTATAATAATTCTAAGTTCATTCATAACCGTTTTTATTGGTTATGAGGTTCAATTTCATTGTTTGGGCTCGTTAGTTTACTTGATTTTAATGACCAGTTCACTTATATTTATGTTTGGATAAACACATAAGATAAAAGTGGTTTTCCATAATTGAAGTTATATTATAATATTAAAATCCTGTATATTACATTGTTTTAAATTTAATTTGGTTACTTAGAGTGAAGTCAAACTATTATATAAAACCAAAGTGACAACTGTTTTTGTTAATTGGTGGGTTTGATTACAAAGAACATGTTTTGATTTATAAATTAATACCATTTGTACAAAAATATTTCAGAATAACAATAGGATATATTACATATATATAATCTGGTTTAACCATAACAAAAATGGTTTCATGACCAGATTTAAAGATGATAATATAAATTGATAAACTGTTGTCCTTGAATGTGCTAAATTAGCATGTCTCAAATAGTGCTTTCATTCCTTTCAAATAAAAGGTTGGGAAAATAGATAAGATAATTAAATATCCCATTAGCATAAAAAAATTCTAGTACATTTATTTTACTAGAGTTATCATACTATTTGGGTGAAGGGAGGTGAGGAAAGAAACAAAAAGAAAAGAACATAAAAGAAAAGAAGGAATTGGAAAGAGGAATTTACCTCTTGAAACTTCTTCCTTTGAGAACCTCTTAAGGAGAGAGGTTTTGGTATTTTGAAGAGGCCAGGGGATTTTTTACTTGGGGGAGGAGCTTGGGGAGATATTTTGGTAGAATATTGGCAAGGCACAAGGCCTGAGAGGAGTGAAGAGAAGCGGTAAGAATGGGTGGTATTTATAGTGGAGGGGAAGAGGGTTTTCATAATTGTTTAATCATTAGTTTATTATTTCTTCAAAATACAAGGAATAGTAAGTATTCTATGACCAAGAATAGTAATAAATGCATGTTAATTTTAACCAATTAGGATTACATCATTAGATCATCATAAATGACTCAATTATTCCATTATTTAGCATTTGTTGTGAATTATTGGATTTTACTATTCAGAAAAATTATAGTATTTCAGAAAAATACCAAAAATTAACCCTAACCATTTCTAGACATTTATAATCCAAAAATGAAGTCCATTTTTCAAAAATAATTTTCTAAATATGATTAATTTAATATTTATTTAAAATCATAATTTATTATTAAAACCGAGTTTTAAAACATTCGTTTACTTATTCTAAAATACAGGTACATCATAATTTCACTTGAATACTATTTTAATACTATCAAAGGTAATGTTACTATTAATTAGGGTGTATCACTATTCATAAGGGTTTGTTACTATTCATAAGGGTAGGTTACTATTCACCAAAAATTAAGTTTTTCTAATCGGACTTCAAATAACTTACTGGTCACAACCATGTATGTCAGATTTTTGAAATTCCAAACACAAAAGTGACAAACCTATGTTTAAAGGTCACTTAACACTTATTAGTTCATTATGTTTTGTTTTCATTGGATTTTATGACATACTTATTAGAAGGGAATTTCCATTGAAAAACATTGGGTCGTTACAGATTCCTTTCCATGGGTTATTTTATATTCAAGATTGATATATGTTCTATGTGGCATGCATGATAATGTAAATTTTATGATGTTATGGGAGAAACCAAAATTATATAGCGCAATGTAAATGTTATGATATGATGGGTGCGCCCAAATTATATAGCGCTATAATGCATTAGGTAATGTGTTTTATCTTATTAGAAAAGTGAAATATGTGTGACCCTGATGCAAGATTTGTTCATAACTATGTGTCGTAGTTAACCACTAAGACATGATGTTTCATTTTTATGCATTTCCATATTCTAAGCCTTTTCTTAATTCTTACTCAAATTTTTATGATACTATGACTATGTTTTGATGATAATTATTATTCTCAGCCCATGTTATAATGTTTCATGTTCTTATCTATCCTCTTACTGGGATTTTAGGTCACCCCTTTTGATGTATATCCTCAGGTGACTACTTATACTAAAAATAATTAAAGGGCCAATAAGAATCCATAAAAGAAGGAATTAAATATATGATTATGTTTTATTTTGTAAATATTATGTATGGTCTTAATTTTCCCAAGACACTAAACATTTGGATCTAGGTTATGTAATTATTTTATGTTGTTTATCATTAAAATGATGTATTAATAATGTAAGAAGAATCCGAGTTGCTATAATTCCCATCATCCCAAGTGATGTGAGATGACATTCCCATAATCCTTTACCTATGGGTGTAAGACATCATGCCCAACAACCCTAACCAAGGCCCCTACGGTCAAAATAAAAACACAGGGTACTCCCACTCTCCCTATGATCCCTTATCTCGATGTTATATAAAGAGTAAACCAACATTTCTTAAGGAATAATTGATCATTTTTCTTATAATCGTCTTTAAAATTTTAAATATAGGTCATAAGACCATAAATTCCATAATAAATTCAATTTCTATCACTCAACCATTTTATTTATATGTCATAAGAGGGCCATTACATTTAACAATAATTATAAAGGACATGGGTGCCACCCATTCCAATGATACAAATCACTACACACATTATCAATCAACCCACTTTATGATTTATAATACATTGCACCTCAAAATGTGGTTTTATTAGAAAAATGAAATTTCCATCAAATAATTCACATTGTTCAATTTAAGCATTTAATTGAAGTAGAATAATTTCCCAAAAAGAAGGAAAGTTGTAAAGAATGAAAAACATGATAAGTTACTATAAGAACAACCATTTTAATTAATTCCCCAAAGGTTGGTATAATCATAAGAAGAACCATTATTATTATGTTATTTAGTGAAACAACCCTAAATGGGTGGTTCAGGTTGAGTTCATAAACTCCGACCACATCAGGGGGTCTTAAAAAAAATAAAAAGTTGTCTAGGCATTTAATTTAAGGCATTTCAAAATTTAGAAGTGACACCCAAAAAGGACATCATGTGACACAACTACTTTATTATATAAGAGATAAGAATTTAAGGGAAAATAAACTAGAACTCTTATCACATGATTAAGAAGGTCAATTCGTCTAATATTGAGGCTTAATTTGAGCCGATTGGACAAAAATTGAAGAAACATACCAAAGCCATTAAAATAGGGAGAATTAGCTCACTTAATAATAGTGTCATCAATAGTAAGATAAAAATATAAAGGAGATAAATAATTTAATCCCTTACTAATGCACATCCATTGAGATCGACAACAAAGAAAACAGAGTCTTAACAGAAGAATAGATTCAAAGCCTAAGAGAGGAAGAGGAGAGCTCCCACACGTGGGGGAGGAGATGTGTATGGCTAGAAAAAAAGGGAGGAGATGTGTATGACTAGAAAGTAGAAAGGGAGGAGATCCATTTTAAGAAAATATTAGAAAAATGGTAATTTACTAGATATTTAATGAGATGGATGACTGTAAGGTTAGAAAAACTATGTGCCAATTGTGTAAACTCCTTTTCTTAGGAGCTACACCCCTACATGGTTAGGCAATATGGTTTGATCTATCTATGTGCCAACTATGTGTAACTATTGGTTAAGTGTCACTAAGGGTGTAGGATAGGTGCATGGTTTGGAAAAACTATCCATAATCCACATGGGTCTCCACTCCACACCTGTAACAGGGCACACAGTTACCCTAGGTAGGATTCATGGTTTAAAAAAACTATCCCCTTTTATAAAATTTTGATACAGTTAACCCACATTGTTAAACTAACCATGCACCAACTTTTCACCTGCAACTCTTTCCTCCTGAAAGTGAGTTTTTAGATCCAGACACATCCAAAACTCATTTGAACAATTGGGACACCTCCAAAGACTTAACACACATAAAAAACATCACTTTCAAGTGATCCAACACTTAGAATTAAATTATTATTATCAAATTAATATTTGACTCACCCACTAAAAAAAGTTAAAATTCATAAGGAATTTTCAACCTATTCCAAAACATGGGAAGTTACATGGAATACAGTTTGTAAAAAGTGCATCCAAACCATGAAAGGGATGTTGGCTTGAGAAGTTCCTACCACATGGTTGGATCATATTTTCTAAAACCACATGAAAAAACCATGCATATTTATATATTGGGTTATAAAGATGGAAAAGACCAAAATTCCCCCTCGGGGTGAAGTCTTTCCCCCGATCTTTCTTCCCACTTGCATGCATATGCCAACCAACTACCCTCTCCCTTGTCCTTATTCTTTACTTGAGTTTTTTGTTTTATCTTAGATGAATTATTTGGTTTTTTGAGGAATGAATCTTCCACTCCTATCCCCATTCTTCCTCTCCATTCCTTGTGGTTGATTTTAGTGGAACCTTTTAACGATTTTAGTTCAGATTCCACCAAATCCTGGTGGAATTTATTGAGGATTATGTGTCTTTATTATAATTTGGAGAGAATAAATTTGAATATGGTGTTTGAATATAGTCGCTTATTTTTTGGTGGAGGTACAATGGATAATGGATTTTTCTTCAGTTTTCAATTAAATTTAAAGGATTTTCTATGTAATTTGGCATCTTGTTTTAGGGATTTTTCTATACTTGGTGTTGGACGTTCAACATGGGTCTTCTATAGATTGTTGGTCATGGTTCTAGAGAGTGGGTGTGCATAAGTGAGTTTTTAATATCTATGCATCTTATAATTTAATTAATTAATTCATTATAAATTGTTTTAATTAATTGAATTTCACTATATGGAATGAGTTAGGTGATTTTAGTTGTTGGTGGAGTGTGGATTTTATCCTTAATCTTTGAAAATTACACATTGAGGATTCCCTATTTATCTTTGAACCATATGGGGGCTTGGTTATAGTCACTTTTGAGTGTAGACTCCCAAGTGGTATGCGATAGTGAGACCTACTTATGTTTAGGGTCATGGTGTGATCACATAGGCTGGTTGAGGTTGGATAATAGGCTCCCTCAAGGTTTTTTAATTAGAACCCTCCAGGTGAGTGGAGGGTGGTAAGGCTCTCCTTTTATATTTTCCTGGAGACATCTACTAATGGAGATGTGGTGAAAAACCCATGGGAGTGTCATGGGTGTTTTATAATACTAGGAATGTGAGGTTCCAAGGGGTTTCATTGAGGTTTTTTGAACAATTCATGGAAGGAAGGATAAATCAGTGACTTCACTTGGGAATTCCAAAGGGTTTTTCTTGAGATTTATTCTAGTGGTCCCTGATTATTGGGACTAGTCACTTGTGGATTTGTGTGGGTGAGTATTTAAACATAGTTTATTAAGGCTTAAATTGGTTGGAGCCTTTGTGCTAGGATACTTCCATAGGGTGTTGGGAAAGACAAGGTTACATGGATTTGTGGCTTGAGATAAGTCCTAATTACTCTTAAGAATTCCCCTTATGGACATGCTTATACTTTTAGATGCCCTTTTGGGTATGCTGTTGATCAAGGATTCGTGGATGATCATTAAGGTAAACTTGGATATGTTTCTCATATCAGTATTTTTACATAGTTTGGATGTGATAAAGGATCCCTCACAGGGTGTACCATTCTATCTTTATGGATTCCCTCATGGGTGAGATATTGGTCTTGGTTTGGGTTGGGTGCCAATTCACCGATTGAGAATGTTATTACATCAAGCATGAACCATATTTTAAGATGGATGCAATCTAGGGTACCATGAGATCCCCATTCTTTTGGTTGACCTGTGAGGGTTCAGTTCTTCTTTAGTGTTGGTGTAACGACCCGAAATTTTGAATAAATCTTGTTTCCTAATTTCATGTGTTATTTTTTTTATACTCAAAAAAAATGTTTTATTTGATAAACATGATTATAAATAAAATGAGACCATTGGTTTTTGAGTGTTATATGACCATCGGTCAATATGACCACCATGAACAAAATGTTTTGATTATTGTCTCTAAATTTAAGTAATCTTGGTTAATTATTATAGAACGAAGATTTGATGGCCTCACCTAGTAGCCTTGGGCCGATCGAAGCCCATCTAACAGAGATTGGGAAGGAGGTAGCACCATTGGGCTTTGCTCTAGACCAAATCCAAGCCGAACTTCATCATGTGAAGCTAGAACGGAATCGCCTTCGCGAGAAGTTCAAACTGATAGAAATTACTACTCGGGCAATGTTGACTGAGCCACCCCAAAATTCTATCACCCTAGCACACCTTACTCTTAGGTCCTATGCTGGTATTATAAGGGGTTATGTAACGAGACCGTAATTGCCTTGTGTAATCCTTTTTTTAAATAAAAATTTGGATTTCTTCTTATGATGATGTTTATGAATTTTTAAATGACCGGATAAATATTGTATGCATATTTTTGATGAATTTTAGAAAAAGGATATTTTAAAAATGGTTGTGTAAACCTTAAATAATCAAAAATGTGTAATGATTTTCGAAAAATGGTCTTCTACAATTATGTTCAGTACGAAATTTAGAGTCTAATAAGATCAACTTGATTTTTGATGAATAGTAAATTATGAATAGTGATTTTATGATTAGGATTAGTAATATGACCAAATGGATTAGTAATCTCACTTAAAGAAAGTTTTAAAATAATCTAGGCACCTTGATTAAGTAATGTGATTCAATAAAATAGTTAAATAACGGTTTCATTAATTATTATTCAAGTATTAGTTTTTTTCGGGTGAATATTGTTTTTTAATTAAAAATTTATTTAAAAATAATTAGAAAATTATTTTTATAAAAATGACTTTATTTTTGAACTCAGAGCATCGATATTATGTTATGGTAATTTTTGGGGTTTTTTCTGAAAAAAATGAATTTTCGATGAATAGTGTTTTTATTTAAAAATTAAATTAAAAATATTTAGAAAATTATTTTTATAAAATGGAGTTCATATTTGTAATCAGAGCGTTGATATTTGGTTAAGGTGAAATTTTGGGATTATTCTGAGAAAGTTGAATTTTTGATGAATAGTGAAAATACAGTTTTTAAGTTACGGGTGTTTAATGACATCATTAAATGATGTATTAAGTTTGTAATCAATATGTTCGAATTATGAATAGTGAGATAAGGTATGAGGTGTCCCAAGTGGCCAATACCATGGGAAAATACCATGGGCAAGCCCATGGTTTTTCCAAAACCACTAATGAGGTGTCCCTTTGCCATTAATGCCTTGTCCCCTCACTTTCCCTATAAATACCAAGCCATCCTCTCATCCATTCGACTCCCCACTCTTCCCCAACGAAGTTCTGGTATCATTACCTCCCAAGGAGTCCTCCCAAGGTTCCCCCAAGCCCTCAAGGTCCCAACCTTTGAGGTTTAAGAGTTACATTTTAAGGTAAGGGATCCGACCCCTCTCTTTCTTTTCAAGTGATCTCTTTTATGTCATTCCTTTTATGCTCCATGTTCTTATTTTGGAGGATGTTCTTTTATACTCCTCTTACTGCCATTTTTATGTTCATATGATGAAAGACCCCCTCTTACTCTCATCATTTCGTTTTAAGAATGTTTAAGTGGCGCCGTTAGGCTGCCGAATTTTCAAGGGATTCATTCACCTCTCTCTTTTTCAAAGTTCTACTTTCATGTCAAGTCTTTCAAGATCATTTTTATTATGTTGGGGTATGATCTCTATATTTATCATACTGGTCTTTTATGATCACATGATGAGAGACCCCATTTGATCTCTTCAACTCAGTATTTTGATGTCTTAAGTGGCGCCGTTAGGCTGCCAAATTTTTAAGTGGTTCTTCACCCTTCTCGTTTTGAAGTTCTACTTTCTTGTCAATTCTTTCAAGTTCCTTTCTATTATGTTGGGGTATGATCTCTATATCTATCATACTGGACTCTTATGTTCATATGATGAGAGACCCTATTTGACCTTGTCAATTCAATTTTGTTGAAGTTTAAGTGGCGCCGTTAGGCTGCCGAATTTTCAAGGGATTCATTCACCTCTCTCTTTTTCAAAGTTCTACTTTCATGTCAAGTCTTTCAAGTTCATTTTTTTTATGTTGGGGTATGATCTCTATATTTATCATACTGGTCTTTTATGATCACATGATGAGAGACCCCATTTGATCTCTTCAATTCAGTATTTTGATGTCTTAAGTGGCGCCGTTAGGCTGCCGAATTTTTAAGTGGTTCTTCACCCTTCTCGTTTTGAAGTTCTACTTTCATGTCAATTCTTTCAAGTTCCTTTATATTATGTTGGGGTATGATCTCTATATCTATCATACTGGACTCTTATGTTCATATGATGAGAGACCCTATTTGACCTTGTCAATTCAATTTTGTTGAAGTTTAAGTGATGCCGTTAGGCTGCCGAATTTTCACAAGAGAAATCTTGTTTTGTTTTCTTCCTTTCATGTTCTTCATTTCATATGGTATATTTTCAAATTTCATTACCATGTTCATAAATCCCTTATATTGTTTCCCTCTACTGTATGATGGGTCAATTATGAATGTTTGACCCATTTCCCCTCTTTTCTCAATGTTTTCTAAAACATTGTAACATAGCCGTTATGCTGCAGAATTTTCCCCTCAAAATGCCTCTCTCTTTTCTCAAAAATTATTTTATGTTATAAATTGAATACTCAAAGCTCTTATTTCTACAAGGGTATTCACATATATATCAAAATGTTCCATTTTAAATTCTGGGATTTACATACATGAGACCCGCTTCCCTTTCCGTGGGTTTAAAGTGCCGTAAAGATCATGTCATTAAAGCAGTTTTTAAAATGTAATGATTATGAAATGAAACCCATTTATTTTATGCTATATGGGTTATTTATGAAATGTTTGATGATGATATATGTGGCACACATGATAATAAAGGCAAATTTAAGGGTGCGCCCTGATAGCGCTCCAATGCATTAGGTAAAGACTTAATCTCTAGAGATGACCATTTTAACGACGCCTTGGTGAATAACCTTGGTAATTTTTAACGACACCTTGGGGATGGAACTTGGTGAAACGAAACGATTGCCAATATTAAATATTGCAGCCACATCTTCAAGTTATGAAAAAGTTTTATTTTTATTATGATATGCCTCATGATTTCATTTTCATGCCTTAAAGTTCTTTTCATGACTTTATTGATGTATCCCAAGTTCATATGTAAAATGTTTCACTTGTTTCCCTTGCTGGGCCTTCTGCTCACCCTTTCTTTTGATGTATGTCCCCAGGTTATGAGATTCAGTAATGAGCCTAGGGTGAACATGAGGAGAATCCTTTCAAGTGTTTAAGAATAATTCTTTATGTTGTTTTCATGTTTTAAGTTCCTGGTTTCCAAGACACTAAACCTTAAAGATCCTCGGTTTTGTAAAATGTAATTAAAGTTTATGTGATAAAAAGGTGGGATGCTATAGTTGGTATCAAAGGATGGTTTAGTTATTTGTGGAAATTAGGATATGAAAACTCTAGGAGGAAACCTATAGAAAAGTTTAATATAGGAAATCTTCCTGGTATTTTGGTGAGTATTGAGTAAGGGGTTGCCAAGCAAATACATCCCTGTCTGGATACGAGCAGGTAGAGGTGGCTCTGGCACATATGTACATAGGGGTAAAACCCGAAAACACCGCTTTGAGCTAGACTCAAACGGGAACTGGTACACGACAACGGGCCTTGCTGCACTCTTGGTTACGACACTCCCGGGGGATATGCTTTGGTAAATTCATAAGCTTGGTATGAACCATTATTAAAGGAACAAAGATAAAATAAAATAAAGATTCACATAAGAATATATGATCATGGATAACCTAGATGGGAACCTAGGGGATCACAAGTTAGGGTATACTTTTCTTCTACAAGTTATCCTTATATGCTTTAAGTTCCTTTTCATGATTATTGGTTAAGTATTTAAGCCTCTAATTATACTTTATCTTCTTAGTTAATGGTGGGAAATGGAATAACGTGTCCCAACAACCAATGTGATAGGAAATGCGACAATTTCCGTATTAATATGTCAGAGATGATTAGGGGATTAAAATATGATTATTATTTTGGAAGGCGTTCACTATTTCGGGGACCCTATATGATCGAGGTAAATAGATTACTATAGTATTTTCATTGAGGAGTAAGGTTGACTTATATTTTGAAGAATTGATGAATTTAAGGTGGACTTATAGTAATTTAGGTTACTTTTGGGAATGATTAACCTATCTTGGGTAAAATATGTTTAGGTTAGCTACTTTTGTTATAAGATGTTAGGAGTGGTTGATGTTGTCTGGAGATGAACAATGAAGTTGTTTTGGAAGACTATGTTATCAAATCCTTCTTGTATTTGGGTTTCAATCTTAGTTTGGTTTATTTTGAGGAATTTTAAGGACCGTTATTTATGGAGTGGTCTATGATGAACGTTGGGTAGTACCATGGAACTTTAAAGATTTAAAAGTAGGTTCTATTCCTATGGGATTCTTTCTTTTTGAAGAGTTGTTTTACCTTAACCTTTCTGTTTTTGGGATAATGTTTAAAGATAGAAGAAATAGATAGTTAATCTTTTGTAGATTATGTGATTCTATAGAAGATGATTCTTGTGCTTTTATGAGACCAAGTGTTTTTGAATTCTCACCATTTGGTGAAAAGATTAGTGTTGGTAGGGACTTGTTAAAGGATGAAACTCTACTTGAAGGTAGGTATATTTTCTTATGTTTTTGTTCTATGTAGTAAATGAAATCCTCAAAATTATGAAAAGAAACGTAAAACAAAAATGTTGTTGGTTTACGTTTCCTACTAGGTAATCAAAGACCGTTTACACACATCATAAGTTTGGGATTTTCTCATGGTTAACTTTCTCCTAATCATGTTCTCTATCACTCTCTCTCAGAACTGACCCTTTGTTTTTTCCTCCATGTCCATGTTTTCCTACATGGAACCCGAGTGTGGGTTAACTCGGGTGGCCTTTGTACTTCCTTTTCTTTCTTTTAAAGTAATGGTGTTACTGACTCTTTTTCCGATGTGGGACTTTCAATGAAATTTCAAAACCCAATTTAAAAAAATTGCGAGGACGCAATTTCTTAAGGGGGGAAGATTGTAACGACCTGAAATTTTGAATAAATATTGTTTCCTAATTTCATGTGTTATTTTTTTTATACTCAAAAAAAATGTTTTATTTGATAAACATGATTATAAATAAAATGAGACCATTGGTTTTTGAGTGTTATATGACCATCGGTCAATATGACCACCGTGAACAAAATGTTTTGATTATTGTCTCTAAATTTAAGTAATCTTGGTTAATTATTATAGAAAGAAGATTTGATGGCCTCACCTAGTAGCCTTGGGCCGATCGAAGCCCATCTAACAGAGATTGGGAAGGAGGTAGCACCATTGGGCTTTGCTCTGGCCCAAATCCAAGCCGAACTTCATCATGTGAAGCTAGAACGGAATCGCCTTCGCGAGAAGTTCAAACTGATAGAAATTACTACTCGGGCAATGTTGACTGAGCCGCCCCAAAATTCTATCACCCTAGCACACCTTACTCTTAGGTCCTATGCTGGTATTATAAGGGGTTATGTAACGAGACCATAATTGCCTTGTGTAATCCTTTTTTTAAATAAAAATTTGTATTTCTTCTTATGATGATGTTTATGAATTTTTAAATGTCCGGATAAATATTGTATGCATATTTTTGATGAATTTTAGAAAAAGGATATTTTAAAAATGGTTGTGTAAACCTTAAATAATTAAAAATGTGTAATGATTTTCGAAAAATGGTCTTCTACAATTATGTTCAGTACAAAATTTAGAGTCTAATAAGATCAACTTGATTTTTGATGAATAGTAAATTATGAATAGTGATTTTATGATTAGGATTAGTAATATGACCAAATGGATTAGTAATCTCACTTAAAGAAAGTTTTAAAATAATCTAGGCACCTTGATTAAGTAATGTGATTCAATAAAATAGTTAAATAACAGTTTCATTAATTATTATTCAAGTATTAGTTTTTTTCGGGTGAATAGTGTTTTTTAATTAAAAATTTAATTAAAAATAATTAGAAAATTATTTTTATAAAAATGACTTTATTTTTGAACTCAGAGCATCGATATTATGTTATGGTAATTTTTGGGGTTTTTTCTGAAAAAAATGAATTTTCGATGAATTGTGTTTTTATTTAAAAATTAAATTAAAAATATTTAGAAAATTATTTTTATAAAATGGAGTTCATATTTGTAATCAGAGCATTGATATTTGGTTAAGGTGAAATTTTGGGATTATTCTGAGAAAGTTGAATTTTTGATGAATAGTGAAAATACAGTTTTTAAGTTACGGGTGTTTAATGACATCATTAAATGATGTATTAAGTTTGTAATCAATATGTTCGAATTATGAATAGTGAGATAAGGTATGAGGTGTCCCAAGTGGCCAATACCATGGGCAAATACCATGGGCAAGCCCATGGTTTTTCCAAAACCACTAATGAGGTGTCCCTTTGCCATTAATGCCTTGTCCCCTCACTTTCCCTATAAATACCAAGCCATCCTCTCATCCATTCGGCTCCCCACTCTTCCCCAACGAAGTTCCGGTCTCATTACCTCCCAAGGAGTCCTCCCAAGGTTCCCCCAAGCCCTCAAGGTCCCAACCTTTGAGGTTTAAGAGTTACATTTTAAGGTAAGGGATCCGACCCCTCTCTTTCTTTTCAAGTGATCTCTTTTATGTCATTCCTTTTATGCTCCATGTTCTTATTTTGGAGGATGTTCTTTTATACTCCTCTTACTGCACTTTTTATGTTCATATGATGAAAGACCCCCTCTTACTCTCATCATTTCATTTTAAGAAAGTTTAAGTGGCGCCGTTAGGCTGCCGAATTTTCAAGGGATTCATTCACCTCTCTCTTTTTCAAAGTTCTACTTTCATGTCAAGTCTTTCAAGTTCATTTTTTTTATGTTGGGGTATGATCTCTATATTTATCATACTGTTATTTTATGATCACATGATGAGAGACCCCATTTGATCTCTTCAACTCAGTATTTTGATGTCTTAAGTGGCGCCGTTAGGCTGCCGAATTTTTAAGTGGTTCTTCACCCTTCTCGTTTTGAAGTTCTACTTTCTTGTCAATTCTCTCAAGTTCCTTTCTATTATGTTGGGGTATGATCTCTATATCTATCATACTGGACTCTTATGTTCATATGATGAGATACCCTATTTGACCTTGTCAATTCAATTTTGTTGAAGTTTAAGTGGCGCCGTTAGGCTGCCGAATTTTCAAGGGATTCATTCACCTCTCTCTTTTTCAAAGTTCTACTTTCATGTAAAGTCTTTCAAGTTCATTTTTATTATGTTGGGGTATGATCTATATATTTATCATACTGGTCTTTTATGATCACATGATGAGAGACCCCATTTGATCTCTTCAATTCAGTATTTTGATGTCTTAAGTGGCGCCGTTAGGCTGCCGAATTTTTAAGTGGTTCTTCACCCTTCTCGTTTTGAAGTTCTACTTTCATGTCAATTCTTTCAAGTTCCTTTATATTATGTTGGGGTATGATCTCTATATCTATCATACTGGAATCTTATGTTCATATGATGAGAGACCCTATTTGACCTTGTCAATTCAATTTTGTTGAAGTTTAAGTGATGCCGTTAGGCTGCCAAATTTTCACAAGAGAAATCTTGTTTTGTTTTCTTCCTTTCATGTTCTTCATTTCATATGGTATATTTTCGAATTTCATTACCATGTTCATAAATCCCTTATATTTTGTCCCTCTACTGTATGATGGGTCAATTATGAATGTTTGACCCATGTCCCCTCTTTTCTCAATGTTTTCTAAAACATTGTAACATAGCCGTTATGCTGCAGAATTTTCCCCTCAAAATGCCTCTCTCTTTTCTCAAAAATTATTTTATGTTATAAAGTTAATACTCAATGCTCTTATTTCTACAAGGGTATTCACATATATATCAAAATGTTCCATTTTAAATTCTGGGATTTACATACATGAGACCCGCTTCCCTTTCCGTGGGTTTAAAGTGCCGTAAAGATCATGTCATTAAAGCAGTTTTTAAAATGTAATGATTATGAAATGAAACCCATTTATTTTATGCTATATGGGTTATTTATGAAATGTTTGATGATGATATATGTGGCTCACATGATAATAAAGGCAAATTTAAGGGTGCGCCCTGATAGCGCTCCAATGCATTAGGTAAAGACTTAATCTCTAGAGATGACCATTTTAACGACGCCTTGGTGAATAACCTTGGTAATTTTTAACGACACCTTCGGGATGGACCTTGGTGAAACGAAACGATTGCCAATATTTAATATTGCAGCCACATCTTCAAGTTATGAAAAAGTTTTATTTTTATTATGATATGCCTCATGATTTCATTTTCATGCCTTAAAGTTCTTTTCATGACTTTATTGATGTATCCCAAGTTCATATGTAAAATGTTTCACTTGTTTCCCTTGCTGGGCCTTCTGCTCACCCTTTCTTTTGATGTATGTCCCCAGGTTATGAGATTCAGTAATGAGCCTAGGGTGAACATGAGGAGAAGCCTTTAAAGTGTTTAAGAAGAATTCTTTATGTTGTTTTCATGTTTTAAGTTCCTGGTTTCCAAGACACTAAACCTTAAAGATCCTCGGTTTTGTAAAATGTAATTAAAGTTTATGTGATAAAAAGGTGGGATGCTATAGTTAGATATATCAAACATCCCCTTATAACCCAATAAAATGGTGTTTTGTGTCCGTAGTTTCCATTTTGGTATTTTAGGGGAGTGAAACCATCCTATAAGACAATGTAAACTTACCCAACTAGAGGTTTGGTTCCCATGGTCCTTGGAATGTTGATAAACCTTGGTTATAGGATATTACTTCCTCATAATTCATATTTTATAGAGCATTTTTGATCTACAGGACCATCATGCTCTAGAATGGTTCTCTCATTATTACTAGAATACTTATCACTAGTTCAGATTGTGCCATTGAAGTCTTATAGCTTGGTAGAGTTTTGTATTTCATGTGGAAGCCTACGGTTATTCCCCGGGGTCCTAAATTCATGCATGTTTCTTTTTTTACATCTTGGAGCTCTTATGTAGTTATAGTGGATGCACATTCTATCACATGTCTAGGTGAGACATGTGCTATAAATCCTATAGTGTGGGCATATTAGGGGTAGATTTACCTCTAATATCAGAATGGACCCCATGGTAGTCTATTTTATGGTTTTATTTCTATTTATCCTCTATTTATTTTTATTATATATTTTATTTTTTCCTATTAGGATTGGAATATCACATGTTTCCTGCAATTTTTATGATAATGGATCATAGGTTCACCATTGGGGGGGGGGGCTACTAAGATTTATTTCTCACCCCTAGATGTGCACCTCAGTGTACGTGAAAACCCTTATGTATTCTTTAAGGTGGACCATAGGTTATGAGGTGGTTGGGGTAGAGTCCCAGTGTTGATTAATCAAACAGGAATGATCATATGGAGTTTGATTATTAAGATAAATCAGCTCAAAAGATAGAGAGTGGGTATGAGGCCTGGCTCAGAGTTCATGGTATATCCTTTGTATTTTTTTTATTTTCTTTATTTTATATCCATATATGTTATCATCTTAGTGGATTATAATTTTTGCCTTTTTATCATGCATGTGAGTCTGTATGACTGTATACCACATTTCATTTTATATGGCAAGCTACTGCTCTATTTATTTATTATTTCATACTCTAATAGTTGTGGAATGTGTATGAGTTTGGTTATTTTTCACTATTATTACACTCTAAACAAAGGTTATGGTCTCCACATTATATCTCTATACCTTCACTACTAGTAATCAAACTTTGAAAGAAGGGGAGGCACACTTGAGGAATTGTATATATCCAGACCAGGTGATGTTTTTTCACAACCCATCCCCCAGGGCTCGTGTCGTGACTACCCCAAGACCACCTTCCATAGGCCAGGGGCTGGCGACGAGCACCTAAAGGCATATTCTCTAAAATGGGAAGGCATTTCCATTAAACCTGTACAAAAACACGATCTGAGAACACAATAAGAAGTAATTGTGAAGTAAACTACTGTAGTAAAAGTTTACTAAAAGTAAAGGGACCGGAATACTAGCATAACCGAAAAAGTAAAAGTAAAAATGAAAAGTAAAAAATAGCTGAAAGGGGAAAAGAAGCTCTTGGACCGTCCATTGCGGATCCTACCTGAAGGGTAGGTACAGATTGCCTCCACAGTGCTCCACGTATTCCCATCTCCTCCACGTCATGTCACACTGAATGTCCACCTCCGAGCACTATCCAGTCCAAGCTCCCTCATCCTTGATCAATGTTGTACGTCGTCTGCACAAGACACAACAAGGTGCGGGTGAAGCCCGTGCAGGTGTGAGTATAAAAATACTCAGTAGGGACCCCGAGACCCCAAAGGTCTCCTAGATTTCCATAAAGAAAAACCACATGGTAACACCATGAAGGTAAAGTACCAAACAGGTAAAGTACCACATAGAATAACCTCAATCACAAGAACAAAGTAAAGACAACTCACACCAGGATTTATTCTAGGGTAGTAACAAGTAACATCCCCAGTCACAATGTCGAACGCCTCGACAACTGGAGAAATCCTCCTCTATCAAGTATAGTGGGTCTGCCGCATCACACAGATGTGCTTCCCACTAACCTTGAACTGCTGAAGTTCTAATCCCCATCACGTACTGTGGGTTTGCTGGGTCACACAAAGCCGTCCCCCACCCCCCAATGCGGTTTTCTAAGGTACTCCTCCCCATCGCGTACCGTGACTTCTCCCCACCATGGCCCTCCAGGTCACATAGAACCACCAACCCCCATTGTGTTCTACTAAGGTACTCCTTCCCATCACGTACCGCGACCGTCGAGTCACTCAGAGTAGAAAAGTTAGCAATCGTCAGGTCTCATCCAGTCGCAGGGTTTCTTACGTAGTGCGCTTGGGAGAACCGCTCCCCAAGCCATCAGTATTATCTCAACTAGAATGAAGTTTCACAAAGAAGTATCCCAATGATCCTCCATGTCATAAGGGTTCCAAATCAACAGACGACATGTCAGTCGGACGCCCAATTTGTGTGTTATTGGCATTTCAGTGCCGTGGGCCCTGTTGGATTCGGGTGCGATCCAAACTGGACAAACTTCAAGTTTCTCCAAAACTATAATGAAGTAAGGAAAAAGGAAAACCTTGCTCCAAGGGTCCCAACTCCATAGACAGATCGTCAAATGGGTGTCCGGTTCTCAAGATATGGTCCTTTGAGTGTTTCTGGGCCTGGTTGGGCCCAGGTCTGGTTCGACCTGGTTGGACCGACCTGACCCGACCCGGTCTGGGAGGGGCTGATTTCTGGTCCGACCCATAAGAAGGGAGACTTTCAAGGGTGGCCCGACCCATATAGAGTGGCCTGCAAAGGGGCAGCCCAGCCCGCTGGGGTGGTGGCCCGCTGGGGCGGCGACCCAGTTCGAGGGTAGCGGCCCGCTCTGAGTGCGGCGGCCCGGCTCCAAGGGCAGCACCTCGGCTCAAGGGTGGTGGCCTGGCTTGAGGGAAGAAGCCCAGTTCGAGGGCGGTGACCCGCTCCGAGGGCAGTGGCCTGGCTCTGAGTGCGATGACCCTACTCGAGGGAAGCGGCCCAGATCGAGGGTAGCGGCCCGGTCTGAGGGCTGTGGCCCACTCGAAGGGTGGTGGCCCAAATCAAGGGAAGCGGCCCAACACGAGGGCAGAGACAAGGTCTAAGGGCGGTGGACCGATGTGAGGGCGGTGGCCTGCTCTGAGGGCTATGGCCTGCTCCGAGGGCGGCGACCTGCTCTGAGGGTGGTGACCTGCTCTGAGGGTGGCGACCCATCCTGAGGGTAGCGGCTTCCTCCGAGGGTGGAGGCCCAGTCCGAGGGTGGTGGCCCGACCCGAGGGTGGTGGCATACTCCGATGGTAGCGACCTAGTGTGAGGGCAGCGACCCAACGTGAGGGTGGCGGCCCGGTGCGAGGGACGAAACTTGGTTCGGTCAGATACAGGGGGTGTGACCCCCTGGTTTCCTGGATTCCTGAATGACTAAAGGCCTTTCAGTTGGTGCGATGGTGGAGCCGTAGAACCTTCCGGAGGTGGGTTCGGCCTTCATCGTAGCTTTGGACGCGGCTTACATTCGGCGGCGGTGCGATGGTCATGCCGCCTTCCTTCCTGCGGCCGGCCATCGTACTAGCCTCCTCCTCCGTTCGTCGTGGCTATCGAGTCGTGGCCTTCCTCTTGCAGTGTGCGTTGATGTGCTCGTGGTCTTCCAAGGTGGCGCAAGGATATCAATATAGAAGAGGGTTCGAGATGGATTCGTTAGGCCTGCACCCTCTACGTTAGCTCATAAACAGAAGGGGGGTTAAGGGTTTAATAACAATTGAATTAAACAATAAGATTAACCCCACAAGATTCCCCACAATAACCTCCCTTAAAGGCGAATTAATCGCGAGTCAAACCGTTAGTCGATTGACCTGCATTCCTCATATAATTTCCAGAACGGGGAAGAGGGTATCAAAAACGCACAAATGAAATAACCCCTACCTTGAAACATTGGAGAGGGCTCGTATTTGAGGGAGTCTCGTTGTTCTCCATCCCCGCAACAAGCTTTCCTCACCACCGCTCGAACGTCAAACTCTGATTCGGGGTTTTGGTGTTGCACATCACCTCATACTGGGGTCGGATAAGTCTTCTAAGGGTCTGGCGTCACGATGTTCCTTCATCATTTCGTTGCTTGGTGAATCTCTCTGATACCCCTTCCCTAGCTCCATAAATATAGGAGAGGAGGAGGGTAAGTAATGGCCTGGGGAAATAATGGGGCTCATTAGTTAGGAAGCTTCCTAATTTTTCCGAACATCGTCATTACCTAAGTTTGGAAGGTCAAGCCATTTAATGGATTGAAACACTACCGAACCCACCCTTTAATTGGTTCGTTGAAGGTTATGAAATAAAATAACAAAATTATTTTATTTCATTTCTTTTAAAAGTCACAAAACTTAACTTTTTCTCTGGACATACTGCGGTCAAAGTAATACCTCCCTTAAGATAATCCTAGAATTGCAGATTCAACGGTGCCCTTGGATTTTTAATCTGAGCAATGATTCAAAATTTAGAAAACCTCTCTCACACGTTCACTGAATTTACCCGAAAAAAAGTTCAGAAAATTATTAAAAGTCACCCTCGACCTGTGCCGGTCGAAGTTAGGCTCTGCCTAAGTGAAACACGCCCCAACGAAAACGATATTACTCTCAAATTTCCAATCCGAGTTACCATTTAAAAGTTATTTATTTTACAATAAAATAATTTTCACTTAATTATTTTATTTACGACCAAAAACTAACTTTCACTGGTGGCTCGTGTTGACCAATGTTAGTATCTACCTAAAGAGAGTATACCCTCATCAGTTCAACGGTGGTCTCAGATTTTTAATCCAAGTTACCATTCGTGAGTTATAAACATTTGAAAAATAAAATAATTTTATTTAATAATTTTATTTATAGTTATTCCATTTTTAGGTTTTCTCACAGGAGGCCCACACCGACTAAATGTAAGTTGCGCCTAGGGTAAAACCGCCATACAAAGTGCAATGGTGCCCTCAGATTTCTGATCTAGGTAACCGTTTAAGAGTTATTTCAATTTTTCAGGAAAACTTCTTACCCCTACTAATTAAAGATTAACAAAACTTCGACGGATCATTCCGAGCACTCCGAGCCTCGAAATCATGCGCCATCAAATTTTACAGTCTCGAAATAATTCCATATAATTTAAAAAAATACATGGAAAAAATCCAGGTCTTTACATTATCCCCACCTTAGGCCTTTATGTCCCCGAATGCCACAACATATACTGAGGAAACAAATGGGGGTACTGATCATGAATATGAGCCTCCTGCTCCCATGTTCTCTCTTGGTGGTTCCCGTGCTACTAGAAAACGCACACCAGAGGTATAAACTATTCATGAAGGACCCACTTCTGTTGATCCTCAATCTCTACTGGAACCTCCATAAATGTCTCCCCATCTTCTAAGTCTATCTCACCAAGGTCGATGCCATGAGATGGGTTGTGTACGTATCTCCTTAGCTGGGATATGTGGAATATGTCATGCACCTTCTCCAACTGCGGTGGAGGTTCCAAGCGGTATGCCACCTCACCTATCCTCCGAAGTATCATAAATTCCCAATAAACATTGGTGATAACTTTCCACCTTGGACAAAACTCCATAAGAAGACATGGTATCCCTCCTCAAACTCCAAGGATCTTTGTCTATTATCGGCATAAGACTTCTACCAGCTCTGTGCCGTATTCACTTGCTGACAAGTGAGGCATCGTGATACAAACTCTGGCACTGCTTCTTTCATCCATGGCCACCAAAACTGACGCCAGAGGTCTTGGAACATCTTCATCACTCCAGGATGTACCGTTAAAGGGGATGTATGGATCTCCCTCAACACCTCCTCCCGAAGCATCACTGGAACCCTGGAACATCCTCTGAAGAGGATGACATGATCCCCACCTTCAGAAAATCGTTCAGGAGACCGTCCTGAGGATATCTGAGCACATCGGGCCTCGTAGTCAATGTATCAAGCTGCCCCCCCCCAATTGGCTAAAGAATTGGGGAATTGATAGTCATAGAATAGAAGTAAGACACTGCATATTTATCCGTGAAGGATATCCACAGCACGACTAGCCGCTCTGACGCATCACTCAACAGTTGTAGACTAGACCTCATGCTGAGAGCATCTGTTACCATGTTCTCCTTCCCTGGATTATAGAATATATCATGGTCATAGTCCTAGATGAACTCTATCCATTATCGATGTCTTAGGTTCAGGTCCTTCTATGAGAAGATACACCTGAGACTCTTGTGATCAGTGTAAATAGTAAACCGTTAACACATCAGGTAGGGCCACCACATCTCCAGCGCAAAGACCACTGTTGCTAACTCTAGGTCATGGTTAGCGTAGTTCTTCTTTTAATTCTCTATATTAGATCATGAAAGCTATCCTGAAACTTCTCCATCCATAGTAAAGGCTCACCATTTTTCGTCAAAGATGACAAGGGTGCCACTACCCTGGAGAAGTCAGGTACAAATCTCCATTAGTACCTAGCTAAAGTAGACTTCCCTCTCCCTTCAGGGAGGTAATCCTGGAAAGATTTTTTTAAAAGATGTCCTCATGCTCTGCCACTTCTGTTTGGAACTGAAAACTGAAAACTCTTGCTTCCACAAGGGTAAGTCTAGCCGACTCAAGAGTGATTGGCTGCACACTCCTATGCATGAGTTTATCTTGTGATACTTGTGTTTCCTTTTTCACCGACCAAGGAAAACTCCATTCACATGTTGTAGATAAACCAAAACCTTTTTTCATAATACAATCAACCTGAGTATGAACTGTGGATGCCCATTCCATACCCAAGCTAACGTCGTAAGGCCTCGATGCTGCCACCAAGAGGTTCCAACCAAAACTCTTCCCTCAAGGGTTAGATCACACCATCGGCGTAAGTTTGATTATCAAGTATCCTCCTAAAGGTATCTCCAGACATGAGGGTTAAGTCAACAGTTTAACTAGAAACTCTAGGTATTGGAAATGATTCATGGAAGGAAGGAATGATTGGTACCTATGTCTATTGATACGGCAGGTAGTATCAGACACTGACTGTACCTCTAATCATTCTTGGAGTCCTTGGGTCACACTCCTTGACCGCATGCAGCTACTCCCTTCCCCTATCCTCCAGCTCTCTAAGCCTGGTGGGGACTACATTGAGGTGGTGGTTGTAACATGTCAAAATGTATACCTCCTCATGATGCTCTCATAGCTCCACTTACACATCTTATGCCTTGTAGATTCATCTATCCCTATCACTTCATCTTCCCAAAACATTTTACACGCCCAAGTCTCCGAGACTAGAATCCATTTTTTTCTTTCATACTGCTAACATTCATTGGCTGTATCCACGCAGCCAAAGAACATTCTACCACAAAGGTTATCTCTAGCACCCTAACACAGGTAGGAATGCATAGAGGAATAGTTCTGGCTCAGACGTCCTTATACACACCTCACTCGGAAGTTCGATCCTCAAATCACTGATCATATTGTATTCATCGTGTACTAGGAATGATCGGTACGCCTTGATGAATACTCAGCTACCGACATTTCATTATGCTGAAGTTGTAGAAGCTCTAGGGAACTCTCATCCCTTATCTCTTTATGGAAAGAGGCCCCCTTCTCTGAGGAAGGTTCTCAAGCTTGTACACAAAAAATTCACCTCTTCACAAGATCATGGTAATCTAAACCCTGTCATCATCATGATAAGCCACATAGAAGGCTCACTACCAGGACCGCCATCTGATTGAATAGTGCCATGTCTAGATGGAAACTCGGTCACCTTCTCAAGCCAGTCCTTAGCCACCTGTGAGTTGGGATCTCCTAGGAACTTGAGGGGTATCTGATACTGAAACTCGTGTAAGGCACTAAGTCTACATGTGTCCTATACTGGAAATGCCGATTGTAACTTCTAACCAATGAGTAGTGATATATCTGACACACTACCCAAAGGTACTATCTCAAGCAATGGTCCATGTACCGAAGCCTCATCACTATACGGACCATCCTCACGGTCACTCATTGGAAAAGACTAGAAGCTAATATCACCATCTACTCTACTGGTGTCTCAACTAGGTAGAAAAATCTAGCCACAACCTCTATCCAGTCCTCAGATGCCTACGGGTTTGTCTCACTTCAGAACCTCAAAGGCATCTGCCGTTGAAAATCGTGCAACCCGCTCAATCGGCGTGCACCCTCTACTAGTGGGATGGTGGCAACAGCTGCCCAATGGGTAGTGGTGATGCTAGTACACCACCTGAAGGTGCTAATGATGTAAGAGGTCCCTACATCGATGCCTCATCGCTCAGTGGAATGTCATCGCGTACTCTCTCAGGAAACCTGGATGGCTGTCTTTGTGGTGGAATCCTGATAAGCAATAGGTTCACCACAGTCATTAAGTTATACCTGGTGAGCAGACTCCAACTAAATCAATAGAAAAACTTTTAGAAAACACACGTAATCTGTGTTTTCAGGCACTGAGTCAGAAATCAGAATGCAGGGTCCTAGTGTAGGGATACATCAGTCGCCTCACCAACACTGGATTCCCCAAACAAAAAACCAAACTCGTAACACTTAACACTATTGACACACAGAAAAGATCAGAGTCCAAATTTTTCGGTAGAACCTAAATCATTTTATACCACTTTTTCACTACCCATCCCCTGGGGCCCATTCCGTGACTACCCCAAGCCTACCTTCCATAGGACAGGGGCTGGAGACTAGCACCGGAAGGCATATTCCCTAAAGTGGGAAGGAATTTCTTTTAAACCTGTACAAACAAACGGTCCAAGAACACAAAAATAATAAACTGTGAAGTAAATTGCTATATTAAAAGTGTACTAAAAGTAAAGGGCCATAATACAAGACAAAATAGAAAAGTACAAGTACAAATGAAAAGTACCAAACAACTGAAGGTTGAAAAGTAGCTCCTGGATCGTTCACCGCGAATCCTACCTGAAGGGTAGGTACAGATAACCTCCACAGTACTCCACATCCACCCATATCCTCCACGTCATGTCACGCTGAATGTCCACCTCTGAGCACCATCCAGTCCTAGATCCCTCATACTCGATCAATGTTGTACGTCATCTGCACAAGACACAATAAGGTGCAGGCGAAGCTCATGCAGGGGTGAGTATAACGATACTCAGTAGGGACCCCAATATCATAAAGGTCTCTTATATTTCTACAAAGAAAAACCACAGGGTAACACCACGAAGGTAAAATAACACACATGTAAAGTAACACATAACATAACCTCAATCACAAGCACAAAGTAAAGACAACTTACACAAGGATTTATTCTAGCATAGTAACAAGTAATATCCCCAGTCACAACATCGAACGCCTCAACTTCTGGAGAAAAACACCTCTATTGAGTACATCGGGCTTTCCACGTCATACATGGGTGCTTCCCCCTAACCTTGAACTACTGAAGTACTGCTCCCCATTGTGTAATGTGGGTTTTTCGTGTCACACAGAGCCATCCCCCCCAATGTAGTCTGTAAAGGTACTCCTCCCCATCGCGTACAATGACTGCTCCCCACCGTGGCCTGCCAGGTCACATAGAACCACCCACCCCCATAGTGGTCTGCTAAGGTACTCTTCCCCATCTCATACCGTGGCCTTTGAGTCACTCTGAGTCGAAAAGTCAACAGTCGTCAGGTCTCAGCTAGTCGGAGGGTTCCGTACGTAGTGTGCTTGGGAGAACCGCTCCCCAAGCCATCAGTCATATCTCAACCAGCACGAAGTCTCACAAATAAGTAACCCAATGATCCAAGATGTAATAAGGGTTCTAATTCAATATATGGCGCGTCAGTCGGATGCCCGATTTGTGCGTTATTGGTATTTTAGTGATGAGGGCCCGATTGGATTCAGGTGCAATCCAACCTGGCCAAATTCCAAGTTTATCAGAAACTCTAATTAAGTAATGAAAAAAAGTACTGTCTTGTTCCAAGGGTTCCAACACCACAGACGGGTTGTCAAAAAAGCGTCTGGTTCTCAAGATAAGGTCCTTTGAGTGTTTCTGGGCTCGGTTGGGCCCGATTCCGGTCCCACTCGGCTTGACCCGGTCTGGGTGGGGCCAAGGTAGAAATGGCCTGCTGGGATGATGTCCGGTCCGGCCCATAAGAGGGGCATCCCACAAAGGTGGCCCGACCTGAAAAGGGCGGCCCGCTAGGGCGGCGTCCCGGTCTCAGGGCGGCGGCCCACTATAGCGGCAGATCGCTGAGGCGGCAGCTCGCTAGGGTGGCGACCCAGTCTGATGGCAGCTGCTCGCTCCGAGGTCGGTGGCCCGCTCTGAGGTCGGTGGCCCGCTCCGAGGGCGGAGACCCGATCCGAGGGCGGTGGCCCGCTCCGAGGGCGGCAGCCCGCTCCGAGGGCGGCGACCCGGCCTGAGGGAGGTGGTCCCCTCCGAGGGTAGGGGCCCAGCTTCGAGGGCGGGGGCTCGACTCTAGGGCGGTGGCCCGACTTGAGGGCGACGACCCAGTCTGAGGGCAGCAGCCCGCTTCGAGGGCAGCGGCCCGGTTTGAGGGCAGCGACCCAGTCGGAGGGCGGCGACCTGCTCCGAGGGCAGCGGCCCTGCTCGAGGGCGGTGGCCCGGCCTAAGAGCGGCGGCCCAATCTGAGGGAAATGACCTACTCTAAGGGTGTCGGCCCAGTCCTGGGGCAGCGGCCCGACGCTAGGGTAGTGGCCTTCTCTGAGGGCAGCGACCTGGTCCGAGTGCGGCGACCCGGTGCGAGGGCGGCGACCCGGTGCGAGGGCGGCGACTCTGTTCGGTCTGACGTAGGGGGTGTAAACCCCTAGTTTTCTGGATTTCCAAATGGCTGAATTTTGTTGGGTTGGAGAGGTAGTGGAGCCACTCGGTCACTGCGGAACCCGCCGGAGGCGGGTTCGGCCTCCGCCACACCTTCGGCCACAACTTCCAATTTCCGGCAGCGCGGTGGTTGCGCCACGTTCCTTCCCGCGGCTGGCCATTGTTTCGGCCACCTCCTCCACTTGTCGTGGCTTTCATTCCGCGACTTTCCTCTTGCGGCATCTGTCGACGTGATCATGGTCTTCCAAGGTGGCATAAGGAGAGAAAGATAACAGAGGGTTCATGCCGGGTTCATTTGGCCCGTGCCCTCCACGTTAGCTCGTAAACATGAGGGGGTGTTAAGGGTTTAATAATAATTGAATTAAACAACAATATTAACCGCACAAGATTCCCCGCAATAACCTCCCTCAAAGATAAATGAATAGAGGGTCAACCCGTTAGTCGGTTGACCCACGTTCTTTGTATAATTTCATGAACAAGGAAGAGGGAATCCAAAACGCACAAACAGAATAACCCCTACCTTGAAACATTGGAGAGCGCTCATGGTTGATAGAGTCTCGTTGTTCTCCATCCATGCAACAAGCTTTCCTCGTCGTCGCTCGAACGTCAAACTCCGATTCAGGGTTTCAGTGTCGCATGTCACCTCCTGCTGGAGTCGGCTTCGTCTTCTAAGGGTCTGGCATTGCAGTGTTCTTTCATCATGTCACTACTTGGTGAAGCTCTCCGATACACCTTTCCTAGCTCCATATATATTGGAGAGGGGGAGGGTAAGTAACTGCGTGGGGAAATAATGAGGCTCATTAGTTAGAAAGCTTCCTAATTTTCCCCAACGTCATCATTACCTAAGGTTGGCAGGTCAAGCCATTTAATGGCTTGACACACCGCCGAACCCACCCTTTAATTGGATCATTGGAGGTTATGAAATAAAATAATAAAATTATTTTATTTTATTTATTTTAAAAGTCAAAAAACATAACTTTTTCTCTAGACATATTGCAGTCAAAGTAAAGTCCCCCTTAAGAGAATCCCGACATTGCAGATTCAATGGAGCCCTCCGATTTTTAATCCGAGCAACGGTTAAAATGTTAGGAAACACCGCTCATGCGTTTACTGAACGCACCCAAAAAAAAGTTCATAAAATTTTTAACAGTCACCCTTGACCCGTTCCAGTTGATGTTAGGCTCTAACTAAGTGAAACTCGCACCAACGAACCCAATGGTACTCTCATATTTCCAATCTGAGTTACCATTTAAAAGTTATGGATTTTACAATAAAATAATTGTCACGTAATTATTTTATTTACAGCAAAAAACATTCACTAGTGGCCCGTGCTGACCAATGTTAGAATCTGCCAAAAGAGAGTATACCCTCATGAGTTCAACGGTGTTCTCATATTTTTAATCAGAGTTACCATTCATGAGTTATAAGCATTTGAAAAATAAAATAATTTTATTTAATTATTTTATTTACAGTTATTCCATTTTCAGGTTTTCTCACAGGAGGCCCGTGCTAACTAAACTTAAGTCACACCTAGGGTAAACCCACCATCCTAAGCGCGACAGTGCCATAGGATTTCTGATCTGGGCAATCATTTAAGAGTTATTCTGATTTTTCAGGAAAACTGCTTACACATGCTAATTAAAGCTTAAAAAAACTTCGACGGATCATTCCGGGCACTCCGGGTCTCGGAATCATGCACCGTCAGATTTTGCGGTCTCAAAATAATTTCATATAATTAAAAAAAATTACATGGAAAAAAATCCAGATCTTTACATGTTTCAGGTCAACCTAATCAAATTTTTTACCCAAATCAAGGATTGTGTTACTATAACTTAGTATGCCACCACTAATGACATCCATAAATTTATAAAATCTAAAAAAATTCATGCTAAGATACCATAATAAATAAATAAATGTATAATAAATAAAACATTCAATCCTAAGGCTCTAAGGTGATACTGGGGATTGACTAAACCTATTTCGACCAAAGCTGGATATCCCTTAATAGTATATATAACCAATAGGGGAATGGATCCCAAACCTATAAATATCTGATCATCAAAATTATGGGGGGGGGGGATAATGAACTCATTTTATATCACATATATAATACTTTGGGGAATGGCACCCTCCTCTTATATATTGTATACAATACTTAGTTGGAATGGACCACACCTCATATATCTCATATATCATACTCAGGAGAATGATCCCACCTCTTATATATCATATTTCATACTCAGGGGGAGTGAAACCTGCCCCATTTATCTCATATAACATACTCAAGGGTAATAAATCCCAAAAATATATCTTATATATTATACATGGGGGGAATTAAGCCCACCCCATATATCTCATGATAAACACATAAACTATGATTCTGACATGAAATAGAACACACATTGTTTAATTAATTTTCTAGGTCAATCACACATTTGGTCAGTGATACCACACATCAAAAAGTTGTAAAATAAATCTGAGGCCTCAGGGATAGGTTAGATACCACCTAACTTACGCGTTAAGGTAACTACTCATCCAATATAAACCTCTAATCCCAACTTAAACCATGGAAATTGAGTAATCATAAAAAAACTCTAAAATAGGGAACAAATGGTCATAAATTCCATAAAACCACTATAAATTGATAAAAACCACAAAAGGATCATATAGGGGGTGTTATAATTACCTCTATAGTTTTCTCAGATCAAATGACATGAAAAACCGACAAGGAATAAAGGATATATCATTTAGAAGAGAAGAAATTGAGAGGTAGAAGTGTGGAGGAACTTTTGAATGAATAGAGTAAAAATATGGGTCCTCATTTATTTTATCTCAATTAAAAATCATTTATTATATTAATTATTTTAAAATAGCCCAGTCTAAGAATCACTATGTGACCACACTGTTCACGGTGTGATGGCCCTTTAAGAAAAAACCTCCAAACCCAATGCTTCTAGCTACTGTGATGTAGATTCCCCCTTTATGGTGATAATAAATTTTCCAGTCCACCCCCATGGAGCGACACCCAAACATGGTGATCTCCCTCATGATCATTTTTGGTGTGATCTTCCATGTCGTGATGCAACATTCCTCACTAGGTAAAACCCCAACTTCCATGACCTAGCCATTGTGATGTAACCCTCAACCCCATGACACAACACAATTCCCCTGTGAACCTCATTAGGGTGTGAATCCCCTAATTTCACAATGAATAATGTTATTTGAAATCTCATGAAGGAAAGATATAAGTTTTTTTAGAGTCACCCTTATGCATATAATTTTTTCTTTTATGCGACACTAACTATGATATGAATCCTTGGCCATGGTGTGGACTCTCTTGACTTAAAAATTAATTTCCACCCATGCACCTATCACGGTGCGACCTATAATCATCACAGTGTGAAGGTCCCTCTATAACAGTTTTCCCATCACCTAGTACATTTTTCATTCTCAAAACCATAACCAACCATTGATACATATCTAAAATCCATTTCCAATAAATCAAAAATTTATAAAATAGGAAATACATGAGGTTTTTAAAAAATTTAAATAGATTCCTACCATAGTAAGTTTTAGGGTTTTACATCGATGGACCTTTACATATGACTATGAAGCTTTAGGACCTTGTCATATTTATGCATTTCTTCCAAGTTGAATCTTATGTATTAGCATGTATACCTTTATATTTAGGTACCGGGATGGGAAGTGGAAGCCAACGGGCTGGGAAATTAATTTTTTTTTGCATCATCAGAGTGACGTTACAACGTTGACTCCGGTGTACTTTACTGGTACAGTCTAGGGACCACACATGGATTCGAAAGAGCATAAAATATAAAACGAACAAGTACCTTGTTTAGATCTGATGTGTGAATGTGTGTCGTAGGATGCCAACGACCATCACTTGAAGACTCCGACGTTGAAGTCCTCTAGATCGTCCACAAATGCCTTTCAAATATGCATGTGCATCTTTTGTTGGAATCTGGGTGCTAGCACGACCCACCAACAATCTCCTCAATGCAGCAGTGATCACCACAGGGCAAGGAACTTCAATCCACGAAGGAAGTTCTTGAAGTTCTTCCTTGCATGAGAGGATCTCTCTCTAGAATCTAGGAGGACAGAGAGGATCTCAAAATTGATACATGAATAGTACCAAGGAGAGATCCCCTTTGTTACTTATATAGGGGATATCTAAAATACCCAGTATGGGTTTTCGACCCCCGTGTAATAAATATCCTATGTATAAGTACTATAAATATTTATTTATGTCAAATAAAATTATGCCATAAATAATATTTATAATTTTCTCACTAACTGCAATTAAATTTTTATTGCGTGATAAACTTGAGTCTTATAACTTGACTCACTTCTCCTAAAAATATTATACAAAACATGGATATTCAAATCCATTCGAATAATATTTTATTTGTGTATTTACCGATCAATTATAAATACATGTTATAAATAAATTCAACATATTATTCCAAGCTTAAATAATTAAGGAATTTATTTATTACATGGTGATTCATAGAACCTGGATAGTACTCAGGGCCCACCAAATTCTATATTCCTATTCACAGAATAGGGCAGATTCTCAAAGTGCTATTTTGTGTGACCCTCTACGCCCTTACCTCAATAGCAGTGAATAATATCCACGAACCAATAGTGGGGTCTAGCAAACCATCGAGGCCCATATAGAGATAAGTTAAAGTCAAAGAAATGAATACCTTTCTACGAACATGGTCTATGTAATATAATCTCTTCGTCATCGATATCTCAATAAAGCAGAATGCACACTTGTGTCATCATCCTTTATATTACTTTATTTTATTTTTTGATTTGTTCAGATGGTTTTAACTACCACTACCATGGACATGGATTTAATGAAGGTGCAACCATCCTAATCAACCAAGCCATAGATATCTCTTCCTGAACTCAGAAGCGACAAATCCTTTCACAACCATTCAATCAATGCCATGTCATTAATGACATACCCAATACAGACTACCTCACCATGACTTTATCGCCATGGTTTTCACCTTGCATAAAATGTACATAATTAAATTACATTCATTGATAATGATTATAAGTCTGTAGACCATTACACATGTCCATAGATAGGAATGACCAATGACACCTGAAACATGTGGTGTTCCTATTATGCTAGTCTGTCCTCATGATCTCAACTACTAGAGATCATCAAGTGAGAAATTCATGAGAAGAAGTCTGATAAAACACTATTTTATTGAATATTTTATTGATAATAAATGATATAATTTTCTAACATTGTTCTAAATATGTTCAATTAGAAAGTATTTGGGATTAGATCATTCATTTGAATATTTGATGAAAATTCCAATTTTACTCTTTTAAAATAACTATAGTATTTCAATAATAAATATTTTTTTTTGAATTAGTTGAATTTAATATTTTTTATATGTGTTCCTTACTTAATGGGATACAACTTTTATTCAGTACACTAGATAAAAAGAATTCATTTGGATGGAGTAATTTGCCCATAAATTCAAAGGTGGGCTGGACATGCCAGAATGGAGAAGCTTTTGTATTCCGGTAATAACTCCTTCATATGGGATTGGATTCAGCCCAAATTTTGATAGGAGATAGAGGACCCATATCCAAACATATGATAATTCTGTAAGAAGAGCTGATTCACGAGTTTAGGTGGTCAAATGGCCGGTTCAAGTTGGATTAAAATATTTTTCCGAATTTCCACATTCACACTTGGAACCACTTGTAACCTCTCCTCCCCTCCCCTCTATAAATTAGAGTTTTTATCATTTTTAAGGGTTGGTACATGAATTGGGAAGTTTAAGGTATAATAGAAGAGGTTTCAATCCAATTATCCAAAAATTTTAAGAGGGGTAGCTCTTGAAGCAAGGATCCCCTCATCAAGCCTTCCTCTTCTCCTTCTTCTTCTTCATGTTGTAATGCTTTTCTTCTTTCAATAAACTCTTAGTTTATCTTAAATTTATTCTTTTATTTTCAATTTTATTATTCTCTTAATCTTAATATTTGGGTTGGAAATCAAGAGTGGAAACGAGATTGGGTTTTACTCTTTCTAAATCGTTGCAAATGTAAAACGTTTCTACGATGACTACATCGCTCATGGAAGAGTAGTTTTTTATGTAATCGATCTAATTATTACCTCTTTCATTAATTTATTTTCAATCAATGAGATACTGTAATTATAGTAATATTTTCTATTAATTTAGTCTTAATTTAAATGAAATTAAGCAAGAAATTGAACAATTCACACAAAAACACGCGAGGTCGAGATTTTGTGTAAATTATGAGAGAGCAAACTTAATCTGTGAAACCAAGTCACACGAGATAAATTTGTAGAGTTAAAATAACATACCTAAACTAAATTAATCCTCATTTACAGAGTGGATTTGTTCCCTATTTAACCACTTACCATAAGCTAGACTTATAACATCAATCAAAGCAGAGTGCTATGATTGCATGTTCCAAAACTAGCCTAGGGTTTAATTCATTTCATCTTTATGGTTAAGTTAACTCCCATAGGGTTCGAGGGTTAACAAATTAAGGGATCATAATTAATTGGATGTTAATTTAAATGATAATGATTAATAAGTAAATGAATAGGTATAGTTTTATCTATTATTCCTTTTAAAATAGATTTATAAAAAAAACATCTTCTTGTTGTGTCATTTTAATCGAAATTCATTCCAAAACAAAAAACAAAAAATATATATACAATCTTATTCTAGTAAAATTATTCTAGATTCATAAACTATAACCAAACCCCATCATTTCAAGTAGTCTTTTTATTATCTTTTATTTTATTTTTATAATACCTCTAAAAAGTTGTTTTAATTCAGTTCCTCCTTTGAGAGATGACCTTGGTCAGCCACTCCGCTGCACCTAAGTACCCCAAAATCACACTAATCACTCCACCGATCATACAGAACCCATGGTGGGAGATTCCTTTTGAGATTATGTGTGACTCCTCCAACTTCGCGGTTGGAGTCGTCTTATCTCAAAGGGTGGAGGGACGTTCACATGTGATCGCCTATGCATCGAGGACACTAGATTCATCCCAATCCAATTACACAACCATGGAAAAGGAGTTTCTTGCTGTTATATTTGCTTTATATAAATTCCTTTCATATTTATTGGGCTCTAAAGTAGTTGTTTTTTCTGACCATGCAGCTCTGAGGTACCTCTTGAAGAAGCCAGATGCAAATCCCAGGCTGATCCGATGGATGCTCCTTCTTTAAGAAATTGATATTGAGATAAAGGGACAAAAGGGGTTAGAAAACTTGGTGGGGGACCACATGAGTAGGCTTACTGACACACTAGAGGATGACACCTTGGACTAGGTACCACTTCAGAACACTTTCCCCAATGAACATCTTTATTCCATCTCAGGTACGCATCCTTGGTATGTAGATTTAGTTAACTACCTTGTTGCCTCTGAAATACTAACAAATTTAAAGAAACACCAAGTCCAAAAATTAAAAAGTGAGTCTCGATATTATGTTTGGGATGATCCATACCTCTAGCTCATGTGTCATGATCAAGTTATTAGGAGGTGTGTTCCTGATCATGAGTTGGATTCTATTTTACATTTCTGTCATACACTTTGGACCCCAACTGACAGCTAGGAATGTTTTGGACTCTGGATTATATTAGCCTAGATTATTCCATGATTCCCATGTGTTTTTTAAGTCATGCTCTCATTTCCAAAACACTGGGAACATTTCTAGGAGACATGAGATACCCCAATAACCCATACTATTCTGTGAAATTTTTAATGTATGGGGCATTTATTTTATGGTTCCTTTTCCTAGTTCATTTGGATTTTTGTATATTTTGGTTTCTGTTGATTATTTGAGTAAATAGGTGGAGTCCAAGGCCACCAGGACTGAAGATTCTCATGTTGTAGTGGATTTTGTCAAGGCTCAAATTTTCTGCAGGTTTGGAGTACCAAATGCCATCATCAGTGACCAAGGGACACAATTTTGCAATAGGAATTTTTCTTCCCTCCTTCGAAAGTATAGGGTGAAACCCAAAACATCAACACCATACCACCCCAAAAAAATGACCAGGCTGAGGTTTCAAATCGTGAGTTGAAACAGATTTTAGAGAAAACTGTGTAGCCAAATAGGGAGGATTAGTGAAAGCGCTTGGATGATGCATTGTGGGCTTATAGGACAGCATATAAGACACCCATTGGTATGTCCCCATTTCATATTGTTTTTGGGAAAGCGTGTCATCTCCCCATGGAGGTTGAGTATCGAGCTTATTGGGCTATAAAGAAATGCAACATGGATTTGGGCCAAGCTAGAATCCAAAGGAAGCTACAAATTTAAGAGCTTGAGGAGATTCTATTGTCTTAATATGAGAACTCAAGGATCTATAAGTAAAAATAAAAAGCATCTCATGATAGAATGATCCATAAAAATGAGTTTCATGTTAGAGAGAAAGTCCTTCTCTACAGTTCATGACTGAAGCTGATGCATGGTAAGTTGTGTTCCAGATGGTTAGGTTCTTATGTTGTGACTAATGTTTTCCTTATGGTGTAGTGGAGATCACACAAGAGGACACAAGAAGGAGCTTTACAGTCAATGTACAACGTTTGAAGAGATACATTGAGGGACTTCCTACTGATGCAGTGGATTTTATCACACTGTATGACCCCAACATCACTTGAGCACATCAGGCTGTTCCTAACCCTTTAACTTTTTTACTCTTTGTCCTATTTAAAATTATACATTTCATGTGCATATATAATTTCATGGGTTCAAATTGAGGACAATGTAATATTTTAAGTATGGGGGAGGGAACCTTTTATTTTAGTAATTTCAATTGTTTTCCTGTTTAAAAAAAATTGTGTGTTTTTCAAATTTTGTGTGTTTATTTTTCAATTTTCTGTGTTTTTTTGAAACTTTTGAGCTGAAATGATTCTCATCACCATTTTTAAATCCATAAGTGAAACAATTTATCCCTTGAAACTAAGATTAAATTAATGCTGAAATTACTTTGTTTCAAGTTCAAATATTTAGTAATTTCATGAAAAGTACACTGCATTTTGAATCCCATGCCACATCTCACTGTCTTTATATTTGAAATCACTTTCCTGTGAGGATTCTGAACCATTATTTTCATATTATTTACATTCACCTCACTTTTTGAGAGAACCAAACCATGCTTGATTTAAACAGAATTTGATTTATTCCAGTCAAAACTTGAGGGTTTGAGGTACTTATGTTTAAATGATTGAGGCATTTGTTTGGTATTAAATCCCCTATTTCAAAGAATCCTTTTTATAATGGCCTACCTTGAACATTTAATCCTGTTAGACCTTAGAAGCCATGCACAACCTGTTAGGTTATCCACATTACAAGACAAGTTTCCCTATCCAACCAACTCTTGAAGTGAAATTGCATAATCTAGTTGAACTTAAGTGTGGGGGAAGTTATCTTGTTTTGTGCTACCAAATTCTGTGATACTTTGGGTGGAAAATTAAATTACGAAGAGATGTGTTTGCTGCTGAAGAAAATCATTATAGTGAAAGCTGTGCCTTTTATGGAGCATTCATGATAAGTGAAGCTGTGCCTTTTCTGGAGCTTCTAATTGATGTAGAAATTTGTGCCTATCTGGAGCTTTCAAGGAAATCATGTTTGAGAAGATTGAAATTTTAGTTTCTGAATTATGAATGGTGTAAACTTTCTATGACTTTTCATGACGATGGAGCTGAATTGATACTATGAGGATTAATTAGGAGACCATATTTAAGTGAAAATTATATTAATGAAATTTTTATTCAAAAAGAGTCAAGCCCTCCTCATTCAGCCTCATAGTTTTTCACATCTAAATCCTACCAACCGAAAGCCACAGAACAACCCTGAAAAGTCCTCATGATAAAAATATTCCCTTAACTCACATTGGGTAGTGATTTAGGAATTTATCAAGCCTATGGTGACCCTTGTATGAGTTTGGATGAGAAAGACATTGAAAAAAAACTTGACATTTGTGTGATAAGAGAAAATTCAAGTGAGGTAAGTGTTTTGTGCATGAGAGGATAAATAAAGTGGAAATATATTGAATGATATAAATGAAGAACTTGAAATATTTTTTTTATGAGGCATGATATCTTTTGTTTCTTGGTGTGTAATTGTTTGATGTCAAGGATATGTGTTTTAAAATTGGTTTTGATTTGATATTGATGTTTACTTAATATGAGGTTTTTCCTAGGAGTGCAAAATGGTTAGTGTGGTGGAGTTGATAAAACACTATTTTATTGAATATTTTATTGATAATAAATGATATAATTTCCTCACATTGTGTTAAATATGTTCAATTAGAAAGTATTTGGGATTAGATCATTCATTTGAATATTTGATGAAAATTCCAGTTTTACCCTTTAAAAATCACTGTAGTATTTCAATCATAAATATTTTTATTTGAATTAGTTGAATTTAATATTTTGTAACTGTGTTCCTTAATTCATGGTATACAACATTTATTCAGGACACTAGATCAAAAGAATTCATTTAGATGGAGTAATTTGGCCATAAATTAAAAGTGGGATGGACACACCAGAATGTAGAATCTTCTGTATTTCGGCCTTAACCCCTTCAATGGGCTTGGATTGAGCCCAAATTTTGAGAGGAGATAGAGGACGCATAACTAAACATATTATTCTGCTGGAAGAAGAGCTGATTAACGCTTTTAGGTGGTCAAATTGGTGGTGAAAGTTGGATTTAAATATTTGGCCGAATTTCCACATTCACACTTGAAACTTCTTGTAACCTATCCTCCCCTCCTCTCTATAAATTAGAGTTTCTATCATTTTTAAGGGTTTGGATGTGAATTGGTAAGTTTAAGGCAGAATAGAAGAGGTTTAACTCCAATTATCCAACCATTGTATGAGGGGTAGCTCTTGAAGCAAGGATTCCCTCATCAAGCCTTCCTCTTCTCCTTCTTCTTCCTCTTCATGTTGTAATGCTTTTCTTCTTTAAATAAACTCTTAGTTTTTCTTACATTTATTATGTTATTTTCAATTTTCTACTTATATTAATCTTCCTATTTGGGTTGGAAATCAATAGTGTAAATGATATTGGGTTATACCCTTTCTAAACCGTTGCAAATGCAAAACATTTCTACGATGACTACACCGCTCATGGAAGAGTAGTTTTTTATGTAATCAATCTAATTCTCACCTCCTTCATTCATTTATTTTAAATCAATGAGATAATGTAATTATAATAACACTAACTATTAATTTAGTTTTAATTTAAATTAAATTAAGAAATAAATTGAACAATTCATACAAAAACACGTGAGGTCGAGATTTTGTGTAAATTATGAGAGTGCAAACTTAATCTGTGAAACCAAGTCACACGGGATAAATTTGTAGAGTTAAAATACCATCCCTAAACTAAATTAATCCTCATTTATATAGTGGATTTGTTCCCTAATTAAACACTTACCATAAGCTAGACTTTGAAAATTAATCAAAGTAGGGTGCTATGATTGCATGTTCCAAAACTAGCCTAGGGTTTAACTCATTTCATCTTTGTGGTTAAGTTAACTCCCGTAGGGTTCGAGGGTTAAAAAAATTAGGGGATCATAATTAATTGGATTTTAATTTAAATGATAATGATTAATAATTAAATTAAGAGGTAGATTTATATCGATTAGGCCTTTTAAAATAGATTTCTAAAAAAAACATCTTCTTGTTGTGTCATTTTAATAGAAATTCATTCCAAAAAAAAAAATACAATCTTCTTCCAGAAAACTTTTTTTAGATTCATAAACTATAACTAACCCACATCCTTTGAAGTAGTGTTTTTATTATATTTTATTTTATTTTTAGAATACCTCTAAAAAGTTGTTTTAATACATTTCCTCCTTTGAGAGATGACCTTGGTCAGCCACTCTGCTGCACCTAAGTACCCCAAAATCACACTAATTATTTGAGGGCGCCCACGACAGTGCTCTTTTTGGACCATCAACTCAAATTTATTATTTTTATTTTACTATGGTCTAATTTATTTCTTTTAATTTTTATTTGATTTATGACATGAACTAATCCCGAAGATCTATTAGATCTCGACCCTGAGATTGAACGTAGCCTTAGGGATCGAATCATACATTCTCAGTCTATGGGAAGTTTCAACATTCAACCAGTTGGAGAATTACTCCAATATCAGAACATTGAAATTGGAAGCAATTAAAATTAAACCATAAAACAAGAACCAATGGCTGAAAATAATGGAAATAAAATTAGTAGAACCATTCGAGAATTGGCTGCACCTGATATTAACTATCAACCAAATTGTATTGCATACCCAAATCTCGAATTGGACTTTGAACTAAAATCTGGGTTAATTCACCTACTTCCAAAGTTTCATGGCCTCTCTGTTGAGGATCATAATAAACATTGGAAGGAATTAAATGTGGTTTTCTCAACCCTAAAACCTAGAAATGTCTCTGAAGATCAAATAAAACTAAGAGAATTCCCATTCTCACTTGATGGAGTTGCGAAAGACTGGATGTGTTATTTACAACCTGAAGATGTAACTTGTTGGAACTATTTGAAACGTCTTTTCTTATAGAGATTTTTTCCAGCATCAAGGACCACTTCAATTCGTAAGGAGATCTCTGGGATCAAGAGAGCACAAGGGGAGTCAATGTATGAGTACTGGGAGCGATTCAAGAAGTTGTGTGCAAGCTGTCCACATCACCAAATCAATGAGAAAATCCATATTCAGTACTTCTATGAAGGAATCACACCTATGGAGAGTAGCATGGTGGATGCCGCAATAGGAGGGGCATTGGTGGACAAGACACCAGTATCCGCACGTGCATTGATCGAAAAGATGGCCCAAAACTCCCAACAATTTGGCGATAGAGGTACACCACATGTCAGGGGAGTACATCAGGTAAGTCCTTCTCTTGAAAGTCATTTGATGGATACCAAGTTAGAAGAATTGACCACTATGGTGAGGTAGATTTCTTTGGCTCAAAAGACATCCCAAACCACTCCTTCAAGGCCTTGTGGCATTTTCACTAAGACAAGCCACCCAACCGACTGTTGCCCCCAACTACAAGAAACAGATTATTGTGCAACAGTATTTTCTGGGAGACCATATCAGCAACAACAACAACCACATCCACAAAATAAGTATTAATCCTTTGAACCAACATTCAACCAAGTGTGGAAGGATCAATCAGACATGAGGTATTACTCTGGGCAACAACAAAGTCCCCCTTTTTAACCAAACTTCCATCAGCCTCCACCTTACCTGTAGGGTTTCCAACAACCCAAAAGGAGATTTGAATCTCAAGAATCAACAAGACAACAACAAGAGAATACCCCACCAAGTTAGATTCTAACACTGATGACCTTTTGAAGCAAATTGTTCTTAATCAATAGAATGAGCTGAAAAGTCAAGGTTCAGAGATGAGGGAGTAAAAGACTCAAATGAGCCAAATTTCCACCGACCTCCATGAACTTGTAAGTAATAATTCTAGAAATATATCTTCCCAAACCACTCCAAATCCAAAGGGGAATGTCAGTGCCATCACATTGAGAAGTGGGAAGCAAATGAATGATACATCTTTACCTACCATTCCACAGGGATTCACCTCAACTCCAGAAAAACCGCATTCCATAAAAATTGATGAGCAATCCAAGGAGAAAGATAAAGGTAAGAAAAAGATTAATGATGTTCTTCTTAAACCCATTCCTTTTACAAATAGGGTTGTTCAAACCAAGAAGATGGCTGAAGAAGAAATGCAAAAGGAAGTTTTGGACACATTAAAGCGTGTTGATATCAACATCCCTCTACTTGAATCCATCAAAAAAATCCCAAGGTATGCCGAATTCTTAAAATAACTCTACACCAATCGAAGAGGGCTCAAGGGAAATGATAGGATCAAACTTGGAAGGAATGTATCAGCACTCATTACACCAACTCTAGAAATTCCAACAAAGTGAAAGGATCCCAGGACATTCACCATCCCATATACCATAGGGGAGTTGCACTTATCTGATGCTCTTTGTGATTTAGGAGCTTCAATAAATGTGATTCCTCACTCTATATTCTATTCTTTGTAGGTTGGTGAGAAAAAACTGACGAGAGTAGTGGTGCAGTTGGAGAATAGAGCTACGACATATCCAGCGGGAGTCCTTGAGGTTGTATTTGTCCGGGTAAGAGACATGATCTTTCCAGCAGATTTATACATGATTAACATGGAGGATGATCAGGTAAGTTCTCATGCCCCCATTATCTTAGGTAGAACCTTCCTCAAAACTGCAAAAACTATCATAAATGTCAATGAGGGTACAATTTCCATGGAATTTGGGGATGAAGTTGTGATATTTAATGTTATAGATTCCATAAATTACCCCTTGGTGGATCATTCTGCATTTTTTTCTCCCATTTTGAACCACCAAGTAAAAACCACATGTATTTTGATTGTCCTATGCTTAGGGAGATTATGAGTATTGGTTCTAGTTTGATGTCTAAGAGTACTTCCACAACTATTTCTAAAGCAAAAGACTCTCTTAGATTTGATTTTTAAATGGAATCATATTCTTATTTTGATCATGTGAACTCTAATTATGACATGGCTGTTGAGTATGCTGATGGATTTAATGCTTTATTATCTGATTGTGATGATTTATATTCCGATACTGATGCTCTTTGTGCACATATTTCAGTTCCTTCTATGTATCCATCCATACACTACCCCCCTACACTAGAACTCAATCCATTAACACCAAATCTAAAATACTCATACCTGTTAAGTGGTGAAAAATTACCTGTTATCATTGCTAACAATAACCCTTTTTAACATGAAGAAAAACTTTTGAATCTTTTGAGGGAGAACATCAGGGAAATCGGATGGACCTTGGATGACATATCCGGTATTCGACCCTCCATTTGCATGCATAGGATTATTTTGGAGGATGAGGATAAACCGGTGAGGCAACCAAAAAGGATACTCAATCCAACCCTTCTAGAGGTTGTTAAAAAAGAGGTTTAAAAATTTCTTGAGGAATGTATAATCTATCCCATTTCAGATTCTCAGTGGGTAAGTCCTATTCAGGTTGTGCCTAAGAAAAGTGGTGTTACTATTGTTAAAAATGAGAAAGATGAGTTAGTTCCAATGAGGGTACAAAATAGTTGGAGTGTGTGTATTGATTATAGGAAACTAAATCATTCCACTTGCAATGACCATTTCCCCCTCCCATTTATTGATCAGATGCTTGAGAGACTAGCTGGGAAGACACACTATTATTTCTTGGATGGATTTTCTAGATATTTTTAGGTTCCTATTGCTCTAGAGGATCACGAGAAGACAACATTCACTTTTCCTTTATGTACGTTTTCCTACCTAAGGATGCCATTTGAACTTTTAAACACCCCAGGTACCTTCCACAGATGCATGGTGCGTATTTTTTCTAATTTTATTGAGAACTATATGGAGGTATTTATGGATGATTTTATAGTGTATGGGTCTTCATTTTGATGAATTTCTAAGTAGTATGGGAAAGGTGTTGAATCGTTGTATTGAGAAGAATCTGGTCCTGAACTTTGAAAAGTTCCATTTCATGGTAGAGCATGGCATTGTCTTAGGGAATGTAGTGTCAAAACATGGGATAAAGGTTGATAGATCTAAGGTAAAATTATTTCATCCTTACCCTATCCTTAATGTGTGCGTGATGTTAGATCTTTCCTAGGGAATGCCGGATTTTATAGGCACTTCATCAAAGATTTTAGTAAGATTGCTCTTCCTATATCACGATTACTTCAAAAGGATTATACTTTTGTGGTTGATGATTCTTGCATGACTTCCTTTGATGAGATAAAGAAGTGTTTGACCACTCCACTGATCATATATCCCCCATGGTGGGAGATTACTTTTGAGATTATGTGTGATGCCTCCAACTTCGTGGTTGGAGCCGTCTTATCTCAGAGGGTGGAGGGATGTTCACATGTGATTGCCTATGCATCGAGGACACTGGATTCAGCCCAATCAAATTAAAAAACCACGGAAAAGGAGCTTCTTGATTTTATATTTGCTTTAGATAAATTCCTTTCATATTTATTGGGCTCTAAAGTAGTTGTTTTTTCTGACCATGCAGCTCTAAGGTACCTCTTGAAGAAGCCAGATGCAAGGACCAGGATGATCCAATGGATGCTCCTTCTTCAAGAATTTGATATCGAGATAAAGGAAAAAAGGGGGTCAGAAAACATGGTGGCGGACCACATGAGTAGGATTACTCACACACTAGAGGATGACACCTTGGACTGGGTACCACTTCGGGACACTTTCCCTGATGATAATATTTATTCCATCTCAGGTACGCATCCTTGGTATGCAGATTTAGTTAACTACCTTGTTGCCTCTGAAATCCCTGAAAATTTAAAGAAACACCAAGTCCAAAAATTAAAAAGTGAGTCTCAGTATTATGTTTGGGATGATCCATACCTCTGGAGTATGTGTAGTGATTAAGTTATTAGGAGGTGTGTTCCTGATTATGAGTTGGAGTCTGTTTTACATTTTTGTCATACACTTGATTGTGGTGAACACTTTGGACCCCAACTGACAGCTAGGAAAGTTTTGGACTCTGGATTATATTGTCCTAGCTTATTCCATGATGCCCATGTTTTTTGTAAGTCATTCTCTCGTTGCTAACACACTGAGAACATTTCTAGGAGACATGAGATGCCCCAAAACCCATACTATTCTGTGAGATTTTTGATGTATGGGGCATTGATTTTATGGGTCCTTTTCTTAGTTCATTTGAATTTTTGTATATTTTGGTTGCTATTGATTATGTGAGTAAATGGGTGGAGGCCAAGACCACCAGGACTGACGATTCTCATGTTGTAGTGGATTTTGTCAAGGCTCAAATTTTCTACAGGTTTAGAGTACCAAAGGCCATCATCAGTGACCAAGGGACACACTTTTTCAATAGGAATTTTTCTTCCCTCCTTCAAAAGTATGGGGTGACACACAAAACATCAAAACCATACCACCCCCAAACAAATGGCCAAGATGAGGTTTCAAATCATGAGTTAAAACAGATTTTAGAGAAAACTGTGCAGCCAAATAGGAAGGATTGGAGCAAGCGCTTGGATGATTCATTGTGGGCTTATAGGACAACATACAAGACACCCATTGTTATGTCCCCATTTTAGATTGTTTTTGGGAAAGCGTGTCATCTCCCCATGGAGGTTGAGCATCGAGCTTATTGGGATATAAAGAAATGAAACATGGATTTTTCCCAAGATGGAATCCAAAGGAAGCTGCAAATTCAAGATCTTGAGGAGATTCAATTGTCTTCATATGAGAAATCAAGGTCTATAAGGAAAAATCAAAATCAGCTCATGATATAATGATCCATCAAAAGGGGTTTCATGTTGGAGGAAAGTCCTTCTGTACAGTTCACGAATGAAGCTGATGCTTGGTAAGTTGCATTACAGATGGTTAGGTCCTTATGTTGTGACTAATGTTTTTCCTTATGGTGCAGTGGGGATCACACAAGAGGACACAAGAAGGAGATTTACAGTCAATGGAAAATGTTTGAAGAGATAAATTGAGGGACTTCCTACTGATGGAGTGGATTTTACCACACTAGATGACCCCATCATCACTTGAGCACATCAAGCTATTCCTAACCCTTTAACTTTTTTATTCTTTTTCCTATTTAAAATTACACATTTCATGTGAATATATCATCTCATGGGTTCACATTTAGGACAATGCAATATTTTAAGTGTGGGGGAGGGAACTTTTTAGTTTAGTAATTTCAATTGTTTTCCTGTTAAAAAAAAATTGTCAGTTTTTAAAATTTTGTGTGTTTATTTTTCAATTTTCTGTGTGTTTTTGAAACTTTTAAGCTGAAATAATTCTCATCACCATTTTTAAATCCATAAGTGAAACAATTTATCCCTAGAAACTAAGCTTAAATTAATGCTGAAATGAATTTGTTTCAAGTTCAAATATTTAGTAATTTCATGAAAAGCACACAAATATTTGAATCCCATGCCACATATCACTGTATTTATATTTGAAATCACTTTCCTGTGAGGCTTCTGAACCATTATTTTCTTATTATTTACATTCACCTCACTTCTTGAGAGAACCAAACCATGCTTGATTTAACCAGAATTTGATTTATTCTAGTCAAAACTTGAGGGTTTGAGGTACTTATGTTTAAATTATTGAGGCATTTGTTTAGTATTGAATCCCCTATTCCAAAGAATCCTTTTTATAATGGCCTACCTTGAACATTTAATCCTTTTATCCCTTAGAATCCATGCACAAACTGTTAGGTTAGCCACATTACAAGCCAATTTTCCCTATCCAACCAACTCTTGAAGTGAAATTGCATAATCTAGTTGAACTTAAGTGTGGGGGAAGCTATCTTGTGTTGTGATACCACATTATGTGATACTTTGGGTGGAAAATTAAATTCTGAAGAGATGTTTTTACTGCTGAAGAAAATCATTATAGTGAAAGCTATGCCTTTTCTAGATCTTTCATGACAAGTGAAGCTGTTCCTTTTCGGGAGCTTCTAATTGATGTAGAAAGCTGTGCCTATCTGGGGCTTTCAAGAAAATCATGTTTGAGGAGATTAAAATTTTAGTTGCTAAATGATGAATGGTGTAAACTTTCTATGACTTTTCACGATGATGGAGCTGAATTGATACTCTGGGGATTAATGAGGAGACCGTATTTAAGTGAAAATTAGATTAATGCAATTTTGCTTCAAAAAGAGGCAAGCCCTCCTCATTCAGCCTCAGAGTTTTCCACATCTAAATCCTACAAACCGAAAGCCATAGAACAACCCTAAAAATTCCTCATGATAAACATATTCCCTTGACTCACATTGGGTAGTGATGTAGGAATTTATCAAGCCTATGGTGAACCTTGTATGAGTTTGGATGAGAAAGACATTGCAAAAAAAATTTGACATTTGTTTGATAAGAGAAAATTAAAGTGTGGTAAGTGTTTTGTGCATGGGAGGATAAATAAAGTTGAAATATATTGAATTATATAAATGAAGAACTTGAAATAATGGTTTTTTATGAGGCATGATATATTTTGTTTCTTGGTGTGTAATTGTTTGATGTCAAGGATATGTGTTTTAAAATTGGTTTTGATTTGATATTGATGTTTACTTGATATGAGGTTTTGCCCAGGAGTGCAAAATGGTAAGTGTGGGGGAGTTGATAAAACACTATTTTATTGAATATTTTATTGATAATAAATGATATAATTTCCTCACATTGTGTTAAATATGTTCAATTTGAATTTATTTGGGATTAGATCATTCATTTGAATATTTGATGAAAATTCCAGTTTTACCCTTTCCAAATCACTGTAGTATTTCAATCATAAATATTTTTATTTGAATTAGTTGAATTTAATATTTTGTAACTATGTTCCTTACTACATGTTCTACAACTTTTATTCATGACACTAGATCAAAATAATTCATTTGGATAGAGTAATTGGCCCATAAAGTCGAAGTTGGGCTGGGAACGCCATAATGGAGAAGCTTCGGTATTTCATACATAACTCCTTCATATGGGCTTGTATTGAGCACAAATTTTGAGAGGAGATAGATTACCCATATAAACACATATTATCCTTCTAGAAGAAGAGTTTATTCACGTGTTTAGGTGGTCAAATTGGCGGTTCAAGCTGGATTAAAATATTTGTCCGAATTTCCACATTCACACTTGAAACCACTTGTAACCTCTCATTCCCTACCCTCTATAAATTAGATTTTTTATCATTTTTAAGGTTTGGGACATGAATTGGGAAGTTTAAGGCCGAAGAGAATAGGTTTAACTCCAATTATCAAACCAATGTAAGAGGGGTAGCTCTTGAAGTAAGGATCCCCTCATCAAGCCTTCCTCTTCTCCTTCTTCTTCTTGTTGTAATGCTTTTCTTCTTTCAATAAACTCTTAGTTTGTATTACATTTATTTTGTTATTTTCAAATTTATTCTTCTCTTAATATTTTTATTTGGGTTGGAAATAAAGAGTAGAAACGATGTTGGGTTATACCCTTTCTAAACCGTTGCAAATGCAAAACGTTTCTACGATGACAACACCGCTCATGGAAGAGTAGTTTTTTTATGTAATCGATCTAATTCTCACCTACTTCATTAATTTATTTTTAATCAATGAGCTACTGTAATTATAATAATATTTTCTATTAATTGAGTTTTAATTTAAATTAAATTAAGCAAGCAATTGAACAATTCACACAAAAACACGCAAGGTCGAGATTTTGTGTAAATTATGTGAGCGCAAACTTAATCTGTGAAACCATGTCACACGGGATAAATTTGTAGAGTTCAAATACCATCAAAAAACTCAATTAATCCTCATTTACAGGGTGTATTTGTGCCCTAATTAACCACTGACTGTAATCTAGACTTATAACATTAATCAAAGCAGGGTGCTACGATTGCATGTTCTGAAACTAGCCTAGGGTTTAATTCATTTCATCTTTGTGGTTAAGATAACTTCCGTAGGGTTCGAGGGTTAAAAAATTAAAGGATCATAATTAATTGGATGTTAATTTAAATGATAATTATTAATAAGTAAATGAATAGGTAGAGTTAGATCTATTACGCCTTTTAAAATAGATTTCTAAAAAAACAACTTCTTATTGTGTCATTTTAATCAAAATTCATTCCAAAACTAAAAAAATATATATAAAATCTTCTTCAAAAAAAATTCTTATAGATTCATAAACTATAACCAACCCCCATCCTTTCAAGTAGTGTTTTTATTATCTTTTATTTTATTTTTAGAATACCTCTAAAAAATTGTTTTAATTCACTTCCTCCTTCGAGAGACGACCTTGGTCAGCCACTCTGCTGCAACTAAATACCCCAAAATCACACTAATCATTTGAGGACGCCCACGACAGTGCTCTTTCAAAGTCTCAATGCTTATGATCCCACAACACCTAATGGTCATACATCATTTGTGTCCTTTTAGAATGATGTAACTGGACTGTAAGACATTAGTTTAAGATTACTGTCATGGTATCTCAGGGTTCTCATTATAGCATGAGATCTGTTATTACTCCTTTTGATATGACATGTAATCTAAGGACATTTCCACAAACTAAGTGGATGCAGAAGTATCTACACTATTATGTAAGGATAAACAAATGTATTATAACAAACCGCATACATGTATCGGTAATCAAAGTACAATACAAGTTGCGTCTAGGGAACCCACTTTCAACATTTATATACATCTTGGAATATAAATTTTCCTCATCAGAATCTATATGGATACCTTTATGTATTCAGGTAATTTTATGCCTTTTCCATTTCCACCACCATAGTGACCCTTACATATTTGAAATAATACCTTTATGTATACTACGAGTTTCAATATGACTTGTGGGATTCTAACATTTCCTATAATATATTACTTTTGTGTATCACTTATAACTTCATGTATTTTACATTTTTTGTCCCAACCTTCTCAACACTAATCTTCTAAATATTTCTTAAAAAATTCCCAAATTTACTCTATCCATCAAATATATATTTCATACTTGTAACTTATTTTAGGAACATATATCCTTATACACTTTTATGTGATATCTTGAATGTATCTAATTAATTACAAAATAAATTCCGAACTTATATTTATGAAAAAACTACAGAGACTCTTCTAGATAACTTTCAAACCACCTTAAACTCTACTTTTAGAAAACCCACTTCTAAAAATATTCTGAAATTTCCACTTCCAAAATAACGTCTAGAATTACAAATTACTTTCACAATAAAAAAATCCATAACAATTTCTAGAATGACTTTAGATATTATTTTGGAAAATATTTTAGATAATTGATTTCTCACAACTTCTAAAACACTAGAACTTCTAGATCAACAAAATTATTTTCTCGACAAAAAATCCAACACTAAACATCATCCCATGTTGATAAAAATATATAAAAAAAACACTAATATTCAATTAGTTTCTAACATTATTCAAGATAAACTAAAAATAAAATATAGAGAGTCTCAACCAATTTCATTGGCCTTTACTCAGACCCAAATGGGATCCACAAACTCCTCCATCTATACCAGTTCGATTATTCAAGCCTATATTCCAACCAAAAGATCTTCACATGCATCAAAGTTCCTATGCAGGGTGTGAGGATAAAACTGAAAAAGCCACCACCAATGGTGTACTTAATAAAAACTAGTGTATATATATGGGTATGAATTTACTGAATGTAACGAAACCCATAAAGTCATCACATGAATACACTTATAATACCATGGGTACTCTAGAAGACACCATTTTGTTCTATTCAAACCTAATTTGAATAATTATAGTTTTTAGTATGAGAATATCATATATAATATCCAATAGTTTTCATAATATCTTCCAAATTTCTAAAATCAGGTATAAATTGACATTTCATCATGTTTATAATATTAGGGCTGTGTGTCCCTTATCAATAATATCATGGTCTTGTGACCTTCATCAATAATTTTTCGATAGTGCATCCCTCACAAAAAATCTTAGATTAGTGTGCCCCTAATTAATAATATTGAGGTAATAAATACCTATCAGGTTAGTGTATTACTCATCAACAATATTAGGGTTGTGTCGCTCATGTAAATAATATTAGGTTAGTTTATCCCTTGTTAATAATATTAGGGAAGTGAATCCGTTTTGAATAATATCAGGGTAGTGCATCCTCTAATTCAATAAATCAACATGAGGGCATGTTTTTCAATAACTAAAACACATATAAAAAGTGGGCATGTCATCCCATATTCATATAAATAGTAATGTAAAATCGGTAGTACATACCATGAAATTATCAATATCTAGATAAAGTGGGAATTTATTTATATAACCAAGTGAGAAATACATCCCACTAGATACACTAAAAATAATTTGAATAACTTCCTAAGACATGATATTTTCAAATTATGGGCATAGATTCCATAATAACAAACATCATATGGTTAATATTCATTATACCCCATACCATAGTTAACATTATAATCGTAATGTCTTCCCATTTCATAGGTGCCATTAAAAGAATGGTTATATTGTCCCTTATCACAGGAAATTCTAGAGTAAATGGGAAAGTCGTCTCATGAACTAAAAAATTATTATAAGAAAGTTGTATCTTTTTCTACATCACATTAATATCATTATCAATAGGGAATGCTATCCCATAAAAAACACCATATCATGAAATAATAATCATCTCAACAAATAAATCATAAAAAAATTAAAATTAGGTGGGAAAACAGCCAACACTAGCTCAACTGAACATAAGGTTAGGTATCACACTCACAACCCTTCCTCAACATCCCATATTTAGGGTATTACCACTTAGAACCATAAATATCAATGGTGGGAAACCCACACCTCTCTAGAACATAAAAGTAAGAAAATTATATATAAATAAACCAAATACCCCATTATTAAAAAAGAATCAAGATTTCTCTCATGTAAATCACATACCATAAAAATGGGTTAAATTTGTACTTTTCAATGTCCACTACATCTTGATATAACTTGAGGAACAATAAATTGGGGTTTGAGTACATGGTCCCTTACACATCACATCAAGCACATTGTCGATGATAGACATAGTGAAGAATTATAATATAAAAATGGCCACTTATATCACTAACCGTCATTATTATATCAATTATACATAAATAAATATAAATAGTTTTGATTCTGGGACATTCACACATGCCCAAACATCTCACACACTATGAGGCTATACCCAAGACAAATCCATAGTCTCAACCCTATCCATCAATCTAGGTGATAATCACATATCAACAAGACATCCCTAGGTCATTAAATCCATTTATCAACAATTAATTCCCTCATTGGGTTCTAATTATACTTTAATCTATCATCCCATACAGATAACATAAACATTAGAACTAATAACACTTGATAACTAACCTAGGGTTTGATCAATCTCACTTTCCATGCCTCCCATAATATAACTCAACCATGGTTCTATCTTGGGACTCTCTCACCCACTTACCCATATTTACAATCCAAAAATATATGAAGTATAATATAAAGAGGTAATGTTAGGGATTAACTACCTAAAAAATTGAGTTAACCCATCAAGATAAGTTTGATCCATCATTGACATAGAAATCATCAAGAAATATCATAATCTTTGATCCCTTAACTCATAAAGTAGGCCCCATAATAAAACATAAAAGAACATAAAAAAATTATATAATTAATTAATCACTTTAAATTTAATTAAAAGTGAGGTAAAACTCACTAGGTGACATATCTTTATCGAAACCTTAAGAAACATGGTATTTTCTACTCCTAAAATGTACTCAATCCCAGTACTAACAAAATATCCATAAACCAACACAAATTCATCAACTAATTTCATTGACATTTTATGGAATCCATAAATAAATCAAGGTGGTGACTTAATAAAAACAAAATGATGCACACATATTTGTGATCACCTATCCCAATCCTCCTATATCCATGATGAGAAAAGCACCCATCGTACCAACCCAATTCATGAAGGGTTTATGAGTACCAAATAACAATTATAAACATAGATTAAAATAATATAAACCTAAATTCCCAAGATCTCTGTGATATTAAAAACTAGAATCATTTATAAAGAAATGAAAAATGTGTACATTTCACCATAGGTAGTTTTACCTCATTATTTAATAAAGTGTTTTATAAAGAAAAATATGAACAACCGAAGGAATATTCTCAATGTGGTGTAATCATGATCTGATATAAATCACCTTATTCTTGGATATTAACATCCTCATAACCACAATATGGTAGTTCCTCTGGTTGCAAAGGACTGAGGTAGAAATAGAAACATGGAGAATCATAACATTCATTGTCAGGGATCACTCACACTACCTTATAAATGGCCACTAGATCCTTATATATCCCCATTGGATGCTCCATGAGTATCTATATATTTACTCATATGTTCATAATGTGTGAGTAAATATTATTTCAATTATAATTCCTTATAAACCTTTAACCATTCCAACTTTCCCATGTGTTTTTATCATATGAAACATAAATGATAGCTTATATGGTTGATATTCTAATGTTAACTATTAACATTTGGTTCCCATTATTAATCATATACATAATATGAATCATAATATATGAATCACAATACCTTAAAATATGTCGTTGTTATACACTTTGACAAGTCTAGGTAGTATCATGATATCATATACCATGCCTTATGATATAACCTTTACCAAGGAATATGATATTCACTACTATAAATAAGGCTATACTAATGGTTTAGAACCACTGTTATAATCCCTCAAACCATTGTTTTAGCCTATACTAATGGTTTGATGAGCTGTTGGGCATAATTCAACAGGGAAAGACCTATACCAATGGTTTGGAAAAACCATTGGTATAGGTAATATATACCAATGGTTCTCAAACCACTGGTATAGGTCATAATAAATATCCATACCATAAATTTGATCAAACCATTAGTATATATATTCTATTGATTTTTTTTAGTGTTGAGTATCGATCCTAGGACCTCATAGTTATTCTACAAAGACTTCACCACTATGCTGCAATAGATTTTGTGTTTATATATATATATATAAATAATTATTAATTATTAATTATTATTATTATTACACAAAAATAATGGTGTCACATATACCAATAGTTTGACCAAACCGTTGGTATTGGGGGATTCAAGTAAAATCTATACCAATGGTTTGACCAAACCATTGGTATAGATGGCCATATACCATACCTATACCAACATTTTAGCCAAACTGTATGTATAAGTGCCCAAAAACATACCTATAACAAAAAGTTTCTCAAATTGTTGTTATAGGTGGCCATACACCACAACTATATAAATAGTTTGACTAAACTATTGATATAGATGAAAAAACCATACCTATACCAATGTTTTTTCAAACTGTTGGTATAGGTCCCTTGGTATAGGTTAGGTTTTTAGTAGTGTGTCTTGATATATTACACCATAAAAAATATATATATCATCAAATATGATATATCCTGGATACATAAAATTCTTATAATCTTTAGGGAATATCCTTATCAACATCCCACTTACACTAAATCCTCATAAACTTTGTGTTTTTCAACTTATATCATATTGTATACAATATATTATGAAATCATATCCAAAAACTCCTTTTTTATATTTCTAAAACATTTTAGAAAGCTATCATCAACCTCACCTTATATCACATCATATGAAATACCTTGTGAATATCCATCTAAAACGTCTTTTGGGTAAACTCTAATATCTTTTAGAGACACTCCATGAGTTTCATAAAACTAAATCACCATTAAATCAATCAAAAAGTGTGACCCCTTATGATTTTAAAGCATTAAGAACAAATATGGATTCTTGAATTCATAAATGTAAGTATGGAGTGGCCTGTAGTGAAGAATCAATGCTACTTAATCTATAAAATAATTTTATGTGATCTTCGTCAAACACATGAATCTATATATCTGAGTCCACTAACTATATCATATACAAGAATTCATTTTCATACAAATCATTTTTCCAATACATTGAGTTAACACAGGTCATGGAGTATATCAATTCCATATATCTACTCGTATATTCTCAATTATTTGAGTATAGACTAACCAAACTGATCAATACATAACATTTCATTCATACTTATAGATGCACACATCACATTCCCCTCATCCAATAGATAAGAACATCAAATATCTTATCTTGGTATGACCATATAATCCTACAATATTTCTCAATCAAGGGCCTATATTTCATACTCATCATATGATAAGACAAATCCCATATTGATTAAACTCAACTAATGACATGATCAACAACATACCCAACCACCATCTGATTGCATAACCTTCAAGGATTTCATAACAAAGTTATTAAAGTATAAAATTATCATACTAGGTATCTTTTATAAACAAACATATAGGAAAATCTAAATATGAAACATGCATCCCTAGTATACCAAATTAATTGTGCATGAAACTCTGTGTGATAAACTTGATGGGCCATCTAACACAAAAAACTCCTTTTGCGCCTCATGAGAATATTTTGTATATCTATATGAAATCTTAACCACAATAACCATAAAATCTCACCATAACCTATAATACATTATGATCAACATTGATTAGGGATAACTCAAAGCTATACTTTGTGGAGTTAATTATCATTTCACTTCATGTGTCATATGAATATGATCATGAATGAAAGATAAAGCATATTATTTATTTTTTATAACACGATTCATTTTGTATTTTTAAAATATTTTAAGAATATTGGAAAACCATGAATAATTACTCATTTAAATATCTTATATGATATACCACTGGATATGCCTTATGTTCACTACTTTTTTAGTATTTTGTTAAACTAATTATATCTATATGTAATTATTTTCACATATTAATGTTACCATCTGATAAAACCCTCCCACTAAACTCTTAAATGGGTAAAATATATAATGAAATTAGGTTTGAATAATAGTGAGACTTATGAATCGTATTCCTAATTTCCAAACCCTTGAAAATGTTTCTAAACTTCTTTACTTCACAACATCCAATATTATGATGTTAATAATTTCTTTTCTCTACTTTGAACTCTACCTAAGTTTATAATCATCATATTTATTAGGGTATTTTCCTATTTTTTTCCTTCATATCATTTTGGTAATAATATTTAACTCTTTAAATTATTATTTTTTACTAATATATCCTATCTATTTTAGGATATAAAGTGATATTCACTTGAAATTTTGAGTTCTATAATATTTTATTTATTAACTTTGAAATTTTCTAAGTTCGAACATACTCTCAATAATCTCTTAGAAACTATAATATGTTCATAATATCTTTATAATATACAAATATACTTTGCGTTATAAAATAACCCTTATTTAATTTTAGTGGGAATATTTAATAAATAAAATATTAAATTCATTATGAATGAAAATTGAAATATTTTATTAAAAATAAACAAAACCACAAAAATAGAGAAAGAGATCGTAGAGGCATGAAATGATGAAGCCAATGAGTATCCCCTCAGAAAACCATATCACAATCAACAGAAAGCGATAAAAAATTAGAGAGAACCAATTTAATTTCATCCTAGATACCTTTGGAATAAAGTATAAATGAAAACATATTTCCCTTAATCCATGTTTGAGAAACCTTCAAATTTAGATGAATTAAGAAAATGGAGATCCTGATATGACAAATCACATTCCAAGGGAAGTCCCGATGACCTTTCAAATCATTAATCACAATGGAGGAGTATTATTCCACTTCAGATAAAATGATTGAATGTGACTTAAATATTATAATCCCCTAAACTATTTCCAATTAATCATCCAAAACTAACTTAACCTCCCTAAAAAATGATTAGAAATCCAGGATAAATGATCCAAGAAAATTATAAACAACACTGCCACCATGCATGACCCAATGCACATTAGAGACATCCATGTTTAGATTAATCCCATGACTATGAGCCTTCAATCTCACCCATAATATATTATCCCTCCACCTAAGAGAATCCTCTCCTATAAAACTACTAGACATGATGAGTGATTGTAGTACCAAAGGTAGAGTTAAACCTTTACACCGCTGAATAAGAGATTTAAGGATATTTATAAATTCGAACCTGATGTACAAGAGATTCATCCATAGAAAATGATGGTAATAAACATTCAGAGTATCCCAGATGGTTCAAAAAAATAGCGGTAGTGAAAATAGAACACCCCTTAGCCTGCACATGGTTCCTATCATGGAAAGTACAACTTGCCTAGAGGAATTACTCCATGGAACACACCCTTCCAATAGAAACCAGAATACATGCTATATGAAAGGACAAATAGACAACCCATTCAATTTTGAATAAAAATGGGTAATATATTCCAATTTTGTATTAGAGTAGAATTTTAATTTTGATTCTAGAGGAATGAAAATTTGTTGTAAGTTATCATGAGTTGGAATGTAATTGTTTTAGATTCTACATATAAAGAAGTTGAATTTAGGAGAATGCCTTTTTCCCTAGATTCTAGTGAACATGTTATCCAGATTAGAAGGGGAGTGAACCATACTATGAACATTAGTATAGGAAAATTTACTAAAAAGGGAAAAAGTAATGAAAAATTAGTCAAGATTCTCAGAAAAAGGAATGGTATGCATCATATTCTTTGATCCTCATTAAACATTGCATCTATCAGCCAGGGATAGACATAAGTAGATTTAAAATAGATGAATAGAACTAGACAAACAGGGAAGTACAAGATAGATCCAACCCAATTTTGTTTCCATAAAGAAATGACACCATTCCAAAAAATCCACCAAGAATATTCCAAAATTGGGTAAACAAGTCTTTTTAGACTGCTCCAAAGATGGTATCCATCACATTTGATTACCCAATCGAAAGGATACTCCCCAAAATTCCTCTTAATAAAAAAATACTAGAGGGGTCCTCTAAGATGACCTCCCACACCAGTTTAGCCGGCAATAACCACATACTATCTTCAATACCTTTGAGATTGATACCCCTCTTGGAAAGGTCTTGATAGATGATGCCAACTTTCCCAATGATAATGACCTTCTTGATGTGAATCCCATACAAAACAATTGAGGATACTTTCAATGCTCTTGATCACTAATTTGGGAGGTATTCACATAGATAAAATGTTTATAGGGACAGAAGAGGGAAAGCTATTAACATGAGTGATTCTTACCCCAAAGGATATAAAGTGAATTTTACAAATCAGGATCCTTCCTAAGATTATTTTCAAAATGTTATCAAAATGATGAAGTCTAGCCCTCCCATATGATAAGGGAGCACCAAGGTAATATAATGAATTTTTTTTATAAATAAAAATTATATATTAAATAATATTGAATCTCTTGGAGGAACACTTATTGGAGATAAGAATGCCACTTTTTTTTTGGTTTTAACACATTGATTAACATTATATAGAGTCAGTTTGAAATTATAAAATGAATTTTCACTATTATTGAGGAAGAACAACATGTCATCCACAAAGAATATATGAGAAATTATAGAAAATACATACCGCCCTTTAAAATTACAGATCAAACCAACTTCAAGACCCTTATTAAGATCCCTACCAAGGAAATCCTATTCTAGAATGAAAAAGATTGGGGATATAGGGTCACCTTGTCTCAAAACCATCATATATTTAAATCAACCAAATATTTTTCCCATAAGAGAAATAGAGAACCATGGAGTGGAGAATCACTTGAAGAAAGGTCAAAAATACACTCTAAATATCCACATTTTCCAAGAAATTTGATAATGAAAGACCAGTATAACAAATCATAGGCCTTTTCCATGTTAATATTGATCATAAAATTGGTTCTGATCACTCTCCTTTCAAGATCATAAATAATTTCCTGAGAAATCATGATATCTCCCTGTATGATTCTTCCTTTGATAAAACCATGTTGTTTCTTTGATACCTTGAGAGGAAGATGAAGGGAAACTATTTTTTTTGAGAATGGTGGCTATCCATTATATGAGAAACTTCACATGCTAAGGGGACAAAATTTCCCAATTTTTTTGGGCTGATTAACTTTATGGATAAGATCTAAAATGGAATACGATATAACTCTTAGTAAAGGTGCACCCCAAAAATAATCCCATATAACACACACCACATCCCCATTGATAATGACTCAAACATCATAATACAAAGATCTCAGTAAACCATATGGTCCCACAGAAGTCTCTAGATTAAGTGAATTAATGGAATAAAAAACCTCCTCTTCTTATAAGGGGACACCCAACCTTTGGTTGTCTCAGTAAATAATAGTTACAGGAATATTATCAAATAATAGGGTCATCTACCCCTATTCTTGAGAAATAACCCTTGAAATATTCCGTTGTTGGGTGGTAGGAACTATTTCACTCATATTTTAAATTTTTTCTTATATAAACTATTTTATCCAGATAAATTGTTATATCTTATCTTATTTTCAAACATTTTATAGAATCCAATGGATCATAAAACATATGTAAAAACAATAATATCATTTATTAATTAAGAAACCATTTTTTTTCCAAATACCACTTTTCATATAATATAAAACAAATGAGATCTAAAATACACATCATTTATTTCAGATTCAGCCAAGCATTGAAGTAATTAATGCATCCATGTCCTCAATGTAGCAAATCTTTGCTCCATTACTTGAATACCAACTATAATATTCTTCCATGAAATCTTTATCAAATTTTTACTCCTATATATTTACAACACTTTTATAACATACATTTGGTATTATATACCTTTAAAAAAAATATAATAATTGATTTTTATAACATCATACTTGATGTAGACTCTCCATTGGGTTTATTTCAACCTTTGAGGTACTCTATGAAATTAATTTTTTAGGTAATAGTTTCTTCACAATGGAAACATGGAAATTTCTTCTTGAGTCCACCCTTAAGTTTAGAAGACTCCAATCATCTATTCAATGATAAATTTTTAGAATTTCTAATTAATATTTTCTTCTTCTAGTTTATACCTTCACCCCATGAATTTTCAGTGGAACACTCAAGTATATACCTCCATTTCCCTATTAAGTTATCCTTAATATATTGAGTTTCCCGAGTCAAAGTTTCCTAAGTTCATTCATATTTTAATTCAAAATGAACTACTAGAACCTTTTCGGTAATTTTTTCAGAATAAATTAAATACCTAAATTTTAATCTAGTGGTGAACCTATCATCTCTATGTCATTTACATACCTAATCATATTGATGATATGAGTATAGAATAAATTACCTTCTATCATATTACACCAAAAGAGATCTTTTGAAAATTTATATATTTCATGTCTTACTTTATCCTTATAAAACCTTTTTAGGTTATCAATCATACCATAATCATTCATGGTTTTATATTTTTTTTTTGAGTTTAGGCTAAATAGATATACAAATAAATTTTTATACATCAAGAGAATCTATTTTCTCACCAGTCAAATAATCTTTTACCACTTAGTTTTTCCTTTTCAAAGAATGATCTCAAATTCATGATAGATAATGATGATTCCATTTATACCCATAATAAAATATTTTACTAGATGAGTATCATGTTTTATAATAATTAAATAAGTACTTTTATTAAGTGTGCTTCCACAAAACTGATGTCCCCTTTTAAATTACACCATACAAATTAATGGGACAAGATCTATATTTCACTAATAAATGACCCTAATTTATCATGAACCTCATTACTTTAGTTATTTAGGTGTTCCATTATACCAGTTATATCATATATGAATCTTGGATAATTTTTCAGACAACTCCTTTACTAATCCATCATAGATAAACTTAACACTATTCATATGGTATTTCAACTCTTAGGGTTTCCCAGCTGAGTTTAACCTAAATAAAATTACAAAAAAAAGGAACCTAATTATTATGTTTACCAAATAACTTTCTTGACTTACAAAAGATAATAAATGGACACCAAAATTTAGAATGAACTTACCTAGTTAGATGATCGAGGTCTTGAATAGTGTCTGATTTGAAAGGAATCTGACACTTAGTATTATTAAAGGGTATTTAATCTCACCATTTTATCTCATGTTATTCCCTTTATATGTATGCATGATTATAATGTTTTAGTTTTGATTTATTTTTTTTTATACCAAATCAACATGTTCAAACCATATTGATTTGTAACTATTTACACAAGATTTATATTGTGTTATAAAACCAAATTAAATGAAAACTATATTCACACATATACAAATATACCTCATGCATAAGGTATGTGAAATAGTAAAAAATATATTCCCCTAACTTGTTTTTCATGTAAATTATCTATAATCGACATGGAAAATATAACCGATAGATTTTTCAGGTCATTTATTAAATAACTGGCATTGAAAACTATTTTTTGATGTCATTTATTTAATACTTGATGTGAAGAATCTTGTAGTTTTATTTTTCATGATGGTTATAGATAGCCGACAAGGAAAATAAAATATTTCACATCAGTTTTTGAATATCTAATGTGGAAAATAAATCCACAAGAATTTTCACTCCAGTTATCTAATAACTGACATGGAACAGATTACTTTACACAAAAATTATGGAATAATCGACATTAAATATCTAATTTTCTATATTTTTTATTGAATAACCGATATTAAAAAGTTTTATAGTTTTAATTAGGATCATGAGAATTCATTTTTTTCCTTTGAGTGAATAATATTGTTTTTCTCTCATGCAGTGAACCCTAACCCTAAAAATATTTCATTTTTCCCTAAAAAATACATCATTCATCGATCCTTGTAATCAAGTTTATTCATTATTTGACCATTGTATTTGAATTTATTTCATTTAGTATCCACCACTAACATCCACAGTCACCTGTCAGTCAGCCGCCACTCATGCTTGCTGTCTATCACCTTGGTTTCGATTTTAATCTAAGGTTATTGTTTATTGTTTTTATTTTCATATATTCTATCTATTTGTATTTGTGAATTTAATTTTTATTTCATGTTAATTTATCTTTGGGTTTAAATCTACAATCAACATCCATGGTCACCCATTGTCGATCATCACTCGTAATTCTTCTCATTGGTGTCAAATTCTCTATCATCCCAGATTTGATATCAATTTGTGGTATGCATTTTTTGTTTTGATTTTTCATGCATCCAAGCTATTTTTATTTTCATTTGTATTTGTAGTTTTAATTTTATTTTGATATATATTTTACTTTCATTCACCATCCACTACTACCCAATGTCAGCCACTTCTCGCGCCTTCTTACCGTTGGTGTCACCTTATCAATCATCTCGGTTCAAATATTAATTTATGGTTTATGTTTATTGTTTTGATTTCTTATTCATCCAAGGAATTGTTATTTTCAATTTTTATCATTCAAACATATTATATATTTTTTAATTTATAATAGTGGTTTTTATATTATGTTTTGTGATTTTTTCTATTAAATAATGATAATTTAATATGTTCAAATTTATATTTTTGTTTATAAAATTTGTTATATTTATTTTTTTTGTGAAATATGTTATGGTATTTTTTATATTTATTTATAAAAGTAAATTTTAAATTATAATAAATTGTATTCAATTTTAAATATTTTCTATAGATAATAATTTGTGAAAGTTGGATTACTACACATATAATAAGTGATGAATATGAGGAAGGTGTTAATGATTTTTTGAAATTTTCTAAATGAAACATTCCAAAAAATGACATGTTGTTCTAGCCATGTTTGAAATGTTTAAATATAAAGAAGTTGAAAGTATAGATAAAAAATATCATTTAATTTTTTATGGCTTTAATCTGATTTATAACCCTTGGATTTTTCCTGGTGAAACCGAGTATAATATTAGATCTATTGATGATGATGCTTTGCAAGTTGATAAGTCTGATCAAATTAAATAAATGATTCATGATATTAAAGTAGATTCAATTGACAAAGAACTGAAAAGTAAGCATCTATATGGTGGTTTCAAAAAACCATTTTATCTGGGTTTTAAAGAATTTATAGTTTTATTGATGGTGTTAATATTGATTAACTTAATGGAAAAAATGGATGGAGTGATAAGAGTTTTATCGAGTTTCAATAACAATTGAAAGACATTCTTCCTAATGACAATGATATTCTAGATTCACATTATAAAATGAATAAAATATTATGCCTGATGGGACGGGGGTATAAAAAAATACATTACTTCTCAAATGAATATGTTCTATATAGGAAAAAATATGAATTTATGTCATAGTTTTCTAAACGTGGGATGTCATGGTATAAGTTGAAAAAAATAATAGACTGCTTTTACAGTACCAGAGACCCCTTCCAAGTCATTTTGGTATCTTCTAATAATTCCTCATTTTAAATTTTTATTTTCAAATTAAAATGATGTAAGAAGATTAAGATGACATGTATATATGTAGGTATGTGTTGAAAAATTATGATATCAAGCTGATTTTCCACTATAGAATAAAATTGTTTAGCGAGTTTCTATATTTTAAAATGAAGTTAGAAATCTCAGACTTGGAATGTAACTAAAAGGACCGAATCCACAAAAAAGACTTAGTATAATAGATAGTTCATCACCTATTTAATATGTAATTTTCAATAGATATCTTGATTTTTTTTTGAAATGAAAATATTTCAGGTTGAGTTTAATGATATATGGACAAAAATTGTCCAAAAATGATATTTTTGTTTTATTATCACCATTAATTAATTTTTTGAAACTTTTATGGGAGGAAGGTATTAGGGTGTATGATTCTTATAAAATAGAATATTTTTAACTACAATAAATGACTTCCCAACATATGGAAATTTTTCTGGATATAGTGTTAAGGGGTATAAAGCTTGTCTAATTTATGAATAATAGACTTCATATTATCAACTACAACATGGGAGAAAAATAGTATACATGGTTCATCAATTTTTTTTCTATTGATCACTCTACTCAATGATTAAAAAAGGTATTCAATGAATCAAAATAATTTCATATTTCTCTAAAACCTTTTTCCCTCGATCATTATTTTGAGATAGTGAAAAAAATTTATGCGACATTTGGAAAGACATAAAAATCTTGCAATGATAGAAAGTTTTTGAAGAAGTGGTAAATAATTTTTGAGTTACCATATTGGTGATATCATGAGATCAAATATAAAATTTATTTCATACATGTAGAGAGGAATATCTATGAAATATTAATTGTAACATTGTTAGATATTAATGAAAGACTAAAGATGGGTTGAATTAAAGTTTGGACTTACTTTCAATGAGAATATGTTTTAGAGTTATCTCCCACTCTTTATTGAAGGAGAAATTTATTGCCCTTGAATTTTAATACATTATCCAAAAGGTAGAAAAAAAGATTTTGTTAGTGTGTTTATGATATCAAAGTGCCACAATGTTTTTATTTAAATGTAAAAAAAATTTTGTCAATAAAGGATTTAAAGTTGACAGGTATGAAATATCATGATTTTAATGTCATGATGCAATGAATCCCACCAGTTTCATTTCATGGAATATTTTCCATCCATGTCAGAATGAATATCATGAAGTTCTTTTATTTTTTCAATTAAATTTGTAATAAGGTGATTTATTTGAATTCTTTGAATAATTTGGATAACAAAGAAGTTTCTGTACTTTATCATTTGGAAATGTATTTTACTCCATCTTTTTTGATATCATGGTGAATTTTGTGAACCTTTACTAATGGGAGCTGTCGAAGCGCTCTCCAATGGACGACTGGAAACCCTAAAATTCTTTGCTGATTCTCCATGAGATTCGCCGATAGCCAACTTTGATCCGGCGTGGGAACTCACCCCTCCTGCTTCTACATCTTATGATCCTAGTTCTTCAAAAATTGAAGTGGGAAATCTTGAAGTCCCCCTTCGTACCTTACCTATCTCCTTCCGCGACGCTTTTCAAGGAACATATATCAGTAGTGTGAAGGAGTGAAAACAACCGCTCTTTAAAAATCTTGAGAATGGTGGTTACATGGTTGATGAATATACGAAAGCTTTGAAGTAAAGAGAGAAGTTGTGCAAATACTCGGTTCTTGGCCGAGTTTCATACAACACAGGTGACCGGCCCTAGCCTCTATTAGAACTAAAGAACCGGATTGCTCACTGCTGGGGCTCATCAAAATGGAAGATGGTTCCCATAGGCAAGGGATATTATCATATACTCTTTAGCTCTCATAGTGAGCTTGATCAGGTATGGAAACTCAGGAACTTGCAGCTTAAACCAGGATTTCATAGAATTTTGGATTGAGATGCTGCATTTAACCCATACACACAAAAAAACTATATGGTACATGTTTGGGTTAGAATTCATGGACTCAATTGGTTCTATTAGAATTCAAATATACTTAATGACATTACTTCCTGCATAGGGACCCCCATTAAAATTGATCACAGGACTTTAAATGGAGATCTTGGCCTATATGCTAGAATAATGGTTGAGGTTAATCTGGACAGTGAACTCCCATATAACATAGGATTCAATTCTCTTGATTATAGAATCGATCTTATAATTGAATATGAAAAGAAACCACTCTTTTGTGAGGTGTGAAAATTTATTGGGCATAACCTCTCCAATTGTAGGGTGGTTAAGAAACAAATGAATCCCCCAATAACTAATGATTGGAAGGAAGTAAAACATGGTAAAAAGGGGTTGAATATTACAGACAAACATGAGCTCCCCAAAAAAAACAAGATATTTGGGTTAAAAAATCCAATGTCTTTACATCCCTTGAAGGTAAATCTTGGGGAGATTTGGTTGAAGAAGAAGAGGCTCTTAAAAATAATGATAACATTGTCACTGTTGTAGAAAAAATAGCAGCTGAAGGTAATGGAAATAATCTAGACAGGAGAAATCCTACCACTATTTCCAATTCAGCTACTATTGCTTCTACCTCTGGTACATCAACTTCGAATGAGCATGTTTGTAGGGACTTGGAGAAATCTACCTCAGTTCCTATGGATCTGCATTGTACCTCTGATGCTTCTAATAATACACAAGGTGATATGGAAAAAACTTTAGATCCAGGTATTTCTGTGCAACCCATATCTGCTGATAAAATTATTACTCCTGTGTCTGAAATTGCTATTCTGGTTACTCATGCTGCTAATGTTGACACTGCTGCTGCTAATATTGCACACAACATTTCACACACCCATGTTTCTGTCTCTGTTTCACACTCTGAGTCTGCCCAAACTTCTGCTATCTGTCCTGTTAATAGGGTGGTGTTCATCCCTCCTGTTGACAAACAGAATTCTAATTTGTTACAACCTCATTCTGCAGATTCTATTCCCACATCTATTGACAAAGTTATTAATCCTGTTACTGAAATTTCTACACATGCTGATAATGTTAACACTGCTACTACTTTTATTAAACACAACATTTCACACAGCCCTCAGGACTGTACTGTCCTTCCACCGAACTCCACAAATGTTTCCCCTACTACCCTATCCATAAGCCTAGATCAGTTCTCACCAAAGTCTAAAGATACTCTGGTTAGAATTTAGAATCCTCCTCCAATAGAACAGACCCCTGATCATGTAGCTGAGAAGGATCATTCTCTAGACAGTACTGACATTTTAGGTACTCCAATTTCTGACCCTAATTCAAATTCTACTTTGAAAATAGATGCTTCTCTATGTTCTGAAACTTATGAGAGCAAACAAAAACTTTATTCCTCCCCAATGGTTATGCGATCCCAAAGGAAAAAAGGATATGGAAAATCTAAAAAAAATAAGGGTTCTAACCCAAAACGCAAATATAAATGAATTTTCTATATTGGAATTGCCAAGGCTTGGCCAACAACGATACCTTCACAACACTTAGGAGGTTCTTAAACTCTCATAAGCCTCATCTCTTTTCCATTTTAGAACCTAAAGTCAACTTCAATATGAACTTCATGAGATTTGGTTCTCTTAATTACAGTTTTCTAAGCTCTTGTAAAAATGGTCCTCAAACTGACTCTATGTGAATCTTTTATCACAATACCCTAAAAAATATCAACATCTTTAAAAATAATGAGCAACAACTTACCTATGATTTCTTGTGGAATGGTCGACAGACCTTTTGCACTATGGTTTATGAAAATAGTTGATATCAAGATAGAAGAGTTTTATGGAATGAACTTTTTGATAGGGCCAACTCCATTTAGGATCCTTGGGTTATTATGGGAGACTTCAATGCCATTCTTAACTCCTGTGAAAAAATTGGTCCCTCACACCTTTCTATATCCTCAAGGGAATTTAGTTCTACTATTGAAGACTGTATCCTTTTTTAAGTCACTCTTACTGGTTCCAAATATACTTGGTACAGAAAACACTATAACAAAACTGTTTCCAGTAATCTCGATAGGGATTTTTTTAACATAAAGGCTCTTGATATTTGGGATAATATATCCAGTGTAACTCTGCCTAGACTTAACTCTGACCATCATCATATTCTAGTTAGGTTCCTTATGAATGATCGTAAGCTTGTTCTTCCTTTTAAATTTAATAATTCTTGGTCTTCGATTCCTGATTGTGTCACTTTTATTCATAACAATTGGAACTCTATGAAACACCATAAGGATTCCTTTTCCTCTATGTACAAGTTGAAAAATCCTAAAACAGGCCCTTAAAGGATGGTTTAAAACTAAAAAGTCTCAAATAGACCTAGATATTTCCTCTCAAGAAAATGAACTTAGCCGCGTCCAAACACAAAGCACTAATTAAGATTTTAATATGGATCCTCAATTGGAAGAAAATATCTCCCTTAAACTTAATTCCTTTCTAAAATTTATGGATAATATTCATAAGAAAATGTTTAGGACTAAATGTCTTACAGATGGTGATCGTAATACTAAATTTTATAATTCCCTTCAAAGAATCAGAAAGGCCAATCATCCTCTTTCTAAGATTATTCATAATGATTTGATCATTGATTCTGATGAGGCCATAACAAAGCATGTTATCTCATACTTTTACAAAATTTTTAATGGTCTGGAGATAAATATTGATCTCAGATATGATATTATTCCCTTAATGGTGGATTAAAGAGACAATGAGTCTCTTTTAAGCACTCCTCTTGATCATGAAATTAAGGATACAGTTTTTGGCCTTAATCCATACAGTGCGCCTGGTCTGGATGGGTTCAATAATGGTTTCTACCAAAAGAATTGGGATATAATCCACAATGATGTTTGTAACCTTGTTAAGACCCTTTTATTCATGGATCTCTTCCTCATGGAATCAATGCTCAATTTCTAACTTTAATACCCAAGTTTTGAAATGTCTCAGAGATCCATCAATTCATACCTATTGCTATTATTAACACACTTTATAAGATCATTACCAAAATTATTGTGAATAGTCTTGAGCATATTTGTAATAAAATAGTATCATGGAATCATTTTGGTTTTATTAAAGGAAGGTCCATCTAGGAATGTATTTGTATTGCCTTCGAATGTACAAATAGTCTAAATAAAAACACTAGAGGGGGGTGTGTGGCCATCAAACTTGATATCATAAAGGATTTTGACACCATATACTGGAATTTTATTTTCAAAGTCTTAAAAAGATTTGGATTTCATGACTCATTCATTGGAAGCCTTAAAACTTTATTTTGCTTAGCTTTTATTTATATTCTGATTAATGGCACCCCTAGAGGTTTTTTCAAATTCTCTAAAGGTGTCAGGAAGGGAGACCCTCTTTCTTCCATCCTCTTTGTTATTATTGAGGATTATTTAAGTAGACTTCTCAATAATATGGTTGATCAAAGTAAGCTTAAGCCTATACAAGTTGCCAGAAACCTAAATACCCCTACCCACATTTTATATGCAGATGATATCATCCTTTTTCTCAAAGGGGATCAAAAAAATATTCATGTCCTCAAGAAAGATCTTAATCACTACGAGGAAGTCTCAGGACAAGCGATTTCTTGGAATAAATCGTATATATTTTTTGGAAATAGATTTCTTGTCAGAAGGAAATCTAGCATTACCACTTATCTTGTAATTAAAGAAGGAATCTTACCTTTCACTTATTTGGGAATCCTAATATTTTGGTGTCGTCCTAAAGTAAGATACATTTCTAATATCATTGATCAAATCATAAACCAACTCTCTACTTGGAAAGGGAAATCTCTCTCCATGGCTGGATAAATATGTTTGGTCAAATAGACCATTGTCTCTAAAATGGTATACTCTCTTATGATTTATAAATGGACTGTCAGCATCTTCATGAAAATTAATACTTATATTAAAAACTTCATTTGGATGGGAAGTATTTTTGAAAAGAAACTTGTCACTATCCCTTGGAAATTCTGTTGTAAACCCCTTGATAAAGGTGGCATTGGTATAAAAAATTTAAAGCTATTCAATAATGCTCTTCAAGACCGTCTTACTTGGCGTATTATTAATTGTACTTCTAAAGCTTCCGAATTCTTGAACCATAGATTCCTCTTTAAACTCTTAAATGGGAATTTTAATTACATCAACTCTTTGATCTTGCCTTCTATTAGGGACTCGTACCACAAGATCATGGAAAATTCTAGATGGATGGTTAGTGCTGATTCTTCCATCAATTTTTGGTGTGAAAAATGGTGTGGTAACCCCCTGATATCATTGTTACCCCCTAATATTATTCCTGAAGATATCAGTCATTATATAAAGGATGTCTTACAATTTCATAGACATGACCTCCCTGACAATATTGCGCAGATCATTGATAATCACCCTTTCTCTTCTAATGGTGACTTTCTTGTTTGGGAACCTGCATCAAATGGAATCCTAGACTCTAAAAACTACTATAAGAATAAATTTTCTGGAAATGAATCTAATTATTAATGGGTGAGTAAATTTAACAAGCCTTGGATCAAACCTTCTAGGCTCACCCTTATTTGGCGCATTACTCATAATAGATTGCCTACTAAAGCTGGTATGCAAACTTTTAGCATACAACTCTGCACTAAATGTCACTTGTGTAATCAGCACAGGGAGGATGCTGATCATATTTTTTTGTCTTGTGCGATGACCTCTTCTTTATTGAATTATGTTCTTGAATTATTTAATTGCAGATGGCCCTTATCTGAATCTATTTGTCTGTTTTTTAAAAAATGCATTAGATATGAAGCCTCTCTACAAGTTAAAAATATTTTTCTTGCGGCGGTGGAAGAACTCCGGCATGAGATCTGGTATGTTAGAAATGATCTCATTCATAATAAAAACTCATTTAGTCTCAATGAAGGAAAATATCAGATTATTATTGCGATTCATAAAGATGCTTCAATTCAAAAAGACTATTGCAACAACTAGGTTAGTGACTTTGAGATCCTTCTTCGTCTCCATGTGCCTGGCATATACCCAAAGACCAAACGTTCCTTTGAAGTATTATAGCAATCACCGATGCTGGGATGGATCAAAGTGAACGTTGATGGTGCTTCTAAAGGCAATCCAGGCCCTGCCAGTTGTGGTGCCATCTTCAGAGACTCATCTAGCCAGTGTCAGGTTTGCTTCTATATTGGATGTGGACATTCTTCATCTCTAGAGGCTGAAATGCTGGGGGTCATCCATGCAGTTGATTTTTCACTTCAAAGTGGTTGGAGAAAACTTTTGATTGAAAGTGATTCTACCACTATCGTTCATGCCATCTAAAATGGCAACATTCATCTTGCTTGGCCGCTTACCACACTTTGGATGAATTGTCTGAACTCGCTCCATGGGATTGATTACATAGCTACTCATGCCTACCATGAATCGAATGCTGTTGCAGATGCTCTTTCTAACAAAGGAGTACATCAGAGCATGACTTGGATTGACACTCTTCCAAATGACTTATTATATCTGTTTGATAGATATTGTAAAAAAATCCCATCCTCCCGACTTTTGTAATCTTTTTGCTTATCAATAAATTGTGCTTTGGTCTTTGACCAAATCATTACCTTTTAAAAAAAATGGTGAATTTAATGGTTCATTTGGTGAGAAAAATAAAGATTTTTGGAATTGTATATCAACATTGGATTTATCATTTTTAATGGTATAAGAAGATAGCGTAGAGGTATGTTAAGAGTCCATATTTTCTTGAAGCCTCCATTGTTGAGAAGTATATTTATAAAGAGTTTGTAGAGTTTTTTATAAGCAACTTGTATGCAGTGAAGCACATCGGTTTTCCAAAATCTCACAACGCATGAGTCAATTATGGGGGAAGGTGATCCATGGGTTGAAAGTAAAATTGTTGATAGGTGAATAGATAAAAAATTTAAATTTATACATATTGAATAACATGGATTATTCTCATACATATATAAAAATTTATATTAATTCATTAAAGCAATTTTATCCAAAGAAGAAAGATATATGGATATTGAATGAGAATAATAAATTTTTTACCATGGTTTAACGAGACCATGCTTGGTAGATCAGATGCATTAGAAACATTGAGATAGTTAGTGGGAGGTCTAATTTTAAATTTGATAGCATGTTCTAGGAATAAAATTAATGGTTATACATTTCATATGAAATATTAGGACAATAGAAGTGCAGTTCATAATAACAGTGTATTGGTGTTCACTAAGGCAATGCATTTTTCGAGTTCCAATGACAAAAACCCAATCTTCATATCAAAATCATATTATAGTGTCATTAAAGAAATATTGAAGGTTGATTACATTAAATTTTAAGTTCCATTGTTTAACTAAAAATGTGTTATAGATAAAAATAGTGTTAGACATAATGAATTTGGAATAACACTAGTTAATCTAAATAGATTAGAATACAAAGCTGATCCTTTTATCATGGAAACACATGGTTTTTTCTATATTCTTGATCTATCTAATATGTAGTGGTCTATTGTTATAAAAAGAAACAATAGTATGTTGGTGATGATAAAAATTATGAAGATGACGATTAATGCAATATACCTACTTCTATGGAAATATTAACATATAATACTGATGGGCACATCATAGACATGATTTGTGCCATACAAAATGATCATGAAGAAGGAATTTTGGAAAATAGTACTTTAGTACATTCCAAATATTACAGGAAACGTATTTTTATTTCTGGTTTAATATTTTAAATTTCAAATTTTTTTAGATATATTAGTTTTATTTTCTTTATTAAAATACATATTATAACTAATAAGTTAAATTTTTTGTTTATATTAGTTTAGTTTTTATTAGTTTACCATGTTTACCCTTACATAACTTATCAACTTGTTGATTTTATGGGGAATTAATTATTTTAAATATAATATGTTAAATATAAATAAAAATAATATAAAAGAGTATATTGAAATAATATTATTTTTTAAGTAAAAAATAATATAATACATTCAAGGGTTTTTACTGTTCACACATTATTTTTGGATTTATTTTCATTATTTTATGTCTTTTCATCTCCTATTAATGTTTTTAACATTTTATTTAACTACTCTAACAAATATAAATAAAAATGTGGCCAGTTTAGTTTCATTTTTGTTGGATCAATTTTTCATATATTCATAGAATATTGTTTTTTGTGTAAAAAATGATGTTATATGTTGGAGGTTTTTTACTATCCATACAACATTTTTGGATTTGTTTTCATGAATTTATGATATTTTATCTCTCCTTAATGTTGTAATAATTTTATTTTACTATAAAAAATATGAATAAAAATGTGTTTAGTTTAGTTTACTTTTTTTTATAATTTTTCATTTTTCATTTACATTTGTATGTAATAGTTGGATTTGTATATTTGTGTACTAATTGTATGTTACTTTGATTTTTAGGATAATGGAAGATCAAATATATAATCCCCCACATACTTCTAGTGAGGATCATACACATACCTCTAGGGAGGAATGTAGACATACTTCTATTGATGACCTCCTCATCCTTCTATAAAAGAGGCATCTAGTTTAATAGGAGGGAAAAAAGAGTTCGAGGGGTGGTAAAAATGGAATCACATATTTACAAAACTATCAGTTGCCTGTATCTAGGACTAGGAGATACTAGTTGAATTTGATGATAATTATATTCCAATAGTTGTAAATTCAAAACAATCCCAGAATTTCATTATAGTGAAGGCTAAAAGAAATGTTAGTATTTTGATTATTGATTAGAGAAGTGTTGACAAAATGAAAATATCTAAATTATGGGAGATAGTTTTGGTAATATAATTTATTATTATTTTACTTATCATGACATGTTTATACTAATATATTTTCCCCCCTTCTAATAAAATGACATATGGTATACCTGATACTAGAGGAGTCACGAGGAAATGTTTATTATTACCCTCCAGAGGATGGTGTGACTTTATATCAACCCTCACATTAGATTTTATTTTTAGGCATTGAAAACATCAAAATACATGTCATATATATATATGCATTTATATATTAAGGTATATGGAAGCAATTTTTTGAATGTAAATGATAATAATAATTTTTGTTAAGTGAAATGTTACCTTTTAGATGTTTTTTTAATATTAATGATCATATTAAGGATTTTTTCTATTCTTAATTTATAGAAAATGATAATACATCATCAAGAGATACAATCTAGAAATTTATACCCTCATAAATTATCTAATTTAGGGTATAGGATATTGGAAGAACAAACGAAAAATGAAAATTTTTAAAAATTGAGAGCCAAGTCTTTAGGTGCCATATAGGTTGACCCTCCTCCTCCTCAATCAGACATGAAAAATGGAAGTGGGATTCGATGAGAGAAAAAAGGAAAATGTATTATGGAAGAGTCGAGGGATTTAGCTAATAGGATTGTAAGATTTTTATTTTATTTATTTATTTAATTTAAATCAATTCTTTATATATTATGATTCAATAGGGATTTTTTCAAATATTATATATAGTAATATATTTTGGAATAGATTACATAGAGGCTCTTTATAATTTATGGTGGGAAAGATATTTTTCAACAATATTGGTAAAGATTGAATAGCTGGGACATGTATGAGGATACCCTATAGGTGTACTGGTATAAAAAGTGTTTCCACATTCTGAATCTTCTTCAATGTAGGATGCTTATAAAAAAAGAATCTTTGTAAGCTATAATTTACGATATTTTTAAGGAAATGACTTACAGGATCAGAACTTTAGTATATTCGATGTTTAAAGACATGCAATGATAGTTTCAGGCTACTGATCCCACTCCTCCACACCCACCTCCTTATCCTACAAATTATATTACTCATACACCTCCACTAGTATACCCCACTCCTCCTACTTATCCAACTCCTATACACCTCCTCCATAACTTCCCATTTATTATGAGTTATATGTTCATGATCCCTAACATCATATTATTTTATATGGGATGATATATTATGTTGGTGATACCATTCATCATCAACATATAAAGATATAGAATCATAGGGTCATTATATAAGATATTATAGATAGATAATAAATAATACCCTTTCCTATAGACGAGGTCTGTACAGTTGAACAATGTATATACCATTTTTTAGTTTGTCCATCTAGACTTGTTCAAAAAACTACCACAGAGGTATGTGTATATTATATACTTTATTTAATTTTTTTAACATTTTAAATTTTATATATTTTTTATAGGAATAAATTAAAGGTTAAAAAAATACTATATAGAAAACAACAAATATAGACTATTATGAGTTCTGATACAACTTATACTAGTCTTGATAGATTGACAACATATTAATTTTTTTAGTTAGATGTTTATGAGATTCCAACAGAATATATAATTTGTGGGTGTGTAATAACTATGATGATTTAAAAAAAATATATCGTGGAGATTGTGATTAGAGATAAATTGATCATCAAAATGATGAAATTTTTTTCCATATAAGCTAATTAACATAAATATTTCCATATTTTTTAATTATTGAAAGTTTATAATTATGTTTGTTTTGTATTAGGTATCTTTATACAATTTTTAATCAGCATTTCATGATAGTAGTATATGGATTTATTGAACCAAAATTTATATCACTTATAACAAATAAAATGAGTGATATAGAAAGAGCAATTTATATTACTGAAAGATTTCAAAAGAATGAAATTATTCAGTGATGAATTCTTTATTTATCTTCTAGATTATGAAAATTATATCTCATAAAGTGTAATATATATATTAAAAGAATAACTAATCACATTATATTTTATTATATATTAGAGTCCATTGAATTTTTGGTGTTTTTCTTCAAGGGAGAAGACACTTTATTGGCTATGCTCTATCCATGGTGAAGTGTGAGAAATTTTTATGACTGTATTGAACATGTACATAAGTTTTGATGTTTTAATAACTTTATATATAATAATTAAATTTTATTTAATTTATAAAAATTATTTTCAAATAGGTAATGAAATTAATTTAGAGAGACAGTAAGTAAAAATAGATCTAAGATCAGATATGTAAAAGCAATGGTGACTTTTCATTTAAAAATTACTACATTTTAGATGTAGTAATTAAAATTTTATTTTGAGTTGAAAAATTATTTTAGGCATAAATTTCATCAAAAAGAATAAGTAAAGGAAATTGGATACTATGTTTTAATATTTTTTTTGAAATAATTTCAACCTAGAAAGTTATGAAGTTCTAGAAGGTTATATTTTGTTATAAACATTTTCTTTAATTTTTCATTATTTATATTCGGAATACATGTTAATTTATTTGTTTTTAATTTGTAGATTTTTTATGACCCTCTACCTTATAATGTAAAATAGATAATAAATGTACAAATTTAATGGGTGAATAATTTAATAGGTCTGATTGGTTTTTAGTTTATTTGTAATATACATTGTAAACTTCAATGTTAACATTTTAATTCTGATGATACTATTTTTCTATTATGAAACTGCATTTTTTATACTATAATTTCGGAAAGGGAAGAATTTATAGAATTTTATTTTAAAAAATATTTTTCACATTGATTATTTTATAACCATTGTGAGAAATGTAAAACATGAGTTACCACATTGGTTTTTTTTAAAAACTAACATGGTAAAAGATTATTCATGTTAATTTTAATATAACCAGCATAGTAAAAATGAATAATATTATTTTTTGTGTTAAATATATGAAAAATTAAGTGAAAAAACAAATTCCATTGGCCTTTCACGTCAGTTATGAAATAATCGATGTGAAAAAATTCCACCAAAATGTATTTATAGTGTCCATTTTTATTAACTGACATTAAAGACATATTTACAATTTCTCCTACAATAATGTCTCGTACTGACCAACATTAAAATTAAACTGATGCAAATAAACCTTTTTTTTCCACTATCCATTTAAAGTTAGATGAAGAGTGTTCTATGGGAATGGCTGTTTTATAAGAGATCAAATGAAACCATCTTGATAGTTTTTCCTCCATTATAAATCGATTGAGCATACTACTCAAGTAAACTTACATTCATTCATATGTTAAAAGTCAATACATTTGGTTACTATGGCTATAAACCTTGATATTATTTATTTATCCACACATTCATCTTACAAATGATACTTGGTGGCATGACCTGACCCACTGGGTCCCCATCCTGGGTGTTGTTAGGGAAAGTGTACAATACCAAGCCCACATCTAATAAGTCGGGGACTGGTTACCGACCCCAAGAATATATAATTCACACATGGGAGGAATTTCCTATAAAACTTATATAAATATATCCCCAACCATGCAGGATATAAATATCTTAATGAAATAAAAATTTGTATACATACATCTTCTAATCTTCTCAGGGGAATACATTATAAATTCTAGTAAAAGAGGGAAAAATAGATATCCTAATACTCTCAGAATAAACCAACCTTGATGGATTGGAATGAATGGAATCACCATGATGTGACAACTCTATCTCGAGCACTACCAGATATGAATCCCATCGGGATCCAACCTATCCCTAGATCTAAAGATCTACACCCACCAAATTGCGAATAACCTATGCACCATTTGAATAGACACAACATGTGTGGGAAAAAATCCCATACAGGTGTGAGTATAAAATACCTAGGAGTAGAACCTTAAAATAAAAGGGAGACATGAATATAGGTTATCATGCAACCAAGAGCTAAACCATACATCCACAAAGCTCCATCAAGTGGGAAACACCATCCAAAGAAGAATCTCTAACTTCACTTCCCAATATAACTAAGATATGATCTCACAAAAATATACCAAGGATAACCGTAAAAGTCATTATGCATTATGGAATGAGGACTCCACACACAAATCTCATACCCTAGGGTAAAATACCTCCTCACTCATCATCCTTAGGGGAAAACGCCTCCCTTTTCATCATCCTCAGGGGAAAACACCTCCCGGCTCATCCAGGACATGGAAGATCAAACCCCATTGATCTATACGAGGGGACCACAATAAAAATAACTACACCACACCCCTAGTATCTAGTTCGGAATATCCCATATAAAAGGGGATCATTATCCATAAGAAACACCTCATACACTTACATCACCACTTTCCCGACATACAGGGTGAGTAGGCGAACTCACCGACGTATCATTGTTCCCAGAATAATGCTTATCCATATAAGACCCATTTGGACATCCTGATAAGTAATTATTATTTTTATATATAACTATAGATGGGGCCCACACCTCTATAATTATATGATGCTCGGGGGTTGGGGGGGGTGGGGAGGGGGGGGGGGGGGGTTACTGGCCCCATGGATGGGTGACCTGCACCCCATGACAAAGGGAATTTGTTTTCCTCATCCTACCAGAGAGAAAAATAACCATCATCTACACCTATACTAAAAAATATAATTCTACAATCTAGATATTCCTAAAGGGGGAGATAAACCAACCATAATGTGAATCCCTATACACTCACCCCCACTCTACTGGTGTATCACCCCCTCCCTATGAATTTTAAGTCCCTAAGCACTCTGGCTATCCGTGCAACTAGAATACCAATGCTATCATATGATCGATTCCATGATGCAATGTTGGACCCATGCCTCACTGGGGTATGTAGACTAATTGAGGGAGTTACCAAACTAAAGAATTAGAATTGTACTCACTACTCGAGCCTCATAACCATCATTTCACTAATCACATAAGAATAAACTTCTCCCTCAATGAGGGATCTCTACAATACCCATCACCTTGCATTGAGAACCCACACCCAACTTATCTAAGGGTGTACCGACTCTATTAATGTAAGATAATAACCACACCCAGAACCATGATACAATACTAATTGGGGGAAAAATACCATCTATAAAATACTCTCACCACAAGGTCATTATAACCAATGGACCGATAATAAGGGATCCATAAAGAATAATTCAGACTAACCTAATCTAACATCCATGATATCTTACAGGATACTAAAGTGTAGAGAGAACATATTCCATCCAGAGTGGGAATTGGTAACATGGAATATAGTGTACTGAGAGTTTTCAAATAACTCCCCATCCTCCTTGACAAAACACATAATCCCATTCAACATAGAGTTCATGGGAATAATTAAAATCACCTTGAGTTCTATGTATGTCTATAAGACCCTTCAGATTTCCCTGATGTGTAGAGGGAACCGCAAAAGACTAGCTTGAAATCTTGTGTTCATAAATCTACATCCTTCAGGGATCCATAACCACCAGTAAAATCCCAGTGAATTACAATATCCAAATACATGTAAGGGTCCCACACTATAGTTTTAGAATTATTCCTGGGGTTTTACCAACCTCACACCTTCTCTATATCAATAACAAGATCCATCATGAATTTTATGAGGTTAAATTACATATCTAGACACAAACTCTATCTCCAATGGACTCTGAAAATGTATAATAATCCACCATCATATTCAATGCATAAAAATACTTGGAATAGACTATCTACTTGTCCAAATTTGGATATAGGGAAATAAAATTCCTAAAAACCCTCTAAGTGAAAGTTGTATGACATATATAATGGGATACACAATGTGTACACGCAATGCCCCACTTAAGGTATGTACCTCTACCAGACTTGGGATGTATTTCCATAATATATATCAAGCCTCAAGGAATATATGGAGTGTGATACACATGGTTTATCAAACCATATACCCTATCTTATGTTGTGTCATTTAACTTGACATAGAGTGTACTTATACATTCCATGTACCTCACACGGGGTTTCTGGCCATGTAAATGGAAACTTCGCATGTTGTGTACCCAAGGGTCATACACAACATGTCTATATGAAAAATACATTGTATTGAAATTTCTTCAATAATCTTCACACCGAAGATATACATGATTTGTGATATAGGATCACTCACCACTTGATTTGGAATTCAAGATGATAAATTATATCAAACCATTCAATTTATCATGTTTCTCCCAAATAACCCCTTGATGGGCCATAAGCCATACCCAGTATTGAAATTCATAAATAATAAAGAAAAAACAAGAAAAAAAGATGAGGTGGAAATAAAAAATAATGAGTCATACCGAAAAGAGAATCTTTCAAGCTTTAAGGTAATACACACACACGATCCATGATCCATGGACACTTTACCCTAATCTAAGACTCTATTTTCCCCCTCAGAAGAAGATCCACCTCCCTCTCCTTCCTCCCTTCAGTTGGTGATTTTAACATGAGGGGGCTGGGTTTATCCTTACTCTTATATTAATGGGAGGGGGATGTGGTTTGGGATATTAATACCAAAAAATAAAATATAGTGAATACATTATAAAAGTATCAACTAAGGGCCCATAAAATAAATGAGGTTTATACATCACATGGGTAAAACTACCTATTCTAGACTCAAATATGATGTTTTATTTTTCATGTGAATGTTTTTATGAAGATATTGTTTCTTGCATGCATGAGAATAAATAAAAACTATTTAATAAAAAGTAAATATACTGATAAATACTCAAAACTTAGAATCTCGCCAAATTCACACCCAAGGGTAAACATCCCATCCTAGAAACAAAAAAACCATTGGAATTTTTTTAGAGGTCATATGTTAGGGGAGATTATAATTTCACCCATATCAAGTAATTGTGGATCTTAAACTCAAAAATGATTGTGTATTATATATGATAAAAACTAGGTCCACTATATCCTTACAAACTTCAACAATTTGCATCCTTAAAAAGGAAGAAACCCACACAACTCTCCCAGAATACCATAAACTATCCTCATATTAAAAGATAACACACCCTTACATGAGATCATCTGATATATGAAGTTCTATATATCTATGTGGAATTAGGATTTAACCCCACTTAGGATCACATCCCATATCTAGTGCTTAGATTAGGGGAACCACACCTAAGCTTCTCATTCCTCTATGAATGCCAAACAACCTCAAACCACCATAGGGGAAGCTCTTGAAACCATCATGACTCACCTATTGAGAATATAATCAAGATTATATATCCAAATAATTTCACACAAATCATGAGATTCCCACTAAATCCAGTAAGAATATTTGTCATAAACCATTAATATCACTCAAATATGCTGCATCTACCAAAAAATTTCTCATGGGGTAATCATGATACCCACCTTCAAAAAGGAGACCCAGATAATTTTCATACCATGAATACTTAACCACATTAGAATCCATAATAATGTATCTTAAAAAGAGAACCATACCACACCACAAGGTCCTTAAAAAACCCTTTATCACCATTTAACATAGTTCATACAATTATTCTTCCTAGCCCATGGCATGAGGATAACACTGATCCTCCCATACTCCACTCTCCACCAACTATAAGGATAATTCTTGCCACAAAAAATCAAGATCTTATGCGAGGATCTGAAGAACTCGAAGCGAGAGGAGAGATCAATTTTCTAGAACCGTAAGTAAGGAAAATTATTGCATTACTTTCATTAGTCAAGTTCTCAGCCACCACAAATGACCCAATCTACCACTCTAGGTTCGGAGGTTGACGTATTAACAACACTAAAATTTCCTCAAACATGATGTTAGGGAGTTTTATTCATTCTTTAATGCCCCAAATTTCAACAAGCTGACTCCCATCAAAACTCCCTCCACATTACTCAGGTGTCCACATAGTTGAGATTATTGGATACCGGCCAGTCGGATACTCACGATAGCCAAAACTCATGAAATCTAGCTCATATAAACATTATAAAATAGTTAAACCCAATGATGAAGAATCCACATATCATTATACACATAAATCATTCCTCTAGAAAACATAAGGAGACATTATAACTCAACCTTTATTTCCATTCCATTGATATCCTAGAGGCAGGCTACTCCCAAAAGCTTAAAAACCAGATCCACAATATCGAATGAAGAATATCTTAGGAAATAACTATTAAAGGATCTAAAAATAAAGGTATTATCCCCCCAAAAAACCAAAATTCATGAATTTATGCTCACTAACTAGTGAAAGACCTGGTTGCAGCTTCTTGAGGGGTTTCCATGGTCATCGCCTGGGTCCCACTTCCTATTAAGAGTGAACTATCATCTTTCTGACAAAAAATCTCCATAAAAAGGTATCCATACACCCTTAATCAGGATTTGGGTGATCATAAATCACTAATTATATCACCATTGGGACACACTCTACTTTATTAGAATCCCAAGAAAAACATCACTTCCAAATCCATCTCACACCGATGACAAAAATGAAGGAAGATTTTCTCCTCTAGTAAGTGTCCAATCATAATGTGTTAGACTAAATTATCTACTAGGATCTCTGTATCACTATAAAATGAGGAAAATTGATATAATAGCTTCTGATGTTGATAATAAATATGAGAACCAAGGAGAAAATCCACAAATATCACCACTGGTTACATCAAGCACTACCCGATCAAAGCCCTCAGTAACTCAAACCAGGAGATAATTATCATGATGATCATAAAATATCATATGATTACTACCCACATGATAGTATCTACAAAAGGGTTCCCCACACACAATAAGAAAAATACCATATAGTCAAGGGTATCAATCCCAGAATCCATCTCATCATACTCATCATTCTCAACATGAAAGAGCCCGATAGGCTACACCAACCCCTATTGACAGATCATCCTGAAGATGCTCTCTCAATTAGGAGATCACAATAAGATGTATAGAATCAAAATTTTTTTTACTAGAATTTGAATATGGTGTTGGTATATTCATATAACACCATGAATTTTTAAAATTAATACTATGTTTAATAGTTTATATGACATGAAACATCGACCCTAAATAAATCACAATATACTATTTAAATGTGACTATTAAGGCCTAATCGTTAAAATTGGAATTATGAATTGGAATAAACAGTTTTTGAAAATTATTTATAAATATTTTATATGAATAAAATATATTGTTAAATAAGGACTCAATTTTTAGCTAAGCGTTTTCATGTATTAAAAATATATTTTTCATTAAAAACATTTTACATATTTTTGTGAAAAAATAATATAATGATTTTTTTCTAATTTTAGAAATTTTATTACATAAAATGAAAATAATTTTTGAAATCATCATGTCAAAATTAAATTTGAGTGAAATTTGGTATTTTTCTGAAAAGAGTAATTTTTCATCGAATAATGAAAAATACAGCTTTTTATAAAACTATCATTTCTTTAAAAAAATTATTAATTTAAAAGTTACATTATGATTTGAATTTTATTTGAAATTATTATAATTATTATTTAATTATATTAATCTAATTAATTAAATTTTAATCATATTTATACTATATTTTGGTATAATTTGATTTTTAGGATTGAAAGAACATTTTTTAAAACTATTTTTAATGCATAATGTTTCTTCATTTTAATTTATTTAAATAACCCATAATGAGGAATGATTTAAATAAAATTTATAGATTATATATCTATATATTTTAATTTAAATCCATATATAATGATTACATTTCTTATAGTTAATGTAAGATCATTTTAAGCTTGAAAATAAATTTCTTGTAAAACTGTATTTTGATACGTTTTGCGGGTTCATTTTTATGTTAAAATTTTCCAATTATCTGAATTTAATTTGATAAAATGGATTAAATATTATTAATATTAATATTATTAATATTATTCAATAATTTTGACTTTATTTTTGATAATAATGAACAGAAAAAATATTAAAAATTCATTACTATAGTTAAGGTTAAAATAGAGTTTTGCATGCTTGTGTTAAAATTAATTTTCCACACACATAGATTTTTTAATTGATAATTTAAATTTAATATTTATAATAATTGGTTTCAAATTATATAATAAGTCTCATATTAGTTTTAGTCTTAATGGATAAATTATCTTGGTTAAAACAATTAGTCACCGTGGGGAAAATTAAAAAGGTAAAAGTAAGTAACCCTGGAGTTAAAGGAAATAACATGTTTAAAACATGTTTATTTTTAGTGTTTGAGGTGTGGCCCAAAACTATATTATCTCCAAACCATTATTTAATAATTTTAGAGGAACTTGGGTTGAGAGAGACTTCCCATTATTGAATAGTTTTGGGTATTTACAAAAATGCCACTATTTCTCAATTATAAAAGGGCACCCCTACCCTCACTTATTCACCCCTATAAAGACATATAGACTGAAAAATACCTACCAAAATTTCTTCAAAAAATACCTATATAGATTATAGAGCTATTATTATTCATAAAATACCAACTATAGGGTCCTTAATAAGAGGCCCAAAGGTGGTTCTTCTAAGTGCAGATAATCGTCTTCATTGAGCTCATTCTCTTTACTTATTCTTTTCCACCTAAAATTATGTATTAAAACTTAAAATATAATAAAAAAACTATATAAAATATAAATTTATGTTATTATGTTTATGATATAATATTTATCTATCTTCTTCTCCATAAAATGTGAAATAAAGCCGTCAATTGTGAGTACGACAGACTACTACTCCACGAACAGATTTAATTTGTTTTCCATAACTGAATCAGATGGATAGTCATAATGATAGAAATAATTAATATCTATGATAATTATAACATAATATTAATTCTATAAAGTTAATATACCATCAAATTTATTCCACTTTCACCCATTAAGGAAATGATAACACCGCTTGTGCATACGTACGACGTACCGTCTGCAAAAAGCGATGTGATTCATTTTTATTCTAAAAATTTAAAGAATGATTATAAAAATTTATCTAATGGATAAGTATGATATTTATAAAATTAATATAATTTTTTTTATGATCTAACTATATCATATGCACATGAATCAGAACTTTCATGACAAAACATGCACGAGAAAACAAAGAAGTTGACACCTTAAACAATGGTAATAATGAAATATTATTAACAAATGAGAGATAATATATTATAAAAAGATAATATATGATATTTTAAATATTAATATGTTTTTTTAATTTAATAAAATATTTAAAAACATTATATATGAGGTCAATGAATGTTAAACTAAAGAGAAATGCAAGGTAAGAGATTTCGTCTCAATTTCCTTTCATTGTGACATATTTTAATGTTGTACACCAATTTATTTTATATGGTGTATATGTTTCCCTTTTACATGTTATATAATTAATAATTCATACTTAATGGTATTTTATGTTTCAATCCAAATTATTTTAACCAAGGGGAATTGAATTGAAAGTTACTCGGTAGTAAATGTTTCATAACTCAACTTCTTTTCATTGGGTTATATTGCTTCTTAATTTTATTTGATATTATAATATTATATGTGTAATTAGTTTAATTATTTTATTTTTTATTTAAATATTTTATTTGGATTTAAATTTGATAAAAATAATCAATTTATTGATTAATTCTTACTTCAATGTATGATCTTTGTAAGAGATTTCATCTCAATTTCCACTCTATTGAGACATATTTGGTATTATACACCTAATTATTTATACGAGGTGTATCAAATTACCCTTTGATATATTATATTATGAATCCTTTTATATTCATGGTATTTCATGTTTTATTCGAATTTATTTATTTTATGGGGGTTATGATTCAAATGTTATCAAAGTGGTAAGGGTTAATGCTTCAATCTCATTTTAATCGGGATCGTTTATGCCTGAGTTTCCATTGAAGGAAATTATTTGATAATTGTATAATAAAACCCTTTAATTATATTCTCCTATATTTATTCATGAAATTTTAAAGTAATAGTACCATTTCCTCTATTTAGTACTTAAAATTACTGAGATTTTTTTAATAAAATCATACTTTTTTTTCTCTTTTTGGTCGGAAATTCTTTTTAATCCATATCCATATTTTTTTGTAGAATATTTTAACAAACATTTTTAATATCACAAAATGATTTATTAAAGAAAATTTTACCCATGTTTGATTTTTTTTAAAATGTTTTAAAAGGAATCTTCTTGTCATTTTCTAAAAACGTTATTTTTTACATTTTACCAAAAACACGAAAGGAATATTTGTTTTAAAATACTCATCATGAATGGAATTTTCCCAGAATAATGACCAATAATTTATTTAAATATTAATTTACATGTTTAGAAGGTTCATCTGAAATAATTATTTTCTTAATTTTCTAAAACATTTTAGTTTTTAAAAGTGATTTTCAAAGTGAAATGGGTATTTTCCTCAAGAATGTTTTAATGATATTTTTATGGAATTTTGATTCATAAATAACAAAACAATTTATTTTACTTATAATCCATTGGGAATATGTTTTAATGATAAAATACTTATTCTATATCTATATGGTTTATTATTAGTTTGATTAGAGAAAGTATTAACATTCACTTTATTGATTAATTTTGTATTCATTAACTTTCCCTTAAGACATTAAGTATCTAATGGTCATTGTACATTACATTTTTATTAAATATCCATGTTATTTGTTTCGTGGATATGATTATTACCTAAAGCATAAACTATTTTTACATATGGAATTTTAGTATGAATGTTATGTGATGGAATAGTGAAAATCTTGATAAATCCGCGTTCTTTACTCAATATGGATATTTATTGATAATAGATATTGTTTATGATTTGAATTTATCATTCAATATATGAGTAATTCATTAGTCATATAGTGATGGGTGGGTCCTGGTTATAGATAGCCCCTTGATTCATCGATAATATCACAAGATGACTCATTTAGAAAGCCAAATTAAATGGGTTTTTGGTGTATACCCACCCATTGATTAAATTTTCTTGGTTCAAGGTCTTAATAGTTTAGATATAATGATATATAAGATATTGAAATCCAATATTAAGCATTCCCTTCATTTATAATTCAATATTTATTATCCATGATATTTTTTTTATTGCTAATATACATGGATCCATTCTCATTCTCAAGTAATTAATTAAATGACATGTGTTTTTATTTATTTACCTTGCCATATTCATTATTATTTATTTATCCATGATAGATTCCTCTGTATGTAACTCTTACTAAGATTTTGAAATCATCCTTATTCTATTTCCTTTCCCCAGGATATAAATAAGGAATCTATGAATGAATTCGAGGATGTAGAATATTTAATTCCATTATAATTTTTATTTTATGTTTTCAAATGTAATGTGATATTGATGTTTGCATATAGTTTACCAAGACTACTAAAATACTAATTCCTTTGTGATGTGATCACTTGTATCATATGACAAAGTATTAATGTAACCACTGGATCTAGGTTACTGGAGATAATTTCATTATAGTTGGTATGAGGGAAAGTTTAATATAATCCTTGGGAACTATATTTAGGAAAGCATATATTAGGGAACATGACCTTTTGACTGAAATTGAGGATAAGTCTATGTATATGATAAAATCCTAAAATTTTGGTAAGTTATAGATTATGTAGTTTCCCTAGAAATAAAACTATATATGGATACTATAAGTGGATGAGGTTTTAGCACAAATGCATTTAGGGGTAATAAACCTAAAAAGAGTTGGTCGATTATATCTTGACCATTATTATGGTCTGTGGTGAGTATGAACTTATTGAGCACCTTTTTTGAAACTCCTGGGGGATATTCTTTGGTTAATCCATATTTTATTTATCAAACATTTTAATGAATGAGTGAATATAACCTATATAAAACTATGATATGACATAGTGATATGAGAATACAACCCTTTTGTTTAGTATATGTTTTAGTGAAAATGTTATTCCAAGAATAATTATTTTATATTTCTTGGACATAAGTTTAAAGTTATTAATAACCTTTAGGGTTAATATGATCATTGATGCTAAAGTAATAGTAGGAAATTTGTTTTTTTAAAAATATAAGTCATATATAAAACCTTTGTGGCTAAAAAGTGATTTGATAACTAAAGTTTTTTTGAGAATGCTCATCATATTCTTGAAAGAATTATAAGAATTATATTAATATATTTTTATAAAAAGGACAACCTTCTTTTTAGGTGACAATCCATCACATTCGGTAAGGCCAAGAGGCTTGAACCCACAACCAAAGGGGACAAGGGTGCAATGCCTACCACTAGACTACATGATGTCCTAATTAATATGAAATTTTTTACTAAAACAATTTAAAGGTTAGATATTAAATTGATTTTGGGAAACATATTATAGGATCAAATATTTTATAAAATTTTATGATTTTGAGGTAATTGATGGTATTTTGGAAAATATATCATTAGGTTTAGGAATATATATCCCTTAGGTATAACATTTTATTTAACATGAACTATTTTTTGGGAAGAACATAATTAAATTTTCATGTTATTTGGGATATAGAGTTATTTATTTATAGAATAATTTATGTAGAACATTGGATTTATAGAATAAGATGAAGGTGTATTATTTTTGAGAATTATATTACCTTGTGATAAATTTTTTTGGATTTGGTTAAAGTATAAAGGTAGGGGGTATATTGACATAATTTTTTGAAATCATGTGATCTATTAGAACTTGATTTTAGTACGTTAGGCATGAAAAATTAATCCCGAATAATCATATATTATAGTAATAGACAATGTTGTAGTGGAAATAAATTAGAGGATGAAATTATACTAATCATGTAAGTATATTTATCAGTCTATATTGTAATATAATTCCTCAACTCTAGGAAACATATCCTGAAACAAAAAATTTATCCTATTATAATCATATCCAATGAATCATTCGTCTTTAACCCATCACAAATTTATGATTTTTTGGTGGTTAAATTTATCCTTACCATATTCTCTATCACTCTCAATTAGTCCATGGGCATTATTTTTCTCCTCTTTATTTATATTTTTTAATTCCTAATAAATTTATACTATTAAAAAACCTATTTTTTATGAACTCCATACTTGTATTTCCCCTATTTTTAAGAGGAGATTTTATTAACCCTCTTAGGATGTGGGTTTTCCCCAAATGAATTTTCAAATTTCAAACCCCCATTTTTTCTAAGTGCAAGTTCAAATTTCAAGGACACAATTTATTAAATGTGTAGATAATGTAACACCCTAGGTTTTTAAAAATTAAGACTATATTTGAAAGTGTTTACAATACACAACACTGATCCTAAACGAACCACAATATACTATTTTAAATGTGATTATTATGAATTAACTGTTAAAATTGATGGTATTAAGAAGAATAAACAATTTTTGAAAATTATGTATATATATTTTTTATAAATAAAATATATTTTTAATTAAGGACTCAATTTTTTGTAAATTAATTACACGCTTTAAAAATATATTTTTCTTCAAAAATGTTTTATTGCTTTTTGTGAGAAAATAATATAATTAATTTTTACTCATTTTAGAAATTATACTATAAAAAATTATTTTTTTGAAATTACAATTTAAAAATTAACTTAGGGATTTTTTTTGGATTTTTTCGAAATGATTATTTTCTTAGTGAAAAGTAAAAAATATCACCTTTTGTAAAACCATTATTTATTTTCAATAAATTAAGTAATTTAAAAATACCATTATGATTTTAATTTTATTTTAATGTAACATAATTATTATTTAGTTACAATTAATCCAATTAATTAATTTTAATCATATTTATATTGGAATTTTTTATAAGTTTATTTTTATTCTTAAAAACAATTTTTTAAAAAACTATTTTTATGTGCATAATGTTTTTCCATTTTAATTAATTAAAATAAGACATAATAAGGAATGATTTAAATTATATATATATATATATATATATATATATTATATCTTTAGATGTAAATTTAAATCCATATAATGATGATTACTAGTCATATAGTTAATGTAAGATCATCTTATGCTTGAAAAATGCATTTCTTGTAAAACTGTTTTTTGACCTGTTTTGCGAGTTCATTTTTAAATTAAAAATTTACACGTATGTGAATTAAATTTGATATATTATATTAAATATTTGGAATAATAATATTTAATATTATTTAATAATTTCAACTTAATTTTTTAGAATAATTAATAGTAAAAATAAAATCATAATTAATTACAATGGTTAAGGTTGAAACAGGGGTCTGCGCGCTTGTGTTAAACTTATTTTTCCCCACACATAGAATTTTTATTTTATAAATTTAATTTATAATTTTGAATTAGTTGTTCTGAATTATATAATAATTATTATTTTATTTTTAATCTTAAAGGATGAATTACATAGGTTAAAAAAATTAATTATTGTGGTGAAAATTAAAACGATAAAAGTAACCTTTGAGGTAAATGCAATAACTTGTTTAAAACATTTTTTTTTTAGTTTTTGAGGTGGAATTAAAACTTATATTACCTTTAAATTATTATTTATCTATTTTAAATGTACTTGGTTTGAGAGTGACTTCCCATTATGGAACAGTGTTTGGTATTTACGAGAATGCCACTCCTTTTCAATTATGAAAGGGCACCCCTCCCCTCACTTATTCACACATATGAAGAAATTTATCTCATAAAAACCTACAAAAATATCTATAAAAAATATATAGTCCCATTTTATATATTCCATTCATCCCAAAATACAAACCCTGGGTTCCTTAATAAGAGATTTAAAGGAGGTTCTTCTAAGAAAAGGTTATCATCTTCACTGAGCTCCTTCTCTTTACTTCTTCATTTTCCACCATCAATTATGAGTTAAAAATTCCAATATAATAACAGAATTATATCCCATATGATAATATTTTATTATGTATATGGAATAATATTTATCCATATCATTCTCTATCTAATAGGAAACAAATCAAATGCTCATGTGTATGGCAGACTAGCACCCTGCGAGCCGTTGTAATTTTTTTCCATCACTGATTCACATGGATAGACATAATGAAGAAAATAATGAATATATATAATAATTATGAAATTATATTTATTTTTTAAAATTAATACATCATAAACTTCTTAACTTTTCACCCATTAAGAAAATGATAATGCCACTCATGCGTACGTATGACCTACCGTTTCAACGAAGCGATTTGATTCGTTTTCCATGTAAAAATTTCAATAACGATTCTAAAAATGTATATAATGGAAACATATGATATTTATAACATTAATATGGTTCTGGATATTATGGAACTATATCATATGAACAATATCTAGAACTTATGTGACAAAAATATGCATGAGAAAATAAATTAGTTGGCACCTGAAACAATGGTAATAATGATATATTATTAACGAACAGATGATAAGATATTATAATGAGATATTATATGATATTATTAATTTTAATATGGTTCTATTATAAATTAATAATTTATTTAAAACAATTATATAATAGGTTAAATCACATTAAACTAAATGGAAACATGAGGTAAGAGATTCCATCTCAATTTCCTTTCATTGTGGCATATTTTAATGTTTTGCACAAATTTAATTTATATGGTGTATAAGTTTCAATTTTTCATGTTTTATTATGAATAATTCATAATTAATGTCATTTGAAGTTTCTATTCTACTTATTTATACCAAGTGGAATTGACTTGATAGTTACTAAGTGGTAATCCCTTCACAACTCAATCTTATTTCACTAGGTTATGTTGCTTCTTAATTGTTATTGAGATTATATGATTATTCATGCAATTAATTTTGATTATTTTATGTTTTATTTTTAATTTTTTAATTTTTTATTTAAATTTTATAAACATAATCAATTCATTGATTAATTATCATTTCAATGGTATGATATTTTTTTAGATATTTCATCTCAATTTCTACTATATTGAGACATATTTGGTATTATTCACCTATTTATTTATATGAGGCGTAACCACTTCCCATTTGGTATATTATATCACAAATCCATTTATATTAATGGTATTTAATTTTTCATTTTATGTTATTTTCTTCGTATGGAGTATGATTCAAAAGTTACAAAAGTAGTAAGGGTTTATGCTTCAATCTCATTTTAATCGGGATTGTTTATGCCTGAGTTTACATTGAAAGAAATTATTTTATCATTTTATAATAAACCCATTTCATTTTATAATCCTATTTTTATTCATGAATTTTTCAAGTAATAGTTTCATTTTCCTCTCTTTGTTATTTAAAATGATTGAGAACATGTTTTCAAAAAAATCCAACATTATTTCTCTTTTTGGTCGAAAACGTTTTCCCCTTTTTTTATATATTTTTCTATAAAATGTTTTAAATAATATTATTAATATTTTCCAAAGATTTGTTAAATAAAATTTTCCAATGTTTTACCGTTTTCAAAATATTTTAAATGGAATATTCTTATCATTTTATGAATATGGTACTTTTTGAATTTTTACTAAAAATATAAAATGAATATTTTTTTTAATGTACTCAACTTGAATGAAATTTTTCCACCATCATGAACACTCATTGATTGGAATATTACTTTACAATTTTACAAGGTTAACTCTAAATAATATGTCTTTCCTAATATTCTTGGAATTTTTAGTTTTTAAAAGTGATTTTCAAAGTGAAAAGGTTATTTCTATCAAGAATGTTTTGTTGATCCTTTTATGGTATTTATATTCATCATCAATAACAAAAAAAAATTTATTTTTATTAACTTAATATAAAATCCTAGGATTTTCATACATAAATATTACATATTTTTAGATGAATATTCATTACATTATAAAGACACTCACCTAGAGATCATAAAAGTATAGTGCCTTTGGAAACTCGGAAACATAAAAAACTATTTCATAAGAGTTCTACATCATCTAACACTTAGTTACTCAGAACTATCACCATTTTTATTCATATCACATGCAATAATTATCTTAATAACCTAGGAAAAATAAACATAATAAAGGGTAAGATTAGATACTCAATAAGGGTAAACAGGGGAAATAAATAAACATAACATGAGAATAAGGGTATGAGAACATGAGCACACCATATGAAAACCATACCATTTATATCAAAGATCAAAATATTGAGTCATGGCATAAATCTTGGAATTTCATAAAACATGAATCATAATTAAATCAAAGAACGTGATCCATAAGAGCATAACAGTCAAAAAATACATGGAATTGTTCTATAAAACTAATCATAGTTAATCATTTACATAGTATTCAAGGCTCATTTATAAGGATATCATAGTGAAATGAGTTCACTCCCCAAACCATTTTAGTAATCAAAGTTCTCTCCCAAGATTATCATAGTGGAAAAATTTCCTTAGTAGACCAGGTTCACTCCCTATTATAGTTCTATTTATCTCATGAGATATCAATATTTATCCAATTAATTTGAGGGAGATATAGGTATCACCCACCACATAATGAAAATCATATATATGTTTTCCATAAGATCATAAAACATTCATCATATCAGAACCCATGAAAAAATGGTTTTTATAAATATTTCATCATAGGATAACCTATGGAAAATAAATAGGTTTCATAATCACTTCATCATTTCATCATAGTATAACCCATAGAAAAAACAAATGGGTTTCATAAGAAATTTATCATGGTATAACCTATAGAATACAAAATGGTTTTATAAGAATCTATTTTATCATATATAGAAATCATTAAAATAAAGAATAAGAATTGTATCCTTGGATCATATCCTCAGTAAACCATAAGTAATATTAGAGGATGTCATCTTAGATGGAAAATGGTTTTGAAATATCACTGGAAACTTTTCTCGAGTAAATTGACCATTCCAATTTGAAAATTGATTTTTAAAACATAAAAATTTATAAAAAAATTCAAAAAAATTTTATTTTAAAATAAACTTTTAAACTTATAAATTAATCTTTAAAACATTAGGTGGTCATGATGGATGGAAAATTTTTTATACTGTACATGTTAAAACCAAGATTCCTTTCACATTTTTTGTGAAAGATAAACGATCCTTTTTTGGAAAACAAAATTAATAATACTTTTTAAAACACTTTGTAAAAATTCAGACATGAGAAAAAATGTATTTAATAAATCCTTTTAATAATTTTAAAATATTTTTAAAAACATTTTTAGAATACCTGGTTATGTAAGAAAATATTTTTTGACTAAAGAGAGAAATAAAGTCGGTTTTCTTTAAAAACATTATTTTTGGAATATCAAGAAACTAAAGAGTGTAAAATGAAGTAAAAAACATATATTACCAATAAGTAACTGGTGGAGAAGAATATTTTTCAATTTTTTGATAAATATATCATAATATATCATCATAAAAAACATGATCATAAATAATCCCAATAAATAATGAGATTGTAACATCAATCCCTTACCACTTTGGTAACTTTTGAATCATAAGTCCCATTAAATAATAACATAATATAAAACTTAATATATAATGAATTAAAGGATATTTATGATATCACATGGTAAAGGTACAATATATACAACTTATAAAATAATATAGGTGCATAACATAACATATTTATCAAAGAAGAAAAATAGAGACAAAAATCCCTTATCTTAAGTCTCAACTTCCTTTGTACATTTTTGAAAATCATGTATAATAAACATAGGTTTATTATAAAAATATTAAAAATTAAAAATTATATATATATATATAATTACATATATTATTTATTTATGACCTTTTATTACCCATTTATTAACAATTCATTTTTAAAATCACGTTTCAGGTAATAAATGATTTGTTTTTCATGTATGTTTTAATTTGGTATTTTTGGTAGTTTTACCTTGATAATGGTTAAATCATATATAAAATTTTAAAAATTATATTAATATAATATATATTCATTATATATGTATTTATATTAATCCATAAAATTTATTGATATAAAATAAAATACACTGTTCATGGATATGGTAGGTCGTACCTACGCTTGACCGTTGTTTGAAATTTTTAATCGATAGAAAAAAAGGAAAATTATAATTAAATATTAATTAATCATTATGATATAATATATACCACATATATTTATTAAATTTATTCTTATTTCGTTCATGCAAAGTGTTAGTGAAAAATGAATCACATCGCTTCGCAAGGCGGTAGTCCGCTGTACACATGAGTGACGTTATCGTATCCCCAATTGAATGGAAATTAATAAGGTATATGTGATAATATAATTAAAAAATTATAATTATGTTAAAATTATCGTATATATTCATTTATTCTATCATTATTACCATCTAAGTAAAACAGAAATGAAAAACACATCACATCGGTTTGTGAGGTAGTAATGTACTATACACATGAGTGACTCTATTGTTTTACAATAGGTTAGAATATAAGAAAGTAGGTGTGATATTATAATTCCATAATTATAATAATATCATAAATATATTATATAAATAGTAAATACAAAATTATATCCATCTTTGAGTGGTGGTAATAGAAAACGATTAACATCAGTTCACAAGGTGGTAGTCCTCCGTATTCATGATTGATGATTTCATTTTCCATTTGATGGAATATGTTATGGATATAGGTTATTAAATTAAAATAAAAACATCTATGAGTATGTTATAGACTAGTGTTATTATATCTGAATTTTTGAAGAATATTTAAAGGATTTAGAGGAATAAATAAAATGAAAATGCAAGTTTAAGGGCAATACATCTTCTTCAGAGAACCTCTTTAGGTTTACACATAATGCCTTATTAAGAGGGATTCATAATAAAAATAAGTAATATAAGATGTGTGGAAGTAATTAAGAATTATATTTTGGTAGATCATGGCTGAACCAAAGGGTTTTGTTAGTGTGAAGATGAGAGGAGAGGGGGTGGCCTTTTATAGGTGGGGGAGATGACACAGATAATTTTTTTTGAAAATAATAAAGTGTATCCACATTTTTCACATGAAAAATGATAAAAAAATTGGAAATTATAGAACCTAATGTATTAAATATATCCAGAAAATAGGTTTTTTTACAAGTTTTTAGGTCATTTTACACCTTATATTGTTTAGTTTAACCTCTTGGTAAACCCATTTTAACCTTAACTGTGATAATTAAATTTTAATGTTTTTTACTATTAATTTTGAAAAAAAATTAATTTTACTTTATTATATAATATATGTTATTATGGATCCAAATATGTAATCCATTTTTCCAAATTCCATTCACATATGTTGCGGAATTTAATTTAAAATTGAATCTGTAGACGTGATGAAAAAGCGGTTCTCCAATTAGAAAATTTTCAAAAGTTTTGAAATTTTTAATATTAAAATTCAATATCAAATATATTATAACGAAAAAATTAGATTAATAAATATATTATTTAACTAATTTTAGTTTTAAAATCATATAAAAATAAAATTTATCTTGTAAATTTTTTGAATGAAAAAACAATTTTTAATAAAAACCAGTATTTTTCACGAATCACTGAAAAAAATATCTATTAAGAAAATTATAAAAAATTCACTTCAAGACAATTTTGAAATTAGGATTTCAAAAAGGAAGTTAATTTTTTTGAATAAAGTTTCTTAAATTTCCAAAAATTAATTTTAAAATAATGGCACGAAATGTGACAAAATTACTTTTTAGAAAATACATTTTTTAGCATAAAATTGGATTTATTCTTATATCATGTCAAGAAAACACATATGATGAATGTTAAAATTTTTACATAAAATAAAATATATGAATTTATTTAAAATAATTCACCAAAATTTATTTATTTAATTTATTGAGGTAAAATATGTTTGAGTGCAGAAAAATAGTTTTTAAAAAAATGATCTTCCTTATTTTCAAACGGTTCTTATTTTCATTTCTAATTAATCGGTCACCAAAGAATTATTTTTATATAAATTTTTAGACTATATATGTTCTTAATTTAGTAAATAATATTCATATCCAACTATTCCAATGGCTAGAAGATAACTATCATATTAAATATTAATATTTTAATAGTATGTCACATTTCTTTAAAACTCAGTGTTGCGTGTAGGACAACCTATGAAAGAAATTAAATTTAATCAAAAAAAGTTTTGAAAAAATATTGGGGTGTTATAACACAATGAGGATTTTTTGTATTGATATCATCTTTCTTCTTTCTATGGATGGTTTATCATCAGTTTGACCAGATAAAGTATCAATATTCACTTTCTTGATTAATTTTGTAGTTATTAAAATTATATTTAATCATTAAATTTATTATGATCATTGGACATTACATATCTATTAAATATAAATATTCTTTATTTCATGTATTTTATTATTGCCTAAAATTTATACCATTTTTACATATGGTTTTTTAATCTTATTTTTTAAGATTGACTAGGGGAAATCGTGATAAATTCATATTCTTTACTCAATAAAAATATTTAATTAATATGACATATTGTTTATGATTTTAATTGGTCATTTAATATATGAGGAATAATTTTTAAATTTAATTATGGGTGAGTACCTATTATAGCTATCCCATTTATTCATCGATAGTCCCCTGAGACAAATTAGTTTTCTATACAAATTAAATGGGGTTTTGGTGTATACCTACCCGTCGATTAAAATTCCTTGGTGAAAAGTCTTGATGGTATAGATATCATGATTTATAAGATCATTAAATCCAATATTAAGTATTTAATTAATTTATAATTCATTATTTATTTTCCAATATATTTTTTTATTGCTATTATAATGGATGAATTCTCATGCTCAAGTTATTGATTAAATATAATGTGATTTCTGTCACATACCTTGCCATATTAATTATTCCTTTTTGAATATGATTTATTTATTCATGATATATTACAATATATGTAACCATTACTAATCATTTTATCTTAACCTTATTTTTTTTCCTTCCCCTAGGATATAAAGAATGAATTCAAGGATACAGAATATTTACAATCACTATGTTTTTTATTTTATGTTTTCAAATGTAATGTGAGATTCAAGTTTGTATTTAGTTTTCAAGGACTACTAAATTATTTGTTCCTTTGGTATGAAATCTCTTGTATATTATTACCAAGTAGTGTATCTTGTTTACTAGAGTTGGGGTCTTTATAAAACCTCATTGAGTGTTTATGAAGTGGTCGAAGGGGTATAACCAAACTCACCGGTGGTGGATCATCACCACATAAATATTTATAGAAATAGGAGTTGTTTCATGTCTCAGGGGTATTCTGATTCCTCTATAATATTGGGGACCTACAACTCATTGAGACCAATTGTGTGTTGAACTTATGCCTAGGGTGAAGAATCCATGTGATTATGAATGATATTCCATGTTCCCATACTTGGGGGAGTTTCTGCTTATATAGACAAAAGAACCTCATCCCATATTGAATAAAACATAACTATTATATATGGAGGACCTAATAACCATCCAATAAGAGAGTATCAACCCAAATGTAGTAGGGGTACCCCTCATTATTGGGATTTAGGGAGTTCTAAACCCATGCCCAAAAAAAGGACCATCACCACATGAATAGTATTCTATGCCCTTGTATCTATGAGGGAGTACCGAACTCTATGATCTTATATGGGGGACCCACAACTCACTAAAAGACACCTCAACTAAGGGATTACCAACCTTAGTGGAGGATTCCATGAAACAATTGATCACTTAGATGGGGGGGAGATACTTGCTTCTAAGTTGGAGGATCTTTCACCATGACTATATAGGGGGGATAATAAAAATACCAATAAAATGACTCATGAATAGACGATTCCACACCCTAGGTATTTGGGGGGGGGGGTGGGATACTAACCCTATATTTAGGATGAGATAAAAAATATCACACCCTAGGTATATGGGTGTGGATACCAAACCTAACTAAAAGCCGATCTATCCATATCTTGATATCCATACATTTCATGTTGTAATAGTGTGTTCCCTAGACCCAAATAAACAATAATTTTTATTACCATTTCCTTTGTATAGTTAGATATTCATGATGTACGGTTACCATTATAATGAATAATTTTCTCCATCCACTATTTAAATGGTAATTCCCAACGATTAATTGTCACATAAAAAGGTTATATAAGATACTAGGCTATAATGAGAATCATGAGATACTATGAAATCAATCTTAAATATATGTCCTGTGGTCTAATACATAACACTGACTAGAAATAGTTGATATCTAAGTGCTAGGGGATCATAATCATTGATACTTCTTCTCAAAAGTTCACACTTGGTGATCTATGGTAGGTGTGGTCATGAGGACATACCCACCAATATGAGCACCACATGTTTTGGGTGTCATTGGTCATTCTTATATACATACATGTGTATTGGTATCCTGACTTGATATCATTATCAATGTGTTTCATTTGATCATGTACATTTATTCAAGAAAAAAACCATGATAAATAATTTGTGTTGAGGTATCTTCTGTTTGGTACATCATTAGTGGTATGACATTGGTTGAATGAACTTGATATATTTTTTTCACTTCTGAGTTGAGGAATTAATATATCTTGGGTCTGGTTGATCAGGATGGTAGTACCTTCATAAATCCTTGGTCAAAGTATTTTAAGGTAAATTCATCCATTTAGATCAATAATCAATAAAGAAATAAAGGATGATGAAACAAGTGTACATCATGGTTTATGAGATATCGAAAGACAAAGGGATTATATTACACAATGCATGTTCACAGGTTGGTTTTCATTGCTATGAATACTCTTTATCTCTTTAGGATCCTTGATGGGTTTTTATAATATGCTATTGGTCTATGAATACTATTCAATCTTATCAAGATAAGGTTCTAGAGGGTCACACACAATAAAGAATTCAAGAATTTTCCCTATTATAGTGAATAGGTATATAGGACACGGTGGGCCCCACCACGAGGTTTGAGAGTTGTCCAAGTTATCGATCAATGATGAATAAATAAATTTATTACTATTTTAGTATAGAAAAATTGGGTTGAATTTATTTATTAAAAGTATTTACGAGGTATATAGTGAATACAAGAAAAATAATATATGAATGAATATTATTTTAATATTCATGGTTCATTTAATATTAGTGGGAATTATGAGTTGAGTTAAATGACTCTATTTTATCAACTAATAAATTTAATATATATTACATGTTTATGATAAAATATAAATAATAATTAAAACACATTTTAGTTCATCATAATTATTTATTTATTTCTCAGTGGGCATTGATTTTCTGAGGTTCGGGGAACCCTATATGATCATATTCTACACCCACTATATAAAGTTGGAGAGAGGCTCATTCAGTGGATATTTATTCCAATGGAATGCGATATTTTCTCTCCTCCCACCTTATAGAGAGAGAAAGTATCTCTCCAAGTGCCGATCTAAAAACTCCTTCGATGGATCAAAGGCATGATATTGAGGAGTTCTTCGTGACGCCGAAGAATTTGTTGGATTTCTGTGTTAGCACCTAAATTTCAATGAATTATGAGTGGATATATTCTTAGAGAATGTGTGGATGATCTAGATTGGTTGGACTTCAGATTCTTCATGCAACGATCACCAGTGACTAGCTGCAGTTGAGTGCACTTTGTCTTAAATAATGTCTGTGTTTAATTTTATTATTATGACTTGAATAATTTAAAAATATACTCAAAACTCTATTGGGGGTTAGATCATGGGAAAAACAAGTTTCATCACTTCAGTGATGAAAAAGTTTAAATCCCCAGCCCACTAGATTCCACTATGCACCACGATACATTAAATTAGTATCAGAGGAGTCACATGAATTTTATTAGATAAGGGAAAAATAAGTTACATTAAAATAAGGAGAGGGTTTAATTTCGATCCCAAAAAAATCTGACCAGGCTTCAATCAGAGTTTGGATGAATAAGTTATGGTCACCCAAAAAAAATTATGGATTGAAAGTGGAGAGTTTTCGAGTATTAAAATTTGAAATTATTCCTGGGTTTTATCATCAATGATAGTTTCTGTAACATTTTCTAGCTAGAGTCCATTCCATGATTTTATAGAAATTATAATATTATAATATTTATATTATTATAATATTATAAAATTTATAATTATTTTATGAAAAGGATAATTAAATATCATTGAGAATCTATGAAATAAAAACAAATGAGGCCGTGGAATTATTCTCTATAAGTCAAGTAAAAGTTTAATAAAAAAACAATCATAAAGTCTAAAAACCCAGGCCTTTGATGTTTTATTAAAAAACCATTTTTTTTGGAAAAGGGATGGATTGTTAATAATAATAATAATAATTTATTATTAAAAAAATTAAAATTAAAAAATATGAAGGAGAGGAGGGAAACCTCCCATCCCTTTGGTCGCCTTCTCTAGCATATATAGCAGGAACCCAAAGCCACTGTCCAGGTCCAGCACAACCCCCTTGGGTCACCTTACTCTGCTGAAGAAACCCCGATGATCCCCTTCACATCCATACCGACCTAGGCCACCGCCTTTCTACCTTGTTGGTCCCAACTCCTTGCCGAGCACTTGAGTAGCCCCTCCACCTCATCCTTGGAAGTTTTGGATAAGATTATACCATCCTGAAGTGGTCACCTTTCTCCTTGGGATCTCATCGGTCATCCACCTCCTATAAGCCAACACAGACCCCGCCACGCGACTCACCAGCTGGACCCCTTCTAAACATCCTTCTTAGGATCTTCCACCTTAACCTCTCCCCTAGCCAGGGGAACCTTTGTTACCCAGTCGACACCCACTATTAAATCCTAACCTAGAACATCCACCTACTGTCGACCATTACTTGATGCCAAGACCACTGACTTCCCCAAACCTTTTATCAAACCTATCCACCCTTACTGTTTTCACTCCATCCATCTGTAATGCCGTCTCTCTATTTTCTGAATCATTGTGAGCCCACCCATACGCTACTGCCATCCTTGATAGCCTTAACACTGATGAGTAGACCAAAACTTTCCAGGTACTGGCATGTGGGATTCCCCAACAAAGAGGTACCCCACTGCATAACCTCGTTTTCCCCTATAATAAGTTTGGGGTGGGTCTTCCTAACTCAGAACGGGTCTGGGTGGACCTTCCTAGCCCAAAATATCAATTCATGGGATTTTTACAGCCCAAAACAGGCCTGTGTGGAGTTGACCTGACCCACACATACCCTGTGTGAGGTTTCGAGGCCTAGGTTAATCAAAATTAATTTAATTAATTAATTTAATTTTGATATTACATAAAATTAATTAAAATATTAATTGTTGGTTTAAAATATAATATTTCAATACCTGGATATAAAATTAATTTTATTTAGGTATAAACTTGAATTATTTATTTAATTTAATTTTTTACTATTAAAATTAAATTAATATTTAGACCAAATAAAATAAAACCTTTGAATAAATTATTTTAATTTGGTCAATTCATTTAATTAATCTAAATTTCCCCTCATATATTAAATTTTTTTGCAGTTAAATTTTCCCACGCATTAAATAAATTATGATGAATAGTCTTGAGTAGTTGACTGAACTGTGTATGTCTGGTTTATTTAATTTAATTATTTATTATCTTCATGTGAATATTGTAAATAATTAATTAGTTTTTATGGCAGTCTGTGCATCATCCTTTTTATTTAATATGTTTAAGGGTATGTTTTTCCATCATTATCTTTATATACATTGGTCTCCTGAGACTCTCTCACTTATGTGAGAGTATTTTTATATTATGACAAGGATAATATAAGTCATAGACCACAACAAGTCAAGGAGAAATCCAGATGAGAAGTTGATACACTGAATGGGGACGAGATGCATCATGAGTCAAGCCACAACTCAGGTATGATTCCCTTTGGTCACGGTTGATCCATTAAGTTTAAATGGATCAACCAATATTTTATTCTCAAGAACAGTCAACAATTTTTATTTCTTTTCCACATTTTTATTATTATTTTATGGATTTTCATGATAGCAGAAAAGAACACAAAATTATAAACAGGAAAAATAAATATGCGATGGATGATTTTTTATTAATTTTAAATTATGAGTGTGACATCATAGAATGGATATATTAATAAAATTGGACTACATTTTTTAAGAAAAGTAAAAAACCCTCAAAGAAATATTATGTCCGAAAATTCCCTCCATCATTTAAATTTGATCAAAACCGGGTCTTTGGGGTGTTCATAAACCAAATATGAGGGTGTATCTTACTACCGTTGAGTTATTATGAGACTGATGGGTTAACTTAACTGAAGTTTCCAATAAATAAGTAGACAAAGATGTATTGTTTCATGTTTATAGGAAAGCATTGAGTAAATCAAAATTTTGATTCTAGAAGTCGAGACTTCACTCAAACAGATCAACGAGTCGTGAGTTAATGCAGCTGGCCAGTCAAATACCTACCTTGAACTCTTTGAGTAGTGTAATAGATATAGTTTTTAGACTATGAGGAGAGGTTAAAGGATTTTTTCCACTAGAATACTCAAGCTGTAGATTATTCCAATTATATTACAGAGGGTTCTTAGTATTTGATAAAATATTGGGATATATTTAATGATTTACATAATTAATCAATAATGTATAAATCGTTAATCAAGATAAAAGTAAACTCTTCTAGATTTCTTTGTAGAAAATATAATATAATACCATAAATAAACTATAATAAATATTTGAGAAATTTAATGTCTCAACTAGAAAGAATTTATAAGGGTAGTACATGATATTGCGTACAATACAAGGATATTATAAATTCAAGGTGTCGGTGTCCCCAATACCTGTTAAGCAACCTTAGGAAGCATGAGTGTTAAAAAAAATATTACAGGAGACTCATGTGTGATTCATATGATGGTTATGCCATAATTCTATTATCAATTAGCGATGTGATTTGTGGATACCACATCAAGACATGGATGATTACACATGTTGTCTCATCTTCGAGAATCTTATAAGGAGAAAGAGAAGTGTATATATGAATAAGATACTGGTTTACATTAGATATCTATAAATATGAAAGGTGAATCACGTTATTTCAAGAAATCTAATTTTTACATCTTTTTCACCAAGTTACTCTAGTTTCGTTTAAGATCAAAAAATGAAAAGTATAGATAAAATTCATCATTGTCTTTTGGGTAAGTTTTTCTAAACAATAATAACACTAAACAAAGTTTAATATTTAATTCTTATGGTGAACAAGTTGAATGATAAGGTGAAAAGGACATTGGAAAGAGTGGCACCAAAGTAACCTTTGCAATTTCCTTCAAAGAAAGTGGTTTAAATAGGTGGTTATTTTCTTTTTACACTCTGAATAATATTTATGGAATTATCAATGAAATGAAATGAACTGAATAAGCAAGTAGTCGCTTATTCTTTATGTATATTCAACAATTATAAATATTTTTTCTATCACACATCTTGGGAATTAAATACAATATGATTATCACATATGTGTATCGAAATACAATATCTAAGAAAGTAAATAAATGTTATAAGAAGTATGGTATATTCTTGAATTGGCAGAGAAAGGGTGTATCTAAAGTTAGTCCTGAGAAGCACACAACTTCTAAAAGTGGACATAAAGAATGAATCTAATATGATATTTATACTCAAAGGAGCTAAAATCCTTAGTTATTATCGACATATATACTTATTTAGTTCAGAAAAAAAAATGTTTAGAAAGATTTCAGAATTAGTTCATCTATAGATCCAAGGGAAGGAAAGTGGTTAGTATATACTTCATTAGATTCCTTTAAGTGTTTATTAAGGAGTTAAGAAGTGAAGTATGGTATATGCATGGTCATAATATATGATATGCTTCTGGCTGGTCTAATAAAGAATATCTTGACCAAGTATCCACTGATCAATATAATTTAGTGTGACATAATTCCTAAAAGCACATTACCTTATCAAGGCTATGATGATCTAAAGGAGGATCCATGATGAGTTTTATATGTTAAAATTGATAAAAAAATTAGCGTGGAGTAATTATTAAACACACATTTCCTTATACACATTAGATTCATGAGTTAAGTTAAATGAGAATCAATGTTGAGACATAGATCTATTGAAGAAACATCCATTATTTTTAAGACATGAATTTAAAATAATGGAATTATACCATAACCATATGACAACTATCATGAATAATGGATATCATATGAGTTATAGTATGATGGAAATCCATTATGTTATAAGAATATGTTTTTAGGTGCAAAGTATTTATTGAGGATATAAAAAAACTTTCATCAAGTAAAAAATAATGTGCATATAAAGTAATAACACTAAAAGTTTCTTACAATATTACATAAATCCCTATAATAGAAAAGTGATAGTCAAAGTAATAGAATATATTTATATATAAGGGTGAAAATCTCTATTTGAGATAGTTGGATAAAGGTTGACTTGAGTATTGTCAATTTTAAAGATGCACAAATAGATGACATATGGATGAGTTACATAATATGTGTGTAAGAGGATGTTCTAGATAAAAATACTACGTATGAAGGATGAAACCATAGTAATGGTTTTATATTTTTTGTGGTTGGTGATAAATTATTCATAGATAATAACAAATCATACATGTAGTCAGTATATGGAAACTAGATAATATTGACAAGATCAATTAATACTCAATAATGAATTCCATTTATCAAATAATATAGTATTATTATTTTGAATATAGTGGTGGTTATTCAAATGAGATGATACATGGCTGATACAAGTGTTTTACTAATAAAGATAAATTGGTAATACTAAGAAATTATGCCCAAATCCATTAGAATTTTACTTTTCATTGTTTTTTCTATGACCATTTTATTTATGATTGGATGTCAAGACCTCCAAACATAAAAGGTTTCTATACAACGCAACCAAAAAGGGACGACGACATCATATAATGCAAATAATGGGTGAAAGTTACTCAAATACAGTTCATGATTAAATAAACTAATAAGATTATATAATATTCATTTGGAATGAATCTTTTCCATGTGACTAGAAGAGGTTAATGGGAGAACTATGGTTTTCTAAGTGAAATATGCAATGACACATGTTCTAGAACCATATGAAAATCCAAAGGAATTTTAATTTTAGCATTTGGTGGAGGGAACATTTTTCAAACCGGGCTTCAGAATAAAAATTAGAGTGTTGTAACACTTTAAAGTGTTGTTTTTAGACTTTTTTAAAGGCATGAGGGGTCCCTTGGGTGTCTCATTGATTTTTGGACACACCAGGGCCTGAAAATAAAAAACTTGGATGGTGTTCATAGGGTTTATGGTTAATCTAAAACCATGCGACCCCCAGTAGAAAATCATGTGTCTAAAAGGGGTAATAGATATGCCCTGCATGGGTTGCGCACCGTTTACCCAAACTGTGCACCTAGCCTACATGGTTATTTCCACTTAGGCAGTACCTATTAATGTTCATCACATGGTTGGAACATAGTTAGGCTAAACCGTGTGGGACAATAGTGAAAGTTGGGTTTATAAGGCAAGGGGTGATTCACAGTTGGTGAACGGTTTGTCCAAACTATTTGGCCAAACCGTGCGACCCAATTTTTTGGGTGAAATGAATTTTTTCCCTAAATGAGATCTTCTATCCTTCTTTATTATTTTTATTCTTCCTCCAGTGGGTGTCACCTCTCCCTTATGTGATGTGGGTCTTCTCCAAGCCTTATCTAGGATTCCATGTATACTCTCTATACATCATCCAAATTGATCTTCGTTAGTATTTATAAGTCCAAATTGGTAAGATCTTGATTACTTTTTAATTTATCACTGTTTAATCTTCTCTCGAATGCGTTATTGAGGCAGAAGCTCATTTTCCCTATTTTCAGGGAAGATGTCTGTTTCTTAGATTTATCCCAAACCCAAGTGAATCAGACCTCAATATTAGATGAGTGAAACATCATAAGCATAAGGTAGGCTGTCTATGAATAATGTGCCTCCTAAGTGCCTCTTTAAACCTTATAGAATGAACTATCATTCTTCAATAGTTCTATTGGCTTGTATTGAATGAAATGAATTGATATGCTAAATTACCTTCCTCAAATGATTTAAATGGTATGTATTAACATTATTATAATTTTCATGAAGTATTTCTTAACTTTAATGAATTAAATCCATAAATTATATAGATTGTAAATGGTGGAAAGGCCATATCGATCGTAGAATAATTTGCACATGCTATTTTTAAACGTGATTCCCTTGATTATATGATGAGCTTAATAAATATAGAGCATGAGAGGTAATTCATCAAGGATTTGGTTATTATTATTTTTTTTATCAAATAATTTCACCTTGATATGGGCCATGGGATGATGGTAAGGTATCTGTTATACATGGTAGAAAAATCATGCTCCCTTCCATCGGGTATTGAGTTCATGGCATCTTACACAAGTGATGATGGTAATACATTGGGCTGAGGCACCACCCTCCATATTTATAGTGATGGAATGATGGATAACTGACTATACTGAGTGTTGTGCATGATTTATCAAACTCTATGGGGATGTAGGTAATGTACCCTATTTCTTGAGATGATAGTCTCATTTACACTAGTTATGGATGTTAGAGTTACGTCTGGTCCAACCAGCAACTTGTATTCTAGGTATATGGCCACTTACGTCCACACGTACCTGGTTCATATAGGTGAATGTGATATATAAATATATTATATATATATATATTTGATTACTATATATGTATGGTAACTGATCAAATAGTTATTCTGGCTTTGAGCCAAAGAAGGTATAGCCACCTGGTGTCCCTTAGGAACCTGGGTGGGTTGTTGTTTATTTATTTAGTTTTGTTTATATTTTTGTTTATACCTAAACACTTATTTAATTTATATTCATGGACTGTATTTAGTTTTAGACACCATGAGTGTAAACCTATTGATATTTATATCTCACACCTTGCACGGGGTTCCATTGAACTGGGGTACATGAGAAGATATCATTATTCGATACACCATGATTTATTTCTTGTGCTGCATTGTTTGTACCTAGAATTTAGGAGATTAAGACTGAGCAGGAGTTCAGGATGCTCATAGAGTTTTCCCTTGAAGATTTATTTCTTTTATTTAGTCTTGTAATGTAATGAATTTCATTTCCTACCATATGTATTCTATTTCAGTAATGTATCATCATTAGGACATGCATGCATCTTTTTTATATTGTCATTGGTCATATTATGTAATTAGTTATTATTATTATTATTATATTTCTATATATTTTATTTATTACTTCTTCCACTATTTTCTATTATTTATTTTATGATTATACGATTGTGCTACTCTGATATAAGGGTATAGTCTCCCCGCTATCACCTTCTTAGACCCTTTCTTCTAGTTGGCAGCCTCTGGTGTATGGGGAGGCACACTTGACTCTATGTGATCCACCGGTCCAACTACCATATTAGTGGTTAATCAGGATATGACGTTACAATGTGGTTATAGAGACTTCCTCTTCATTTTTCTTACTATTTTGGGATGGTAGACAAGAAACTTATAATGTTTCAATGCTTGGTAAATAGCCGTTTTTGGAACTAATCACCCCATCCATAGGGAAAAGTCAAAGTGGCCTAGGTTGGGACCGTTGTTTGTGTTTTTTGTTGTTACAGTTGATTATGATTTCACCTCAAGTGAATGGTGCACTTTACACTACTTATTGATTAATGAAGTTTATGGTATTTTTCACTTGGCCTGGTATGACAAGGATAAAACATTACTTGCATCATTAAGGAACATATAAATTCACATGGCATGCATATTTAATTCCATGTAGTTTCATTTGTAGCCTGATTGTTGATTTGATTTCATGACTAGAGTGATATTCCATGTTCTTTTTTTCTTTAGTATGATTGTTTACATGACATGCTTATCTAATAATATGCCATGATGATTATTTATTTTAGCACTTCTTACTTATATTCCATGATTCTGTGCTTAATATCATGTTCTTATGTATTTACTGATTGAGACAACATGCTAGTTTTGATTTCAATACATGTAAATGGTTAAATGGGTTGAATTTATTGGTTGTGATTAAATAGGAACCAATTTTTAGTTGTAAGGTTGATGGGAACATTATAATTTTGAAAATTTAACCCTTAAATTCAAACCATCTTTTGAATGTATATATACATCCAGGCCATTGTTAAAATGTAAAAGATGCTAAAGTTCAAATGTTAAAGTAAAATGATCTTGATTAATGGGATCCAAATGAAAACCTATGAAGTTTATGGTATCTTTATGGATTGTTAGATGTACACCCACGTAATATAACCATTATATATATATGATCATGGTATATGTTTGAAATGTTTAATATATAAAAGTTGTTTAATTTTTACATGAAGTGATTTGGTTTCCTTGATAAAGGCTTGTGACTGTATCACACGGAAATGGAGACCATGTGATTAACTTATAAAATTAACTATTAGACCCAATTAGATTATTTAGGTCATGTTTATTATGATATAACACTCTAAAAGTGTTTAAGAATTTAATAATTAAGCAACTTATATTGGGTTGCATTCGGATGAAACCAAGCTGGCATAATGGGACCTTCGTATGAAACCTTATCTGTAAAAATGAATTTATGTGATAAATTTACTAATTAATATGAGATGTCAATAAATTTTTAATTTTTAAAAATTATGTTTGGTAAAGCTTTCCTATTTTTCCTCATGTATTTAATTGAAATGGTACCAAGTGATTTTGTTTTGTAATTAGTACAAGATGATTTGTTTTAAATATTTTAAATGTTTAATGATAGAATGTGAATAAATGTAATGACATTTAAAAATGGAACATAAAGTGGGGTCATTCTTTTAGACCCTCATTAAATGGTAGTTTAAAATTTCCTTCTAGTTCCTTTGGAACATAAACATGAGCATTTTCCATAGGATTTCTCTTTTTTTTCAATGGTTTAAATTACAGGTTCTTAAGCCTAGTAACTTTCATCTTGGCATGACCTAGTGATAGGGTCGATGCTGTTGATTTCATAAGGGAATATCATGTGGAAGGTAGAACCCATAGATATTAAATTAATTTCTAAATTCTATGAGTTTCTAACCATTGGTGTTGTTTGGGTGTCATTGTCCCTAGTAGGACCCTTACCTTTTTAATGAAACCCTTGTCCGAATGGATGTTCATGGTATCCTTGGCCTTTTTTATGAGTGTCAAAATCAATTAATTATCATTTTAAATTGGTTAATCATGCATAGGGAATGATAGGATTCTTAGTAGGTTGTGTGACCCTTTCTTCCTCCTTATTGATGTAGGAATTGGTATGTCATCATCCAGGTTAATAGTTTTATAGGATAGCACAAATCTGGACTAAATATCTTGTATGGACCACCTAATACTTGGATTCATAGAAATAAGAACCTATGGAATTTATCAAGGATGTTTCATATTGATTTTGAACCCTATGGGTAGTATGAATTCACATACACAATTCCCATCGAGTGCTAAATTATGCAATGACCTGGTTATGTTTGGTGGAATCATTGAGCCTTATGCTATTCAATGTGCTCTTGGGTCTTATCTAGAGTAGAGTGACATGAGACTTAAGGAAATAAAGTTTCCCCCAATGATCGGGAGGAATTCTTATATACTTTAGTGTTTTTACAAGTTAGTTGGGTTGGTTTTGGGTTTCTTTGTATTCTTTGACTTGTCTGAGTGTTACCCAGATGAGTATCACATATGCATTTAAGCTGGTTTTGATCTAGAGTTCTTGTGAGTAGCTGATCTCTCTCTCTCTCTCTCTCTCTCTCTTTCCTTTGAATTCTAGGAAAATCCTACAGTGGGTAACATCATGTTAGTTATGAAAAATGTTCCCTTCCAAGTAGAAGGAACACATCCTAAAAGGACCATTAGAAATGGTTGGAATTTATTGAATTATTTTAGATCTTGAAAGTTCTAAATTTTGTAAATTCTTTCTTAGAATCAAAATGTTTTTAAGGTTGGATATGTATGAAACCTTTGAGAAACACCATCAGTCTTGGATAGACTTCAGTGGTTAATCTTGAATGATTATTGAAATCCTCAGGTGGTAAATTCTTGTGATCGGAAAAATGATGATGTGTCGGTAGGTGAAGCTGGGTTTCTTTCATGGGAAGTCGACATGAAGTGGTCTGACTGATTTTTTGGAAATTTTTAGAACCTCTTTGTGTATTCTGCTTAGTACTGATCATGTACTCTATCTTGACATCATCCTTGATGCACTAAGAGAGAATCAGTCTTATTATGCACTAAAATTTTAAAATACATTGTGATATGGAGGTGGTTTCCATCTTAGTTGGTGTTGACGTGTGGTTTTTTTCGAGACTCAGTTAGTCATAAGTGAAACATGATTTCCCTTGTAGGAACTCATTGGATGAAATCTTGGACACCAACCATTTCCTTTAACATGACCACCATATAGATGCTTCTCTGGGATTATTCAATGATATGATGTAGACATCTTATCCTTTTACTAATGTCTCACTTGTAAAAATTGTTTATGTAATACCTTGAGTTTGTTATTTAGACTCCCATTTAATGAATCTGAGGTTATCTCAGACTTGTAGTCAGGCTTGGAGGTGATGTAAAAAGGGTGATGATTCTAGTGTCCTAGATCTGGGTCCCACCATTGTTCATGCTGAGACACGATAATTTAAATATCCATGTGGTGGTTTGATATCCAAACAAACCTGGAATTTTGGTGTGGAATTCGGTGAACGACCTCGTGGTAAACACGTAATGCCTTGGAAGAAGGTGTTGCGGTTCTGTTTGTAATACACTGACTATCTAAGTTGGGAATTTTCAAGATAAGTTAGCCGAAGTGGATTGAATTTTTATCCTTAATGTTTAATGGTTCCATTCAAGTTGAACCATTGTAATGGAGATCATCAGGTTAAGGATGGTGTGGTTTGAAGGTCAGTAATGTATTTCAAGGAAAGCTTTCATGACTAGTTTCAACTTGGTCGATCAAAATTCGAACTTTTCTTTTCAATGAGGTTCCTTTCATGGTCTGATATGTTTTCAGGCTTTCCTTGTTAAAGTAAGACACTCAATGAGTGTTGTTAGAATGCTAAGGGATGTTTTTTAGGAAATTCCAACAGTGGAAGTGTCATGGTACAGAATTGGCCCCTTCTTAATGTTAATACCTAAGGTGGGGAGAACCACTAGGTAGGTGTTTAAAGATATGAAGATGTGATCATGTATCTAGTTTAACGATCTTGAGTGAGAACAATTTTAGTGTTTCAGTTGGAAATCAAGTGTTGGATAAGGTTTTGAAGGCTTAAGTGTCATGTAATTAAGAAGTTATTCCAAGTGCATTGGGTGTTTGGAAATGCAACCCGACCAGTTGGAAAAAAAATCACTACCCTCATTGGTCAGGTGATCTTTTTTCTCTCCCCCAAGGCTTCTTGGGGATGATAAGTTTTAAGGTGGGGAGGTTGTAATGACCCGTGTTCTGGAACCAGATGAAAATCCAAAGGAATTTAAATTTTGGAATTTGGAGGATGATCCATTTTCCGAACCGAGATTCAAAATAAAATTTTAAGAGATGGAACACTTAAAATTGTTTTTTAGACATGGGAAAAGGTTTTAGGGGTCCCTTGGGAGACTTGATGAGTTTTGAGAGTATCGAGCCCAAAAATTACCAATATTAAAAGGTCTATAGAGGGTGGACTATTTTTTATGAATCTGTGCGACCCCCAGTAGAAAACTATGCGGATGCAATGAGGGAGTATATGTTCCCTGTACGATTTGCACACGGTTTACCCAAACTGTGCACCTATTATTCATGGCTAGTGAAACTTAAGTAGTACCTAAGAACTATTCATCACACGGTTGGCACATGGTTATGCCAAACCGTTCTGGAAAACTATGAAAGTTGGGTTTCTAAGGCAGGGGTGTCACACGTTTGGTGTACGGTTTGGCCAAACCATGTAGCCAAATAGTGCGACCCATTTTTTAGGTTGAAATGAATTTTTTACCATAATGATATATTTTATCGTTATTTATTTTTATTTCTTCTTCCTCCAGTGGGGGTCTCCTCTCTCTTCTGCACTGCGGGTCTTCTCCAAGCCTAATCTAGGCTTCTCTGTATGCTCTCCGTCTGTCATCTGAATTGATCACCATTGGTCTCTATGGATCTGCATCTGTTAGATCTTTATTCTTTTAGAATTTTTCTTTATTTAATCTTCTCTTTATTTAGTGATCAAGGTGAAAGATCATTTTTCCTATTTTCATGTAGGATGTTTGTTTCTTAGTTTTCTCTCAAACCAGAGAGAATTAGACCTCAATATTGGATGATTGATACGTCTTAAGCATAAGGTAGGTGGTCTATGGTTTTTTCATTATGTTTCCATTATTTTATGAATAACATCATTGCATTTCACACTTGACTTTGTCACGTGTTTCTCTAAAAGTGTTTTATTCATATCAAATTTATCATTGCACCTTAATATATACATGTTGATCCATGTTTGGTTAGTTAGAGGTAGGTTTCCATATTTAATGAAACCCCTTGGGTGTGTTAGCTTATGGTTACATTATTTAATTAATTATTTAAATTCATGAAACACCATATAAGCATTCATCTTGGTTTGATAATGGAATTTCCTGGTGTAGGCTTTGGTACAAATGATAATGAAAGCTCCTAAGTGTCATGTTGAGTTTTATAATTGAATTTATATGCAACATATCTTTATAAAATTATTTTTATTGATAAAATTAATTATTATTTTTTAATGAAATGAATAATTGTGATAAATGAATTATTTAGGAACAATGTCTTGTTTTTATAATAAAACTCCTCAGATAAGGTGCGTTGTCTTGAAAATCACAAAGTGGTGATTTTTATTTTAAATCTTGATTGGATTTATTGCATTAGTGATTTCTTACACCTATAATTATAATGTTATATTTAGGGAATTCTAGGTCATGGACTCTTTTTAGGATATTAAATGGAGTGTCCCTCTTCTATATGAATGTTCATTTAAGAATTTCACTTTCTAAGTGAATGTGTTGGCCACCCCTATCTAAATGACTAATGAATCCACGCTTCTCCTAAGGGATTGGAATGATTTGTAAATGGGATTAACCATATAGGTAATTTACTAGTTGACTAAGGTGCCTACTACGTGACTCTCCAAACCTTGTAAAATGAATTTTCATGCTTGATTAGTTACATTTTCATGAATTAAATTGAATGGATCCACATGATGGATTACCTTACTTAAATTATTTAAATGGTATTTATTAAATTGATTATCATGTTGATGATGTATTTCTTTACTTGAATGAATTAAATGTATAAATTTAATGGATTGTAAGGAGTGGTAATTCTATGTCAATGGTAGAATTATTTGTACATGCTGTTGTTTAATTTGATTCCCTTGATTATATAAAAAGATTAATAGATATAGAGCATGAGAGGTAATTCCTCATGGATCCAATTATTATTATTAGTTTTATCAAATGATTGTTCCTTTATATAGGTCATGGAATAATGGTAAGGGATTTATTGAGCATGGTAGAAAAATAATTCTCCCTTACATCGAGTGTTGAGTTCATGGAATCTCACAATAGTGATACAAGTATGACGTTGGTCCAAGGCACCACAATCCCTGTTTAAGGTGATTTCTGATGGCTCACTCACCATCCCAAGTGTTTTTCATAACGTCTCACACTATATTGGGATGTAGGGTATGTACCCTATTTATTGATCTTATAGGATTGTTTAGTCTGGTTATGGATGTCTGAGTTACGCTCGGCTTAGCCAGTAGCTAGTATTCTAGGTATATGGCCACTTACATCTGCACATACCTAGTTTATATAGGTGGATGTGATATAATTATTTTATATACTTGTATATATGATTACTATATATGTATGGTAACTGAGCATACACTTATTCCATTTTTGAGATGAAGTAGGTATAGCTACCAGGTGTCCCTTAGGAACCTGGGCGGGTTGTTGATTATTTATTCAGTTTTTATCTTTCTATTTATACCTGCACACTTCATTAATTTATATTCACAGATTGGATTCAATTATAGACTCCATGGGAGGATACCTACTGAGATTTATATCTCACACCCAGCTCAGGCTTCCATTATACTTGGGTATTAGAGTAGATATCATTGTTCACTAGACCATGATTCATTTCTTGTCTCGCATTGCTTGTACCTAGGAGTTAGAAGCACAATAATGAGATGGATCTGAGGATTCTTGTGGAATATTCCCTTGGGGATTTTCTTTCCTTTCTTTAGTGTTGTACTGTTCTTTATTTCACTACATTTTCATTATTTTATTTAGTATGGTATTGTAATATATTTCATTTCCTACTGTACATCTTTTGTTTTAGTTATGTATCATCATTAAGACATGCATGCATCTATTGAATATTGGTATTGGCCATATTGTATATTAAATTATTATTATTATTCAACTTCTATGTATTTTTTTATTTCTTCCACTGTTGTCTATTTTTTTATGATTATATCGTTGTGCTACTTTAATATGAGAGTATAGTCTCCCCGGTATACCCAAATGGACAAAAGGCATTTATTTTTATTTATTTTTGATAACCCCCTTTCAAGGGATGATGGGGAACCCTTACAAGGCCCGTAGTGTTAGAGATTACATGTCCTGTAGGATTAACAGATTACATGACCTGAAGGCCTTAGGGACATCAACTAAACTATAACTACAAGGAACTGCCCTTCCCCAGTATCTACATTGTAATGGTAGATCTCTACCTTCACATGGAAATCTGTCTAGGATTCCCATGCAAGCACATGCTGGTTTCAATGGCGTATCCATACCCTGTAATTCTTCCAAATCCATTTTGGGTTTTCTCTGGTGAGTGCACTTTCCCTGAATCCACCTATGAGACTTCTCCTTTTTTGTAGAGTTTGTTCGGGGTAACTGAACTGATCATGTGGCCCGAAGGCCTTGTGGTGGCCCAGAGGCCTTAACGGTGGACTGAAAGCCTTACTAACCCAAAATACTGGGTGGCCCAAAGGTTTTAAGGACTCTAAGCCAAAATCAGTGGCCCAAGGTGAATAGTTATGGAAGCTATAGTACCGAACACTACCTGCTACAATACTACAAAATTATTGCTACAATACTGCTACAGTACCCCCAAAAATATGCCTCTTCCTGGTTTTGAACCTAGGTATCATGGATGCACTTAAGGAGTCCTCACTAACTGGGTTAAAGCTCATGTGATAGTCTCCCTGATATCACCTTCTTTGAACCTCACTTCTAGTTGGAATCCTTTGGCATACAAGGAGGCATGCTTGAGTTAATGTGACCCACTGATCTGGATATCGTATTAGTGGAAATTCAGGTCTGGATGTTACAAAATATTTTTGATAATTTATTGAAAAAAATATTGGACTTATAGTTAGTTAAGACTAAAATAAACGAAAAACTCTAGAGATTAGGTTAAAGTTGAAACCTAAGTTCTAGGGAACAAGATCTACTAAGGTAGATCTAATGGTTTTTTAGAACTAGTAAATAGTATATATACTAACATGGTATTGAAAAATAAAAGTTGGAAGAATTCAAGAGAGAATTGTTACCAGTTTCACATGGCCTATATCTCTCAAAGAAGACATGCATGGGTATATAAGGAGATTAATGTAGTGATTTAAATTCCATATACTTCAGTGATAGATCAATAACGTATGCCATGATATATACAATATATGATACTTCCCATGTATACTTTATAGTAAGAAAATATCAGTAATATCTAGGAGAAATGAAAGGAAATAAGTCAAAACTATTTTATTATACATGAGAAGGTACAAAAGATATATACTTAGTATGTGGAGAGGAAGGGATACTAGTTTTTAGGGGACACAAAATAGTATAAATATAGATCAATATGATCTAATATCATAGTTAGGATAAGGTGATAAGCAAGACAAGATCATTCATGCCAATGGTAGACATATCTAAAAATACTGAGCATGTTTCATCTTATGAGGTTGATAAGAAGTATTGTAAAATAAGAAAATATTTTTTCCAGTTTTTGATATTACACCTAGTAAGTAAAGTATTAGCATAATGTAAATTATGATACTTCTACTAGCCAATATGTCTAGTTTTGATAGTGTAAAAAAGGAATAAACTTAGGTTTTACATATCTTGAGGTGTTTTACTTAAGGATACGAGGTAACACATAGAATAATATCCACAAAATAGAGATGTGGATTACCAAACAGATAAACACATGACTCAAAAAAAAACATGATCATAATCATGTGAGAGCTGATAAGTATAATTATAAAGACGGATTTAGTTCAAGTGGGAGTGTTGTAATAGTGGGTTCCCTAGACCCAACTAAATAGCACTTTTCTATTACCATTTCATGTATACAATGAGATATGCATGATGAACACTTACCATTATAATGTATAATTTTCTTCATCTACTATTTAAATGGAAATTTCTATACATATATTGTTATATCAAAAGGTTATAGCAGATACCAGGCTATAATAAGAACCATGAGATACCATGACATTAATCTTAAATATTTTTCCTATGGTCTAAATACATCATAATGACTAGTCATAGTTGATGTATGACTATCTAGTGCTATGGAATTTTAATAATTGAGACTTATTCTCATGAATTCCACTCTTGGTGATCTCTGGTAGGTGAGATCATGAGGATAGACCCTCTAATAGGAACACCACACATTTTGGGTGTCATTGGTTGTTTCTATCTAAGAACACGTGTATTGGTCTCCTGAATTGATATCATTATCAACGTGTTCCATTTGATCATGTACTTTTATGCATGAAAATACCATGATAATGAAATCATGTAGATATTTCTTGTGTTTGGTACTACATTGGTGGTATGACATTATTGAATAATCAAGATAGAATTTGTCGCTTCTGAGTTGAGTAAGTAATATATCTCGTGACTGGTTTATCAGGATGGTAGTACCTTCATAAATCTTTGTCCAAGACAATAAAAGGTAAATTCATTCAATTAGATAAAAAAACAATAAAGTAAGAAAGTATGATCACATAAGTGTGCATCATGCTTTATGAGATATCGAAAGACAAAGAGATTATATTACACATTGCATGTTCATAGGTTGGTTGTCATTATTATTACTAATCCTTCTCTCTTTAGGAGTCTTGATGGGTTCCAAGAGTCCACTCTTGGTCTGTGAATACTATTCAATGCTATTGAGATAAAGGCCTAGAGGGTTACACACAATAGAGTATTAAATAATATTCCCTATTCCAGTGAATTGGTATATAGGACATTGTGGGAATTATCTCGGGGTCTGATATTTTTCCAAGTTATTAACCTCTAATGAATAAATAAATAAATTACTATTCGAGTATATAATTTTTGGGGGAATTTTTTATGTAAAGTATTTATAAGGTATATAGTGAATAAATGAAAAATATTATACGAATTAATATTATTTTAATATTCTAGGTTCTTTTAATAATATCAGGAATTATGATTCAAGTTAAATGATTTATATTTATCACATAATATATTTAAAATATATTATAGGTATGTCATAAAATATAAATAATATTTATAAAGCAGTTTATTTCATCATATTTATTTATTTACTGCTTAGTTGGCATTTGTTTTTTAGGGGATGAAGAACCGTATTTGGGAATATTCTACACCCACTATATAAAACTGGAGTGAGGCTCATTCAGTGGTTTTTTATTCACAAAAAAAGAGATATTCTATCTCCTCCCACCTTATAAAGAGATAAATTCTCTCTCTAAGTACTGATCCAAGAACGCCTTCAACGAATTAAAGGAATGGGATAGAGGTGATCATTGTGACAAAAAATGATTCATCATAGGTCTATTATAGTACCCAAAATTTGATGAATGGTGAGAACAAGAATTCCTAGTGTGTGTTTTGATGATCTAGAGGGGGTTATCTTCATATCCATTGAGAAAAAAATACTGGTGACTAGCTATAGTCGAGCGTGTTTTGTATCAAACAAGGTATGTATTATATTTTATTTTTGTGCCTTGAATAATTATTGTGAGATACTTGGACCTCTAATAGGACCGGATTGTCAGAGACTACATGTTTCATCACTCTGGCCATTGAAAATTTTAAATCCCCAACCAACTGGCTTCCATTGATCACCCTAATACCTTTAGTTTCTAGATGGTTTCTCTATAGTGAATCAATAAAGAATCTCACATGTATGTGAGTAGTCTCATCATTGACATCATCCATAGAAGGTCAATTTAGAAACTCTAGAGAAAGAATTTTTATGAGGTAAATCAACAATCTTATCGCATATAGACATCTCTAAGGTAAGATTTCACACCATGAAACTGACAATGCACTAACCACTGCATGATATATGGACCTACCAACTATACCCTTCAACCAATGGATGAGGCACATGTGTTATTTAGAAAATTATTAGAGTCTATATATATGAATTAATTAGATACCAAATTCTATCTAGGTTCCTTGGTTTGTGAACCAAACCATAACACCTTAAGGTATTATGGCCTAACATGTCCCTAACTAAACTCATAAGACATCGATCTCCAAACTTTTTCCCTAGGAAAAACCTAATTTTATACCACTATCACATGACATGACCTATTAAGTCCTATAAAGGGTCAACGGTAGGCCACATGTGCTACCCCAAGCATGTATCTAATAGGTTTTGGGATGGTGACCATAAGAAGGTGTGATACACACATATGAGGCCTTAACCTATTCAACCTACAAAGAAATATCCAGAAAAATATAAGATATATATATCTTAATGAAATAAAAATGTGCATGCATATGTATACTAAATATATTTAGGAATATAATATAAATATTAGTATAAGTGGGAAAAAAATAAAAGGCTCGATACTCTCAGAATAATATAACCTCATACAATTGGGAATAATGGAATCACCGAGATGTGTGGAGTACCCTTGGAGTTATTCAAGGATTATATTTTTCTCAATATTTTTTGAGAATCATTGGAGGGATTTAATGTTGTGAGGCATGTTTTTGAGATGATTACAGGTGTAATTTGCTTTGAACCCATTCTATTTTTATTATAAAAATTATAAAATTCTTCTTGACTTTGAGTTTTGGAAAAGGACTTATGTATGAGTGTTTTTGTCATTGTGTATTATAAAATTTATATGAGTCATTGGTTGTTTGTGTAAGTGTGTTTTGTGATCCATATTTTTCATTTATCATTATTATAAGATTCATTTGCAAGAAAATTCATATGTGTATGAGTTTTTATAGTTTTGTGTATGTGTCATCAGGCATTGTGTATGTGTCATCAAGATCTGCGTATGAGTCATCAGGACTTGAATATGTTTCATTCCTTTATTAAATTTTATTTTTATTTAAAATGAAGAGTTTTGTTTCGAGGATTTTTTTTGAAGAAGGGGAAACTCAACAATTATAAATTTCATCTTCAAAAGTTAAAACATCGTATTTAAAGTATGGTTCTAGCCATTTTATATGAGAATTAAAAAAATTAAATCTATGTGCTAATTCATGTGAAGTTTTAAATTCCGTTTAACTGAAAATTGTAAAGATTATCGAAGATGAGTTTGTTATTGAATAATCTCAAGATATCGTTTATATAATTTTATTGTGATGATGTTGTGATATTCTTTATTTCAAATAATCATGTGACGCTTAAGGGAAACTATGCGAAACTTAAGGGAAACCATGCGTCCCATTTTTGGGAGGATAGTGGTGCCTATATAGTTGGTGCATGGTTTTCCTAACCATGCATCCAAACTATTAAAACCTATCCAAATCACTTAAATATTGTCTTTCTTACATTTATAACCCTATCATGTTTTCATGTTTTGGGGGATAATTTCTTCACCCAACATGTGAAGCCTTCCCCCTTTGTCCAAGGTGTTGTTCCCCTCTTCCTTGGTGGATTTATCTTGGAGATCATGGTGTCTTGGCTTGAGGTAAGGTGATTTATTTGGTGTTTCTTGCCCTCTTCCACCTTCTAACCCATGTTCTCCCACTTTCATGGAGATGTGGAACCCTAGTGGGAGTATTGGATGAACCTAAGGTTTTTATTAAAGAAATGGTATTTTTTATTGTAGATTATGTGTGTAAGGATTTTTTCTACCTCTTTTAGGTGGTTATCATCAAGAGAGATGATTTTTGGACCGAATTTGTGGTAGGTGTATCAATTTAAGAGAATTAGTCTTGGATTACCTTTAAATTTTAAATTTCATTTTATTTGTGTCGTTTAAATTTCCTTTTTTTTTTGATTTATTATTGATGCATATTACATTTTTCATGTGTTTCAGGGACTGGTTTGGTAATCTAGGTGAATAAAACGAGGTTTTCCGAAGAGGTGTGACTTTTATGCACAAAAAGTATTTGTTAAAATGGATCAAATAGTTTTAATTAGTTTTAAATGAATTATAAAGGTATTTTATAATTTTTTACGTTGGGAGATGTGTTTTGATAAAATAGTAAATTTTTTTTATGAAATTTCTTACTTTCAAGCATTTTTGATATGAGAACTTTAGTGTGGATGTATTTTCATGGAGTAACACATGGGTTTAGAAGGGTGTGAGTGAGGTTTTTTTAAAGGATTCATGTAAGAATTCATAGGTAAGAACATATGAGCCTCCACATTGGTTTGTATGATTATCCATGAGAGCTATTAGAGGTAGGACTGTATGAACCGCTAACTTGATTTCCCAAGTACCGTGAGATCCTTTGTGTAGGAAGAATGCGAGAAATTAAATGTTGGGATCAAGGAAGACCTTGAGATATTATATTTTATTAGCTATATAACATACTTTCTTACTCACTCATGTTAGGCCTAATGGTTAGATCCCCTAGGTTCACATTATTCAGGATTTTTTTAGTATGTTCTTTTTCATTTTTTTAGTTCTATTTTGATGTGATGAGATATATTTTTCATATTTATTTTCTACCTATATTAAAACATGTTGTTTATGTTGTTGTCACCATTCACTATGAATTGTTGTTATGTTGAGTATGATATGACTTGTGGCCATTTTTATCTATTTTAACCTTATTGGATTTTTTTTGAAAAAATAGTTTTGTTTGAAATGGAAAACCAAAGGGATTTCAAAGGTTTAATTGAAAATGGTATGTTTTCGAAGTGTTTTTTTAAAATATTTTTAAAATTAGTTTATTAGTTTTCATGGGTAAAATCCTTAAATATATTCATGGTGGTATCCTATCGGGCTTCATGTTTCACTCTCTTCTTAGTCCTTTTAGTGTTGGTAGATTTTTTTAGGATATAGGTAAGGTTAAGGGTACCATGTTATATGGTGGATCTTCTTTATTATCTTCATCCTGTGTTTTTTGGAAGAGTTGTGGGATCATGGGGATTGGATCTTATGGATTTGTTTTGGAATTTTGTATCCATTGGGATGCAACTATAGGTCTTGTTTGGTCTTGTATCCTCTTATTTTCAGTTGTAGGGTTTTTTGAGATACCATGTAGATGATTAGTTGTGAAATGTTTTGTATCATGACTTATGTTGTTGTTTATAGTATTTTCTCATCCTATGTTGTTGAATATAATGTTATTATTGCAACTGCACATTTTTATGGGTAGTTCATGCCAGTTTACAAGTTCCAAAACCATTATCAGGTGATATTTATATATGTTCGGTGATTATTTCCAGCTCGTGGAAATCAGGAATGTGCTTCAGGCCATGTGGCAGGCTGACTTGGGTGAAAGGTTGGGTTGACTAAGGATGTTTCATTAAAAAATGGTATCAGATAAGGTTTTTATTTGGTATTCAGTGGTAGACTTAAAATAAGACCCTTAGGACTGGAGAGATGGGGGGGGGGGGGGGTCTGGCCAGGTCCTGTTCATGTCGAACTTCAGGTTCACATGGGGGATCATGGATTTTGGTTATGTTATGAGCCCAATTATGGGTTGATTTGATGATGTTTCAAAGTATTTCTTGGGTCAATGATAAGTATTGAGGTTGGAACAAGGTCCATTTAGAAATTTAATGGTGAAACATTTAGGTTTTTAATAGGCATACAATTAGTGTTCACAATTAGTAGAAACTGTGCGCATACCATGCTGCCTTGCCTGCCAACTATAGTAACACTAGCATGATTGGTGCATAGTTTGTCAAAAAGTGTGGGAAAACCATGAAAAGAAAGATATAATTGGTATTTTTGATGTTTTTTTTAACCTTTTTGGGTATTTTTTGTGAATCTTATCTTATTTGTTAATACCTTTGTTTGGGGTTCCTTTTGGATTTTTTGATGTGTTTGAGGCTGTGTTGTGCTTTATGATGTTTTTGTTTTGTGTTTTGTAGAAAATAACTCCGAGAAAGACCTCATCCAGGTATAGAGACGGTTCCACAGAGAGTACCCTGTAGGTAAACCATCCCATTGATCTAGATTTGGTGGAGTCAGTGAATGATGCAAAACATAGGTCAAATGGGTGGTCGTGAGAAATCAGAGATGATGGAATATACTCAGAAGTTTTTAAGAAAAAACCAATGGTGTTCTATGATGAAAAGGGATCCAATGAGCATGATGATTAGTTTGATCTTATTGGGTGAATCTTTTAGTTTTTGAATACCCTTAAGACATTGAAAGTGGGATTTTCCACATTTGTTCTAGAAGGGTTGGGTAAGAAGTGGTAGGAGTCGATTGTGATATTGAGGTGGCATGAAGATATCATGTAGATTACTTTCTAGGTGGTGATTAATTATATGTTCTACCTTGATACCTTGAGAGTGGAGAAGGCCCATTATTTTTTGAAGCTAGATTAGGGTGATCATTTATTGATGGAGTATGCTACCAGATTTACTGAGTTAGTTCATGTTTGTCTGGATATCCTTTTGAATTATTACCCCAAGGATCATTATTTTTATATTTTATTGAGGCAATAGATTAGATTTATGATGATTATATGGTGTATATTAAACAATTAAGAGGTGGTTGATGAGGCAGTGAAAGAAGAGGTAAATTTGACTGGCAAGACAGGTCTTAGTGGTGTTCCTTTAATGGGCAGTTTCTAGAGTTCTTCATCAGGTAAGAAGTATAGGTTGGATGAGTCTCATAGAGGTTATGAAAAAGTGTCCACCGGTCATTTGGTTCAACTTCTTTAGAACCTTATGAGGTATATAATTGTTGTATATTATCATTACAGGAAGGAGGGATACACCAAGATAAAGTTTCCAGAGACTCCGAGGATATGAAATTGGTGTGGGTAGTCAGGCCATATCCAATTCTTCTTTTTGATGAATTCATGGGGGAGCAGTGTAGGATCCACTTATTAAAAGGGATATTAGGTGTAGTTATATGATTCCAAGTGTTGAGGATCCCTCCCTTGAGGTAGGGATAGTCCCACCAAGGGAAGAAGGAACAAGTTGGGTCTAAGATAGAGAGTTTCCATGTATCAGATGTAATAAAAGAAGAATCAGACTCTAGGATGGCCACCATTAGAGGTGGAATATTTATTTCTTCTTCCATAGAATCAGTTTTATTTGACACTATCATATCCCATTATTTATTTTCACTTATGTTTATTGATTATTTGGGTACGTGGGCTAAGTTTATGGCTTATGTTATGAATTTTCTAACCCTGTTTGGTAGAAAAAGGATCACGTTTAAAGTGAACTGAGTTCCATGTTGAGGTAGTAGACATGGAAGTCATTTGGGAATTATTGGTTTTGGACCTGGATGTTTTTGATCTCATTATAAACATGGATTGTTTGATCAAATTTAAATAATTAGACAACTATTATCACCAAATGGTCCAGTTTCTTATGCTCCATGAGAGAGAAAATGTATTTAAGTGTGAGTGGGATCCATTTTTAGGAAGGGTATGACTGGATAATTCAAATTTGGGTTTGGTTATTTCAGCTATCCAAGTTTTTTCTTGAGGATATTTAACAGTTTTTAGTTTTTAAACATCTATTGGACATGAATAGGTACCCATATTTGTATTTTGAGGATTTTGTTTGAATTACTGCCTAATGAGAGGTCAACTGTACTATCGATATTCTCCCCAGGATAACCCTGATCTCATTACCATTGCATTGGTTGGATCTGAATGAGTTTAAGGAAAAAAAATTTCAGCTAGTGGATCTCAAGGGAAAGGGTTTAATACATCCTATCATGTCACTGTGGGATTTATTACTTCTATTTGAAAAGAAATCAGATGGGCATATATGAATTTTCTGAGACTATAATAATATTAACTAGGAGATAGTGAAGAATAAATACCTATTTCTTAGGATGGATGATCTGTTTTATCATCTCAGAGGGGAATGCTGGTTTTTTAAGATCGGTATAAGATTAGGGTACCACCAGTTGAGGGTCCGTGTAACAATTGAGCCCCGATGATAGCATAGACACCCCGCCTTAACATGGCCATCGAGTCCTGGCCCACGAGGTACCACCAGTTTCCCCATAGACACGTGATACCCACCCTGGGGCCCACCCACATGCCCGACCGGGTCATCTGACTAATGATAGTCCCCACATGCCAACACATTTCCTTTCCGGTGTGTTTTTGTCCTCACTCGCACACACCCTGTGAAACTTCCTAGAAGGTCACCCATCCTGATCACTACTCTAGGACAGGAATGCTTAACTGTGAAGTTCTAATCAAGTAGGCTCCTGAAAAGGAAGGTGCACCTTGTTGACATGAGTCATATCATTTAGTAATTTAACCCTTTTTCATTTGGGGGTGTTACAATAACCCCCCCTTTAGGGAACAATGTCCTCGTTGTGGGCCCTACATCTCAACCCAGGCAGTGCACCACACTTAAGGCTGTGTTACTCCTCTGATACCACTTTTTCAGGACCCGACCTGTACTAGGGCTCGAGCCGCAACTACCCCAAGCCTGTCTCCATAGGCCAGGGGCTGACGACTAGCGCTTAAGGAACAACAAACTCAGGGAGGCCCTTTCCTAAGAACCTATACACACACACACACAACCAACTCAATGCAAAAGTGTGAAGGAAAATAATGCAAGGTACCACACTACAATAAAAAGGGAACCAAACAAAAATGCATCAACTACTAAATAGTACCAGTACAAAAAGTACAACTGAAAGGGAAAGGGGCAAAGATACACACCCAACTAGAAAAGTTACACAACTTGACAACAGGTGGAAACGTAAAATATCTGGAAGAGTCCCACTCCTGAATCCCAATCTATGGCCATTGCACACTGTCCAAGCACACTGTATCTCTAAGCTCATATGAAATCATGATCAACTTGTTCGTCATCTGCAAGGGCACACCAAATGTGGGAAAATCCCATGAAGGGGTGAGTATAAGAATACTCAGTATGATTCCCTGAAGGCTCGAGGGAGTAGCAAGAGAGGTACTGAAGAGGAGAGCAGTAAGAGAGAACATTGTACAAAAAGAGTGAACAAAAAGAGTTCAACTCCACCCAATAATAGTTATGATCACTTAAATAAGCCCAAACGAGCAAGTAAGGGGTTATCCATCTCACAGCTCACACCAGGTATATGCCCATACATATACCCATGAAATCCAGATATACTCCTAACTCAGACCCATAGTCTAGAGACAAGTCACACAACCGCATACCCACACTAGGGGTCCATTTCGAAGATTACATGAAGCACTCATCTGGGAGAACTCACTCCACGAGTCTAATAGCTCTGATAACGTCTGTACGGAAAGTATCGTTTGTTGGAAAGGTCATGAGAGATAGGTACACTCGTTACGGGAGAACACACTCTTGAGTGGGAAAGATCACGATTAATAGATGAGGATCACTGTCGGGGCCTTGGTGGATACCACGACTCATCCAGATTCACCTATTTGGTAGAGGATCAGTGCCTTGTGAGAATAGTCATGTCGATACCTAACTATACCTAGGGTCAATAATGGAGAGAGGATCTGGCTCTAGGACTCTCGGAGGGATACCTGACTCTATCTCGGAAAGTCCTACTGAAGGGATAAAAGTGTACGATACACATATGATGATCAATACCAAGGCCTTGGAGGATTCTGCGACTCATCCAGATTCACCTTCTAGGTAGAGGATTAGTGCCCTGTGGGAATATTCACATCGATTCTTAACTCTACCTAGGGTCAATAATGGATAGAGGATCTTGCACTGGGCCTCTCGGGGACCTGTCGTGACAGTCTGGGAAGAGGATATTCTAGAGACTCATTTTTTTGGAGTTGGTATGAAATAATTTGAGTATTTTGTTATGCCATTTGTACTTACTAATTATTAAGATATTTTTCTTGGCATTGCTGAACCATATCTTCCACCACTTTTGGAATCCTTCATATTTTTGTTTATATAGTACATATTGGTGTATTACAAGACAGAGGAGGATCACAATGACCATTTGGAGGTTTTTTGGTGTTTTAAGGGAGTATTATCAGTATTCAAAGTTTTTCAAGTGTCAGTTTTGGATATAAGAAGTGAAATTATTGGTTCATGTGGTTTCTAAGGAAAGAGTTTTAGTGGATCCAAAGAAGTTTTGAGTTGTCATGTATTGGGTGAAGCCTAAGAATGTGTTATGGATTCATAGTTTTTTAAATTGTATGGGTATTGTAGACATTTAATCTTTTAATTCTCCAGGATAACCTCTACATTTATGTATTTTACTATAAAAGGGGGGAAATTTGAGTGGGATGAGAGGTTATAATGATCTTTTTATAAGTTGTAGTCTTGTATGACATCTACACTTATTTTTATTCTTCCTGATCATGGGAGGGATTATATAGTGTATTATGATGCCTTTGATGTGGGTTTGTGGTTAGTTATGATGAAATATGATCATGGGGTGGCCCATTTCTCATGAAAACTATGTATACATTGGAGGAATTACCCCACCCATGCCCTATAATTGGTAGTTGTTATGCATGCACTAATGACATAAAAACATTACCTCTCTAGGGATCATTTTATAGTGTATTCATATCATAAGTTCCAGAATTATATTTTAAAGTAGAGGGAACCAAACCTCAGGTAGAGACACTGGGTAGAGTATCTCCAAAATTTTGATTTTGAGATTTTATATACACCCTTGAGGGGAAATGTAGTCTCTGATGCGTTGAGAAAGAAGCTTATAGTGAATGAAATTCTGGAATTAGAAGATGAGTGTGATTTAATAAGTTTTTTTATCTGAGGTTAGATGTGTATGAAGATATAAGGAAATTATTCTTGGAAAATGTGTAGATTACACCCTCTCTCATCGATCGAGTGAGGATTGAGAAGGCATCTGACCCCAAGTACCAACAGATTAGCAGTGCCTTAATTGGTGGGCAGACCTTGGGTAATTTATCACGGTCTCCCGATGGTTATCTTTACTTCAAGAAGAGGATGGTTGTTCATTTGATATTGAGAAAGGAGGTGATGAATGAGTCACATCATTCAACTAAGTACGTTCACCCCAGGGAAACCAAGATGTTTTATACCTTGATAGAATGTTATTGGTGGCTCGAGATGAGGTGTGTAGTGGAAGAAAATGTTTCTAGATGATTGAACTTTCACAGGATCAAAGCTTAACATAAGAGAGTAGCTGAGTTTTTGTAACCACTTCCCATTATAGTGTGTAATTGGGTTGATATCTATATAGATCTTGTGATCATACTACCTCATACACTGACTAGGAAAATTTTATAAGGGTGGTTGTTGATTGTCTGATGAAATTATCCAATTTCCTACCCATAAAGGATTTAAAGAGGGAATAAGAACTAAGACTCCTGTAAATTTTAGAGGCTATTCAGTATCATGGAGTGCGCTATGTAGTAGTTTTATATTGGGATACCCATTTCACTTCTCACTTTTGAAAGGTAATCCAATAGCCTTTGGTAACTCATCTAAAGTAGAGCATCATGTAACACCCATAGTTGGATGACTAGTCTAAGTGGACCACCTAGACTCTCGTGGATATGTTGTAGGTACATGTACTTGATTTTGGATGTTTGTGTGAAAGGAACCCACCATTTTTCATGCTTTCTTAAAATATTTATAATTATGAATTTATCCATTTGAGGCATTGTGCTGGTGGTCATGTCGATCCACTTCATGTTGGTTTGAGGTAGGTGAGAATTACTTGGTTGTATAGAGTCTCATATGGGAGATGATTAAGATAGTGTAACTAATTAAAAAAAGGTTAGAAATAGCTCAGAATCACCAGAAGTCATATAAATACCATCATATGTTGGTGTTTCAGGTTGGTGATCAAGTGTTTCTCAAAGAATTAGTTTGGCTGGGTAATCATATCTTGGGTAAATAAGGAAAGACATAACCATGTTATGTTGGAAATTTATGTATTGTGGAGAATCTTGGGAATTTATAATAAAAGTTGTAGATTCCACCATGGATTAACTTGATTCATCATGTCTTTTAAATCTCATAGCTGAATAGATATCATCCTGATCCAACCATGTGTTGGAGTTAGAAGATTTGGTGTTAGAGACATAGGCCACCATGATGAAGAAAACTATTCATATCATGGATGTTTTAAATAATGTGATCCATATAAAGTAGATCACATTATTAAATTTTCTCTATAATTTCAGTTTTTATATCCTTGAGAAGTGGGATAGAGAAGGTTGGGTGAGGGATTAGTGGCCTCACCTATTTTCTTCTAGAAGTTCTTGAGGATTTTCCCAGGGAAAAAAGTGTTATGGTGGGGAATTTAAGACTCCTGTCAGGTCACTAATACATATAATTTGGATTTTATTCATATTTTTATTTTTTTATTGGAGTTCACATGTGTTGGGGTTCAAAAATGAGAGTTTTTGGGAATACATACCAAGGATCATGGTTAGCACACGGTTTATCCAACACTGTGGATAACTATGTGAGGGTGATGTATTTTCTGATAGTGCAGTTTCATAGGTGTTGAACATAGTTTTTCAAATGATGTGACACCCAGGGGAAACCATGAAATTTTTTTTTGGAAGGATAATGGAACCCACTTGGTTAGTGTAAGGTTTACCCAACTTCGGCCAAACCGTGCAACCCTGTCCAACTCAATTAAAAATTGGATTTTTACCTTTATACTCATATATAGTTTTTATGTTTTAGGGTTGATTTCCTCCCCCAAATTCCTAAAGCCTTCCCCAATTTCTCATGGGATCTTACCCTCTTCCTTGATGGATTTATCTTGGATATCTTAGTGTCTTTTCTTGTGGTACGATGATTTATTTTAGTTTTTTCCCATGTTCATCTTTCTTACCCTTTTTCTCTTACATTCATGGAGATGTGGAACCCTAGAAGGGGTGTTAGTTGAACCTAGGGTTTTGATAGGGGAAATTATTTGTTTTCTTGTGGATTAGTTGTGTGAGGATTGTCTTGATCTCTTTCGATCAGTCATCATCAAGGGAGATGAGTTTTGGACTGAATATAAGATAATTGTATTCATTTGAGGATGTTTTCCATGGATTAACTTTAAATTTTCATTCACCTTAGATTTTTGTTTTTAAAATTTCCCTTTTTATGAATTATTCTTGATTTGTTTTTCATGTTTGACATGTTTCATGGATTTGTTTTTAGAAATTTGAGTAATTAAAATGGGTCTTTCCAAAGGGGTGTGGCTTGTTTTCACACCAAGTGTTTTTAAATGGGATCAAATAGTTTTTATTGCTTTTTAAAAGCTTTATAAAGTGATTTTAGAAATGGGTTTACATTGAAATATGTGTTCTGATAAAATGGAAAATATTGTTTATGATATGTCTTGGGTGATATAGTTTTTGATATGGGAAAATTCTAGTGGATTTTTCAGTATGGAGTAAGATATGGATTAACTGGGGTGTGATTGAGGGGTTTGTTCGAGGGGCCATGTGTTCCTTTGGAGGGAATACCGTACAAGATTCCACATTGGTTTTTATTATTGGATATGAGAGACTTCATATGTAGGAATGTTCAAGCCTTACACTTGGTTTCAAATGGACTATGAGATCCTTCGGGTAGGATGATTGTGAGAGCTTCCATGCTGGTCCCAGGGAAGGCTGTAATACCTTTTATTTTCTTATCTAGCTAGCATAATTGTTAACTTACTCACATTAAGCCTAACGGTAAGATCCCCCAGATGCACATTTCTCATTAAATTTTTTCTTATGTTCTTATTAATTTGTCTAGTTTCATTTTGATATGATGAGATATATTATGTATAATATCCCAAAATCCACACTCCCAGATCTGGTGCTAAAGTCATAAACATTCATTTCTGTATTTTATATCGATGATGGTGACCCGATTTTCTCCATCCAAAACATACAATAAAAAAATAAAATAGTGAATCACCAAAATTCTCAAGGATACTTTAGGTTTATAGTTTTATATAATTATGAAAATATATTACATAAACAAAACTGATGAATTCAATAGAGTGTATTTCCCATTATCCCCAAATTCTCTTATTCCATATTAGGTTATCAAAATCATCCATATAAAACCCATCTAGACATAATGTTTTCGACCATATAATTTATAAATTGGGGAAGTGGAAAAATAAAAAGAGTGAGGTCAAATTATTAGTATGGTAAACATAAGAATTAATAATTGAAAGTCATCAATGAATATAAGAAGTGAATAAGGGTATGACGGTGTAATCATAGTGGATGAGTGAATCACAAAATAACTAATACCCATAAATAACTAAATCATAAATAATGAAACACAACATAAGTATTTAACAAAGGAAATAGTCATAAGAATCAATATTTTTGAGCCATGTGATATCAATCTTGATCAATGGAAATAGAAAGCATATATAAAACATATTGTTATCCTGGAACATCATCATCATAGAACCCTTAAAATTGGAATAACCATATATCCAAATTATAATATAATTATATGGAGAATATAATCATTACGCAATGAATTGGAGAACTATCTAAGCATACTCATCATATAATATATAACGGGCTTACCCGATGATATCTAGAAGCACCCATAATATATATTTTATATATAAGAACCAAAACATGAATAAAAAAATAGAGATTTAATTCCATCATAAAATTTTAGAAAGAATAATTATTTTTTCATAATCTGCTTAACCCATAAAAAAGAAATGAGTTTCTTGTCAATCTCTTTGAAATATGGTTAACTCATGGAAAATAAATGATTTTAATAACAATCTCTTTGAAACGTGATTAACCTGTGGAAAAGAAACGGGTTCCATAACAATCTATTTGAAACAATATTAATCCATCAAGATAAATAAATAGGATGTTATCATTATAAAATATCCTCAATAGAGCAAAAGTTACAAAAAATATTGTTTATATTGATGAATGGAAATACCATTAAAATATCATTAAAAACATTTTAGGTAAAATAACATTTTCATTTTTAAAAACACATTTTAAAACATTTTTAAAATAGATTTATTTTAAAATAACCCATAAAACTGATAAATTAATCTTTAAACAAAATAATGGTCATGATAACAGAAAAATTTGGTCATTCCATACACTTTAAAATAAACATTCCTTTCAAATTTTTAGTAAAATCCAAACATTCATTATTTTGAAAATGAAATAAATATTCCTTTTATTTTTTTAAAATAAAAAATTGGGTAAAATTATTATCAATAAATAATTTGGAAAAGGTTAAGATTTTTTTGTAAAACATTTTTTGAAAAAATTATTTAGGAAGAAAACAAATTTCCAACCGAAGAGAGAAATGAAGTTGAATTTTCTTAAAAATATTTTCTCAATTATTTTAAGTACCAATGAGTGGAAGGAAGGTAATATTACATGTAAATATTATGAATAACCAAAATAGAATATAATTAATGAGTTTATTTAGATATAAATCATAATTTCTCATTATTGGAAGCATAATAATAAACAATTCCGATAAAATATGAGATTGTAAGATAAGACTCTTATCACTTTGGTAACTCTGAATTATAATTATTATTAAATAAAAACATTAAATGAAATTATAATATCATTAAAATAAGGATATTCATGAAATAACAGGTCATGGGGAATCATATACACCTCATAAGAGAAGATATGTGTATAACATAACATATGTCTAAAAGAAGGAAAATTGAGACAAAAAAATCCCTTACTGCTTTCATAACTTTCAAACCGTAAACCTGATGAAATATAGATACAAAAATGGATATTTTAATGCCCATATATTTAAGTATAAGATTAATAAAATAAATTTATGGACATTATATACACCATATAATAAAAACAATTTGGGAATATGGAATATATCTCACTGAGATAAAAGTGAGATGAGAAAAACCCTTACCTCACACTTAATTTTTGATTGATCATACTTTAACCTCATGTATAGTGGTTTTAAACATTTTTAAACCTATTTAAGAAAAATATTAATATTTATAATATAATGCATGGTCATTTTTATAACATCTTATTACCTTTATCGTTAATAATAATTCATTATTTTTATTGTTCTAAGTGTTAATTATCTTGTTTTCTCATTCGTGCTTTGTCATGAAATTTCCAGTTCTTATACATGTTATATATTTTAATTATATTAAAATAATAATATAAAAATAATTATAATATTTACATATAAATTAACCTTTTATAACCAATAATTAAATATTTTTATGGAAAATTAACTAACGTTATGCTCATGGAGATGGTAGGCCAAACATACGCATGAGTAACGTTTCTATTTTTCAATCATTATTATGGAAAGAAGATAAGTAATATTTTATCATTATAGAATTATAATTATATCATAAATAAAATATTATTTAATTATATATACTTATATATAATTCTTTTGGTGTGGTGATGAAAATATAGTCACTACACTTCATAAAGGCGATAATCCACATGTATACGAATGATGTTTTCATGTTTCTAGAGAGTGAAAAGATATGAAAGAAAATGATATATTATATTTAAGGAATGATAAATATGCAATAAATATCATAAATAATTAATTTATATCAAATATATATTTATTATAATTACCCTTATTACCTTTTATGTAATGCGATATCACAAATCACATTGCTTTGCGAGGCGGAAGTCCGCCATTCACATGAGCGACGTTATCTTATCCCATAAGAAATGTAATTTTTAAATGTATATGTGATATGATGACTCAATAGGTGTAATTATGTTATATATATAATTTATATACTCTATATCCATCATCATACCAAACCATGAGTGGTGGTAATGAAAAAATGAACGACATCGGTTCGCGAGACGGTGGTCTGCCGAACACACGAACGATGCTTTCATAACCCATTTGATAGAAATGTAGATAGTTGTTGGTAATTAAATTATTATAAGAAAATCCCAGTATATTTAATATACCATGTTTATTATATGATTATGGTTTAATAAAAATCTAAGGAGGTGGAGAACGAAATAAAATAAAGATGCTCGTTGAAGAACAATACCTCTTCTTCAGGCATCCTCTATAAATTTGCACTAAATACTTCCTAGGTTGGATTTCATACCAAAATAAGGCTTATAAGAATAATTTATTGAATTTGGGAAGTTATTTGGGAAGGTATTGGTCAATAAAAATTGTTTTTAATGTGTGAATAAGGGAGAATGGTGGGTGGCCTTTTATAAGTGGGGGAGGGGACAAACTTGGTATTTTTGAAAAGAAATGAGTGATCCCATATTTTTCATATGTAAAAAGGTTCCAAAATGGACCATTATAGAACCTTATAGGTGTAATGTTATAAATATTTCTATAAAATAGTTTTTATATTGGTTTATAGGTCATGTTAACCCTTCTCTTCGAGTTTAACCCATGATAAATCTATTTTTTCCTTGACCATAATAATTAATTTTTACTGCATTCACTATTAATTTTCATCAAAAATTAAGTTTACATTATTGAATAATATAAATTATTTTTATTAAAAATATGGAATCTATTTTTCCAAATTATATTCATATAAGAGTCAAATTTTAATTTTAAATTAATCCAAAAAATGCAACGAGAAAACAACTTTTTAAATAGAAAAAGTTCAAATGTTTACAAAGTTTTTATATCCAAATTCAATATTAAATTGATTAAAATAAAATATATTTTATTAATTGATGTATAATTTAACTAATTTTTATTTAAAATAAATTTAAAATATAATTAAACTTTATAAATAATTTAACCAAAAAAGTTTTTTCAATTAAAATTCAGTATTTTTCACTATTATTCAGAAAATTAACCTTTTCATAAAATTATAAAAAATAATTATAATATAATTTTGAAATTAATATTTTAAAAATTAATCATATTTTTTAAAATAAATTTTATAAAATTGTTTCAAATTAAATTTAAAATAAAACTCGCAGTTGCGATGAAAAAGAGGGTTTTCAAGAAGTGTATTTTTTAAGCACAAGATGATTTTATTGTAACTCTCTGTATAATAATAATAATTTTATGAGTGTAAATTAATATTTATTAATATATAATATAAAAATTTAATTTAAATCATTCATAATTAGGTTTTATTTTAATTAATTAAAATGGAGAAACATTATGTATATTAAAACAATTTTTAGAAAAAACCTTTTTTAAACCCAAAACAAACTTATACTAAAATAAAATATAAAGTTGATTGAAAAGAAATTTAGTGGGTTAAATAGAAATAAATAATAATTATGTTACATTAAAGAATAATGGGACATTTAAATTACATAATTTATTGAAAATAAAATATAGTTTTAAAAAAATCAGTATTTTCCATTTTCACTGAAAAATCAATATTTTTAGAAAATTTAAAAAATTTCACCTAAAGTAAATTTTGATATTATGATTAAATAAATAATGTTAAATTTATCAAATAAATTTTCTAAAAGTTACACAAAATTATTATAATACTTTTTTCAGGAAAATAAATAAAAATCATTTTGAAGAAAACATATTTATAAAGAATAAAATCATATTTCAAAAAGATGATTGATTATTTACTAAAACATTATCAATAATTTATGTGGAGTAGGAATATATATATATATACATATATATCATAAATTATTTACTACTATTAATTCCCTCCAATTTAACAGCTTGGTTATAACGGTTATATATATCACGGTTCATTTAAGCTCACTGTTGCACATTGAATATGCTATTGAAAATAAAAATCTCAGGCTTACATGTACTGAAAGATATTGAAGATATAATATTTTTATTTATGAATAAATATATCATAAATTATTTTGGTGTTACATCATCCCCTATTTAATAAATTATTTCTCACAATTTACACCTTATGTGAGGGATCGAAGGATGGAAATTTGAAAATACTTTTTTTATAAACCCACATAATAAAAAGGGCTAATAAAATATCCTCTTAATAAGAGATAAAGGGAAGTACAAAGGTCATATGAAATAATACCTAACTATGTTTCCAATTTTGAGAACATATGCGGTAATAGACAAAAAGAATATATAATTATAGAGAGTGATTGAGGTCATTGATCACAAGAAAGTTAATGATGAATGAAAAGTTAAGGGCCTCAAAACCATAAATCTGAGATTATCTAAAAGACCATCTGATTCATCAGATATGAATGTAATAGGATATGTTTTTGGTTTCAAGAAACTTTTCATAGAGTTGATTAATTATGTTCCATCAAGACTATTAGCACATGATTAGATAATTTCCAAAATGAGTAAACCTTCATATGATAGATTAATCTTTAAAATTCAATAGTGATACCCAAAGTGGAAACTAAATATTTCTATAAACCTATATACCAAATAACATAAAAATAAAACTATATTTTAACCTCAAATGTTATCTCACACCTTTTATATTTCAATCCAAAAAAGATAGATATACTATTTTGAAGTAAAATTAATCACTTAGTCACTAAATCAATTTCTAATCATGTGGATATAATTATGATAAAACTTATATTCCCATTATTACATCAATATCCAAGATCGTATAATCAATAATGGTTATATAAACCTAAAATATTATTTCCACTAAATATAAATTCACACTTCATGTTAAACCAAATATTTACATATAGTTCAACCTAATAAAATTCATCCTAAATTTTCATTAATCACTTTAAGATCTCATCAATTTTAACTTAAAAAGGGTTGTATATGAATTTGAACTTATTATAATCATTAAGATTATAGACCTATGATGGTATCCGTCTCTCTTAATATATCCTCATATGAAAATATCCAAATCTCTAAATTTATCTAAACTAACCTCTAATACTAACTATAACCACCAAAAATCTGTACTCTTGGATATGGTGATGGAATCATATACATTACATTTATTGCTTAGATACTGATGGAGGTGAACCAATTCTCTCCATCCAAAACTTAAAATATCAAAAATAAATATTAGATAACTTACATTCTCAAGGAATTTTTAGTTTTAGAGTTTTAAAATATGAAAAAAAATTACGTAAACAATAACAATAAATTCAAGAGAGTATCTTTCCCAATATACCCATATTTTCATATTCCATATTAGATCATAAACATCATCCATATTAAACCCTTATAGATACAATTTTTTCAAAATAATATATTATAACATGGGGAAGATGAAACATAATAATTGTGAGTTCAAAGGTTCATTATAAATAAACATCATAAATAACAATTAAAAGTAATCAACGAGAATTAGAAGATCATAAGGGTATGATGACATAATCAGAGTGTATGAGAGAATTAAAAAAGAACTTATAACCATAAATTCATGAATCATTAATCATGAAAATGGAATAATGATTTATCAAAGGAAAGAGTCATAATAATCAATAATCATGAGACATGTGATATCAATCTTGATCAAAGGGAACATTATAAAACCGTAGAAAGTAAATATAAAACATATTGGTGTCTTGAAAAATCATCTTCATAGAACACTTACTAAACCCTTATAAAACCCTTAAAATTGGAATTACCATACAGTCTAATTATAATATAATTTTATAAATAATATAATCATTACCCAATGCATTAGAGTGCTATTTGAGAACACCTATCATATAAGTTATAATGGGATCACCCGACACTATCGAGAACAACCATCATATATATACAATCCAAGAATCACAACATGAATAAAGGACATAAATATTTCAACTCATCATAATAATATTAGAATCAATCTATATTCTTTAATAATCTGTTTAACCCATGGAAAAAATGGGATTCTTATGAATCTCTTAGAAACATGATTAACCTATGGAAATGAAACGTGTTCTATAACAATATCTTTGAAACCTGATTAACTCATGGGAAAGAAAAAAGTTCCATAATAATATCACTAGAATAATATTAATCCATCTAGGGAAATAATAATGATGGTGTAGTAATAAAATATCCCCAATGTACCATAAGTAACAATAAGGGTTATTGATGTTGATTAATGTAAATACCATTAAAGGATCATTAATTTTGTTTTGAGGAAAATAACATTTCCATTTTGAAAGTCACCTTTAAATTTTTTTTTGAAAATTTATTTCTTTTAAAATAAGCTTTAAAAATTATAAAGTAAGCTTAAAAGAAAATAATTTTGGTAAAAACATAAAATTCTGTTCATATCATATGCATTAAAATAAATATTTCTTTCACATTTTCAGTAAAATCCGAACATGTATTATTTTGAAAATGACATAAACATTCCTTTGTTTTTTTAAAACACAAAATTTGGTAAAAATTTCTTTAATAAATCATTTTTAAAACGTTTAAAACATTTTAAAGCATTTATTAAAAACATGGTTTTGGTTGAAAATATATTTCATACTGAAGAGATAAGTGAATCCATATTTTCATAAAAACATTTTCTGAATTATTTTAAGTACAAAATAATTTAAAACTGATACTATTACATTTAAATATAATTAATAATCATAGGATAAGAGAATTAATGAGTTTATTTAGAGATGGATCATAAGATTTCATCATTGGAGGCATAATCAAAAACAATCTCGATAAAGGATGAGATTGTAACATAAGGCTCTGACCACTTTTGTAACCTTGAATCATAATCCAAAAGAAATAATAAAATTAACTGAAAATTATTATATCATGAAGATAATGAGATTCATGATATAAAATTTAAATGGGGTAGAGTATACACCTCATAAAATAAGATAGGTGTATAACATAACATACATCTTTAAGAAGGAAAATGGAGACAAAAATCCCTTACCGCTTTGGTAACTTTAAAACTGTAAACTCTATAAAAGATAGATCATAAAATGGATATTTAAATCCAAATAAAATTAAGTATAATAATCATAAAATACATTAATTGGTAGTACATACACCACAAAAATAAAAAAGTGGAAAATATGAAATATATCTCATAGAAATAAATGTGAGATGAGAAAAACCCTTACCTTACACTTCCTTTTGGTTGATCATGGTTTAACCTCATATATATTGGTTTTAAACAAGTTATTAAATTATTAAAAAACCATATTAATATTTATAATATCATAAATGACCCTTTTTGTAAAATATTATTACCCTTATGTTAATAATATTTCATTATTTTTATTGTTTAGGGTGTTAATTGTTTTATTTTATCATTCGTGACTTGTCATGAAATTTCTAGTTCTTGTGCATATAATATAGATTCATCATATAAATAATAATAATCACGAAATAGTTATCATATTTATAAACCAATTATACTTTTAAAACTAATCATTAAATATGATTATGAAAAATGAACCAACATTACAATCATGGAGACGGTAGACCGTACGTACGCATGAGTAACATTTCCATTTTTCAATGATAGTTATTGAAAGAAGATAAGTAATATTTTATATTTAACAAATTATAATTATATCATAAATACAATATTATTTAATTATATATACTTATATATATCATTCCTGTGGTTGGTGAAGAAAATAGGTCCACAACTCTTCGTAAAAGTGGTAGTACACACATATACGAATGACATTATCACTTGTTTCAATGAGTGAAAAGGTAAGAAATAAAATGAGATATTATATTTAAATAATTATTAATATTTCATTAATATCATTAATGTTTCATTTATATCATATATATTCATTATATTTACCCTTATTACTTTCTATGTGAAATTTTAGGTAAAAAGGAATCACATCGCTTTGCTAGGTAGTAGTCCGTTGTACACAGAAGCAACATTATCATATCCTATAATGAATGAAATGTATAAATTCATATTTAATGTAATATATAAATAGGTATAAATATTTTATAATTATCATTTATATAATTTATATCCATCATCATACCCATCTGTGAGAGGTGGTAATGGAAAAATAAAGGACTTCAGTTCGCGCAATGATAGCCCGCCATACACAAGAATGATGATTTCATGACCCATTTGATGGAAGTGGATATTATTTTAGGTCATTAAATTATTATAAAAACATATAAGTATATTTAAGATACTTATGTTATTATATGATCATGGTTTAACAAAAATTAAAGGAGGTGGAGAAAAAAATAAAATAAAGACGCTCATTGAAGAACAATACCTCTTCTTAGGGTATCCTCCTTAGAGTTTCACTAAAGCCTTACTATGATGGATTTATTCCAAAAATAATGATTATAGGTTGAGTTTAGAAAACTTTGGATGTAATTTAGGTAGGTAATGAAAAAACCAAATAGGTTTGATGGGGTGAAGAGGGAGGAGATGGTGTGTCCTTTTTTAAGTGGGAGAGAGGACGTACTTGGTATTTTTGAAAATAAATTAGTTATACCACATTTTTAATTTTCAAAAAGGGTCCAAAAAGTATAATTACAGATGATTATCGGTTTAAAAGTCTAAATATGTCCATAAAGTATTTTTTAGAATATTTTATAGGTCATTTTTACCCTTACCTTTATAGTTTAACCCTTGGTAAACACATTTTTACCTCAACCGCGGTAATTAATTTTTACTACATTCACTATAAATTTTGGTAGTAAATAAATTTAAATTATTAGAAAATATTTATTATTATTTAAAATATATAATCCATTTTTATAAACTACATTCATAGAAGTGTAGAAATTTAATTTAAAATTAATCTTACATACGCAATGAGAAAGAGGGGTTTTAAAGAGAAAAATTTGAAAAACTTACAAAGTTTTTATATCCAATTTTGATATGAAATTTATTCCAATGAATTAAATTAGATTAATGGATATATAATTAAACTAATTTAACTTTAAAATATATTTAAAATGTAATTTATCTTTTATAACTAATTTAACCAAAAAGGTAGTTTTCAATTAAAATTAAGTATTTTTCACTATTTATCAGAAAATTAATTTTTTCATAAAATTATAAAAATTAAGTTCTAATATAATTTTTAAGATATTATTTAAAAAATTAATTCTATTTTTTGACTAAATTTTATAATGTTGGTGAAAATAAAATAAAAAATAAAACCCAAATATGTGGTGAAAAAGTTGATTTTTGAGAAGTGTATTTTTCAATCATAAGTTGATATTATATTAACTCTATGCATAATAATAATAATTATATGAATATAAATTAATAATTATTAATTTATAATATATAATTTATATTTAAATAATTCCTCATTTTTTTGAATTTTAAATAATTAAAATGGAGAAACATTATGTTCATGAAAATAGTTAAAAAAACACCTTTTTTAAACCCAAAAAAAATATTTTAAAACACTATAAATTTGATTAAAAATAAATTAAGTGGGTTAAATATAAAAAAATAATAATTATTTTACATTAAAACATAATGAGAAATTTAAATTTCTTAATTTATTAAAAAGAGAAGATTGTTTTACAAGAAATATGTATTTTTCACTATTCCCTCAAAAATCAATTTTTTAAGAAAAATTAAATTTTCCCTAAAGTAAATTTTGATTCTCTAATTAAAAAATGAATTCAATTTTATTAAATAAATTTTCTAAAAGTTATGAAATATTATTATAATTTTTTTCCTAAAATGAAATATGAATCATTTTTAAGAAAATATATTTTTGAAGAATAAAACCACTTTACTAAAAATTGATCGATTATTTAATAAAAATTATCTATAATTTATATGGTGTTTAAAATTTATATATATATATAGATAATAAATTAGTTAATATTATTCATACTCTCCAATTTAACAGCTTAGTTATACTAGTTTTATATATCATGTGTTGTTTTATCTTGGTGTTAAGTAATGAATACACCCTCAAACAAAAAAAATCTTAGGGTTTTATGCACCACAAGATGTTGAAGAGATTATATTTATTTAAAAAGAAATATGTCATAATGTCTCGAGGTGAAACATTATGACCATTAATTTTATAACTATAATGTTGTGCTCACCTTTGTATATGCCTTATTGTTATATTGAGTATGTTATGCATCGTGGCTATGCTTATCTATATGAGCCATGTTGGAAGTTGTTTCAGAAAACTAGTTTTATTTGAAATTGAAAACCAAAGGGATTTCAAAGGCTTACTTGAAAATGGTATGTTTTAAAATTTGTTTAGTTTTGAAAATGTTTTTAATCTAGTTTATTGGTTTTCATGGGTAAAATACATAAATAGATTTATAGAGGTATCCTAATGGGCTTTATGCATCACACTCTAATTAGTCCTTTGGGAATTTATAGATTTTTTAGGACCCAAGTATGGGAAAGGGAACCATATTCTAGGGTGGATCTTCTTAATTAATGTTGTCTCATGTTTTGGGGAGGAGACACAGTCTTAAAGGGATTGGCTATTGTGGTGTTTTTAGGTAATTTTAATCCATTGTAATGTACCTATATGACATTTTTGGCCTTGTACCCATTTATTTTTAACTTAAAGATTTTTATAAACTCTTTATATGAATATTTATGTTATTTTTTGTATTATAACATATATTTTTTATGGTATCTCTTTTATTGATCTGTTTACTATGATGTTGTTAGTGTGGTCATCCAATGTTAGGGATGGGGAATGCCAGTTTACGAGTGGAAAAACCATTCCCAAGAGATAGTTAGATATGCCTGGTGCTTGTCTCCCACCTATGGTGACTGGAAATATTCTTCGGGCCATGTGGCGGGCTAGCTCATGTGATGAGTCGGGTTTACCTGCGATGTTTCGTTACACTTATAGCTATTAAAGAAGACAATTTCAAGATATTTCATAGAGAATAAGATGATGGTTACTCTTATAATTCTAAAAGTCAATTTTTTGTGAAATATTCCTTTTTGGAAACCAAATCTTGAAATATTATTGAATGGTTTGTAATGAGAAGCTAAATGAGAATAATAGTAAAAGTTTAATTCTACTTGAGACATATAGTTAATAAAACGTGAATCTGATTCCAAGATCATGGTGTATTTTTGAGAGGATAACTGGATGAAAAAAATAAAGGATCATGATATATGATTCAATTAAGAAAAAAAATCAGGAATGTCAAGATGAAAAATATATTTCTAAATTATTTTTATTTTTGGAATTTACGAGTTTCTAAAATATTAGGAGTAGTGTAATTGATAGATGAAAATATATGAATTTATTTGAATATAAAAAAACATAGAGAAAAATAATTCTGGAAGTCTGAAGTTTATTAGCCATCATCTACATCTATATCAGCTTGATATATCCATGAATCAAATTTTATACTGAGTATAGAGAGTTAGATCTTCATCGAAGTCTACATTAAGTGAGCACTTTATTCTTAAATATTCATTAATTCTCATGGAGTAATATCACTATCCATTGTTTTTATAGATTATAGACCTTTAAAGAGATATTTCACATTACTGTTTTATCAATTTATATCTATTGTGTGAATCTTAATAGTTTAGTGTGGCTTTAGAAAGGCATAATGTTATTCTATTCCAATACATGTAATATTAATTTAGTTGTTCTTATAGTGAATAATATATGGTTGGGAGGACTAACCAGCCATGGAAAGAAGTATACCTTTCAAGGAAGAAATGAACCCTGTAAAAATCCTTATGTTCAGTGTTCTTATTTTTTAGAAAGTTTGAGTGGGGATAATAATTCATATTAGAGTGGATTAAACATTAACAAGTTACAAAAATTGATTTAATGTGAAAATATATTTTAAAAAACTATTCCTTATTGATTCATCCCTCCATTCTTAGAGGAGTAACCTAATCCCAACCCCTTTAATTAATATTAGAGCATAGTTCCCTATGTATAATATATTTAGATACATATGATAGATAATATAAATTCTATTAATAGAAAGTGTGTGCCTATAATTTATGGAAAAATCATCATAGTTGTAAAAACATTACATTTCCATATCTTCTATCCCTTGGATTGAAAGTAATAAATTCTACAGTTATTGGTTTTCCACCCTTTTAAAGGGAATTATCTATTGAACTTTATAGATAAATGAAATATTAAAGTTTATTTAAAGTCATAAAATATTATTCTAATTTCATTATTTGAAAAAGTATAGACAAAAGTGATGGGAATTAATTTGACCAACGTAATTTGTGATAATCTAGAATGTATTTGTGAAGGAAATGTGATGTCAAGGAGGCCAAGTTACAATTGTGAGGAAACTATTTTGAAGACATCAAGATTACTGAGGAAGAGAACATTTATGATTATTTTACTACGCCAAATGAAATTGTAATAAATAACCGATGATTTGGTGAAAAGATTTAATATTATTCCATTGTTAAAAAGATTCAAAGAAAATTTCTATACATGTTTGACTATAAGATCTCCACTACTACAGATATAAAATACACCTCACTTATTTAATAATATTCTAATATCCTATGATATAAAAAACTCCTAGACTTAATGAATAATGTTAAGGATGAAATGTATTTTTTAATCCATGAGAAAGATGAAAATCCAAGAGAATTTCGATGATGAAAATTATAGTGAATCTAAAAATAGAGAGGATAATGGAGACTTTCAAAGAATCATTCCTCTTATTTTAAGGAGATATAAATAGAAAGATAAAAAGAAAAAAGGTATGTTTCCACTTATATGAAAAAATTTAGTATAATTGGGATTTCCCATTAATTATCTAATAAGAAGAGTGATGATGTTGAACCTAAATAAGGTAATAAAACTTAAAAAAAGAAATCATAAAAATATAAATTGAATCTTCTGATGTTGGTAGAAGTAAGAAGATATTTTCTATATGTAAGAGAAGACATATTATTTAAAAATAATAAATATTTGATTATAAATCTAGTAGTGAGTTTTAAATTCAATCTAGTGATAAATTTATTAATTTTATGCATCATGTTAATTTTTTTTTGAAGTTGATGTAGTAAGAAAGACCGTTCAGAACCAACTAAGCTGGAACAAATATTTAAGGATGATATTGAATCCTTTATTAATAATAATATTATGATAAATAATGAAAATTATAGTTAGTTTAAGAAAATAAGAAACTAATAGAATATAATAATGAGTTTGAAAAGAAAAAAGTATCCATTTTTGATGAAATCAAAAAATTCTAGTTAAAATATTCTCAAATTTAGAAGATGATAAAAGATGTTGAAGAAAAATTTGCTTTGAAAGAAGAATAATTATCAAAGACACAGTACAAGTGTCTTATGGTTGGTAATGAACTAAAGAAGTAGGGGGAGGATTTCAAAAAATTTGTTAAAATCAAGGTTTAATCTTCTAAGTCATTTGGGAGATCTTATATAAAATATCAAGTAACATCCAGGCCTTAAGAGTATACTTATAATTCTATTTTCACTAATAGTGTAAGTTCATACATAAAATATGTTCAAGTATGAGGCAAGAAAAATTATGAGAAACATTAAGTTAAAATATTAGAATAAAGGAAGACATCATGCAGACCTATTCTTCCCAAATAGAAAAACATTCATACCTAAATTGTGTGATAAGAAAAAAATTGGAAAGTATTTCATGAATATTTTTTATGATTATAGTATATTTAGAGTCCAATGCTACTGATAATTTTGTGTAGTTTTGGGGAACAAGGCCTATATATACTAATATAACATGTCACTTCCTGGAATGTTGCATGAAGTTAGAGAGAGTCATTCAAAGAACATGAACACATGTTCTTTGATAAGATAGCTTATGAATACAAATACATTTAATTTACCCAATTTTTTTTGAGTGTCTTAAGGAAGTGTGTTCTAGTTGTAAGTATAAGGGTTATAGTAAAGTAAAGTTCATCACAATATTTCTAAGATAGATAGCCTATACAGAGAAAGGAAAGGGTAATTAAAAGATAAAGAAAAAAAATCTTGTATAGTAAAAATTGAATTGAATACTATCAAAATAACTAAGTCATGGGTTCTTGATAGTGGGTTATATTACCACATGATTGGTTATCTGAAGTTTTTTATTTTCTTGAGTAACATAAAGGAGGATCATTCAAATTTGGAAATGATTGTTCTTTTAAAATCGTAGATATTGGATTGAATTAAATTGAAACTCAAAATTTAAAATTAAGTGATGTATTATATGTGGAAGGGCTAAAACGAAATCACTTAAGTGATATTTAGCTTTATGTTTATGGAAATGAGGTTTTTTTCTCATGTGTCATTAATATCATAATGGATGGAAGGGTCATTATATAAGGAATAATGAAATAATGACAATATTGTTTTAATTGGCTATCCAAATATTGTTTTTATTTGAGGGTAAAATATGAGCATATTCAATGGAATAAGTGGACTGGTAATTTTGGATAAATAAGAATAAGATAAATTTAGAAACATGATTTTGTGAGAGATATTACCAATATACAAATAGAGAGTAATGTTTTTTCTGAAATATCTCATAGTATAAATATGACATATAAATCCCATATGATGGTTGGAATTTTTTTACTAGACAACTGAAACTCATTCACACTGATTTATGTGGTCCCATGTGGAAACATTCCACATGATGTGATTTATTTTTCATTACATTCATTGATTATTAAGATAAAATAACAAATGTTATGTTTATCAAGAACAAGTCATAAGCCATTGAGGTGTTTAAAATTTTCAAGAGATATGTTGAAAAATACTTAGGTTTTTTAATAATAAATTAAGATATGATAATGAAAAGGAATATAAATGTGAGGAATTTTAAAGATATCTTACCAAATATAGAATCTGACATCAATTTAGACCACTATATACTCCCCAACAGAATGTTTTTTCATAGAAGAATAATAGTTGAATTTTTTATATGTATAGGATAATTTTTTATGGAAAAAAGTCTCAAAATATTTTTAGAGAGAATCTATGTGTGTTTTTTTACACATTCAGAAAAGATTACTTTTGATAATTTAGAAGCTTTATAATCTATATAAGATGAGGTATTAGAATAATAAAACTATCAAGTAATTAAAATTCTTTGGTAGTCTACGATTTTTAAAGATGAAAGGTATAAAGTTGGAAATACTTGAAGATAAAGTTGATGAATAGTTTTTTATAGGATAAATATCTAGTGGAAGTGGGTAAAATTTCTGTAAAAAGAGGATAAAAAATATTATTAAATGCTTCAATGTTAAAATAATTGAAAATAAACATCAATATGGCGTATTTTTTGAGGTATAGGGTAAGTAAACATAAGTTGGCAACAAGTATAATATTTAACACTAGTTTTTAGAACAAGAATAATTTTAGAAGAATAGTGTTAATATTGACTATGATCAAAATTATGAAGATGGGGATACTATAAATCTTGGTTTAATACATAAAATATTGAAAAATAATTTTGATATATAGAATATAATAGGCAACCAAAAGGTACCAATTAAAACTAGAAGAATATTGAGAATTGAAAACCAAACAGGTCTTATATCACAAGTTTAACCAAGAACAATGACTAAAGCTATTGATCATGAATAATGGGTATAAGGTATGAATGGAGATCTAAATAAAATTGACAATAACTACACTTGGTAGCTTGTCTAATTCCTGTATCAAACATAAAAGATAAAAATTCCATTATCAAAAAGTGAGTGTTTAAAAACAAAATGAATGAGAAAAGTGAAGTGATAAAAAATAAGGCTAAGATGATATGAAAAGGATATTATCAATTACATGAAATAGAATTTGAATATTTTTTTTACAGTAGAAAGGATTGAGGAAATTATGATGTTTATTGTAGTGTAAACATAGAATAATTATAAAGTATGTAACATGGATGAAAAATCATCCATTTTAAATGGTGATCTTGAATATGTAGTATTTATTGAGAAACCATAGGGATTTATTATTGATATTTATGGAAGTATACTATGTAAACTAAGAAAATAATTATATTTCTTGAAATATGATCCCATAGAATGGTACTCAAAACATGATGTTCGACTGGAGAAAATTTGGTTTTTTTTCTGAAGGGGAAATTGCATAACACCCCAAATTTTTAGTTTATATTCATTTAAAGGTATACTATGTTTGATAGCATGTATCACATGAAACACTAAACTTAAATGAAAGAAAATGATATTCTTTAAATATGATCATTATAACCAAGATTTTGGATTTATGAGAATAAATAATAGTAACCAAATTATGAAATCCATAAAGATTGTTTTCTAATATAGATTTATCAATTAATATTGTAACATACCCCGATTCGTCACTCTATCAGATGGACAAACCACCTTTGTAACTAGACATCAATTATGACTCCCCATATACCAGTGGCTACCAAATTGTAGTGGGGGTGTAAGGAACATAGTGGGGAGACTATACCCCCTGGTATAGATTTATTATAATAGTTGAATAAATATTATACTAACGAAAATAATGAAAAAATTAAAACACCAATAGATAAACCAAACAGAGAAGGTAACTAATCAATCCAAAAATATTAAAATTGATTTAATGAAAATAAATAATATATCTATGTTTAAAAATTAATGTAGAACCAATAAATGAAAAAAACTCAAATAATACACCAAATACCCTTGTCTCGATCCCCACATCGGTCTCATCTCCAAGCTCCAACCCATCAAGTAGGAAACAATCAAAAACATGGTCCATTTCCTATGTCTAAACCTGTATCCATGTAATCTTATCAGGTACCAAATGAAAACTTGAATAGGGTGTGATTATAACTTAGTAGGTCAACATCACCATGTATAAAAAATCCAGTCTGATAGTATGTGCGCACAATAAAGTGATAAACAAGAGTATTAATCAATCAATTTATATAATATAATAATTAACATGCTTCAAAACCATTCTAGAATAACTCTAATCATGTACCATCACTATTCTAACTATAACAAAAAGTTCATGCAATAATAGAATAATTGAGAAAATTCTTATGTATAAGCATTTTAGCATAGTTAGACAAAGCCCATTATATAATAATTCCAACATAACTGGGTCAATCCCTCTATCTAAGAATTTCATCATAACCAGACTAAACCATTTATATAAGAATTTTAGTGTAACCAGGTTAATCCCTTTATATAATAATTTCATCATAACTAATCCATTCCCTTTATATATGAATTTATGAATAATTGGGTCATGCCTTTTACATAAGAATTTATTCATAACAATATCACATCGAAGTGTCACCATAAATTTCAATAAACAAGTAATACATTTCACAAAGTGATCATATCATAATAAATCACCCAAGGTCTCATGTCATGCTAATTCATGTTTCAAAACAATATCTAATTCATTATTATTCAAGGGTAGACTCACCCCATGGGTAGCCTCATGCCAAGTCCCTACACTTTTGGATCCAAAGGGATCTAATGAGTAGTCAAACATATGATTATTAAAAAACATTATTCTATTAGTTAATGAACACGTTGTTTTGATAAAATATCATAGTATTTAAAAACATATAAAAATAGAAATAGACTATAGAAATTTGTTCTAGACCACCTACATTTATCCGACGATCAAAGAAAAACTCTCAATAGGGAATTCCAATGAAGAATGAAGGTGAAAGAGATCACAAGGAAAACCTAGATCACACAAGAATAAAGATTAAATCCCAATTCAATGGAAGTTAGGAGATCACAATTCTATAACAAAGGATAAAAAAATAAGGGAGAAAATCAAAGTGAAGTAACTCACCAGTGATCAAATACTAGACCGGGATATCTAGGAAGGAAGGAATAACTCCAAAATTGCCTGGAGTAGACCTAGATTTTGAGAGAGGAGGCTTCATAATGAATGATAATATATCATGCATGTAACATGAATAAAAGATGATGGTATCAATTAATTCATTTCAGGAAACCCTTTCATGTTCTAAATTCAAAATACACTGAAAAAGGCATTGACTTAGGTTAAAAATACATCAATCTACCTTTTCAAAGTGTGTAATAAATTCACAGCTTCTATGAAATTCTTTCCTTGAAACCATTTCATCAATTATTATGAGTGATGACTTTATGTTGTGTATTAATTACATTTAATGAATATTATCTTCAGGTAGTAGTCACTATATATTCCTACAAAAATCCTAAAATTCTTTAAACTACACCTAATCCTGAGGAGAGTCCCTTTGTGACCTTAGAAATATTTATCCCCAAACTACACTAATTCTAAAAAAACATACATCCTAAAATATGAGGTCATTTTACCTAGTAAAATATCCCCATCCTCAAGAAATGGTTTTTCCACCAAGGTTTAAAATAGGAACCCAACTAAAATATAGGTTCAACAAGAACTCACAGATGATCATACCTAGAAAATACGAGATCTTACAACCTCTAAAGAATATAATAGCCTATCCCCATGATTCTCCATGTATAATAGTGGTTTATTATTGAATATGTCTAGCCACTGTACCCACACATTAGTCTCCATATCCTAGGCCTCCCCTTGAACATGTCCATGCAGCCACTACAATCACACTAGAGGTATGATATTTCCCCGTAGATACTTCTCACTATGGTACATAATTTGTATCAGATTATCCTCAAAGAAAACATCTACACAATTATATACATAATAAAAATTTACCACATGATAACATTCAAGATGATATCTCTAAATCTATGATATGTGAAATACATCATGCATGGAACTACAACATTGTGGAAGGTTAAATTAGTAAGAAAGTATAACAACCCTTTACACTATACCAAACAGCTTAAAAAACATGGGCACTAGCTTTTCTTGTTTCCTTATATATAATTTTCCCATCCTAGGTGACACTCAAGGAAAAACAAGATGAACCACCTCAAAATCCATAGTTTGTCTCTATTGGTGAGTATAATATTTATTTCCTCTTTCTGTAGTCACCAACTTCCTCCTAATCAACTAAACCTACTCAGAAGTCTCTTGTATGAGACTAGGTCCAACAATAACTGAATGAACTACCTCTAACCAATAAGTAGGCGAAAAAAATGACATGTTATACAAATCCTTGAAAGGTTATATCTATATCGATGACAAGAAGTTATTATTATATCAAAACTATATGAGTCCCATATTATGCTCCCATAAACCATCAAATTCCAAAACACAAGATCATAACATATCCTCTAAAATATGAATAGTCTATTTAGACTGGATATCTGTTTGAGGATTATAGGTTGTTCTCAGAAAAAACTATATTCCTAGAGCCTTCTAAAGACCCTACTAGAATTGATATGTGAAACAAATATCTCTATAAGAAAATAAATTCCTCATAACAATATGTAGTCAAACTATCCTCCACATGTAGAGACTACCTGGATCATCAATTTTGAAGGAATCCATGATGGCTAAGAAGTGGGTACCATCACCTGTCAATCTATAATCACCCATACTACATCATTATTATGAGGTTTATTGGGTAATACTGTTATTAATTCCTTAGATAAATCACCCCATTTCCATTTCCGAATGGGAAGAGGCTGTAATATCCCAATAAGCCATCAATGTTCGGCCTTCACCTACTAATAATTGAAGTATCTATCCATGAATCCCTTTACCTCATTATTTGTTCTTAGACATCGGTACTTTCTATAGAGATCATGATACATATTCATCAGACCTGGGTGCACCGCCCATCTAGAAGTGTGAAACACCCTCATCATCTCTTTTCTCAATCTTGTAGGAATTCATAATAAGCCATGAAAAATAATATAATTACCGCTACCAAGAGACCAACCTCATGATGGTTCTCCACCATGTAAGATATCCATCATAGCTAAGCCCTCAATATCAAATATCTACTTGGTCTTTATCCAGTCAAAAATTATGGTTTAAATAGATATTGAAGTTAGAGCTACTCATACATGAGACTCTTAAACATCTAGATTCATATTAACAAAGAGTTCCATTATCCACCACTCATAGCAAGACTACTACACTACCTTTATCTGCATATTTCAGATTAATGTATTGATAAAAAAATTTCCTTTTCATTGTGTATAATCCAGCTCAATGTTGAAAGACTCTAGATACTTGATCCACATCCTCTTCCAAAGGTTTAGGTCCCACTTAGAAAATATGTACCTGAGGATCTTATAGTTCTTGTACACCACAAAACTCTCACCCAAAAGATAGTGTTTACTAGTGTCTCATGGAATTTATCACTGTATCTATATCAAGATCCTGAGTAGGGTACTTCCTCTGATGTATATTTAGCTATTTAGATCCATAAGAAATCACTAAATCCTATTATATCAGAACTACCCACAATACCACTATGAAATCATCACATTAAATGATGAAATACTTGTATGGAATAGGTAAAAGTGAGAATCAATGCTAATGTCGACCTGCTCTTCAACTGCAGAAAAAAATCTCATAAAAATCTTACGAAACTAAATTCCCCCATTTCTTTTTCAACCTAGACATCAATTCTAGTATATGGGAGAAGTCCCAAATAAAACACTGATAATACCTAGATAGACCAAGAAAACTCTAAATCTTGAAGAAATTCTTATGCTGATCCCATGATATTGCAGCTGCAACACTCTCTAGGTCTACATACACTCGTTGTTATGAGATAAAATGAACAAGGATGTTCACTTTACCAATCCCAAAATTTAATTTTATTAGATTGGTGTAAAGATGATCCTCTCTCAATGTACCCAATAATATATCAAGATGTTGGACATGAACGTCTGCAGACTTGGAGTACCAACACCCACCTATAGTGGGGTGTAGAAAAAGCAATTTGTTTTCCCATAGGGGGTATTATTAGTGGTAACTGTAACAACCCATGCTTCCACGATACATTTCCCTTCAAATAATGCAGTGGCGTGCATTGTACGCAACTTCGAGATTTTAACACACCACAACCAATCAAACTAGCCGTTATGAATAGTAATACCTACTTTTTAAAATTTTATAAATTCTATCTCTCAAAATGGACTTTATTTTTGGATTTGGAATATTGAAATTAGCCTAGGGTGAAATTTTGGTACTTTTCGGATAAATTTCATATTTTGATGAATAGTGAAAATTACTAAATTTTAATTAAAAACAACTTTTTTAATCAAAATAATTAGTAGTAATAAATTATGAATTTGAGTGGTTTTAAAGTATATTTAGAATATATTTTTACCATGTAATACAATGTGGGTCATTGAACATAATTTCACATTTAAACCAGACATAAACAAGTGCCAATCTTTTGATAGTTATTATCTCTTAAAAACACGCTTTTTTTTAACAACGAGAATTAATTTTAAATTAATTTCTGCCACTTCTGTGTTATGAATTTGGAAAAGTGGATTCCATATTTGGAATCAGGATGTTCAAATTGTGTAAATAGGTAACTTTTATTTTTAGACATTTTGAATAATTACTGCGGTAAATATTTTATTTACCATGGTTAAGGGTAAATCCGGTAAATAAAGGTTAAACAAATAATATTATAATAATACTAAATTACCCTAAAACGTGTCCTAGCCTTATTTTTTGATACATGTTCGACCATAGTCATCTTTGGGTCGATTTGGAGACCCCATGGAGCCACTTGTAGGTGATAGGGACACTTTATTTTAATTAAGTGAAAATGAATACAAAAATGACAGAAGCATATATCTTTTAGAAAAACAATTTTTACATAGAGTTATATATGTTGTATTTTCGACTATAAATATTAATTAGAAAGATAAAACGATTTACTACATGATGATATTTTATTTATAATTTTTATAGATTACATAATTTAATTTATTTATGAAACAATGGTGATGCAGTAATTACCATAATAGTGAAAAATTAGAATAATTGATATTATAAATACCCAAATAAATATAATTTGAGACTTTTATTGAATTAAACTAATTTTATAGGTTAATATGACATATTAGTATTGATTTAATTAACTTTTTTCTAAGTAATCATTCTGTTATGTTTTTCACAAAAATCAACTATTGAATAGTATCAAAATTGACATAAAAGAGTTTTTAAAACAAGTATTATATTATTAATTGATATTAAATTCCTAAAAATGTAAGGTTCGGACAAGAGACTTATATCATGATAGGTATATTATTTATGGACCAATTGGGGGTCTCTTGGATGTATATAGTAAGTTTATTAACTATATAATATAAAAATACAAAGTGACATGGTAAATGTCAAACTAATTAACTAAGAGTTAAAACTAAAAGATAAGGTTAATATAGTGAAATAAACCTGTATAAATTCTATTGGATGAATGTTTTTCGACCTATCCCCACCTTAACCTTTTAATAATAAAATTTTGAGCCATTAGAAACCGAATATGAATTTATTATAAATTAACATTTCTAGCTTTTCCAAAGGTGCCCCTCACCCCTCTTATAAAAGGGCACTCCTCCTTCTCATTTCTTCACACCTTCAAAGCCTTTTGGTTCGGCCAAACCCTGACCAAATACTCTCCCAACATCCCTCAATACAACCTATAGGCCTTAGTTTGATCAGAAAGCCATCCTAAGGAGCTCTTTTGATCAAATCAAAAGGAAGAACCCGAAGAAGAGGTAATGTTTTCACCACCCTTTTCCAAGTTCCTTTCTTCATCCACTTATTCTTTCTTTGTTATTACCATTATAAAATAATAACTCCTGTATCATATATATGCTGTGATGTTATTATAATTATGGTACCACCATATTCAGTATTCTATCCAGCCTTTGAATAACATGTCACCACACGTGCGTACGTACGGCTTACCGTCTCCACGTCGTGGTGTAATTGTTATTCAATATATTATTATTTGGATGGGTATAATAATGATGTGTAACTCCTGTAAATAATAAATATAACATGATAATGATTTTTTATAAAATATACCATCCAATTATATATTATTTTAATATCAAAATAATGATATTGTCGCTCGTGCGTACGTACGGACTACCGTCTCCACGAACGCGATGAGATTCATTCTCCATCATATCCATTCAAGTATAATTATAATTTGATGATTTAAAAATATTATCTAAGGACTTGATATAATTCTGGATATGAATGATATACATCCCATTAAAAACAAACATGGCTCACATAACAAAGAATATAAAGTAAAATGAACCCGTTAACACCCGAAATGACGATAATTCTAAGATATTATTAACAAATCAATGTTAAAAGATAATATATGATATCATATTAAAGTAAATGATTATTTTATAATTCAATAACAATTATTTCACCATTATACAGGAGGTTAACCTACCGTCGACCAAGGAAAAAGTACAAAGTAAGAGGTTTCTTATCTCACTCTTAATTTCGTGAGATTTCCATTGTTCACCACTTATTTATTGCATGTGGTGTGTGTGTACTACCCATGATTGTATTAATTGTGTAATATAATTTAATTTATGGGTATTTACATCATCATTGTATGATCCTTATTTCATGGGTGCATGTTTCATAAGTTACCAAATGGATAAGGGAATTTGAAATTTCAATTTCCAATTATTCGGCATTACGCAAACTTCATTGATTATTTTACTCCGAGATTATGTGTGGAATTACTATTAATTTTCTTATGTAATATTTTTCACTCCCCTTTCTACGGATATACTTTTGACACACATAATCACTCCATTGATAAATTCTCAAGTGATCGGTATGAACTTGATAAGAGTAATTTTAACTCAATCTCCATTTGTTGAGTTAAATATCCAATTCATTGGTGTTGTTTTTACAAGAATATGTGTGAATGTAATCTGATTGATTTACACTAAAAATCCAATCATATTGAGTGTATTTATATTTTTCATACATAATTATGTCGTTGATTTATCCTTAACCTAAGGATACGGCCTTTATGAGATATTTCATCTCAATTTAAATTCCATTGATACTTCATTGTTGTTATACACCAAATCACTTTTATGTGGTGTATATAATGTACTTTGACATAGTATATCATGAATCCCTTTATTATCATGATATTACAAAGTTTTGATTACCTCAATTATTTGTATTCAAGTGTCACTCTTTTGGTTAGAATCTCTAACTAAAATACCATTTTTAAATGTTTTAAAGACTTATTCTTCTAAATCTTTCTCATTAATGTCCATGTTTTAAAAAATGGTTTTAAGGATTTATTTATATGGACATTAATGTTTTAAAATTAAAACTCCTTTTAAAAGTTTCAAAGTGGTATGGGACACTTTGATTCAAAAATCTATTTTAAATGGCTTCTTGACAAATAGTGTGACTTTTAAATGTTTTCAAGAAAAGGAGGATACTTCTCTCAAATAGTTTTGATGATTATTTTCATCTATGTAAACATCCTTCATTATTCTTGATTGAGGTTAATGTGATACAATACAATCTTCCATACTGTATAAAATGAGTTATGTTTGACTGTGGATGTGCTATTTTTATACCATTCATGGTTTGTGGTAAAAGTATTGACATTTCGTATGCTAGTTTTAATACGAATGTTTATGTTATGTTTAAACCTGTTCATATGAGGAATTCATTGGACTTAATAAGTGACGGGTGGAGCCCGCTATAGCTCCTCGATGCATCAGTAGGTCTCATGAGACAAACTAGTGTCTTGGAACAAGTCCTTGGCAAAATCTTATTTGTAGTCTTGGCACGAGGCCTTGGCTATGTGGTTATGATAGTCTAGCATTATGCATTCCATCATTATGAAAGTTGTTATTGATATTGCATGTGATCATTCGACTAGTAGAATATCCATGTGAGTAAGTAAATGGAATTATTTCATTTTACCTTTGCCATTTTATGTTGATGTTCAAGTTTAAAAGGCTTTTGTTTTAGTTATAAATCGCCTTAAGTGTTTATGCTTATCTATGAAAGCTTCTGCTATAATGTTATCCTTACTGAGCATCTGAGCTCACCCCTTTCAATGTTTTATTTTCCTAGGATTATGAAGAAGTAATTTATGAATGACCTGCAGGGATAGTATGAGGGGATATGAAGACAAGATTTTGCTATAGTTTTTTTACCTTATGATGTAATGGAAGACTTATGAATATATCTAGTGTTTCCAAGACTACTAAACTAATCAGTCTTTCGAGACTTGATCCTTTGTGATCATTCCAATGTTATGTAATAATGCACCGAATCTGGGTATTTTGGGTCGGGGCGTTACAGTTGGTATCAGAGGAAGTTTAGTACAAACCTTGGAAGCTATATTTAGATAAACTCTGATTAGAGTACGTAGACTTAAGATTAACATTGAGGATTAGTATAGAATAACTTCCTAGAATTTTGGTATTGTAGAGATTTTGTGAGTTTTCCAAGCAATACATCCCTGTCTGGATACGAGCTGGTAGAGGCGGCTCTGGCACAGATGTACCTAGGGGTAAAACCTAAAAACACCGCTTTGAGCTAGACTCAAACGGAAACCGTTGCACGACAACGGGCCATTCTGCACTCTTGGTTACGACACTCCCGGTGGATATTCTTAGGATAATTTACAATTTCTTTACAAACCGATTTAAAGTAATATATATATAAGATGAGAGTAAATGACGTTGGTTAATCCTAATATGTTTCAAATTGAGAATATGGTGACATGTTAATCTCTAAATGATTTTACGACTACTGTTAGTCACACAATGCTTTCTCGTTTTATTCAATGGCTGGATTCCAAGGAAGTCATAGTGACTTTGAGAATTATGTACGAGGTGGGAACGGTGGTGGAAATGAGCAACAAAATGAAATATTGATAGGTGTAAAAGATATCGTCTTTATGCCAAATCAGTTTTCCAAAAATATGATCAACAACATATATATTAACCAACTCCCAGAATCAACAAGGAAGAGAAAGGTGATGAATGATAAGAGCTCCAGCAATAGAGACCATGGAGAAAAGAACCCTCAATTTTCATCATGCAGGAAATGTGGAAGGAGACACCCAGGAAAGTGTCTCAATGGGACAACGAAATGCTTTACATGCGGGAAGGAAGGACATAAAGTGAAGAATTGCCGAAGAAAAATGAAGTGTACTATGGAAGAAGATATAAATGGTCCCAAGAGTCCATTTACAGTCATTTGCCATAAATGTAGGGGACCTGGCCATTACCCGAGTGAATGTCCTATTCTATAGGATATTTTCTTGGTCAAAGAAGAATCTATGTGGAAATAAATGGTTGGAGAAATGTTTAAAAATTATTAGCACTCCTTGTTGATGGTTTTACTTTGGAATAATTTTCTCTTGTATTTGTAACCCCGCAGTTTTCCATGTGAGAATGATATTTGAGGAATAATTGTCTCTTCTCTTGTGGATATTGGTATAAATAACCATTTGGTTTTATATGATCATTGGGGTTTGAGAGAATTATAAGTTATTATAATTTGGGATGAAAATGCAAGGTATGATATAACATTTCTGGTTAAATTATGTTATTTTGAGGAATTTATCTCATTTTGGTAATATTATAAAATATAGTTTTTGAAAAAGGACAACACGTAGACCGTGTGACAACCCGTCGCGTCGGATAAAGCTGTGGGAATCGAACCCACAACCAAAGTGCGATTGGGATTTATCGTCTACCACTGGAATACGTGAAGTCCCTGGTTAGTGTGACTATTTTTTTAGTTAAATGATTTTATTGATCAATAACATGTTGATTTGGGTTCTTATGTCTTATCAAATGAGTACCCTTAGTATAGGAAAATGATTTGGTGATTAAGTGATAAATGTTATTTTGGAAGATGTTCACTTTTTTGGGAACACTATATGTCCAAGGAAAATAGAATACTATGGTATTTCATTAGAGGAGTAATGGTGGATTTTTATCTATGTTTTTATTGTGGATCTATAGTGATTTGTGTTATTTATGGAAACGATTAACCTATAATAAAGAATATGTGATTAGGTTAATTACTTTTAAGTATGTGAATTTAAGAGTAGATGATGTCATTTGGAGATACAATTTAATGTGGAAGACTACATTCTTATAAGTTTTGGGTTTCAATATTAGTTTGGATTATATTGAAGTATTTTATGGAAAATTTATTATTGAATGGTATTTATTTAACTTTGGGGTATTGTTGGTTTAATTTTAGAAATTAAGATTAGTATTTTTTTTCTCTAATGGAATATACATTTGGGGGATCATCAGATCTTATACTAACCATTTTTGTTTTGATTAATCTCTAAAGACATGTTAAATATATAGTTTATCCTACATGGATCATGTATTTCTATAGTAGTCTATTCTAGCTCTTTTATTGTGACCAAGTCTTCTTGAATACTGATTGTTCAAAAAAATAAGTTAGTGGTAAAAAGTTATTAAATAATGAAACTCTACTTAAAAATTATGCATATCTATTTATGTACTTAGTCAATATCATAAATGAATTCATCCTCCTTATGTAATGTAACTTAAAAAAAAATGTTGTCTGTTTACTTTCCTACTAGGAGACTAATGTCCGTTTGTCCCAACACAAGTTTGTGGTTTTCTTATTGTTAACTTTCTCCTGATCATTATTTCTATCCCTCTCCATCAGAACTTGACACTTAGTTTATCATCCATATCCATGTTTTCCTACATGGAATCCGAGTATGGGTTATCTTGGATGACCTTTATACCTCTCTTTCTTTCTTTTAAAGTGATAGTTTTATTGACTCTTTTTCCGATGTGGGACTTTACCTTATATTCCCAAGCACAATTTTAAAAATTGCGAGGACACAATTTATTGAAGGAGGGGAGAATGTAACAACTCATGCTTCCACGGTACGTTTCCCTTCAAATAATGCAATGGCATGCATTGCACGCAACTTCGAGATTTTAACACACCACAACCAATCAAACTAGCCGTTATGAATAGTAATACGTAATTTTTGAAATTTTATAAATTCTATCTCTCAAAATGGACTTCATTTTTGGATTCGGAATATCGAAATTATCCTAGGGTGAAATTTTGGTACTTTTCGGATAAAGTTCATATTTTAATGAATAGTGAAAATTACTAAATTTTAATTAAAACAACTTTTTTAATCAAAATAATTAATATTGATAAATTATGAATTTGAATGGATTTAAAGTATATTTAGAATATATTTTTACCATGTAATACAATGTGGGTCATTGAACATAATTTCACAATTAAACCAAACATAAACAAGTGCCAATCTTTTGATAGTTATTATCTCTTAAAAACACGCTTTTTGTTTTAACAACGGGAATTAATTTTAAATTAATTTCTGCCACTTCTGTGTTTTGAATTTGAAAAAATGGATTCCATATTTGGAATCAGGATGTTCAAATTTTGTAAATAGGTAACTTTTATTTTTAGACATTTTGAATAATTACTGCGGTAAATATTTTATTTACCATGGTTAAGGGTAAATCCGGTAAATAAATGTTAAACAAATAATATTATAATAATACTAAATTACCCTAAAACGTGTCCTAGCCTTATTTGTTGATACATGTTCTACCATAGGCATCTTTGGGTCGATTTGGGGACCCCACGGAGCCACTTGTATGTGATAGGGACACTTTATTTTAATTAAGTGAAAATGAATACAAAAATGACACAAGCATATATCTTTTAGAAAAACAATTTTTACATAGGGTTATATATGTTATATTTTTGACTATAAATATTCATTAGAAATATAAAACGATTTCCTACATAATTATATTTTATTTATAATTTTTAGAGATTACATAATTTAATTTATTTATGACACAATGGTGATGCAGTAATTACCATAATAGTGAAAAATTAGAATAATTGATATTATAAATACCTAAATAAATATTATTTGAGACTTTTATTGAATTAAACTAATTTTATAGGTTAATATGACATATTATGATTTATTTAATTAACTTTTTTCTAAGTAATCATTCTCTTATGTGTTTCAAAAAAATCAACTATTGAATAGTGTCAAAATTGACATAAAAGAGTTTTTAAAAAAAGTATTATATTATTAATTGATATTAAATTCCTAAAAATATAAGGATCGGCCAAGAGACTTATATCACGATAGGTATATCATTAATGGACCACTTGGGGGTCTCTTGGATGTATATAGTAATCTTATTAACTACATAATATAAAAATACAAAGTGACATGGTAAATGTCAAACTAATTAACTAAGAGTTAAAACTAAACAATAAGGTTAATATAGTGACCTAAACCTGTCTAAATTATATTGGATGAATGGTTTTCGACCTATCCCCAACTTAACCTTTGAATAATCAACTTTTGAGGCATTAGAAACCGAATATGAATTTATTATAAATTAATATTTCTAGCTTTTCCAAAGGTGCCCCTCACCCCTCTTATAAAAGGGAACTCCTCCTTCTCATTTCTTCACACCTTCAAAGCCTTTTGGTTCGGCCAAACCCTACTCAAATACTCTCCCAACTTCCCTCACTACAACCTATAGGCCTTAGTTTGATCATAAAGCCATCCTAAGGATCCCTTTTGATCAAATCAAAAGGAAGAACCCGAAGAAGATGTAATGTTTTCACCACTATTTTCCAAGTTCCTTTCTTCTTTCACTTCTTCTTTCTTTGTTATTACCATTATAAAATAATAACTCCAGTATCATATATATGCTGTGATGTTATTATAATTATGGTACCACCATATTCAGTATTCTATCCACCCTTTGAATAACATGTCACCACACGTGCGTACGTACGGCTTACCGTCTCCACGTCGTGGTGTAATTGTTATTCAATATGTTATTATTTGGATGGGTATAATAATGATGTGTAACTCAAGTAAATAATAAATATAAAATGATAATGATTTTGTATAAAATATACCATCCAATTATATATTATTTTAATATCAAAATAATGATATTGTCGCTCGTGCATACGTACGGACTACCGTCTCCACGAACGCGATGGGATTCATTCTCCATCATGTCCATTCAAGTATAATTATAATTTTATGATTTAAAAATAGTATCTAAGGACTTGATATCATTCTGTATATTAATAATATACATCCCATTAATAACGAATATGGCTCACATAACAAAGAATATAAAGTAAAATGAACCCGTTAACACCTGAAATGACGATAATTCTAAGATATTATTAAAAAATCAATGTTAAAAGATCATATATGATATAATATTAAAGTAAATGATTCTTGTATAATTAAATAACAATTATTTCACCATTATACAGGAGGTTAACCTACCGTCGACCAAGGAAAAAGTACAAAGTAAGAGGTTTCTTATCTCACTCTTAATTTCGCGAGAATTCCATTGTTCACCACTTATTTATTGCATGTGGTGTGTGTGTACTGCCCATGATTGTATTAATTGTGTAATATAATTTAATTTATGGGTATTTACATCATCATTTTATGATCCTTATTTCATGGGTGCATGTTTCATAAGTTTCCAAATGGATAAGGGAATTTGAAATTTCAATTTCCAATTATTCGGCTTTACGCAAACTTCATTGATTATTTTACTCCGAGATTATGTGTGGAATTACTATTCATTTTCTTATGTCATATTTTCCACTCCCCTTTCTGTGATCGGTATGAACTTGATAAGAGTAATTTTAACTCAATCTCCATTTGTTGAGTTAAATATCCAATTCATTGGTGTTGTTTTTATAATAATATGTGTGAATGTCATCTGATTGATTTACACTAAATATCAAATCATATTGAGTGTATTTATATTTTTCACACATAATTATGTCATTGATTTATCCTTAACCTAAGGATACTGCCTTTATGAGAGATTTCATCTCAATTTAAATTCCATTGATACTTCTTTGTTATTATACACCAAATCACTTTTATGTGGTGTATATAATGTACTTTGACATAGTATATCATGAATCCCTTTATTCTCATGATATTACAAAGTTTTGATTACCTCAATTATTTGTATTCAAGTGTCTCTCTTTTGGTTAGAATATCTAACTAAAATACCATTTTTAAATGTTTTAAAGACTTATTCTTCTAAATATTTCTCATTAATGTCCATGTTTTAAAAAATGGTTTTAAGGACATATTTATATGGACATTAAAGTTTTAAAATTAAAACTACTTTTAAAAGTTTCAAAGTGGTATGGGACACTTTGATTCAAAAATCTATTTTTAAATGGCTTCTTGACAAATAGTGTGACTTTTAAATGTTTTCAAGAAAAGGGGGATATTTCTCTCAAATAGTTTTGATGATTATTTTCATCTATGTCAACATCCTTCATTATTCTTGATTGAGGTTAATGTGATACAATACAATCTTCCATATTGTATCGAATGAGTTATGTTTGACTGTGGATGTGCTATTTTTATACCATTCATGGTTTGTGGTAAAAGTATTGACATTTCGTATGCTAGTTTTAATACGAATGTTTATGTTATGTTTAAACCTGTTCATATGAGGAATGAATTGGACTTAATAAGTGACGGGTGGAGCCCGCTATAGCTCCTCGATGCATCGGTAGGTCTCATGAGACCAACTAGTGTCTTGACACAAGGCCTTGGCAAAATCTTATTTGTAGTCTTGGAACGAGGCCTTGGCTATGTGGTTATGATAGTCTAGCATTATGAATTCCATCATTATGAAAGTGGTTATTGATATTTCATGTGATCATTCAACTAGTAGAATATCCATGTGAGTAAGTAAATGGAATTATTTCATTTTACCTTTGCCATTTTATACTGAAGTTCAAGTTTAAAAGGCTTTTGTTTTAGTTATAAATTGCCTTAAGTGTTTATTCTTATCGATGAAAGCTTCTAATATAATGTTATCCTTAATAAGCATCTGAGCTCACCCCTTTCAATGTTTTATTTTCCCAGGATTATGAAGAAGTAATTTATGAATGACCTGTAGGGATAGTATGAGGGGATATGAAGACAAGATGTTGTTGTAGTTTTTTTTACCTTATGATGTAATGTAAGACTTATAAATATATCTAGTGTTTCCAAGACTACTAAACTAATCGGTCTTTCGAGACTTGATCCTTTGTGATCATGTCAATGTTATGTAATAATGCACCGACTCTAGGTATTTAGGGTCGGGGCGTTACAGTAGCCAAAAGTCATATCCAGAGAGAAGTGTTTTAATATAGTTGTCACTCGTGAAAAATAAAATAAAATAATAATATTGTAAAGATTAAAAATAACAGGAATTTGGTGTTTGTTAAATTTAGATCATAGAGAAGTGATTAGATTTAGGTTAGGTTTTCCCCTTTTATAAATGCTTTCACGTGTTTCAATAAAAATGAATCTTTTATTTTTATTTGAATAATTAAGTGAATAGAGTAACAATAATTTCTCTAATTCTACTTTGATTTAGATTTATCAATGTTTTGAAATACCAATTGGAATTATTTAAATTACTCAAGAAATACCCAATCTGGTTTTAACATTCCCCAAATATTCAAATCCATCCATCATTGTTTCCTAACATGTTTAGAAGTCACTAAATTACCCATCTATTTGATTTTTTAGACCAACCAATAGGAAAAACACAAAATCAATCAAAGGGAGAATACATTCTTAAATCAATGAAATTTAATATTTAATAATCAAATACAATAGAATCACATTTAATATAAATTCAAAGTTTATTATATTTAAATCCATTTAATTAAAATGAAATGAATTATTGATTAGATAATTCAAAATTCTAACATCACAAAATGGGTGTCCCCTTCCCATCACCCAATCACAATGGATTATACCCCTCCATTAGAGGGGGTTCATTGAAGAATAAGAATAATGGAACATGATGAGTGTAAAAATTACATGGAAAGGAAAAAATAAGGGGGTGACAACAACCTTCCCTCTTCTTCCTTAGTAGTGGGTATGCAGGGGTACTCTTTCTTGGTAGTGAGATATTCTTCCCTTCTCTATGGGTGTGGTATCATTCTTGGTGATCTATGATATTATGGAAGGGGTCATTGGATCCTTTATATATGTTGAGGGGGAGACCCTCAGCCTCCTTCAATAAAGAAGGTGAAACCCTTGGGGATCTAAATCTCCCCAAGTCCCATGCATCTAAAAAAAAGAAACACCCATAGATTAAAGGTGTTTAAGTTTTATGCCTGTATTGGGATCCACATGGGGTAGAATTTTGTGTACATTCATGGATTACCAAATCATGATAGTGGGATTTCATTGGCTGTGGGGTAATCGACAATGGTGGCGGAGAGCTAAGAAGGTGATCGATGAGATTTTTCTCCTTCATTTTGTGTTTTAAGTGGATGAATGAGGCATGAAGTCACTTCTGGGGTGGTTTTTTTGCTTAATAAATGATCCCTAGTGATCAAAGGTGGTGGAAGTGGTAGAGGATCTTGATCCTAAGCTTCAGGAGTGATAAAAATGGAGGCAAAATAACAGCAGTAGTGACTTTCGTCATCCAACAACTTGAAAGGCTAGGTAAATCTTAGAATGAGATTTAGGGTTCTCAGACAAGGTAAAGAAGGTGGTGAAAGGCCTTGGAAGGGTTATAAGAGATCTTAATTCCTCTATCATTCACATTGGCTAGAGGAAGTATCAAAATTTCATCATGGCGGCTCAAAAAAAGGTGCATGAGTAGATCAGAGGTGGAACGAGGTGATGATAGTGGGAGAAGGGATCGAGAAAGATTATCCTAGTACAGAAATGGAGGAGTTTTAGTGAGATAGTAGTGGTTCATGTTTGTTTCAAAAATGGTTCAACAAATTGTAGTGGCTACGGGTGAGCAGTCGAGGCGGAGAGTGGTGGTGGAGGATAGTTCATGGCAGTAGAGAAAGGGGGCCTACATGGAGGAGGGGGTAAGTGGAAGTGATTTGGAGCAGAAGTGGGTGACATGAGCGGCAGTCGGGCAATGTCAGGTGATAGAGTGAGAGGAGCACAATATATGCAGGAAAATTCCTTGATCCCACATCAAAATTCCAACGCTTTGGGTGAGCGCATATAAGCCATCATGCAAATCTATCCCGACAATGAAGTTGTCCTAGAGCCGGAGAACTCCTAAAACCGCTGCTAGACTTCCCCATCCACAAAGAATCTCTCCTCCCTCTACCTCATGGAGTTTAACCATGTACCAATGCTTGTGCCTTGTGGTAGCTATATACCACCCATATATTTCACCACCATGGGCCCTTTTCATGGGCCTGATCCTCTCGTGCACCTTGAGCCTCGGGCTTGCCCTCCCAAGGGCCAACATGGCCAGGTGACTCTCTGTGGGTTGCCTATGTGGTTTGTGGGCCATTGGTTAAAGTTTGTCCCAAGTTCCCTATTTTTTGGAAAACATTTATAAAAATATTTAAAATTTTTTAAACAATTATAAAATTTCAAATTACTATTTTTTCAATGAAAGAGTTTCCAAAATATAAATTCATTTATAATTTTAAAATCATCACTTATTTCACCATTTGAATTAACTTTCATTGAATAATTAATATTACCCATTATTTATTAAACAATTGAAAACCATGGGTATTAACATTTAAAAACATGAAAAAATTATCATAATTTGATTAAAAAACATCAAATTTGTGTTTTCTAAATACCTCCATAGTTAAACTATGCTTTTCTTCAAGCATAAAATATCAAAAAGAAATTTGGAGGGCACCAATATTATTAATATTTAAAATTAAAAGTAATAAAATCAAATTATTAATAAATTATAATCAAACTTTCAATATTCACATAAAATATCAATTCAATTTCTCAATTTTCAAAGAAATAATTAAATAAAGAATTTTACTTTTCTCCTTTTCAAAAATGATGGAACATATATTTTAATTCATTAAAGTCCATTAATTTATTATTATTAATCATTCTAAATCATGATTTATATCACCTAAATCTTTTTACTAATAATTGATGATATTATTTAAATTATAGTTATAATCATATCATGAATACATGCCCCTTATCCACTGGATTGTAAATAAACTAACTTTTCCACTTTGTAAAGAGGAAATCACATAAAATCATAAGGGACTTATAATTAAGGGTAAAATGTATCTAAGTCTTAATTTTGGTAGGAATTGTTGTTTAAAATTAAAGGCTCAAGGAGGAAGTTTATCTCTTAAAGAATAAATCTTAACATATAAAAGTAAAAGTGTCATGAAAATATCCCCTTCAAATTGTAACAACTCCCAACTTTCCAAAAAGTGAAAGTAAATATCATGATCAAATTAAGCATAATGAAAGATTTATGCACCCTTTTAAAATTTTCTCAACTTTTATACATTTTTTTCTTTTTCAATGAATCTTTTTAATTTTTCATTTTTCAAAATTTATTCTTTTATTTAATCTACCATTCAACACCTAACCACGTATGATAAAAACCATAGGTCTAGTAATGTTTTTTTTTGTTTTTACGAAATCACAACCCATTTTTTTCATTTTGGTTTCTTTTTTTAATTTTCCCCATTTTTATATTATAGAGTGGAAAAATAACTAATAATCATGAATGAATCAACAACATTACTTTATTCCAACAACATGAACCCCCACACATCTTCATTACTACAATAATAATCCCTTTCACCATGATTCCTTTCACCTCATACTTCAATTTTAAAATATCATGAAAATACTAAGATGAGTATAGAAATGGAAAAAATTGGATTGAAATGTTGCTTATTCTTAGAAAGTTCATTCATGGTTTCAATGGGTTTAAACAATGATTGATATAAAGGTGGTATTTTTTATGATAAATGGTTTATCAAAAGACGACTCAATCATTTTAAATGGAATAACAACCAAATGAATATTTTTTATTTCAAAAGTAGTTTTGAGGATAAAGTGGGAAACTAATAAAAACTTCAAAACATAGAGAAATTTAGACAACATAAGAAATTATCAATCCATTCCAAAGTAATTTAAAATAGTTAGAATTTTTACCTTTAATAAATTTCATTCAATAGAGGTAAATTTAATTTCATGGTTGTCCTCGATGAGATCATCAAATAGAAAATCCATCTTATCCTATGTCTGTACATGCTCCTCCAGACATGTTTTCCCTTAGTTGAAACCATGTATCAAGATCCTAGTCTATTTATCAATCCATGAGGATCTTTCATCATTCAAACCAAACCTAAATGGTATTTTAAACATTATGTGATCATCCTCCTTTGATAACTTGATCAGGAATGAATCCTCTAACATTTCATCATTCGAGTGCATAAGAATCTTCTGGGTGTGGTATGAGACAATGGAATCCTTTTCTGCATTCACCGAATCAGAGGTAGTTGGTTCCTCAACTTGAGTATCAGTCACCTCATCAGCCCCTGGCTTCACATGCATAGTAGAACCCTTACACTTACTCTTAAGGTTTCTAGAAAGACCATTCAATCTGGGGAGGGGGTTGCCTTTTCTTGAGGACCTTGTAATTATAGTACTAGGAAAATTTGAGTAGTATTTCCATCTTTGCGGCCTTCGAATATGTTGAATAAAACCATCTGAATCAATAATGGTGTTTTTTCCTTTTTTTTGAAGAGGATCGAATATAATCATCCATGAGTTCCACTTCCTTGGGTTCTGAAGACGATGGATCCGAGGAAGAATCAGTATAAAATCTTTTTTCATCTATCCTACCACATAATGGATACTTTTATTTATATTTGTACTCCACAATTATCCCTTAATTAAATGGGGATGACTCACTATCACAAAGCACCATAAAGGGGTTGTGAGAACCATTACTAGAAACTCTAGATTTACCAAAGCTAGAATGAGAGGGAGGCATAGGGGTCACCCCTATATCCCGTATCCTCACTAAATCTCCATGGAATGAATGTCATTAACTATTAATGCTATAATATCCATCCACACCTATTTTCTGTAGCACAACCTCTTGGGGAGAAATTCAAACAGATCTATCGACATCTGTGAACAAAGGAGAGTTCCTTGAGCAGATTCTTAGAACTGTACATATCCCCCAATTCTCTCTAAATCCTCCATGGTACTACATTGATGTCATAGTGGCACCCAAATCATGCCTCAATAGAAAAAAATATCCTCCACTCATGGATAAGAATCCAAAGTCTCACCTCCTTCTAAGATATTGGAGGATTCCCAATCACCCCAACTCCGAGAGGATACACCTTAGAGACTTTTCACCTTGCGTCCTGTATGGATATAACATCTTCTACAGAGGGAGTAATATACAAAAAAGTGCCAAAATTCATCTCATTGACCGGATCCTTGTGTATTGAGGCATCCAAATTTAAAAAATTCAAAATAGGTAGAACATTACCTCTATGACGATAGCTCTAGGTTTATGGTCCTTAGAGGTTGTCGGAGGATCAATAATGAGTCCATGACTCATAAAAAACCATCTTCTTATGCATATAATGTCCTTTTATCTCAATCTATATGAAATCTAGAGTAGGTTTATAAATTCTTACCTCTACACAGATTCAAGGTTTAATGTGGTGTAAAATCACTTGGGTCCTTGAGTCCACAACAAAGAAATGTCCCACTTGATTTCCTATCATCCAAAAGATGGAACGATTTTGGAAAGAGAGCGGAAAACCTAGAAGAAGAACCCAAATCACTATTGTCTCTAGTTCACACATCAATTAAAACTCCAAGTACCAATTAGAGAGGATTAAATTATGGTTGTTGAAATTGAAAGAACCATTTGACCACACGAGAGTGGTATCTTCATTAGAGGAAAAGTGGACCATCATTTGCTGAGAGTCAAGAATCCCAAGCAATGGTCAATGGAGAAGACCCCACAAAGTGTTGAAGAATCTGTCTAATATATCCAATGAATGCCTCTGCTTACCAAATCAGGTGACCAAACTATGTTTGTGCAGGTAAGAAGCTATTGAAAACTCTGAGAGGGAAATAGAAAGTGAAGGGGCTCTAATGGAAAAGACTAGAACCTTTGGGTAAAGTTGTATACAAAAGAAAATAGGGAATAACCTCTAGATGGTGAAGGAAAAAAATTAGATGGAAGAGAGAGCATGAGAAGATGATGGAAATTCAATAATAATAACAAATCAATTCACATGAATTTTAGAAATTCAAAGCATGAAAAATCGTTGGTAAATCTCATTTACATGAATTAATTAATTTCATCAAATCACTAGTCCTTAGATTTTTATCCATGCTTAACTTTAATAAATCAATTCATAATTATACTCATTCAATCTCAATAAAATTGAAATAACAAACATGGAATCACATGATTCCTAAGAAACTCATGTGTTCTAAATTATTCATGTATAGAATAATTCAAGAATCAACTTTCCATTTTCATATTTTAAATCTGAAACATGTTTTGGAAAAAATGTATGAAATTTAAAAGGTAAGTTTTAAAATTGAACTAACATTTGAAATCAACCTTTGGTTCTATTACTCCACTATTTTGGGTTGACTTGTTCTTTCCATTTATGATGGTCCTTGAATATCAAAACAACTCATACCACTGTAAGAATTATTCCATTTAAATCTCAAAGGGTTGATTCAAGAGGTAACTAAATCATAAATCTATGAAAATATTAATACTGAGGTTGCCTCCAATAAATACCTTTGGTTAATTTTGTTAGCTTGACATAACCTCATGAGAATAAATCAGTAGATGAGTTAGAGAAGTTTGAGCTCCTCCCATGGTTATTGTGGTAAAATTCCATGTAACTTCTTCCATCTTTTCCCATTAATAGTAAATGAGTTTCCCTCCTCTTATTTATTGATCTAAATGAAACCAAAAGGATAGACATTAGTAATTAGAAAATGTCCTTCACACCTAGACTGAAGATTAACTAGAATTAACTTTAGTCTAGAATTATAGGGGAGAACTTGGTATCTAGTTTTAAAGGTCTTTGGTTGAATCATTTTTTCATGTGCCACCCTGGTTCATTATTTTTAAATTCTTGTATTTTTAATATATTCTCTTTTTATTTCTTCCAGCTTCTGTAACTACGGTTTTTCTCATTTCCCCCCTCTATAAATCTAAATTCACATTTTTAACAACCCAGTATGCTTGGTGCACTAATTCCATTGGTAGATGATAGCTTTTTCCATAAATCAACCTATAGGGGATCATACCTATCAGTATCTTGTATGCTATCTGGTATTCCCACATTGTGTCTTCAAGCATTTGGCTCCAATTTTTTTTGAATTGGTTTGATTGTTTTCTCCGAAATACCATTAATATTCTTTTTGAACAATTCAGATTGGTCATTTGTTTATGGATGGTAAGTTGTATATGTTTATGGTGAACCCCATACCTTTTAAGAATAAATTCCATTCTTCTATTGAAAAAATGTGTCCCTTGGTCACCGATGATAGCGCTTGGCATTATAAACTTACACAAGATGTCGGTCATGACAAAATCACATACAACATTAGTATTATCTATCTCAATTAATTTGGATTCCACCCATTTGGAGACATAATCAACAAGTAAAATATAAGATTTCCCAAAATAAATGGGAAATGGTCCCATAAAATCAATCCCACAAACATCAATTATTTCTAAAAAATGACGGGTTTTTAGAGAATCTCTTGTCTCTTTGAAATTTTTCCAGAAAATTAACAATATTCATATTTTTTACAATAATCATGAACATATTTAAACAAGGTTCTCCAATAGATTCTAGATTCCAATACTTTTATATCCATTCTTTGAGGTCCAAAGTGGACTCCATAATAAAGTGTATGAAAAAATTGAAAAATATATTCTATTTCACTTGATGGTAAGCATATTTTTATGACTTGTTCATTGAATTTTTTTCAAAGAAATGGATCCTACTAGATATAAAATATAGATTCATCTTTTTGTTAGCGATTTTGATGGGAGTTAATATAATAAGGTACCTAATATGTGTCAAAATAATTTACCATGCCAAAATACCATGGTACTTCACCTTCTTTGATTTAGAGATTCTCTCTGGGTATGTGATAATTGAGTGGGATAAGTTCTGAAATTTATATTTTAGTAGTGTTGGGTAGCCTACATAGGTTATCTTCAACATGGTTTTCATCTCCCTTTTTATATTTAATCTTCAAATTAAACTCCCTCAAGAGTAGTATCAATCTTACTAGCCTTGTTTTTTGCATCATCCATGTTCATCAATTACCTATGTATTACATGATTAAAAAATACAGTTACTTTAGTTCTATGTAAATATGACATGAATTTATCTAAGGAAAATAAAATAGTAAGAAACTCCTTTTCAGTGGTTGTGTAATTTATTTGAGTGGAATACAATATTCTTGAAGCATATGTCATTTATTTTGGTTTTCCTTCAATTTATTAGGAAAGAACTCCCACTATAGCTTGATTTGATGCATCACAAAGAAAATACAATGGTTGCTCTCAATTAGGTGGATGAATTATTGGTGGGGGTAACCAACTTCTATATCAGATCATCAAATGTCTCCCTGTAATTATCATTAAAAAATACATCCTCTTTTAAGATCAATCTTGAAAGCAAAAGATAAATATTACTGAAATCCTTGATGAATCCTCTATAAAATCCTACATTCCATTGTAATCATCTGATGTGTCTCACATAGGTGGAGTATAGAAAGGAATTGATCACTTCAATTATAGATTTATCAACTTTTTGTGAAATGATATGTCATAGAACTATTGGCGTATGACCGCCAACCATATGTCCCCGTCACATGCTGACACTAGTTTTCTCTTGCATCATTCCTAGTCTCTTTGTTTTGGATTGAGGGAAATTTTGTTTTTAAAGTAAAAACGATTTGGTCTTGGAAAATGTTTTTAAATGAAGCACTTTAAAAATAAAATTATGTGTAAGGTTTGAAAAGTTTGGGTTAAATGTTTTTGTTTCAAAAAATAGAAAGGTTTGGTTTTGATCCTTGGTGTTCTCATGGGCAACCACATGCATGGGCATATAAGGAAGGAGAAATGGTCAATGATACGAGTGGATGATTTCTTGGATGGACATGAGGTGGGGTGATGGTGAGACATGGGAACATGTATTTGTGAGGCCCACAGAACCCCATTAGTGTTTGTGCAACCCACCAGCTTTAATTATTTTCAAAACGTTCTGTTAATGGAAAATTTGGTGTTTTAATAATCTTTTATTGTGTGGTGTGACCTTGTATTTTGGAGAAGTTTTATATGAGGCGTTTCAAGACGGTGATTCTTTTTGGATTATTTTTGTCTTGAATTTTAATTCTTATTTGTAAGTTGGTGTGAAAGTGTGTGGTCAGTGGATTATTTTTAAAAGTTATTCAGGAATCCCTTGTAGTGGCCCCCCCTGCACGTTTAGTGTTCACTTGTGGTATGTCTTGGAAATTAGAACAATTTGATTAGGCCCATTGTTTTTTTATGGACTAGTGCACACCCCCATAAAGAATTAAAATGCGATTGAAGTGCGGCCATAAGAAATTTTCCATTGGCTGACCCTCTAGTTGATTAAAGTAAGGAATATCTCTTTTTAGTGATAGTGCTAAGTCTATCCATTTTTCCTTTTCAGTTAAGTGGATCCGTTCACAGTGGGATGACAAAGGAGAGGGGATTTGAAGGGGTTTTTGGTCTCTTTGATTTTTCCGAGTTATTAGGTATGAGTTTTGACATCATTGCATCTGAAGGTCCCCCTGGAAATGGTGGACATAATTCCAATGGGGAAGGGTGAAGGTGGTTTGGAGTTATCGGTGCTGACCGATGTATTGAAAGTATTATAGTGATTTCATTGACTGCAAGGGTCATGTTTGGTGACGTCTTACAGTGTGAGTTATCTTTTAAGAGAAAGAGTTGACCCCGTAGAATCATTTAGAAATCCCTGCATTCATAGGAGTGTTTCCTCTAAGCGAGTTCAATTATTTTTTATCAAAGGGGAGTATTGATCGTGCATCTTTCCCTTCTTAAGTTTCTTGGTTAAGGTGAAGAGATGATACATGTGCATACTCTAAACCCTTATTTTGGTGGATGTTCCGTGAGGGAGTAGTTGGATGTCGTGGTGTATTGTTTTTGTTGGTGTTGTCTTAGTTGTGGTGTTGATGTGTGTGTAACCAAGAGGAGAAGCTCCGTTCGGGAGTCCTCAATACCTGACTGCGAGGAAGGAGATGGTTCAAACATCTTGGCTATATCCATAGGCCTCAGAGTGAAGTTGGTGCGTGGTCAGGAACCTCAAGAGTGTTTGGGACCCCAACTTTATTTCTATCATTGGTATTGAAGATAAAGGCGGTTTAAATTGTTTTTTGTGGTTGTTCTGTTCTAAACGACCCATTTGGGTGCGTGAGGTTTCCATGGCTATGAGGAGGCGTGGTTGTCTCGTTACCTTAATGTCTTGAGGGTTGCATCCCACTGGATGTAATCACTTTTAGAGGTCCTTATGGGGTCTATTTGGGTAAATTGGTCTCAAATTTGAGTAGTGATCATCTAGGGATGTGGAGATGTTGGTTTTTCTTGGGTCATGGTTTTGAAGCCCCAGTAGTTGGGCCTCGCCCTCCCCACCCCTTGTGAAGGGGTTTTTGGTCATCGTTGGGAAATTTTCAATGTTTTGTATCTTCAGTCAGTTCAAATGGTGGGGAGAACCATGATGGGTCTCTCCAAAATGTCTCTAGAATGAAATGGGGTTGGCCCTTCTTCATAATGGTGGGGAGTCTGCCCAGGCATCCCCATGTTAGTTTTCCAATCTCGTCTCGGGCAGCAGTAAGTTTCAAATGGTGGGGATCCCATTCTGGATTCCCCTTGTTGGCCTTTTTGATTTGTTCCTATAGTTGACTTGGTGGTAGGTGATTAGAGTTTTCCTTGGACGTGCTTGGTATTGTTTGTTAATTCTAGTGAAAGGGTGTGGTTCTAATTCATTGGTCCTCAAGGTGTTTCAGTTTATGAAGTTGGTTTCTGTGGGTGCAAGAGTTCCTTTCCTTGATTAATCAACTATAGGTGTTCTAGCTATTTGGGGTGGGTGACACATATCATAAAGTCTTTTTATGAGTTTTATTAGGTTTTCATTTAAGTCATCTTCTCTGATCACGATGTGTTTGCCTATTTTCACTTGTTTTTTGTAGAGATCCTTTTTGAACCTCAAGGGGGTATCATTTGCTACTTCCTGGTTCACCATTAGTTGTGGATTTCTAGGGATGGAAAGTGCTATTATAGGAAGAATTTTCAAACCCGCCATTTTTAAAATATTTATTTTACTAATTTTACTGGGCTTCAGGTAGTTCAGGTTAAATCCTGGCTTAAATGTTTTTGAGTTTTTATTAAAAACCAATGTTTTTCTCTTGGCTGTGTCCAGCACCACATGGTCGAAGCTATGCGAACATGCCTGGGTCACGATGCGACCTCACCCAGTTCAATTAATTAAATAATATGGATTAATTATAAAGAAGTAAAATTAAAGTGTGATGAAATAAAAATCAAATAAAATAAGAGTTTTTAAAGATGATAAAAATAATAATTTTATTCAGGGATATTATTATTATTATTATCATAATTTTTATAACTTTTTATTTTATTTTGTTACTACAAATTGTGTTTTTTAATATTATCATCATTATATATATTTTTGTTTATTATTATTGTTATTATTATTATCATTATTTTATTTTTATTTTGTTTGTTTTTATTTTTTTTCATTAGGGCTGTCCAGATCCACCCATTTTTTTAATAGGTTGCATCTCCTTCCTCGTAGCCCCTTGCGCGCTACACCCTACACCCGTTCCCTCCCGCTCAAGTAGGCATCCTCCCCTAGCCCTGCACTAGTCTTCCACTAGCCGCCTTCCCTCTAACTAGTGCCATCTAACCACCACCCCCTGCCTTCACCATCTGGTCACCACCCCTGCCTCTAATGTCCGACCTTCAACCCGCCACCATCCAAAGTAAATCCCTCTGGTGCGGCCCCCTTTTGGCCAGCGCGAACCTCTCCAGCACATTATCTACCTGTAAATCCCGATCTATCCTCGACCCCACCAGCTGGACGACTTCCCTCTGGAAGCCACCCCTAGGTAATCCTATTTCCACCTTGTAGGTTTTTTTCTTCTCATTAGTAATCCAATTTTAGGGCTCTTATTTTAATTTTATGGTTACAATTCATGAATTAGGGTCAATTTGTGTTCTCTTGTGGTGCAATTGGTGTGTGTTGTAGGTTTTGCACCAAAATATTGGGGTTTTCGACAACGATGTAGGTGGTTCTATGTCCGAACAAATTTGAGATAATTTAATTTGTTTTTAGTTTATTTTCGTATGCACTATACTTTAATTGTGTGGTGATAATCCTATTTTGGATAAAATTTGGCATGAATATATGATGAATTTTATTTTATAAAGGAAATGGCTTTGTGTTTTATATGTGTCTTGTTGTGAAATTTTTTAGAGTTTAATTAATTGTTTAATGTATGAAAAATCTATTTCTATGGGTGCTTGAAGTGTGTGTGTGTGTTGTAAAAGGATTTTTATGGTAAATGGACCACATTGTAAATATTATCCTTATTATACACTTTTGAGTATGAATTTTGAAGAGTTTAAATAATGAAGAACTTGTTTTAGAAATAAAATTAGGTTTTCTAAATGGTTTATTAAATGGTGTGAGTAATGAAAAGTGTGTTATCTAAGGGTTTGGTGTGATTATGTGTTGTGTGTGTGTGTCTTATGGTGGTGTTTCAAGGAAAGATTTTATGGGTTGTTTGAAAAGTGCAAACCATGTTTTAAAGGCATATAAAGTGAGGATAGGTTTGGAAGTATTTTCTAAAAGGAAAATGACATAATTTGGAATGTTAAACATGTTTTTAAATTCTAAATGTGAATTTTAAAATGTTTTAAAGGATGAAAATATTGTTTTAAAAATAGTTTAAAGTATTATTGGTTTTATGAAGTGGATTGGACATTGTTTTGGTCGGTCTTAATTGTGTATTTTATGGTGTTATAAAAAGGGAATTTGAGAAAATTTACAAGTGGTGGTAAATGTATTTGGTGTGAGTTTTCTCTTGTTTCTTTGTTCAATTCGGTTTATTTGGAGGCTTTGGTAGTTATTATACTCCCTTGCATCGTTTTAGGGTGTTTTATTCATCCCAGTGTGGGTTTTGGTCATCAGCGACAAATACCTATATGTATACACATGGGTAAGCATGTATATATGTATATCATCCCTGCACATATTCCCTCATGGTGTGGGGAATATGTTCTTGGTTAAAAGGATATATATATATATATATATATATATATATGAAAATGTATATGCGGTCCCATGTTTCCATCATTATGAGCTTCATGTCTTGAGGTAGGTCCCCCACTGCACTTTCCATTATATTCAGAATTTATTAATTTCATGTTATTTCATTAATTTTAAATAAATGGTAAATAATATTAGATAATTAGATTCAGAATAAATGGTTTTTGTTAAAGATAGTAGTTTCCTCTTGTGCATGAATTGTCTAAATATGTTTTTTTAAATGTTCATAATATTTGTTGATAAAATGGACCATTGGACTTCAAAAATGTATTTTAGTCTTCAAATGTTGATTTGGTTCTTCAGAAAATGGATTTGTGTTGAGTGGTTGGTTAAGGCCCATTTGGCACTTTAACAAAATAAATTATTTTGAAAACTCTCTCTGGGGTGAGTCAGGGGTGGTATTTCTATGTACGTTGGTTGTGTGAATTTTTGTGTGTGATGTTCATGCATTATGATTGGTTACTTTATTGAAATTATTGACTAACCCCTCTTTCCGCTTAGTACTCACCATGAGAACCTAGCATAGTATGTGAATTTTATATGAATGATTGCTGCACTAGCTTATATTATGTACTAGATAGTGGCCCATATAAGGGAATACTATGTTAATATTATTACTATGGGATTTTCCCCCTTGACAAGGCCAGATAGGGAGACATTCAGGAATTTGGGTGTTATGACGTCATTGAGTAGGGCATGCCTTTAGGATGAGTCACGTGTATAGTACATTCTAGATTGTTCACAAGCTCCTAGTTTTGACCCCTGTTTTCTTTAGTGATTATTTGTATGTAGTTGATGATTGAGGTGATTAGTTTGGTTGATGGTACTCATGTTCTACTTTTTCCATTTCCCTTATTGCAATTTGTGTGTGCGTATGGTCTTCCTCTAGTTTAGAAACTAAAATTTGGATATTAAATTGTTAACGAAAATGTTTTTAAAATGTAATCCATATTTTTCCTTTAAACCATAAACTTGATTTTAAATTGAAAAGGGAAATGAACTATTAATTGATTTAGAAATGAAAGTGGTTGTGAAAACTCATATTTTATATAATGTAGTTCAAATATGAAATTAGTAAAATTATTTATTTAATGGTAGTGCTTTGGGAATAGATTATTGGGCACACCAACTGAGTTTTAATATTCACAACTATAGTGTTTTCTTGTTTTTAGTTTCGTATGAAAATTCCATTTCTATTTTAGATTGTCTTCAGTGACATTTGGTTTGGGTGTTGGAGGGTGAATCTCAAGGTCACGTGGTGTTTGGATGTGGTCAGGTTAGTGAGTTTCTTTTGGTCATTCTTTCTTTTTCATGTTGTTTTTTTACCTTGATTTGTTCTATTTTCTTTCCTCTACTTTATTTATTTTTGCTGGGCGAAATCATTTCCAATTTTTCTCTATTGATGCCCTGGTGTATGTCACCAGCCCGTGAGGACCGGGAACACCTCTTGGGCCTTACCATGAATCAAATCAGGTGATCGATTTAGGGTCCATCCAGGTTGGTTCATAACAATAACTAAATCATCCATCTACTTGATTTTTTTACATCAAACAATTAGAACAATATAGAATCAAGAAAAGGGAGAATAGATTCTTAAATCAAAGAAATTTAATATTTAATAATTAAATCAAAAAATTGTATTTAATTTAAATTTAATGTTTATTAAATAGAAAACCATTCAATTTAAAAGAAAATAATTTTTTATTAGATAATTGAAAACCCAAACATCACAAAATGGGGGTTCCCTTCTCTTCTCCCAATCACAATGGGTTCTACCCCTCCATGAAGGGGTGTGGTTTAATTTAATATGAAGAATATGGGACATGGTAAAGGTTTTAATTATGTGGAAAGGAGAAAAAAGGGGTGGCATCGGCCTACCCTCCTCTTCCTTGGTAGTGGGTATGCAGGGGTCCTCCTTCTTAGTAGTGGGATCTTCTTCCCTTCTCCATGGGTGTGGTATCACTCTTGGTTCTCAATAATCTTCTAGCATTAGGTATTTTCTCATTTATATAGGATGAGGGAGAGGCCCTCGACCTCCTTCAATCAAGTAGGTGAGATCCTGTGGGATATAAATCTCCCTTTGACACACACATTTAAAAATGAGAAACACTTGTAGATAATATGTGTTTATGTTTTGTATATGGAATGAAATCCACATAGTGGAGCCTTCCGTGTACATGTATGGTGTTCTATGACATGGAAATGGTCTTTCATGGGCCATGGGGTACTTGGTAGTGGGGGTGGAGGCCTACGAAGGTGAGAGACAAGAGATTACTCCTTCATTAAACATTCATAGTGGATATATGAGGATCAAAGTGACTTCTGGGGTGGTTCTTTATTGCTTCGACGGTGATCCCTGATGATTACAGGTGATGAAAGTGGTGAATGATCTCAATTACATGCTTTTGGAATGGTGGTAATGCAGGAATGACAGCAGAAAAAATGTCTTCCTTCATCCAAACACTTCGATGGACAAATAAAGATTCAGATGATATTCAAGGTGCTCAGATGAGGTGTAGACGGTGGTGGAAGGCCTTGGAAGGGTGAGATGAGATCCTCCTTTATCCGACCTTCATTGTGGCTGGAGGAATTATCCAAATGTCATCATGGGGGATCTTCAAACAAAAAATAGTGGATCAAATGTTGAACATGGAGACAATGGTGGGAGAAGAGCTTGAGATGAGTTTCTTATGGTGTTGAAATAGAGTATTTATGATGAAGAGGTGGTGGTTATTAGTTATTTCAGTAGTGTTATAGTGAGTTGCAGTGGTTGTGGGTGATCAACTGAGGTAGGGAGTAGAGGTGGGTGGTGGTGCACGGAAGCAGGGCATGTGGGCCTTTACAAATAAAGGTGGTAGTGGTAGTGATAGAGAGTGGAAATAGGTGATAAGAGCGGTGGTGGGGTGACATCATGTTGTAGAGTGAGCAGAGCGCAGTGTATCATGATAGAGCCACACCGACATCTTGAGCCCACATCGAAATTCCCACACTTCGGGTGAGCGCATATAATCCATCCTATTGATCTAGCCCAACAATGAAGTTAGACTAGAGCTAGAGGACTCCTACCATTGTTGTTAGACCACCCCATCCATAAAGAATCTCTCCCCCACCATTGCATGGAGTTTACCAATGTGTCAACACTTTCACCATGTGGTAGATTTGGATCGCCCATAGATTTCACCACCGCGAGCCCTGTGCAGAGGCTTGATGCCCCTATGCACCTTATGCCTCAGGCTAGACCTCCCAAGGGCTTGCATGGCTGAGTGACCCCTTGTGGGTCACCTAGGTGGCATGTGGTCCCTCGGTTGAAGGCTAACCCTAGTTCGCTATTTTTTTTAAAACACATATAAAAATGATATAATATTATAAACACTTAGTAAATTTCAAAATACTAAACAAACTTTTAATGAAATAGTTTCTAGAATCCAAATTCATTTCTAAATTTAAAATCATCACTTCTTTCACCATTTGAATGAACATTCATTCCATAATTGAAATTACCCATTATTTATTTAAACATAAAAAACCTTTGGTATTAACATTTAAAAACATAAAAAAACAACTGAATATTTTTAAAAAATATGCATAAAATTTTCATCTGTCAAGTACTCTAAGATGTCCTAAAAAACCACAATAAAATAATCTAAGAATGGATGGAAAATCCATTTCATCAAAGAGATGAATACCGACGATGTGTTATTCAAACCAACATCTATCACCAAAAACTCATATAAGCCAATACTAATACTAAAAGCAGTCTGAGGTATGTTTGATAGTCTTACTCATAATTGATTGTACCCTGATCTGAAGTCAATCATAGAGAAAATCTGAGAATCTCTCAGCTGATCAAAGATATTTCCTTGAGCGGAAGGGGATACCAGTTCTTGACCATCATCTGGTTCCATATTTGATAGTACACACACAAGAACAAAGTCCCATCAACATTATTAGAGAAAAACATGGGAAAAAACTAAGGTGATGTACTAGGTTATATGAAATTGTTATCTTCTAGATATTCTATCTGACCTTTCAATTCAAAAAGATCTAATGGTGCCATCCAATAAGGTGGGATAGAAACTGGCTCCGCTTTTAGTGCCAACTCAATCATGAACTCATTCTCCCACTTAGTTGGTAAGGAAAAAAACACTTTCAAAAAAATCATGAAAATGGTCTACCACTAGAGGAAAGGTATCCCACTATATTCCACCATTATCTAGAGAAGGACCTACTATTTGATCCATGAGAAAATCTAATCTTCACTGAACTGGTCTAGTAAGAATTACCTAAAGACCCTACTCACCCTTATCAAAAAAGTTTCCTCCTTCAAGAGATATAAAGGTAACTCCTCACTAGTAGCATTTAATGAGATCCTGGTATAGAACAAAAAATCTCCATTACTAGAATCCAATTGAAAATTTTCATTTCCAGCATTAATATTTACCAAAAGAAACGATAACCACTAATTTCTAGAGAACATGCCTTGAAACCTTTGATATTGTATGAACACACTCCCAAAAGTATTCTAACGGTCAAAAAACCATCCAAAATTTCCATAATCAATCCTAAAACATTTAAAAAAAGTGAATATATAAAGTAATGCGATTCTCAAGTATCAATTAAATCAAAAGTAAGGGTATGTTATACAATAATCACAACTATAATGGTAGAATGTCCTGTATGTAAACTAGTCAGATTAGACTATATAACATGAAACCGACATACACCTCTAACTAGTCTCCTCTATGTCTCTCCTACACTGTTATCTCTACCTAGTACTATATCTCCTGCACTGGGGTACATCGCCCCTACCTCAGCCTAAACATCCTGTGGAACTCCATCTACCAGTATGCTGAGGGGTAACTGAGTTCTTCCCAGATTCTGATACCTATCATGATCCCCAACCACTTCTATACTGGTTCATTCCCCTAAAAAAACTATACAGGTGGCCCAACCTGATTTAATCATGACAGTGTATATTAGGGTACAAACACTAAGGCTTCTTGGATATAAACTTTCCACATTGATAGTTCTATAATAGAACATGATCTGGAGATGGATACATACTTCCATGACATCTCTTCCCAATTCTTCCTTTGTGATAACTATCATAAAAATCCTTCTTTACTCTAGAATAAATGATCTTATTACACCCTACATAAATAGAATGGCCACCTCTTGAGGCCTCTCTCAGATTCCATTCCCTGACGAGAGCCTGAAACATCATGTCCAAAATGCTAATCAAGTAAAAAATGTTCACCTGTGACATGATCTCATAGAAACTCCCATCCTAAAAATGCCTCTCTATGGCTATCTCATCAACTACTAAAGAAGAAGCAAAGCACTACAAGACTGAGAATAATCTAACATAGTCTATAACCAACATTCCCTCCTATGTCATGTGCATAAACTAGTGATCCTTCTATTCCCTCAACATCTGTTGATAGAGGTGTCTTAGAAAATATTCCATGAATTCCTTTCAAGATAACTCCTCTTACTGGACTTCTTACTCAAGATTTTTTTAAAAATTATTTATAGGTCCACAAAGCATGTTTTCAGAAAGATTTACCATCCTATCTCGTGGTTCTTAAAGACCATCGAGACTAAATTGATCCAAAAATAAACTACCTCGGGGATACCTCTCCAATAAATGTAGGTGGAAGCTACATCTGAAACACTCTCATCAGAACAGTAATCGAAGGTAATGTGAGAAAAGTATCCCTTTACATGGATCACATGACCCTTAAGAAGATTTCATGAATATGAACATCCAACTAGTTCTCATGATATATAGTAAGATTTAGTTCAGTTATGTTTAGAGCATACTAATTTTCACTCTCCTCACACTCAATTCGAAGATGACAAGGAAGAATTTTATCTAAAAGAAAGAAACACTCCATAGAACACTGGATAGAATCAAGGTCAAACATAATAAGTGGAAAAAATAGAGAACCACTAGATTTTATTCTCTCTAAAGTTGTCTTATCAAGTGAATTGGAATGACATATCAATTTAGTTATTACCTTTTTCTTTAGATATATTAGGGATATTATTTCAAAGTTCCTATAGGAAAATATATATCATGAAATAAATATATACCTATCATGAGAAATTAATTTCAACACATATCCCTACATGACTGTCATGATTAATTCATAATCATATCCTGTTATACTAGGCCATGAGTATAAATATCAAGAAACAATAACATCACATAACATGTGAATCACCTGAGGTGAAATAATATCAACTGTACCAAGTAAAAAACATGAAAATAAAAACCCATCCTTGGTACTTAGGTTTTCCCCATACATTGGTAACCTAATCCAATATAGAAGATCATTACGAGGTCCCAACACATTCCTAATATCCTTTTTACCTTTCCCAAATAGTAGTCAATATAAAATAAAAATATAATCCTTTGATACCAATTTATAACATACCCAAATATAGAACTCTCCCACATGGAAAGAATGAGTTGGTCACTATACCTCAAGTGCACCTCCCCATATTCCAGAGGCTATCAACTAGTAATAGAGGTCTAAATAACATTTTAGGGAGACTATAACCCTGGTATAAATTTATAATAAAATCGGAATAAATATTAGAGTAATGAAAATAGTGAAAATAGTGTAATAACAGAAGATAAACCAAATAGTGAAGGAAATTTATCAATACATCAATACAAATAATAATGTAACAACATTATTGAATGTAGCTAAGTGTCAATTTAAATCTAAAGTAGGTAAATGATAAAAATTCAAAGAATACATAAAAGACCCTAATCCTAATCTCCACGTTGGTTCCGACTCCATGCTCCAACCCAACCTGTTACTAACTAACAATATCAAGGTCCTTTTCCCTTATGAAAAAAAACATCCATGTTATAGATATCCAAGATTTTTTCACATATTATTACATGATTTTAATCATAAATAACCATTAAATACAAACCAAGGATCTAAAAAATCTAATTTCTTTGGAAGACTTGGTACACAAATAGAAAACATGAAACCAGAATAAAAAATATTTTCATTAATCTCTATAATGAGCTCATAAATCCCATTGAGCTCCTATAATTTCATATGATAACCTGGGGAACACATAGAAAATGGAATGATCTAAAAATCCCATCAAGGGAATAAAAATTGGAAAGAATCACAATAAATGCTTCAGAATTCATAATGAGATAAAATAAAAGGCATGGATCATGAGTAAAAATATTGATTCATAACATATAGAATATGAAATAATATGATCATGGTAATATAGTAATGTGTAAACAATATATATCATGAAATAAACATGATTTAAGGATAACTGTATATACAATATCACATAGTAGATAAGGTCCCATAATGGATTAGGTTTACTCCCTAATCCCATAAATAATGTCTCATGAGAAAAAAATTATGCAAAAAATTATATTTCTATCTAGGCCCACCCATAATAACATGTACATGCATATATGTTCCACATAAAAAAAAAATCAAACATAAGGAATAAACATAAAGACTACCCATGAAAATAAATGGGTTTTTTGATCATGTCATATGGCATAGCCAAAGGGAATATCATAATGGAATCCATAAAAGATAGGATTAAATCATTATTAGACATTAATAATGGAAAATAATAATATATCATGAATAATTATGTTAAAATGAATTGAAAACATGTAAAAGAGTGGTTAGATAATTTTAGAAATGTGCCACTTAAGAACAGTTTTAGGGAAAAGATTAAAGAGTTTTTAAAGAAGATGAAGGAATAATTATTTTTATAAAACCATAAATTAACTAAAACAGTTTTTCATGATAAAATGAGTGATTTTAAAAAATATTGGAAGATAAATTTTTTTTGGAGTGTAATTGAACATGGATAAGAGATTTAGAAGTTCCCTTTAATCGAGCTTGCTTATCTAGAAGTGTTGAGAAGGGAACCTTTTATAACATGTATTTATCCCTAAAAGAAATATGAATGTTGATAGATATATATATTTATGTTTGTAACATTTATATAGAATATAAGAGATTTATATTACATGAATGTATTGGTAAATTGAGGCAAAGAGATAGGAAAAATTTTCCTATAGGAAATGTGGAGGTTTGGAGAGATCCTTTACATTATGTTTGAATGCATTATGAACTTGCAATTAATTTCCTTAATAATCAGATTAGATTAATTAATTACTAAATTAAGAACCTCATATACATATATAATATTTATTACAGTTTTATTATGTTAATTTATGTCAATTTCAATGAGTTATAATGTTTTTATTTCGTCATTATGGGAGCGTTCATTTCATGGTTTCATGGTCAGTTCACTTTTATATAATTATTGATGTGTTTTTTTCAAATGAGAATAGTAATATAGAAGTTCAATTATATTGTATTAATGAACTTTCATAAGTTTAAATGTCATATATATAATTTTTATTTCTAGTATGAGGATGATACATTTGATAACACATTAATGATAAATGTTTGGTTTATTTTTGTGGTTTTTCTGACCATCATGAACTAGTTTAATTTTATTTTAATATTATTTCTATGTATTAGTTCAAGAACATGAAATAAGTTATATTATAACTATTATATCATTATTGTACTATAATAATACTTCAATGACTATCCTTGATGGCGGTAATGTAAAATGAGAAATCATTATCCATAAAGACAGTTAAATACTACAATTTGGACAGTGGTTTCATTTATTTGAATAAGAGGAGATGAGAAAATAGGTGGATATAAGATAATATATTATAAATATAAAATTATAGTATATACATGTTACTGTATTTATTATTATTTTTTGGATGAAGGAGTTTAGGAGAAGGCAGAAGAATAAAATAAATTAAGAGTAGTGGTTTGAGAATGTTATATCTTGAATATCACCTCCTTGAAGGACCTCTTGAGGTACTTGGAAGTGGTTTTTTGTGAGACCAATATCACTTGTACATGGGGATAGTGGGTAAGAGAGGTTTTGGTAGATATTTTACAAGCTTCAAGTCTTAGATTGTGTGATGAGTGGGGTAGTGAGGGGAGATACTTATAAAGAGAGGAATGAGGTGTTTTTGATTATTATATTTCATAGTTTATTATTTTGTAACAATTATATCAATATTATTGATCATTGTAACTATATATATAATAAATTTGGAATGTGAGTTTGAGGTAATGGGTTCTTACATCATCCATGTATCAAAAATTCATGTATTTTTCTTATAATGTTAATTATAATAAATTATAATATTCCACTATTCATGAAAAATTCAATTTTTTAGAAAAACACCAAAAATTAAACCTAAAAATTTTTATGTGTAGATTTATAAAATGGATTCAATTTTATGAAATTAATTTTCTAAATATGTAGAATTTAATTTTTCAATAAAAGCATCATTTATTTTAAAAATATCGATTTTAATATTATAGTCGATTTTATGCCCCTTTGAAAAATTACTTAGGGTATCATAAAATTATATTATAATTATAATAAAATAAAATATTAATTTATGAATACATTTTATGAAAATATAATTTATTTTAAATCATTATATTCATTATAATATTGAAAATAAAACATTTACATTTTACAAGAATACCAACACTTAATTTATCATTTTTAAAACATTTATATACTTATACAATGATATAAATATATCATATTTTAATTTTTAAGACACATAATTATTATTTTACATTTACATAGGTAAGGTTAGTATTATATTGGTCATATTACTATTCCTAATAGTCATATTACTATTCAAAATGGTCAGGTTACTAATCCAATGGCTAGACTACTATTCCTACCAGTCATATGAGTTCTATACATCCTATAAATACCTATACTTCCATTAATTCTTCATTAATTTATATTTTATTTAAATATCATATATAATTTCATTTTCTAAATTAATATTGTATTATTAACATTATATTTTATTTCTATAGCTTTTTTCGTGAGTGCATTCATTCTGGTGGATCGTGCAGATCCAAATTATCATATTATTATTCTCTTATTTTTATTTGTTGTCCTGCTGTAATATTTGGAATTATTATTATCTTATTCATTGACTAATTTATCATTATTCATTAATGAGAATATTGTTTTATTGGTTTCTCTAAGATATGTATGTGATTTATACTAAATGACATAATTATAAGAAGAGAAATTTCATTGATAAAATTATGAGTTGTTTCATTCTTCACCCATTATTAAATTTCTCCCTAAAAAATATTTTTACATAATAAGGTGAAAAAAGGTTATTGTAATTCTCCTTCATCACATCCTATGGTTCCCACATCACCTCTTATTTTTTGTGGTTCCACCATAGTAATTTGACTAGGTGAGTATCCTTATTGAATAAAACATTATCTCTACAGTCTAAAATCTTCACCAGCTACTCCTCATAAGAGAGATCATTTTACAGCTGTAATACCTTTTAATTCAGTACATGTTAGGGATCTAGTATGTACTTCCTCAAGAGGGATATGTGGAATACATCACATACTTGAGACATGGTTGGTGGAAGTGCTAGTTGATATTCCATAACTTCAATGTGATCAAGAATCTCAAAGGGCCCGAAGTACTGGGGATTAGCTTTCCCTTCTTTATAAATATCATGAATCTCTTCCCTGAAGATATGTGGAAGAATACCTTATCTCTAATTTCAAACTCCAAGTATCATTAATGACCATCTTCACAGCTCTTCTATCAACTTTGGGTATCCTTGAGGTGCTGCGGAATGGTTTTCACAATTTGAACCACTTCCTAGACCATTTTAGGTCCTAGTATATTGATTTCACCAACTTCATCCCAGTATTAAGGTGTTATATATTTCTTCCCATGTGGGTCATCATATAGAGCCATTTTTATGCTTGAGTGGACAATACCATTTCAAGACAGCTCGACTAGTGGAAGGTGCTAATACCATCCTTCTTTATGTCCATCAAGCACGATCTCAACATATCTTCAAATGTTTGAATAGTCCACTCAGACCAGCCATTAGTTTGTGTGTGATAATCCATACTAAAGTTCATCTTAGTGTTTATATAATTTTGTAGAATTTTCTAGAACTTGGAGGAAATTCTTAGATCTCGACCAGATACAATCAATAACGATAATCTATGAAGCCTCACCACTTCTCTGATATATATATATCTATGCAAGTTGATTGAGTGAGAATTCCTCTCAAATTTCCACAAAGTGATCAGTCTTTGTATGATGATTCAAAACAACCCATATACATTTGACAAATCCCATTGTGATTTAATCCTATTTCCATGTAGGTATGGGTACTGATTGCATCATCCCGTTAGAATTTTTTTCTTTCAGCCTTCACTTGTTGACATACTAGCCACTTTGATGCATAATAAATGATCTACTTATTCATATCATACCAACAATAGTACTCTCAATTACATCAATACATCTTTGTGCTCCCTGGGTGGATATAGAAGGTGAAGCTATGCGCATCATTAAAAATATCATTCTTTATCTCAGGATTTGATGATACACATAGTCAGGACCCAAAACTTTCGAATCCTTCCCTTTTCAATTTTGAACGATGAGTATTTACCATTTTTGATAGCTCAAAACTTCTTCTGAATTTCAAAATCATCTATTTGAACATGATTTATATTTACTAAAAGGGGTGGTTGAGAAATCATTTGAGAAAGGAATGATGATGCCCCTTACTTTAAGATTCCAATGTTCATCTTTTCTAAGTACAATAAAAATGGATTATTCTCAATTCTTATCATTGATAATGTTGTATAATCATTTCTACTTAGATAGTATTTTACTTTATTCTATTTACCAGGATGGTAGTGGATTGAGTAGTCATAATCCTTGATGATCTCTAACCATCTTTGTTGGCACATATTAATATCATTCTATGTGAATATATATTTTAGGATCTTGTGATTAGTATATATCTCACACTTATCCAAATAGAGATAATACATCGATATATTAAATTCAGAGATCACAACCACTAAATCCAAATCATGTGTGGTATAGTCTTCCTCAAGTACTTTCAACTACCTTTAAGCATTGGCTATCAATTTATCATTTTTCATTAATACATAGCCAAATCCCTTCTTTGATGCATCACTATATACCATAAAGAGTTCCCCACTTGTGGGTAGTGTAAGTACTGGTGCGTTGATAAGACTCATTTTCCATTCTTTGAATCAATATTCACATTCAATGGCCCAGACCAACTTTGATACCTTTTGAGTCAACTTGGTTAGTGGGTTTTACAATTGTGATGAGTTCCTCACAAATCATTGGTAATACCCAGCTTAACCAACAAAGATATAAATCTTCATTACAGATGATGGTTTAGAAGACTCCTCAATTATCTTTTTCTTATAAGGGTCCACATATATCCCTTTTTGGGTGATAATATTCCTCAATAAAGATATATTTTTCACACTGAAATCCCATTTACTTTACTTTTCATATTGTTTTTATCCTTAAAATGTATTTAGAAATATATTCATATTCTCCTCATGATCCTTATTGATCTTAGAGTATATCAAAATATCATATATGAGGACTACCAATTTTTTTAAGGTAATCTCTAAATACTATATTCATTAAGTCCATGAAAATTTCTAGAGCATTAATGAGTCTGAAGGGAATCACTATGAAATCATAGTGTCCATAACTCGTTCAAAAGTAAGTCTTGAGAATATATTCCTTCTTTCCCTTTAATTGGTGATATAATGACTAAAGGTCCTCCTTAGAGAGATACTTGTCCCCACATAGTTCATTGAAAAATTCATCTATTCATGGCAGGGGATACATTCTATTTATCATGATTTTGTTGATATCATTATAATCAATGTAGAGTCACATTTACCCATCATTATTCTTGATGAAGAGGAGACTTTCACCACATGGTGAAGCACTCGAGCATATAAAACCCTTATACATATTCTCTTATATTTACTTCTTCAGTTATTCTAAACTCAATGGTTGATATCCTATAAGGATTATTTGATATGGGATTAGATATTGGTGTAAGTTCAATTGATAAATCAACCTCAATGTTAATAGGAAGAACATAATATTCTTTAGGGATCACATTAGTGTAGTCCCTCACATTGGGAATGTATTCAAGCATGATACTCTCTTTTTTCTCAATCATTTGAGATAGATATTCTTTCTCATAATGAAATAGAATCCATATCTGTTAAGAAGATAACAAAGGATGTCCATCCTCCTCCTTACATTTTTATAAAAATTGAGGATGCCTGAGGTTGTGAATATTTATTTGTATCTCCCAATAGTTGACATTGAATTTATATAAATATAGTTAATCCATGACCAATATTGCATCATAATCTACTAAATGAAGTTAGAAAATATTTTCTATGAGATTCATTCCAAAAACATTGAATAGTGAGGAGTTATATACATTAGATGAAATAATTTACCCATTCACCATTCTCATGGATAAATTAACCTCTATATTTTTAGCTGGTGTTTGAATAGTTATAATAAACTTAAAATTTATGAAAGAATGTGTAGAAAGATAATCAAATTATACTTTCACTATTATTGAATGAATTACTAGCATACCTATCACGACATCATTTTTTAGATCCACCTCAATAGTAGTGATTTAATATTCCCTTCCTTACTACCTTATAAGTTATTGTCATTAATTTTCTCTGACAAACATTGTCTTAGGAAATTAGCTTTCAAAATTACGATATTCCTTATAGTTGAAAATTTGTATTGTAGGTTGAGTATTCGTAAAAACCGTCATTTTTTATTCTTCTTTTTTGTATTCTTCATATCGCTTCAGAAATTATTAGCTTGATTCCCCTCCTTTACCCATTTAAAGCATCTCTCAGTTCCCTTTAGATAGTTATTTAGATGATTATTCCTACTCTTTTAACATGTGGGATTTTGTGTTTTATTACCCCCATATGATTTATCTACTGATCCTCCCATATTAAAATCCATTTTCATATTTTTTTTTGTATCCCCACCGTTAAGATCACTCAGAGTCTCTAATATATATCTCAACCATAAGGGAACTACAAAAAATATCATCATAGTTGTCAAAGTATCAAATAGCCAATGATTTCCATAGACTCAACTTTAATTCACTAATGAAGAAATCCACCTTTCTTTCAGTGTTCATGAAAAAATAGAGGTGTATCATGCAAGACTTGTGAAATTTTTCTCATATGACATGATAAAATCATCTTCATTTTTCTTCAATCTGAGGAAGTCCCTATCCATCTTTAGATGGCTAGTTCTAGGAAAAAATATATTGAAAAATATTTTCTTGAATCCTTCCCATTTCATAGAATCAATTTCTTCTTTAGAATTCATGTTTTTTATTAGTGTCTGCCCTTGATTAGTTTCCCCATCAAAACAATAGACCACCAATGAAAATTTCTCTTATTTTGAGCATTGGTTCATAAATATTATATTCTCAATGTATTTAATCCATTATTAAATGATGAGAGTATTAGAAGATCCACTATAGGTAGGAGGCCTTTCTTGTATAAAGGATTCAACTATAACAATATCTTTATTAGGAGAAGGAGGGTGTTCCACATGATTAATGTTATTATTCATAACTTGATCCTATTGAGCCAATACTTTCATAAAGTTATGAGACCCTATTCCCATTAGTTTTTGAATCTCCTTAGGGAAATCATAACAATGCCTATCACATTAGTTGTTAGCACAATTTATACTATTTCTAGCCATTTACTTAAAAAATAAAATAAAATTAGGAGGGATTAAATACTTAGATAATGAGAATATAAAAAATAAACTACTAATATATAAGGATTAAAGAATAAATGAAAAGTATATCCTAACTTTTATTTTCCTAGGTTTTAATCTAGCTTATCTATAATGGTAGAATTATCCCTAGGATTATCACTAAAGTTTTCTAGTCTTAATATCCAAAAATAACTAGACCATACACTGATACTAACTATGGAAGTATAGAATTATTTCTAATGGACTATAATTGATACCTATCAGGGAACTCTATGGTTGGATACAACTCCTGGGTGGGACACACCACCATCCCCAGTAGAATCCATTTCCTCATGAATCCCTTGGGTGGAGAGTCATGATTTGTCCCATGCTCACATGCGAGAGTTCCCAATAGATACATTCCTTAATTTTACATTAATACAAACTATAGTAACCCAAGCATTTTAAACAGATTATTACATGATTTTAATCAAGAATAACCATTAACTACAAACCAAATATCAAAAAAGTCTAGTATATATGAAAGACTATGTACATAATTAGAAGAAAAGAAACTAGAATAAAACATATTTTTATTAATATCTATATTGAGTCTCATATCTCCATTTTAGCTCCTTAAACTACATAGGATAAACTGTGGAATACATAGAGAAAAGGGATGATCTAAAAATAAAATTAAGGGAATAAACATGGAAAAGAAGCATAACACATGAGTCAGAAGGAAAACCATGATAACATAAAAGGCATGGATCAAGAGTAATCATATAGAGTAATAACATATTGAACATGGAATCATATGATAATGGACATATAGGAATTCAAACTTAACATATATCATGAAATAAACATGAACTGAGGAAGATTTATGAGATTATATCACAAGGTGGAAGAAGTCCCATAATGGATTAGATTTAATCTATTATCCCATACATAAAGCCTCATGAGGCAAAACATTACCCAATTAATTAGACCACTAACTATGAACACCCATAATAAAAAGTACATGTATATGTGTTCCACATAAAGAAGTAAAACTTAAGGATTAAACCTAAGTATTACCCATGGAATGGAATGGGTTTTATAATCATGTCATAAGGCATAGCCAAAGGGCGCATCAAAATGGTATCCATGAAATATGGGAATAAGTAAATCTTGGAAATTAATTGTAGAGACCTGAAGCTTGATGTACAAGGACATTACATTACTTTTTTGGAATACTTATTACATAACAAAAACACACACACAAGGACCGTAATAGTTTAGTGTCTTTAGAAACTCGGAACGTAATCTTCTAATCATGGTGAAAGATCTTCAACATCTCCCATAAAGATCTTACCTTTTTTTCTTACCTAAAACCATTATTTATATCATGGGGAAAATAAAACATAAAAGGGTGAGCTCAAATGCTCAGTAAGGGTAAACAAAAGAAAAATCAATCACATCATATTCATAAGAACATAACATTTTGGAAATCTTAACCTGCAAAAGAGATCATAATATCATAACATGGGATAAATCATACTATTTAAATGTAATCCCAATAATCATAACATAAAACATGAAACTTTGTGGCATACACGCATAATCATAGAGAATCATTTCTTATTAGTCAAGACTCATTGCCAAGACTATCTTAGTGGACAAAGTCCATTTCTGAACCGAGTTCACACCTCGTTTCAGTCCTGTTTTACTGAACCGGTATAACATACCATTCCAGCCATGTCTATCTTATGAGATATAAAATCTTTACCCAATGCATTGGAGGGAGATATAGGCCCCACCCATCTCATAATTATACAATTCTTATGTGTTCCACAAAATCATAAATCATACATCATTGCATAACCCAGGTAATAAAAATGGGAATCTTAAACATCGTGACATAATCAAAAAATTCGTATAAGATAAAGGAATTCATAAAAAAAATTCCATCAAAACATAATCAAATCAATGTAATAATAGGGATATAAACAGATCCCTTTATTATATTAGATGGAAAATAATTTTGATAAAACACTTGAACTCCATTCTTGAGGAAAATATCCTTTCTTCTTCAAAAACATTTTTCCTTTCTTAACATGTCATAAAATTTTAACATAAAAGAAGTTGATTAAAAATAAACTTGAAAACTTATAAAGGAAGCTTCTTGGAAATAATGTTTTAATAATCCATTCATGCCGTATAAGTTAAAAAACATTCTTCTCGTACTTTTGTCGGAAAAGTAAAAAAGTACCTTGTATGAAAAACGACAAAAGATTCCTTTCATATATTTTACAAAAAACTCACCGAAGGGTAAAATTGGATTTAAACAATTGTAGGTGGATGGAAAGAATATTACATTTTGAGGAAACATGTATGTGGATGATATAATACACCCCAGTAAATACCAAAGTATAAGCAATCTCGGATAAAAATGAGATTGTGATATTTCCCTTACCTTAGGTCCGATTTGCTTCGTAAGTGTCCGAAACTCCTGTATAATGATTTAAATAATGTCATTGACTTATTACAGAATCATACTCATTGTTATGATATCATATATGGTTCACATATGACTTTATATTACCCGTTCATTTGTAAATTCCATGTTAAAGAGTGTTTTGGGTAAAATCGTTTCATTTGTCATCCGTGTTTTGACTTGTAATTATTCATATGATTACTTAGATCATGATTACTTAATTTCAGAATATAAAACATGATTTATATATAATATATATTCATAATATACATATATATAATAAATCAGTAAATGGAAAGAAATACACCATTCATGGAGACGGTAGGCCGTACTTACGCATGAACGCTGTTTTCGTTTCCTTATTGAGTTGAATAGAATTAAGTAGATGACATACATATATATACACATAAATCAAGTATCATTATTATGTCATATATTTCATGATTAATTATTATATATACTTTATAATCATTCATGAATGGTTAAAGTGGAGAATGAATCTCATCGTGTCGTGGAGACGGTAGTCCGTACGTACGCACGAGCGATGATATCGTTCTCATAATCGTGGGACTGTATTGGAGTGTATGTATACTATTTCAGAATCAATATCACTTTAAAATAATCATATATAGTAATTATTTACACCGTTATACCCATCCAAGTATGGTGGCGGTGGAAAATAGATTACACCACGGCGTGGAGACGGTATTCCGTACGTACGCACGCGCGGTGATTTCGTTTTCCGTAGGATGGATAGATGATGAAATAGGGTTGTTTCATAATTATAATTACATATCAGTATATGAGTGATACTTATGTTATTACTTCATAATGAAATAACCTTAGAAGAAGAAGTGGGAGAAGAAATAAAGGTGAGTGAATCGGTAACGGAAATTACCTCTTCTTTGAGGCACCTCTTTGAGATCTCCTTTTAGGGCACTAAAATTGGTCATTGAGGAAGACCAGAACCTCTAGGATGATTCTAGGGAAGTGGGGAAGAGAATTTGGAAGGGGTTGGCCGAGCTTAAAGGCTCAAAGTTGTGTGAGGAAGAGAGGGAGGAGGTTCCCTTTTATAAGGGAGGAGAGGGGTACCTTTGGAATAACTAAAACTATTATTTTATTATAAAGTCAAATTCGGTTTTAAATAGCTCCAAATTGAATTATTTCGAAGATAAGGTGGGTATGGGTCGAAATACTCTCATCAAATAGAATTAAGACAAGTTTAGGTCCTATTTTAACCTTATCATTTATATTTAACATTAAGTTAAATAATTTTACTTTTACCGTGTCTTCTTGTGTTCTAACACTATAAGGTTAATAAACTTACTATAACAAGACAAACGAACCCCAAGTTGTTTATTATTAATATATATAACCTTATCTAAGTCATTTTAATGAACCTTATATTTTTAGGAATAAAATAACAATTAATAATATAATATTTGTTTTAAAAACTTTTTTATGTCAATTTGGACACTATTTAGTAATTGATTTTTGTAAAAATCATAACAGAATGATTAGTTCGAAAAAAGTTAATTAAATCTATATTAACATGTCATATTAACCTAGAAAATTAGTGTAATTCATAAAAAGTCTCAAATGACATTTATTTGGGTATTTATAACATCAATTATGTCAATATTTCATTAATAAGATAATTACAGCATCATCATTGTGTCATAACTAAATTAAATTATTTAATGTCTAAAAATTAAAAATAAAATACCATTATGTAGGAAATCGTTTTAGCTTTCTAATGAGTATTTATAGTCGAATTTATATTATGTATAACCCTATATTAAAAATGTTTTACTTATTAAACTTTGATTTTAACTATTTTAACCCTTCTTTTAATAATAAATGTCCTAATCTAATCCAAGTGGGCCTAAATGATCATATTTTATTCCTAAGGTTGTTTTTGGTCGAATTACAGTTATACAATAGAATTAGGACATGTGTTAGGGTAATAATAATAACATTTTTACCCTTAATTACCCTATTTACTTTTAACCGTGGTAAAAAAGTAAAAAGTTACTATTCACCAAAAATTATTTTAATCTCATTGAACCACATTTTACTTACTGACATCAACCGTGTCTCTCGGATTTTTGAAATTCCACTCACAGAGCGGTAAAATTAAGTTTTATGAAAGATTCTGTTTTTTTAACTACCACTTAGTGGTTTCACTATTCATCAAAAAATGAATGTTTCCAGAAAAATACCAGAAATTAGGCCTAGGCTATATTTGATATTATGAACTCAAAAATGATATCTATTTTACCAAATTCAAAACATATCAGTTGCATTAATTAGTTTAAAAATTAATTCCCGTCGTCAAAACAAATAGCGTGTTCTTAAGAGATAATAACTATCAAAAGATTGACACTTGTTTATGTCTGGTTTAAATGTGAAATTACATCCAATGACCAAAATTGTATTAAATTGTAAAAATATATTCTAAATATACTTTAAAACCACTCAAATTAATATTTTATCACAATTAATTATTTCTATTAAAAAAGTTGTTTATAATTAAAATTTAGTTATTTTCACTATTCATCAGAATATGAAAGTTATCCGAAAAGTACCAAAATTTCACCTTAGGCTAAATTCGATACCCTGAATCCAAAAATGAAGTCCATTTTGAGAGATAAAATTTCTAAAATTTTAAAAGGTGGTTATTACTATTCATAACGGCTAGTTTTAATAATATTTTAATAGCATAACGTTGTTTCATGAAACTCGGTATTGCGTACTACACACGCTATCGAGGAAGGTCGTGATTGTGTGTAATACAAGGAAAGTCAAGGATGCGTGTTGTGCAAGCTTATTTTGGTGTAGCTTACAACACAAGACATTAATGAAATTAAAAAGAATATTTTTCATAAAATCTCGGGGTGTTACATTCTACCCCCCCTTAAAATGAATTTCGCCCTCGAAATTCTTCAGGGTTATAAATGGTTTACCACTCGAAAGTTTGTTTAATAGAAACCCACATCGTAAAAAGGAATAACAAAACATGGCTTTAAAAAATAAAGAATGAAATGTAACAGTTACCCAAATTAACTCATCACTGCGTTTCCACGTAGGAGAACATACGTGAAAATTTGGATATGGAAGAAAAATCTAACCTTCAAGTTCTGATGGAGAGTGGTAGATAACATGGCTATGAAAAAGCCAACAATCACAAAGTTATTGATTTGTGACGATCTAAGGTACCATCTGATTCATCAGATATAAGATCACTAGGACAACATTTTTGGTTTTCAAGATCGTTTCCCTAAAGTTGATGAAATTGGAATTAGAAGAAATACTTTCGTGATTTCGGTATAGTCTCACCGTTGGTCGTTCTTTGGACAATTTCCACTTCATCACTTAAAGAAATGAAGTTGAATTTTTCATTCGTGACGTGTTAGCAGATCATGTGATAGAATGATGGGTCATTCTATCTGTCTCAAACAAAAGGTTAGAAAAGTTATCAAAAAATACATAAGTCCATCTATATTGAGATTAATCATATATGGTTCCAAAAATGGGATTATACTTCATATATCATACTGCTTAATATAATAAAACTATTTTCTACTAAACAGGGACTTCCTGTAGGCCAGTGGTAGGCGATAAAGGCCAGTCGTACTTCGGTTGTGGGTTCGATTCCCACAGCCTTTTCTGACGCGATGAGCTGTCGCCCGTCCTACTAGTTGTCATTTTTCTAAAACTATATTACTATAACATCCCATCAATAATATCGAAAAAAAACTTCTATCCTTAAACAATACTAACTTATGTCCAACATAATCCATTCTAATCGTTAGGCTTATCCATAATACTGTAGTCCACTCTCATAATATAGTGAAAACGATTACCAGATATTTAATACCATCGTTGATCCCCATATATCATAAGATATGTTCTGTTGGTCACAATCCAAACATTAAAAGGCCTTAATCATGTATTCTCTTGAATACCCATTGAACCTTAGTGAAAACATGAATTCAGTTAATAGTTAACACTTTCCACATACCAAAATCCAAAAATTCTATATACTCAAACCATGATATAACCTTCTCCGTATACCAGTCATGAGCACATGAATACTATCAAACATTTAATTTTCTCTTTATCCCTTCATTATGCGCATATCATCTACTTTCCAAAAATACTGGTACCATTCATCACACACTTTAAAAACATAAGGAAAGACAACAGTGTAACAATCCTCAGACGTCTCATTATTCCATAGTACCACGATATTACTTATACAACATTACACTTGATAAACATGTAATCATTCCACTACATTCTTAAACCATTGTCCGAGCTTCAACAATTATTTCATCTTACATATCATTTGTAGTCTCTTCATCATCATCAACATAAATACTACCCATACGACCGTATTGATTCTATTCATGATACTTTCCCTTAGGGAATTGGTTTTTATAATGCCCGTACATTCCACATTTAAAACATTTAGCCATTGTTGATGTCGTAGCAATACCAATATCCTCATCCCTGGTGTTAATTGAACCTTTTCCATTTCACTTACTGGATTTGTGTCCTTCTTTTCCACACCCAAAGCATCTTCCAGTTCCTTTGAAACATTCTCCTTGATGCCTCTTCCTACATGATTTACATAGGGGAAATTGAACTTTCTTTCCTCTATGATCATCATGAAACTCCATCTTTCTCTTATTAGCCGAGTCAGGAAACTTACAAAATTTTACTTTATTGATCATATTATGAGATTGCTGATTCGGCATAATAATGATTTTTGGACTTCCAAATCCCATTTCATTTGGTTTCTCATGAAGAATATCATTCCATTGTCCATAATATCCTCCATTATCACGAATCATCTTGTTTCCAGCCATTTTCTAAAACCCAAAAAGAATAGTGTTAGAGGCAAAAATCAGAATAAAGGGGGAGTAAATTTAATATCTAACATCTTAGGTTAAATTCTATGATCGTTACCATATTTCTAGGACTATATCCTATACGTATACTTATCCTTAGGGGCATCCCTAGACATACCTTAGAAATATGTCTAGGGATCTCACTAACGTTTTCGCATCCTAGTTTCTAAAGGTTGACTAAACCTTTTTTCTGATACCAACTATAGAGACATGAAGCTTGACGTACAAGGACATTACATTACTTTTTCGGAATACCTATTACATAACAAAAACACACACACAAGGATTGTAATAGTTTAGTGTCTTTAGAAACTCAGAACGTAATCTTCTAATCATGGTGAAAGATCTTCAACATCTCCCATAAAGATCTTCCCTTTTTTTTCTTACCTAAAACCTTTCTTTATATCCTGGGGAAAAGAAAACATAAAAGGGTGAGCTCAAATGCTCAGTAAGGGTAAACAGAAGAAAAATCAATCACATCATATTCATAAGAACATAACATTTTGGAAATCTTAACCTGCAAAAGAGATCATAATATCAGAACATGGGATAAATTATAGTAGTGAAATGTAATCCCAATAATCATAACATAAAACATGAAACTTTGTGGCATACACGCATAATCATAGAGAATCATTTCTTATTAGTCAAGACTCATTGCCAAGACTATCTTAGTGGACAAAGTCCATTTCTGAACCGAGTTCACTCCTCGTTTCAGTCCTGTTTTACTGAACCGGTATAACCTACCGTTCCAGCCATGTCTATCTCATGAGATATAAAATCTTTACCCAATGCATTGGAGGGAGATATAGGTCCCACCCATCTCATAATGATACCATTCTTATGTGTGCCACATAATCATACATCATACATCATTGCATAACCCATGTAATAAAAATGGGAATCTTAAACATCGTGACATCATCAAACAATTCATATAAGATAAAGGAATTCATAAAAATAATTCCATCACAACATAATCGAATCAATGTAATAATAGGGATATAAACAGAGCCCTTTATTATATTAGATGGAAAATAATTTTGATAAAACACTTGAACTCCATTCTTGAGGAAAATATCCTTTCTTCTTCAAAAACATTTTTCCTTTATTAACATGTCATACAATTTTAAAATAAAAGAAGTTGATTAAAAATAAACTTGAAAACTTGTAAAGGAAGCTTCTTGGATATAATGTTTTAAAAATCCATTCATGCCGTATAAGTTAAAAAAAACATTCTTCTCGTACTTTTGTCGGAAAAGTCAAAAAGTACCTTGTACGAAAAACGACAAAAGATTCCTTTCATATATTTTACTAAAAACTCACCGAAGGGTAAAATTGGATTTAAAAAATTGTAGGTGGATGGAAATAATATTACATATTGAGGAAACATGGATTTGGATGATAAAATACACCCCTGTAAATACCAAAGTATAAGCAATCTCGGATAAAAATGAGATTGTGATATTTCCCTTACCTTAGGTACGATTTGCTTCGTAAGTGTCTGAACCTCCTGTATAATGATTTAAATAATGTCATTGACTTATTCCAGAATCATAGTAATTGTTATGATATCATATATGGTTCACTTATGACTTTATATTACCCGTTCATTTGTAAATTCAATGTTAAAGAGTGTTTTGGTTAAAATCGTTTCATTTGTCATCCATGTTTTGACTTGTAATTATTCATATGATTAATTAGATCATGATTAATTAATTTCAGAATATAAAACATGATTTATATATAATATATATTCATAATATACATATATATAATAAATCAGTAAATGGAAAGAAATACACCGTTCATGGAGACGGTAGGCTGTACTTACGCATGAACGATGATTTCGTTTCCTTATTGAGTTGAATGGAATTAAGTAGATGAAATACATATATATACACATAAATACAGTATCATTATTATTTCATATATTTCATGATTACTTATTATATATACTTTATAATCATTCATGAATGGTTAAAGTTGAGAATGAATCTCATCGCGTCGTGGAGACGGTAGTCCGTACGTACGCACGAGCGATGATATCGTTCTCATGATCGTGGGACTGTATTGGAGTGTATGTATACTATTTTAGAATCAATATCACTTTAAAATAATCATATATAGTTATTATTTACACCATTATACCCATCCAAGTAAGGTGGTGGTTGAAAATAGATTACACCACGGCGTGGAGACGGTATTCCGTACATACGCACGCACGGTGATTTCGTTTTCCGTAGGATGGATAGATGGTGAAATAGGGGTTTTTCATAATTATATTAACATATCAGTATATGAGTTATACTGATGTTATTACTTCATAATGAAATAATCTTAGAAGAATAATTGGAAGAAGAAATAAATGTGAAAGAATCGGTAACGGAAATTACCTCTTCTTTGAAGCGCCTCTTTGAGATCTCCTTTTAGGGCACTAAAATTGGTCTTTGAGGAAGACCAGAACCTCTAGGATGATGCTACGGAAGTGGGGAAGATAATTTGCTAGGGGTTGGACGAGCTTGAAGGCTCAAAGTTGTGTGAGGAAGAGAGGGAGGAGGTGCCCTTTTATAAGGGAGGAGAGGGGTACCTTTGGAATAACTAAAACTATTATTTTATTATAAAGTCAAATTCAGTTTTAAATAGCTCAAAATTGATTTATTTAGAAGATAAGGTGGGGATGGGTCTAAATAATCTCAACCAATAGAATTTAGAGAAGTTCAGGTTCCTATTTTAACCTTATCATTTAGATTTAACATTAAGTTAAATAATTTTACTTTTACCGTGTCTTCTTGTGTTCTTACACTATAAGGTTAATAAACTTACTATAACAAGACAAACGAACCCCAAGTTGTTTATTATTAATATATATAACCTTTTCTAAGTCATTTGGACGAAATTTAGATTTTTAGGAATAAAATAACAATTAATAATATAATATTTGTTTTAAAAACTTTTTAATGTCAATTGTGACACTATTTAGTAATTAATTTTTGTGAAAATCATAACAGAATGATTAGTTCTAAAAAAGTTAATTAAATAAATATTAAAATGTCATATTAACCTAGAAAATTAGTGTAATTCATAAAAAGTCTCAAATTACATTTATTTGGGTATTTATAACATCAATTATGTCAATATTTCATTAATAAGATAATTACAGCATCATGATTGTGTCATAAATAAATTAAATTATTTAATGTCTAAAAATTACAAATAAAATACCATTATGTAGGAAATATTTTTAGCTTTCTAATGAATATTTATAGTCGAATTTATCTTATGTATAACCCTATATTAAAAATGATTTACTTATTAAACTTTGATTTTAACTATTTTAACCCTTCTTTTAATAATAAATGTCCTAATCTAATCCAAGTGGGCCTAAATGATCATATTTTATTCCTAAGGTTGTTTTTGGTCGAATTACACTTATCCAATAGAATTAGGACATGTGTTAGGGTAATAATAATAACATTTTTACCCTTAATTACCCTATTTACTTTTAACCGTGGTAAAAAAAAGTAAAAAGTTACTATTCACCAAAAATTATTTTCATCTCATTGAACCACATTTTACTTACTGACATCAACTGTGTCTCTTGGAGTTTTGAAATTCCACTCACATAAGTGGTAAAATTAAGTTTTATGAAAGATTCAGTTTTTTTAACTACCACTTAGTGGTTTTACTATTCATCAAAAAATGAATGTTTCCAGAAAAATACCAGAAATTAGGCCTAGGCTATATTTGATATTATGAACTCAAAAATGATGTCTATTTTACCAAATTCAAAACATATCAGTTGCATTAATTAGTTTAAAAATTAATTCCCGTCGTGAAAACAAATAGCATGTTCTTAAGAGATAATAACTATCAAAAGATTGACACTTGTTTATGTCTGGTTTAAATGTGAAATTACATCCCATGACCAACATTGTATTAAATTGTAAAAATATATTCTAAATATATTTTAAAACCACTCAAATTAATATTTTATCACTATTAATTATTTCGATTAAAAAAGTTATTTTTAATTAAAATTTAGTAATTTTCACTATTCATCAGAATATGAAAGTTATCCGAAAAGTACCAAAATTTCACCTTAGGCTAAATTCGATACTCCGAATCCAAAAATGAAGTCCATTTTGAGAGATAAAATATATAAAATTTTAAAAGGTGGTTATTACTATTCATAATGTCTAGTTTTAATTATATTTTAGTAGCATATCGATGTTTAGTGAAACTCGGTATTGCGTACTACACACGCTATCGAGGAAGGTCGTGATTGTGTGTAATGCAAGGAAAGTAAAGGATGCATGTTGTGAAAGATTCTTTTGGTGTAGCGTACAACACAAGACATTAATGAAATTAAAAAGAATATTTTTCAAAAAATCTCGGGGTGTTACATTCTACCCCTCTTAAAATGAATTTCGCCCTCAAAATTCATCAGGGTTATAAATGGTTTACTACTCGAAAGTTTGTTTAATAAAAACCCACATCGTAAAAAGGAATACCAAAACATGGATTTAAAAACTAAACAATGAAATGTAACGGTTACCCAAATTAACTCATCACTGAGTTTCCACGTAGGAGAACATAGGTGAAAATATAGATATGGAAGAAAAATCTAACCATCAAGTTCTGATGGAGAGTGGTAGAGAACATGGCTATGAAAAAGCCAAAAATCACAAAGCTATTTATTTTTGACGATCTAAGGTACCATCTGATTCATCAGATATAAGAGCACTAGGACAACATTTTTGGTTTTCAAGATCATTTCCCTAAAGTTGATGAAATTGGAATTAGAAGAAATACTTTCGTGATTTCGGTATAGTCTCACCGTTGGTCGTTCTTTGGACAATTTCCACTTTATCTCTTAAAGAAATGAAGTTGAATTTGTCATTCATGATGTGTTATCAGATCATGTGATAGAATGATGGGTCATTCCATCTGTCTCAAACAAAAGGTTAGAAAAGTTATAAAAAAATACATAAGTCCATCTATAGTGAGATTAATCATATATGGTTCCTAAAATGGACTTATACTTCATATATCATAATGCTTAATATAATAAAACGAGTTTATACTAAATAGGGACTTCCTGTAGGCCAGTGGTAGGCGATAAAGGCCAATCGCACTTCGGTTGTGGGTTCGATTCCCACAGCCTTGTCCGACGCGATGAGCTGTCGCCCGTCCTACTAGTTCTCATTTTTATAAAACTATATTACTATAACATCCCATTAATAATATCAAAAAAAACTTCTATCCTTAAACAATACTAACTTATGTCCAACATAATACATTCTAATCTTTAGGCTTATCCATAATACTGCAGTCCACTCTCATAATATAGTGAAAACAATTACCAGATATTTAATACCATCGTTGATCCACATATATCATAAGATATGTTTTTTTGGTCACATTCCAAACATTAAAAGGCCTTAATCATGTATTCTCTTGAATACCCATTGAACCTTGGTGAAAAAATGAATGCAGTTAATAGTTAACACTTTCCACATACCAAAATCCAAAAATTCTATATACTCAAACCATGATATAACCTTCTCCTTATACCAGTCATGAGCTCATGAATACTATCAAACATTTAATTTTCTCTTTATCCCTTCATTATGCGCATATCATCTACTTTCCAAAAATACTGGTACCATTCATCACACACATTCAAAACTTAAGGAAATACAACAGTGTAACAATCCTTAGATGTCTCTTTATTCCATAGTACCATGACATTACTTATTCAAAATTACACTTGATAAACATGTAATCATTCCACTACCTTCTTAAACCATTGACCGAGCTTCAACAATTCTTTCATCTTAATTATCATTTGTAGTCTCTTCATCATCATCAATATAAATACTACCCATACGACCGTATTGATTCTCTTCATGATACTTTCCCTTAGGGAATTGGTTTGCATAATGCCCGTACATTCCACATTTAAAACATTTAACCATTGTTGATGTCGTAGCAATACCATTATCCTCATCCCTAGTGTTAACTGAAACTTTTCCATTGCACTTAATGGCTTTGTGTCCTTCTTTTCCACACCCAAAGCATCTTCCAGTTCCTTTGAAACATTCTCCTTGATGCCTCTTCCCACATGATTTACATAGGGTAAATTGAACTTTCTTTCCTCTATGATCATCATGAAACTCCATCTTTCTCTTATTAGCCGAGTCAGGAAACTTACCAAATTTTACTTTATTGATCACATTATGAGATTGCTGATTCGGCATAATAATGATGTTTGGACTTCCAAATCCCATTTTATTTGGTTTCTCATGAAGAATATCATTCCATTGTCCATAATATCCTCCATTATCGTGAATCATCTTGTTTCCAGCCATTTTCTGAAACCCAAAAAGAATAGTGTTATAGGAAAAAATCATAATAAAGGGGGAGTAACTTTAATATCTAACATCTTAGGTTAACTTCTGAGATCGTTACCATAGTTCTAGGACTGTATCCTATACATATACTTATCCTTAGGGGCATCCCTAGACATACCTTAGAAATATCTCTAGGGATCTCACTAATGTTTTCGCATCCTAGTTTTCAAAGGTTGACTAAACCTTTCCTCTAATACCAATTGTAGAGACCCAAAGCTTGATGTACAAGGAAATTACATTACTTTTTCGGAATACTTATTACATAACAAAAACACACACACAAGGACCGTAATAGTTTAGTGTCTTTTGAAACTCGGAACGTAATCTTCTAATCATGGTGAAAGATCTTCAACATCTCCCATAAAGATCTTCCCTTTGTTTTCTTACCTAAAACCTTTCTTTATATCCTGGGGAAAGGAAAACATAAAAGGGTGAGCTCAAATGCTTAGTAAGGGTAAAAAAAAGAAAAATCAATGACATCATATTCATAAGAACATAACATTTTGGAAATCTTAACCTGCAAAAGAGATCATAATATCATAACATGGGATAAATCATAGTAGTGAAATGTAATCCCAATAATCATAACATAAAACATGAAACTTTGTGGAATACATGCATAATCATAGAGAATCATTTCTTATTAGTCAAGACACATTGCCAAGACTATCTTAGTGGACAAAGTCCATTTCTGAACCGAGTTCACTCCTCGTTTCAGTCCTGTTTTACTGAACCGGTATAACCTACCATTCCAGCCATGTCTATCTCATGAGATATAAAATATTTACCCAATGCATTGGAGGGATATATAGGTCCCACCCATCTCATAATGATACCATTCTTATGTGTCCCACAAAATAATAAATCATACATCATTGCATAACACATGTAATAAAAATGGGAATCTTAAACATCGTGACATCATCAAACAATTCATATAAGATAAAGGAATTCATAAAAATAATTCCATCACAACATAATCAAATCAATGTAATAATAGGTATATAAACAGATCCCTTTATTATATTAGATGGAAAATAATTTTGATAAAACACTTGAACTCCATTCTTGAGGAAAATATCCTTTCTTCTTCAAAAACATTTTTCCTTTCTTAACATGTCATACAATTTTAAAATAAAAGAAGTTGATTAAAAATAAACTTGAAAAATTGTAAAGGAAGCTTCTTGGAAATAATTTTTTAAAAATCCATTCATGCCGTATAAGTTAAAAAAACATTCTTCTCGTACTTTTGTCGGAAAAGTCAAAAAGTACCTTGTACGAAAAACGACAAAAGATTCCTTTCATATATTTTACTAAAAACTCACTGAAGGGTAAAATTGGATTTAAACAATTGTATGTGGATGGAAATAATATTACATATTGAGGAAACATGGATGTGGATGATAAAATACACCCCAGTAAATACCAAAGTATAAGCAATCTCGGATAAAAATGAGATTGTGATATTTCCCTTACCTTAGGTCCGATTTTCTTCGTAAGTGTCCGAACCTCCTGTATAATGATTTTTATAATGTCATTGACTTATTCCAGAATCATACTCATTGTTATGATATCATATATGGTTCACTTATGACTTTATATTACCCGTTCATTTGTAAATTCCATGGTAAAGAGTGTTTTGGGTAAAATCATTTCATTTGTCATCCGTGTTTTGACTTGTAATTATTCATATGACTACTTAGATAATGATTACTTAATTTAAGAATATAAAAAATTATTTATATATAATAAATATTCATAATATACATATATATAATAAATCAGTAAATGGAAAGAAATACACCGTTCATGGAGACGGTAGGCCGTACTTACGCATGAATGCTGTTTTCATTTCCTTATTGAGTTGAATGGAATTAAGTAGATGACATACATATATATACACATAAATCCAGTATCATTATTATGTCATATATTTCATGATTACTTATTATATATACTTTATAATTATTCATGAATGGTTAAAGTGGAGAATGAATCTCATCGCGTCGTGGAGACGGTAGTCCGTACGTACGCACGAGTGATGGTATCGTTCTCATGATCGTGGGACTGTATTGGAGTGTATGTATACTATTTCAGAATCAATATCACTTTAAAATAATAATATATAGTTATTATCTACACCATTATACCCATCCAAGTAAGGTGGTGGTGGAAAATAGATTACACCACTGCGTGGAGACGATATTCTGTACGTACGCACGCGCGGTGATTTCATTTTTCGTAGGATGGATAGATGGTGAAATAGGGTTGTTTCATACTTATAATAACATATCAGTATATTAGTGATACTGATGTTATTACTTCATAATGAAATAACCTTATAAGAAGAAGTGGAAGAAGAAATAAAGGTGAAAGAATTGGTAACGGAAATTACCTCTTCTTTGAAGCGCCTCTTTGAGATCTCCTTTTAGGGCACTAAAATTGGTCTTTGAGGAAGACAAGAACCTCTAGGATGATGCTAGGGAAGTTGGAAAGAGAATTTGGCAGGGGTTGTCCGAGCTTGAAGGCTCATAGTTATGTGAGGAAGAGAGGGAGTAGGTGCCCTTTTACAAGGGAGGAGAGGGGTACCTTTAGAATAAATAAAACTATTATTTTATTATAAAGTCAAATTCGGTTTTAAATAGCTCCAAATTGATTTATTTCAAAGCTAAGGTGGGGATGGGTCGAAATCCTCTCATACAATAGAATTTAGACAAGTTTAGGTTCCTATTTTAACCTTATCATTTAGATTTAACATCAAGTTAAATAATTTTACTTTTACCGTGTCTTCTTGTGTTCTTACACTATAAGGTTAATAAACTTACTATAACAAGCCAAACGAACCCCAAGTTGTTTATTATTAATATATATAACATTATCTAAGTCATTTGGACTAACCTTAGATTTTTAGGAATAAAATAACAATTAATAATATTATATTTGTTTTAAAAACTCTTTTATGTCAATTTTGACACTATTTAGTAATTGATTTTTGTGAAAATCATAACAGAATGATTAGTTCGAACAAAGTTAATTAAATCAATATTAACATGTCATATGAACCTATAAAATTAGTGGAATTCATGAAAAGTCTCAAATTAAATTTATTTGGGTATTTATAACATCAATTATGTCAATATTTCATTAATAAGATAATTACAACATCATCATTGCGTCATAAATAAATTAAATTATTTAATGTCTAAAAATTACAAATAAAATACCATTATGTAAGAAATATTTTTATATTTCTAATGAGTATTTATAGTCGAATTTATCTTATGTATTACCCTATATGAAAAATGATTTACTTATTAAACTTTGATTTTAACTATTTTAACCCTTCTTTTAATAATAAATGTCCAAATCTAATCCAAGTGGGCCTAAATGATCATATTTTATTCCTAAGGTTGTTTTTGGTCGAATTACACTTATCCAATAGAATTAGGACATGTGTTAGGGTAATAATAATAATATTTTTACCCTTAATTACCCTATTTACTTTTAACCGTGGTAAAAAAAGTAAAAAGTTACTATTCACCAAAATCATTTTCATCTTATTGAACCAAATTTTACTTACTGACATCAACCGTGTCTCTCGGATTTTTGAAATTCCACTCACAGAAGAAGTAAAATTAAGTTTTATGAAAGATTCGGTTTTTTTAACTACCACTTAGTGGTTTCACTATTCATCAAAAAATGAAAGTTTCCATAAAAATAACAGAAATTAGGCCTAGGATATATTTGATATTATGAACTCAAAAATGATGTCTATTTTACCAAATTCAAAACATATCAGTTGCATTGATTAGTTTAAAAATTAATTCCCGTCGTCAAAACAAATAGCGTGTTCTTAAGAGATAATAACTATCAAAAGATTGACACCTGTTTATGTCTGGTTTAAATGTGAAATTACATCCAATGACCAACATTGTATTAAATTGTAAAAATATATTCTAAATATACTTTAAAACCACTAAAATTAATATCTTATCACTATTAATTATTTCTATTAAAAAAGTTGTTTTTAATTAAAATTTAGTAATTTTCACTATTCATCAGAATATGAAAGTTATCCGAAAAGTACCAAAATTTCACCTTAGGCTAAATACGATACTCCGAATCCAAAAATTAAGTCCATTTTGAGAGATAAAATTTCTAAAATTTTAAAAGGTGGTTGTTACTATTCATAACGGCTAGTTTTAATAATATTTTAATAGCACATCGTTGTTTAGTGAAACTCGGTATTGCGTACTACACACGCTATTGAGGAAGGTCGTGATTGTGTGTAATGGAAGGAAAGTCAAGGATGCGTGTTGTGCAAGCCTCTTTTGGTGTAGCATACAACACAAGACATTAATGAAATAAAAAAGAATATTTTTCATAAAATCTTAGGGTGTTACATTAATAATGGAAAATAATAATAGATCATGAATGATTATTTCAAAATGAATTTAAAACTTGTAAAATGGTGGTTAAGTAATTTTAGAAATGTTCTATTGAAGCATGATTTTTTCGAAAAGATTAAAGAGTTTTTAAAGAAGATATAGGGATAATTATTTCCCCAAAATTAGAAATGAACTAAAATAGTTTTTTATAATAAAATGAGTCATTTTAAAAAATATTAGTGGCTTAAAATAATTTATGTAGTTTACTAGAAAATGGATAAGAGATTGAGAAGCTCTATTTAATTGGGTTTACCAATCAAGAGGAATTGAGAAGAGAACTGTTTATAACATGTATTTACCCATAAAAGAAAGATGAATTGAGAAAGATATCTATATTTATTGAACACTTATAAATAATATAGGATAGTTATATAACATTAATGGATTTGTAAACTTAGTCAAAGAGAGTCTAAACATAACCCATAGGAAATATGGAGGTCTAGAGAGATCCCTTAACTTATGTTCGAATGTGATAAACACTTTCACTTAATTGCATGGATAATAATATTAGGTTCATAAATTAATTAATTTATAAAATTTTCCACATATATTTTATTTATTATAATTTTATTAAGTTTATTTATGGCTACTTATATGATTTATAAAGTTTAATTTCATGATTATGAGAGTGTAAATTTATTGGTTTCATGGTCGGTTGCCTTGTATCTAATTATGGATGTGTTTGTAAAATGGGAATAATACTATAGAAGTGAAATTATATGGTATTTATGTATTTTTTATAAGTTTAAATGGTCCCATATATCATTTTTAGTTCTGTTATGAGGATGATTCATTTGATAAAACGTTAATGATAAAAGTTTAGTTAATTTTGGCGGTTTTTCAGACCATCATGAAATCATTTCATTTATTTTAAAATTATGTAAACATATTAGTATCAAAAAATTAAATAATTTATAAAATACCTATTAATATATTATTTAATAAGAATAATACTTTTTTGATCATCCTTGATGGTGGTAATGGAAAAGGAAAAGTCATTATCCACATAGATGGTTAACCTCCATAATTTGGGCAACAATGGTTTCATTTCTTTGAATAAGAGGAGATAATAAAAGGGGTGGATAGAAGATATTAAATTTGAAATATAAAATAAAAATATAAACATGATACTATAGTTATTATTCATTAATGGATGATGGAGGTGAGAAGAAGGTAGAAGAAGAAAAGAAATTAAGAGAGGTGGTTTGAGAACCTTACCTCTTGAATATCACCTCCTTGAAGGACCCCCTGAGGAACTTGAAAGTGGTATTTCTGTGAGACTAGGATAACTTGGACATGGGGAGAGCGGGGAGGAGATTATTTGGTATATATTTGACATGCTTCAAGTCGTAAAAGGTTTGAAGAGACGAGGTGGTATTTTTAAGGGAATAAGAGGTGCATTTTTTATTATTATATTCATTTGTTCATTATTTTGGAAAAAGACTATAAATATTATTTATTATTGTGAATATATATAGTAAGTGATTCATGTGAATTCTAGATAAGAATTCTTTACATCATCCATGACTCAAAAATTCACGTGTTTGGATCATAATGTTAAATACCCTAAATTACCATATTTCACTATTCACAAAATTCAAATATTTTAGTGAAATCCAAATAATTTACCCAAACTATTTTTAAACATATAGATTTAAAAAATAGACTCTATTTTATAAAAGTAATTTTCTAAATATGATAAATTTAATTTTTAAATAAAATAATAATTTATTAAAAAAATATGATTTTTATATTATAATCGATTTTATAACCCTTTGAAAATTTACTTAGGTTCTTATAATATTATATTGTCATTATAATAAAACGTAATATTAAATTATGAATCCATATTATTAAAATAATTTTTTTAAATTATTATATTTAATATCAAATTTCAAATTAAACATTTACATTTTATAAAAATACCAACAATTATATTATCATTTTTAAAATATTTATTTAATTGCACAATAATATAAATATATCATATTTTAACTTTTTATATGAATAAATATTATTTTACATTTCCCTAGGTGATGTTACTATTATATCAGTTTGATTACTATACTTAATTACCAGATTGCTATTTTTAAAGATCAAGTTACTATTTCAGCGGTCATATTACTATTCATAATAGTCATATGGGTTCCCTAAATAATATAAATACCCACACATCTATTCATTATTCATTAAATTTAATTTTCTCTTAAATTTATATATACATTCAACCTCAAAATGAATATTGAATTATTAACATTATTTTTTATTTCTATAGCTTTGTTCGTGAGTGCAATCATTCTGGTGGATCATGAAAATTGAAATTATACTCTTCATATTCTCTTATATTTCATTTATGGTCCTCCTGTAATATCTTTCATTATTATTATATTATTTTATGACTAAATTATCATTCTTCATTAATGAGAGTAATGTTTTGTTGGTCTCTCTATGTGATATATGTTCAATATAATACATGACATAATTATAAGAAGTGAAATTTCAATGATATAATTATGGGTCATTACAGATGTAATATACTTAGGTTACAAATGAAAGCCTTAATAGAGTGTGATTAAAACATAGAAGGCCAAAACCACCATGTATAAAACAAACTAGTCTGATTTTAATTTAATTCAATAACATGATAAACATGAGTATTAATGAAACAATTAATACAATATAACAATTAACCTGCTTCGACACTATTTCTAAATAACTCTTAGCATGTATAATCAAAATTCCAACTGTAAAAAAAGTCTATAGTGTAATTGCATAACCGAAAAAATCTATTTATAAAAATATTTTTGCATAAACAAGTTAAATACTTTATATTATCATTTCAAGATAGCTGGGTCAATCCATTTATGTAATAATTTCAGTAAAACTGGACTAATCCTTATATATAATCATTTCCTCTAACTAGGTAAATCAATTTATAAATTCATTTTAGTATAACCAAGACAATCCATCTATATAGGAATTTTAACATTACTAGGTGAAGACCATAATATAATCATTTCAGTAAAACAATATCATATCAAAGTATCGCACAACATTTCAATAAACTAGTAATCTATTTTACAAAGTGACCCTATATGAATAAATCACCTAAGACCACATGTCATGCTAATTCATGTTTCAAAACAATATTCAATTCATTATCATTAAAGGGTAGGCTCTCCCCATGGGTAACCTTATTCCATGTCTCAACACTATTGGATCCAAAGGGATTTAAAGAGTACTCCAAACACATGATTATCATTACCCATTATTCCATTAGTTAATGTGTACTTCGGGTTGGAATGATCGTATAATATTACACACACTTAAACAAATAGAAAAAAAACTAAAGGGATTTGTTCTAGACCACAAAATTTTAGTGAATAAGTAAAAATTATCAACTAGGAACACCAATGAAAAATAATGTAAAAGGAGATTAAAATTAAAATCTAGACACAGAAGTATCAAGATTATATCCCTATTCAATAGCGGTTAGTAGATCACACTTATATAAAAAAGGATAGTATAAGAAGGGAGAAAACCATAGAGAAGGTACACACCAGATATCAAACGATAGATCGGGATGTCTAAGAGGGAAGTAATCACAAAAAAATCAACTAGATTCCCCTAGGGTTTGAGAGCTTAAGATGAAAAACTAATGAAAATAAATCATACAAGAATAGTGAAAAAAACTGATGGTCTTGATGAGTTCATGTTGTTAAACCATTTAAAGGTGTGAATTAAACATATGCTAAAAAATATAACACCTCAGGTTAAAAATAAATTGATTTACCTTTCCATAATAAGTAAAAAATTCACTTCTTATATGAAATTCATGTCCTAAAATTATTTTATGGCTTATTTTTAGTTACAGATTCACGTCGTGTATTAATTAAATGAAATGAATATTTCTTATAGGTAGTAGTCACTGAATATTCTTGTAGAAAGAAAAAAACCCCTTCAAATACACTTGATATTGAGGATAATCCCTTTTTGAAATTATGAAAATATATACCCAAAATCCACTAATTCAAACAACCCTATATCTCTGAACTTATAGTCATTTTCCTTATCAAAATCTCTTTTTCATCGAGAAAAGGTTCATCTACAAAGGTATAAAAGAAGAACCCAAATAAAAGAGTGGTTCAAACAAAAATTAAATAGGGACATACTTATAAAATATGTAATCTTAAAAATTCATAGGAAATAAGTACTCAATTTTCAATGATAAGAATTAAATCATATAATGTTAATGACTCTTAAAGTTTAAAAGGGCCATTTTTCTATAAAAACATGTTTTGTTTATATTTATTTTTTTCATTTAAAAGATAAATTAATTTTATTTTAAGAACTAAATTTATTAAAAAAGTGTTTTTTATAACTAAAAACTAGTTAATAATAATTCATATATTGATTATTAATTTTTTAGAAATAAAGATAATATCATTTGATTGTAAAAATTGATATTTTTATGAAAACAATTTTTAAGTGTTAAGTTTATAATTATCTTAATAAATTAAATTAAAAACTATTTATTAATTATTTGGATTGAATTTATTGATAATATATTCAATTATAAAAATTAAAAATCATATAATGGTTGTTTCTAGTATTGTAATGAAAATAAATTCTTTCCATGCTTTACAAATACATTTTTTTTCTGAAAAATGGTTTTTATACATTTTGTGTGTGAAAATTAGAAATATTTTATTCCACTTTTATAAATATTATATGATAAAATTAATTTTATTTTTATACCTTCATTATAACATTATATTATGGTTTTTTTTTCTGATTTTTCTTGAATGGTTGATTTTTCGGTGAATAGTGAAAATTCTAATTTTTCCATCACCATAAATTTTATGTTATCATCATGATGTAATATTGACCTAAAAAATTATTATACATTTTAATCAAATAATTATACGTTTAAGGAGAAAATATATCATTAAAAAACAATATTTTGAAATTATAATCCCATTGTTTAATTTTTGTAAGTCAAATTATATTTTAGTCTAATAAAAAGCATTTTTTGATCTTTGAATTTAATAGTGTGTTTGGAAGGTACCCATCAACTTTGGAATGATAATGTAAAGACCCGAAAATTTCAAGGAAATTTTTTTCTTAAATACTTTGGAATTTTACGAGTATGTGGCTTCGGACGACACTTGATTCTGAGGACCGATGTGCCCGGAATCAATTTCTAAAGTTTAGATCGGGTACATTCAGTAAACGAACGAGCAAGTTTTTCTATATTTTGAACCGGTGCTCGGAATTGAAATTTGAGGGCACCAATAAACTCGCAGCATCGGTAATTGCTTAAGGGGACCTTTACCGCAGTTGCGTTTTAAGCGGGTTGAGAATTATTATTTGGGGTTTAATTAAAGAAGTAAATAAAATTGTTGTACAATTTTATTCTATATCTAAGAAGGTTAATTCCTCCCATGGGTAGTTGTTAGTGGGTCCCACACCCACCCAACTTCCCATGTGTGGATAATTGAAAGGTGGGGCCCCACGATCCCCAACCTTTCACCTCCCCCTAAACTCCTTAACCCTATTTAAACCCCCCATTAAACTCCCATGTTAATGTTGACTACTCTCCCATTTATGAGACCTCTCACCTCCTCCTCTCTCCCTCTTTAACTTTTTCCAACACACCTTATTTAATTATTGGAACATATTAAATTAATTAATTAAGAGATTCAAATTTTAAATGGCTTGGAAAGTTTAATTAAAATAAGGTAAAACCTTATTTTAATTGGGTTGGCACTTGTTTTGTTGGGGGAAACTTCTTGAGAGAGAGATTTTGTGAAGAAAGAGGGGAATTTATCCTTTGTCAAAGAACGAAATATCCTTCCACGAAGAACAAAAACGCACCTTCCATATCTTCTCCATGACAGGAGAGGAGACACCACTTCCTCCTCGAGAGCACTCAGATGACGTCCACGAATCCTCACATCGCGACGCCGTCTTCCGCGACGCTAATGTTTGTCATCAATTGTTGAGGTAGGGGGTTTGATTAATTTAATTAAAATAAATTACTCCCTGGTTATCATTGTATTCAAGTGAATACCGTGGCCTATTGATACCGCTTACGCAGAGGGCGCAGGCTGAAGGAACACGACCCGACGAACCTCCGTTTGAACTTATTTATTATTCTTAGAATCGACAACCGAATGCGAAGGACGCACGATGCCGTTGCGCCGGCTGTGCGGAGGAACCGCTGCCCGCATCGCGGACCGCTTCTGTGGAAGAACCGGCCGGATCGTCGGCCGGATTGGCGAAGGGAAGCCGCGAAGCCAGTAGAGCGCCGCGCTGGAAAACCGGCCGGCCGGGCGGAGCTGGAAAGCGACGCTAGGAGGGCGTCGTGCTGAAGCCATCCGCAGCCCGCCGTGTGGGCCACGTGCGCCTGAAGGCCGGCTGGCCTAGTCAGCCGGTTTGGGAAGGGCGGCGCCACCAGTTCGGACAGCCGGGGGGCCGCGCCCCCCTTGGAACTGCTCGGCCTTTGGCTTGAGCCGCTTGGCCAGCCGCTCGGCCAGCCGGTCGAGCCAGCCGGGCTGTTCGCCCAACCGGGCCGTGCCGGGTCGCGTCCCGCTGGGCCGCGCTGGGTCGGGCCGAGCCGGGCCGGGCCATGCCACTTTGGGCCGGTCCACGCCCCTTCAGGTTGGGCTGTGCCCTTCGGGGCGAGCTGCATTTTTCCTTCGGACTGGTCCGACACCCTTGCCAGGTCGGACCCGTCAAAATGGGTTAACCTGACCCGTCGACCCACTGGGCTAAACGGGTCGGGCCCGTTATTCACTTAAACGTGAATAACTTAAAGTCCATACATCTGATAGACGCGCCATCTACGACACTGGGACTCTTTCGACGAGATGGTCCTTTTGTGTTATTCTAAGTTAGTCTTGGATAGCTTTGGTAAACTGCCGGGTTTGGAGCGAGCATATTTTTAACCGGGCCCCTAGAACGGAAAAGCCAATATCTCTCAGACCTGGCATCCGTTTGACGCGCCATCTGTCGCGTTGGGTTCCTTTTGACGAGACAGAACTTCGGGATACATCAACTCTGGACTTCATGACAGTTGATGTATCGACCCCTTTTACTCGTGGAGCGGACCCTCCCGGAATCGAGTACATTGTGTGCGGGAACCCAAGAGATGGCTGCGACTGCGACGACGATGACAACAGTTCTTGGATCCTACGTGGGTTCGGCAGCGAGGAAGACTGTACTTGGACCCTCTGTGGGTTCGACTTCGATGACGACTGTACTTGGATCCTACGTGGGTTCAACAGCGATGGTTACTGTACTTGGATCCTACGTGGGTTCAACAATGACGACTTCTGTACTTGGATCCTACGTGGGTTCGATAGAGGAGATGATTCAGAGGCTACATCTAATCATATCCACCCCTCGTCGTGAGTAGTATAGCTGTTTGAGCAGTGTCTTGTCTTTCAATAATTATCAATGGTATGATTAACTTCTTTCCTGTGTGGACTGGTTGTGCTTGGGCTCGGAATTTGGAGCCGTACTGAGATTGATGACTTAGGTATATGTATGGGCATATACCTAAGTAGAGTTGGTTGATACTTCATGTTTGAATCTTTCCTTTGTGGTTTATCCTTTCTAGATTCTGGGAGACCTTCGGGGGTCTCGGGGTTCCTATTGAGTATCGTTATACTCACCCCTGCATGGGCATTGCCCGCACTACGTTGTGTTGGTTGTAGACGACGGACAACACTGATCGTGGTTGAGGCTTGTGGAGCTGGATGGTATCCAGAGGTGGACCACCTGGCGGGACGTACACGGAGCAGACGGACGGACCCGAGGTACCAACGGGACAATATGTACCCACCCTTCAGGTGGGATTCCCGGAGGATGACTCGGTGGTTGCTGCTTACTTTACAGCTGTTGTACTTTCTTTCTTAGTTTTGCTGTACTTTCAGTTGGGTTTGTATTCTATCCCATTTACTTTCCAAAACTTACTTTTGTACTCAGTTATACTTAGTACTTACTTCACTTGCGTACTCTGTTGTGTATGTTTACTTATATAATGGTAATGACTTCCCTTTTATCGGGATTTACGCCTTTGGTGCTAGTCACCAGCCCCTGTCCTATGGAAGGCGGGCTTGGGGTAGTCATGACATGAGCCCCGAAGACGGGACGTGACAAATTGGTATCAGAGGAGTCAGTTCTACTGCAGAACTCAGGACTCAGATAATTTCTTCTCTGTGAAGCAATAGTGTTAAGAATAATGAGTGTGGTTTCCAGTCCATGGAGTCCAATGTTGGTGCGGCAGCCGACGTATCCATACACCAGGACCCTGATTTCGGATTTCCGACTCAGTGCTCGAAAACACTGATTTCATGTGTGTTTCAAAAGTTTTCTTTGTGATTAATTTGTGCCATCTCACTAGGTATACTGTATTAACCGTGGTTCACCTGTTGCTTTTCAGTATGGCCCCATGTAGGCAGCGAGCTAGGGTTCCGAGCTATGTGAGAGATGGCAGCCCACCGAGTGATGAGGCCTCAGTGTAGGGCCCCATTACAGCGGAGGCACCAGTGGTACCACTACCCGCTGGGACACCGATACCACTAGCCCCAGTAGTGGAGAGTGAATTCTGCTTGAGTTCATTGCACGAGTTTCAGCGATAGTGGCCGCCCAGGTTCCACGGAGAGATATAACCTCAGGCAGCCGAGGATTGGCTGGAGGCTATCGTCAGAGTCTTTATATTGGTAGGGACACCAGCAGACCTTATGGTGATCCTTGCCGTGAGTCTCCTGCACGCAGCAGCAGGTAGATGGTGGAACCTGAGGCTCCAGGTGCATGACGAGGCATCTCTACTTTGGACGGACTTCGAGAGCCTCTACCGCTCGGAGTTTGTTCCAGTCACCCTCTGTGCGGTGTGCATCCATGAGTTACTACAGTTGCGGCAGGGTAGCATGATAGTAGCCCAGTACTCGGAGAGATTTATCGACCTCTCGCACTACTCCACGGACATGGTACGAGACCCATTATTCCGGGCCCAGACCTTCAAGCAGGGACTGAGGCATGAGATCAGGGGTTCAATGATCTCCCTCAGCATTCCGACGCAGGAAGGAGTACTGGAGCGATCCCTTCTTGTGAAGAGCTTTCTTTCTGAGCCTACTCCAGCAGCGAGGCTTACCATAGGGTGACACGTAGTAGAGTCTTCTGCAGCTGGCAGTAGACAGATGTCACAGAAGTCCAAGGGCACAAGGACATCAGGTGGGCGACCTGAGGATACTAGTTCCAATGTGCAGGGCACACGCAGCAGATCCAGTCATACGAGAGGCAGGCAGTGCTATGCATGCGGCGGGCAAGGCCACATGACTCGTGACTACCCGAACCTCCATGCATAGGAGTAGCAGATAGTAGAGGGACCTCCCAAGAAGAGGTAGAGGTTTGACCGTGGTGGTCCTCATGGAGTAGGCAGACAAGGCAGAGGAGCTGGCCGAGTAGCAGGTGGTGGACGACGCTTCGAGGCTCTACCACCACAAACACCAGGAGGGCCACCCCGACCACATGGAGCTAGAAGACAAGGGCAGGATCATCTTCAGGCAGTCGAGGCCTATGACCACGGCATACCTGAGATGATTCTAGGTACTATCTTGTGTCTACTCCACCCTTGCTAGAGTTCTTATAGACATAGGAGTGAGTCATTCTTTCATTGATGCTACCCTTTTTCGGAGCTCGGAGATTTCGACGGAGCCGTTGGATCGATACTTATGAATAAAGACTCCTAGAGGAGCAGACTCGATGATTACACACTGGTGTCGGCAGTGTGAGCTTACTCTAGAAGGTGAGATCTTCGGCCGGGAACTTCTTGTAGTGGCATCGAGGCCTTAAGACTTCATCTTGGTCATGGATTGGTTATCTATAGTAAATGCTCATATCAACTGTATTAGGCGCTAAGTGCGGTGTGTCCGCACAGATGGGAGGAGTTTCACCTTCACCGGAGAGAAGGGAGCCTTTACAGTGTAGGATGGACTTACACAGAGGAGAGGGCAGCCGATCACCTATCAGTTGGCTAGTCTCATCCTAGGAGCAGTTGATGTGCGGAGTCCGAGTTTTCCTGTTGTGGTGGATCAGTATGCTGACGTTTTTCCTAATGATGTTCCAGGACTACATCCTCACAGAGAGGTAGACCTCTACATTGACCTGTACCCTGGGACAACACCCATATCTACTCCAGCATATCAGATGACTCTCGCCGTGCTTCGTGAGATGCAGGTATAGCTGGAGGATTTGGAGGGAAAGGGACTCATTCGACCGAGTGTTTCACCCTGGGCTTCTCCGATTTTATTCACCAAGAAGGTGGATGGGAGCTTATGACTATGTGTCAACTACCGTCACCTAAATCAGGTGACAGTAAAGAACAAGTACCAACTCCTGAGGATTGACGACCTATTTGATCAGCTTATGGGAGCATGATGGTTCCTGAAGATAGACCTCAGGTCAGGCTATAATTATATTAGAGTTCAAGACAAGGATGTGCAGAAGATGACCTTCAGGTGTCGCTATGGCCACTACGAGTTATTGGTTATTCCCTTCAGTGTAACCAACGCACCAACAGTGTTCATGAGTCTCATGAAAAGGATCTTCCAGCCTTACCTCGATTGTTTTGTCGTAGTCTTCATCGATGACATACTAATTTACTTGACTAATGAGGAGGAGCATGCCTAACACTTACGGGTTGTACTGGACACACTCTGAGAGCACCAGCTTTATGGAAAGCTCTCGAAGTTCTATTTCTGGATTTGAGAGGTTCACTTCTTGGGGAAAATCATCTCGGAGGCGGGATTTGCTATGGATCCTATGAAGATCAAGGCAGTACTTGCTTGGGAGCCGCCCATGAGCGTGACAGAGGTGTGGAGTTTCCTAGGTCTGGCTGGATACTATCAGAAATTTTTTCCAGACCTCTCCAAGGTTTCAACACCGCTTTCAGCTTTGAAAAAGTAGGGGAAACCCTTCGTGTGGTCAGATAGATGTCATCAGAGCTTCCAGGAGCTGAGACAGAGATTGACCAGTGCACCCATCTTGATGCTACCAGAGGAGGACATAGGGTACATAGTTTACTGCGATGCATCAGGGACCGGACTCGGGTGTGTCCTGATGTTGGAGCGGGCAGTGATCGCCTATGGTTCATGATATTTGAGGCAGCATGAGCAGAACTAAATTAACCATGACCTGGAGTTAGCAGCAGTGGTCTTCACCTTAAAGATGTGGCGGCACTATCTGATGGGCGAGCACATTACAGTCTACTCTAACCATCAGAGACTCAGGCACATCTTCTTGTAGAAGGAACTGAACCTGAGATAGCGGCGATGGATCGAGTTCCTCCAGGAATATGACTTTGAGATAGTCTATACTCTTGGGAAGGGGAACGTTGTGGCTGATGCTCTCAGCAAAAGATTGGGAATTCAGCTACTTGGAGAGGCGAAAAAGTAGTTATCCGCTTTACAGATATCCTTCATGGATAGAGATGAGACAACCTTTCTACAGTCCCTCACATTCACTCCTCCACTAATTCAGCGGGTCAGAGAGGCACAACGTGGGGACGTTGACTGTGACATGCGACATGCTCATATTTCCACAGGGCAAGCACCTGATGGATTTTCTGAAGGAGTAGAGAATGTCATCCGCTTCAGGGGGAGTACCATGGTACCAGTAGCACTACAGGAGGACGTACGAAGGGAGTTTCACACTTCCCCTCTAGAGGTATATCCTGGAGTGGTGAAGATGTACCAGGACCTCATACGATAGTAATGGTGGTCGGGTATGAAGAAGGCTGCAGCAGAACGATGCCTCACTTGCCATAAAGTGAAGGCAAAGCACCAGGTACCAGTAGGCTTGGTACAACCCTTAGAGGTTCCAGAGTGGAAGTGGGATGGAATATCCATGTATTTCATGACGGGGCTGCCACGTACTTCTAGAGGACACGACTCCATCTGGGTGATCGTAGACCGACTCACCAAGTCGACCCACTTTATAACGATCAAAGAGCAGGGCTCAGTAGAGATTATGGGACACCTCTACATCCAGAAGATCGTACAACATCATGGTGTGCCATCATCTATCGTCTCCGATCGAGATGATCGCTTTACTTCCTGGCTTTGGAAGGGGTTACAGGAGGTATTTGGGACACAACTACACCTGAGAACCGCTTTTCATCCTCAGATGGATGGCCAAATGGAGAGGACCATTCAGACACTCCAGGACATGCTTCGTGCATGTTTCCTTGACTTTGGTCATAGGTGGGAGGATCACTTACCCTTGGTGGAGTTTGCATACAACAACAATCACCACTCCACCATCAGGATGGAACCATACGAGGCACTGTACGGTCGAACATGCAGATCACCTCTGTGCTGTACTGACCCTGGGGAGTCAGCATTCGTAGGACCGGAGATGGTTCAGACTACGATAGAGAAGGTGCAGGTCATCCAGGAGTAGATGAAGACTGCACAGAGCAGACATAAGTCCTATATTGATAGGAGGCGGAGACCACTGGAGTTCGAGGATGGAGACCATGTTTTCTTACAGGTCTCACCTCGACGTGGATTATAGAGATTTGGACAAGTCGGCAAGTTATCTCCGCGCATCATCAGACCATTCCAGGTGATTAGTAGGTTAGGCGAGGTGTCTTACTGCCTGGCCCTTCTACCTCAGTTGCACCGGGTGCACGACGTCTTCCACATATCTTAGTTGAGAAGATACATGCACGACCTGACTCACATCTTTGATCATGGGGAGCTGGACATCGATGATGGGGTGAAATTTGCGGAGGTCCCGATGGAGATTGAGGATCGACAGGAGCGGGTCCTATGTGGACGATCGATTCCTCTTGTGCATATTTGTTGGCAGCACAGGAACCTCCAGGAGAGCACATGGGAGCGGGAGGCTCAAATGTGTGCTCAGTACCCTCATTTGTTTCCCTAGTTTATGTTGTATCTTTACAGGGACACAAAGCCCTGAGGAGGGAGTAATGTAAAGACCCGGAAATTTCAAGGAAATTTTTTTCTTAAATACTTTGGAATTTTATGATTCTGTGGATTCTGACGGCACTTGATTCTGAGGACCGGTGTGCTCGGAATCAATTTTTGATGTTTAGCTCGGGTACGTTCAGTAAACGAACGAGTGGGTTTTTTGATCTTTTGAACCGGTGCTCGGAATTAAAATACGAGGGCACCGATGAACTCGTAGTGCTGGTAATTGCTTAAGGGGACCTTTACCACAACTGCATTTTAAGCAGGTTGAGAATTATTATTTGGGGTTTAATTAAAGAAGTAAATAAAATTGTTGTACAATTTTATTCTATATCTAAGGAGGTTAATTCATCCCATGGGAAGTTATTGGTGGGTCCCACACCCACCCAACTTCCCATGTGTGGATAATTGAAATGTGGGGCCCACACGAGCCCCATCCTTTCAGCTCCCCCTAAACTCTTTAACCCTCTTTAAACCCCCCATTAAACCCCCCATGTTAATGTTGACAACTCTCCCATTTATGAGACCTCTCACCTTCTCCTCTCTCCCTCTTTAACTTTTACCAACACACCTTATTTAATTAATGAAAACTATTCAATTAATTAATTAAGGGATTCGAATTTTGAATGGCTTGGAAAGTTTAATTAAAATAAGGTGAAACCCTATTTTAATTGGGTTGGCACTTGTTTTGTTGGGGGAAACTTCTTGAGAGATAGCTTTTGTGAAGAAATAGGGGAATTTATCCTTTGTAGAAGAACGATGTATCCTACCACAAAGAATGACAACACACCTTCCATCTCTACTCTGTGACAAGAGAGGAGACACCGCTTCCTCCTCCGGTGCACTCCGACGACGTCCAAGAATCCTCATCTCACGACGCTGTCTTCCACGACGCTGACATTTGTCATCAATTGTTGAGGTAGGAGGTTTGATTAATTTATTTAAAATAAATTACTCCATTGTTCTCATTGTATTCAAGTGAATACCTTGGCCTATTGCTACCACTTATGTAGAGAGCGTGGGCCGAACGAACACGACCTGAAGACCCTCCATTTGAACTTATTTATTATTCTTAGAATTGGAAACCGAAGGCGGAGAAGGCACGACGCCATCATGCCATGCTGGGTACGCGGAAAAGGACGCCGACGCCGTCACGCCGGCTGTGCGAGAGGAACCGCGACCCACATCGCGGGACGCTTCGGTGGAAGAACTGGCCGACCCATTGGCCGTCCGGGCGATGGGAAGCCACATCGCCAGGAGGGTGCCATGCTGGAAAACTGACCGGCCCGTAAATTGGTAGGGCGGAGCCGGACTGCGGTGCCAGGAGGGCGCCACACTAAAGAAATATGCGGCCCACCGTGCGGGCCACTTGCACCTGAAGGCTGACCGCTCTAGCTGGCCAGTTTGGGAAGGGCGGCACCGCCGGTTGGGAAAACCGGAGGGCCACGCCCGCCTCGGAACCGCTCGGCCTTCGGGCCGAGACGATCAGCTGGCCGGACGAGCCAACTGGGCCACGCGCCCCAATAGGTCATGCCCAACCGGTCCGCACCGCCGGGCCGGGCCGCACCCCGTCGTGCCGGGCTGCACAACTTCGTGCTGGGCCCCGCCCCTTCGGGCTGGGCCGCACCCTTCGGGCCGATCAGCGTTTTTCCTTTGGACCAGTCCAACACCCCTGCCGGGTCGAACCCGTCAAATTGGGTTAACCCGAACCGTCGGCCCACTGGGCTAAACGGGCCGGACCCGTTATTCACTTAAACGTGAATAACTTAAAGACCGCGCGTCCGATCAATGCGCAGTCTGCGACAATGGGACTCTTTCAATGAGAAGATTCTTTTGCGTTACTCTAAGTGAGATTTATAGATCTTTGGTAAATGGCCGGGTTTGGAACTAGCATATTTCCAACCGGGCCCCTGGAACAGAAAAGCCAATATCTCTCAGACTGGGCATCCGTTTAATGCGCCGTCTGTCGCCTTGGGTTCCTATTAACGAGACGGAACTTCGGGATACATAAACTCTGTAATTCTTTACAGTTGATGTATCGACCCCTTTTTCTCGTGGAGCGGACCCTCCCGGAATCGAGTACGTTGTGTGCGAGAACCCTAGAGCTGGCTCCGACTACGACGACGATGACGACTGTACTTGGATCCTACGTGGGTTCGGCAGTGAGGACGACTGTACTTGGATCCTCCGTGGGTTCGGAAGTGATTATGACTGTACTTGGATCCTACGTGGGATCGCCAATGATGGTTACTGTACTTGGATCCTACTTGGGTTCGGCAGAGGAGATGATTCAGAGGATACATCTAATCATATCCACCCCTCTTCGTGAGTAGTATACCTATGTGAGAAGAGTCTTGTCTTTCAATCATTATCATTAGAATGATTTACTTCTTTCCTGTGTGGACTGGTTGTGCTTGGGCTCGGAAGTTGGAGCCGTACTTAGATTGATGACTTAGGTATATGTATGAGAATATACCTAAGTAGAGTTGGTTGATACTTCATGTTTGTATCTTTCCTTTGTGGTTTATCCTTTATAGATTATGGGAGACCTTAAGGGGTCTCAGGGTTCCTATTGAGTATCGTTATACTCACCCCTGCATGGGCATTGCCCGCACTACATTGTGTTGGTTGCAGACGACAGACAACACTAATCGTGGTCGAGGCTTGTGGAGCTGGACGGTATTCGGAGGTGGACCACCTGGCGAGACGTACACGGAGCGGACAGACATACCTGAGGTACCGACGAGACTATCTGTACCCACCCTTCAGGTGGGATTCCTGGAGGACGTCTCGGTGGTTGTTGCTTACTTTACAGCTGTTGTACTTTCTTTCTCAGTTGTACTGTACTTTCAGTTGGGTTTGTATTCTGGCCCATTTAATTTCCATCACTTACTTTTGTACTCAGTGTTACTTAGTTCTTACTTCACTTGTGTACTCTGTTGTGTATGTTTACTTATATAAAGGAAATGCCTTCCCTTTTATCGATATTTACGTCTTTGGTGCTAGTCGCCAGCCCCTGGCCTATGGAAGACGGACTTGGGGTAGTCACGGCACGGGCCCCGAGGATGGTACGTGAAAGATAAAAATGTCATATAACATTCCGTGTTGTAGTTATAATACAATTAAATTAAAAAAATAAATAATATTCATAACTTTAGTGTAAAATAATTTTTAAGCTTCAAACAATTATTTTTATAAACCTGGGTTTTCATTGATTTTTCCAAACTTATAGTAAAAGTAAAATTTTCCAATTTTAGAATAATTTTATCTTATAAAATGGATTATATATTTTTAATAAGTGTATTTAAACTCTTTAATAATTTATGTTTCATTTTAACTCATAATGAATAGAAACTATTGTAAAAGTTTATCACCACTTTAAAGAGTAAAATGTGTTTAACATCATTATAACTATTGAATAAGGCCGAAGAATCTATAAAAAACTCAAATTTATTTTATTTTATTATTTTATTTTAATTATAATCATACTATCATTGAAAATATGTCAATTTTGTGCAAATTTCCTTTGATTACATAGTTTATACTATTTTTTGAAAAGAATAATTACAAAATTTTACTCTTTTAATGTCTCTAATTTTTTATCACAGGGATAAAAAGAAGTTATAAATGGTTATTAATGGTAATTTTTAATTTGAATAAATTATTTGTATGATAATAAATTATTTTAAATTTCAGTCATGGCAAGATTACCTAGAATTTTTACACAACACCATTACAATGCAAGTACAATTAGTAGTAAAATCAAGCAAACTATTTTAAAACATTAAAATTAATATATTTTGGATTAATTATGGTGTTATATGAATTTAATGAATATTTAAAAAGCATTAGTGATGTTTAAAGTATTTATAATCAAATTACATTGTTATCTTGTTGCATTTAATGGAAAAATATGCGAATAGTCTTGAAAATAACTTTAAATGATAAACACTATTTAAAAGATAATTTTAAATAATTAAAAATTCATAAAAATAATATATTAAATAAATTGGATGAGAACTTGTGAGCCTATCATTCATGGTTCAGTTATATACCACTTTCAATTATTAAAATTACATTTAGGACCCTTAATGATTGAAAATTTATGAAAATACCATCAATTTTTGCCTATAAAGAGGGACTCACTTAAACTATAAAAACCCCAAATCAAACACTATGTATATGAGGAATATTTTATTACAATGGTTCATAGATCACAAATATGGAAGATTAAACATCTTAATAGCCTCCATAAACTAGATACATAACAAAGTTTTACATTACATTGGAATTAAAGACATCATTGAATACCTGAAAAACATCATTATTCTCCTTGAAAATGTATTTATCATACATTGAAATCATATGGGATACATAGGTAAATAGAAAATAATATAAATGGGTGATATCAGATGTTCATTAAGGGTGTAACATACAATGGAAAAATTTATAGATAAAACATTATGGATTGAATAAATATATCGATTTGTTCCATATAAAATAAAACTGATAGCATAAATATACCCATGTCCAATCATACCAATAAATAAATGCATGGATAATAATAATTGAACTTATAGATTTGAGAATGTATAATGTTATATATTTTAACCATACCTTCAAGGATTTTTGCGAAGACATATTTCAAAAAATGTAACCCAATATTAGTTGTCTCATGAGACCTATCAGTGCACTAAGGGGTTATATAATTATAGGTACGAACCATCACATAAAAGTATAATTAATTCCATTATACATAAAATATTACATGGAATGATATTCTTGGACAAGAACAATATAAATACCTAGAATCTATTTCATAATGTGTCATATCTTATGTGATTTTTCATACAAAAGAAATAATTTTATGGTATGAATTTATTTCTACCAATCCAAGAATCAAATATTGAGGTATGATTTTATAATGTTTTTAGACCAATATAATTAATGATAAATCTTTTAAAATAGTTTTTATATAGTATATATATCGTTAAAGAATACCTACTGGGTGTGCTAAAAAGGAGTATAGTAAGCCTCGTTGTCATTCATTAGTTCCTAATCGAGTTTATCCCAATATAGTGTTTTCAGTTTTTACCCATAGGTACATATATCATAGATCCACATTCACTTGTTTTATCTATAAAATAATTTATTTTCTTGGAAAACAACACACACTTTTCCTTACTAAATTTTTGGTAGTTTTATGGTTAGAGTAATGTTTGAACATTATAAGGGTTTATAAAGGTAGTATAATCAGAGGTAATAGTGATATATCTTTGATAAAATAATAATGAAATTATGAAAATGACTCTTTAATATTATTTTATATTCAAATAATAAGGAATTTTAAATTTTTATTGTGAATGTAGTTGTAGAATAGAGTTAAAGAACCCATATTTTAGGAGAGTAATAACTTAAAAAAACTATAAATAGAGGAAAATGAAGTATATAATTAACAAGACATCATATTCATTGAAATAATTGTATTTTGAACAACTTTAAAACATAGAAAATTTAGAATAAAAGGCCTATAAAAAATAATAACTTCAATCAAAAGAAGCAGAGGAAAAAACACCCTACCTTGAAGAGTAACTATCTAAATCTTAGAGAGAAAAATATTTAGATCCACAAAGAAATTAAATATTTTAGAGATATAAATGTAAGAGAATACTTAGAAGGTATATGATTAGATAAATCCAAACTGAGTGAGGTATAATTGTAATAAATGATGGATATTTATACTTCAGGAGCGGTGATGTTAACGGTTTAAAATAACAATAACTCTTCAATTAAGGCCAACAAATTTTGGGTGGAATTAATTCAAATGTTTTTGGTTAATAATTAATATTTTCAAGGAATTTTAAATTCATATAATAAATTAGTCACTCATTTAATTTTATGTTATTTCTTAAATGAATTTTGATCAAGAATACAAATGAATTTGAAATAATTGCATGGGAATTCCAATTCTTCCATTTCAATTTCACTTTAATATTTTTCATCTAAAACTTTATTTCGTCCATATTTTAATTTTTTTATAGATTATGTAATATTATATATATATTTTTTATTTAGATAATGAAATCTCAATCTTTATTTTTTGGGGCGATAAGTGGTCATGAAGTCAATACTGATGTGGTTCTGACTGGATGGGTCCCACTACAGAAATTCAGTCATAACATTTTTAGACATACATGGATTGAACATAAATTTTAAATTTTTTTATATGAATTAATTTTTATCATTTCATCCAACATGAAAAATATATGGTTATAAATTTATCATTTTCAAAATAACATGTGAAGTCAATATGTCTAGGTTCAATGAATCTTCCGGGCTAGAAATATTTTAAATAATTATTCGACCATAACTTCTACAAAAAATTGTTTTAGAGGCTGATATTTTATTGGGGAAGGAAAAGTATATAGGTCAAAAATTACAAATAAGAACCTATTCCAATATTCTTTCATTAATATATTCAATAATACATGGAAATTTTCTATATTGAACATGAATGATTTGACTGGACGAAATTATTTCCTTTAATTATTCAGCCATAGCATGTATAATTCAAGGAAATATAAGTTGAAATTTAAAGTGTAGATTAAAAATACACAGTGGATAAATTCCAAATAGACATATTTTAATATTATTTCTTTAATAATTTCAAAAATTTGAGGAAATTCAGTACATTGAACCTGGGCAGTTTGACTAGATAGAATTATTTTATATCATGATTTGGCCATAACATCTTCAATACATGGAAAAATATGAAGATATTTTAATTTATAAAATAGAATATGTGTAAGAAAAACTTTACAAAATAAATATTATATATATTCCTCAATTTAGTTTTCCAAAAAATGCCTAAAATTCTAGAGGGTAGAATTAAATAAATTGTTTTATTAATGTATAAGAATTAATTTCATTAATGTAATTCTAATAGGTTCTAAATAAATGTTTTAGGACTTAATTAATTTATATTATTATCTAATGTATGTATCTTATATTATAGTATATTAATAATAATAATTCAAGGATAAAAAAATAATACACACACATATATATATATATATAACATATATATTTTAACATATTTATATAACATATATATATATAGAAACAAAAATTATCATGAGAAATAAAATATTAATTTTTAGTAAAACCTTATAAAATATAGTTTTATGTATAATTATATTATTTATAAAATAATATATATATAAATAACTGGGTCATTACATTTTTCCCCACTTATGAAATTTCTCCCTTGAAATTTAGATTCATACCATATGTTGAAAACAAAAGATGATAATATTGCAATGTCACATCTTCAGGTTCCCATGCTTCCTCCTCTAGATTTTTATTTCTCCAAAACAATCCCATGAGGCATTAAATTTTTTTTCTTAGTACCTGCTCTCTAGTGTCAAGAATTGTGGACTGGCTCCTCATTATATGATAAATAAAGTTCAAGAAATATCACATATGTGGTGAGTACATTATCTAGGATTGGAATTTATTTCATTAGAATTGGGATGTGGATGACTCCATGAACTTTAAAGAGGTTGGGTGGCATGGCTAGATGATAAGATACAACTCCAATTTTCTATAGGATCTTAAAAGGACTATGTACCTCAAACTTAACTTCCCTTTCTTCCCAAACCATATCTCCCCTTTCCATGATGATAGATTTGATCACGTAATTTTAATTCCATGAATTTACTCTGGTTATCAACATAAATTTTCTATATACTCTAAGTAGTGTTGATATGATCTTGAATTTCTCTTACCTTTTTTAATTGTGTCCTTAATAAGTTTTGGACAAAGTAGCTTCCTCTCGCCAACCACATCCCACCAGGTTGGAGTATGACATATTTTACCAAATAAGGCCCCATATAGTGCCATTTATATGCTAGAACAGAAACTTTTGTTATAAGAAAAGTACACCAGTGGTAAGTATTGTTTCCACATTCCTTATAAGTCACATGTACATGAACTCAACATATATTCTATGGTTTGGATAATACTTTTTGACTACCCATCAGATTTTGGATGATATTTAGTGCTCAAATATACGTCAGTGTTCAATGATTTTTGAATATTCTAAAAAATTTGGATGTGATGAAAGGATCACAATCTAAAAAAATTGGTAATAGTGCACCATGACGTCTCAAAAATTCATAGATATAAATATTTAGTGCTCAAATGTACGTCATTGTTCATTTATTTTTGATGAATCTACCAAAATTTGGATGTGAAGTGAGGATCACAATCTGAAACGATTGGTAATAGTGAACCATGATGTCTCAAAACATCATAGATATAAATCCAATCTAGACAATAAAGGGGTATATCCTCTATTATTTCTAATAAATGAGAAAACAAGGGTATAGGGAGAGGCTATATGAAACTCCCACATAGGTATAAAAAGAGGCTATATGAAACCTTTTGTATGTTTACTATTAGCCTTAACCTATTAAAATATCAAGAATGTAGACACATATTCAGCAATTTACCACTTCAGGTTACCCCACTAGACGTGCTCTTTTAGATACCTATACTTCTTTTTACTACTATGGTGTATAGAGATGTTTGAGTTATGGGATTCATCTTGTAACTCCATATTCATCTCAGGTATTGATGGTACACATAATGTACTTCCAAATTTCAACACACCATCATCATATATGAACTCCAATAATTCACCATATTTTATAGATTTGATTTTTTCCCATGAATTCCCCTATTATATTAATGAGACTTTTTTCAATTATCTAGTAAAGATGGTTGGGAAATTTCTTGGAAAAGAAATTACCTTTTCCCTTCCCTAATAATTTCTATATCTAGATTTAACATCTCCTTGAATATATGTTACTTTTCCATCCTCATCATTGATATGATAACATGATACTTTATAATCAATTCATCTAAAAACTTTTTTTCTTACTAGGATTGTAGTGTATTTTACAAATGTAATCACTGAGTAATTCCACCCATATACTTTTCTTCATGTTAATATATTTCTATTTGAACATATACTTCATACTTTTATTGATCATAATATATGTCATATTTTTCACTATAGAGATAGTGTCTCCATATTTTCAACGAAAAGATCACAATGGCTAACTCAAGGTCATGAGTTGGATTTTTCTGCTCATGGGTTTTCAATTTTCATGATTCATAAGAAATAACTCTATATTTTTTCATAATAAATCACCATATACCTTTCTTTAATGCATCACTAAATATAAAAAATCATCCTTTTCTTGGTGGTAGCTTCAAAACAGGTTCATTGACTAGTCTTTTCTTTAGTTCCCCGAAGGTTTCCAATAGTTATTTTGACCATGAAAATTTAACCCGTTTACAGGTTAACATAGTTTAACGGATTAGCTAATCATGAAAAGTATCAATAAATCACCAATAATAATCAGATAATCCAAGTAAGCTACAAATTTTAGTTATCTTAATTAGTGAGAGACAGTCTCTAACTAATTTTTTCTTAATGGGGTCAACTGGTATTCCATATTTGGAGATAGTATGACTGAGAAAAGATACTTTTTGGAGCCAAAATTCACACTTAATGAATTTCCCATATAGTTTTTCTCACTTAGGGTCTCAAGGTTGATTTGAAAATGATATTCATGATCATCATTGAAATTTTGTATATTAATATTTAATTAATCAATACTATAATAAATTTATCAAGAAAATACCCAAATATTCTATTCATTTGATCCATGAACATAAATGGTGCATTAGTTAATATTAATGGCAATACTATGAAATCATAATGTCCATACCTTTTATGAAATTCCATCTGTTGGATATCATCCTTCTTGACTATTAATTGATGATAACTAGAAAAAAGACCAATATTTGAGAAGTATTGGGCTTAATGAAGTTGTAAAAATAGAACATCAATGCAAGGTAATTGATACTAGTTCTTAATAGTGATAGCATTAATTCATCGGTAGTTAATGCACAACTGCATATACCCATCCTTCTTTTTTACCAACAATATATGTTCCCCACAAGGTGAAGCATTATAGATAATAAAACCCATTCCATTTAACACATGAAGTTGTGGATGTAGCTCCACTAACTCCACCAGAGTCATCCTCTATGGAGGATTAGATATGGGTTTTAGGTCAGGGATAATATCAATGGAGAATTCAATTTTATGACCAGGAGTGTTTCCTGGTAATTCCTATGGGAATAAATCAATATATTACCCCAAAAAAGATAGATAATCTATTATTTGGACATCCTTATCACTCATTTAATCATCGATAAGGACTTAATTATGATTCCCAAAAGTAGGGGGTTCCATTTAAGGATTGGTCAATGAAATGTCTCCTCTAAAAAATAGCGATTGTATACCATCCTCAGAAGATGTAACCTTATTTTCTTAGAAATTAATTGTTTAATTATAATTTTTAATCAAATAAATACCAAGGATTATATCAAATTATACCATAATTATGATAATTTTATATATAAATAGTGTATGTTCATGCATTTAAATGGGGATTTTCTGGCATATTTGTGATACGATTATATTTCCAATGGTTGTTTGGATTGATAACTCCCATATTAGGTTTCTAGAAAAATATATAATGTTCTTATAAAACATGTTAGATATAAAACAGTGTGACAAAATAGTATAAAATAAATCATTATATAGTTTTTAATATATGAACAAAGTACCTTCCACCACATCACTAGGAAATCCCACTTCTGTATTAGTAATCACATAAGTCTGACCTTTCTCCCCTGGCCTCTTCTACAGTAAACTCAATTGAAATTTGAGACATTGATTTGAATAATGTCCCATATCTTTGAAAATAAAGAATTATACATTGATTTATTTCCTCTTTGACTCACACTCATGAACGTGGTGGCCTTTATCTCCACTCTTGAAGTAGACCCCCCATTCCCTTAAATTATTTTCTAGGGTGATTCTTTCAACAATTGTTGTATATTTGAAAATATATCCTTACTTTATTCACTTTAACTGAATTTATTATAGTATGGTGATGAAAACCCCCTTATTCTCTTAATTACCCTTCTAAAAAGGAGACTTGGAGAATTCATTTTCAATCATGATTGCACTAGTCACAATATCCTCAAATGAGGAAAATTTTTTATCGACTAGTTCTCACCGAGGGTTTGGTTTTAATCCATATAAGAATCCTTAAATATTTCTATCTGTTGTGTACACATAATCCATAAAATTACATGATATAAATTTAAATATATCTTCATACTCAGCCAAATATCCCTCATCCTTTTTCATTTTGTTCATGAATCTTTTTTCCAGGTTTTCGTATAACTCTTGTAGGGAGTAAATATCAAGGAATATATATTTAGAAGTCACCCAGTCTATATTTTTTTATATATTATTCCTCCTTGGTGTTTTAAATAAATATCCATAATTGGTCATCATATTCAAATAGATGATATATTTCCATGAAAATATTCTCATTATCATCACATCCCAAGGAATGGAATACTTTCTCTGGGGTCTTGATCCATTATCCATCCTTAATGGATATGTGGTGCCACTAAATGATCGAGTTGTTTAAATATGAAGAAGTACAATGTTTCATTCTATAGATAAATAGTTCATTCCATGCTTTCAAGGTTATTAGTTATAAACGGGGCCAACTTAATAAATATTTTCATGATCCTTTCGGATCCAACACCGACCTCATTTATTTTCTCTAGTGGGAAGTCCCTACATTGATTTTAGGTGTTGAAATGGTTGCTCCTTCCATTAGTTTTCATATCTAGACAATGGTATATTATTAATTTTTGTATAAAAAACACTATAATTTTTATTTATAGAAACATTTCTTGAATATCCTAAGGGTTTCTCATAGTTTTAATGTTTTCTAAATACATTCTCCAAAATATAACTCCTATGTTATTTATTAAACTATCATATGATAACAACTATGAAAACCCCAAATACAAGACCTTGTATATGATGGATATTTTATTAAAATGGTACATATATCAGAAATATGGAGGACTAAACATTTTAATATCTTTAGAAAACCATAATGATAGCAATTATTTACAATATATTGGAAAGAAATTCATCATTTAAAACATGAAAAACGTAATTATTTTCATTGAAAATCCATTTATTGTATGTTTTACTCTTCTAGGTTTCTTTGGAAAAACAATATAATAGTTTGATCTTATATTCTCAGTAATGGTGTATCATACATTGGAAAAATTTATAAATAAAATAGTGTGGAATGAATAAATATATTGAGTAATTCCATATCAAATAAAACGGAGAGTTTAAATATACACATGGATAACCATAATAATAAATAAAATTCTAGATAAAAATAATTGAATATATAATGATAAGAATACCTAATGAAACCCATTTTAACAATATCATCAAGGCCTTGTACCAGGACATCTTTCATAAAATGTAATGATTCTCCCATTACCCTATCTTAGTTGTCTCATGTGACCAACCAATGCACTGATGGGCTATATAAATTTGATACCCACTCATCAAATAAAATTAAAATATATTCCATAACATATCAAAGATTATATTGAATAATACTCAAGTACATGAACAAATTAAATACATAGAATCAATTTCTCAATGAGGCATATCTTACATGATTTTTCCATATTGAAGAATGAATTATATGGTATGAATTTCTTTCCCCCAGTCAAAAAATAAAATAATTATGTATGATTTTACAAATTTTAGAGACTAATGTAATTAAATATAAATACATTATGATAATTTTTATATAGTATATATATTATCCAAGAATATCCCTAGGGAGTGTCAAACTAGATGTGGAACAAGGCCAGTTGTCATACACAAGTTTTTGATTGAGTATAGATCAATATAGATTTTTAGGTGTTACCCCTAGTTACATCTATTCCAAAGCCACATAAACTTGTTTTTGTCAATATAATGATTTATTTTCTTGGAAAACCACACATAGTTTTCTTTACCAAATTTAGGATGGTTTTATGGTTATGAGAATGTTTGATAATTATAACATATTATAAATGTATCATAATGATATGTAATAGTGATATATCATTGATAAAATAATGAGTAAATGCTAAAAATTATTATTTAATAATATTTTAAATTTAAATAATAAACAATTTAAATTATCTTGAGAAGGTAGTCATAAAAGAGGGTTGAGGAACCCTTATTTCAACAGATTAACGACGTAATAAAATCTATAATCAGAAGGAAATTTGGTCTCAAATTAACAAGACATCATATACATAGTAATAGGGGCATTTAAAGTCAATTCAGAAAATAATTAATTTACAATCAAAGGATTGTAAAAAATAATAACTTCATTCAAAATAAGTGGAGGGAAAGATCCCTTACCTTGAATTTTAACTTTATAAATCTTAGATAGGAAATAATTTGGAAAAAAAACTCTTCAAAATTGTAGAGAGATAAATGGAAGAGAATCATTGGAAGGTATATGATGACATAACTTCATGTTGGATGTGGGATAATGGGAATATTGGGTATGTATTTATACATTAGGATGGGTGATGTTAAGGGTTTAAAATAATTATTATTTTTAAATTAGGGTTAATCAATATTAGGTGGAATTAATTTAATCATTTTGGTTGAAAATTAATTTTTTCAATGACGGATAATATTTATAATAAATCAATAACTCATTTAATTTTATGTTATTTATTTAGTACATTTTCATCAAGAATTATGATAAATTTGAAAAAATTGCAATGGAATTCCAGTTTTTACATTTCAATTTCACTTTAGTATTTCTATTTAAAAAATTTATTTTGAACATATTTTAATTTTGTGTAGAGATTATATACTAATATTCTTATATTTTTCATTTATATAATGAAATATAGATCCACATTTTTTGGGGATATTAGTGGTCATGAAGTGAACTGTCACACTCGGTTTTTCTTGTCTTTATTTTGATCCAGTTAATTTGAGATCTCGATACATTTATCGGGTATTGTGTTAGATTAATTTTGAGTTTTTATGTTTAATATATGTCTAATCACCCTAATTTGGGTTCCCCATTTCTTGGTTGGGAGTTTTTTGGAGAAAGGGTGGTTACTTCATGATTTGAGCCATCCGTGATCCCATTTCTAGATTTAAAAACCAAATTTGTTTCTTTTATAACTCCTTTGTTTTTAACCCTTTTCACCCATTCCACATCACACATTTCCTCAACTGATATATTCAAACTACCATATCATTTTGGACCCATTAAGAATTAATAATCATGGTTAATTGGGGTTACTTTTTTAGGCATTGGTCCAGCGCATGGGCCCATTTCCAGTTAAAAAAAATAATTTTATTATTTTAAATATAATTAAATATTTCATATGTTTCTAGGATTCCACCTCCCACCCAAATCCAATATCCCTATAATCACCCCAATTATCTATTTTCCCTCTTTGGAGCTCATAATAGTCTTGGAGTGGGGAATCATTCTCAATGTCTCTCAAATCGTCCAGAATTTACAAGGTAAATTGTATCATTCGTATAGAAATCAATTCTTACTCTTTCGAGCACCAATATTATTTACCTATTTCTTACAGAACTTAGGATTCTCTGAAATAAGTTTCAAGCCATTACTGTTTATATAATGGTGCCGATCTAGTGGAATACTAAGTGTTTTCTAGTTGAAAAGGTGATATTCCTTCTCCTTAATCCTCCATCTTCTTCCTCCATTCATTATTTCTTGGTTTTATACTCTCCCCTAGTCCTGTTCAACTTAGGGTTATATTATTACATGATTTTTGATGGGGTTTTTATTCATTTGGGTCTGTTAGTCATAGGTTTAGGGGTTTTAAACCCTCGGATGGTGATTTTTTGTTTGCGTTTCCATTACGCCAAGGATTTGAGGTAGGATATACCTTGCACTTACCTTTATTATTTAAGTTTCATCATTTAATTATTGTTAAAACATAATATATATATGTTTATTATTGTTTTTATTCATTTGTATAGTTTTTTTGGTGTGAAAAAATGGTTGATTATGCCTTGTTTTGTGAAAGGTAGTGTTGTTTTGTCATAAAAGTGAAAACCAAGTGTTTGTTTAAATGTTCTGCTATCTTTCAAAATTGGGTTGTGAGGTTTATAAGCTGTTTTATGGTATTTTGAACATGTTACAGTATCTTTCATAAAATATGGAATTCAATTGGTGTTTTATTCCTTTTTCAAGTTCTTAAAATAAGTTTTTTTTGTTTAAAAAGGGCATGCCATGTGTTCGGTAAATTTCCCTGTTGGCTTTTATGTGTGAAGTGTGATTTAAAAATTATTTTTTCGGATTTATAAATGAAATGGAAGAATTATAAATGGATTTTTTGGGTCCTTATATGGATTTCCAATTTTTATTTGTCATTACAAACAAATGGGTTTAGGTTTACAACATGTTTTGGCCCATGTTTTCGGAAAATGGTCCGTTTCACATCCTTATGAAAATGGCTGTGTTTTGAATATGTAACTTGAGTGTTTTAAGGGATTTATGAATTATGGTTGATGATTTAAATGGTGTTTATAAACCTCCTTAATAAAATTTAATGCATACCTTGGTCAAATTTTAGTTTTGAGAAGGGCTTAAAGGCCTGTTTGGCATTTTTTTTGTTTTGTAAAAATGGTTTCCATGTGTATTTCATGTTCTATGTTTTTCAGAAATTTTATGGTCCATGAAAATGATTTATTAATTGTTTTTGGGGCTGAAAAATATGGGTTTTTATGTTATTTATGGGTTTGTTTCCTTAAAAGAGCATCTTTGAATGGATTTTATGTGCAAGACCTCGTGACACTCCTTAAAATTGTTTTACGAAATTTTTTAGTGGTTTATTGATTTGTGAAAGAAATGTGAAGAAAGTTTGTGGGATGTTTGTGTGTTTATGGTTTGGGAATGGAATTTTGATGTGTAAAGTGTATTTGATAATATTTTTAACTTTATTGATCACCAAAGGGAATCCCGGGTATCTAGGTGGGTGGACGTGTACTAGCATGCTAGTGATTCCGTGGGGTTTGGCCCCGGTTTCACGGTGCAAGTTTGAAGATGAAAACACTAACTAAACTATGATGATGATGATGTTGGGGGACCAATAGGTTATGGGTATTCTCCTTACTAGTGTCTTGTGTAAACGAGAACATATATTTATCATGGTTACTTTCAACGAGATACGAGGTACCTGGGGCTTACAACTAACTAGTGCCTATGGGCGTTTTAGTGAGTTGTGCTCATTGGCTATTTTGTACTCACTGTCGGCATACAATGTGTTTTGTTGGTAAATTCAGCGGTGTGTGTTATTTATTTAAAAGTGTACAATATTTAAATCATCCCTCATTAAAATAATTTTCATTTTAAAGTTGCAGCTCTTCGAAAATTTTACTTTCATTTTTGTTTATAAAAAATACAAGTTTTTGTCTGATAATTATTATAGCATGGAACCTCATTTGAAAAACATACTTGTATATATTGTATTTAAAACCTGAAATTTATGTTTCTTTTATTTTAATGGAAGTTCATTGGGAATATAATATCAGTCCAACCTACCGAGTTTTAATACTCATGCCTATAGTCTTCTTCTATTTTTAGCCCCTGTGTAGGTTTCAGATTGAGTTCAATTGCCTTGGGAGATGTGTGATCACTGTGTTGGAGAGTGACCAGTGGTGGAACATAAATTTAGTTGGTTATTGGGTTTGTTTAGTTGTGTTGTTGGTTTAGTTCTAATTTTAGTTTCTTGTACAAATAATGTTTAGTTCAATTTTTATATAAATGCATTTTAGGATGTCCATTTATTTCTGCTATTTGTTTGATTGTTTATATGTAGGAGAAATAGTTCCCTTGTGTACTCTATTGATGCCCTTTTTTCTTGTATCCATCCCGGGAGGATCGGGAACGCCTCTTGGGACTTGTCGCAGGCTGGCCTGGGTTATCGGTTTAGGGTCAATTCAGGCTGGTTCGTGAAAAAATGGTATCAGAGCAGGTCGGGTCTTAACAGACCATTCTTTTTAGATTTCCCTTGTTATTTGGGTATGTCAAGGTAGATGGATTAGGATTTTTGGGACTTTAGGTGTAAGTGTGGGAAGAGCATCATGAACTCTTGCTCGTTCTGATCCTCCAGTTTCCATGGGAAGTCTAGTTTTATTAGTGTCCATTGTTCTTGCTGATTGTTTTGTGTTGGGATATGACAAAGGGAGTCTGACTAATGGCATCTGTGAGCTTGTAGGGCATGGAAAGCCATGTGGAGCTGGGGAATGGTCCTAATAAGTCTCTACATGTTGGTGTTGTGTTTGACATATGGCTGCCAACCATATGGTCAAGTCACCTGCCGACACCAGTTCCATTTTGTGGATTTCATGGCCCTTTCAGGAATTCTGAATTTTTGTTTTGAAAATCCTTGTGTGAGAATTATGGAAATGAGTTTTAAAAGAAGGATTGGATTTGGAAAATTAGAAAAGGGGTTTTCAAAAATTAAATATAAGAATGGTTTTGGTAATGTTGTGTTTTTTCAAAACAAATTTTGGGGAGGAAGTGGAAATGATTTAACGGGATTGGATTTTCCCTAATCTAAACTTGTGGTTTGTTGAAATAAAATGTTTTGAATGTGTGATTAATTTTAAAGTAATTATGAAACTTTGTTTTAAATGGGGTTTTTTTCCTGTTGAAAATTGTTTTAATATGATGAATAGGTTTTGGAAATTTGGTTTTGTACGGCTGGTGTTTTTCTGGAAAGGGGTTTTGGCTTTTGTGGTTTTCAGATTATGGAAAGAGACCTTACTGATTTTTTTTAAAAATGGGAAAGTTATATTTTGAATATAATGGCTGTTTTTGTAGGTTCTATTAAAATAAATAGATTTTCTTTTATCAAATGGTTCTTGATGAAGTGTAGTTTGTTTTGTGGAATATGAAATGCGTTTTTGACATGGTGGTTGGTGTTCCTTTTACCGGTACATGATTTTTAGAATGATATTGTTTTGTTTTATCCTTTGGTGTTTTCATGGGTTCTCACATGAATGATTTTATTGATATCTGGAAGGATGACATATATGGAATGGTTGTTGAGTGCCTAGGGTGGCACGTAAATGTTCATGTGAGTGAGACTTGATGAAACACCGTTGGTGAATATGAAAATCCACCAAGTTAGTTTTTTTCAAAAGTGTTTTTAGCTGAAAAATTGTGGTGTTTTTATTTGAACCAACGGTTATGTGGATGTTTTATACAATGTCTTAATAGTGTTTTCTATTCAGTATGTTCCCTTATGAGCTAGAATTCATACTATTGTTGCATCTTGAGATGGGATCTTGTTGGTGGCTCGAGTTTGGAGTAATGTTCAGTGGGTTTCTAAAGATGTGTTGAATGTTGGGATGTGGCCATAAATAGTTCTATGTTTGGAATATTTCCAATTGATAAACCTAAGGATTATTTCTCATGATTCACAAGATATATCCACTTCCTAAAATAATTCCTCATCCCATCAGTTTAAATAGAGTGATGTTTGGGATCGATTTAAAGTGCTTCCAATTCGTGATAATTCTTGTGGACATAGCAGTTGTGTTCATTTATGTTGATGCCTTTTTCCGTATTCATTGTCCATTCTGCTACTCGTTCCAAGTGAGAGAGAATTTTGATATGTATATATGAGTTACTATTTAGATTAATGTGTCTTGTTGAGTAGGTGAGTTTTTTTTGAGTGGTGTGATACTTAGCACCTGACTGTGGGGCAGCAAATGCTTCATGATTTAGGGCTCCAGCTATAGGTCTCTGAGTGAAGCTTTTCACACAGTCAGGAAATCTATAGAGGTTTGGGGCACTTGACTAGGATCATACTTACACCATTGTGGTAAGGTAATTTCTATGTCTATATTGTGGTTCCTAATTACTATGAACTTCCATTTTTTATAACAAGGGTGGTGGACTTACCCTGACAGAGTGTCTATGGTTATGCCATCATGGATGCGGGATTCCGATCATTGTCCCTTTATGGACGCCCTCTGTAAATCAAGTGTGGTCTTGGTGTTACCTATTCTTAGGTGGAGAGTTTTGGGTAGTTCCTTGGTTTCTTTTGTGGTTTCAGTGGCCAAATTATTGGGTCCCCTTCCCTCCCCTCCCCGAGTGGTGGGGGTCCGGATCTGTGTTGAAAGTGTTAGACAAGTTCTCATCCCCTATGTTCAGGAGTGGGTGGTTTATATGTTTGTGTTGTAACCATCTTATCTTGGGTTTGTGGGTTTTTGTGGGAGAGTTTTTTTGGACTTTTGAAAGTGAGGTAATGTTGAGTTCTTGTTTTTTTCGTTTCTAGTTGGGTTCTAATGGTGGGGAGACCCACCACAGGTCACGTTGATTTTTCCTCCTATGAACATGTCTAGTGCTAGTTGTTTATTAATGTTGGGGATTAAATTCTATACTCAACTAGATTACTCGGTTTTCTTGAGTTCTATTTAGTTTTGGTGATTTGTTTTGTTTCATTTGGAGAAGGCCCAACAATCGGGTTCTTGGCTTGGTTGTGGAGGTGGTGGCTTGACCATTCCGTTGGTTTTTACAAAGTGGTTGTGAGTTGGTGTTTTGTTTGGGAAAGAGGATTAAGTTATGTTTATGGAAAATTATATTTCTCTAGATTTATAGGTTGGATCATTTTGATAAAGAATCTTTAGGTGTTTATGTTTCATCTGGAAAGTGTTATGGCTTTCTGGGGGCGGAAAGCATTAATGGTGGGGAGAATTGTGACACCCGAGTTTTCATGTCTTTGTTTTGATCCAGTTCATTTGAAATCCTGTTACTTTTCTTGGGTGTTTTGTGAGATTAATTTTGAGTTTATAAGATTCATATATGTCTAATCACCCTAATTTGGGTTCCCCATTGCTTGTTAAGGATTTTTTTGGAGAAAGGGTGGTTACTTCATGATTTGGGCCAACCGTGAGCCCATTTAATGTTTTAAAAACCAAATTTGTTTCTTTTATAACTCCTTTTTTTTCAACCTTTTTCACCCATTCCAATTACAAAATTTCATAAAATGATATATTAAAACTAAAACATCATTTTTAACCCCTTAAGAATTAATAATCACGGTGAATGGGGGTTACTTTTTTAGGAATTGGGCTTGCCCATGGGCCCATTTCCAGTTTTAAAAAAATAATATGTTTTTATATCTAATTCAATATTTAATATTATTTGGTTATTCCACCTCCCACACGAATCCAATATCTCTATTCTAACCCTCATTATCGATTTTCCCTCTTTGGAGCTCAGAATAGTTTCGGAGTGGGGAAACATTCTCAATGTCTCTCAAATCATCCATAATTGACAAGGTAAATTGTATAATTCATAAAGCAATACATTCATCCTCCTTTGGAAACAAATCATCTTTTAATTGTTCTTACAAATCTTATGAGTCTCTCCAAGAAGTTTCAAGACATTCCCTTATATATAAGGGTTCCAATATAGTGGATTACAAAGAGTTTTCTAGTTGAAAATATGAGATTCCTTCTCCTTTATCCTTCATCTTCTTCATCCTTTCATTATTTCTTTGTTTTATAATCTCACCTAGTCCTGTTAGACTTAGGGTTCTATTATTACATGATTTTTTATGGGTTTTATATTCATTTGTGTCTGGTCTTCATAGGTTTAGGGTTTGTAAACCCTCGGATGGTGATTTCGTGTGTGCATTTCCATTATGCCAAGGATTTGAGGTAGGATATCCCTTGAACTTGCCTTTATTATTTAAGATTCATCATTTTATTATTGTTAAAACCTGATATATATATGCTTATTATTGTTTTTATTCCTTTTTATAATTTTATTTGTGTGCAAAATGGTTGTTTATGACTTGTTTGGTGAAAGGTAGTTTTGTTTTGTCATAAAAGTGCTCACCAAGTATTTGTTTAAATGTTCTGATATATTTAAAAACTATTTTGTGAGGTTTATAAGTTGTTTTAGGGTACTTTAAACATTTTACAGTAACTTGAATAAAATATAAAATTCAGTTGGTGTTTTATTCCTTTTTAAGTTCTTAAAATTAATTGTTTTGTTTAAAAAGGGCATGCCATGTGTTCGGTAAATTGCCCGGTTGGATTTTATGTGTGATGTGTGATTTAAAAATTATTTGTTTGGATTTATAAATGAATTGGAATAATTATAAATTTTATTTTGGGTCCTTATATGGACTTCCAATTTGTATTTTTTATTAAAAACAAATGAGTTTAGGTTTACAACATGTTATGGCCCAAGTTGTCGGAAAATGGCCTGTTTCATATCCTTATGAAAATGGTTGTGTTTTGAATATATAACTTGAGTGTTTTAAGGGATTTATGAATTTTGGTTGCTACTGTAAATGGTGTGTATACACATACTTAATAAAATTTAATGCATACCTTGGTTAAATGTTAGTTTTGAGAAAGGATTGAAGGCCCGTTTGACATTTTTTTTGTTTTGTAAAAATGGTTTCCATGTGTATTTCATGTTCTATCGTTTTAGGAAATTTTATAGTCCATGAAAATGAATTATTAATTGTTTTTGTGGATGAAAAATATTGTTTATTATGTTATTTTTCTGTTTATTTTCTTAAAAGAGCATCTTTGAATGGATTTTATGTGCAAGGCCTCGTGATACTACTTGAAAATGTTTTACAAATTTTTTTAGTGGTTTATTGATTTGTGAAAGAAATGTGAAGAAAGATTATGGTCTGTTTCTGTGTTTATGGTTTGGGAATGTAATTTTAATGTGTAAGGTGTATTTGATAATATGTTTAACTTGATTGAGCACCAAAGGGAATCCCAGGAATCTAGGTGGGTGGATGTGTACTAGTATGCTAATGATTCCGTGGGGTTTGGACCCCGTTTCACGTAGTAAGTTTGACGAAAAAAACTAACTAAACTATGATGATGATGATGTTGGGGGACCTATAGGTTATAGGTATGTTCCCTAATATTGGATCATGTGCATGAGAACAGATATTTATTATGGTTACTTTCACCGAGATACGAGGTACCTGGGGCTCACAACTAACTAGTGCCTAGGGGTGTTCCTGTGAGTTGTGCTAATTGGCTATTATATAATCACCATCGGCATAAAGTGTGTTTGGCTGGTAAATTCAGAAGTGTTGGTTATTTATTTAAAAGTAGACAATCTTTAAATCAGCCCTCATTAAAACAATTTTAATTTTAAAGTTACACCACTTTGAAAAATAGTTACTTGCATTTTTTATAAAAATGCAAGTTTTTGTCTGATAATTATTAGAGCATGGAACCTTATTTGAAAAACATAATTTTATATATTGTATTTAAAACATTAAATTTATGTTTATTTTATATTAATGTATGTTCATTGGGAATATAATATCGGGCTAACCTACTGAGTTTTAATACTCACGCCTATAGTCTTCTTCTTTTTTAGCCCTTGTGCTGGTTTCAGCTTGAGTTCGACCACCTTGGGAGATGTGTGATCATTATGTTGGAGAGTGACCAATGGTGTCACATGGAGTTAGTTGGTTATCGGGTTTGGTTAGTTGAGTTGTTGGTTTAGTTTTACTTTTAGTTTCTTTTACAAATAATGTTTAGTTTAATTTTTATATAAATGCATTTTGGGCTGTCTATTTATTTCCACTATTTGTTTGATTGTTTATATATGGGAGAAATATTTCTCTTGTGTACTCTATATATGCACTTGGTTCTTGTCTCCATCCCAGGAGGATCAGGAACACCTCTCGGGACTTGTTGCGGGCTGGCTTGGGTGACCGGTTCAGGGTCGACTCGGGCTGGTTCTTGACATGAAAACTGATGTGGATCTGAATAGATGGGTCCCACTATAGAAATTCAATCCTAAAATTTTTATCCATACATGTATTGACCTGAAATATTGAAAAATGTTATACGAATTAATAATTTTATCCAACTTTGGATACATATAGATCTACTTTTGTCATGGTTAAAAGTGCATGTGAAATCAATGCGTCTAGGATCAATGAATCTTCCAGGATGAAAATATTCTCATTAATGATTCGACCATAACATCTAAAAAGCATTATTTAATAGGATGATATATTTATAGTGGATGAATGAGATATATGGTAGAAATTACAAAGTTTAAAATATTATAATATTCCATTATTAAGATATTAAAAAAATCATAGACATTCGGTATATTGAACCTGGATAGTTTGACTGGAAAAAATAATTTTTTATAATTATTTGGCCATAACTTATACAATTCATGGCCAAATAAAAAGAAATTTTAATGGAGGAAGCACAAGAAATATGAGAGAAATTAAAAATAAGATCACATTCCAATGTTCTATCATTAAGATATTAAAAAACATTTGGACCTTTGGTTGATTGAAGATGGATAGTTTGACTTGATATAATTATTTTCCAAAAAACCCAAAACTTTCGGAGGATAGAATTGAAGAAATTTTTTATTAATGGAAAATAATTAATTTCAGTAATTTAATATTCATAGGTTCTTAATAAATTACTTAGGGATTAATTAATTTATATTATCATTTAATGTATGTATCCTATATTATAATACATCAATAAGAATAATGAAAGGTCAGAAAAATTAACACACACACACACACATATATATAACACATATAGTTTAACATATTTATATAAAATGCACATATATATATATATATATATTCAAACATAAATTACCATGATAAATAAAATATTATTTTTTAGTGAAACCCTATAAAATATAGTTTTATGTATTGTTATATTAATTTTAAATCATATATATATATATATATAAACCAGGTCGTTACATAAAACATTTAAAAATTCGACTCAAATCCATTTTCTCTAAAAATTATGTTCAAATCCCTCTCAAAACTTACCATAACACATTACCAATTCTCTTGAGTGATCAAATTTCTCTTATATAATGGCCATAAGTTTAATGGAAATGATGATACATGAAAAAGAGGTAATTGTATTTACCGATTTATTTCAAGTTTCTTTCTTATTAAACCATATCCAAGTATTCTAAAAACTTACTAAAATAATAGAATAATTATTTTTATAATACTAAAATGTTTTTGTGTTCACAATACAATAATTTTTCATTCCTTTCCATCAAATGAAAAATAAAAACATCACTTATGTGTATGTACGAACTACCATCTCCATAAAGTGATGTATTTTATTATTCATCACTAACTCTAAAGGAAGTTTCTATAGATATATTTAATGGTTATATATTATTTTTATGACATAAATATGGTTCTTAAAATATAATATAACATATAATTTCTTACCCTCTCATCTGTTATAAAATGATAATGTTTCTCGTGCGTACGTGTGGACTACCACCTTTATATAGTGATGTGATTCATTTTTCATATCCATATTAAATCAATGGTAATAAGGATATATTTAATGAATATTTATGATATTTATGTTATTAATGTGATTCTATAAATGTATGTTATTATTTACCATTATTTATTTTTATTTATTAGAAAATGAAAACATCACTCATGGGTACATATAGACTAATATCTCCACAAAGCGAAGTAATTTATTTTTCATCACCAAGTTAAATTAATAGTAATAACACTGTATATAATGAATAAATATAATATTTATCTCATCATAAACCCTCCCTCAAATTTTACCCCTCCTAGGATAGCAATGAAGAATGATAGATAATGATAGCCACATCTTTCCTCCAATAAGACATGAGTTGGTGAATATAACCAAGAGTATATAACCACACATATAAGAGGAATTACCCTCATAAAGATTTGAGAAGTAAGAGATAAGATTATAACAACCACCAAACTACTACGGATCATAATAAATAAATAAGAAATCCCAATATATAATGTGATGTCATACATAATTGGGTATAACTAAAATGAAATTACAAAAAAGATAAATCCTTGGTAAAAACCATGAAGCCCCAACAACTCTTGAAAAATACTTGAACTAGTAATACCTAGCTTGATCACCAACCAAATCCCACTAGAATAAAAAATAGATTATATATACATATGGTGAGTAAAACTTATAAATTCAGTAGGATACTCCTTGATACCTCTCATGAAAAATGTGAAAAAAGTATAATAGAGCCCATTGAATAAAAAAATGAAACATACCCATCACCTAAACAAGTATAATATTACCCTTTTATCCTCACCATGGATCACTCACAAAATAACACATAGAAGTATAACCATAATATATATATATATATATATATATAGAAATGGGTACCCATAACCAATTTCTAATTGGTTTGCAGCTATCATTACCCAACATTTTACATCATAAACCACTATCTATTTCATAAATAACCCCTTCGAAAAGCACATGGGAAACCATATCATACCATGAACCATATGAAACATATAATCACATCTATATCTTCCATATAGTAACTAAGTCTATTTCTATAAACCACTACAACCAGCATATTATGAACTAAACCATAATCAATCACATCACATATATATCACACCATTAATAATCCTTTAGATACCGCATATACAATACATGCATGCAAAGTAACCCCAATACATCAGAGCCCATGGCACACATGTATGGGAAATAAACTTCGTGCATACCCACATATAATACTATAGCCAAAGAGAGAGTGGGGGAGAGGGTGTAGTTAACCATCCGTATCCTCACCAACTGGGATGTTAGAAAAAACACCCCCAGAACCTCCGGTAATAAGTTTCCCTTATAACATGGGTGTTTTTTGTATAAAATAAAAAATCACAAAAAATATATATAGCTCAAAACTACAATAATGGAAACTATATAGCCTTAGAATCTCCTGTCACTGTCATCTCACATGACACTTGACTGCCACCAATAAGGTATAGATATCAAATAATAATACAAGAATCAAGTTCAATATTAATTAATTCATTATCCATTAATTAATATTATTCCAATTTCATTACAATATTAATATTTTTTAATTATTAACCAAGTGTCGATGATAATATTTATTCTTTTCAGGTATTCTCAAGTATGTCATCATCATATGTAGGTATCAAGAACCAACCTTTACCTTTCATTAATTCATTTATAATGTTATAAACATCCAGTTACTCTAGGAATTAGCCTAATCTACCATTTAAAATATGAACACATAGTGATTAACGTCAAACTATGTCTTGTGGTTGGAAACTAGTCATATAAATAACAATCATCCATTCACTATCCTATAAGAGTCAGGCTAGAAGTAAGAATCGATAAGAAAGTCCCCATTTGAACTCATCTTATCTATCCCAATGTCCCACACCATTTCAAATAATATCAAATATGGCATCTCATGCAAATATGTTCTGATTTGGTACCCTTTTCCACTACCAACATTATAACAATCACTCAATTCTACCATCATTATCATAACCACCACCTTGTGTCATCAATCCAAACTCAGTCCCCCATCCCATTACTCATCAAACCATTCAAAATACATGAGGTTATTAATCATTCACACCAAGGATCTAAATTCATAGATAATAAATACTTATTAAATTTATTATTAAGCACATAATTTTTAAAGGAAACTATGATCATATCATCGTGGAATTTAGTCCTTATTCAATCATTGGTAAACATGCTTAGCCTCTATCAATACTTATTTAAAAGTTTTTTAATTACATATTGAATTAACTGCTTTACTACACATAGGTTTTCTGAATTTAATTACCAATATTAGTATCTAGGCATAACTAACATAAACATAATATGATTATAGAATTAATTCAGTTTTTAAATAATTCCAAGGTGATCAGAAATTATTCATCTCATGATTATTTAATTTAATTAATAATATCATCCAAATTTATATTGATTATCTATTAAAAGCATTCAACAATTAAAAAACATTAAAATACATCCAAGTAGATAACATATTTTATAGTAAATATCAATAGGAAACCTAAAACACATTCAATCACAAAGTCCCAACTACTAATTTAATCTCAACATCAAGAAATATTAATTTATCTTAACATGTGATAATTCCCATTCAATTATCAACTATTCATAATTATATAAATAATTCTTAACATTACGTAACATGATGTTATTTTAATATCATAAAATAATTTTTATATTGTGTCATGTTATTATTTATTCCTCCATGTTGGATAATTTAAAGGTTATCAAATACTATATAACCACTGTATACAATGACATTGTTCAATAAAATATATATATATACACTCTTATCTTGAAATAATAAATAAATACACCGAAATATGTGATCTAATCATTATTATTTTAGATTCCAAGATCTAAATTAATATCGAAATTTTTTCTTTTGACAATTATTTTTCTATTTCTTAGATAATTTACCAAAAACTTAATAAAATATAATAATTTAAACTAAAAAATATAAATCCATTAAATTACCATCATTGAAAATATTAAAAATGGTATTATTATATATTTTATCATGTAATTTTATGTAATTATATTAATATTCTATAATAATCTATTTATTCAAACTATAAACTTAAACAGTAGCATGAAATAACCAATCTTCTTCTTCCTTGAATATTCACATATTATTTAATATTCATCATTTCATTTTCCAAATTCTTAATATTATCATATTATTCTATAATCATTCAATATTATATATATTTAAAATATTCCAATAATAATATTAAACTAATAATATTTCACTAGATGCATTTTATCTTTTTCTTCTCTTATAGTTTCTAGATTATTTGATCATCATTATTCATGTAAATATTTTTATGTTTATTATCTGATTATGGTTAATTGAAAATAATTATACAAAATAAACTAAATAATTATTTTATCATACTTTTACATAAAATAAAGGATAATTATAATATCCCCAATCTGGATGTGAAGCCTTGACATTTCACTATGATATGTTCTTTGTGATACACTTCCCACATTATAGAGAGAGATATGGGATCACAACAATTGGAGCACCAAGTAAACTTGAATCACAACACCCATGAAGAAAATTTTCTATTCATGAGACACTTTAAAAACTTCTATAATGATTCCAAGTTCAACCACATTTGAGAAAAACAAGAAGAATAAATTGACAAAGAGAAGGGTTTTCATAATTTAAAACGTAATAGGAATATAGAAAATAAGGTTAAGGGTGTACCTGTGTTGTCAAGACACAATATTGATTTAATATAAGGGAACCAATTTAAAATCATTATTTCAATTCACAATATCAATTTTTCATTTAATTCACCCATTTTATTCAAAACACATTACAAGGTTTATTATTTAAATTTTCTATTTTGATTTTTCTCATTTGAATAATTAGATTTTATATTTTTTATTTAACCAATAATTTTCATGTAAAGGTAAAATGACTTGGGTGTTTAAGCTTGCATTAAAAGACCCAAAATTATTATGTATATAGGAGATCTACCCCTCTTAAAATGTTATTTTCCTACCATAATTTTAAAACCACATAATTATCTCTTGTATTATAATTTTTTCCCATTAAATCAGAACCTCTCACTCCATTTAAATATTTAACATATCTCTCTCTATAATTTATTTTATTTAATCAAAAGGTGTATCACTTCTCTCCAATCAACTTTTATCCCCTCTTTCCAAACCTATCACGCCTAACTATTTATTCTCCAACCTATAATGATCTATTAATGTCTTTATTTTTCTTAACAAATACTCACTATATATATATATGAAAATATATGTATATACATTGAAATATATATATTTATATATTTATATATATTCCCATACATATATGTATCTATATACATAAATAATATAACTAAGTATTTTTATAATATCAGAATATTTATAAGATAATGTAATATTTATGCATACATACATACACATATAAATAGATACACACCCACACCCACACCCCCCCACATATATATATAACATTTTGTAACACAAATATTTATTCAATGTTTAGTAATAACATAATACATATATATTTACACAAGTGTATAATATTTCATATAATGTTTTTAATATATAACATAAAATTAAAATTTTGAAAATCATATTTAAGTTCAATAATTATAGATTTTATTATAATTAAATAAATCCACCAATATTCAAACACTTTAAAAATATCCAAATTCATTTTTGAAAGTTTGAAAATTATTTTTGAAAATTTCAATTATATCCGATAAGTGAATTTTAAAAAATATTGGATAAATTCCTAAATTCCAAAATAAATTCCAAAATAATTTAAAATATACTATTAATTATTTATAAAACCCATTTTAAACCTCTTGAAAAATATTATAAAATTCCCCGAATTTTGGAACCCTTAGGAAACACCATACAGTAAAAAATTTAAATCCTAGAGAAAATTAAAAAATTTTCATTAGATAAATCTCAAACAATTCCAATCTTTGAGAATTAAAAACAAAACCTGGATGTGAGAAGGGAAGAAAAACCAATCATGAGATACCTCTCAAGAATCAAAATAGAATAAGCATTTTACAAAAACAACCATAAATACTCTCCCATGAGAGATACCTCTCAGTCAATGATAATTATATTAATAAAACACAAGGTAGGGAAGGTATAGATAATCCTAAGAAATCATCACAACATATCATAAAGTCATTTAAGTTAAGGTGTTAAATTGTTTAGAATGTACTTTTAAAAAATTTATAGTGACCCATGAGTTTTTCACATATTATTCCATGATATTAAAATAAACATCTAGTAATTACAACCTAAAGATCATGAATCCTAGTGTCTTTGGAAAACTAGGTTCATAATAAATCAAAGTGATACTAAAATAAAATTCATTATTTTATTCTCTATTTTGAAATCCTAAATACTTTATAGCTCTTAAAACTACATGGGATAACATGGGGAATACATAGATAATAGAGGGGTGACCTAAAAATACAAGTACTGGAATAATAATTATAAGGACATATAACTTTTGAGTCAAAGGTGTAACATGATATAATAATAGAGAAGTATTAGGAGTGATCAAGTGAGAGTATTACATAAATAAAATGGCATCATAAGATCATGGTAACATAGGAAATATGGAAGAAACATATAAAATGACTTAAACATTAGTCTAGGGTAACTGCCTAGACAATATCACATTGTGGAAAAATTCCCAAAATTAATTTGGTATACACCCATACATGACATCTCATGAGACTAAAAATATTACCTATTGCACATGAGATCTATTTGGGTGCATCCATCATAAAATTTTCATGATTATGTGTGACATAAAAAGGAAATCAATAATAATTCATAAATATATAAATTACTCATGGAAAGAAAATGGTTTCATAAACTATCTCATAGTAAAAATAAATTTCATAATAAAGGCATTTCAGAGATGAATATAAGGAATGTATTACCCCATAAAAGTAATGTAGAATAAAATAAGTATATATGTTAGAGACATATATAAATAATTTAGAAGAAATATATAACATTAATGGTTGTCTTCTTTGATGAAGGTTTATTTAAAATACTACATGGAATATTGTTTTGAGAAAAATTACCTTTTCACTTTGAAATCACTTATTCAAAATTTAAGAAAAATTAAAAATATTATTTAAAATATTATATTTAAAAATAACCATGGAAACATATAAATGAATATTTAAAGAGATGATTAGTAATGATGGAAGGTAATTCTCTATATGAGTTATAATTTAAAAGAAACATTCCTTTCACACTACTATAAAAAGGTTAAAGTTTGTCTCATTTGTAAATAGTGATGATGAATTTTATACCATTTTTTAAAAATTCAACATGAAGAAAAGTATTTAAATAATAATAGAATAATTTTAAAACATTAATGATTTTTTAAATAAAAAATTGACATAGAAGAGAAAGGGTTTTTTACTAAAGAGATAAATAATGTTGAGTTTCCTTAAAAACATTTTTCTCAATCATTTTAATTACCAAAGATAGAAAAATGTATTGAATAATTTAAAATTTCAAGACTAAACATAGGAGAATAAAATAAAATGCGTTCATTATATAATGATTAAAAAATTATTCAGTGAAAATTCATGCATATAAAATCCCAATTAAAATGATATTGAATCATAAAACTTTACCACCTTGGTTACTTTTAAATCATAACCCCCATGAATGAAGTAAGTGAATTTTTACCTAAAATTCCCTGAATTATGAAGGATTCATTATATAATATGTAATTTTGAAGTATATACACCATATAAAATAAATTATGATCATAAAAGAACATGTGTGTCAATTTTTTATTAGGAATGTTTTTACAGGTTTAATCACTTATATTTAAACCATTTACTTCATTTATTTTAATTATGTATTTAATTAATTATCAATCATTTTCATGTCCGATGTTTTTGAGGATGTTCAGTTCATAATTTGAAAACAACATCGGTGTGTGGCCCGTGGTCAAAGGGGTCATTATTACATAATCTAAAAAATAAGAATCATGGAAGAATTATCATTTTTATAGACTGATTACAATTTTAAAATCAATCATGAAAGATGGTTATGAAAAATTAACTAAATTACAATAATAAAGATTGTAGGTCATACGTATGCATGAGTAATGTTTCCATTTTTCAAAGATCATGATGTAAAAAAGGAAAGTGTTATTTAATATTTTTATAATGACAATTGTATCATTATATTATTTTTTTTGAAATTCACTTACATATATCATCCATGATATGAAGTAATAAAAAATTTATTACATCACTTTGCAAGGTGGTAGTCCGTCGTACACACGAACAATGTTATAATTTATCAATTGATGGTAAGGTAAAAAGGTATAAGATTTATTAATATCTTAAAATTATTAACATGACATGAATATAATATATAAAAACTAAATCCATCATCAAGAATAACTGTGATATGTGATGATGGAAAATGAATTACATCAATTCTTGAGTCTGTTGTCCGCCGTACATAAAAATGATGGTTTTGTTTCCATTTGAAGGAAAAGGAAATAAATAAATATTATAAAATCAACATAATTACATATTAGTATATAGGATATATTTGTTTTAATATATTATAATTTTTAGTACATAATTTATGGTGAAAAAACAATAAGTAAAAGGAAGTATCTCAATGAACATGATTACCTTAGCTTTGATAAAAGTCCTTTGGATCTCTTATTAAGGACCCCAACGTTGGTATTTTGATGATAAGAATTTCTATAATGCTTCTAATGATATTAAGGAGTTGTTTTTGAAGGGGATTTTTCTTGAAAAATGTATTGAGAGGTGTGAATAAGTGAGGTAGGGGGTGCACTTCTATAATTGACGAGGAGTGAAATTTTTACAAATACACAAAACTATTCAACAATAGGAAGTCTCTCTCAAGAAAAGTGACAATAAGATAGAAAAATAATGGATTTTATGGGTTATATTACTGAGATAAACAACCTAAATTCAAAAATAAACATTTTTTAAACATGTTACTCGCTTTAACTCTTTAGTTTAACCATTGATAAACTAGTTTCACAATTAACTGTGGTAACAAATTTTTTCTGTTTTACTATTATTTATGAAAAAAATTAAGTTGATATTATAATAGAATATTTATTATTATGAATAAAAATATTTATTCAATTTTATAAAATTTAATTCACATAATTTTAAAATTTTAATTTAAAATTTAAACCCGCAAAATGGGTTGAAAAAAAGTTTTCAAGAAATGTATTTTTCAAGCATAAGATGATCTTACATTAACTATATGAATAGTAATAATAATTGTATGAATTTAAATTCATATAAATATATATAATCTATAAATTTAAATTAAATATTTAATTATTATGGGTTATCTTAATTAATTAAAATAGATAGACTTTATGCACTTAAAGACATTTTGTAGAAAAATGTTTTTTAAAGTCTAAAAATAAACATTTAATAAAATATTGTAAAGACACGAATATAATATAAATAATTAGATTAAATATAACTACATAATACTTAAGTTAATTTTAAATCATATTTAAAGAATAATGGAACTTTTAAATCATTTTATTTTTTAAAATAAAAGATAATTTTACAAAAATTGGTATTTTCACTATTCATTGAAAAATAAATATCTTTATAAAACTACAAAAATTTCACCCTAAGTTAATATTGATGTGTTTATTTTTTTTCTCATTTAACAATATTATATTTCAAAAATTTAGAAAAATTAATTATAATATTTTCTCATAAAAATAAATAAAAATAATTTTTTAAGAAATCTTATTTTTTAATCCTAAAATAACTTTAATGAAAGTTTAGTAAATATTATTATGAGTTAATTGGTAAATTTATATTGTATAATTACATTATTGAAATTTTTCATAATATGGTTATTCTTATTCATACCCCCAATTTTAACAACAATGTTATAATGATCATGTTTAAATAATAATATTTTATAATATATCACAGTTCTTTTAATCTCACTGTTGAATATTGTATATGTTATAAAACCTAGTGGTATTTTAAAATACCATGGGTTACATTTTATTAGTTTAATTTAAATTCCATAAATCTATAAATCCTTTAAATGAAAACCTTATAAAACCTCTTTTTAACAAGCTATTATTCAATCCATTTTATTGTATAAACACTCCCAATTCACTTCATAAAATCCTCATTTAAAATGAATTCCATTTTTATAAAAGGAATACCATCATTTGTTTAAGAAATCAGGTTACCATATGTTTTTTTTCAATAAAAAAATTATTATTAATTAAAAAACATAAACTGACTATAAATGAACCAATCTAATTAATCATACTTTACAGAATTTAAATAATCCACTCAAAAATATAATTAGAATCTTTAACATGATTCATGTTAAACCGATTAATAATTGTGATATATTTAAAATATTTTAAGAATTATTTATAATTATTTATATTTGACGAAATTTTTATCAAGATAATATTAACATACATAACTTCAAATCATTACAAGTAAATTTAACACATAACATGTATCATAAAATCATGAGGTTGAAACAATCCTTTTTGTCTAGCTTTAAATATTTCCCATGTTTTCAAACAAAACATTATTTACCAGAAGCAAACTTGTATAAAAACTATAAGGTATTTAATGTCCCAATTATTATTTAATATTGTATCATGCCATTAATTTCATGAAATTTAAATTAATACAACATAACATTCCTCAACCAACACAAACACCTAGATCAATATAACAAGAGATTCCATAAGTATACAAATAAAAGGAACCCATCCATTTCACCATGATACTGTTCATATTGTGTGGAACTATCCTTCCCACATAGTTTTAAAAAATATCATGTAAAATAATGTGTCATGATGGGTGACGTGTCCCCTATATTCATATGTTCCTGTCCAAAACACACATTACCAATACGTGAGAAATCCCTTCTTAGAATATAAGTAAACAAGACTAAAAAAACATCATTAACAAAGTCACATGTACAACCCACAAAATAAAAAATTTAATTCATTACATATAGAAAAATTAAACTAATATTATAATGAAAACAAATTAAATTCAAGCATACAATATTCTATTTCCTTGATCTAGGGACAATATAAACTGGACTTATTTAAGAGTATATTAATTAAAACCAAGGAAGAAATATAAGAACCCCTTCCCCCAGACAAAATTTGCACCAAAATGGGATCTAGAGAATATTGTAGGATGTATATGATGATAGAAAACCATCCCCTTAGACTATATCTTTACATCACCAAACCCAAGAAGAGATCTAGAGAATGATATGAACAAGGTTAGATAACCATTTCTATAGACTATATATCTATCCCAACACTAGCCTTGTGGAATTATTTATACTTATAATCTATGAAGGCAATTAGTTTTGGGATGGAAACTAAAGTATGTATTAGTAAAAACAATCATGGATCTAGGATTTAATATGTGGGGTTCAATCAAGTGAATAATCAGGTTCCCTTTACTCATTCTAAAGGCATAGAAACTGAAGATTAAGGATAATCCTAGTTATTCAGTTCATGAGAATAACAATTGAAGGGTTCCAAACTTAATAAGGATATTGAAATGTCCTATCACACATAAAGAGAATAACTTAGAAATTCTTATGTAAAGGGAAAACATCACCATCCAAAAAGATTCCTTAGTAATCCAAGTAAGAAACTTAGTTATAAAAATGATCTTAAAACATCCCACACAAAAAACCAACTCCTCACAAACACTGAGGAACAAAAACCACCACTGTTTATATACCCTTCATATCATCTTCACAATCAACAAAACTCAATGATTCTTTTAAGAATGATTCAAACCAAAGGATATCATTACCTCCTCCAACCAAACCTCTTTCCCATGATCCAAAACAAATACCACATAATTTTGTGTACTCTAGAACTAGAACTTCTAGAGTGTCCTCCTCTGAGAATTTATATCATCTTCATATACTCTATGATGATTTTAAGACACATCATGTTTAACATATTTGGAAAAATCCTGATGAGGATTTTGACCTAGATCCATTATTATAAAAGAAGTAGATTAGGGGATCCTAAACCGAGATACATATTATTTAACGTCAATTAATTAATTCATTTTTATCCTATTTACTATTGTTTATCCAATTAAAACATAGGTTCATATAGTAATGATGCATGATTCATTCCTTATTATCTACCCTAAGAAGAAAAACTTTGATTAGTTTGTACTGTAATCTTAAAGGTACTTGCATCAGATCATAGAGGCACTTAAAATACCATTTCATAACTGGTTTTCTTTTTTTATTACACGTAATAAGACCATATGATACTATTTTCCTACAAACCCATGCATCCTCACAAGTTTCTAACTCCAAAATTCGTCATATCAATCAATCATCACCCTGATACCAATCTGTCATGACCCCTTCCTCCAAAGGTTTGTCTTATTAGCTGATAATAATGAAAGAGAGATAATGAAACATAAATCCCTTATACAATATGCCACAAGTTGGTAAATAACATAGAGGGTATATAATAAAAAGAATGTGAGGCATTATGGAATCCCAAGAACTAACACATAATATTTCATAATTATTAACATTATTTTCCAACAAATACACATAGAGGATTAAGATGTCTAGTGTGTTTTGTATACTAGACATAAAAATACATCAAATTAATCATAATGGAATCATATTTATTTAAAAATAATCACAATTTTAATAAAATCCATAGATATTCTAAAACAAAAGGAATATTCTGGAGAAAAAACATAAGGAAAAGGGTGATCTTGAAATCTAAGAAAGGAAATAAACAAGAAAATAAACAATAACATGAGATTCAATAGGCATAAAATGATATCATAAAGAGGATTATCATAATTATGGATACATAAAATAAGTAAATGATTTTATAAGATCATAAAAAAGTTGAACCAATATAAAAAATTATATTATAAACTTATGTCAAGGGTTACTCCCAAGACCATTATCATAGTGGACTAAGTCCCATGGTGTATTTAGGTTCACTCCCTAATATCTTACATAACATATCATGAGATATAAATCTTTATCCAATACATTGGTAGGATATATAACTTCGGTCCCACCCATTATATAGATTAAAATCTTACATATGCATTCCATATGAGGAAAATATGTGTAAAGACCCTAACCCCAGTATCATAGAGATGATGGTTTCTTTATTACATTGGAACTAGATATAATAGATCACATCCCAAAGGTCCAAAAAGTTTAGTAGACTTGGTAAACTAGATATATAACTGAATCTATAATTTTATTTTAAAACATAATATAAAAAACATAGTGAAAGTAAATATTTTTCATCCTTGAACTCATTCAAATATTCTATCATTGGAAAAGGAAACAAAATAAGGGTGAGATTAAATGCTCAGTAAGGATTACATAAATTATAATCTGTCATGATTAAACAAGGAATAAACAATATATAAAGGTAAATAACATAAAACACATTCCCTTTAATCAATATCTTAAGAATGAAATACATCTGTGGATAATATCAATTCAATAATTTCAGGGATATTAATAACTAAATTGTTAATAAAGGATATTCCTAATATTAGATGTATTGATATCATATATCATGATCTATATATCATCAAATATTTTTTACAAGATAGATTAATCAATATATAGTTATACAATAGAACCCATTTAATTTGTACAACTGATTTGTCTCATGAGACCTATCAATGCATCATGGGGATATATAATTATGGGCCCCAAAAGTCTCTACATGTCCAATTCATTACTCATATATTTAATGATTGGTTTAATTTATAAACAATATGTCTTATCAAAAAATATTTAAATTAAATAAAGAGTAAAAAATATCAATATTTCCCCAGTCAATCAAATAGCTTTCAATGTAAAAATCCTAAGTTGAAATGGAATAAAATTTAGGAAATAATAATTTACCTGATAAAAAGAATACAAATATTTATCAGTAATTTAATTTCAAAGGAAATATTACTACAATAAAGTTAATGTTTTTAGTGAAATTAGATAACAAAAAATCTAATAAGGGATAAGAGATGTCCATCAATTCATCAAAAATATAGGTTTTGAAATAAAATCATGTCCTTTGGAGAAATAATGAAAATGAAAAAAAACCATTAAATTAATCATTCATTATATATTTTCATTTTTAAAACCATTGAAAATGATTATAATAATCTACATATCATTAAATGTTTACGGTTATGGGAAATTATGTTAATGTCATATACATTAAAATGAAACATTTCTTTTATGTTTTTATAATGAAATTAGAAAATGTCTGTTTTATAAAAAATAAAAAATATTCATTTAGAAAAATGTAAAATTTCATGAATAAATTAAAATATACTTAATAAATCATTTTAGTAAATAAAAATTACTTTTTAAACCAATTTTGAAAAATATAGGCATCGTAGAAAAATGTACCCGATAAAAAAGAGAAATAAGATCGAATTTTAATTTAAACATTTCATTGAATGATTAATGTTCCAATGGGGGTAAAATATGAAATAAATTATGGAAAATACATACATAAATAGATTATAATAATATATATATATATATATATTAATAAGAATATATTACAACATTCCTTCAATAAAAATTAATGCAATCCCAAAAAAATGAGATTGTAAAATAAATCCTTACCTCTTTGTTACATTTTAAATTATAATCTGTTTAAAAAAACATAAATTCAAACATTAATAATAATGAATAAATAATTATCCATGTTAAAAATATTAAAGAGTCATTATAATAAACACATAAAAGTAAATAGGTGTATAATATCAAATATGTCTCAATGGAATGAAAATTGTGATGAAATCCATTACAAAGATCATACTGTTGAAGTGATAATTAACAAATGAATTGATTATGTGTATAAAATATAAACTCACAAGAGGAAATAAAACCTAAAATAATTAAAATTAATTTCACACAATATTATAATATCAAATACAATAGAGAATTAATATAACCCAATGAAAATAAATTGAGTTATGAAACCCATTAACATTGGATGAACTCATCATATATGTTATTTATATTTCTAAATAATAAAATTATGTTAATTATTTACTTTATTAATAATATTTTTTATTTTTATAATCTGTTTTAATTTATTTTATACCATTTATAATTAATTTTTTAATAGATTGAGTCCACGTAAGACATTTTCATGATATTCAGTTAATATGTCCAAAATGAATTTTGTAGTTTGACTATGGTAAAATATGTCATTATTGAGTCATCTTTAGAATAATAATCATGATATAATAATCATTTTTATATATTAATTATAATTTTTATACTAACAATTAAATATGGTTTGGGAAAATGAAGTACTTTACAATCATGGGGACAATAACCCATATGTACGCATAAGTAACGTTTCCATTTTCAAAGATCTTGATGGAAAGAACCCAAGTATTATTTTATCTGAATACAATTATCATTGTAAAATAAATATAATAGTATATCTATAAAATAAACTAATATATAAAATTCATGTAATGTGGTTTTGAGAAAAGAATCACAATACTTTGTGGAGGTGGTAATACACACGTACTCGTGAATGATATTATCTTTTTTAAATGAATGGAATGGTAAAAAATAATATAATATATTAACCTTTTATAATGATAAACATGTCATAAATATCATATATATATATATATATATATATATATATAAATACATCATTAAAACCATCCCTTGATAGTGGTGATGGAAAATGAATTAAATTGGTTTGTGAAGAGGTAGTCAACCGTACACAATAATGATGATTTTGTTTCCCATTTTATTGAAGAGGATAGGTATATGTGCATGAAATTAAGAAAACAACATATCTGTATATATTATATACTGATGTTATTATATCATCACGGTTGAATAATATTTTAAGGTGGTGGAAAATGAAATAAAACAAAAACGCTCGGTTAAGAATGATACTTCTTCTTTGGACAACCTATTCAAGTTTTCACCATATGACTTCCTAGGATTGTTTTTAAATCAAAACAATACCTCTAGGAACTATTGAAAAAATAGATTATTTTAATGTTTTGGAACCAATGGTATAGGTCCCCAAACTGTTTCTATAGTCTATACCAACAATTTGGAGGGCCTTTGTTTGATTTTCCATTAGTATATGTCTATATCAATGGATTAAAAAACCTTTGTGATAGGTAATGTAAGATAAAATATGCAGATGATATTTGAACCCATGACCTCTCTCTTATATGTAAAATACCTAACTACTATTCTATAATTATGTTTGTGAATATAATTGGATATATATATAAATATAATTTATATATTGTTTTGTTTAATTATATTCGACAAATGTATTAATAAAAAATACAGGTACCTATACCAAAAGTTTCTAGAACTACTCATATAGGTACGTGGATTTTAGAGACCTATTCCAATAGTTTTTCAAAACCATTGGTGTATGTTTTTTTATAAAGAAACTATACTAATTGTTTGAAAAAACCATTTGTATAGGTGAATACCTAAACCAAAAGTTTTGGAAAATATATTTGGTATATGTTCTTTAATTGTATGTTATACCAATGATTTTGGAAAAACCATTGGTATAGCTAGTATAGGTTCATTTTAGGGTACCTATACCAATGGTTTGACAAAACCATTGGTATAGGTCTGGTTCTAAGTAGCGAGGACATAGTAGGGGAAGTAAGAAATTTATATGGGTAGGTTTTCTCTAAACTAAAAGGATTTTTACGTGAAAAGAAAAGCGGATAGAAGGATACCTTTTATAAGTGAGTAGAGGGAAAATTTTGGAATATCTTAAAATATTAAATTAATATAAAATAATTTTCAAGGAGAAATGGACCAATAATGAAATAATTAGAATATAAGACTATTATGGGTAGAAAAAATATCATAATTTTGAAAATTTAATGTAAATTGATGATATAAAATCATCCAATAGGGAAAAGTTAATTTTTATGGTCATTCTTTAGTCCTTATAATAATATTTTTAGCATTAATTATAAGATTTACCTTTTTACCACGACAATAAATTTTTACTATTTTTACTATTCATTCTAACAAAAAACTGAATTTGCATTATTATTATTTTTTTAATTATCTTGATTAAAAATATAGAATCTATTTTACCAAATTCAAACTCTATAATTTTTAGAAATTCATTTTTCAATTATCCCTTAGAGCATGCGACTAACAAACTGTTTTCAGAAAGAATTCCTTTTTATGTCTAAAAGTATTTTTTACTAATATCAAGTATAATTTTGATTCATACGTAATTAATTTGAATATTTATAAATAAAGGATAACTATTTTAATTTATTATCCACTTAATAATATTATAGTTCTTTTTCAATGAAAACAAATTACAATATTTCAAAAATCTATAATTTTTTTACTATTCACTGAAAAATGAATCTTTTTAGAAAAATATAAAAATTTATTCATAAGAAAATATTAATATGATGATTTAAAAAAAGATTTTATTTTTATCAAATAAAATTTCAAAATTTTCTATAAAATAATTATAATATTTAACCAAGAAATTTAATAAAATCTATTTCTGAAGGAAATATATTTTTGAAGAATAAAAATGAATTTACTAAAAATTGAGTGATTATTTACTAATTATTTATAAATATATTTATATATAATAGGAAATTCATGTATATTTCACAAATTATTTATTCGTATTTATACCCAAAAATTCATTGTATAGGTTCTAATAATCATATTTAAATTATATATTTCATGAGTTTTTTATGATCAGTGTTGTGTTTTGTATACACTATAAAACAAAATGTTATTATTTTAAAATATCAGGGCGAAGCATTATATACACCTTAAATAATTTTAATCCTATAAATGTTATCTTGTTCTCAAAAATCATGGGTTTTACACTTGATAAATCCTTTGTGGGAAACCCACATCTTTAAAGGGTTAATAACAGTTCCTTTTAAAAAGAGGGAAAGGGAAACACGAATGTCATCTAGAATAAAGAAAAACAATGTTTCAAAATAGGAGAACATTAATGGGAATTGAAAATATGGGAATTTAATGGAAAAATAACACCCAAGGAATAATAGAGGGTTATATAGAACATTGTATGAAGAAATTTAATGACCACATAGCAATAAATATGTGATGGGTGAAAAGACCATTTTTTTAAAAAATAAAGTCAAATGTATATATTTTTTTATTTTAGGATCCTTGTGATAAATTCGAGGGATTATTTTACTATTATTATAGAGAACAATTTAAAATATACTTAATATATTTTTATTTCATAATCACAATTCCATCATTTGGTTGTGCTTCAATCAATTTCTACTTCATTTTTGACTCCAAGAAATGAATATCAAGTACTAAAATTAACTTTTAATAGATCATGAGATTCATAAAATAGTTTCAATAAATTCTATTTGTCTCTAAATATATACCAAAACAAAAATGGCTGGCACAAGTTATTCAATATAATACATTAATATTTAAAACTTCAATAGTAACACCCAAAGTTCAAATCCATCTATTCGAAAAGTATTTATCCATAAAACCCATTTGACAATATGTTTGAAAAAATAAAAAAATAAAAAATATAGATGGAAGGTAACTATATCTAAAAATTAAACATAACATTAATACCCCAAAAATCATAAGGTAACTCTTAATGCCACATAAAAAACATTGGAATACCATAATCACCATAAAAAATAAATGAAAATACAACGAATTCCAAAATTTTCTATATATTTATTTACTAAATAAAATTATAAATTATCAAATTTATTCCATGAATCTGAAAATGAAGTAAACTCTATCAAAAATTAATTTTCACCAAATCACTAGTCTGTTTTAAGGTCACCACTACTATCTAATTTACATCATCAGTGTTAATCATATCTTTATTCTAACTAAATATTATTACTTCAACATCAAACAAAAATTAAGGGTTATCATTCCACCAATCTCATGTTTTATATAAAATAACACCTTACATTTAGATCACTTTTTAGATCATTAATACAATTAAATATATACATTCAAATCCAAAAATAAACCCACTTCAGAAAAATCCATAGATGTTTCATAGTTCATATAACCAAAATATAATAGATGTAATAATTATATAACATAATTTTCAAATCCCAAAATTTAAACTTTTCAATCCTTTCAATTAAATGATTTTCAAGGCATAGTTCCTTCCTTGTTTTATGAGTTAACCCTTGGATTAGGGCATTTAATTAGATAATGAACATGATCCACACACATACGACATTGAAATTATCATAAATTTACTACTAAATGTAATTTGTTTATATATATAAAACTTGATCCCATTTTATTGAGACATTCCCCAGGCTGTCTCTTTCCACATTTCAGACATAAAGGAAATTATGACTTTTTTCCTCTATGGTCACCACTATCTAATCTATTAGAAATCTTTATCCTTATCTTTTTTGGGAATTCTGAGAGTTATTTAAGGTGTATATTGTTAATAATATATCATGATAACTAATTAGGAATAATCATAATATCTTTCATTGATGCAATTATCCAATATGGTTTCTCATAATCATTGGATTTTCTATCACATTTAGTGTTAAAATTATTCCTTCGGGCTCTAACCATTGACTAAAAAAGAATAGAATAGTATGAGGAAAAATAGTCATATTGGAAAGCCACATAATCATTTATATTATGTCTAAATCATGAAAAATTACTATCAATATAAGACACATTTGGTTTATCCTAGGTTATTCATTATCATCATATATATAAATCATTAATAATGGTTCATAAATAAAATGTGAATTAACCCAAGAATAGCCCCCTGGAGTGTCAAACTAGGTAAACAGTAAGGGAACATTCACCATACACCATAATGATGGCCAATATATACTCAACCAACTATTTTTAGAGTTAGTACCCCCAGATTCATCTATTCCAAACCCACATCCACTTGTAGTATCGAGTAAATGAAGTTTTTCTATGAAGACCACATAATATATAGCTTAAATATTTTCTGGATGTTATCATATACTTTGAATTATCCTCAAATTCAATCATAGGTTTCTATTCCATTCCATTTTCTTTCCTAAATCTAGTTTTCAATATTTCTATTAAACATGATTATATACCAACTATAAAGACATCGACCATAGTATCTATGAGTCAGTAGTTTCTTTATTAAATTAGTGCTAGGTACAAGATATCACATCCCTAATATATAGAGTAGTTTAGTTGTCTTGGTAAACTAGACACATAATTGAATATTACATTATATTTGAAAACATAAAAGATAAAAGTAGTGAAATTATAATAAGGTTGAGATAAGATTCTTTATAAGGGTTATGTACAATGGAATATATCATGATTAAATAATGCTTAATCAATATGGTGAGGTAAAAAACTGAAAACACATTCCATTTAATCAATAACTTGAGAACGAAATGCATCCATGCATATTATCAATTAAATAATATCATTGATAATAATGAATGAATTTTCAATGTAGTAAATTCTAAATATTTTACGTCGTGATCTTAGATATCATGATATATATTCTGTCAAATCCTTTTGATAATAAAGTTTAATCGATGGGTAGGAAAACACAAGAACCTATTTAATTTTCCCAACTGATTTATCTTATGTGACCTGTCAATGCATCGAGGGGATATATAATTCATATCCTCAATCATCAATGCATGTCTAATGAATTACTAAAATATTTAATGATCAATTTAATTTAAAAACAGTATGACTTATCAATAATTTTTTTAATTTAATAAAGAATACAAGATAACAATATTTTCCCAGTTAATGAAATAACTATCAAAGTAAACATCCTATGTAGAAATGGTATGCAATTTTCAAAAATATCATATCCATGGTAAATAGAATATGAATATTTAGGATTTATGAAATTTATAATGAAAAAATATCATAATAAATTGAATGTAACAAGATAAATTCAATTAGTAAAAAGTTAATAAGAGATTAGGGATGAACATTGATTTCTTAGAAATATAGGTTTTGTAAAAAAATCTTTTTATTTAGATAAACAAATAAAATGGAAGATAATTATTAAAATAATCTTTCATTAATTACTTTTCTTTTTTAAAAACTTTAAAGCATATATAAGAATATATGTTTCATAAAATAGTTATGGTAGTTTAAAAGTCTATTAAAGCTATATATGCAAAAATGAAACATTCTTTTCGACTTTTTGTAGCAAAAGTAGAAAATATCATTTTAAAAAACATTATAAATATTACTTTAAAAACTTTTAAAAATTAAAGTATAACATAAAATTTTCTTAAAAAATAATTTAAGTAAATAAAATTAACTCTTGTAATACAATTTTAAAAAACATGGACAAAGAAGAAAAATGTACCCGATTGAAAAGAGAAATAAGATCCTCTTTTGTTTTGATCATTTAAATGATTGATTTAAGTAAAAATAAGGGTAAAATTTGGAAGAAAATATGTAAAGTCGATAAATATCTATAAGATAATAAAATATATTGATTTTATGAGTAATAGAATAAAATATTCCTTTAATTAATAGTAAATAAATCCTTAAAAATGAGATTGTAAAATAAATATTTACCTGTTTAGTAACTGTTAGATTATAACCCCATGAAATAATAAACTAGAATTGACTCGGTAATTAGAATTAAGAAATAGGAATTCATGTTAAATATATAAATTTCATAGTATAAACACCATATAAATATTAATAGGTTCATAATATCAAATATGTCTCAATACAATGGAAATTGAGACGAAATCCCTTAAAAAGATCATACCGCTGAAGTGAGAATTATGAAATGAATTAATTATGTGTATAAAATGTAAAACAGAAATTTTGAATTATATATAAAATAGTAAAAATCCATTATTCACATAATCTAAGAATATCAATGATAATGGATAAGTAATATAATCCAATGTAAAGAGATTGAGTTATGAAACCCCTTACCTAAGGTCTGACTCATCATGTACATTCTTTATATTCGAGAATATTAAATATATATTAACTATTTAATTTTAAAAGAACCTTTTCAATGTTTATTATTAATTTTATTTTATTTAGTACCATTTTATATTAAATTACTTAATCAATTAAGTTCATATTAAACATTTTGATAATATTCAATTCATATATCCAAAATGACTTCATTAGTTTGAAGATGGTAAAAGTGGAAATTGTTTCATAATCATTAAAATAATAATCATTACATAATTATAATTTTTATATATAAATTATAATTTTTAAACACACCATGAAATATGGTTATGAAAAATGAATTATGTTACAATCATGGAGATGGTAAGCCGTATATACACATGAGTAACATTTCTACTTTTCAAAGATTATTATGGAAGGAAGATAAGTGTTATTCTAAGCTTCCAAAATTATAAATATAAAATAAATATAATATTATTTATTTTAATAAACTTATATATATTAGTTATTTTATGTGGTTATTAAAAATGTACCACATCACTTTATAGAGGTGGTAATCCACATGTATGCATGAACGCCGTTATCATTTTTAAATAAATGGAAATTTTAGAAATTATATGATAAATTTTATTTCCAGAATAAAAAATATATCAGTAATATATATATATATATATATATATAAATTAAATAAATAATTAAAACCATTACTGATTAGCGGTGATGGAAAACTAATTACATCGGTTCATGAAGCGATAGTCCGTCGTACACACGAACGATAGTTTCGTTTTCCATTTGATGGAAGAGGAGATTAGTATAGGGTATGAGATAAAAATTTCTCATTATATGGTATATAATTATTTTATTATATCATCATGTTGGAATATTATTCTAATGGGGTGGATTAAGATAATAAAACCAAAATGACCGGTTAAGAACGATACATCTTCTTCGGAAAACCTCTTTAGGTTTACACTAAAATCCTTCTTAAGAGGGTTTTATAATAAAAAAAAGGCCTATAGAACATGGGATGGTAGTTAAGTAATGTATTTGGGTAGGTATTAGATGAAACAAAATGATTTTTAAGTGTGAGGAAAATAAGAGAGTAGGTTCTCTTTTACTAGTGAGGGGAGGGGCACTTTTGGAATTTTTAAAAATATTTAATTAATCTAAATTAAATTTCATGTAAATAGGCTCCAAATTGATATAATTAGAAATTATGATGAATATGGGTCTGAATAATATCATATAATAATTTTTAACAAGTTTATATTAGTGTTTTACCCTTATCTCTTTATTTTAACCCGCATCAATATGTTTTGACAATTACCGTGATAACAAAGTTTTTACTATTTAAGAGTCAATATAGTTAATAAAAAGGAAAATAGGATAATAAATGGACCATTTTAGATTTTTTAAATCATATACCAATCACGTGGCCAAATATATTATTTTATTAAAGTTTAAATCATTTAATAAAAATTATTTATTATAAAATATCATTAATTTAATTTTTTGAATTATTCACTTAATTTTTCATTGAAAATATAATTTCTATAATAAAATTATAATATAATAATTTAAAACATATTTGAAATGTTATATTTATCTAAAATTTCATGGAACACAATTATTCATTCAATTTATATTACTTTAATATTTTTAAAAATCTTTTATTTTATTTTTTTATTAATTGAATAAATATTATGTTAGAATTGTATAAGTATTTAATGTAATTATTTGATTACTAAAAATTATTAATAATTTACCATGATAAAAAATAATTTATATTTCAAATTAATATTTATAACTTAACATAATTTAGTTTTATCTATGTCACAAAATATTTTAGTTATTAAAAGTAGGAATGCAACATTTTTGTCTTTATCTTTTACTTAAATATTATATAGGTAGAAATCAAAGATATGTGGAACCAAGTGGCCATATATTAGAAAATGTGATGTAAATGGGTGAAATACCTTTATAAAATAGGATAAATTCAAGTTTTAGGGTTAATGTTTAGTCCTCATTATATTATATTTAACCTTAATTACTAGATTTACCCTTTTACAATGTTGATAAATGTTTACTATTTTATTATTTATTATAACCAAAAATTAATTTGAACTTATTAAAAATTAAAAATTATTATAATTATAATTATTGTATCCATTTTACCAAATTCAATCTCTATAATTGTTGAGCAAAAATTCCTCAAGGTATCATTGAAGCATTTTGAGGTGATTGTGTTTATTGAAAAAGCGGGCCTCCGTGTTGTATTTGTTGACAAAGCAGAACACGATATACAAACATGTTGAAAAATAGGGTTTAAATGTTGATTTTTAGAGTTTAAGGGGTGATTTCAACAATCCATGTTTGTTTTAAGGACCTTGATAGAGGATTGGATGATCTGGAGGTGGTACGAAAAGAGCAAATATAAGTTAGCACCATTTTCTAGTGTTTGCCAAATTTTTAGGCCTAAAAATTTAAAAATGGAGAGATTTGTTTTTGTAAAAGGGAGGTGCATGAAAAATTAGAGTGGTGTGTGAAAAATAAAGTGGTACATTAAATATTTTCTTGGTGCATGAAATATTGATGAGATGTTTTTCACGTAAAAAGTGGTTCAAGATCAGAAGTTCAAAAATTGGTAAAGGCATGAGGTGCGTGAAAAATTAGAGCGGTGTGCGGAAAAAGAATGTGGTGCGTGAAATAATGGTGTGATTCATGAAATAGAGTAATGTATATTTTTTCAAAAGAGGTGGTTCGTGATCAGAAGCTCGAAAATTGGAAAAGGCATGAGGTGCATGAAAAATTGAAGCATTGTGGGAAATACAGTGTTACGCAAAGGTGTGTTTTTCGTGTTCAAAGAGGATTATGTGCAGAAGAAGGGTTTTTCACGTAGGGGTCAATTTTGCCTATAAATATGAAGTGACCCCCGTCATTAGATTAAGCTCAATACTTAGGGACTATCTGAGCTTTGGTGCGCAAAATTGGAATACAGAAGGGTGTTGTGCGTAAACGTCAAGTTTGCATCTAATGTCAAGTGTTTGCGCATAAAAAAGAGGTTTCTCACATTGATCAAGAGGAGCGTAAAAATTTTGTTGCACGTAAAGAAAAATCTCTATATAAAAGAAGGCTGTTTCATGTAAAATAATTGGTTGTGCATAAAAGAGGTGTTGCACAAAAAAGTGGATTTCCCGCAAAAGAAGGAAATTATGCGCAAGGCCCATTAAAGGCTACCCGTAAAATTTAGGGTTTCCCGGTACACTCGGTGAAAAGTGAGATTCATCTATGGGTGAAAGTGGGACGTCAATAGAGAATCTATTAACAGTTAAAGATTCATTCATTTGTGATAATGAAGAGACCTACAAGTTCTATAAACTGCAAGTGGATTCTTTCCAGAGTAGTGAGCTAAGGAAGAGGAAGAAAGTGATCCTTTCTACTAGAAGTGAGCCAGAGAGAGAGAGAGGAATAGGGAGTGAACCTTGGTAAAGTAGTTAGATTACCTTAAACATTGTAAAGGCAGTGATCCTAGGAATAAAAGTGATCTAGCCCGAACATTGTAATTTGGCAGTGAGATTTAGTGGATTTGGTACAATAGGCCATCGCCATTGTATGATCCCTATAAGTAGTCCAGTGAGGGTGAACCAAGTAAAAATATATGTGCCTTCCTGATTTCTTCCCTACATTTCATCCAAATCATCCTTATCAGATAAATAAAGAAAGAAAAAGATAAATGTTAAAAACATAAGAGGAAACAAAGTGACCCTTATAATATAGAGGTCATGATCTAGTGGGATATGAATAATTTGGAAATGGAATATCCACACCCTGACTCACCCCCCTATCTGGGTATCTATTCTCCTTTTGGTCCTAACACAATTTTTTATAAATTTAATTTATAATTATCCTATAAATTATTATGAAAGAATGGGTTTCTGAAAAAATGTCCCTTTTAAGTCTAAAGGTAATTTTATACAAAGATCAAGTATAATGTTGATTAATATGTAATTAATTATATAATTTATGACTGAAGGAGAATTATATTAATTTATTATCATCTTCAAAATTTTATGGTTCTTTTTCAATGAAAGGAAATGATAATATTTTATAAGATAATATTTTTTACTATTCACTAAAAAGTCTATCTTCTTGGGAAAAATATCCAAATTTCATGATAAGAAATTTTTATATGGTGATTTAAAAAATGATATCCACTTTATCAAATAAAATTTCTAAATTATCCAGAAAGTATTTATAATATTTTCTCACAAAGAGAAATAAAATACATTTTTGGAGAATAAGATAACTTTACTAAAAATTGAGAGATTATTTACTAAGAATTTATCAATATATTTATATTGAGTAGGACCTTTATATTTATTTTATAAAGTAGTTAATACTATTTATATCCACAAATTCAATTGCTATGTTATAATGTTTATATTTAAATAATATATTTTACAGGTTATTTTTTCTTGGTGTTGCATGTTGTATACACTATCGAATATGATGTTACAATTTTAAAATATCAATGTATCATAATAATCCTTACATGAAATAAAATATAATCAAACCAATGAGAAGGAAATGGGTTTCATAATATTGATTCAAGGTATAACTTAAGGTTAAATCATAATTATTCCTAATAGAATAAGGATTTAAATTATTTGGGATGTTCATATTTGAAAAATAAACATAGGACATGAATATTGATTTTCAATATATATAATTCATGATAATGATCTTATATTATAAAGAATATAAATGTATCGCATGGGTGAAGATTTTAGGAAATGACTAAATGATCTTTTTAAAGAAACAAAGACATCATTATTTTCCAAAAAACCTGAATTGAATGAAAAGGGTAATATATAAAATAATAAGGGTTATTATAATCTATTCATGGTTTAAAAACATTATATAGTATAGGTTATTGATATAAGAAAAGAAAAATAAAAGTTCCCTTAAATAGGGTTTAAATAAAAGTGAATATTTCCAGGTAAATTAAAAAAATCATTAACTCCAACAATGAAATGTATATTTAACTAGGTATATATTAATGGTAAAAATATTCAAAAATATAATAGTTATGTGAGAATAATATTTCATAAAATTGAGAAAAATAAAGATAACTTGTAACCTACAAGTCATGAAGAAGTTATAGAATATCCCATATCACGGGTTCCATATTTGTTCTACGTACACGCTTAACTTCCTGAATAACCAAATTAGGTTTATTAATTTTTTTACTTAAGATCCATATCCAATTAAATTTCATATTCCAAGGTTATTTACCTATAAAATTTTATCTGTTTATAAAATATTTTTCATACGTATGTCGACTACTTGAGGGTTTTCAGTCAAATTTTCACTACTCTTTATGTAAGTTGACCCTGTTAGAAATAATTGTAAAATATTTTCACAATATCCGAAATATTAATAGTGTCATGAATTTTTTTTTTGATATTTAATGTATTTTTTAAATATAAGACTGATGTTTGGTGATGAAGAATGAAACTCACTGCTCATGGAAGTAATAATCCGCAGGTACACACAATTAATGTTTCCATTTTCAATGAATGTGAGGGAAATAAAGTGTATGATAATTTTAAATTTCAAAACCATATTTATATTATAAAATATAATATTTAATCATATGTAACATCATTTTTATCCTCCATGAATGGAATTAATGAAAAATGGAAGGCGCCACTTTGTGGAGGTGGTAATCTGCACAACACACTACAACCACTTGTTTTTCTTAGTTGACGGGGATGAATAAATAATTTTTTTACATTAATAAAACAAAATATAAGTATATAATGATAATTATTTAATTTTATATTCATGGATGTAAGATATTTTAAATATAATATTAAAGATAAAAATTTATGAATAATACAATACTTAAGTTGGGGACTGTATCTTCTATGAGAGATTTCCTTGCAAGTGAAGGCCTTAAGCATAATTCTAGAGAAAAAAGACTTAAGTATGAGAAAAATAAAAATAATAGAGTTATTGTGGGAATAATTTCAAGTTAAATTATAATGTAAAGTGTAACCATAGAGCGGTGGAAGTAATCCCCTTTAATAAGAGTAAATGGGCACTTTTGGGAATACCATTTACCCTTCCATGATATCCTTACACTATTACATTGTAAAAGACTAAAAAATATAATAATAATGAATTTTGGTGTGGTATTAGGTCTATAAATAATCACTAAGACTTTACAGATATTTTTTAAACATGTTTCATTTCTTTTAACATAGGTTTTTACATTTTCACGTTTTTATTTTTACCTTGGTAAGTTATTTATTAAACTATGTAATTTATAATTTATTTAAAAACTATAAGGTAAAACCTATATATTTTTTTTATTTTTTGACCATAATTTCAATCTCCATTTAATCTAACTATATTTATTAATATGTTAAAATTAACTATATAATAAAAATATATAATTTAAATTTTTTTGTAGAAAAAATAATTTTAACTATTATGTATTCTTTAATATTATTTAGTATTCATTACCAATTTAATAAGTTTTAATATAATTATATATAATTTTATAATTAATATTTTGTTCATAACTTAAATTATATATATTTTTTATCAAATTAAAATTTACATGATAATAATAAAACAATTCTTAAAAAATAGTTTTATCATAATCATGAAAGTCAAAACTAATCTTACTAATATTATATTAATAGATAAAAATAAAAATTTAAATTTTCATCTAATATTTAAATTTTTAACTCAAATAGGAAATAAATTTTTTATATTTAATTTCTAAAAGTGATAATGTCTAATTTTTATAATAAGTGGTAAAAAAAATTTTAGTGTGAAATATTACTTGAGTTTGAAAAATGTTATACATGTGACTTATAAATTCAAAATAAAATTTTAAAAAGAATTTTTAAATATATATTATATTTATAAATGGTTTATTAAAATTTAATTGATTCATTAATTATAAAAGTGATAGTATTTAGAAAAACTATTATTTTTACTATTCATAAAAAATAAATTATTTTAGGTAAAACCCAAAAATCTATCTTATGATAATATAAATATAATAACTCCAAAAATGATGTTAGTTTAGTAAAATTAAAATTCTAAAGGCAGTATAAATTTAATAATTTAAAGTACAATTACTACCATCTATTTCTACTAGTTTAATTTCTATAACTGTCATCCTGAATAATTTAATTTTATTAATGTTTTGTTGTTTTTGGGTTAGTTCATTATTATATATAACATAAGATAGAAAAAATTCTCATTAAGGGGAAATAATAATTAATATCTCAGGCCATTACATTATATTCCTTAATAAAATTATCCCTTGAAATTTTATTTCATATACTAATATGAAAACAAATGAGGGTAATTTGGTTTCATGGTCTCTTTAGGTTATTATTTTGAATCATCATATATATGGTTTTGAAAAAGTAATTTGATAAGGCGAGTTATCATGTCATGCTAAACTTCGTCTTTATGGTCCAAGATCTTTACCTCCTTCTCCTCATAATAGATATCATTCTATAACTATACCATCTATGAATTTAGTAAAAGGTAGGGGTGTGGTATATAGTTCCTCAAGAGGGATACATAGAACAAATCATGTACTTTGGATAGGTTTGGTGGGAGGGCTAGTTGATACACCACAAATTTGATGTGATCAATAATCTCAAAGATTCCAATATATCTCAGATATAACTTCCCCTTCTTCCCAAGTCTCACGACTCTATTCTATAAAGATATATGGAGGAAATAATTATTACCAACCTTATAATCTAGGTATTTTCAACGGCTATCAAAATTAATCTTCTGCCAAATTTACACTAAATTGAAGTACTATTGAATTGTCTTGAAATTTTCTACCATTTCCTTGACCATATCAAGTCCTATAAATTTTTTTTCAACTACTTCATCCCATTAAAAAAATTCCTATATCTCTTCCTATAGAGGGATTCATATAGGGCTGTTTGGATGCTTGAGTTGAAACATTTTTTGTAAGAGAACTTGACCAGTGGAAGATGTTAATCCCAACCTCCCTTGATTTCCATAGAAAAATAACTCAATATATCCAAATATTTAAATATAGTCCCTTAAGATTATCTATTATTCTAGGGATAATAGGTTATACTAAAGTTTAACTATGTGTTTATATAATTCTAAATACTTTTCAAAAAAATTTAGGTGAATATCATACCTGAATTAGGTATAATTGGTTGTGGTGTTCCGTATAGCCTCACCACATCTATGATGTATATATTAGAATGATTATTGACTAAGAAGTCCTGTAAAATGGAAATTAAGTAAGCAATATTTTTAATATGGCACACCACAACCCATATAGAAATGTTCTCTTTTGATGTATTTGCAAGACCTAGGACAAAACCTATAGTTATGTTTTTCAAATTCCATGCAGGTATGATAAATGGTTGAATCATCTATTTACACTTTGTCCTCTTATGAATTACTTACTCACACACTAGGAACTTTGATGTATATTTCTAAATCTCATTATTTATACTATCCCACCAATAATGTTCTCAGATATCTATATACATTTTAATGTTCTCTTTGTGAATAGAAAATGTTAAGCTATAAAAATAATTTATCGGATCCTTTTCTTATCTCCAAATATGATGAAAGAAAAATTCCTTTCCCAAATCCCACAACCCCTTCATCACCAACCTTAATCTCAAGGGTTTTTCCCCTTCTAATGGCATTCACCTTCTTCTATATATCCATATCTTCCCATTAAGATTTCTTAATATTCAACAGTAGTGATTTCTAATCAATCATTTAAGAAATGTAGGATGATGTTCCTTTCTTTATGATTCCCGTGCACATAATTTAGATCAAAACTTCTTGATCTTTATTATAGATAAGTTTGTAGGGACTTTTTTACATAGAGAATATAAATTTTTTTTCTCCTTCCCTAAAAGATAGTGGATAGAGAAATAAAAATCCTTAATATGCTCTAACCATATTCATTTACATATATTGATCTCCATTAGTGTGAATATTTATTTTAGGATCTTTTTGTCGTTATATATATCACACTTCTCCCTATAGAGACAATACATCCAAATTTTCAACAAAAATATTGCAATGGAAAACTCAAGATCATGCATAGGATAATTATTTTCATGCTATCTTGAGTCAAAGGATTTCACATTATCATTCTACATGAGTACATAACCTAAGAATTTTTTTGATGCATCGCTGTAGATCATAAATCTTTCCCCACTCATGGGTATGGTGATTACAGGTATAATAGATAACCTTTTATTAACCTCCTTATATCTCTCTTCATAGTCATCTATCCAGAAACACTTCACTCCCTTATCAGTAATATTGGTTATGGGGTTTTATAATCTTGAAAAGTTTTTAACAAATCATTGATAGTACCCAGAGAATCCAATGAAACTATGTATCTTTGTCATAGATGATAGTCTAAGACAATCATCAATCACCTTAGTCTTTGAAGTGTCTATAGATATCCCGTTACATGTGATAACTTTCCCTAATGATTATACTTTATCCATAAAAACTAACATTTTCTATAATTTGAATATAAATTATACTTCCTCAAAGTCTTCAACACAACATTAAAATAATACCCATGTTACTCTTTATTTTTGGAGCATATAAAAATATAATCTATAAAGACTACCAAAAAGTTATCTAGGTAATATCTAAATACTTTCCATAAAGATTATTGGATCATTCATGAGTCCAAATGCCATGTCTATAAAATTTTAGTGCTCATGAATTGTTGTAAAGGTGGTCTTTGGAATATTCTCCTTGTTCAACATTAATTGATGATATACTAACCAAAGGTATGCTTTAGATAATTATTGAGCTCTGAAAAATGGATCAAACAAGTCAACAATCCATGGAAGAGGTTACTTATTCTTATCTTGATCTTCTAGAGTTCATTATAATAGATACAGAGATGTATATACCCATCATTATTCCTAAAAAATTTGAATGGTGTACCCCATAGTGAAGTACTCAAGCATATGAAACCCATGTATAGACATTCTTATAATTTCTTCTTTAGTTCAGATAAATTAATAGGGTCCAATCTATATAAAGTCTTGTATATTGGAAAATATCTTGGTGTATGTTCAATTGAGAACTCATGTTCTTGGTTAGGAGGAACACTATGAAATTAATTAGGGAATGCATCAGTATAACCCCTTATAATGGTAATTTCCTCAAGAGAATTTTTTTCATTTGATTCAATCCTTTGAGCTAGATATTATTTCTTATAAGGAAATAATATACATGATTTTGAATAAAATTCCAAAGTAGTTTCATAATCCTTACTACTGAAAAAAATCAAAGGGTTTTTTGGGATATAAAAGGTGATTTCTTTCTCCTGATAGTTGATGTGGGATCTATATAGAGACAACGAGTCCGTTCCTAGAATATAATAAAATTATAATAAAGGGATTATGAAAAATATCATTGGGAGATTAATCCCTCATATATCTACATGGTAAGAGTTATATACATGAGATGAAATAATATATCTATTATCACTTTTGATTGATAACTTAACCTATAGTTATTTAGTGGTGTTTGAATAGTTATAATAAAGTTTCATGATATAAAAAATTATGTAGAACCAGAATCAAATAGTATGTTCACTATTCATGAATGAATAACCATCATACTTGTTACAACATCTTTTACTTGGTCCACCTCTACTGTAGTAATATCATAATCCCACCCTTGATCTCTAATCCTCGGTTTTTGTTATCTATGGCTATATAAGATAAACCATGGATTATTGCATTGTTTTGTATAGTATCCACATTCTTTATAGTTGAAATAATGAACAAAAGATTGAGGATTGATCTGGACATTTTTGTATTTGATCACATTAGTGGGATTATTTATCTCACTTCTACATGTGTTGGCTTGATGTTCTTACTTTAGGAACATGAAACATTTCCTCCCCACTTTAGAAAGTTTTCACGTTGCTTGTTTATACCCTTGTGAGATGTTGGATTTTCTTACCAAAATGAGATTTATCTGGTAATCTCTCAGAGTTAAATTCCATTATCCACTATTTATCTCCATCCCCACAAGACCACTAAAAATCACCCATTTCTATATCAACATTAAGGGCACATCTAAAAACTTCTTCAAAACTACCCAAGTACTAAATTTCAAAATATCTCCATATTTTTTTCCTTATCCCACTAAATAAGTATTTGATTTTACGTTTTGTGTTGTTTATATAACTAAACGTGTGTCATGGAAGACTTGTGAAGTTCTCCACATAAGTTTTCATATATTCTTATTTGTTTTTCTCGAGTGAAAAGAACTCCCTCTCCATTTTAAGATATAGAGTGAGAGTTAAATATTTATGAATAAATAACTTATTGAATTCATCCCACTCCATAGATTATATATCTTCAATGGGGTTTTTATTCTTGATTAGTTTCTACCACTGATCAGTTTTTCGTTCAAGGTGATAAACAACTAGCATGAACATCTCTTTCTTAAGAATTGAAGGATATAGAATATCTACTCAATTGAGATAATCCAATTTTTAGTGATTATGGAATTAGAATATCCAATTAATATTGGAGGTCTTTGATGCATAAAATTCTTAACTACAACTTCCTCTTCCATAAGTAATTTCATGTGATTCAAGTTATAATTGATAACTTGATTCAGTTGTGGAAGTATCTCCATGAGGTTATCAACTTTAACTCCCATAATGTTAGGAATTTAATTATAGAATTCATCACATTAACCATTTCACATGTTGTTAAAATTATTTAACCTAAATCCAACCATTTTATAAAATAAAGGATAGTTATGTATGAGAATACTTTGATTAATACATGTATAAAAGGTAAACCATAAAATTAGAAGTAGTGAAACATACAAGATGTCCAAAACCAAAATTATGAATCAATGTGTTTCAATATACATAACTCATGGTCATCTTCCAATTAGGTTCCCTAACCTAGTTAAATTTCATAATAAAAAATATGTTAATATATTTCCTAATGGTTTGTAATGAGATTGTGAATTAACCAATGCATATCCCAGAGAGTGTTAAACTTGTTGCATGGTAAGGTCCCATTAACTACACAACATAATGTTGGCCATGATATACTCAGTAAAATCCTTGGTGTATTAAAACTAGATGAATATTTTACAAAACTATACCCACTTATAGTATCTATATAGATATTTATTTATAGGTAAACCACATAATATCAACTTTACCAAAATTTTTGGATTCTCTCCTACAACAAGGATCGAGAGGTATAGCATCTTTGGAAGATTAGAAAAAAAAATACATCAAATTAATCATAAAAACATTATATTTATTTAAAAATTCTAATATTTCTCCTAACATCTGATGATATTTATAGATTATATAGGATATCTTTTGAAAAATATGTAAGAAAATGGGTGATTAAGAAATCCTAGTAAGGGAATACATATAGAAATAAATAATAACATGACGGTCAAGATGCCCAACATGATATCATAAAGAGGATGATCATGATAATGGAGACATGGAATAAGGAAATTATTTCATAAGATCATAAACATGTGGATACAACATAAAACACAATATCATAAAAATAAACAAGTTTCGATCCCAAGACCATCATCATAAAGTGGAAAAAGTCCCATAGGGGATTTTTGTTCACTCCCTAATACCTTGAATAACATCTCAAGAGATAAAAATAATTAACCAATGCATTAGAGGGATATATAATTGTGATACCAAAGGTCACATAAGTTAAAATTATACATATACATGCCACATGAGGAAAATAAACTATACATAAATCATTTGTATGATCAAACCCATGAGAAGAAAGTGGGTTTCATAATTCTGATTCAAGGAATAAATAATGGCTAAATCATAGTGATTCCTAGTATAAGAAGTAATTAAATAATTTTGGGTGTTAATATTTGAAGAATAAACATATTTCTTGATTATTGAGTCCTAATATAGAAATTTAATGAGAGATATCTTGGAGAATAATGAATATAAATATACTACATGAGTGATGTTTTTATGAAATGAAAAAAGAAACATTTTAAAGAAAAAACCTAATTATTTTCAATAAAAATAGAATTTAACTAGAATAGATATCAATAAAATAGTTAGTGTTTTTATAACTTATTCAATTTTTAAAAACATTTTATATTGGTGTTTCTCTATATGAGATAATAAATATAAAAGTTACCTTAAAAAGGTCTTAGTTGAAAGTTGTAATTATGAAGGGAACTAAAAACATGTATAACCCAACAATGAAAGGGATATTTAAATAGGTATATATTTAAGAGTAATATACAAAAAAAATGTAAGTGGTAAATGAGAAGAATATTTCATAAAATGGATAAAAATAAAGAGAACTTGTGACCGACAAGTCAAAAAGGTGGTACGAAAGATCCCTTAGGTTCCAGATTCATTCTGCACATGCACTTATCTTCCTAACTAAAAAAATTATTTTTATTAAATATTTTAATTATGAAAAGTATACAAATATATTTAATATTACAAGGTCATTTAACTATCATCTTTAATTTATTTATAATATATTTTCTTACCTATGTCTGTTACTTGGGGGTTTTTGATCAATTTTTCATAACTCCTTATGTTTGTTGGCCATTTTAGTAAATTTTTTAAAATATATTCGTAAAATAAAGAATATTAACAGTGTTTTATAAATAATTATTATACAATAAATATATTTTGAAATCCATTTATATTTTGTGGTGATGAAAAATTAAACTCATTGCTCGTGGAGGCAATAATTCACACGTACAGACGATTTATGTTTCCATATCTCAACGAATGACTGAGAAATAAATATTATGATAATTTTAAATTTTTAAACCATATTTATATTATATATATCAAATTTATTCTTCTATTATATACTTATTATCATCCATTAATGTCGGTGATGAAAAATAGAAGACATCGATTGCAGAGGCTGTAGTCTAAGCAACACACTAATGATGCTTTTTTTATTTAGCACATAAAGAGAAATAAATAATGGTTATTAAATTTAAAAAAACACCTCAGTATAATAATTATACTGATTTTATTATATTATTATTGATATAATAGTTTTATAGGATAAATATTAAGAGAAAAATATACAAGGAATGTAATAATTATGTTGAAGAATTGATCATCTCTTAAAGATTTATTTAGAAGTGAAGGCCTTAAGATAAAATCTAGAGTATATGGGATTAATGATGGAAAAAGGACCTATAGGAGATATATTTTCGGTATATTTTCATTGTAAATTTGTATGGTAAGTGTAACCATGGAGGAGTGGACTTGATTCATTTTTTACAAGTGAAGAAAATGAAACTTTTGGGAATACCCTTTACCCTTCTATGATATCATTCCACTATTACATTGTAAAAGGATAAAAAAATTAATAATAATGAAATTTGGGGTGATATTGGGTTGATAGTTACTCATAAAAAACTTTAAAAACATTTTTTAAACATGTTTCAAGTCTATTACTATAGGTTTTTACATTTTGATTTTTACCTTGGAAACTAGTATTTGTATCTAGGTAATTTATATTTTATTTTAAAAATATAAGGTATCCCATATTACCAAATTGTAATATTTTGAACCTAAATTTAAAATCCATATAATATAACTCAGTTGATAAATATTATAAAATATTATTTTAAAATAAAATATATAATATAAAAAAATTGTAGAAAAACAACTTTGAACCATTATGAATTTTTCAATCTTATTTAGTATTGATTAACAATTTAGTGATTGTTAATGTGATTATATATTTTATTAAACAGAATATTATATTAATAATTTTTATTTATTAAATAATAATATACATGATATTAACAAATAATTATAAAAAAAATCTATTATTATCGATATAATTAAAACTAATCTTACTAATATTATCATTATGACTGAAAGTAAAAATGAAATTTTTATATAGTATTTATATTTTTAACTTCAATAGGAAATTATTTTTTTTAAATTTATTTTCTAAATTTTATAATATCTCATTTTTTTAGTGTGTAAAAATATATTTTAGTGTGAAAGTTTACCCGAGTTTCCAAAATGTTAAGCATGTGATTTATAAATTCAAAATAGTAATTTTAAATTCTTATTATATATATATATTTAATATCAAATTGGTTTCTTAATCCTTTAATTTAGTCTTTTATAATAAAATTTATAGTTTTTAGAAAAATTGGTATTTTTATATTTACTTAAAAATTTAATTATTTTAGAAAAAACCCAAAAATTTATTTTAAGAAAATATTGATATACTAATTCCAAAATGGATATAATTTGGTAAAATTAAAATTCAAAAATTATTATAAATATATTAATTCAAAATTCAGTTACTATTATATATTCTCTCTAGTTTAACAACTATAGCAATCTTCTTAAATAATTTAATTTTATCACTATTTCATGTTTTTTTGGTTCAGTCTGTTATTTTATGTAACAAAATATACTCGATGAAATAATTTTTAAGGGGAAAAATCAATAATATCTTGGGTTATTATAGTAATAACCATTGTAATGAATTGATAAGTAAGAGATAATATGATAAATACCACCAAACAACCTCTCCTCATAATAAATAAATAAGTAATCCCAATATATGATGGGATTTTATACATAATTGGGTAAAATTGAAATGAAATTATTAAAGAGATAAATACTTGGATGTAAACATGAAGCTCCAACATATACTGAAAACTAATCAAACTAGTAATACCCACCTCAATCACCAAACATATCCTACTACCAGAAAAAGTAATAATAGATATATATATATATATATGCGGTGATCATAACATATATACTCATTAGGATCCTCTTAGAAACCTTATGTATAAAATCTGAAAGAGTCATTCTAATACCTTATGAATAAATAAATTAAACTAATGCATCAACTAAACATGCATACTATTCTTTTTTACATCTTCACTATGTATCACACACCAAATAAATCAAATATGTATACCCAAAATATTGAGAACACACACACATAAACAAATATATATATATATATATATAGAGAGAGAGAGAAATGTGCACCTACAACCACTTCTTCACTGGTTTTCCACTCTCATTCCCGTTAGTTTAGCGTCCTAAACCACTGTCTCTTCCATAAATAATCATACCTGAAAACACTTGGGCAACCATATCATGCCACACATCCCATGAAACACATTCAAATCCACCATATACTAACTAGGTTTATTTATAAAATCCACAAAGCCTATTTATTATGTAATATACCTTAATCTGTCAGAATCCGTATATAACACACTTATAAAAATTATTTTTATATTATCTATAGAATACTTTCATATACAATAAAATCAACCTATCACAACCCACAAAAAACATGTATGATAAATCAACCACATGAATACCCACAAGAAATGCTATAACCGAAGAGATATAAGGGTATATGGGGTAGTCTTCCATCTGTATCCTCACTAACTTGGATATTTGGGAAAACTCCCCCATAACCTCTGTTTGACATGGGTGGGTTGTGTATGTAATTTAAAACCATAAAAAAATATATATCACTACCAAACTAAATAAAACTACCTTATAACAACCCATTCTTTTCATACATAGGTATTATATCATTTTAGATGAATATTCACAATATTACAGAAATACACGCCTAAGGATATTAAAGTTATAGTGAATTGGGAAACTTTGAAACAAAAATAAATAGTTTATAAGAGTTCTACATCTTATCCAACTTATTTCCTCATAAATATCAGAATTTTTATAAAAATCACATATAATACATATAATCATAACAGAGGGAAATGAAACATAAGAAATGGTGATATCATATGATAAGTAAGGGTAAATAAGGTAAGTATATAAACATAACATCTATATATATTGGAATTATAACATGAGAATAACATATGGAAACCATACCCTACATATGAAAGACCAAAAAGTTATTTATTGAATAAATCACAGTAGTTCATAAGACATGGATCAAAAGTAAATAAAAGAACATGAATCATGGGAGCATAACATTGACATAAGACATGGAGTTTTTGCATAAACCTAATCATAGAAAATAATTTTCTATAATAGTCAAGGTTCATTTATAAGGTTGTTATAGTGGAATGGTTTCATTCCCCAAACCATAAAAGTATTCATGGTTCACTCCCAAGGATATCTTAGAGTAAAAATTAACTTATTGAACTGGGTTTACTCCCAATTCCAATCTTGTTTATCTCATGATATATCAATATTTACCCAATGAATTTTAGGGAGATATAGGTCTCAGCCATCCCATAATTAAAATCATACACACATGTGATACAAGATAATTAAAAATTAATTATATTAGAGCCCATGAAAAGAGATGGGTTTTTTTAGAAAAGTTCATCATACAATTACCAGTGAAAAATAAATAGGTTTCATAATCATTTCATCATTTCATTATAGCATAAACCATGAAAAAATAATCATGTTTCAGACGAAATTTATCATGGAATAACCTATGGAATAGAAAAAGTTTTCATAATCATCATTTCATCATAAAAACAAACCATTAAATGAAATAATGATAATAGAATACTTGGATAAAATCCCTAGTAAACCATAATTAACATCAAAGTATGTCATCATAGATGGAAAATTATTTTTAAAGATCATTTGGAACATTTCTTGAAGAAAATAACCTTTCTGCTGTGAGAATAAATTTTTAAAACATAAAAATATATAAAAAATTTACATAATAATTTTATTTAAAAATAATAATGGATACTTATAAAGAAATATTTAAAAAATTGTGCATTTTGGATGGTGTGAAACTCCATTCATATTTTACACATTAAAACACATATTCTTTTCAATTTTTTTCATAAAATACAAATAAGCCTTGTTTGGAAAACAACTTGAAGACTCCGTTTGAAAAAAAATGATAAAAGTAAAAATGGATTAAAATTTATTTAATATATCCTTTAGATAATTTTAAAACATTTTTTTAAATAATCTTTAGAAATCATGGATATGGAATAAAAATGGTTTTTGACTGAAGAGAAAAATAAATCCGGTTTTCTTGAAAAACATGATTTTGGAATATTTAGTACATAAAGAGGGGAAAATAAAGTAAAAAACATTTATTCAAAATAATTAAACATATATTAATAATTTTTAGTATGTTATTTTGATATATATCATAATAGTTCATCATTTAAAATGCAACCATAAAATATCCTGATAAATAATGAGATTGTATCATCAAACCCTTACCACTATGGATACATTTGAATCATAAACCCCATTAAATAATAACATAAAATGAAACTTAAAATACCATTAATAAAAGGATATTAATGATATAACATGTAAATGGGGTATTATATACACCTCATTAAATAATATAGGTGTATAATATAACATATGTCTCAAAGAAAGAAAACTAAGAAAAAAATACCTTACCTTGAGTCTATTAATACACATTTGAACAAAATTTATAACAAACACATGTTTATTATAAATCTATCATATAGATATAATTATATATATCACACCATATATTATTTATATATTACCTCCTATTACCTATTTATTAAAAATCCCTTGTTAAGATCATGTTTCAGGTAATAATTTATTTATTTTTCAAGTATATTTTAATTTGGTATTTTAGATACTTTTATTTTGATCATGGTTATATTATATATATAATTTTAAACATTATATAAGTATCATATATATTAATTATATATTTATTTATATTAATCCATAATACATAGAGATATAAAATGAAATATACCGTTTATGGAGAAGGTAGGTCGTACATACACATGAACATTGTTTCCATTTTTAACAGATGAAAAAAAGGTAAATAAAAATTCAACTTCATAGAATCATTATCATGTGATATATATCACATATATTTATTAACTGTATCATTATTACCTTCCATGAAAATAATTAGTGAAAAACAAACCACGTCGCTTCACGTCGTGATAGTCCTCCGTACACACGAGCGACATTATCGTATCCCACATAGAGTGAAATGTAAGAATTTTTATGTGATATTATAATTAAAGAAGTATAATTATGATGAAAATATAATATATATTAATTTAATCTATCCTAATTAAAATATATGGAAAATAGAAATGGAAAAATCATCTCATCAGTTCATAAGACTGTAGTCCTCCTTACAAAGGAGCGACACTACTACTTTCAAATGGGTTATAAGGTAAAAAGGTAGGTGTGATATTATAATTATAGAAGTATAATAATATCATAAATATCTTATGTAATCATTAAATCCATCATTATATCTATCTGTGAGAGGTGGTGATGGAAACTGAATAACATCATCGCGTGAGGCGGTAGTCCCCCGTACACACAATTGAGAGTTTTGTTACCCATTTGATGAATGAGGTGATAAATATCAGTTATTACATTAAAAAACGTATAAGTATATATAAGATAATTGTTTTATTATATTATCATATTTTAAAAATATTTTAAGTATTTGGAGGAAGAAATAAAATGAAAATGTAAGTTTATGGACTATACCTCTTCTTTGGAGAACTTATTTCAGTTTACACCTAAACCATTATTAGAAGGGATTAATAATGAAAATAAAGACTATAGGATGCAGGGATTCAGTAAAAGAATATATTTTTTAAGTTATTGTCTGAAAAAAATCGTTTTGGTTGTGTGAAAAGGAGAAGAGAGGGGGGGTGACATTTTATAAGTGGGGGAGAGGACACACATGGAATTTTCGAAAAGAATAAACTGTACTCATGTAGTTCACATGAAACAAGGATGAAAAATGGGTCATTATAGATCCTTATAGGCTATAAGGTCTATATATGGACATACAATGGGTGTTTTACTAGTTTCTAGGTCATTTTATACATATACTTTTAGTTTTATGCTAGGTAAACCCATTTTAACATTAATCGCAATAATTAATTATTATTGTTTTACAATTTATTTTGTAACAAAAATATGATTAAAATAACATATAATATAAATTTTGATGATTAGAAAAATATAATCCATTTTTAAAAATACCATTCATATATGTAGTATAATTAAATTTAATATTAAACCCAGAGACGTGACGAAAAGGTATTTTTCCAAAGATTAATAAGTGTCTATATAAAAAAGTAAATATAATGTTTATTTAAATGTTCTAAATTTTATTAAAAAGTTTATAATTGAAAAAAAAATTATTTTTAAAACCACATAAAAATAAAATTTATCTTGTAATTATTTTGAATGAAACGACAATTTTTAATAAAAATCGATTTTTTCACTATTCACTAAAAGAATTATATTTTAAGAAAATTCTAAAAAATGAACTCCAAGATAATTTTGAAATTATGATTTAACAAATGAATTTTATTTCTTCAAATAAATTTTATGAAAGTGTTAAATATTAATTTTAAAATAATTCCCCAAAATGCGATAATTTTTTTTTTAGAAAAATACAGTTTTTAAGCTTAAAGATGAATTTATTTACAGATCATGTATAAAAAATACATAATATCAAAGTAAAAAACATTATTGAATTTATAATATATAAATTTTATTAAAATAATTTATCAAAATGTGTTTTTTTAATTTACTGATGAAAACAACGATTCTGCATAGAAAAATAGTTTTTAATAAAAACATTTATTTTATTTTCAAACATGATTTATTTTAATTTTTTAACATATTTGCCACTAATGAATTAATTTTATATAAATGTGTAAAAAATATTTTTATAATTTATTTAATCCTATTCATACCCACAATTCTGACTTTTAGGTGAAAACTATCATCTTAAATAGTAATATTTTAAGAGTATTTCATGTTTTGTTAAAACTCGATGTTGCATGTAAAAAAATATATCAATAAAATTAAATGTAATCGATTTTTTTTTCATAAAATCACAGGGTGATACATTATTTACCCCTTAAAATAAATTTCTCCCCTAAATTTTATCTCTCTTTTTACAAACATCCGAGGATACTTCTGCTTTATTACATGCTTAGGTTTCAACGTAGCTTCCTCAAGCTTGTTGTTTCACCACAAAACATTGACTATGTGAGTGTACTTGTTTTGTAAAACCTTATATCTATAATCTATAATCTCTACTAACTTTTTATAATAAGTAATATATTACTCTAGTGATATGACCTCTGATTTTAGTACATGTGATGGATTCGGTATGTATTTCCTCATGAGAGATACATAGGACACATCGTGAAACTGAGAGAGTTTTGGTGGGAGATCCAAATGATAATCTACCATCCTGATAAGATAAATTGTTTAAAAGGGTCTAATATACATAGGTATTAGTTTTGAATAATTTCATCCATAGAGAAATTCATATAAACAGCTTCTCACTGAATTCAAATTCTTGACCGTGTCAAGGATTTTCAGCATAACGTTTCTGTCAACTTTGTGCCGACCATATTTGTACTGAATTGATACAACACATTTGAGATCTAATACTGTTTACATATATTGGTTTATAAGGATCCATTTTAATTGTTTGAGTAAAATCTACTTTTGATAGAAAAAAACTATAGGAAGGTGTTGATCCTAAATACCATTGAAATCCAAATAACAAGATCTTTATATATCCTCTAGGGTTTGAATTGTTCTCTTAGAATTTCCAAATTTATAAGTAAGATATTTATTTCTGAATATTAACTTCATATCAAACGTTTTTAAGAATTTATAAAAACTTCCAGGAAAACCCCAGATCCCAATCAGACACAATGGAATGTGGTACTCCATAAAACCTTACTACTTCCTTAATGTATATCCGGAAAAGAAGATCCAAAGAGAAATATTCTATGATAGTGATGAAGTGTGTTGAATTTGTAAGGGGATTGAATAAAAAAAATATAATTATTCCCTTTTGACTTTATGGGGAGTTTGATGACAAAATCCATAGTGATGTTTTCCCACTTCAATTCTAGTATGGATAATGGTTAGGGCATCCCCTTAAGAATTTTTCTATCCGCCATAACTTGATAATATACCAAACACCAAGACACATAGTCCAAAATATGCCACTTAATTTTGTACCACCATAAATATAGTTTCATGTTGGCTAGTGGTAGGTGTAATACCCAAATAATTTTAAGAAAGATTTATCTTTAAATAATTTTTATTCTCCAATAGCTTGCATTGCACGCACCCATGAGTTTAAACGAACAACAATACACAATTAGTATAAACTAACTATTAAATTGGAATGAATAAATATTAATAAATAATTTTTAAAATAAATATAAATCTCCAACTCATTATGAATGTACTTGTATGTTCTTAGAAAATAATCACACAATCTTAGTAAAATCACATTATTCTTCTAAAATAGGTTTTCTTCATAAATGAGTTTCTGTTCTATTTATGAATGAATATTAATTTTTTGATGTTATATAAAATATAATTGACAAATGATTTTTTTGGATTCATCATGTCAAAATAATCTTAAAATTTTTTTTTCTTAAAACATTTACTTTTTAGTCAAAATAATGGTATTTATTGAAAATTGTATTATCTTTTAAAGTCTTTAAAAGGTAAAATTTTATTTTAGATTAGTTTTAAATTTTAATTAGTTCATTTTAATTTAAAATATTATAATTATGGTTTTTGTAAGGTATTTTATACAAGAATTTATTATATAAACATTTTATGTTTAAAAGGTCAATTTTGTGAAAAATTGTTTTTTCATGGCATTTTACCAGTTTTATTTTAAATTAAATTTTAAAATTTTTGTGATTTGAACTTTTAAAAATAGATGAAAGATTTGGATATATATTGTTCAATTTTTTTGAATAGGTTCCTTTTATTTTTGGCCAATATGAAATGTAACCTATGTAATTTTTGTTACCATGGTAGAGGGTAAATTGTGTAATTTAGGTTAAAAATAAAATAATAAGGACTATAAAATTACCCTAACACAAGAGAAAATTTTTTTGGATAAATTTAATTTTACTCTTAATATATATGGATCGAAATAAAGTTTTTTAATGGACACTTGTGAATTAAAATGACTTATAAAATATTTAAATCAAAGAAAGTCACAAAATGTCTACTTCTTTGTCTTAAATATCATTTATGTTTGCACATGGGGAAAAAATTATTTTATAAAAAAATATAAATATAAAATTTTAACTTAAAAACATATAATCATGATAAAAATTTATTTTTTTCCTTTTTGGGCCACATAGACGAGATTATGACATTTATAATATTTTATTTAATAAAAATTTAAATATGTCACTGTCATTTTTTAAATACTATATCATTTTTAATACAGGGTTTCCAAAAATATATATTCAAGTATAAGAATTACTATGAAAAATAGAGTATTTATATTCGTCATGGTATTTTTTTTTATTTTTTAACGCAAATATAAATATATTATATAATTGCACAATATTGATGTCGTAATTAATTTATTATTATAAATATAAACGAAATGTTTACAAAAATATTAAAATAAATATAATAATATATAATTAATGTGATAACCAAATTTTCTTGATGACATTGACCTATTAAGGATATGACAAAAAATTTTTTTGATGTTAACTTGTTATCTTAATATTTAAAAAGTTTGGGTAATGAATGGTGTCGAAATTGAAACTAATGTAATTTTATAAAAAACAATATTTTATTAAATTATATAAAATTATAAAAAATATTTAAAAATAAAAAACAATAATATGGTTGGTAATGTTATAAATAAGTTATTTATGATTCAATTGACATCACAGTAGAAAAAATTACAACCATTTAAAATAATACCAAAACTTGTCTAAAATATATTTTTTGAAGCGATTACCACCTTATATCATTTTAGAATCAAATATATTTCCTTCTAGAGGTTTATTTATTTATATTTAATTTATTATAAATTAATATTTTGAGAAAATTTGAAAAGTCCCAGTCACCCCAATTATAAAAGGGCACCTCCTCGCTCACTTATTCACATCACATTGAGCCTTCAAGATCGACCATACCCTTCCAATTTCACTTCTAAAAATTCCTTTATAAATTATAGAGGTTCTTGTATTCACAAATTACGCACACTAGTGTCCCTATAAGGAGATATAAAGGAAGTTCTCTGAAGAAAAGGTAATTGTCTTTACAGGCTCTTTCAAGATTATTTCTTCTTCTATTTCCTCTTAATTTGTCATTTCCATTTTTATGTAATAAATATATTATAAAATATATTATGATATGATATTATTATTATTATGTAACAATAATATTAAACCTTTTATCCATCCTATAAAATAAAAAAGCACCACGCATGCGTACATATGATTTACTGTCTCCAAACCGTGGTGTAATCGGTTTTCATCACCACTTTTTTTGTATGGGTATAATGATGCAAGTAATATATATATATATTATAATTATAATATTTTATTTATTATGTATATAATAATTATATACCATCCATTTACTTACAATTTCACCAATAAGGTAATTATACCATTGCTCATGCATATGCACGACGTACCTTCCGCATGACACGATGTGCTTCATTTTCCATGTTCAACATTCAAAAATGATTATATAAATGTATATAATGAATAAATATGATATATATTACATTAATATAATTATTTAAATGAAAAAAATATATACTATGCATAATAACTAGGACCTAAATGACAAAACATGCATATGAAAATGAAGTCGTTAACACACAAGAGAAGGGTAATAATAAAATATTATTAACAAATAGATGATAAGATGGTATAAGAGGATCCTATATAATATCATAAATATGAATATGGTTGTGGTATAAATTAATAACATCATTAAAATGATTATATATAAGGTTCATATACATACGAATTAAATCAGACCTAAGGTAAGGGATAATTTCACAATCTCGTTATTATTCAGGGTTGTTTATATGTAAGTATTTGTTGGGAAATATTTATCTTCCATGTACATGTTTCTTAAAAATGTTTTCCAAAATATTTTAAACATTATAATTTTTTTAAATACATATTTACACATATTTTAATTTTTTTAAATGGTTTTAAAGGAATCTTGTTGTTGTTTTCCAAATGAGGTTCTTTGTGACTTTGTTACAAATATTATGAAAGGAATGTTTTTTTAATTTATACGGCATGAACGAATGTTTCCACTTTCATGGAACCATAAATAATTGAAGATTCAATTAAAATATTGAAATTTTATTTTAAAATAAAATTCTTTCTTTTAAAATTTCACATCCATTGAAGAAAAGAAAACCTTTTCAAGAAATAAATGATATTTTACTCCAGAATTATCTTTAGATGATCACTCAAAATTATTTTCCATTTATGATAAAATTATTTGATGTTACTTTTTCATTATTGGGGATAATTTCAACGATAATATCACTATTATTTATATGGTTGGTTTATGTTTATGATGGAATGATTTTTATGAAATCCATTTCTTTTCCATGCGTTATATTATGATGGAATGGTGTTTATGAATACGATTCCTTTTTATGGGTTATAATATGATGAATGAAATATGATCTTATGGAATGAATATGTATGGTTTTCATTATGTTATGGGTAAGACCTATATCTCCCTCCAATGCATTGGTTAAATATTTATATCTCATGACATAGACATGATTGTAACGAAAAGTGAACTTGGTTTAGTAATATAAGGTTAGAATGGAGAGTGAACCCGATTTAGTAAAGGAATTTGTCCACTATGATGGTCTTGTAAATGAGTCTTGATTAATAGAAAATTATTTACTTTTCTTATTTTTATTCCAAAAATCCATTTCTTATGTTATTCTCTCATAGAATATGGTCTTTAACTATTTATGAAATTCTATGATTTATCTTAGGACATGATATGATGATCTTTGATATGCATGATGTAATTTTATAATGTTTTTTTATATTCATATATTCTATGATTATTATATTATCGATATCTCCCTTATTTACCCTAATAGATTATCTGAGCTTAGAATTTATTATTTTTCTTTTCCCCATGTCATGAAGAATTGAATTAAGTAATATGTGTCAAAAGGGTAATAATTATGAAGGAATAAGAAAGATATGATGTAGATGTTTTATGAATCAGTTGTTTATGATTACATGTTTACAAAAAAAATAAACCTATATAGTTCTTGTAGGGTTTATTATCTTATTTAATGAATATTGTTATATTTATATGTAATATCTAAGTATGAAAATTATGGGCCGTTATAGTTGGTACCAGATCAAGGTTTCGTTAACCTTTGGAATCTTGGATGATAAAACGTTAGTATAAACCCTAAGGATATGTCTAAGTATATGATACAATCCTAGAGTTTGGTAATGATCCTAAATAACCTATAATTAAACTTAAGGTGTCACAGATTGAAATTTTATAAGTAATTTCCCTTGATTATTTGGTTTTACCACTATTATTAGTGTTTCCCACAATATTATTTTTGGTTTTAGTCAATGAATGGAATGCGAAGGAACCATGTTAATGCTGAATATAATGGGAAATGCAACAATTTTCCTCCTGGGAAACCAAATGTTATGTAATATAGAATACAAAATCTCATTACTATGATCGCACAACTTTCTCAAGATAATAATCATAATGGGTTTCTAAATGATAAAAGGTTGGAACAATATTATATTGAGTCCTTCATGGGGCAGCATCCTACTTATTTCAGTGGGTATTCTGATCCATTAGTGGATAAACAATGGATCAATACCACATATAAGATATTTTTTGTTCTCCAATGTTCAGAACATGAGTATGTAATTTTGTAAGTCTATATTTTGGGAGGTAAAGTGGATAAATGGTTGAATCTTATGAAGAATATGAGGCAACTAGATAAAATTGACTACCAAGAATGGGATGAGTTCAAGAACTTATTATTTAATAAGTACTTTCCTTTTATTCTTTTAATGAAGATATAGAAGTAGTTACATGAGATTAAGAAAAGTTATGGTGAATTTATTGATACCTTCAAAGAAAATTTTATAATACATTCAAGGCACGCTTATAGAATTATCATCCAAACTGAAAGTATAGTTGATAGATTTTTCAGTGTCTTAGAACCAGGTTTATGAAGGTAATTTATAGTAAGGTAGTTAAATAGATACAAGTACATAGTTCTATGGGATATTAAGGTTGATATAAATATTGGAGTTACCCATCAATCATATGGTTCAATAAGAAGTGAAAAATGGAATTCAAGGGAAAATAAAAAAACCATAGTGAAAAGAAGAAGAGATTTACTTTATGCTCAAAGTGTGGAAAGAAACCTAGAGGAAACTATTTTAAGGGTACTAATAAATATTAGATGTATGGGAAAGAAGTTCATTAGGAAATTGATAGTCTAAGTGATAGTTAAATGATATATAATGATGTGAACAGAGAAAAGGATGCACAAAATGCACCTCCCACACATCAATGATTCAAGTAAAGTGAAAATGGGAAGTATTCTATGAATTGAATAGATTCTAGGGTTATCGATGATGTTTGACATCAAAAACCTATTAAGGCCATATAAAAATGAAAATTTTATGCGATCACTACTTGTGATGTGGAGTATGACAATGAAGCGGTGAAAGGTACACTTACCATCCACTCTAATGTAGATAATGTTTTATTTTATTCTAGATCCACCCACTATTTTATTTTTAAAGAAATTTACAAGGGTATTCTCATATAAACATAATAATTAGATGTTGAGTTAGTTGTGAAAACTCCTAGTGGCACAATGATCGCATAATAAGTTTATAATTATTCTCATGTTGAATTTTGTGGGTAAGTTCTTTATGAAAATTTTGTGATCATTTCTTTAGTTGAATTTGATGCGATTCTTGGATTTTATTGGATTTAACTATATAGAGATCATATCAATTTCCCACGAAGGGAAGTGACATTTCATGTTCCAAATGAATCTATGATCATATATTGATGAACGGATGAATATGAAATTCTAGTGGAAATTACTTCCTTTTGTTGGGTCTTAATTTCTATAAATGAAGGTTATTTGTCTTATATTGTTGGGGATAAAATCACTATTAAGGACACACAAATTGTATAAAAGTTCATTGATTACTTTCTGGAATATTTTCTTGGTCTTCCACCAAATTGTAAAGTTTATTATTCAATATAACTCATACCAGTTTCTATACCTATTTCAATGAAACCTTATAGAATATCCCAAATTGAGTTACAATAATTAAAGAAGCAACTCCAAGAGAATATTGAAAAGGGATGTATATTTCCTATTGTGTCAGCTTGGGGTATACCTATTCTATTTATTAAGAAGATAGATGGATCAATGAGACTCTACATTGATTATCAAGAACTTAAAAAGATCACTATCAAGAAAATATATCATATCCCCCATATTGATGACTTATTTAATCAACTAAATGGAGAACAATGCTTTCATAAGATTTATCTTCATTCTGGATATCATCAATTGATGGTTAAGAAGGAAGATATACCCAAGATGACATTCCGTACATGGTGTGGACACTATGAATTTATAGTGATGCATTTTGATCTTACAAATTCACCTGTTATATTCATAGATTTTATGAATAGAGTATTTAGAAACTATATTGATCTGTTTGTAGTGTTATTTATAGATGATAATCTTGTATATTCAAAGATCAAGTAAGAAAATAAAGATCACTTGAGGATTGTACTAAAGATGCAGAGAAATGAGAAGCTTTATTTTAAATTTACAATGTTTGAATTTGGGCTTCAAAAAGTTTAATTTTTTGGCCATATAGTCTCAACAGAGGGGATATTTGTGGATCCATCGAAGATAGAAGTTATTGAATATTGTCCTATACCAATATATAGAACTGATATCTATAGTTTTCTTGGTTTTTATGGATGTTACTGATGTTTCTTGAAAGAATTATCATGACTGTATAATCCACTGACCAAGTTGACTAAGAAAGGAGTTAAGTTCATATAGATGGAGGAATGTGAATATAATTTCAAGGACCTAAAAATAAGGTTAGTCAGTGAACCTATGCTGACACTACACTATACTGTAGAAAGGTTTGTGATCTATAATGATGAATGGAATACGGGTGTAGGATGTGTTATTATAAAAAATGAGATGGTGATAGCCTGTGCCCCATGATAATTGAAAATACCTGAGAAAAATTACTCCAACTCATGATATGGAGTTATATACAGTAATGTATGCATTAAATATATTTATGTATTGTCTTTATAGATAACTTTTTGACATATATAATGATCATAAAAGATTAAAGTATATTTTCACTCAAAAACATCCGAATATGCTCTAAATAAGATGGTTGGATTTGATTAAAGATTATGACTACTCAATAAATTACCATCCTAGGAAAGTGAACAAGGTGGAATATGTTTTGAGTTGAAAGGAAAATCCTAGGATATCTATGATAAGTATTATAAAAGATACAATATTTATGTATTTTTATAGGATAGATCTGAAAATTTTGATTCAAGGGAATAAATATTATCTATGTCAAATGAATGTTCACGCATCTATACAAGTGATGATTTAGGTGGTGAAGAAGGAAGATGTAGAGCTACTAAAGAAGGTGAGAAATGTTATTAATTGCAACTTTTATTGCGATGGAATAATAAGTTTCAACAATGGTGTCTTTATCCCTCCTATACAAGAATTAAAGAAGGATCTGTTGGAGGAGGCTCATAGTTAATCATTCCCGATTCATCCTAGAAGCATAGAGATGTATAAGGACCTAAAAGAGTATTTATAGTGGTATGACATAAAGCATGATATTGAAAATTATGTTTCTCGGTGCTTGGTTTGTCAAAAAGTTATGGCTGAGAGAAAAAAGTCTAAGGGGATGTTACAATGATTAAACAAACTATAATGGAAATGAGAAAACATCACCATGTATTTTGTCATTGTACTTACCTTAATATCTAAAAACCATAATGTTATATAGGGTGTAGTTGATTGACTTATAGATTCAACACAATTTATTACTATCAAAATAAGATTTATCTCTTGAATAACTTTCTGAAATATATATTAAGGAAGTGGTGAGATTGGAGGGCATTCCCTATTACATTATATTTGATCAATAGCTGAGGTTTACCTTGATGTTATGGAGGAGTCTTCTGTAGGATCTAGATACAGAGTCATGATTCACCACTACATATCATCCTCAGACAGATGGTCAGTTTGATGGTAATTCAAACTCTAGGAGACATGTTGAGAGATTTCTCTACGGATTTCAATAGTTTTTTGGATAAACACCTAACTTTGGTAGAATTTTATTACAACAATAGTTTTAACTCCAGTATTTAGATGACTCCTTATGAATCCCTATATGATAATAAGTGCATAACTCCAACATGATGTAATGAAGTTGGGTAAAGAAATCTATTGTGACCTAATATAGTTGAAGAAAGGACAGAGAAGGTTAGATCTATTCAACAACAGATAATAACATCTCAGAGTAGATAAAAAATTTATACTCACAAACAAAGAAAATATATAGAGTTTGAAGTTGGTGATAAGTTATTTATATGAATATATCCCTCGAAGAGAGTGATGAGATTTAGAAATAAGGGAAATCGAATCCCTGGGTATATCAGTCCTTTTGAAATTCTTGATCATGTTAGAGAGGTAGCTAATATATTGGAACTTCCACCAAATCTCTATCAAGTTCATGATGTGTTCCATGTATCTATCCCAAGAATGTACATACCTGATACTTCACATATATTAAACTCAGAAGTCATATCACTAGAAAAATATATTTCTTATGAATAACAACCTAATAAGAATCTGGATCATAAAGGAAAATTTCATTGAAAGAATACCGCTCACCTGGTTAAAGTTCTATGGTAGAACCACCAATTTGAGGAAGCTTTGTGGGAACTTGAGGATGTGATGAGGTAGATGTACCCTCATCTATTTGTATCCAAGTGATTAATTTTGAGTTAAAATTTATTTTATGGGGGGTATAATGTAACACCCATATTTTTTATGAAATATTTCTCTTTAAATAATTTAATTTCTTCAATAGTTTGTGTTACATGAAACTGTGATTTTAAACGAATTGTGAGACACTATTTGCATAACCTAACCATAAAATTTGATGGAATAAATATGAATAACAAATTTATGAAATAAATTTAAATCCCTAACTCAATATTAATGTATTAGTAAGTGCTTATAAAATAATATCACAATTTTAGTAAAATCACTTTACTCTCCAAAAATATATTTTCATAAAAAATGAGTTTTTCATGTATTTAGGAATGAATATTATTTTTTAGAAGTTTTATAAAATTTATTTTATAAAAATTAATTTCATTTTTTTGTTAATCATACCAAAATTATCTTAAAATTAATTTTTCTGGAAAAAATTTATTTTTTAGTGAAAATACTGAATTTATTGAATACTGTATTTTATTTTAATGTATTTAAAAGGTAAAATTATGTTTTTAATTAATTTAAAATTTTAATTGGTTCATTTTAATTTTAAATAACACACTTTTTTATTTTTTAAATATTTTATACACAAATATTATATATAAATTGCTTATGTTTAAAAGGGAATTTTTTTTGGAAAACTATTTTTCAAGGTGTTTTAGCGGTTTTATTTTAAATTAAATTCTGAACCTTCTGTGATTTTAATTTGAAAAAATGGATGAAAATTTCGTATTCATAAGGTCTAAATTTAGCGAATAGGTTCTTTTTATTTTTTTTCCAATATTAATAGTAACCTAGGTAAATTTTGTTACTGTGGTAAAGGGTAAATTGAGTAATTTAGGTTAAAATTGAAATAATAAGGACTATAAAATGACTCTAACACGTCCCAAAATTTTATTAGATGAATATAATTATACCCTAACACCAAATGATCAAAATTATGTTTTATAATGGACACTTTCCTATAAAAATGACTTAAATAATATTTAAATCAAATAAAGTTACAAAATATCACTTTCTTTGTCTTAAATATTTTTTATGTGTAGAAATAGTGAAATAGGTATTTTATTATTATAAATGAATGTAAATTTATAACTTAATAATCATATTTTCATGTTAAAAATTTATTTTTGGATTTTTGTTCCACTTAGACGAGATTATGATATTTATAATATTTTATTTAATAAAAATTTAAAGATATAACATTCATGTTTTGAATACTATGTCATTTTTAATATAGGTTTAACCAAAATATATATCAAACTATAAATATTATTATTAAATATGGTATATTTATTATCATCGTTGAATTTTATTTTTAATCTTTCATGAAATAATAATTATATTATATAATTACAGAACACTGATATGTTAATCATTTTATTAATGGAAATATCAAATAAATGTTACTAAAAATATAAAAATCAATATAATTTGTGATAATTAATTTGTAAAAATATTTATATATTACCTTTACTCTTAGGGATATAATAAAATATTTTTTATAAGTTAAATTTTTATATTAATATTTTAAAATTCCATCTAATTAATAGTGTCAAAATTGACACTAATGATATTTTATAAACAATAATATTTAAACAATTTTTTTAAAAAAGAATATTTAAAAATAAAAAAAATATATAATATAGTCTAAAATGTTGTAAATTATTCATTTGTTATTTATTTTACCTAAAATAATTAATAATTACAACCTTTAAATATTAAAAAATTAGTTACCTTGGATAAAATTAAAATATGTTAACTAAGTGTTAAAAAAATGATAAGGTTTAAAATAATACCAAAACATGTATAAAATTAATTAATTGATGATATTAAAAACTTATATCATATTAAACTCTAACACATAGAATTTTTTATTTTTTATTGACATTTAATTTATTATAAATTAATATTTTGAAAAAATTTTAAATGTGCCCCTCACCTCAATTATAAAAGGGAACCTCATCCCTCACTTCATCACATTACATTGAGAGTTAAAGACCAACCATCCCCTTAAAATTTAGCTTCAAAAATTACCTATCCATATTTTAGATGTTCTTTTCTTATCAAAAGACCAACCCTATTATCCCTAAGATGATATCTAAATGAAGTTCTACAAAGAAGAGGTAATCATCTTTTCCAACTCTTTCAAAATTATTTCTACTTCAACTTCCTATTCATGTGTTGTTCAATTAAAAACTATTAAAGAAACATAAACTATATTATTATATGTTATTATGACTATGGAACAACCATATTTCACCTTTAACCATCCTAGACAAAATAAAAACATCGCACGCGCGTACGTACGACTTATCGTCCCCACCCCATGGTGTAATTTGTTTTCCTCACCATTTTTTTGGATGGGTATAATGATGGAAATATGATATATATGATAATTATAAATTTTTTATTCTATAAATAAAATTAATATACCATCCACTTTCTCTCCATTTCACCATTAAGGGAATGATACCATCACTCATATGTATGTATGACCTACCGCCTTCACAACACAATGTGAGTCATTTTCCATGTTCACAATTACAGAATGATTATATAAATGTATATAATGAATAAATTTGATATATAATACCTTAATATCATTATGAATATGATTTAACTATATCCTATTCACATAGACTAAGACTTTTACGACAAAACAGACATAGGAAAATGAAGCAATTAACACCCAAGAGAAGGGTAATAATGAAATATTATTAAAAAATTAGTGTGTATATGATATAAAAGTATCATATATAATATAATAAATAGGAATATGGTTCTGGTATAAATTAATAACATTATTTAAACAATTATACATGATTTTCAGATATGTATGAAAGAAATCAAACCTAAGGTAATGATTAATTTCACAATCTCATTATTATTCCGAATTGTTCATATATTAGTACATATTGGGGAATATTTATCTTTCATTTACATGTTTATTAAAAAAATTTCCAAAATATTTTCACTATTATTCTACAATTTTTTAATTCAATTTTATACATGTTTTAAATTTTACTAAATGGTTCAAAAAGAATCTTATTTTTGTTTCCCAAATAAGGTTTTTGTGACTTTTATAACAAATATATAAAAGGATTTTTTAAATTTATATATCACGTATGGATTTTCCTACTTTCATGAAGCCTTAATTCTTTGAATTTTACCTTATAATCGTATAAGATCAATGTTAATGAAAATTGTTTTCTTTTAAAATTGTACAGTCTTTTTTGAAAATAAAACATTTTCAATGAATAAAAGGATACTTTCCTCAAGAATTATTTTCAAGTGATCTCTCAAAATTATTTTCAAATTATGATAAAATTATTTGAGGTTATTTATTCTTTATTAGAGATATTTTCAAGGATACTATCTATATTATTTCTATAGTTGGTTTATGTTAATGATTTAATGATATTTATAAAACCCATTTATGTTCTATGGGTTATATTATGAAGGAAATATTTTAATGAAACCAATTATTTTATATGGGTTATAATATAATGAATGAATACGTTCATATGAAATATATATATATATATATATATATATATATATTGTTTTAATTATGTGAAGGGTGGGACCTTTATCTACCTCCAATGCATTGGTTAAAGATTTATATCTCATCAGATATACATGAACGGAATGAGGTGTGAACTTGGTTAAGTAATATAAGGTTGGAATGGGATGTGAACCCAGTTTAGTAAAGGAAATTTTCCACTATGATGGTCTTGGATATAAGACTTAAATAATATGGAAGTGATTTTCTATTCTCAAATGTTGTGAAAAATTCCATATCTTATGTTATTATCTCATAGAATATGTTCTTTAATTATTTATGAACTTATATGATATATCTGATGATATGATATCATGATCTTTGATATGCAGGATATAATTTTTAAATGTTTTGTTTATGTTATTATATCTTATGATTATAATATGATTGATATATCCCCTGTTTACAATTACTAAGCGTATTATCTCACCCTTCATTATGTTTATTTTCCCCATGATATGAATAAAGGAATTATGTAAGATGTGTGAAAAAGGTTTCTATTTATGAAGGAGTAAGGGGGAGATTATGTAAACATTTTAGGAATTAGTTGTTTATGATTCAAAGATTCCAATGAAACCAAACATATACGGTGTTGACATGTTTTTTTATGTTATGTAATTAATATTACTCTATTTAGATTTAATATATTTAGATTATAATTATGGACCATTATAGTAGGCACTATACTACCGTCACCCTTTGGTTGGGGGTTCAAGCCCCCCTGCCATGCCGAATGTGATTAGTTTTTCCTAACATGTGGGTCATCCTTTTTCCAAAAATATATTAATATAATTCCCAAGTTTCAATAAACTATAATTACCTAAACATAAATATATGATAAACCATAAAGGTTAAGAATAACTTTATTCTTATCCCTAAAATGTAAATGAATTCTTCTTTAAATAAACTTTTTAGTAAAACATATAAAACAAAAAAGGGTTTTATTTCCATAGACAACCAAAACATTTTATTTTATTAATAATGAGGGTCAAGAAATACAAGAAAAAAACTAACAAAAATTGTGCAGAAAAATAAAAAAAAGTGAAAAGGCAAAAAAGGGGGACTAAGGGAGGCGAAAATAGTGCAGTCCAAGGGCGTCAGCCTGCACAAAAATAGAGCCATCCATTGGAAATGGGTGTTTGATACTTTAAACTTATTACCAACTTGAAACTCTTAAACCAATGATGGTATCCATAGCTCTCATGTTAATCTTACTTGGAGACATATATTTTGAAAATTAAAACAATCCTTAGATGTTTCATAATTCTTATAACCAAAATACCATTGGTAAAAATAATTATACAGTATAATTTTCAAATCCATATACATAAATACTTCAAAAATTTATTCCTTAAGTAAGATATTATCTTATAAAAAACATTTACCTTGGAATCTTGGGTTCATCCTTGCACCGATAGAAATTAAATATGATTTCATTATTCCAAAATTCATGTAGTGAGAGATAATTAATGCTCATAATCACATCCAATTTCACCAAATAATGAACAATAATATTTTCATAGGGCCCATTCATAAAAAATCAAACATGAAATTACCAACTTAAAAGTGAAAGATAAGGGTCCCCTAATTATCATGATTCACTTCATCTACTGTGGTTGTATAAGCTTTCCCTTTATACATTGTCTTTATATGTTATTGTGCATTATCATCCTCATTAATCCTTTGACTAGGGAATTGATTTTCATAATGCCAAAAATCCTTTCAAATGAAGCTTTGGAGTGTGGGTGGTCCATTCTATGTAGAATTATCTCTATTTTAATTATTAGCTAACTTCATTGCATCAATTCATTATTAGACCACCTGATGAACTTCCTTTACACACATAAAACATTTTTGAGTCACCTTAAGAAAATTTACTCCATGTTTCCTTTCAAACATCGATCATGAAGGAAAGATCATATTATTTTATCCATGGTTCTTAGTGTTTCCCTTGAACTCCAACTTTATTTTCTTATAAAAACCATGAGATTGATGGGAAAATCCAATCTCTATTTACAAATTAAGAGCACACCGAACTATTTATTCAGAAATACCTATTCCCCTTATCGATAACTTTCTTTGAATACATGGTTTTAATAAACTAAATAATCGATCAACCTTACATTAAGGTTGGATTATAATTCAATAATCATACCTAGTATGTCTTATAAAAGTTTCCTCAAAGGGACTAATGTATTAACTATACTTATCTTTTTTCTCATGGAATTCATTCTCTATTTACATACACAGAATAAGAGGGAATTACTTATTGAAAAATAATCTCTTAAAATCATCCCACTCCATGGAGTCAATTTCATAATGTTGCATCATATTATGGATGAGATTCCACCATTGATCCTTTTTACCTTATAAATGTTAGACAACCAAAATTACTTTTTTTTTATTTTGAACATTAGAGAATAGAAAATATATTTTAAGTGGTACATATCAATTTATTAGAAATTATTGAACTAATGGTATGACTAAATGATATCATATATTTCCTTATGAAGGACTCAATAAATCATTATTCCATCCATTTTTTATTTGTAAGTTCCTCATGCTTCATAGCCTGAGAAACATTTGTGAGCATAGAAAATAGATTTCGTATTCCAGATCACATAACATTCAGTTGATCATGAGAAAAATCATTTCATTTTCCATTACATTCACCATTAACACAGTCCATTTGGGTTTTATCCATTGACTAAAACCAAAAGAATAGTGTGAGAAACAATACTCATAGTGGGAAACCACATAATCAAGAAAAATAAACTATAATATGTCTAAATCATGATACCTTATTTACAATCTATGGAACCTTAGGCATAATTTAACTCATTAATGGTAATTATTTAAAACCGTGATGATGTTTCTTTAAGATTTTGTGAATTTACTAAACATATCCCTTAAGATTTTAAAACTAGGTGTAGATTAAGGGTCATTTTTGTGTGGGTAATGCTTAAGTTAATCCCAAAACACCTTTTTCGGAGTTATTACCCCTAGGAAAATCAGTTCCAAAACCATGTACACATGTAGTATCTAGACAGATATTAATGTCAAGAAACGAATCAATATTTACATCACCAATATTCTAATATATTTTCCAATACATAGAATTATCCTTAGACTTATTCTTATACATATGCCAAGGGATCTCACTAAGGGTTTCTTGTCATAGTTTCCCATGGTTAACTAAACCTATCCATGAATACCAACTATAATTACATAAGATTTTCAAATATAGATATTACATATTTTTAGATGAGTATTCATTACATTACACAAACACACACCTAAGTATTATAATGGTATAATGGCATTAGAAACTTGAAAACATAAACAACTAGTTCATAAGAGTTCTACATCATCTCCCACTTAGTTCCTTATAAAAGTACCCCTCTTAGACATATCACATGTAATACATATCAACATAACCTGTAGAAAATAAACATAAGAAAATGTGATCTCAGATTCCCATTAAGGGTAATGAAGTAGAATAGATAAATATAACATCAACAAAAGGGTATGAGAATATTATCATAACATATTAAAGCCATACACTGTATATCAAAGATCAAAATCGTGATTCACGAAATAAATCATGGTAGTTCATAATACATAAATCATAAAATAAATAAATGAACACAATCCATGAGATCATAAAATTAACCAAAGACATAGAATTTTGGCATACAACTAATAATAAAAAATCATTTCAAAAGTAGCCAAGGCTTATTTCGGAGGCTATCACAGTGGAATGGGTTCACTCCCTAAGCAATAGTAGTAGTCCAGGTTCACTTCCATGTCCATCATAGTGGAAAAATTTCATTAATGAACTAGTTTTAATCCTTATTCCAATTTTGTTTACCTCTTAAGATATCAGTAATTACCCAATGAACTGGAGGGAGATATGGTTACCGCCCCTTACATAATGAAAATCATACATATGTGTTTTATAAGATCATAAAATATTCATCAGATCATAACACATGAAAAAACAGGTTTCATAATTTTTTTATCAAGGGATGAACTATGTAAAGGAAGTATGTTTCATAACTATTTCATTATTTCATCATTGAATAATCCATGAAAAAGGTTTTTTTCATTAGTTTTTTTTCATGGTATTACATGTGGAAGAGAAATAGGTTTCATAAACATCTGCTCATTATAAACAAAAACCATTCAAAGAAGGATGAATAATGGTATACTTAAATAATATCCCTATTAAAGCATAAGTGACATCAATGGATGCCATCTTATATGGAAAATGATTTTGAAAGATCACATAGAACATTCCTTGAGGAAAATTTCCTTTACACTTTGAAAATCACTTTTTAAAATTTAAAATTATTTAATACATTTTCAAAATAATTTTTTATTGAAAATAAACATGGAAACCTATAAAAGGAATATTTTATACATTGGGTAGTCATGATGGTAGAAAATTTGATTCATTATGTACATGTTCAATAAAATATTCATTTCACATTTTCAGTAAAATTAAAACTGGTCCTTCTTGGAAAATGACATGAAGATTCCTTTTTAAACACTTTTAAAAAACTCAATCATGGGTAATTTTTTTAATAAATCCTTTTGAGAATTCTAATACATTTTTAAATTTTTTTCAAAAAACATATCTATGGAGAGAAATAGGTTTTCAATCGAAGATATAAATAAAGTCAGTTTTATTTAAAAACATTTATTTGGAATCTTGAGTACATAAATATTGTAAATTAATGGAACAAATATATTCTCATTAAGTTACTAGAGTAGAATAATATTCATTAGGTTTTTGATAAATAGTTCATAATAATTCGTCATCGAAAATGAAATCATAAAAAAATCATGATAAACGATGAGATTGTAACATCAAACCCTTATCACTTTGGTAAATTATGAATTATAATCCCCATTAATGCATAAAATCAAATGAAACCAAAAATGTCATTAATAAATTGATATTCATTTTATATCATTTCAAAGGGTGAATATTGTTTTAGACGCTTTTTAGGGGTGTAATGCCGTCTTTCCACTTGGTCGTGATGCATTTCTGCCCCCCTCCCCCTGCATTCCCACTTTCAAAAGGAGGGTGGATTTCATCACTTTCATCAGTGATGTATTCTCCTTGATCAAAATGGGGTGATGGGATGTCAGTTACTCCTTCCATGGATTCATATTTAGAGCTTGTTTTTTTCTATTTCTCTCACTTAGATTATGTAATGTTTGTGGAACTGATTCCTAGAAGCATCTAAAGGTGGATTCTAGTTAATTATGTTTATTTTGTATCAACATGGAAGAAACCTTCATTCATGTTGAGTATTCACACATAGAACATCTAGGAATGTATATACATTGGGTATATTGGGAACCTGTAAATTCTTCCTCTTTAGAGGGAATATCATATAATGAATCTTAGGTTCATAACCTAAGGAATCTCATGTAATTTACTCCATAGGGATATATTTTCTAAGTATTTTTTCCATAGGAATCCCACTTCTATTTCAATAGGTAATTATTTTAGATTAGGGCATGAGTTTAATATCTCGTGGAGATGGGCATTGGGTTAAAGTCTTATTGGGATAGAATGAGCACATGTAAATCTCTTGCAGGGATATGATGGGAATAGTTATAATGTCTTTTGGGGTTAGGATGAATACATGTTTATCGTCTTGTGAGGATAATATGGGTGATGTATTGTGGGGATATGATGGGTACATGCTTATAATCTTGTGGGGATAAGTTGGGATCATGTTTAATGTATTGCGAAGACAAGATGGGTCTAGGTTTATCATATTGCAGGGACAGGTTATCATAAAGTTTAATGCCTTTCTAGGATAGGTTGGGAACATGTTTAATATCATACAGTGACTGGTTAATAATATTTTTATCATCTTATGGGAAAAATTTCTATGTAGGTTAATCATCTTTCAAGGACAAGTTGGGCGTATGTTTAACATCTTACAGGGAAAGGTTGGGTTTATATTTAATGTATTGCAGGGACAAGATCACAATGTCTTGTTGAGACAGATTAATTATGGTGTGTCCCTATCAGGGATGATTTCACACTAGGATAATGTCTTGATTGGACTATAGAGACCAAGTTGGATAGAAGTTATTTTGGGTTATAAAATAAGTTTGTGTTGATTATTTTTTTATTTTTTTGTCATTAATTAAATACACTTTCTATGTTTAGTAATTGGATGAAAGGGGTCATCGTAATTATAAGATCAGATTCAATACTAATAAGAAAATTTATCAGTTTCTGTTTTTCATTCTGAATAATGTTTGTGAAATAATTTGTTCATGATACTCACCGTGGGTATGAAATGTTAAAGCTTCAATCGATATGAGAAACTGTATCAAAATATGAATGTATCCGTACCATATCTGATGATTCATTAATATTCAGTTAATTCTCAAATATCATAATTTTTATAAAACACTTGTGATTCAATCGTTATTATTGTAAGGGGATAAACAGTGATAGAAATTAGTTTGAGGTTTCATTGGAAAGATAGATGTTTTTGGAAGGATGGGGAGTTATAAAACATTCCTATGTAATTAAGATGATTATATTCCAGGATTAAATTTTCTCAAAGTCATGAGGATGTAATGATTACAAGAAAGAGCTTAGGGAAGAAGGAAGTCTTCCAGTCTCAGACCATTAGTGTGGGGATCACCAGTCACAGAACGTTTTTGAATGTTGGGAAGTTTGAAGTTGCTAAAGTTTTAAATATGATAAAGCTGAAGTTGATGAATTTGATGTTTAGATGAAGCAACGATTGAACAGTCTATTAGATGTGGATATCCACCAATAAATTAGTGTCATAAAAGATTGATGATGTATAATAGTAAGTGAGAATTGTTGGGACTTATGAATTACATATATGAGGACGTTTTGGGACCGATGAAACAAACTAGATCACATACCGATGAAATGGAATATGATCAACAATGTATTCAACCATTTCATCATGTTTTGTTGTTATAAAATTTGGTCTAGAGTCAAAATATAAGAAGTGGTGTTTATGCATCAAACTGGAACTAAAACCAATTCATCAGAGTGAATCAAAGACTGTTCCTTTAGATGTATGCTGACACCAATAAGTATTAGTACATTGTACATCATCGAACACAAGATCACTAGTTAGAAAAATTGAATTAAATGATAATTTATTTTAATATATTAGAAATTTATTTTCAAAGGGGTTCTTGCTTCCAATGCGTTTCCAAAGAGTTTCCAAAGTTTTTTCAAGGGGGGTTTTGTAGCCTTAAATAGTTGCAACAATTTTTATAGTAGAATTTTTTTATAGTTTCAAATAGTACAAAAAAATATAATGACTATTTTACTGTCTTAGACATGTTTTTACAATAATGAATAATTTTATCAGTATGAATTATGCATCATACTGAAGAAATGTTATAAAGTTTGAAGGAGTATTATGTTGTGAGAAGATTCAAGAAGATTAGATAAGAATTAAGATGAGTCAAGAAGTGTTGAAAGAGTCAAAGATTTTGTCAAAATGGAAGTGAAATCCAAAGTTAAGGAATTTTTTTTGAATTAGAAAATGAAAGTTAATTTCCATCCCATTCCTCTTTTGGAACACATATAAATCGAATAAAGGATATTTTACTTTCTAATGCATGTAATATACTCAAGAAAAGTAAAAGGGAAAGAACTGAAAGTTTTAGAAGAGATAAGTAGTTTCTAGATATAGTTTTCTTGAGAATGTTTTCCAAACAGAAGAATAAGAATAAATATTTACTAGATTTGACTAATCCACCAAAAAAAAGTTTTTGGGGAAAGTCTAAAGTGGTTCAAAATTAATTCTACGGTATTATTTTCTAATATTTTTTGCGAACTAATGTATCAGATATAGGAATCAGACTGATCCATCAAACTGAGTATTGTACAATATCCAAAAGTGAAGTTCTTACCTATTTTTGGGTATAAAAGTGAATAATTTTTTTTCAAAAAAATACATAAGTTTAAGTTGATAAGGAATCACAATAACATGTTTTGAACCAAATATTGATGTTTTTTTGTATTATTACACAAACGTGTTTAACAAAATTCATACTAAAGGAAGAACATGCACTATTGTATTGATTTTAGTGCTACCTAAGTGTAATGGTATATCCTAATTTCTTTTACCCACAAAGAAGGATTTTTTTCTAGTGGATTTTTTTTTGTAATGGACTGTCTCCAAACCATTCCAAGGATGTAGCTACTCTTTATTTGTATTGAATATTGTAAATACTTGTGTTCCTATGGATATGTTAGTGTTTTGTTTTTATTAAAGTGAAAAAAAATTATAGGAGAAAAATGTTTTTTTAAATAAAAGAAACCTAAATAAAAATATATTACTAATTCAACCCCTTCACTTAGTGATACATCAATCCTGGGATGTCCTTTTCAAATGCCATCAATGAATTGGTTCCATTTATTTTTATCTTTAATCACGTTCTTGAGGAGAAGTTGTCATAAAGAATCTAAACTGTGTGAATAATAAGGGGATTCCAGTATTTTATGGAAAGAACTATCATATCTAAAAAAATAAAATGCTCCCTTATCTTATGTATCTTGGGTATATAGTTTTATATGTATCTATAGATGGATTCACTATTCCTTCTGTGAATTTTCCACTAACATTAGTTGATAAGAACAGTCTAGAGAATGATTTAATTGCAAATAATTTTTTACTCTCATCACTTTGTGAATGTTATTTTCTTATAGATAACAAAGTATATACATCCAATGGTATCTAGGATAAATTTAAGAACATCTATGAAGGAAATACAATGGTGAAGACATCGAAGTTAAAAATCTAGAGGTTGAAGTATGAAGATCTCAAAAATGGTGAGTATGAATCTATTGGGACTTCTTTATAAGGGTGAATGATATTTTTAGCACCATAATATGTATAGGTGAAAAACTGGAAGATTCAACTATTGTTGAAAAGGTCTGAAGATTTATTTATGATATGGTTGATGCCAAAGTATCATTTTTGGAGTATAGAGATCCAGAAACTCTATCTCTATATTACCTTTATAGTACTCTCATTTCTTATAAAATTGTAAGGGATAAATCCAAGAAGGGTAAAACAAAATTTGATCGAGAAATTTCCTTCAAATTGTCCAAAATAGAAAATTCTCAAAATATTTTGAGTAAAGAAGAAGTTATTGAATCTGAATTAAAAAACGAGTTATGTAAAAATCGTGATGAGTTTCTATCCTAGTTTTCAAAAAATGTGAAAATTGGTATAGAGAAGTATAAATGAAAAATTAATTTAAAATTCATTGAATGTGGAACTATTGGGAACTCTCATACAAATTATCCTGGATTAAATAATGAAGAAAATCATAATAAAGATGATAGATGAAAAATACTATCTTGAAATAAACAAGGTGATAAGTCAAAATATTTTTCCAAGGGAAAATATATAAAGTTCTCCAAATATAATAGAATAATATTTTAATCTATATATGATTTAGAGGAAGATAGTTAAGATGATGTTGAAACATATAATGAAGTTTCTTGATAGAAGAATTTAATTTCAATAGTTAATGATGAATTATTTGGAAACAATAGTTCTGAAGAAGAATAAGAAGATAATGAGTTTTAGTTTCACCTAAAAAGAGATTTGAAATAATATATGAAGAATATTAAAAGTATTTAAAGATAAATCAAGAAGTTGAAGAAATAAATTCCTACAGAAAACAATAAATAATTTCTACTTAAAGAGAAAACTACATTGCTGGAAGAAGCTGGTTGTCGAAATAATTTTCTTGATTAGGAAAAGAATCAACAATAAAATCTTGAATAAATTTTTTATGTGAAGGAAGAATAGTTGTATCTTATCCAAAAAAAGTTTCCTAAATATAATAGGGATGTTACGAGTCTCAAAAACTATATCTCTAAAGTTTGTGAAAGTTCTGTAAAGTGTGAACATAAGAAGGATAAAAAAAAGCTACCATCAATGGTTGAAAATAATTTTGAAGATATTTCAAAGAAGAATAAATTTTGTAAATTAATGTATGTATCCAAAACCAACAAAGTGGAAAAGTATAATTCTAAAAAAGATTCGACTACTTGTATTTCTGATAAGGTTAGAAATAAATCTAAGATAAAGAAGGATATTATGGGTGATAACAGAAAGGTTGGTGGTCAAAAGTGTTCGGATGTTAATGATAAGAAATTTATTAATAAATATGGTCAAACTTCCATACAGTATGAATGTTACCAAGAAAAATATTCTTTCTATGGATACTGATGGTATTTTTGGTAGATTTGGGAATATAGAAAACTTGTGTTGGTTTAACCAACAACATTTTAATTGTCCCATGAGTTATAGAAATAAAAGTTTGATGGAGAATCAATCCTCCCGAGGAAAGAATTCTGAGAAAGATGTGTTGAAAAATGATAATAGGTTACAGCCTATGGAAACTATTTGTGAAATATGTGAAAAACCTCTACAACTTGAAAAATGGTGTCTTGTTTTGTTATCGACTAAATAAGAGGTTTAAAAAAATTCTCAAAATCTAGATGTGAAGAAATACAATGGAAAAGAAAAATACCTTGGTGTAGAAACTACTCTAAAGGATAAAAAAGGATAACGATATTGTATTTTGGATAGTGGTTTCTCTTCACATACATTATGAGATTTTAAATTATTCAAACATTTGAATGATTTCAAATAAATAACAATTAAATTTTCCAATGAATAATCTCTCAAAATAAAAGGTGTTGAATTATCCATCATCAGGGAAGAAAATTTGAAATCTAAGAAATAATTATTTTTATGTGGGATGGAACTAAAATTTATAACCGTTTCACAATTTTTTATAAAGTAAATAATGTTATTTTCATAAAATATTATTTTCTTGTGAAAATTGAGGAAGATGGAAAAGTTGTTGTAAGAGGCCAGTGGATGAAAGGAAAATTATTTCAACTTGGAGAATTTAAGAATTCATGTTACTAAATAATGATTGAAGAAATTTAGTTTTGGCATAAAAGGATGGGACATATAATTCATAGAAACTTGGGAATGTTATCAAAGAATGACATTGTCTGTGGTATTCCTGATATATCAAGAAGAACAGTTTGGCGTTTCAAAAGTTGATAGAAAGAAAAAATAAAAAATCTATGTACAAGAAAGTGGATATTATTTTAACTCAACCCATATAAATTATTCATTCTGATATTTATGGGACAATGATCAAATAATCCACATTCGGGGATAAACACTTAAAGTCTTTTATTGATGACTTAACTCACATTACTTATGTTATGTATTTGAAACATACGTCAGATGCTTTGAAGATGTTTAAAAGTTTCGTGAGAAGAGCTGAGAATATATGTGGGTGTTCTATAAAGAAATTTCAAACTGATAATTGTGGTGAGTATAATAATGAAGAGTTCAAAGGTTATCTTGAAAAACATAAAATTAGACATGATTTCAGTACACCATACACACCACAACAAAATGGTGTCTCTGAAAGGATGAATAGAAGCATGGTTGAAATGGAGAGTGATATGTTTCTTGAACATGGGTTTTATCATTACATTTTGTGTCAACTATGAGCATAACTATTTATATTAAAAATATATGTTTCAACAAACCATGTTATAATATGACCCCTTATGAAACATTTTATGACAAAACTACATGTTTGAAATACTTAAGAGTTTTTAGGAGTCCATATATCATAAAGAAAAAATGTGGAAACCTTGAAAAGTTTTATCAAAGAGGTGAATATAAAATATTTATTTATTATGCTTCAGAAGGAAGTGAAAATAGATGTTTTAACAAATATAAATCAAGATTTATTGAATATTTTGATGTGATAGTTATTTAAAAGGTTATACAAGATGTTCCACAAACACATTAATATGAGAAATATAAAGAGGATAGATTAATTTTTTTCAAAATATCTGATAAGAATTAAAAAAATTGTAATCCTACACAAGAAGAAGAATGAGAATCAACTATTTCTAGTGATGAGAAAGAATATTGAAGAGCTCATCCTAGGATAAGGAAGCAAGTAGAATCTTAAAAAATAATTGGAGTTCAAAATCAAAAATTTCAAATATAAGGAACACAAAAATTTATTACACATACTTATTTGTTTTCAAAATTTGAGCCAAAATATGTTAGAGAATCCTTTGAACATTTGTAACTAATTCAAGCTTTGAATGAAGAGTTATATTAGATTGATAAGAATGATACTTGGGAACTCGTGCCTAAAACAAAATACAAAAATGTTATTGGTAAAAAATGGGTTTTTAAAAATATTTTTAATGATGGTGGTGATGTTATTAGAAACAAAGAAATAGTTTTGTGAAAAGGTTACTCACAAATTGAAGGTATTGACCGTGATGAGACTTTTTCTTTGGTTGCAAGGTTAGAAATAACCAGAATCCTTCTTTCTCTTTCTACACAATGAAGATATAAAATTTTTTAGATGGATTTGAAATTGGCCTTTTGTAAATTATAACTTGGGAAGAAGTTTATATTGAACAATAATGTGGTTTTTTTATTTGAAATGAAGAAAGTTATGTGTGAAAGTTGAAGAAATCCTTCTATAGGATAAATCAAGCTATAAGATTTTGGTATTCTAATTTTTATACATAATTAAGGATATTGGATTTTATGAAAGGAAGGGTTGAGATTAATCTATACATTAGAGAAAGGGAGGATAATTCACTCATTCTTATTGTATATATAGATGATATAATATTTTCTAAGAATGAAGAAAAAACGTGTGGGAGGATTTCTGATGAGATGAAAGAGTTGTCTGAAATGTCCATGTTGGGAGAAATGAAATATTTTTTTAGGTAACAAATATTAAAAAATAAGAAACACATATTTACTTATTAAGAAAATTATATAAAGAAAATTCTTAATAAGTTTGGAATAGAAGATTCAAAACCTATTTCCACACCAATTTAAGTAGGAACCAAGTCATATAAAGGCGAAGAAGGTAAAGGTGTCGACTCTAAATATGTTAAAAAGTTGATTGGATTTTGGTTGAATCTGATTTCCTCATGACCAAACATTTTTTATACTATTAATTAATGTTCAATATTTCAATGTGCTCTAAAATAATCTCATATTATAGCTGGAAAAATAATTCTCAGATATATCAATGGCACAATAGATTTTTGAATCCGAAATTAAAACTCATAAAGTGTTGACTTTTTTGGGTATTCATATTCTGATTGGGAAGGAAGTGTTGAAGATGAATGATCCACATATGGTGGATTTTTTTCTTGGGAAATTTTGTGTATGTTGGAATACGAAAGAAACATTAGTAACTCTTAGTATGACTTAGCTGGGTATGTTGCTACCACAAAATCCTCCGCAAAACTTATGTGGATGAAGACTCAGTTGGAAGAATTACTTATTAATGTAAACTTACCTCTACTATTGGGCTGTGATAATCATATTTTTATAAACCATACAAAAAATATAGCATAAAATTATCATTCAAAACATATTGATATCAAATATCACTTTTTCAAAGAGCATGTGGAGAAGAATGAACTCAATCTAGAACATTTTCCTACACAAGAACAAGTTAATGACATATTCAAAAAAATCATAATAAATGAATCAATTTTTAAGATAAGTTTAAACATTGGAATACAACATATTTATCTATAAGGTTTTGGAATGTTTTTATTTTCCCCTCTCTCATAAAATTTGGATAGTGTTTTCGAGGGGGAGAAAAATAATGTTTCACAAATATTTCCATTGTTATGTACCAAAAAATTATAATAAACATATATGTAAGGGGATTTGAGGGTAATATGTGAACACAATATATAAGTATGTGAACTATTTTAATATTTTGTTATAGTGGTTGTTGTAAACATTTGATTAAAAATAAATTTTTAAAGGAGAAAGACAATGTAGTTTTGAATGGTAAAAAAGTTTCATAAGTCACTACTTTTGGGCATAATGGATTTCTTGGTAATGATTCTTGATTCCTATAATGAGTTCATTTACGTGGGTTTAGAATTATATATCAGTTTTCCATTGTTTGAAATTGTAAATTTAGTGATTTATAAACCTTGGTTGACAACAAAATCCAATGGGGATGATTATTGGGACCTCGTTGGATTGAAGTTATTTTCGATACTGGAAGAAGTTTTTATTGATTATTTTGTATTTTGTTATCATTACAGAAGAATCATTTAACTTTTTATGTTTAGGTAATTCGTTTAAATGGGGGATGGTAATCATAAGATCATATGTAATTATAAAAGGAAAGTTAATCTGTCTCGATTTTCTATTGTGAATAAGGTTTTTGAAATAAGTTGTTCATCAGACTCACCGTGGGTCCTGAAAGTGAAAGTTTCAACCGGAATAATAGGTTGTATCAGAGTATGAATGTATCAAAACTATTCTTGATTATGTTTTTCTATTTGTTTAGTTATAAAATATCATTAGTTATATATAACACTAGTTATGTAATTCTTATGAATGTAATGGGGAGAAAAGGCGTTTCCAATCTATTTGATGATTGGTTGGAAAGAAAAAGGTGATAGAAGGATGGAAGGTTATAGAAAATTACTATGTAAGTCATATGATTCTATTATAATCTTAAATGTTCTCAATATCAGGAGGAATTCATGATTATAAAAGAACAGTTTGTTATAGAAGAAATTATTTTTGTCTCAAACCATCAGTGTGAGGATCACCATATGTAAAAATTGTTTGAAGGATGTGAAGTTTGAAGACGATGAAGTTTTAAAGGTGCTGAATTTAATGTTACTAAAGTTGAAGTTTTGATGAAGCATTGATCGAATGGTCTATCAGATGTGGAGAGACACCAATTAAACAGAGGCAGAGAAGTTTGTTGATGTTTATTAGTAAGTGGGAATTTTTGGGACCAATGAATTAAATGTATGTGGAATTATTGGGACCAATGAAACAGAAGATATTAGAGACTGATAAACCAGATTATGATAAAAAAATGCAATAAACCATTTTCATTAGGTCATATTGTTCTATAATTGGGTAAGGATTCTTCAGATAAGAAGCGGTGTCAACACATTCGACTGGTGCTGAACCGATTCATTTCAGTCAATTAGAGATTGATCCCTCAAATGTATACTAACATAGATAAGTCATCAAAATCTATACTTCATGAGACGCATGATCATCAGTATAATAAATTGATTTAAAGTATAACTTATTTTAATATGTTAAAAATTTATTATTAGAGGGTTGATTTCTTCTAATATTTTTCCAAAGTTTTTTAATTTTTTTCTAGGGTGTTTTCAGCCTATAGAAGTTTCAAAAATGTTTATGAAGGAATAGTTTCAAAGTACCAAATGGTATATAGAAACAAAATCAGTATTCTGTTGTCTTACACATGTTTTCATCATAATGAAGAATTATATCTAAATGAATTATGTATCATATTGAAGAATTATTATAAATTTTGAAGTTCGATGAAGTTGTTAGAATATTCGAGAAGATTCAATAAGAATCAAGAAGTATCGAGAAGCACTGAAAGAGTGAAATATATAGTCTAAATGGAGGTGAAATGTGATTTTAAGGAATTTGGTTGAGTGGGAAAAAAGTAGTTTTTTGATCCATTCCTCTCCTGGAACAACTATAATTAAAATAAATTACATTGTACTTTCTATCACATGCACCGTTCACATGAAAAGTAAGAGGGAAAGTGCTGAAATTTTTGGAAGAGATAAAAAGTTTTTTGAAAGCGTTTTCCTAAGGAATTTTTCCATACTGAAAAATAAGAATAAAGAGTTAATTGATAAGACCAATCCATCAAACAAAACTTTCAAAGGGAAGTTTAAACTGGTTTATAACTTTATCCAGGGTATTCTTTTCTAATATGATTTTAGACTAAGGTATTTGACATAGGAATTGGACTAAGCCCATAGACTGAGTTTTGTATGAAGTCAAAAAGTGAATTTCTTACCTTCTGGTCGGTAGTAAAGTGAAGAATTATGTTTTGAATAAATACATAAGTTGAAGTTGATAAGAAAACACAATTTTTTTTGAACTAACTATTGAAGGTTCCCTAACTTTTAACACAAACTTATTTTACATAATTCATGCTAGAAGAAGCACATGCGCTGTTGTACTGATCATAGTATTGAAAAAGTGTAAGGGTATATCCTATTTGTTTTTATTTACCGAAAATTATTTTCTTCTAGTGTATTTTGTTGTTTTGGATATTTTCCAAACCATTCCAAGGATGTAGATACTCTTGTTGGTTTGTGAACCTTGTAAATATTTTTGTTATTATTGATGTGTGAATATTTTGTTTTCATCAAAGTGATAAATATTTAAAAAGAGGCCATGGATGTTTCAAAATAATGGAAACATAAAGAAAATTACATCACTAATTCACCCCCATATCAATGATACATCAATATTGGGTTGTCCATTACATAAACCTCAGGGAGGTATCCTATGTACCCTATTTGAGGGACAAGGATCAAAACCCATGTAGTTAATTTTTTAAGCTTAAGGTCAAATGAAAGGGTTGATTCATGTAGTAAAACAATGTCTAGTAATGATGCTAATGTAATGGAAGGAGCACTGATGAGGGGTGGTGTGTGGTTTACACATGAAAGCTACCATGAGTAGTGGTTTTGTCCCATGGTTGGGAAAGACAGTGTGGGGATTATTTTTAGAATTTTCACATCGCTGGTGTCTCATCCTCTGATGGGGAAGGATAATGTGGGTCTTACATGTGGAAGATTTCTAGGTCTGGGAGCTTCATCAACAAGGGTGCAGTTTCATACCATGGTTGGGGAGAAGGTGTAATGCCATGATGATCGTACATGAGGAATTCTGTGTTCGTCACAAAAGGTAAGAGGTGTGGGGTAATCCCATGTGAGTCATACAAGTGGAATCCTATGTTCATAAAACATGGAAAGACTAAAATTTTACATCATGTGAATAAGATTTTGTCATATAGTTTAATGTCATGAAACTAGGACATAGATCTAGGTAGTTTTAAGCCGTACATCTTGAATTTTCTTGGGACTTACTTTTCATGGTGGGGCGTGTCAAGGAAAATAGAAGATCTGGCATATAGACCCTCTACCGAGATATGTGTGTAGTTTCCCTAAATAATTCCACCTCTAGGGAATATGTGACCACCACTCAGGAAATTAGTAGTGGGACATAGAGTTGTAACCACGGTGGAGGAGTGGAATTCCAAAGGCATGAAATTAGTGTACATATTGTGAGGAGAAATATGAATTATAATGCCTATTATTAAGAGAGGTAAGTGGGATAGAGGTCCAATCCACACTTGGAGGAAAGTGGTAGGACACATGAGTGGGTGGTACCAGTAGCACATGCATCTATGGTGCATCTAAACTGGTCTTGGATTGGTATGCATCCCTTGGGAACTCAACATTCTCAAATGTGTGTCAACTGAAATGATGAACCATTGAGATTAATGGAGGATGTGATTTGTGTATTTTGAGGATTTCAAGGGGACATGGGTCTCATGAAGGAGTATGATTCATGAAACAGAGTGGCCCTACTTTGGGGTAATGTCCTGGTTCCCATGGGGTGGGTTTCATGAAGAATAGGTTTCTCACAAAACCCCAAGTTCCTCAGGGGTATTTCTTCTTCCTTGAAGTTCATGGACTTTCACCAAAGGTAGATCAACCATTAGTGAGGTTCTCAATATACAATGTGGGGCTATTTCAGGAAGGATGAATACTGTGGGAAATCAATATCTTCATATTTTTATAGATCATGGGAGTATCGGAAGATGAGGGTGTTTCTCAGAAGATGAAAGGTCACATTCCCTTCAAATTCATACTTAATTGGTTATTTATAAGACAAGTGAATGCGGGGGTGTGGGTATTGAGAAGGTTATAACCTTTTTTGAACCATTATGAGCTCTATGAATGGATGATGCTCCATGATCCCAAATGACATGGTGCAAAGGTTACCATTAAACCTCTATATGACCACAAATAGGTGCTCCATTACTAGGGAATTACATTGTACAAAGGTTATTGTCCTACCTCTATGCGGATGGAAATTTTTCAAGCCATCCCCATTCACGCTGGTGTATAAATTTGCGAATCCAGTCCCTTAAGTTGATACTTGGCTTGTTTTGTCCTGGATTAAAATCTTCCATGACTTCCTCGACCTATCCCATGAGATTTGTAGTTTAGAATCATCAAATTACCCCCTCATAATTGGATTCAAAGAGGAAATGAGGGTCATATTCATATGTAAAACCCCAAAAAGTATCAATTTACTCCCATTAATGAAGCTCATTCCTAATGCTTGGGTGGTCATACATCTATAAATAGTGTTGGGGTCGATTAGGGGACCCCAAGAACTTCATGAAAAGAAATTCCAAAGATCTCTATTTGTGAATATCAGGACCTTCATAAGTTTTTTTTTGATTTCAATCCTCTCCACTCATAAACCTCAAAACCTCTACTAATATAGGTCTACGACCATATCTCTATGAACCAATGACCATGAACTCAACCTTAGTGAACCCAACCTTTGCAAGTTAACCTCCACGAACCATTGTAAAAAAATCTCTATATCATGTAAAAAATGTCCGCTGAAGGTGAAAATGAAACTTCCACTCATTAAGAGGAGATAGATGGGAACTTAATGATTGGGGAGAGTGTTCAGAATAGGTTATACCATGAAACACTCACTGCACTACTGATGGAGTCTCAATAGAAATACCCACTTTGCAATAGTATCCTGCTATACGGATTTGGATTGATGGCTAATGTATTCATCACAGAAGCAGATATATATGAGCCCACCTACTAGTTCAAGAGCTCACACAGAATATACTATTAGACTAAGGCTACTACATTACACATCATGAAGGATCATTCATCTCATAAAGGACACATTCTTTGGAACCATATGATCAACATTAATGAGGAGTAGTTGGAGGCAGAGATGTCCCCCTTAGAATGAGAAAATTATAAAGGTGGTTTTAGGTGACTAGATCAAGGAATGGAAAGATATTTGGTATCCAAGATAGGGAATAAACTTCATGGATTAGTGGTTCTGGGGTTATTGAGAATTGATTCATACCGTGAGTTTGAGGCATATCTAAAGTAGGTAGGGATTTACAAGGCATCATGGGCCGCACAGTTCCACATCTACCTCCACCAAGAAATCATGACATAGATGCAGATAAGTTGGTTTCTAGGGACTAAAACATTCATTCTACACCAAAGGGAGGATGGAATAAACTTGTGGGATCATCACTAAAATTTTGGGATCCTGATTCAAGGAGCGATGCATAATGAATTCCTCCCCATAGGGAATGTATGGGGGGACCTGGACCAACTTGCAACCCTTGAGTGGGAGTTGGTTTATTCGGTTCAAATGTTGGACAATCACATGCTAGGGATGAAGGAAATCTCATTCAAGTAATGGTTAGATATTTATTGATTTAACTAGTAGAAAGACTACCTTGGATGCTACACACATGTCTTGGGGAATTCCAACTGGGTAAGGAGCACTCCCATTAGAGGATTATTTAGGGAATCTAGTGTCTGATGTTGGGATACAGTGTGAATCCTGAGGCTCAAATGGTCAGGAAGGTAGGGTTTATTTCCACACTAATATATGGTTAGATTCTCCCAGTGATGGATCCACACATGGGTGTGTGACTGAGAACCTTCATCATAGTTGAAATACTGTCGATGGGGAAACACATCATCCTAGATATCATTGTATTAGAGAAGTTGTACAAGTCGCTCTACCACATAACCCACGGAAAGACTCTTATTCAAGTGTATGGTCCCTTCCAATTTCTTTATGTTTGGGTAGCCACATACTTCAGGGGATATGAATGTCTGAACCCAATTTTCCCCCCATTATAGACTTCCTGCTAGTGATTCAAAACATTTCCAGGAGTCACTCACTCATCTCAGGATCTGTGGACATGTAGGTGAGGATTAGGTCAACAGATCCCTTCATATTTCACCCATTACACCTCCCCATGAGGATGGATATTGATGATGGAATGAGAACCATCATATATCTATAGTACTTATAGACCTTTAAAAGTTGGTAATTGGTAGCGAGGGTCGACTACAAGGCTATTTGAAAACTACACACCCCTCATATATTTAAAATTATGTTTTGATTCTAGTAGTGGCTGACCATGAAGGTGTAAAAAATGTGAACTATGAGAACCAACCTTAGGTCCTTTGAAAAATCCAATTCATGTTCTTTTGTGAATACAAGAAAAAAGAGAATGTGATTCCACCACCTATAGCTACTTATGGGCTTACCCATGAACACACAAAGATCTAGGAGAGCATGTAACTCGAGGAGATACCAAGGAACCAAACTACTCATGATGAAAAATGGGGGGCCCATAACTACGGGGTTGAGGGAGAGTAGTATGAAGAGCATACTGTGGAGGAAGGGTTGGCCCGGTGGGTAGGTCCTCAACTATAAAGCTGAAAATATAAGGCCCTAAATAGGTTGAGGTCACATGGAGAGTATAGGAAACATTCTCGAATATCCTAGGAATGTGGTAGATGGAGGAAAGATAACCTTTTGGGGTGGTCTAGAGGAAAATTTTCCAATGTTTGGGAATGAAGTTGCATCATTATGATATTCCTAGCGACACTATCTTTATAACTCTGTACAACTGGGGGCTATTCAAGAAAATCAAAACCCTATATGAAATGTGGAAACATATCAATAAATAGGGGATATTATTCACTGATTTGGGTCATTTCAGGGTCGGTTTCCACATGCCCTGGGTTGATTCCATGTAATACATAGAAGATCTATAGGATTTGTTCCACTACTGGGGCACTACACATTCCATGACACCTATGTGATGGTGTTACTAGGAATTCTATCTCCCCCGTATCTCTCAATAGGTGAATTAGCTACCTATGTTCCTCTATAAGGAGAGTTAAACATGTCATGGGAGAGTGATTTATACTAAGAATCTCCGGCATAAGGTATCCCTTCTATCAACCAGGTTAATTTCTTGATCCCATGAGCTTTATAAACTACCAAACCCCTAAGAGTGTTGTCTAACTCTTCTTTTACTTGTTTAGGGATTGGTGATCAGGGAGGAGGGGTAGGTTTTTGATGAACCTTTTTTAGAGGGTGAGGTAACCTCAACCCTTGAAGGGAAGAGAGTGGGTCCCATTTCTGATGTCATGGCCATGGAAAACCAACCATTGTACAAAATGACTCTTGTGATTGAGGAATAAATTCTAGGGGAATTCCTTTTACATGGAGACTACTTATGAACCTCTCTGACCTCTTCACTGTTCTATAATATTCATGTATTAATCTTACCCCTTTACCAAATTACTCTCCTTATTTTACTTTCTATATTTGAGTGACTCGTACTTAAATGGTTGTTCAAGAAGTGTTCGAGAATCAGATGCCAACATCAACATCTAAGTCAACGGTTCCCAAAGTCAAGGAAGTAGAATCTAGTGATTCTCTACAAGTGGAAATGGATAGACAGGTCATGGTTGTTGACTATCCATGGATTTTCCACCAGAAGGGACTATCGATACCATGCCCTGAATGGAGGGGTATGATATAGTTCCCATAATGGGGCTAGCTCTGAGAGTTGCGATGGATGATCATATCATATAGGTTACACTAGAGGTGACTGCTAGAGATGAATCCACAATTGAGGATGCTAAAATCATTCCAACAACTGTGAATATTGAGGAGTCTACAATGGATGCTCTTGTCTTGGAAGTGCTGTCAATAGTGGAGATTGGAGATGAAGTTGACATTATGCCACCAGTAGGGGCCTTTAGAGGAGACTGGGATGGTTTCATTTACCTCAAAGGTTCCACATGAGGTAGTAGGTGCTCCTTCTGTAGATTAGGGGGATTTCGAGGATCTGTTCTCTAGAGATAATTATTTCAACCCACTTAAGGACATGCCCAAGGATAACCTAACCTTGGATTTCTTGGAGATATTTCCTCCATATGATCCTTTTACCCCTGATGACTTCTTGGATTCTATATTGTTTTTCCCTGAGGAGAATATGGTCATTCAACTAATGACATAAAGATATCATTATAACTACATCACCTACAACCCAATGGTGGACTTTTGAAACTAGATGGGATCTCCCTACCACTGGATAGTCAGCATGGAGACTGTTGGGGTGGACTCTAGTGGCATTCAAACACTGGATAGAGACTTTCTCATCAAGTGAGTGAATTATGAATGGAAAGTGTTTGATATTTCTCCAAAAAAAAGCATAATGATGAGAGATTGTAGGAACTTTAGGTAATTGAGGAGGATATTTACCACTTAAAAGGGATGGATTATGATCATACAGACAAGGCCACTTATCAAGATGAGATCATCAGCTATCTAAGGTCCCAATTAGAAACATCCAAGGATAAGGTAGAGGATGTGGAATCCTTGGTGTCCGAATGATGGAACCAATCGTACTGGATGCATATTAGGGATGAAGAAGTATAAAATAAAGTAGAGGAAGAGGCGGATGACATGGTGTAGCAGAAGCAGACTTTTGAGGCTACTCAAAAAAGGTTGGATGAGCTCGATTGCTTGATCTCTAGAGTTGATCATTAAGATAATATTATAAAGGGTAGGCTATAATATATAAAGGGACCTCAAGAACCTTAGTTGATTTTTTATAAATTCCAACATTCTCAAACATGTTTTTTTGCATCTATTACAACACTCCAACTACATTGACAAGAATACGAATGATCCATCTGTAAGCCCAAGTGATTCACATTCTTTGGTGGAAATAAGTGATGACCATGATATTTCTCAATTTTATAAGATCGTCATGAAATGGATGATCACTTGAGGTACAAACGTTTTTGTTGACCACTGGGAGTGTCCTTTCTAGGAGGGGATATGGTTTGAGAATAGGTCCCTCTAAACAATCAACTTACTTCTCCATCATGTGCTTGTTCAAAAATTAGGTAAATCCAAGAGCATATAATTCTTCCCTAACAAAGGGTAATGAAGAGAAGGAATTGATACACCCAAGATTTGGAACACAATGGGTGTGGCATGAAGATGGAGGATTACTACTAACTGTGTTCAAAACAACAAATCCATTATCGTTTTATTAGGGATGAGGACAAAAAAAGGTTCAACCATTGAATATGTTCTAAACATGATTCCTATATCGAAATGTTTCCATAAGTCTTTCGGGGGAGTGTGACTAGGATCGTAGGTGATCCGGTATGGAATGAGACCATACCTTATAGGGGGACCTGTTAAGTCATAAGGGAGGATGTGGATCCAAATTAAGGGACATGAAAAGTGTGAATATTAAGTGATGGAATGTTTGAATGGATTTCAAAACTATTGGAATTATTCCACTATGGCTTTGAGCATATTGTGTAGGAATATTGGTATGAAAAAAGGTTAGATTCTTTATCCAAGGGGAGTTTCTGGTTGGATGTTGAGAGACAAAGAACATAAATGATGTGGTAGGTGACTAGAACTAGAGGAAATGGATTCTTGAGAAATAAACAAATACTCATCATAGTTTAATGACATTCAATGAGGAATATGAACACACATTTTAATATAATATGGTGAGGAAGATGTATCACATAATTTAATTTCATATTATTAGGACATTGATCCATACAGTTTTACATCATGTGCTAGGATTTTGGGTGTGTATTTTAAATTAATAGAGTTTAGACTAAAGGTTTGTGTGTATTATAGGAGTGATGTGTGTAATAGGGATGGGTAACCTGATGTGAATATGGAACATAGGAGGCCTAGCCATAAGAAATATAATAGAGATATCTTGCAAAAAGTTCAAGGTTGTGATTTGTGGATCATGAAACATAGTTTAAGTTCATATATCTTTGATCATAGGACGATAATTACAAAAGGATATATGTAGCACAGTGGAGTAAAAACCAACATGAAATGTGGGCTCAGAAAACATGATGCCTCACAACACATTCCTTGGGATACTTTAACATAGTTTAAATTCATGATTATTACACCTAGGATTGTAGTTTAAGGTCATCATGTTCGAACCAATTGAAGATAGTTTAAGTTTATAATTCATAGGCCACTCGAGTAATTTTTCTCAGAGGAATTAATATGAAACCATATAAATATTACTCAATGTGAATGGAGGGGACTAAGAGGCCACACGATTCTACACAAAACATCCCTGAGACAAATTTCATGTTTATTAAAGTCATGATACTTGGACAATGTGATCTCATATTAATTTCATAAATTTTATACTAATATGTGAATACTCCAAAGTGTTTGGTGCAACATAAAAGTGTAGTAATATATGTGAAATTTGGGAAAGGGATGCCTCACGCCACATAAAATAGAAGTGGTAGGTTGCAAATAGTTTAAGGTCAGGATTATCAAACATGAGATCCTAGATTATGGTCATATAGTTTGGACCGTGGGATATTAGTTTATGGTTAAAGAATTTGGAAAATTTGAAAATATATTAATGTCCTAATTATTGGATGGTGTGTTGTGTGTCTGAAAAGAAGTTTCATGATACCAAATAAAGGTTACCCGATGTGAATGGAGGGTCCTAGGAGGCCACCTAACCCTGTATAGAAGATTTCTGATACAAATTTCACATAATTTATGGTCCTGATTCTTGGACCATGAATCTTAGTTTATGATCATAGAATTTGGACCAATTTAATGCTCATAAAACTCAACCTTTCTAGAAGATAACTTCCTTCCTACTCCTAATCTTGTGTGATCCATTCTTAGTTAATGAAACTAGGAGTGGAATAAATTTACTATTATTTGAATGGGGGGACACAATGAGGGAGGAAAGTGATTGAGAAACCCCCTGAGGGAGATCATGACTTTCAAGACCTGGATAGTGAAAGGGGAGTAATCTACATATGGGTAATAACTATTTACCATGTTTAAAATACAAATTATATACTTGTGTCCTCTTAGGATAGAGTGAAAAATTGCAGGATTGACCACTGACCTAGTCTGAAAGATGGGAGACACTATTTATTTTTTAATATACTTTAAGGCATGAGCCCATGATGGTAGCTGAGCCAGTTTGTTATAGGACCAATGCAGTTAGGGGGACTCTTCAAATCTGGTTAATAATTTTTATCCAAATCATAGAAAGAGGAAATAATATAAGTGGAAGTGAGGAATGTTCTGGAGGGATTATTGGGTGACCTGGGATTTATTCTTCCTTGGACATAAATTAACTTCATGAAAATATAGGTAGGAGAGAATAAAGGATGGCCCAGTGGTCATAGACCCTGAGGTGAGTTGATGGAAGGGATGGGCCTAAGATGAAATATATGGGAATCATTACGTATCCCATGAGATCTCGAATGAATACACATGTAGTTACAGGAAACAATAATTACAGTGAGATTACATCCTTCCTAGTGAGGATATAAAACCATGTCATACTATGAGGCATCCTAGTATTATATGGGGTAATGTTTTATCATCATCTAATACCTATCTGATGAGGTTAATCCAACATTTTTTGCAATGGGTAAGGATAATATTTAATGTCATGTGATGAGGACATTAGGCTTTGTAGTTTAATGTTTTAAAAGTCAACCTATATCTACTAATAGTCTAAATTCATAGAGTTTAGACTATAGAGGGATTTTATAGTTTAAGGACACATAAATTTGACTAACAGGAGGCATGATTATCTTATAGGGGATTGTATGGAATGAGTCGATAAAGAGGGATATTCCTAGAATTAAATATTCATGCATCGGTATATATCACATATGAATGGGAATCAAGCCACATGTAGTGTTGGGAGGCATTGAGGTAGTAGACCGACACTAGAAGGGGATACACTCTCGAATGAGGATACTGAATCATCTCATATTAGGCTCTGAAGAATCATTATTTCATAAGGGGTAAAGATATATTTTAACATCCTATGCCATGGTTGTTGGTGTTTTTTCATCCTATGTTTTTTATATGAGACATCCTGGTTTTATATGGTGTAAATCATATCACAATAAGTGGCATAACCATTTTATATAGGGTAGGGATATAGTTTAACATCGTTTGTCGAGGACATCAGTGGGGATTGCACATTGATCTGTCCATTCTTTTCATCCTCATGTCGAGTTATGAGGGCATATTGAACCACTATGATGCTAAGGAAAATTAATGGGGATTATACCTAAAAAGGATTCCCATGAGAGAATTTTTGGGTGATAGAACCATAGGTAACAGATAGTATTATAATGAATCTATAACTGGTCCTGGAGAAAACATTTCTAGGTTTCATTATTTATCGTATGAAAATGGGAATCAATCTACATATATTTCATAAAAGAGGTTGAGGCATATGCTTTTTGAAACACCATGGATGAAGAAAACTATGTTAATGAGCATAGAACGCACATATTTTAGGCTTATAATGATTAGAACATGGATCCCAATATAAAGTCATAGAAATCAGACTAGAAAAAAGCTGGGGTTTCAAGGATGTTCATTTGATGAAAAAGAGTTAAAACCTGATGTGAAATGAGCTAAGGAGGCCCTTCACCACATGAAGCGATCCTAAAGACAGTTGCACACAACTTAAGGTCATATGACCTGGAACATGGAAAATAGTTTAAATTCACGATTCTTGGAAAATTGGAAAACAATTTTAAGTCATGATGATTGGACTAGGAGAATGTTTGTCTTGAGGGTATTTTTATGGAACAACAGTGATAGAACCTGATGTTAAAGAAGGGAATTTAGTCCCATGTATCACAAAAATACCTAAAAAAGGCATATAGTTTAAAGTCATAAGGAATGAAATGGGGTGAATGTCGAAAATATTTTAAATTCATGATGTTTATACTAGGATGTTGTTGGTCTCAAGGGTCTATTTGTGGAATATAAGGGGTAATACTTGATGTGAAAAGATGGTATGCAAGCTCACATACCACATAATTATGTTAAGACAAAATTCTCATTATTAAAGGTCATAATACTTGGACTAGGGTGAAGGTGGAAAACAGTTTAAAGTCATGATGCTTAGAATAAGAATATGTTGGTATAAAGGGTATTTTTGTGGCATGGAAGAGGTAAGACCCAACATGAAAAGAGGTTATGCAAGCCTACATACCATATAAATACCTTGAGACAAACTACACATATTTTATGTTCATAATTCTTTGACCATAAATGGGGACAAGGGGAATAAGTTTTAATAAATTCATAGATGGTCCCAAAGATAATAAGTTTAGGAATTACTACATATCCCATGGGAATTGGAATCAATCCAGACAAAGTTCTCGATGGTGACATTGTAAAAGACCAACACTAGAAGTGAGGTTAATCCAATCTGATGAGGGAATTAAGGCATACCATGGGTTTTGTGAGGCATCCCATGCCTATGAAATGGGTTAAGGATATAGTTTAATGTCATATGCTGAGGACATTGGTATTGGTTCATCTCACACTATAGGAAAATTACAATTTCCCAGTGGTTTAAACTACCACAATATTATTCTACGGTGGTTTCAAAAAACTGTCTCTAAATTGTGTGTAGGCATACAATATACATAGGCTTATTTGATTTAGTGGCAGGTTATTGTAATAATAATAGTGGGTGCGTTTAGCGGTGCATTTTCCCTACGAAACTAATATTTTTTTAGTGGCAGTTATAACCACCGCTAAAAAAATATCAGTTTCGTTAGGAAAAAACCGCCACTAAAACCATAAAAACCGCCGTGAAATAATAAAAGAATATGATCATCCAATGGCCCGAAGGCCTTCATTTTTTATTGATTATTGATAATCCACCTTTCAAGGGGTGAGGTGGAACCCTTACATGGCCCATAGGCATAAGTATTACATGGCCCATTGGCCTTAAATTTTGTATGTAGTGGTGGTTTTAAAAACCACAAGTAGAAAAATACCATAATTTTAGTAGGGGTTAAAACCACCACTAAATATATTATATTTCTTTTGGGGCGGTTAAAGCCACCACTAAAGCCAAATTTACAAGAAAAAGCACCTGATACTGCATCCCCATTACCAATTCCCTGAAAAAAAACCCATTCCAATTGATATAACATATAACACATCATAACCACAACACATCGAAACCACCTCATATCACAACCACCCCACATCATCACCACCAAACATCATAACCACTACACATCACAACCACCACACATAATTTAGTTTTAATAAGGGTTTTTATCATAATTACTAAATTATAATGAAGGGTATTCACATAGAAATACAATATTGCATGGGAAACCAATTTAATAGTTCGATATATATTATTAGTTGTTTTCATAAGTGGTGAGATTATACAAACATACATAGAAAGTTTTATAAAAACGAAAACATCACACTATCTCAAAATAAGTCATAACTGGAAAACCAAGTAAGTGTGGCCATATAAGAATAAATAACAAGAATAAGTAAAAATCATTCTATTTATCCCTTCCCCTTAAAAATTCAATTAACCCTGTTCATTATCTTTATTAAGATGATATATACCATTTGAACAAAGAAATACAAAAGCATGATATTTCCAAATCTATATATAAATAAGGGGAGATGAAGGATCCCCAACCTTGACTAAATCTTCAAGGAGAAATGAACAAGAACCAAGGATAAACCACCACTAATCTCAAGTGAATCACTATTGAATCCAATACATAATAAGACTCCATCAAAAACCACAAAAAAGGATAATTACCACCATAATGAACTCATGAATATAATAGAAAGATAATAAAGTATTAACGGGGAAATAGAGGTCTACCATGAATCAAATAACTTTAATCTAAATGATCCAATATGATCGAAGTGGTTAGGAACACCAAGGGAGGTGACTGGGGAAGGGGAGGATGAGTAAAGGTCAACCAAGAATTGAAGGAAAGTATAAAATTCCAAACAAGGAGGAAATAAAACTTCTATTTATAAGTGAATCACACTGGACTCTACCAAAAAATGGTTAATATCCAAAAAAAATGTGGCGAGTTTGGAAAAAGTTTGATCTAGAATCCTCTTTGTCATTTTATCTTTTTTTTTCATGTTAAAATGGAATTTGGCCTCCCACAAATCATAGAACATGGAGTAGTCTAAACCATAATAGTTCTTCTATATTCTTCCATGTATAAAATCCATGACCTAGTACCCATTTCCTAACCATTTTACCCTCACTAGGACCAAGGCTACAATGTGGTGAGCTTGGGTTCATTATTTTGGACAAGTGGTCCTATGATATTCCATGCCCACCCAAGGGAATTTCAAGATTCTCATGGTGCATAGGAAAACCACTAGGACAAAAAAAATAGAACCATGTCATCCCCAAATCATGGTTATATATCCCATTTTACAAAAGAGAATTCACACCATAAAAATGCCTTCTTCATATCCTGACAAGTCATTGCACAAGCTGTGGTGGCCTTCAAAAGTCTAAAACACCACCTGAAACCTAAAAATCACCACAAACCCTCCCTAAATAACCCCAAGACTTTATAATTCACAAAGTAAAGTTAATAAAGGGTATGTACCATTATACTCATTCTATTTATTTTGGTTTCCCTATTATTTCTCAATTCTATGTCATGGTGATCATATTTTCCCCAAAATTATAAGAACTATACATGGTTTAATTCCAATTTTCATGGTATATATAGTGATTCCTAGATCTCCTATCTCAAAACCAACCAAAAAATAGATATCAAATCTCCAACTTTATCTTAGTGACTGGGTTTCTTCATTCACATTGGTTTTCCATCCATAGGGTTGGCATCAAGATAAGTTCATTTCATTTTAAACATCAGTTTAAACTACATTAAACCTCATAAAATATGCTATTTTCAAATGATACTAAACTATAGATTATTTTAGTAATTTTCACATGATGTTAAACTATGTGACGCATGTTCCATATTGTTAGACTTGAATTTTCTTAGAGAATTCAACCTAGAAAACCTGTCTTCCTCTACATATTATCCAAATCTACATAAGGATCCTTAGCATGTGGTTCTTTATATATAAACCTATGTTATGAAAAAATGTATCTTACCCTGGGAAAGAGCCTAATATAAATAGGGGTATTATATAAAAACTATATATGGATTGATTCATGATGTTTCAATATATTTAATGATATTGGGATCTTCTATAATAGGTCTTTGTGAAAATTATAATCACACTAGTTATACCCTAAAGGTGAGACCCCTCCATATTCAAATCAATTTGTTTTTTTATTTCTCACATAATGGTTCCCATACATCTCATCCTTCTCCTCCTATACATGAGAAAAATTTTTAGGGAGGACCTTTTCCAAGAACTATGAATGGGTTGATTCATGTTACTATAGGATATGTTTTTTAACGTTCATACTTGGGTAAAAAACCTAATATATTTGGAAAAAATTAATCAAAAAAAATGATTCATGAAAAAAAAGAATCAACATATATGGTTCATAAAACACCCAAGAAATCAAGACATAAAAGAAAACATCAGAAATAAATAAAATACATATAAGGAAACATGAGAAATCAAGAAAATGTTAGGTGATGAAAATGTTTGGTGGAAACAATGTGTCACAAATGACACATATAAAACTAACGGTTACCATATTTTACCAACATATCAATAAAAAAACTAATAACAGTCCGATGATGAACACAAATCGTCACCCTCTCCACCTCCATCTCTACTTCCTACTACCACCTGAAAGAACTTTATAATGAAAATTAAGTACTGTTGCATATTTTATTTAAAATTAAAACCAATAAATGTTTACAAACTAAATGATTTTAATTTTTTTGATTTACCTGCTCACCACTAGTCGATGAAATACCACCGGGGGTAGATCCACTCATCTTCTGATATAAATCAATCAACACTTTCTGTAATGTAGATTTCTGAGCCCTCTGGTCGTGAACTGTGTTTCGTAGAGAAACAATCTCTCTCTAAGTTTCTTTAGGTATGGACTGACTAAAACGAGGAGTACATGTAGATGTAAAGGCAGATGGATTGAAAAAGACCTCAGATAGTATAGGTCCCAAACCCACCCCACGCACTCTACCAGGATGCTCCTTCCCAAGGACTTTATCAACCGGCTCATCCTAAGAGACTAAGTAGAACTGCACAGGATTGGAATCCAACAGTTCTTTAATTTTGACATATAAATAAAATAATAGTCATATTAGAAGCAATATATATTAACATATTAACACCTGATTATAAGTTATTATAATGAAAGATGAGTTCACACCCAAACTTCTTTGGCAGGATCATTAACAAAAATTCCATCAGATTTTTGGTGAACATTCAACCACTCTTCTGTTCGGGATGCTTCGGGACCTATACTCAGTGACTGCATAAAACAAACATAAATCAAGAATTTAATATATTAAAAAAAATATTGTCTTATAAATATTTAAACAAATGAAAAGATTACTAGATAAGACCGACTTCTAGAAAAACTCTTTGACCACGCAGTGTGAGGGATGACCTGTTTAGCCCAACTTGATGCATTATTTCTTGAAAGATCCAGAAATAAATAAAATTCAATTTAACAGTAATTTATTCAATGTCATATCCACTTCATATACATGTATAAATGTAAAATGATATTATTATAGTAATATATATTTTTATACCATCTACTTCTCATCATGATGTCTGTCAACAAAAACATTCCATTGCACTTTGGGTACCCCATAAGGTAGCTTGTCATACATCTATTGGGTGGTCAATGAAGTATCATTGAAATCACCCCACAATATCCATTTAAATTATTTCTATTTTTCCATGATTTTTCAGTGTTCACTTTTGTACTATCACATTGGCAACCATAATGTGGAAAAACATATGTACATAGAAATTCTTTTTGAAAATATTAATAACATGAAATTCAATTACACCATAATGTATTAAAATTACCTTTATTTGGGAATAAAAAACTTCGTTTTCCTAACTTGTAGGAATATGTCTCCAATCATCATTTGAAATAGGAAGGGAAATGGGCTCCATAGCTAGCTGGACTAAATTCTGTCCAAGTAATCCTACGGCATCATCTATAGGGACCCCATATAAATCAAATGGGACAATAATATTCTCTCTAGTCAGATTCCATACATCTAAATTTTTTATATTTTTCTTCACAGTTGCATTGTTTCCATATTTAACGAACAACCAGTTATTATAAAAAAGTGAAATAGATTTATTCATATTAAAATTTCTACATATAACTGTCACCCTCCAGTAACCCTGCGAAGAACTAGAAGTGGCACGCAGCTCCACCATTGCTGAGGATCCTGAAGTAAGGGGAAACGACTAAGATACTGAAGGGATACTCACAGAGTGTGTGTGAAATGGTGTAACGGGAAATAGTGTAGGGGGTAGGAAGATGGTGGCCCAGATGTCGTAGGGAGGGAGATAGATGGATCATCACCTGTCACAATGGTCTATGTAACAGTATATCACTTCCTCCATTGCATTCCTATCGTTTAATCGAATGAAATGATGTTCAGAACATATATTTCAAAAACTTTATGCAGAAATTTTTTTAAAATATAACAGATGAAAAGTACTAACAAAAATTTTTTAAATAATAATGAAAATGAATGATTGCACAAATTAAATAAGTGGTTTCTAAATGAATGCATAACTGTACATACAATCATTTTCTCCTTTAATAATGTTAGATTCCTCCTCCATTAATTCATCCACTTCATTCATATTTTCTAGAATAATATTTTCAATATCATGATGTACAAATAATTCTGATTCTCATTGTTGATGAGATTCAATGTTAGAGGTCAAATCATCTACTTCATCACCCATATCATACAAATCTCGATGTTTTACGCAAGAAACTACACTCCACACTTCATCCACAACATCATTCAAATAATATACCATTTTTTCTTGTGATGATAAGATATATTGATCATGAAGTTCATGATCACCAACATCTGTCAAGAGAGATAAGTTCATAGAAGTAAATTGTAAGGAATCTCTTTTAACACCTCTGATAATATCGACCCAATTTTATTTGAATAAAAAAACTAAAAAATACCCGTGTTAGTTTAATTTAATAATATCATCCAGATTTCCATAGTACCCCACTTCAGAAAATGTAAATATACCACTATTCTATGTTTTGAAACCCTCTTCTTGACCGACTTTATGAAATCTAAATCCATTCATGTTAAAAGAGTCTAACTTTCTAACTTGTTTTAGAGGACCTCGAGCAAGAAACTTAAAATCTCCTAAAAAATCATCTCAAGTATCAGTATTCATGATAAAAAAGAAATATTATTTATTATAATTACAAATTATATGTGTCAATCTAATATTTATATTTATTGCAATATTTCTGAACTTGCACGTCGTGCAAACCATTCTACAAGCTCTTTATTAACAGATTTTGTTATATCTTAATTATTTCGTGTTCACCCTCTCATTAGCCTTTTTTTTGTATCCTCAACTCTTCAATAAATAGATCTACGATTTCAATCTTCATCATCACATATCTATGTGCCAGTAATAATTCCATTTCTTTCAGTGCAACATTTGAGGTCCTCCCAACTGATCGGCCGATAACATGAAATATTTTTGATTTACCATGTATTTGAGATTGATTAAATGTTTCTTCAACATGTCCAAATTGATTATATCTTGTCTCAATATTTTCCAAGCATCTTGAATAAGAGGTAAGACACTCTTCTGCCAAATATCCTTCAGCAATAAAGCCTTCTTTTTGAGCTTTATTTCTCATGTATGATTTCAAATTCCCAAGATATCTGTGAAATAAAAAAAAAAAATATCATTATGCATTTAATTAAGTTCCAATTTTTTTTTACATAACTAAAAAACATATAATTAAAGTGCCTCTTAATTGGATACATCCATCTATAATGAATGGGGCCTCTTAATTTGGCTTACTCAACCAAATGTACAGTTAAATGCATCATGACAGTAAGTAATGATGGAGGAAAGATCATCTCCTCTACACAAAGTATCAATAACAACCTCTACTGAATGTTGTCAAGCTCAAATGGATGTCGAGATTTATCACATAGTTGTCTGAAAAATGTGTAGAATTGGAGTACAATAGCGGTTACTTTTTCAGGTAATAATGTATGCAATGTTAATTATAGTAACTGATGTAATAAAATATGTGAATCGTGACTTTTCAATCCATGAAACTTAAAATTATCTAAATAAACACACCTAGATATGTTACTTGAATACCCATAATATACTTTTACATGCTTTAAAATTATAAGGGATGTATCTTTATCCCTATTTTTCATTGCCAAAATTGTTGGATCATACTTTTGATTCTCATCTGGCCAGAGATCACATTTTATGTTCATTACTTGTAAGTATTTCCAAGAATTAAGATGATACTTTTGGTTTAAATGCACATTAAGCAATGTGAAGATTGAATTTTCATAGAAATTATTCTCAATATGCATCACATCAAGATTATTCTGCAAAAAATTAAATTCCCAATATGGATGATTGAAGAATATAATTTTTTCCTTCGATTGTTGTCTTCCGATTTCACTTCATGATGCACTACAAACCCATTTCTTTCTATCTTTCAAATGATAAACCTTCCCAGTTTCTATTTAAACTTTTCCAAGTTGTGTTAATATTTTAGAACCAATTAACAACTCTAGAGTTGGTCTATGATCAATGAAACCATTAAATTTTGATCTGTTTAGCAGAAATCTATGAGATGCATCAAGAAATCTTCAATGGAATAAGAAGCACCATTTTCTACTATGAGGTAGACGTTTGGGATTAAAATTAAAGTTACAAATAGGAAAATCAAAACCCATTTATGTGTTCCAACTAGATGAATTACCAAGCCTAGGGAAGTCACTAATGGTCCACATTAAAGCAGCTTGCATTTTGAACATTGTTTTTGAAAAAGCATCAAATGTCTCAACACCGTTGCTCCATAACTCCTGTAATTCACCAATTATAGGTTACAAGTATACATAAATATAATTTTCAGGCATTGTTTTCTAGGAATAATCATAAAAATGATAAAATATGTCTGTTGCTTACACATCCATGGAGGCTGATTGTAAGGGATCAAAACAACTTGCCAAATTCTATAACTGGTACTCAAATTCCCAAATGTGTTGAATCCATCAGCAACCAATCCCCATAGAAAATTACTAGGATCAGCTGAGAAATATGGATGTAATGAATCAAATGTCTTCCACAATTTTGAATCTCGAGGATGTCGCATTAACCCATCATTGTTATTATATATAGAATTCCACTTCATGTGATCAGTGGTTTTCGATGGCATGAATAATCTTTGCAATTGAGGATTTAAATAAAAGTAATGAAAAACCATTGTAGGTGTGTTCCTTTTCTTCTTCATCATGGTAGTATGTTTATTCATCATTCCACCATCACCCATTGGCTGCCATATAGAAGAATAACATTTTTTGAAATCCTGTCTACTTGAATCCTCTTTCCAATAAAGCATACAATCATTGTGACACACATGTATTTTTGTATAATTCAAACCAAGCCTGTTAAAATATTTTTTCATATCATAAAAATACTTGGGGATGTTTTCTTCAGGAAATTATTCACTAAATAAATCCAATATCAAGGACATTTCCTTATTTGTAATTACACATAGACATTTTATTTGGTATAACTTCAGTAGAAAAGAATGTTTTGAATATTTCAAACATCCACTATAAAACTCTTGATTTCCATTATCAACTAAACCATGAAACATATTTTCCTCAGTGAATTATTCTATTACATTTTTCTCCACATAATCAAGAAAATTATCCACTGATATGTTACAATCATTATCTAGTTGTCCAAAAGTCTCAAAAACCTCACTTGTCACGTTGCTATTTATAGAACCCTCATCTGGTTGTTCTGATATGTTTTGATGTTGATGGTGGTGTCTTGTAATTACAAATTCATCATTTATAAGGTTTTTCATTTCATTTCCCATTGTCTATGAAGTTGGGATCTCATTCTGTGGATTGACATCAGTGATCAACATTTTTGTAACGTTCGATTATCCAAGCCAAATCCAAAAAAAATATTGTCTAGGGAATGGCTTGAATATTGAATCTTCATAAACTTCATCTCGCTTAAAACATCTTCTAAATTTACATTTAGGTCATGGACATCTTATTCCCCCTTCAACGGATTGATTGGAAATTGAAAAAACTAAAAACTCATCCAAACCCATTACATACTGAGGTGTGTTCCTCGATAATGTGATCTGGATTTTATCCATGTATATCACAATGTGTCTACACAATATTAAAAAAACGAAAAACACCAAACTATTAATAAATAGGGAAAGATAGTTATATATACTAGTTGAAAAAATATATAAAGAAGTTAAATATTTGGAAACATTCTGGGATTAGATCAACAAAATACTCAAAGACACTTTTTCCCAATATCCCATGGTAACATAAAGCACTTTAAGATGATATATGGCCAATAAATTTCTCATAATATACCTATTAAGTCTCAAAAAAACTATCTCATGTCTACCAAGAAATCCCAAACTGTATAAAAATTTCAAAGAAGAGGCATGAATGCCATTGATACCAATTTTTCACAAACCAACTTAGACAACCTGCCTAAGAGGCATATTATAGGGTTTATATGTAGATCAATGATTTCATGGATTAATAGATAGATAATAAGAAATAAGAATTAGGCGGAGAAAATATAGTCAAATTATATTTTTTAAGATATGCATGTGTGATAAATGATACAGATGGGGAAATCATGGAGGAAGGGAAATAAATGTTGGGATGATGGGAAAGTGTCAGAGGTGGAGCTAGAGGAATGGACGCAGGGAGAAAGATATGGGAAATAGGTGATGGGAAGGAGGGAATACATCGAAGCTTTAGGAAAGGAGGTGAAAGCATGTATGGGTGTGAGGAAGAGGCTTGATTTTAGGGGTTCGAGAGTTATAGGTAAATGTGGTTGTGGAAGAACATAGATATTGGGTAGGGGATATTTAGGGAGGGCAAATAAGATACAAGAGTGAAACACATGTATAAAAGGGCCACCAGCATTAGTATATGCATAAATAATATAGAATTTTTTTCATATGTTAGAAAAATCACCCAATTAAAATTATACATATGTAAACGCACCTTATATTAGTTATTTAAGAATGAAACCAGAACCATATGTATTGTTCCATCCCTAGTAAGGATAATTTATATTATCATGGGGTTCTAAAGAAAATTTTAGTTTAACATAACCATTTTATTAACTAGTTTAATATACCTCAAAATACATGGTTCAATATAGACATGCACATTGTGTATTTATATGTATAAGACATCCATTATGTGTAGTATACTTAGTAGGACAATTTGTGGTGATTTAATGCATTTTGTATAAAATGCCTACCAAAATACAATCAAATGATATAATGATTATATTGTCTATGTTATTTGAGTGGAAAAATATATCCATTCAATAATGATATCGGATTGATAAAATATTATATATCCAATGATGAGAGTATTTCGATTTGATAAAATAATGGGATACTTGTAAAATGATTTTTTAAAGTCATAACCAATAATCAAGATATAATGAAAAATTATTCATTTTTTTACAGAGAAATGGAAAGTCACCCCATGGAAACATATACATCATTCTAGAAAATAACAAAATACCCCCACTAGTATAGATTTACATTAGTGATATAGGATGTTCCAATCGTCATTACAAAAATAAAATTACTACCATGCACTAGAATCACATATTCATGATCATCCACCGCAATGGCAAGGCGATGAGGGGATAGGGATTCAGGGGTCACTGGGGGGGGGGAGGTCTCATGGGGGTCAGGGGGAAGGGTTGTCTTGGGGGGTAGTGTCGAGTTCGAAAAAAGAGTTTTTGCAGCGATTTTTAATAAACCGCCGCCAAAAATCCGCTGCAAAAAACCACTGCAAAAGGCTATTAATGTTGTAGTGTAATGGGTGGATGATATTAAATTGGTTATTCAAATGAATTTATTAAAATAGAAAAAATGAAGGAATCTATAATAATTATTGGATCATTACCTTTATCCCATCTAAAACTTGTGATATTTTTTATTTCTTCTAACTCATGAATTCAAACTACAAAATAATCACCCCAAACCCATTTCTATTTTTCCAGTATATAAAAAATCTAAAATAATGATAAGTGATTTGTAATTGTGATTAATTACTAAATATACTCAAATTATATGACCCGAGTCTACACCCTAACTATATTCAATGTTTATAAATTATAGTGATTTGAGGCTTTTGGTGGCCTGATATCAGATTGGCACCATTTCTAGGGATCCAAGTTAATCATTCATTATTATATCACTATATAAAAACATTTAATTTATTTCATTAATTTTAAAATTATAATAAATATAGAATTTTTTTATCTCACCTCTTATTTTATGGTAATAATTAAATTAGTTGAAAAGAAGATTTGATGGGTGTAGGAATATAAATATGTTGCGCAGGTATTCAGTTATTTTCTTTAATATATTTAGGATGACCTTAAATAATCTTAACTATATTATTTATAAAAGGAAATTAATTAATTTAATTATTAATTTTGATAATTTCAACCAAAAGTGGAAGTGAATAAAAAAATATACACTCCTTTTCCATACCCTTGTTAAAGGAATACTGTGGGCTGAGAAGACACCCAAAAAAACTTCTATTATCTAACCAATCAAGTTTAATTATAATATCATTAAATAAAGATAAATAGATCCTTTATGTTCCACTAAAGGGTGTGGATCTAAGTTTGGATTCAATTCTTTTGGTCTTTTTACTACCTTCATTAAATTATAAATCCTTTATTGATTTAATTTAACATGTGGTTGTGAAATATATAATCTTTGAGAGTATTGAAAAATAATATTATGTTAAAGTTCCCATAATGAAAAAAATGGTGTTGTATTTAAATTATAGAACAACCCAAGAGTTGGTGATTGAACTAGAAAATTATTTGTGGGATTAAGTGAACCACCAACCACCAAAAAACATCCAAAAAAACTATTGATAAAGGATTTCATAACCTAAGATCCCTTTTACTCTCTTATAAGTTCCCCTAACATAAATTCTCTTACTATCTCATATTAAGGGTAGGTACATGTTTTCTCTTATCATTAGTGGTTTCCCACTATTGGTGTCAGCTTAAAGACACCAAGATAAATGATTCATGACAGTCACTATAAGAAAACCTCATCCAAAAATTTAGTTGGGTTAACAAAATAATTGTCTAACTATAGGCATTATAAACACGTCACCACTTGGGGAATGAACGAAGACAATATTAATCCCTCTTTCTCATTTTTTACATTTATATAACTACTTAATATATTTATATTATTTACATTTTTCTATAATATGTTGTGGTATGTGTTATATTGGAGCATAAATCATTCCATTAGGACCAAATAAAAATGTTTACTTACTCTATCCCATTAAATTATTAATTTCTTGGGAGTAGAGTTTTATACATTAAAGTGGATAATAAAATTCAAGTGTAATGGATTTTCAACTAGTTTCATATTTATTACATTATTTTTAATTTTTTAATTTTTCATTATATAAATGGTTTTATTGATTTCTCCACTTTAATGATTATAATCCTTGAGTTCTATAAGATACAAGATTCATTTGGAAAAAAGGACTGATTACCTAGTATAAAAATTGAGAAATAAATTTTAATGCATATAGATTTAAGTAAACCACTATTAAATATGCATTAACTGGATTAAAGGAACATAGACTTTAGTGAATCACTAACTATAAAAGGTATCAATTCAAAGGTTTATTAATAAATATTAAGTTATTTAAATTCATTTAAATTAATTTATTTTGAGTAGATTGGATATAAATGGAAGTATCTAAAAATTTTCCAAGCATTGTTTCTGTGTGTGAAATATATAAAATTAGTAATAAGAGTAAATAATTATATGAGAGTTTGTATTTTAAACATTTCATCCATGAATTAGTTACCACAAATAACCAAGGGGTGATTATTTTTTAAAATAATCTTTTTATTTATATGTTATGTTTTGGTCAGAGTAGGATAGAAATATGGGGGTGAATTAGCTTTTAAAATTGAAAATAATAAACTAAATGTAAAACTCAAAATAAAAAGATAATGAAATTTTAAATCAATTAAATAAATTAAATCCATAGATTAATAAATGATAAATTTGACCCACATTAAAAATTTAATACCAAAGATAATTAATAGAGTATCAATAGTTGAAAATGGTAGACATAAATTTATTCAAGTATGTGCATCAAGATCAGATAATGAAATGCACAAAATGAAAGAGAATACTAACACAATATGATAAATGATTTAAGAAAGAGCTTAGTGTAAGACCCTATATCTCATATCGTAGGTTCGATAGGTTTATCTTATTTTTTGATTTTTTCAGAGATCAAGAAACCAATGTACTTCCTTGATTTTTGATAGAAGTATCATGAAACCGAGTCTCCCTTTCCTTTTCATGGTTGAGGAAAGAAACTCATTGATGAATATCCCACACTTCATTGGTTGTGAGATCTTTTACCTCAATTTGACAAGGCAGAAAGGGGCTATGGATTCAGGGGTCGTGGGGGGGGGAGAAGTATCGGGATTGAAAAAAAAAGTTATAGAAGTGTTTTATTAAAAACAGCCGCTAAATCGTTAATAAAAAAAATTACTGGTGGTTTAGTAAACCATCGCTAAAAACCACCGTAAATGTCTATTAATGTTGTAGTGTCATAGAATATGAGGCATCCCGTTTCATAGAGGGGTAAGGTTTTTGACCATCCCATATTTTTTAAGAGAGGCATATCAGTTCAATATGATGTAAGGCTATAGTTTAACTTCATACACTAAGAACATAAGCCTTTTTAGTTTCTAGTCTTACATCTCGAACCATGTATGACGTTAATTCATAGAGCTCAGTGTAACAACCCAATTATTTATCAATGGAAATCCCTTCTTATAATTATTAATTATAGTATAATCACATTAGAAAAAACAATGACATATCATAATAAAAAATACTATGTGACTATTAAACATGAATTTTCAACTTCATTGTTTTGAATTTTGAAAATCTGACATACACAGTTTCCTCCAGGATGATTTTTGAAGTCTAATAGAACAAACATAATTTTTGGTGAATATTAACATACCCTTATGAATAGTAATGTCACCCTTATGAACAATGAAATACCATTATGAATAGTAACATGACATATGATCGTATATATATAATATTTAATTGAAATTAGGATTTACCTGTGTTTTGGAATAAGCAAATAAATGTTTTTAAAACTATATTTTTCAAATAAATTTTTATTTTAATTAAAAATTAAATTAATCAAATTTAGAAAACTATTTTTAAAAAATGGACTTCATTTTTTGATTCTACATGTCGAAAAATGGTAAGGGTTATTTTTTAGAATTTTTCTAAAATACTTGAGTTTTTGTGAATAGTAAAATATAATAATTTATGATAAATGATAAATACAAGAATTATGATGTAATAAGATGATGTATGGCTGATGTAAGGCCATTATCTCAAACTCACATTCACTTATTACTATTCCTGGTCATGGAATAATCACTATTACTTTTTTGGTGGAGACATAATAAATTAATGAATATAATATTGAGAAAACCCCTCTCCCCTCTATTATAAATACCACCCATCACACCCTCATTTACTCACACCTCTCAAGCTTAAAACCTTGTCTAAAATCTGACCCAACATCCTCCCAATCCCCTACCCCACTTACAAGATATTCTGGTCTCATCAAAAGACCAATCCTAGGTTCCTTAAGGAGGATCTCAATAGGAGGATTCAAGAGGTAATTCCTCTCTGTCTTTTTCCTTTAATTTCCATTCACTTTAAAGTCCTTTTATTAATCTATCCCCACCTATCGTCATCCACATGGTATGATAACTCTAGTATCATTAATATATGAGAATTTTATGATAATAATTTTATAATATATCATCCAACCCCCTTATGCTCTTCTTTTTATTTTAGAATTGAAAAAGTTGTTATGTGAGGAGTTAAAGTATCACCTTCAAGAACGAAATGTTTTCATTTTATGTTACCACCTTCAGATCAGGTCATTAAACCATTTTTATGGTTGAACCATATCATTATATATATATATATATTATATCCTATTTAATGTTCTGGAACTAAATTATGTACATATTACTAAATGATAAAACCAAACATGTTCGTTGTGACCCAAAAAACGCCCAAATTAACCTAAAATGATCATCATTAAATTTTAACAGATGATTCATCCACTTTGTATATAAAATAATTCATTATAATATCATTTAAACTCCCAGAATATCACTAATAACATTTAATATTAGTTATGGATTTTTATCCATGTTCTACATGAAGATCCATTCATGAATACCAGTGAACCGTTCCAGAAAACTATAAAAAGAAACGTTCCCAAACAATGAATTTAAACACTATAACTCATCCAAATGACCATAAATTAACTTAATAAAACCATAATGAACCATATTCATGTATAAAAGGTTCTTTAATTTCTAATTAATGAATATAATATCATTATACTGAAAATTATAGTGAATAAAGAATTCATATACAAGGTAAGGGGAATTCCCAAACTCAGCCCTCTTTCATTGGGGTTTCAATATTTCAAACCAATTTTCAGTATGGGTCTGACTTAAAAATCATTTCCTCATATTTGTATTACCTTTTCTAGGATATAATTTTTTTTCAAATTATGTTCGTGACAAACAGATTGTTTTCTAAAGGAACTCTTCTTTAAAATAAACACACTCTTTTTTACTTCTCAAAGATTGTTTCTTCTTCATTTATCATTGACTTTTATATGTCCATAATGTTACCTCTTTATTTTGGGAGCCAAATTTTTATTAATGTATTCAGTATTATGTGAAACTCATTCCTTTACATTTGCTATTTTATGTTATATGTGGCATTCATGATAATGTAAATTTTATGATGAGAAGGGTGCACCCAGAAATATATAGCGTAATATGAATGTAATCATGTGACCGGTGTTCCTGAAATTATATAGCACTCCAATTCATTGGGTAAAGTGATGAATCTTCTGAGTTAATGGGAAATGATGTGTGAACACAATTCTAGAATTTTTCACAACTATGTGTGGTTGTTAACCACTAAGACATGATGTTTCATTGTTTATACATTGCCACATTCCAAGTCTTCTCTTAATGTTCCCAATCGTGATTATGATCATATGCCTTTGTTATGATGATAATGATTATTCTCATACCATGTTATGTTTTTTCATGTTCTTATTTATCCACTTATGGGGATTTTAGCTCCCTAATTTCTGATGTATATCCTCTGGTGAATACATGTACTAAGGAGAGGTCAAGATCCAATAATATTCTAGAGAAGAAGTAATTAAATAAATGTTTATGATTAATGTTGTAAATGTTATGTTTGGTCCTTGTTTTCCCAAGACACTAAACCTTTGTGTCCTTGTTTTGTAATACTATTATGTTTTTTATATTCTAAATTATGTAATAGTAATGTAAGAAAATGCATGGTCCCAATAGTTGGTATCAGAGTCATGGTTTAGTTAATTTGGGAATTAGGAATAGTGAACCATATAGAAATCTTCTAGTATGAGACTAAGTACAATTAAGCACATAAGAAGAATTGTTAAACATAGATATCCTATAATATATTCGTTTAGTTTAAATTTCACAAATTAATAATTTAATCATGAATCATTGAATTATGTTTTTTATAACTTTTTCTATTTTAGAAAATGGTGGGAACTAAGAGAAACCTGGGTAACCACACGTGTGAGGGACAATGTAGATATTTACCAAATGACATCCCTAATTCGTTGGGAGGTGGTGTTTAGAACATCATAGAGATGCTTACCCAACTGTCTCAGGTTATAAATAATAACATGAATAATGGGGAATGTCCCCCTTCACATAAGAGGGAGTAGCTGGATATCGAGCGTTTTATGCGGAAACAACCACCGATGTTTAGTGGATCTTCTGATCCACTAGTTGAAGAATAGTGGTTTAACTCTATGGAAGAGATATTTTCTATGCTTCAATGTTCTGTGATGGAGAATGTGACATTATCCATTTATCATCTAGAGGGAGAGTCTGATTAATGATGGGATTTGATTAAGAACACCAAGAAAAGGGGTGAAATTGAAGAGATGGAATGTTAAGACATTAAGATCATGTTTCTTAACAAGTATTTCCCATGAACTCTTCCTAAAAGATGGAGAGAGTATTCATAGAGCTCAAAGAAAAGGAAAGAGAATATATCAAAACCTACGAAGTGAATTTCACAAGGCCTGTAAGGTACACTTTTGGTTTTATTATAAAAAATGATATCAAAATTGATAGATTATTTAGTGGATTAAAACCACACCATCGAAAGTATCTTGCTATTTGAGACATTGGGATTTATGAATAAGTTGTTCGATGTGACCTAAAAGTGGAGATGGAGTTGGGAGAATGGTCCCATGGATTTGGTGATAAGAAACTAAAGATGGAGTTTCATGCCAGAGGATCTAGTGATAAATGTGGGAAGAAAAATCAATAACCCACATCCCAAAAATGTGAGAAGATGCATCATGAGAACTGACTCAATGGGATGGGGACATAATTCATGTGTGTGAATGAAGGCGATAATGCTCATGAGTGTCGAAAAAAATGAAATGGAAGGATAATGTGATCAATGAAAGGAGAGAACCACCCATGGTCCAATGCTACAACTATAGGGAGAAAAGGCACTAGAAAGCTTGTGCACTAAACCTTGAGTCCTCGAGGGTAATCAATGTTAGTATCCACCAAATCCAAAGGAACAATGGAAGGGTTATTCCATCACTACTGCAAAAGTGGATCAAGATAATGAATTCATACAAGGTACACATCCTATTCACCAAAGAATGGAACAAGTATTATTTAATTATGGTTCTACACAACCCTTTATATCTTTCAAGTTTCTTAGAACTATATAATCAAAGACCCAATACCCTGAAGTAGAGATATCTGTAAAAACACTGAGTGGTGAAATCATTGCAACCCAAGAGTTTGAATATTATCTTGTTGGTGTATGTGGGAAGATTATTCCAGTGAATATCGTGATACTTACCTTGGTGGAATTGTATTCCATAATGGGAATGGACTGGTTCTCATTATACATATCAAATGTTGGGAAAAGGTAATATTGTTTCATATTTTGAACCATCCCATGCTCCTCTACAAATTCAAGGAAGATCACAAGTCTAATTTTAAAAATCCTTCAATGGTGTGGTGTTGATTCCATGTGAAGATGCATACATTTCTCAAATGGTGGAGTCAAATTAAAGTGTCAACCTAAGAGAAAATTACATCATGAGGGAATAAAATGATGTATTTCCTAAAGAGTTACTCAGAATTCTCCAAGATCAGGAGGTAGAGATCTCCATATAACTCATAACCATATCTACTCCTATCTCAAAGTGTCCCTATAGGATGGCTCCTATCGAACTGGAGGAGGTAAAGAAGAAGTTTCAAGAGCATTTGGACAAAGGTATCATATTCCCTAGTGCATCACCTTGGGGTGCGCCAGTGATTTTTGTGAATAAGAAGGATGGATCAATGCGACTACATATTGATTATCGGGAACTCAAAAAGATCGCCATAAAGAACAAGTATCCTATTTCAAATATTGAAGACTTGTTTAATCAGTTAAGAGGAGCTCAATACTTATCAAAGGTGGATATTTGTTTTGGATATCATCAGCTAATGTTGAAGAAGGAAGATATTCCGAAGACTGCCTTCCGTATAAGGTATGGACATTAGGAGTTTCTTGTGATGCCCTTGAGACAATATAATACCCCTGAAATATTCATGGGTTTTATGAATAGGGTATTTAGACATGACCTCAACATATTTGTGGTAGTGTTAATCGTTGAAATTCTCATTTACTTCTAGATAAAGGAGGAACATGAAGAACATCTAGGACTTCTGTTGGAGACATTGAGAATGGAGAAGTTGTACGCCAAGTTCAGCAAGTGTGACTTATTGATGAAGCAATTCATGTTCTTTGGAAATGTGATCATAAGTGAGGTAATTTCTATTGACCCTTCAAAAACAACGGTGAATGAGGAATGGCCGAGACCTTCTAGGGTAACAAAAATACGAAGTTTTCTTGGATTTTTTTAGTACTTCTGACGTTTTGTGAGAAATTGATCCCGATTTTCAAGATCACAAACAATGTTAACAAGGAAAGGGTTAAAGTATGTTTGGACAAAAGAATGTGCGGAAAGCTTGAAGGAGCTAAAGAGAAGGATAATCACTACACTTGTACTCAAATTAATGAAAAGTGGAGAAATTTTGGTGATATATAGTAATGCTTCAAAGAAAGGCTTGGGTTGTGTACTCATGAAAAATGATAATGTGATATCCTACAACTAATGGTAGTTAAATATCCATGAGAAGAACTATCAGACCCATGTTCTGAAGCTAGAAGCTATGATTTTTGCCTTCAAAATATGGCGCTGCTATCTTTATGGTGAGAAGTGTGAAAAATATACCAAACATAAGATCCTAATGTATATATTCACACAAAAGGAGATAAACATGGCTCAAAGGAGATGGTTAGAGATAATCAAGGACTATGATTTATCTATTTACAATCATCTCATCATGGCGAACAAGGTAGTTTGTGTTCTAAGTAGAAAAGAACCTACAAATCTATCAATGTTGTGGATTGAGAAAGACCCTTTCTTCTTGGATATGAAAAAGATGGATTTTGAAATCATAAGGGAAGGGGATACATCCAACCTTTCACAAATGATTGCACAACCATCAATCCAAGATAAGATAAAGGAGGCACAAATGGATGATATGGAGTTGAAAATGAAAGTGAATGTAGTAATGGAATGGAATCTGCATGAGTTACATATCAACGATGATGGTGTGATTTGTTTTGGAACATGGATTTGTGTGCCTTCATAAACCAGGATAAATAAAGAGCAATTGGATAATGCACACAGTTCAACATTCTCTATCCATCAAGGGAGTACCAAGATGTACTGTGATCTCTGAGAACACTTCTGGTGGGACAACATGAATAAAGAGATTACTGAGTATATATCATGGTGCTTGGTATGTTATTAAGTTAAAGAAGAGTGAAAAAAGTCTAAAGGGATGATTCAACCATTTCCTATACCCATGTGAAAATGGGATAATGTCACTATGGACTTTGTCACGCATCTCCCAAAGGCATCTAAGGGAAATAATGTGATATGGGTTGTGGTTGACCGACTCACCAAGACTACCCTATTTATCGCTATTCGGAAAGATCTATTGCTTGACCAACTTGAAAAGATATATGTGAAGGAAGTGATGAGACCTCATGGTGTTCGACTCTCGATTATCTTCGATCGGGATCCTAGGTTCACAACTAAATTCTGGATGATTCTTCAACATGCCTTGAGTACTTAATTGAATTTCAGTATGACCTATCACCCTAAAAATGATGGCCAATCTAAAAAGAATATTTAGATTCCTGAAGATAATCTAATATCCTGATCTCTAGAATTCAGTGGTAGATGGGATCAGCATATCCCATTGGTTGAGTTCTCAATCAAGAATAGCTTCCACTCATGTATTAAAATGGATCCATATAAAGCTTTGTATGGAAAGTGATGTAGAACTACAAAATATAGGGATGAAGTTGGAGAAAGAAAGATAATTGGACCTAATATTGTGAAAGGGATGAAAAAGAAGGATAAAGTCATCCAGAAACATATAAAACATTCTCAAAGTCGAAAAAAGAGCTATATAGAAAACTATAAAAGGGATTTGTAGTTCGACATTGGAGATAAATTATTCCTTTGAATATCACCATGGAAGAGAGTCATGCAGTTTGTAATGAAATGGATGTTAAGACCAAGGCACATTAGCCCCTTTGAGATCCTTGAATGCATAGGATCTGTGGACTATCAGCATGCACTTACACCAAATTTGGCTCAAGTTCATGGTGTGTTTCAGGTATCACTACTGAGGAAGTACATACCATATCCCTTAGATGTACTAAACTCAACGGTGGTACAACTAGAAGATTATCTTTATTATGAGGAGAATCCAGTGATGATTCTAGACTGGAGAGATAAGGTTCTATGAAAAAATACAACCCACCTTTTCAAAGTGTTGTGGAGGAACCATAATTTCGAAGAAGAATCTCGGGATCCATAAGAGGTGATGAAGGATAAGTACCCTAACCTGTTTATGTAAAACAAAATTTCATGGGCAAAATTTCATAAGGGGGTTCAATTTAATGAACCAAAGTTTTATCAATGTAAATAACTTCTTATAATTATACCTTAAAGTATAATCACATTAGAAAACAAAATGAAATATCATGATACTAAATACTTTATGACCATTAAACATAATTTTTCCACTTCTGTGTTCTGAATTTTGAAAATCTGACATACATGGTTTCATCTAGGATGAATTTTGAAGTCTAATAAAACAAACTTAATTTTTGGTGAATAATAACATACTCTAATGAATAGTAATTCCACAGTTAGGAATAGTGACATACCCTTATGAATATTGACCACACCTATGATAGTATATATATAGGATTTAACTGAAAGTAGGATGTACCTACGTTTTGGAATAAGTAAATAAATGTTTTAAAAACTGTATTTTTCATTTAAATTATGATTTTAATTAAATATTAAATTAATCATATTTAGAAAATTATTTTTAAAAAATGGAATTCATTTTTAGATTCTACATGTTGAAAAAATTTTAGGGTGAAATTTTGAATTTTTTTTGTAATACCTGAATATTTGGCGAATGGTAAAATACGATAATTTATAATAAATTTTAAATACATGAATTATGATGTCATTAGCTGATGTATGGTTGATGTAAAGCCATTATATATAACTCACATGCACTTATTACTATTCATGTTCATGGAATCATCACTATTAATTTTCTTGTACAGAAATAATAAATTAATGATTATAATATTAAGAAAACCCCTCTCCCCTCCACTATAAATTTCACCCTTCACACCCTCATTTTATCACACCTATAAATCTTAAATACTTGTCTAAAATATACCCAAATATCTTCCCTATCCCCTCACACACTTCCAAAAGCTTTTAGTCTCATCAAAAGACTAGTCCTAGGTTCCTTAACTAGGATCTCAAGAGGAGGATTGACAGGGTAATTCCCCTCTCTCTCTCTTCCTTTAATTTACTTTATATTTCATGTGATTTTCATAATTACTCACCAACTATCCTCATCCAAATGGTATAGTAACTCCAGTATCTTACATATAATAGAATTTTTTGATACTAATGGGATACTATATCATCCAACCCCCTTCTCATCTTCTTTTTATTTTATAATGGAAAACATTGTTCGTGAGGTTTTAATTTATTACCTTCAAGAACGAGATGTTTTCATTTTTATTTACCGACTTCAGATTTGGTCATAAAGCCATTTTTCTGGTTATACCAGATTATGTTATATGTATTATATCCTATTTAATTTTCTAGAACTAACTTATTTACATATTACTAAATGAAAAAACAAAACATGTTTGTTGTGATCCAAAAACTAACAAAATCAACCTAATATGATCATCATTAAATTTTAACTAAGGATTCATCTAGAAGGCATATAACATAATTCATTTTAACATCATTTAAACTCATGGAATTTCATTAATAACATGTATTATTAGTTCTGTATGTTTATCCATGTTCTACAAGAACTTTCATTCATGAATACAAGTGAACCGTTCAAGAAAACTATAAAAATTAACAATCCCAAAAAATGAATTTAAACCATATAACTTATCCAAAATCCCATAAATGAACTTAATAAAAACTTAATGAACCATATTCATGTATAAAAGTTCATTTAATTTCAATTTAACTAATACAATGTCAATATACATGACATTAAAGTGAAGAAAGCATTTAGATACAAGGTAAGGGGAATTCTCAAAACAAACCCTCTTTCTTTGGGTTTTCACCCTTTCAACCCAATTTTCAGCATGGGTCTTCCATAAAAATAATTAATTCATAATTATCTTAACTCTTCTATGATATTGATGTTTTCTTCTTATGTTAATGAAAAACCCAATGTTTTGTAAAGGAACTCTTCTTTCATATAAACACACTCTTTTTTACTTCTCAAAGATTGTTTCTTCTCCACCAATCATTAATTATTATATGTCAAAAATGTTATTCTATATATATTTTTGGATCCAAATGTTTATAAATTTTTTCCTTATTATTTGAATACCATTTCTTTCTATGTGTTATTTTATGTTATATGCGGAATGCATGATAATGTAAATGTAATGATGAGACGAGTGCACCCAGAACTATATAACGCAATATGAATGTTATAATGTGACGGGTGCGCCCAAAAGTATACATCAATGCAATGCATTCAGTGAAGTGATTAATCTCATGATTTAAAGGTAAATGATGTGTGAACATGATTATAGAATTTTTCACAACTATGTGTGGTAATTAATCACTAAGACATGATGTTTCATTGTTTATGTATTGCCACAGTCCAAGTCTTCTCTTAATGTTTAATATCATTATTATGAACATATACATATGTTGTGATGATAATGATTATGCTAATTCCATGTTTTTCTATTTCATGTTCTTTTTTATTCACTTATTAGGCATTTAGATCACCAATTTTTTAATTTATATCCACAAGTGACTACATATATAATTGATAGGTCAAGATCCAATAAAAAGCTAGAGAACAAGTAATTAAATAAATGTGAATTCTTGATGTCACAAATGTTATGTTTGGTCCTATTGTTTGCAAGAAACTAGTCCTTTTTATCCTAATTGTGTAAAACAATTATGTTGTTTATATTCTAAATGATGTAGTAGTAATGTAAGAAAAGGCATGGTCTCTATACTTAGAATATAGAGGTTGGAAAACATTTAAGTCATAATTCTTGGACCATGAATCCTAGTTTAAGGGTAAATAATTTGGACTAGGGATACTATATTTTAAAACTACACAGCTTTGATCCTTGGAAAATAGTTTATGGTCATACTACCTAGACTATAGGGGTGCTGTTTGTTTAAGGCCATAAAATTTGAAACTATTTCAAACAATATAATGTGATACTATCTAGACCCAGGGGATCCTCATGATAAGTACTCATTGAGAATCATGGAATTGGTGGGATGTGTGATAAGCTCTCTATCCATAGTGATCAAAGTGTATGATCCATTTGAATAAACCTTATGGATGATGTAAGGTCCTTCCCATCTTGGATTCGAATTTGGTGCCTCTTTTCTGGTTATGATTGGCATTGTAGGATCCAATACCATGTCACACTATAGGAATTACCGAAGGAGAACCTTCTTATTCAATGCTCTCACTACCCATTTATGGTGCCTCTTTGAATTATGCCAGGCCGAGAGCCTAATCTCTTTGAGGGCTTCCAACTCAGCTAGATGTACTTCTCCCATTCCGTCTCGTGTTTCTTGGTTGTGAATAGTTGTTCGGAGTGATGGAAATTGAACCTATATGATTGAGAAATCATATTATACATACACCAATGATTATGGGGTCACCTAGGTGGAATTTCGAGTCATCATCCTATTGGACTGAAGGGCATTGGGGAGCTTGTACAACTAAATCTTTTTGTTTTGGCCCATAAATTTTTGTAGGATGCTAGAGGATCTTTAAAAAGCGCTTATAAGGGGGGAATTTATCATCTCTTATACAAAATGGATGATAAAGGGTATATTTCAAAAAAAAATCATTTAATAATATATACATATATAAATATATTTATATTGACATAAATATAATATATATATATATATTTAATTATTTTTTAGATAAGGCTAAATAGATATTTAAACTTAACAGAAAAGATATTTAGTGAAATTAGATTATAAAATAATTAAAAAAATTAATTAGTAATTTTCTAATTACTATTGAGTAATATTAATTTAATAAAAATTTGAAGATAAAAAAGATAAAAATTAATAAGAGATCTAAAATTAGTTGAAAACGTAACTCAAACTTCAAACAACCACAAATTCTGATCTGGGTGTCCATTTAGGTTATACCACATATCAAATTGAAACATATGATGAGCTCTATTTTACAATGACCTAAGGTATTCCGGGTCACATTTTTCAATGATAAAAAAGGCCCAAAAGGCTAGCAAAACTGAGTTTTTTTATTGGGGTATCCCAATTTTTTAACATTCTATAGAATTTCAGCCTTGTTTAAGGGGGTACTATCTTTTTTTTGGTGGGGACTAAATTTATTTAGAGGAATCACATTCATATTGATATTATGGTTTTTAAATTTTAATGTGTTTCGCAATGTATTTTTATTTATAATTTAATATAGGCATATTTTATTATATTTACTTATAATAAATCACTTTTATAAATACATATATCAATATTTTTACATATAAATGTATTTTAAAAAATAGAAAACAAATATTAATTATTCATTTTATTTAAATTAAAAATATATCTATTTTATTTACTATATAAAATATACATTAATATATATATATATATATATATACCAATATAATTAATATTTATATAGAGACATGTATGTGTCAATAATTAAAAAAATATATGTATTTTTATATATATATATATATAAATAAATAGACATTCTAAAAATGTATTTAAAAAAATAACTAACCATTTTTTATATTATATATATATATAATGTTTAGATATACATATACATGTGTATTAATAAATGAATATATATTAATATTATATAATAATATATGTAAATAAATATAACATATAATATATTTATAATTTTATTTATAATTAATGACATAGATATATGAATAATATATATATATATATATGTAAATATATTTATAGAAATAAATAGAAATATCATTATACAGATAACAAAACAATATGATGTAGTGGTAAAGACATTATATCTTCAAAGTAGAGGTGTAGGGTTTGAATCCAGGTGGGTACATGAGGCTGAAAAATTCAAAAAGCATATATAAAGGGTTAGTAGGGTGAAAATCACTAATAAAGGGGTGGGGAGGGGGTGGGTGAAGCATTGTTAAAAGGGTCATAGAAGCATTGATAAGTTTTGGATCATAGAGGTCTAAAAAATAAAATTTTCCCCCTTTTAACAGCAGTTTTTTGGTGCTGATAAAGGGTTACTCTATTAGCGATAAAAAGCATTATTAAAGGGGCCATTTAATAATGATAAAAAAGGTTTTTTAAAAGGATCATTAAATATATCTAAAAAAGTGATGTTAAAAGTTTCCTTAACAGATCTAAAAAATCTCTATTAAATGGGTCCTTTAACAGTGTTTTTTAGCGGTGTTAAATGACCCCTTTAACAATGTTATTTAAATGAACTTTTAAATATTACCCTTTAACATTTCCTATGATGACAATGATTTATAAGTGTTGTTACTTTTCCTTTACTAGTGCTGTTAAAACTCATTTTTGTAGATGGGAAACCTCTTGCAGAACTAGATGTAGTAGTGGACCATGGTATGAAAGAAGTAGCCCAACCTTTTGATTTGGTGGGAGAGCTTCAATCCTACTTGATGGGTGCCATAAGACTCGAAATTGAATTCTTGCTTAAATTAATTGATCTCATCTCCTAGTATTAAAGGAAGGATAATTCCATCAAGAAAACATTTGTAGAGGGATTACTCAAGGTTAGGCCCACTTTGGAGGGTAAACTACACTATATGTCGGAACATTCTCCCATTCTCATCTCAGTTTGGTTAGAGAGTTCCATGATGGATACACTCAATTAAGGGATTTTCCCAATTAAGAATTTCCTCTATTGTGGGGGACCTAAGGGTCCTGACATAGAGGTACTAGAATCCATTTGGTTCACCTATTTCCTATCATCATCTATAGTTTCTATGGTGATGAAACTCTAGTGTGCCACATGACTGATCCGATAATCTTGGCCGGGACCTACAAGAGACACATCTAAAAACACTAAGGAATTGGATCCGCCATTTTTTGACTGAAAAAATGATTCAATTTTGGATGGTAAGGGACTATCCCATTATCTTATGGGTATGCTCTAGATGGGGAATTAACTCTTGCATTCTGACGATGTAGTCACCCTCTAACTATTTGAGGAGTAACTCTGAGTCTCCCTTCACATGAAAGTGAGGTACATAAATATCAAGGGGAAAATGAAGACCAATAATAAGATATTGGTTCTTTGTATTGTTGTATGTGAAGACTTATGTCTCCAGTAATGAATATGTAAGTACAACTTGTGCTCGATTAATGAAGAGGATTCTCAGGTATACCGTATTGCTCTTGGGGTCATTGATCCTCCTATCCGCCAGGCTCTGGGAGGCACCATTGAATTTCATCTTCCAATATTGAAAAAATTAATACACTAAAAGGATATCCTCATTTGGGAAATCTACATCTAGGGGATGTTCTTTAGGGGATTGATGTGTTAATAGAAAGTATTCTTATGCATGGACTTTGACACCCTTCTGTAAAATGAACCTGATGTTAAACTACTAGAAGATCACCTACTAGCATTAAAACCACCCCTTCAACATGGGGTGATTGAGAATATACTTAATTGGGTCCACTCGAGACACCAAGTGTATCACATGATGCTATAGATAATTTTGCAACTTATATACTACAAAACCTGAATGAGTCTTCTCTTCTCGATAGGGAAGAATCTGGTATCCATGTTGAGGAGCATGAGAATAAGATAGTATAGGATATTTTCCCATACTACATTGTTTTTCTAGGATATAAGGGTAGTGAGGGATTGTTGCATGGTGGTCACATATAGGACCAACGACTTTCCTAAAATGGGTAGCATTAGAATCAAATTCTATAGTGAGCACTACATTATATCAACAAACGTGGCCCAAAATTCCTCATCCCAATAGTAAGTGGTTCCTTTCTTCATGAGCATTGGGAAGGGATTAAGCATTCTAACTAGATTTGTGATAAATCAGTGTTTGTATGATAAGTTTATTTAGAGGATCTACAAAATTAAGATATTTCTTGAGGGAAGTATCCCATTAATTCCCATGAACTTAGCCAGGACAATATTGATGCCTCTATATCTTATGAAAAAGATGAAAACATCATATAGGTAACCCTAAATGAACACTTCAAGTGGTTCACCATTAAGTGATTGGAATGGAGGAAGCTGAAATCTTTATCGGTGTCCTTTAGGTGGTCCAAAAATAGGAAATATTTGACCACCAATATGTCTACATAGAATTCCACAAACATCCTAAGTGTTATTTTGATGATATGGTTCATATATTACTTATACGTGTCTTCTTCATTTTTCATGATGAAGGGAATCACCTGATATTAAAATTTCTCTTGAGGCAGTATGAAGTTGGTGGACTCCTCATCATTAGGAGGCTATCTGGATCTAGTTGTACCTAGAGTATCTATCTATTAATGAGAGTTCTTGGAACCCTACTGTAGAATCCATCAACAACACTATCACTAGAAGTGGAAAATCATCCTTCAGAAAATGGAGTTTGGGGACCTAAAAGACAATATGAACTCTGATCTACCCATTCTTCTTACTATCTAAGATTATCTTACCTGGCCATATAGGGCACTGGACTTCCTTGATGAAGTTGGATTCGATAATCTCGTCAAATTTGGACTCAACTATCACAACTTGTCCGAGAGGGTCTCATATAGTGAATAACCCAAGTCCAAATCCAATATGCTTGGGGCTGGTGATTGGAACTGAGTAGGCATATCCCACAAATGAAAGGCATTAGCCTAAAGTACATATATGTATGCACACATCTCTAAGCCACAAATTCTAAAATGTAAAAAAAACTATGTAAAAAATGCATGAAAACCACTATATCCCACAATATGAAGTATAATAGTGAAAGTACTGGAAAGTAAGCAAGGCCAAAACAAGCCCACCACAAAGAGTCTATAACCACAAGTTCAAACTATAACAAATAAGGTATTGGGACTACTGTCTAGACTACAGGAACACACCTCATATATCTAGCCTTGCTAAGAACCACCTAGTCCTAGTCCTCCCAGGATTCCATTAAAGGGTCGATCGTCTGCACAAGATATGACACATGTGGGAAACACATGTGTAGGGGTGAGTATAACAATACTAAGTAGGATACCACAAAACCACAATGGAAATTATAGTTAGTTCTATATAGGAATATGTCTACAACACATATAATAAGAACATCCAGATATACTCAAGAGAGACACCATGTTGTTAGGCGGTCCTAACCAACTTCCACCCACACGATTCTACTCGAAACATTCTTGTTCTGGGATAAGTCACTCCTTGATCCATGATATAATCGGAGACACTCAAAAATAGGTATATCTCATTTGAGCCCCACCAAAATGAGATTTTATTAGTCATGGAAGATTATGACACCTCGAGAGGGGATCTTTCCCAGTCATAATGGGAAATACAACCATCCCAATCTGGATCCATTCACAATGTAGGGGATCCTTCCCAAATACATAGGGGAATAAAACTAACCCTAATGATGTGTCTCACTAGATGGAGGACCAAAACCCATACCTTAGAGGTTATTTTGATTCCAAAATACTCCACCAGGGGTGATACAGTATCCTACTACAGTGCCACATAGGAATACCATAACTATATCTAGGAATCAACCTCTAGAGGGGACTACAATCCAGTAATTTGGATGAAATTCTATATGGAAACCTCAAGGAAAGAACCAAGGGAACACACTCAAAATATAATGGCCCAAACAATGAAAAATAAGATCCTAATGCAATCTTGATGGTATTAGATGGCGTGTCCCCAGGGGTACACAGTGTGTCCAGCTATCCCATATATTTCCCATCTGGAAAACCACACGTGACATGTAGTCTCCATATACACGACATGTAGAAGGGTATATACAACATGTAGAGACACACGGTATACTATCCATGTAGCCTATCCATGTATACATGGGAGTACACGACATGCTTCATTAAGCATGGAACATGCCACATCTAGGTCTAGAAAAGGCCCAATGAACATGCGGGGATCGTCGTTGGCCTAGAGGGATAAAACAATTCTACTAATATGCCTCTTAAAAATTTCTCATATTTATAAACTGATCACACCATTATAATCCTTGTGAAAAAATTCTCGAGATAGACTATTCACATGCCCCAAATGGGCACCCGGTGAAAAAGTCATATTTCACCATATAACACAAGAATGGTAATTCATGGGACCCATTTCTCGATCCAAAAATAAAATATATGGATATAACTACAGTGATCCTCATGAAAAAACACACAATATCAACTATTCATTTTTCCAAATTAGACCCCAGATGAAAAAGTCACATTTCACCTCAATACACCCAAACTGGGCATCATGGGGTCCACACATAGATCTCAATTTTAATTCCAAAAATAGGTATGAAAACATTCACCTCAAAATCAAGGCCACAAAGTTGTAGATAGTTTGAAATTATGACACCATATGAGAGAGATATATTGGATTCAAGATCCCTCAAAAATAATAATTTTATTTTTATTGGGTGTTTCATTGACCCAAGGAACGAGTCTGAAAAAGGTATCCAAAATCAGTCTTAAAATGATCTTCTTAATTCAAGGATCACACTATCATTGAAGGTTCATCGATTGAATATTGTACGAAGAATTTACAACCGAATTATGGTTTTGATAATAATAATAATAATAATAATAATAATATATCATTATTATTATAACCTTTTTTAAAAATTATTTTCTTCCCAAAGATCCCATGCCCAAGCTCCCCATCATGTGTCACACAAGTGGTGTAGATGGAACCTATTCTTATTTTACATTACCACTTTATTTAATTTTCAACATAATTTTTAGAAATAATAATTAAATAAAAATCACACCATATTTCTCATATAAATCACCCTAAGGGGGTGGGGTGTTCATGCCTCATCCTATAATTTTAATGGAATTCCCTTATTTAATCTTCACCTATTTGGCTCACCACCATTCATTTATTTTATTTTACATTTATTATTACCATCAAAAATTACATTCACCACCATTATTATCAACATTAATAATAATAAATAACACATGTTATTATTATTAAAAATAATAATAACATGATCCACCCTCCATGGATAGTCATAAATTGGATTTGGACCATTATTTTTTGGGAAACTATCCACATCAATCTATGGAAACCACATGTCCCGAGTCGCACCTACCGTGCACCTAACGTTCATTCCCGATGACCCTCTAGAGAGATCTTATCATCCCGAATCAAACACCATTAATACCCAATCAAATTTTGGGTTCCCATAATCATTATCACATATCCATCACATCTCTAAAATCTAAATCAGAATTGATGAATGCAATCCATTCTATCAAAGAATGGACACACAACAATCGATACTCTTAGATATCATCGAATCACTAGTCAAAAGAATACCGACAATGAACACTCATTGAATAGAGAGTGAAAAGAACAAAATAAAAACACGGGGAAAGAACCATGTCCAATATTTATGTCGACCTCAATCAATTTCCATTAGTAGGATAATGAATAGTAATTAAAATAAATTTCCCAATAATCCCACATATAATACCCTATCTTGCAACAACAATCGAACAATGGATCAATCTATTCATGGAATGACCCAAATTCATCATGGAAATCAAGAACGGGTAAAATATCAAGGAAATAGCCACCCTACCTCAATTCAAATTAGACCTTGATGATGGACGATCATTGTGTCTCCGTCATTGGTGAGGTTCCTTCGAATCAGTTTTGAGTTGATCATCGATCCATGATCAGTCACTGTTTGTTCGAGAGAGTTCCTTTTCCACATCTTAGAGGAATTATAGGGTTATTAATAACCATGAATTCTTAAAAAAGACTTAATAAATAGATGTTTTACTGTTTTATAAAATATTTTTTTATTAAATTATTTTATTCCCATTACATCCCCCAAAAACTTTTTCAGAAATGAACTGTGGTGACTAAATTTGAGTTGCGACTATGATATAAACCCCACAATGAACTCAACGACAGTCTAATATTTCCAATATGAGTCACCCTTCATGTGTTATTAGGATTTAAAAATAAAATAAATTTATTTATAGTTATGTCCTTTGTGACTTTTTTGACAGATGACCAGTGCCAACAAAGATTAGGTGATTTCTAGGGTAAGGCCACCATTCTGAGCTCAACGATGCCCTAATTTTTTTGATTCAGGAACCTGTTTAAGTTCTATTCCACTTTTTTTTGGAGAACCTCATGTACATACTATTACAAGATTAATATTTTCAAAATAATTATTTCACAAAAACTGGGCCTTGGAATCACATGACGTCTCAATAAATGGTATCGAAATCAATACTTATAATATCTAAAAATATGACATGGGAAATATAAAACATTAAATTATCCCAACCTTGGGGATTTACATCCTTTAAAGTAAAAAAAGGATTAATCAAACAAATGAGTGTATTGAGGACAAATACGAGCCTTCGGCTCCCATGTGCTCTCCTGTAGATTCACGTGCTACCACAAAACACAAACCAAAGACATCAGTCACCCCCAAAGGATCTAATCCTACCGATCATCAATCTCTACTAGGTATTCAAAAAAATTAATTCCATCCTCGATGTCCATCTCAAACCTATTAATAATGCGCAATGGTTCATGAACGTATCTCATCATCTATGACACGTGGAAGACATCATGTACCTGATCTAGATACGGTGGTATAGCCAAGCGGTACACCACCTCAACAAATCTACGTAGAATCTATAATGTGCTGATGAATATTAGAGATAGCTAGAAATTTCCCTGACTTGGTGAGTCAATAAACAATCACCTTGATGGAATTTTATCCCCTAGATGTATATGAAAAATTTTCATAAGTTCTATCGATATCTCACCCCACTCCCATTCCGGCCCCTCAAGGGGTTGAGCTGAACCAGTTGGATCCTGGTGCTCATCCTTCACATTCTGTCATGTGTGAAATTGAGATAGAAATTATACAGCTACTTTATTCAACCTTGGACACAAAAACTAACATCTGAGCTCCTGGTATATCTTTTCCACACCTAGATGTACTATAAAAGGGGATGCATGAAACTCCCTCAAAACCTCCTCCAACAACGCCACTGGTACTATTGTGCACCCTATAAAAATAATGACATGATCTATGCCATTGAAATATCCACCAGGTGCATGCCCTGTGAATATATGACCATGTAAGGTCTCATAGTTGGTATCCCAAAATTGTGCCTCTCTGACTCAATTTAAGAGTGGAGGGGTCAAAAACATCAAATGGAGGCAAGATGATCCATCTTCATCCATAAAGGTTAACTATAATTAGGTCAACTTCTATGTTGCCTCATTTATAAACTGCAAACTCGATCTCTTACTAAGGTCATCTACCACCATGTTCCCATTCCCATGATTATAAACAATCTCAAAGTCATTGTATTAGAGGAACTCTGTCCAATGACTTTGTCTCAACCTTTGATGGATTCACTACAACTCCTTCACCACTATTTGAAAATGGGGACTCATAACATCCACTACATTGAGGATTAAGCTATCCAATTAATGAGTAATCATTGACACCCTCATATTTCTGAGTTTATCCTATGCTACTCGGGATTCCGTTTCACCAACAAGGAAAACCTCATTCCAGCACTACAGACACAGCACACACTTCACCTAAAACAATATATCGTAGCATGAATAATGGATAACTAGTCCATAACAAAAAATGATGTTGTAAGGACTAGATGCTGATACCAAGAGATACCAACCGAAACTCTAGCCTCTAAGAGTTAGGTCACACAATCGACACTGGTGCGTGATCATTAGGTCTCAACCCGTAGGAGTCTCCAAGCATGAGGGTCGAGTAAACAGTTCAATTGGAATCTCTGAGTCTCAAATAAGATACGTGGAATGATAATAATGGATAACACCTATGTCTATCAATATGGTAGCTATAGTAGAAAGGGAATAGATCGTACATCAAATAATTATTGGATCCCCTAGGCCATATGCCTTGATCGTATGAAGCTGTCACTTCCCCTGTCCTATAGCTCCCTGAGCCTGGTGTAGACCACCTGGGGGTGGTGGTGGTAACATTTCAAAATGTAGACCAACTCATGCAGCTCCCCCAGCTCCTCTTCCATGTCTTCCGCATTGAGGATTTTTCTCCTCATGTCATTGTCTCTACCTCAGTGGTCCATATACAATCTCCCTATCAGCTGTACGATGGGTTATACAATCTCATGAGAGATTTACCCTATCATCACATAAATCACACCACCTCTCTCTAGGATGACTGGACCCACCCTGTAAGCCCTGAACTATAGATCCTCCATCCTGGGACCTCCTCTTGAAATGTCTCGCATGCTCAAGTCCCTGAGACTAACATCATCTCCCCACAGACGAGGTCTCTGCTCCTTCTTTCCCACTAAAAAAAATCACTGGCTATATCCACTTATCCAAGAAACCTTTTACTACCAAAGCTTGCTTAAGAACCCTGGCCTTTGTAGGAATTCTCAGAGGGATAAAACAGGCTTGAATGTACCTACACGTACCTCACTCAAAGGTCATAAAGATGAATTATAAATCATATATCATATCCATTGTGTACCTAGAGTGGTTGGTATGCCTAAATGAATACTCAGATACCGAAATGCCATTCTTTTAGAGCCATAGAATCTCCGGGATATTTATATCCCTTACATTATAAGTCGAGAACTCCTATCTAAAAAATTTCTCAAATTCTATCCATAGAATAGTCACCTCATCATAACATCAGGTAACGAAACCCCAAAATGTTTCTATGGAGCCACGTAGAAGTCTCATTTCCTGGAAAACCATCTGATCTACTGGTGTCCTGACTAGATAAAAAACATGGGTTACCACCTCAAACTAGTCTCTAGCCAATTGTGTTTCAGGCTTGCTTCGGAACCTGAGGGGTATCTGCTGCTGAAACTCAAGAAGTGATCTAATCCTTTACACCTCATCTTCTAGTAATTTAGTTACCATATGCTTCTCTATAAGTGGTGGTATGGCTGGTGCACCACCTGGAGGTGCTATCTCTAGTAAAAATCCTTGTACTGATGCATCATCACCGGGTGGATCGTCCTATTGATTACGGCGTGGAATCATATTTGGATGTCTTTGTGGAGACATCCTGAAATAAAAATATATATACCATAGTCAACTAAGTATATCTGGAGATCTGAATCAAGAAGTAAATAGAAAAAAACCATTCCTAGATTATTCATGTACCACTGTTTTTTTCCAGAAACTAGTGTTTTCATGTACTGATTCTAAAAGTAGGTAATCATATTCCAAATGTCTGGATCTATTAGCCTCCACACCAACACTAGAGTCCCTGGCCAGAAATACTAATTGTAAACTCTTAAACATTTTCCCGAAACAAACCTCACAGAATCCTGGTCTTAATGTATAACTGACCTCCTCTAATACCACTCTATCACAACCCGTCCAAGAGGGGCTCGTGCCATGACTACCCCAATCCTCCATCCAATAGGCTTGGGGCTAGTGACTTGCAATGAGTAGTAATATCCCAATAATGGGAGGCATTGTCCTAATGTAATTATATGCATGAACACATATACAATCCTTACATGATGAAATGTAAAAAAACAGTAAGTAAACAATGTATGAAAATCACTATATCCCACAACGGGAGTACAATGGTTAAAGTACAGAAATGTAAACAGGGCCAAAACAATCCCACCATAAAGAGTAAGTAACCAAAAGTACAAAATGTAATAAAATATGTATTGGGACTGCAATCTAGACCATAGGAACACACATCATCTATATTTCCTCACTAATCATCATCTGGTCCTAGTCCACCTATGACTCCCTCAAAGGTTCGATTGTCTACACAATACATGACACGTGTGGGAAAATACCATGCATGGGTGAGTATAAATATACTTAGTATGACACCCTAAAACCACAAATTAATACAACAAAGGAATGCATAATAATCTCTAAAAATCTATATGTATACAATACATATAACAAGAACATCCTGATATACTCAAGAGAGACACCATGCAATTAGGAGGTCATAACCAACTACCATCTACATGATTCCATTCGAAGCAAGGTTTTTCTGAGAGAACAAACCCCTCAAGCCATGATATAGTTAGAGATTCTCATGAAGTGGACTAGCTTATTTTTGGACTACCCAAATGAGAAAGTATTGGTGAAGGAAGATTATGATGCCCATAAAGGGGATCCTACCCAATCATACTAGGGAATACCACAAACCCAATTTGGATCAATTCACAACATACGATATCCTTCCCAAATACACAAGTGTATACCAATAACCCTACTAATGTGGCCCACTAGATGGAGGACTAATTCCATGCTCTCAAAGGCTATGTAGATTCCAAAAAACCCCACTAGGGGTGATAGAGGATCCTTCTCGAGTCCCATGGATGAATACCATAACTCTATATGGGACTCAGCCTCTAGAGGGGACTACAATCCAGCAATATACATGTAATTTTGTATAAAAACCATTAGGAAAGGACAAAGTGAACGTACTCAACCTATACTAGTCCAAAATAGTTAATTAAAGAACCTCATGCACTCTTTATGGGATTAAATTCCATGTCCTAGGGGGTACATGACATGTCCAGCTATCCCATGTATTGATAGTGTGGAAAACCTCACACGAAATATGGTCTCCATATAATAAATTTGTAGAAGGGTATACATGACACATTGAGACACATAGTATCCTATCTCTGTATCCTATCTATGTCCTCATGGGAGTGCATGGAGTGCCGCATTAATCCTGGCACTGCCTGTATCTTTGTCTGGAAAAGACCTGAGAAAAAAGCGGGGTTGATCGTCAGCCTGAGTGGATAAAATGTATCCAATGACATTACTATTAAAAAGTTATCATATTTCCAAGCTGATCATGTCATTATGATCCTTGAAGAAAATTGATCAAAATAGACTATTCACATGCCCCAAATGGATACCCGGTAAAGTCACATTTCACCATATAATGCATAAATGGTAATTCACGGGTCCCACATCTAATCCCGAAATAAAATATACGGATCACACTATGGAAATCCTCGCAAAAAAATGCATAGGATCGACTATTCATTTTTCCAAATAGAACTCTTGGTAAAAATCCACATTTCACTACAATACGCCCGAACTAGGATTCATGGGGCCCGCACCTTGATCTCCATTTAAATACCAAAAATTGGTATCAAATGATTCGCCATAAAATCAAGGTCATGACATTGTATATTTTTCATCATTCTAAAACCGTATGAGAGAGATATATATCATATACATGTTCTCACAATAATAATAATTTTATTATTATTGGGTGTTTCATTGAACCAAGGTATGAGTTTGAAAAAGTTATCCAACAGTGGTCTTAAAATGGTCGTCTCAACTCTAGGATCACGCTATCACTGATGGTTCATCAATCAGAGATCATACAATGAAGTCACGATCGAATTAAGGGGTTGATAATAATAATAATAATTATTATTATTATATTTTTTTATTATAACATTTTTAACCATTATTTTCTTCCTAAATATCTCATGCTCAAACTCTCTATCACGCGGCACACATATGGTGTAAAAGGAGCCTCCTCTTATTTTAGTTAACCACTTTATTTAATTTTCCACATAATTATTATAAATAATAATTAAATCAAAATCACCTCAGATTTATCATATAAAGTGCCCTAATGGGGGGGGGATATTCATCCCTCACCCTAAAATTTTAATTAAATTAATTTATTTATTTATCACCCACATGGCTCACCTTAATTTATTTATTTTATTTCACATTTATTATTATCATTAATAATAATGTTCACCGCTATTATTATTATCATTATTAATAATAAATGGAACATGTTTTCGTTATTAAACATTAATAATAACACGAACCACACTCCATGGATGGTCAGAAATTGGATTTTGGTCGTTCTTAACTGGAAAACCATCCACATCAATCCATAACTACCGCATGTCCCCAGTATTACCTCCTGTGTGCCTGATGTTCGATCTCGATGACCCTCCAGAGAGATCTGATCACCCTAAATCACAAACCATTGACACCCGATCCAAATTTGGGTTCCCATTTTCATTGTCACACCTTTTTCAAATATTTAAATTCAAAATATAAATTCATTATTGTGATCCATTATCTCAAAGAATGAACACAAAATGATCGGTACTCTCAGATATCATCGAATCACCTATAAAAATAATACTGACAATGAAAAAACATAGAATGGAGAGTGAAAATCATGAAACAAAAACCTGGGGAACAGATGTTATCCAACGTTCATGTTAGCCTCAATCCATTTTTGTTAGAAGGACAATGAAGAGGAATCAAAATTAATTTCCTGATAATCCCACATATAACATCATATCCTGTAACAAAGATCGAACCATGGATCAATATTTTTTTTGGATTGACCTGAATTCATCGTGGAAATAAATAATGAGTAAAATCATAAGGAAACAGCCACCCTGCCTTGATTAAGATCAGTCACTAATGAAGGACAATCGTTATGTTGTCATCGTTGGTGAGGTTCCTTTAAATCGACTACGTGTTGATCATCGATCAATGATCAGTCACCGTTTGTTCAAGAGAGTTCTTTGTCCATATATCAAAGAAATTCCAAATCTATGACTAGACCTAAATTATTAAAAATAATTAATAATGAGAAGTATCATTGAGTCATAAAATATTTCTTTTATTAAATTATTTTATTAACATTACATCTCGTGACAATGTTTTCACAAACAAACCGTGCTGACTAAAGTTAAGTCATGCCAAGGGTAAATACCACACAATGAACATAATAGGGGTATTGGATTTCCAATATGAGTCAAAATTCAGGAGTTATTAGGATTTGAAAATAAAATAATTTTTATTTAATAATTCTATTTACATTTACGTCCATTGTGACTTATTCTACAAATTCCCTGCACCAACCAAGATTAGGTTTCGCCTAGAGTAAGGGAACCATTATAATCTCAGAGGTAACATCCGAATTATTATTTGAGAATATATTTAAGAGTTATTCAATTTTTTCAAAAAAATTGTGCACATTCTATTAAAAGATTAATATTTTTCAAATAATTGTTCCTGGAAAACCGGGCCCTATAGTAAGATGTCATCTTAGTGCCTAGTATTGAAATCAATCCATATAATATCTAAAAATAGTACATGTAAAATCCAAGATTTTACATAAACCATGACACTGTGAGAAGAGATAATCTTTCTAGGAGGCTCCTTGAACCCACAATGGCTTGGTGGGGGGCCAATACGATGAACCGAGACCTAAGGGTCTAGCCCTAAAATCACATCATAACTCCAAGAAAATGAATTTCATTTATATTTTAAGGAAATATAATGAAACTTATCCTCTAGAGAGTTGGATTCATTGATCAACATTCGACTCTAATCATCCATGGTACCAAGGTTCACCTAGGTTAATTCAAAAATGGTGGTGGAGACACCCTCTTCATATGTAATAGGGGAATATTCTGAATCCTCTTCATTGTTTGAGATAGGAGAATAAGTGGGAGGATTCAGATCATCTTGGATTTTCAGCTCAGGGGAAGAACCAATTTATACCCTATAGGAAACATAATCCTTAAGGACGGGTTCACACTTTTCTGAAACTATAGAGATTGATTCAATTGAGCCAATTCCATCCATCCTCTGACTGAGATATCCATTCTTGAAGTAAAAGAAATGGTGGGGAGTCATTTTTCAACGAGTCATACCTACTCTATGGAATAGGTGTGAATTATATCGAGTTGTGGTCAAAGGGAAAATTTATATATACCTCATAGGTTTAGGGGATTTTGGAATCATCCAAAACATTCAAGTGTTGAAGTACAAGGTAATATGTGTGTGTTCATTTTTCATAGGGACACAAAAACCCATTTTCATAGAGAAAAAAAACCCCTTGGTCTGGTATTATAGGCTCTAACTGATGAATTGAGAGAAAAAATTTGTAATTCCTTTTTGAGCACTGAAATAATTTAGTGACCAAACAATAATTATAATCATTGATTCTCTCAACCCCGTCGGTCTATACCTACTTTCCATACGTCTTTTAGTAGCCTTCATCCAGATATCATGCTTCACAAGAGTCAAAGGGGGATACATCACCATGGATTACCACTACTCAACCATTGAGGGAGTAATTGAGGTACTAATGATATGAATAGGGGACTTCTATATAAAAATTAATCTAGGGTCTACTTAGTAGTTAATTGTAGGTTGTATCTGTGAGAGTACCATAAATTTGGTACTTGATATGAAGACACTAACGTGGGACTTCATCAAAACCATTCCACATGGTTTATTCTCACTCTTATCATAACCCTGAATCATTAGGTTGGATGGATTCAGATCTACTTCTATTAGTCCTTGATTGTGGAATGTCCATATCGGGATGATGTTCATTCTAGGGACAGTACACACTAGGTTGTGATAGATATCTACACCATTTGACATGTATGTGATATTGAGAGGGTGTATATTACTTAGTGTTAGGAAACCCTCGACTTCCCAAGAAAATGAAATGATGGATCGAAATTCCTCTTGATCGACCTCTACTTCATAATATTCCTTAGTGAAAGATTCCTTAGATTCAAACCAAAGTGGTATTCTTAAGGATTTTTTGAGGGCCATAGGCATTTCCTTTGATAAGTGGATATCCTCAATGATCAAAAGCCTTGTGGGTATTCCAGAAATGTGCTTCAACACTTAATATTTCCACACTAGGGGTAATTTTTTACCTAGGGAGGGTCACTATTTGGAATTGGTGTATAAGATATTATTTAATAAACTAATAGGGTATGTCTAGTACTGACAATGTTCTACTAATGACTAGTAGGACTGTACAAAACAACTTCTGGTTGATTGTCAGTCAGCTGAGGTAAGGCTCTTGATGGACATGGTTGATAATGGCACAGTCACCACTAAGCTACTCAGTCTACTAACATAGTTATCTATGGAGGAATACCCAATATAGTATAATAGAATCATGGTGCTTGTTGAGTTCTACAGAAAACCTTTTTCCTAGTCTCAGCTACATGAATATCCTGGTTTGAGGCACTAGCCTCAGCATTCTAGAATATCATCTGTTCCCTACCATTCGTTTGACAACATTGGACTGATGAACCAGATGGGTTTACATTGAATTCCTCACTTTTTGGAATCATGAAGTAGTCCACAAGGTCGATGATTTTTATGTATTAATATTGCTTCTTGTCATTAGTGGGGTAGTCTAGGGTTGGGAAGACCCTAGGAGAATCTCCTAACTCCGGGGGAATTCAGTCTTTAAGACTGAAAGATGTCTTGGGAACCAGAAGGGGACTCTAATTTTCCTAGTGTTGTTGGAAGATATTCTTATGAGACTTAAGAGGTGGTGATGTAGATGTATAGGAAGCAGCTAGATGGCACACGGAAAATAGAGTAGGTTTTTTATTTCTCATACAAGCACAGATGATACCATAACGGTGAGATACTACCTTATAATCCAACTAGTGATCATATTTATACAGCCTGTGGCTAAGAGCCTACTACCATTCGATAGAGCCTTTAGTGTCAGTATCTTGGTTGGAGGAGACATGTGTCACCAATGTTAGAATTTAACCATACCTGACTAGGCCACGATCCCCTTGGTTATAGAGCCAATAGTTGAACATGAAGCATTCATTGACGGTGTGTCTGAGGATCTGATGATATGGGAAATGGTCAGGGTAACCAGTGAGTCTGACATCTTGGGGTCTCCTTAACATTATAATTTTTATAATTACCATATCCAGGGCATTGATTAAGTAAATTGGGACATGAGAATACCTGAAGGAGTATGTCTCATTCCTTATGTCTGGGAAGGGCTCCTTGGGAGCCTGGGATTGATGAGGGGCAGAGTCATATTCTTTTGTTGTGGCGGTTTCACCTAGTATTGAATTTCTTGATAGGTATGTTCATGGAAATTCTATGCTAGTTTGGAATTCACATAGTGAGTTTCTTATGAGAAATGGGACATTAGGTGAACCATATCAAGAACCTCTATATTCATGGCGATGACTGTATCTGGATTTAAAGTTATTCTTATGGGATATAGAAGGGGTAATGGGAATGCTTATTATTTAGTGTACTAAAATTATTCTTCAAGATGTTTATCCTATTTAAAGGAATCTTGAAATCCACTTGGGTAGTTCAATGATATGGTGGTAAGAACCAGATATTCCTGAAATTCTTTTCACACGTTATCAGAAGCTGTTCCTAGGATATCAAAATGTTGAGCGAGTACATGGTCCCTTTACATTAGGCGAAAAAGTTAGGGAATCATTCCTGAGGCCTCTATTTTAACTTGATGAGTATGAATATGTTCATATTGTTCATGTTGGAGATGAAATGATAGTGGAATTGTCATAAAAGATCCTCCCAACCTGTAATATACCATATGGTTAGGTAGTTGTACCCGAAGAATGTAGGACCTACCAGGGTCTAGATGAAACATCAATGTTTGGTGGCCTCCATCTATTTTGGAGTTCCCAATATTAGGCCACACCTTGAGGAGAAGTGGGCCATATTCTATATAATTCCACCCATTCTATTAAATGAGGTGAATTCAAGATTACCAAACTCTATAGTCTCTCAAGAACTATCCACCCATGATGGTTATGTCTTTCCGTCTTGTAAGATTTACACCTTCCATGTATCTAAAGACTCAAGATGAGAAGTGAGAGTAGTGATTATGTAATCTTAGAAAGGGTCTTTATTCCCCAATGTTCTGGTAGGATCATCGACTCCGAGAGAAAGAAAAACATGATCCTGAGAATGGTGATTATGCTACTCAGGTGGGGTAGGTGAATCGTACCTTGGTCATTTTTGATATTGCTCATCTTTTTCACTGATTGGTTTCATAAGGCCACCATATTTGGACTAAGGTATCAGGATGAAGAGGATTGGATGAACCTCTATTGGGGTGATGGGGTACCTCAGGACATTGTTGATGTGTGAGTGCCACATGATAATGAGATTAGTGGTGATCCTTTTGTACTCGAAGAGCTACTAGAGCAAGAAAGTTACCATTGTTTTCATCACTACATTAGGTACAACCTTGGATGGGTTAGAAGGTTTGATATGTCTTTTTACCTTGTTGATGTACTAGAAGTTATGTTGAAATGTATCATTGGGGGGACTTCTGAGGCCCAATGCCAGCCTATGTTTATGGGTGAGGACACCTACTAGGGGGTCTTCCTGGTACTATACTGAACCTTGAAGTAGATATTCCCTATCATGTCTTATATCAGTTCTCGTGTTCCTATGATTCTCTTGAAGGTCTGGGATGACCATATTTACCATAGAGACACCTATAGGGGAACATTCATCATTAATTTATTTTCTATACTGTCACAAGATAGGGATGAAATGGAGGGAAACATACTCCCCCAGCCTTTAATTTGTATGTGAAGAGATTCTACTTTCATAAGCCACTGGATAATAGTGAGGCTCTTGATGTAAGTATTCTAGAGAGTCTAGTTGAATCCATTTGACTCAAGGAATTGAGATACTATGATCATTGTGATCTCAACCATTTTCACTACTGGTTGATGGTATCATGGTGATTTTGGCTCTCTAGGTAGGTCAACTATTGAAGATGGAGGTGGTGATACGTCGTCCAAATAATCTGGTTGAAACATGCTACCTAGTCCTCTATAAGGGACTCTAGGAGGGGAAATTATGCAGTTTCAGGAAGGAATAACACTACTGATAGATGATATATTTCCAATAATTCCCACATAACCTCTTTCTAAGAGGATGGGTCCAACACTTGGTTGGACCAAACATCAATTGGCATAGGTAGATATATGGGTGGTAGCACTGATGAGTACCTATTCTATTGATACTCTACAAGAATACGGAGTGATTCACAGATTAAATGGCAGATTCATGTCAGAATGTCTTTAGGATATGAGGCCAGATTCAAGACCTTGTCCATATAGGAAGGAGTACTCACCACTACATCATGTGGGAGGGCAGTGACTTCCGTATATGGATTAGTGAAATGCTAACCATATGAGGGAATCAACACATACATTGACATATCTCCAACTACGTATGTGGAGGTAGTGTAAAGGGAAATTGGCGGTGACATAGATGGTTACACTGCAAGCCCCTGGAGGGGGGCCAGAATGTCCTCCAACTACAATTATCTGCGAAGTGATCTAGGGTTCTTGTAGACTTCATTTTATGAAATTGTAAGCCTCAATATCCAGTCTTCTTCCCCAGAATTTGGTAGGTGGGGTAATGTTTCCCCCAATAAATATCCAATTATACCATACTTTGAGAGGTCAATAGTGATATGATGCTTCCCAGGGTTCCGCCATTTATGGATAGTGTTATCCCTCCGACCCTAGGATGATTATTTAGGATAGGTTATGTCGTTGACATGGAGACGACCTTCGTCTATGTTAGTGGTGGAGTAGGGAGGACCTTCACTTTGGTTTATAACATCACGAGGAGGACCTTCATACTGGTTGTCGATGGAGTAGGGAGTACCTCTTATTTGTTCAATGGTGGTATTAAGAGGACCTTCATGCTGATTGGTGGGAACAAAGGGGAGGAACTCAATACTGAATAGAGATTAAATGGCGAGTAACTCTATTTTAGTTGATAATATCACAAGGAGGGGATCCATGATAGTTGATGACGATGTGTGTAGGTCTTTATCACTGATTCTACTAATCATAGGATTTACCATGATAAATATTGATGGATCTAATGACTAAGAATGTCAACTTGGCCTTCATGGGAGGTGGTCAGTCTCTCAATATCAAGAGGGAAATGACATATCCATGTTCCCTTATTAGAGGTATCTGGAGGGATCTTCCAGTGGTGGAATAGGCCGGACAAGCTTTAGAAGAATCCCAGTGTCAGGCAGTGTCCTGGTCCTTCCCCCGATGAAAATGAGAGGTGCTTTAGACTAGGGTTTAAGAATCATGGATGAAACCAACCCATTCACTGGAATGTGATATTGGTCGATACTATTTCTAGAAAGTAATAGTGGGATCCCTCCTAGGAAGATCTTGGGTGGTATTTACTATAGTAATGTCTCAAACACCCCTACCTCCTCGATGTAGGGGAGTGAGTAAAAAAACTCTCTATGTAGAGGCTCCCAAATTGGTTAATTATTAGAAAGGGGGTGGTTTCCCACTACACGACTCTCAGGGGTGGGGGGGGGGTTGTGTTAGTGAGGTGATGATGCCTCCATGTATTGTCAGGCCATATCCTTAGTGGGAATGACCCCGTCCTTCTTTTACTGATGCACCAGGGTGTCAATAAACCTCATGTGGATGATTCAAAATGGTGGAATAGGGCATGGGTGCTCAAAAAATGGAGGATTTGTGAATGTCATGGTGGAGGTGTAGTTTTCGGGATTTCCACATCAATTTTCTTCTTACCCTAGAACCTAGGAGAATTAAGTTGCTCAATTCATATAGATTGAGTGTTATAAAGAATTTGGATTCATCTATTAGTAAATATACATGAAAAAAGATCCCAATTCCCTAACATCATCCAATACTCCTGGAGTATGGAAGGATCCATGTTGAAGATGTCCCATACCGATGATTCCCAATTTTAACTACCCCAATTCAAAGGCGTGTTTTGTGTTAGGACCATTGGTTTCTTTGTGGGACCTAACACTGAATATATGTATCCATTGAAATGAGATTACTTCAGTTACCCAGATGTTACTAATAACCATGTTTGAGGAGAAGAGTTTCATGTCAGGTTCCCCATTTTTGTTTCACACAATTTCTACAGGGTGCAGCGCCATCCTTCTTCCTTGTAGTGACACACTAATTTCTATTAGCCTATATTCCCACTTACCAAAGGTAGATTACTTTCATCACATTCATTAGTGATAATTAGTCCTTGATTGAAATGGGATGATGGGATGACAGTTCCTCCTTCCATGGATTCCTCCTTGGAACTCATTGCCTAGTTCGATTCTCCCTTATATATTAAGTCTTGTTTGTGGAACTCATTATCGACACCATATCGAGGTGGACGCCAATTAATTACAATACTTATAACTTAATAGGGAATAAACCTTTAAAGAGGTTGATTGGTCAAATTGGAGACATCTAGGAATGTATCGACAATGGGTATATTTGGAACCTCTAAAGTCTTCATCTTTGTAGGGAATCTCATATGAGGTGTCTTACGCATGGAAGCTAAGGAATATCATGTCATCGATGAGGTAGTTGATGCCTGGGGAATACATCTTCCAATTATTATTACCTTATATTTTCCATGTGTATTACATGGTGTAGGGATTGTAGATTAAATAAAATGTTTAACATATTGTGGAGATGGGTAAAGGGTTAAATTCTTCTGGGTAAAGGATGGGTGAAAGTTTAATGTCTTTTATGGACAAGATAAGTGCAAGTTTAATGTATTGAGGGGAAATAATGGAAATATGTTTATCATCATGTGGGGATAGATAGGGTTATTTCATGAGAGGATAGGATTTTATAAGGTTTATCATTTTGTGGGGAAAATGTGGGTGTAGGTTTAATGTGCTGTGGGGTTAGAGTGGGTGCAAGTTTATCATCTTGTGAGGATAGGTTTTTCACATGTTTAATGTCTTGCAATAATATAATTGGTGTAGGTTCATTTTATTTTTGGGGGATGTTGGGTGAAGTTTTAACATCTTTTTGGGATTAGTTGGGGAAATTATTAACATCTTTTAAGGATATGTTAGGAATAGGTTTATCATATTGTAAGTACATGTTAAATGTCGGTTTATCATCTTGAGGGGAATGGTTGGGAAAATGTTTAATATATTGTAGGAATAGGTTGGGAATATGTTTAATGTCTTGAAGGGATAGGATTAAAAAATCCTATTGAGATGGCTCAATGGGGTGTGTCCATAGGAGGGAATATTTTACACTAGGATGATGTTGGGATTGAACCTTAGGGAGGTGTACTATGTACCCAATTTGAGGGATAGGGATAAAAACACATGTAGTTCCATGTTATAGTTTAAGGTCACATGACTGAACTGATCCATGCAGTTTAATTTCTTGTAGTAATAATTCATGTGTCATGGAAGGATCATCAATGATGGATGGTGTGTGGCTTATGCAAGGAAGCTTCCTAGATTAAGGGTTTTTTTCCTTTTTGGGAGAGATTGTGTGGGGCTTATATAGGGAATATTCCCATTGTAGGTGTTTTATGAATTTATAGGGAATTATAGTGTGGGTATTACATGTAAAATCTACCTGTGGGTGGGAGTTTCATCCTTAGGTTGCAGTTTTATCCGATGGATGGAGAGAAGGTAGAATCCCATGATGATCTTACATGGGGAATCCCATGTATAGCATATGGGGTAGAAGGTTTGGGGGAATCCCATGTGATTAATACATGGGAAATCTTTTGTTAATCTCACATGGTTAGGATATAGTTTTACACCATGGTATGAGGACATTTTTGTTCAGTTTAATGTCATATGACTAGAATAGGGAGTTAGGTAGTTTTACATAAAACAATTGAGATGTGGTTTGGTTTTAATCCTTGAGGGGTATCGTGTAAAGTAGAAATAAAGATTTGGTATAAGGACCCTCTACCAAGATAGGTACATAGTTTCCATCAAAGATACCACTACTAGAGCTCACATAACCACCACTCATGCACATCTTGGAGGTACATGGAATTGGCACTGTCATGGAGGAGTGAAAATATAGAGACATGATGTTAGGGTACCTAGGATTAGGATAAATAAGCATTTGGGTACCTATTGTTAGGATAAGTAGGTAGGATTCAGTCCCAAGTCACACATGGAGTGAATTGGTCAGACACAGGAGTGGGTGGTACTAGTTGTATATGTATTTGGTGTGTATTTGAATTTGTCCTGGATTGGTATGGGGCCCCTAGGTACTCGACTTTTGTGAAAGGGGGTCAGATGAATGTAGGAACCATGTGAAGGCCTGAAGAAGGAGTTTTTCGATGTTTTGGTCTTTATAGAGGTCAAGGGTATCATGACTTAGTATGTTTAATGAAATAGAGTGACCCTACCTTGGGGTAACGTCCTAGTTCCCATGGGGTGTGCTTAATGAAGGATAAGTTCCTCACAAAAACCCCAAGTGCCTTAGGGGTATTTCTTCTTCCAAAAAGATCATGGGACATCATGAAAGGCATCTCAATAATAGTTTAGGTTCTCAAAAACCCATGTGATATTGTTTAATGAAGGACAACTACCTTTGGAAATCCATCACTTCTTTTGTTTATAGAGATTTGGAGTATCCTGAGATGAGGTTATTTCTCAGAAGATGAATGTTTGTATCCCCTTGAATGTTATTTATTTCCCCAAAATATGTGAGTTTGTGGGTTTTGTGAAGGCTAGAGACATCCATGAACCTTCATGAACATTGCGAATGGATGGTGCTCTGTGAACCTGAATGACGCGGCGCGAAGGTTACAGTCAAAGTTTCACGAGACTGTGAAGAGGTTATCTGTGACTATTGGATTATTCTACATGGTGGTTACCATCAAATCTCTATGTTATCATGACTTATGAAATCAAACCCCATTCATTATGGTGTGGACCTTCGTGAATGTAGTCCCTTAAGTAGATTTTGGGGCCGTTTTGGCCTCGATTCACTCTAAATCAGTAGTGCCTTCCTCAAACTATCCCATGAGATGCATATTTTAGAATCAACAAGTATATACACCTCAGAACATAATATTGGTGCATAATATAATTTATGTCTCAAAAAAGGAAACTTGAGAGAAAAACATCTTCTACCTTAAGTCTCGACATTCTTCATACATGGTAAAAACTCATTTAAATAAATATTAGTTTATTATAATTTTTTTTAAAAACCGTATATATATATATCATGTGTAGACCCTATTATCTCCATGTAATAATTTATAATATTTCTAGATAACTTTTTAGAGCTAGGTGCTGAGACGACATGCGATTCTATGGCCTAGTGAGCCCATAAATAATTTTATAAAAATATTAAAACTATTTTATATCACACACACACATGATTTCTTAATGAAAATGAGATAAATATTAATTAGAGACACGAGTTGAAAAATTGAGACCATTTTTGAAACCAAAACATGATTTTTACCCAAGGTGATACCTAAAATGGATTGGTGCCGGATGTTCGAATAAAAGAAGTCATTGGCAGGTATATTTAGTTAAATAAATAATTAAATTATTTATTTAAATTATGACCCAAAAAACCTAATTCCCTATTTATAATCAATGTTATGGAGGATATACAGGGTTAGCTGCAGAACCTGAGTATCATTGAGAGGAGTCTTTTTCCACCTCTCATTGGTGGATCAGAATCAGATAGTGATGAAACTCTAGTCCTTGGAAAATAATGGTGCATCAAACGCAATGAATTCAATCATTCATTGGGGAGAACTTTCTTCATCAAAGATCAATCAAAATTGAAGTAGGACTCCCCAATTTTTGTATTCTATCCTAATTGATTAATTATATTGATCATGATCAATTCTATTTTTGGATCTCTACTAAATTAATCCTTTGAATGCACCTATATACCATTTTTACATTGTTTTTCAGTTTTCTCACCCCAGACATCCCAATATGTAAAATTTTTCCAAGAACTTTTGTCCTATGATTTTTTTACCTTTTTTATTATGTATTTCTCCGATTTATTATTAATTTTTTTCACTTATTTGGAAACAGGGTTGTGGTTCGACATTAATGGGTGGGATAGAGCCCAATCAAACCCCTATATTTGTGATGGATTCACTTGAGATGAAAATAATGAGAAATCAAGGATGGATTCAAAGGATCTGCGGAATGCAGTTGACTACACCATGGATAAATAATTTGATGAGATGTTATAGGAAATGAGAAAACATAAAACTTCATACTTTCTTTGATAATATTGACTAAAATCCTTTTTACAGCCAACAGACAGCCGAAAACGATTAATGAAGGTTTCCCCTTCAATTTTAGGTGGCCTAGATGAAAGATTTGACACGGAAGGTCTGAATATGGAATACTAGATTAGATCTATAATTTATATGAAAAAAGTATGTTGTGTATTCCAAATAACACATGGCGTGTATCCCCCTTATTGCATCAACTAGGGTTTTAGGTGAGTTAAATATCATATAATATGTGGGACCCCCACACACAACATGATCCTCTGATGGAGACCCGATGTTTACTATAGGAGTACACATAGAAAAGCACAACCAAGAACATGCCATGTACATGAACATGTCCAGGGTACAATGACACGACCCAAAATACACAGGCAGAACCTCATGCGATAGGACATTCCATGTATCAAAGTACACAAACATGAGGAAGGTTACACAAACATGTTTAGGAGCACAAGAGGGATTTCAGGTGGATGAGGCATGTTGTGTAGTCCATTTACATTACATATAATGATACATGGGTAGTTTTTCATGTACCAAATGAGACACATCTAGGTAGTGGAGTGGAACCACACACTGTGTGGGTCTCCTTACACCACGTGTACCCCTACTTCCTTTTTGAGGAAACATACACCTCAAATATATCCTTCATTCGGACTCTAATTTTGGCCTATGAGTATCATATAATATGTATTTTATACATCGAATTTTATGTTAGACTTTTTAGAGTATTATAAGATATTATGTGAAGTGTTCTGAGTGTGATTCTTCTTTTGGTGGTGCTCTAAAATGACAGTGATCGGGTAGGATCATTAAAGTGGTACCCCCTGACGGACTAGGGTGTGGGTCCTCTATCTACTGAATGGCACTCCCCTATGGTTTTTGGGTGCATGTCCTCTATCAAACTAGTGGTACCCCATATGATATTTGGGTGTGGTTACTTTATATTATGAGTGGTAATCTTATTGAATTTTGTATCATGTTCTCTATATACTAAGTGGTACCCCCTGCCAGATGAGGGCGCAAGTCCTATATCTGTCGAGTGGTATTCTCTATGGAGTTAGGGTGCAGGTCCACAGTCTACACAGTGTTACCCCTTATGGAACTATATTTATATCCTTATTTATTTGGTGGTTTACCCTATGGAATTATGATGTGTGTCCTCTATCTACCGAGTGCTACCCCTTATGACATTTGGGTGTAGGTCCTCTATCTATTGAGTGGTAACCCATTTTGGAATTAGGGGAACTGGTTATCTATCTATTGAGTGGTAACACTTATTTGATAGGGAGGGGGTCCTTACAATGAGTGGAACCCCCCCTAATGAACTATAGAATGGGTCATATAATTGGAGATTGTGCCCCCTCGACTATGCAACACTGTGGTAAAGAGTTGGACCACTACATGGTTACTTATATAGAAAGACATATGAGATGTTGGGTAGTGATGATAAATCTTTGGAACAATTGTATCTCTTTCTTTGGATAGAATGTGAGATGAAGATCCCCTTTCCCTCTCATTTTGGATTAATTTTTTGAGATCATAAATATATCAGTATCCATGAAATTGGATTTTGTTACTCTCTTGATTTCGGTTGAACTGTCTATTACTATAATGTCTCTTACTTATTCACCCTAATATTTCAGGGTTCCTTACTGGATATGTAAATACTTACCCCTACATGGTCATTTCCCACACATGTTGTGTATTATACAGATGATAAACAAGTCGAAAATGATTACAAAGGATCACATGGATGACTTATATATTTAGCAGTGTATAGTAGTCAGGACATGGGGATCTAGATTTGGGATCTCTATGCAATTTAATTTTAATTTTCTTTCTCCAGTTAGGACATCTTTCTATTTGGGTGGGTATTTTCCCCTTTTACTTTTTTGATTACACTATTGTACTATTTCTATTCCCTAATGGTTTCAAAAAAATTTATATTACTATATATGTTGCATCATTTTATTTTTTTCCTCTCCACTTCCGTATTGATATGGTCATGTGTGTGTGTACAAGTGTTTTAGTCAAAATCCTCCCATACTATTTATGCATTTTAATGCTATCTGTCAGCTCTTGTCCTAAGGAGGTGGGATTGGGGTAGTTTCTGCTCAAGCCTAGTTGGGTCGGGTATGATAGATTGGTATCAGATATGGTTTGTTACTTAAGATAGTGTTTTTTGTAGTTCTTTGATGATTATTTGGTTTTGATATAGGGAATTAGGGTCAATGTGTGTTGAGTTTGGATTTTAGTCTAGGGAACTCAATGTTGGTGTGGTAACCGATGTGTCAATTCACTGATACTGCAAATACTTTATTTTCAACTCAAAATAAAAAGATATAGGTTGTAGGGGACAATGGTACATAAAACGAATAGGATTGATTATTTTACATTCCTTAATGATTCATCTCCCCATTATATATATATTTATGCTCATCTGACAATGACATGTCTTGATCAAATTTTCTGGATTCCTCTATGATGATAAAAAAATAGGTTACTGATTATGAATCATGACAATGATGTGATGAGTGATAATGAATCAGTTTAGGGTCTATACCATGATATACTTCCTTTAGGTGGATAAAAAGAGGAACACCCACCTATTGAGAAGTAGATCATACCGGTAGATCTGGCTGAGGATGCATGCATACTTAGTGCACTTCCTGAGTTCCAGAACCAGAGTCCGCTAAGGTTCCACAGCGAGACAGATGTCAAGGCACTGGAGGATTATCATGATTTGGTGATATATGTATTTGGGATTATCTATACATTGACTAATCATGTGGCTACACTAGAATATATCATTTTACACAAAGTAGTTGGGTATTGGTCAAGTCTAGTTATATTGATGCATGATGAGTCAACACTCACATAGACCAAATTTCTGTTGTTATTCTGTGAGGAGTACTACCCCTCCCATTTGTGCCCAATTTGGATTCAAAAGTTTCTAGAGATATAGAAGGAAGGGATGATAGTGGATGAGTATTATTCAAGTTTCACATAACGTACATATTACTCCCTCAACAAGATTCAGGATGGATTCTTCCAAAACAGAAGTTTGAGTAAGGTCTCCTCAGAGTTATCTAGGCATGTTTATTAAACTTTTGAATTCAAACCTATTTTGGGATGTTGGAGTGGGTACTAGTTAAAAATATTTTTGTGATAGGGACTCTAGGTTACTGGGGCCAGTAGTGGGTGTTATAGGGTAATGTTTTCTAGGGCAATTGGCTAATTATAGTCACTAGGATCTAGACAGATGATACCTCTCAATGACTAGACATAGGCATGTGATCATGCGAAAAATGAAAAAAAGTAGAGGACTAGGGAATCTTGGAGAGGGGAGGTGCTATGAATGTGATGGGAGAGGTCACAAGGCATGTGATTTACCGACCATAAATACTAACGAGGGTAGGGAAATAGTGGATAGATTGTCACAAAAAAATAATTTCCATGATCAAGGATCTCCCAGGTGAGGGAAAGGTGGCCCCTAGGGAGGCAGATATGGAATAAAAAAAGGTGTATCTATAGGAGGAGGAGTTTTGGGTGGTGTAAAACGCTATGAGATCCTTCCACCACCACCACCACCACCCAGTAGCCCATTTTAGGCTCTGGGAACTAGTGGTCGGTGCCACATACAACTAGAGACAACAGATGTGTATGATCCAGTGGCATTCAAATTAATTAGAGGCATGATATATGTTTATTATAATTTGTTTGGTATTAGTAGACATAGGAGTGAGTAATTATATCTTATCTTTATACCAGTGAGAGATATGGAGCTCCAAGCTGAGGATTTAGCCCAACAACTTTGTCTTGAGGTTCCTATGTGGAAGGATTCTTCTATATATTTTATTTTCCAGCAGGGCAGGCTATCACTTGGTGGGGAGAGGTTCTCATGGGACCTTTTGGTCATCATGGTGGACCTTATGAAATCATCTTGTGTATGTATTAGTTGTCTATAGTATATGCCCATATTGACTATCACCATAGATGAGTCAAATTCCTTCATACTAGTGGGGAAATATTGTCCTTTATGGGTGAGAAATATCTCATGGAGGGACAACTGTGTTTTTTAAGTAAGTGGTTACAATTCCTTACCCATCATTTGGATGTTATGGTTCTTAGTGTAGTATGATGTTTCGGCAACTAGATTCCTTCATTCATGTAGGATATTCATGATGTCTTCCGCAAGAATGTTATGGGACTTCCTCTGAGGCGGGTGAGGGAGTTTTTCATCGACTAGAATCTTGGGACTGCTTCGATATCTTATTTAGGATATTTTATGTCCCCTACCAAGATTATGGAGTTTTGGTTATAGTTGAAAACCCTTTGAGGGAATGGTTTTATCAGAACAAGTGTATCCCCAAGGGTGGATTCATTATTGTTCTTGAAAAAAGTGGATGAGAGATTATGGGTTTGTGTGGACTATCTTCACCTGAACTCAACCATGATAATGAAAAAGTACCACTTACTTAGTATTGATGAATTATTTGATAATTTTAAAGGAATTTTATGGTTATAAAAGATAGATATTAGGTCTTTATACCATCAGTTGAGAGTTTTCGAGGCTGATATTCCAATGATGGAATTTTGATGTCTCTACAGACATTATGAGTTTCTCAAGATTCCTTCCTGTTTGATGAATTCCCCTAATATGTTTATGAATTTGATAAACCAGATCATCTAGATATTCATGGACTAATTTGTAGTTGTCTTCATTGAAAACATACTCATGTAATATATGTTAGGGTAGGAGTTTGAAGAACAATTGAGGATGGTCCATGATTTTCTCCGAGAGCACCAGATTTATGGTAATCTCTCAATGCGCTAGGTTCACTTTTTTGGGCATGAAGCTTCTTATCATTTATTAGATACAAAATAGAAAAATATTAATGATTTTATTACTTTGGATCCACTGAAGATCTTGTCAAAGTTTTAGATATTTATGGATTTTTGGGGTATTACAAGCGGTTTGTGGAAGAATTATCGAGGAATGAAACCCCTTTTACCACCTTGACGTGTAAAGGGAAGTTGTTTAACTAAATTGAGTAGCATCAGAGGGAATTTTTAGAGTTGTGGCTGGGGCTAATGAGTGATCATGTTTTGAGACTACCACATGTAGGCGTGGAGTGTGTAGTGTTTTGTGATATATCATGAGGTGGGTTCGACTGCATGCTGATGAAGAGAAAAGTAGTTATTGCATATGGGTCAAGGAAGTTGATACCCCATGATATGAACTACACGACTCCTGACCTAGAGCTAGAAGTAGTAGTATTTTCTATGCAGATGTCTAGGAACTATCTTTTAGGAGAGAACTTTTCTCTTTACTCATACTATTAGAGTCTCGGGTATGTATTCACACAGAGAGACCTGAACTCGAGACAGAGGAACTTGTTGGAGTTCCTATAAAACCAGGACTTTCAGATATTCTATACTTCATAGAAGGGAAAAATTGTAGTAGATTCCATTAGTAGGAAGTCCCAAGTTCATTTCTTGTAGGAGGCATTGAAAAAATTGGGATTCTTGTAGTTGAGCCTATTTGAGTAGGAGGGTGAAAATTATCTCTACTCGATGGAATTGAATCCTCAACTCCTCTAGTGTGTGAGAGAGTCCCACTTGGTAGAAATCAACTATGAGGTCTTACATGACCAGATATGTTCAAGATATTTTCTTGATGTATTTTATGATGGAGGGAATCAGGTCATCCTTTTCCAAAGATAGAAGGTGGTCCTCATCACGATGCTGGATGAGTTTATGATAGAGTTTCAAACATATTATTTAACCGTACATCTTAGTGTGGGAAAGATTTACTATGAACTTTAGAAGGAGTTTTTGCGGGATGGTATGAGATGGATCATGGGTGATTTCATCTCTTGGTGCCTCACTTATTAGTAGATGAATGATGATCACCAGGTCATGATAGGCTTTTTGAATCCCCTTGATATACTATAGTGGAAATGGGATGGAATATCCATTGACTTTATGATATGGCTTCTATGGGTAGTGAGAGGAAAAATTAAATTTGGTCGATAGTTAACTGTCTCATGAAGTCAGCACAATTACTTGCTATCAGGGAGAATATTTATGTGGAGAGTTTGAGGTAGTTGTATGTAAAGGAGATTTTTCACCTTCATCGGGTGCCCTCAACTATTGTCTTTGACTGTGATGTGTGATTCACATCACTGTTGTGAAGATGCCTTCAGGAGGAATTCCGGAACCCTAAGGGGATGCACACGACCTTCCACCACCAGATAAATGGTAATACCAAGAACATTATCTAGGTGTTGGAAGATATGTTGAGGTATTGTGTGTTTAACATTGGCCAATGTTGGGAGCACCACCTGATATTGGTAGAGTTTTCATACAATAGTATCTACCACTCAACTATCAGCATGGAACCTTTTGAGTCCCTATAGGGGAGACCCTGCTGGTCACCCATATATTGGAATGTGATCAGTGAGGTGTCTCTTGTTGGTCCATAGATGGTGTAGGCGATGGTGTAGATGGTCCAGGTCATTCATGAGTGGATGAGGAAAACTCAAATCATGAATAAATCTTATGCAGATCGACATCACATGCCCTTAGAGTTTGAGTAGGGATACAATGTTTTCTTGAGAGTCTCCTCGTGATGAAGATTACGAACATTTAGATGGGGAGAAATTCTATCCAAGTGGTTCATCAGGATGTTCGAGAATTAGAAGAGGGTTGGTGAGGTTGCTTATTACCTTTCCTTACCCCATGGTTGGAGAATATCCACAACATCTTCCATGTGTCACAATTGAGGAGATATGAGTATGACCCCATGCAGGTTATTGAATTGGTAGAGGCGAACATTGAAGATGGATCCAATTTTATAGAGAATCAGATATTGATAAAGGTTCCGTATGACTAGAACCTATGGGGATAACCCATTTTTTATTTCATGTGGTTTGGTAGCATGAGGGAATGCAGGGGAGCACTTAGTAATGGGAGAACCAGACGTGGGGTTGGTATCCAAAGATTTTTGTCTTGTTTTTTATTTTTTGTGATGAAAATATTTAATGCGGGAATTATGTAGAGAACCTATTTTTGAATTTTAGACTTTGGAATATTTGTAGAAATAAGAATTCAGGCACTGATACGACATGTGATTCTGGGGCCCAGTGTGACCAAAATTAATTTTATAAAAACATTAAATATATTTTATATCACATGAACATGATTTATTAAAGAAAAATGGGAGATATCTTAAACATAATATTGAATAAAAAATATAATACCACAGTTGAATCTATAATTTTAGGTCTAACACAGGCACGACCTAAAATGGGTTGGCGTGGGACATTCAGATTAAAGAAGGTATTGGAAGGTGCATTTAGTTAAATAAATAATTAAATTATATATTTAAATTCAACCCATGAAAACCTAATTCCATTTTATAATCCAAATTATGGTGGATCTCCATGGTTATTTTCATAACCCTATGATCATTGAGAGGAGTATTATTCCACCTCAATGGTTTATTGGGATCAGATGATGATGAAACTTCAGATTTAATAAAATCATGGTGCAATGAACAAAATAACTTATCTCATTCACTGGAAAGCACACTCTTCGTTGAAGAATGATCCATATTAATCCAAGAATCACAAGATTGTATATTTCCCCCAAATTGTTAAGTATATTGAGCATGATTGATTCTATTTTCTGATCTGTGTTAAATCAATCCTATACTTATGCCCATGTACCGATTTTAAATTTTTTATTTAGTTTTCTCACTTCTAGGAATCCCAATTTGTATCGGTAGTCTTATAACCCTTTTCCAACGATTGTTTATCATTTTATATTATTCATTTCTCCCACTGATTCTTTTTTGTTTTCACTGATTGGGCTATGGGGGCATGGTTTGACATTTCCGGGTAGGATTAATCCCAATTGAACTCCTAGATTCATGACGGATTGACATGAAAAAAACAAAATAATGAATCAGGGATGGATTCAGTGGATCTGTGGGATGATAGTGATTCCACCATGGATCAAGAATCTGGTGAGGTGCTACGGGAAATATGATTCCTTGTTGATTCATATGGGCTTTGTGTGGATTGTCAAAAATCTTTTTTCCAGCAAACAAAAGGTTGGAAATGATAAAAAGGGATTCCCCTTCGATTTAGGGTGGCCTGAAGGTGAGATTCATTGTGGAAGGATTGAAATGGGAATGTAAGATTAGATCTATAATTTTTATAAATAACCTAACTACATGCCATTTATTATGAAGAACACATGGAAGATAGGAAACCCTAGATGTGGTGGCTAGGGTTTCTACTGAGTTAAATATCAAACATCATGTCAGAACCTCACATGCCATGTGAAATGGTTCTATAGACCAAGTGCGTACTCTAAGAGTACATAGATATGGGAATGACCAGGTACATGTTGTGTACTCGAACAAGGATAGGGTACATGGACAAAACCTGAATGACATGATTGGAACCCCATGCTGGGGGACAAACCATGTTTCGAAGTACACATACTTAGGAAAAATTACACATACATAGACAAGAGCATGATTACGGCCCCAGGTGGATGAGGCATGCTTCATAGTTCCCTTACATTCCTTGTCTGTATACATGGGCATTGAGCTATGTATTGATAGGGACACAACCAGGTAGAGGAGTGGGAACACACACTGTGTGGGTACCCATACATGATGTGTACCCCTAAATCATTTTTTAGGAAACATATACATATCATATCTTTTTTATTTGGAATCATAATTTTTCACACGAGTAGTCTATCCTGATTGTTTTCCATATAAAATGAAATATTAGCCTTTTTAGTGGATTTTTTGACATTATTCGAGGTGTTCTACATTTGATTATTATTTAGGTGATTCTTGATTATGGTGGTGATCGATCATGGTCATAATAGTGGAACCCCCATGATAGATTAGGGTGTGGGTCCTCTATTTACTAATTGGTACCCCTTATAGTTTTCGGGTGCATTTTCTCTATCTACAGAGTGGAAACCCCTATAGAATTAGGGTTCAGGTCCTTTACCATTTGAGTTGTATTTCCATAGGGAACTAGGATGTAGGTCCTCTAAATACTTAGTTTTACCCTCTAACGGACTGGGGTGTGAGTCCTCTATCTATAGAGTGGTACCCCCTATGATGTTAGGGTGATGATATTATATCTACTGAGTGGTACCTCCTATTGAATTTGGGTGAGAGTCCACTATCTTCTGGGTGGTACCCCACTATGAGTTTTTTGTGGGCCCTATATCTACTGATTAGTAACCCCTTGTGACATTAGGGTTTAAATCCTCTATCTACTGAGTGATACCCCCTATGTAATTAGGTATAGGTTCTATATCTACTGAGTGATAACCCTTTTTTATAGGCCATATGCCCCCCTTACACTGAGTGTAACCCCCAAATTCACAAGGGTGTGGGCCCTATTCTCGAATATTGTGTCCCCTTCACTACAAAGTATATCAGCGAGGTATGGTCTATCCACACGACTACTTATAAGGATAAACACACTAGATTCTAGGAATCGATGATGGTCATTTGGAACTATTTGACCTCTTTATTAGGCTGGGATGTGAGATAGAAATCCCATTTCTCTTTCATTTGGGATTTTTTTGAGTATATATATATATAATTGTATCCATGACAATGTATTTTGTTACTCTATTGTTTTCAGTTGAGCTGTCTATTCCTATTGCGTCTCTTACTACCCCCCTTATATTTTGGGGCACCCTATTAAGTATGTATATACTCACCCATGGACGGGATTTTTCCAAAAAATGTCATATATTATTTAGACGAAGGAAAGGTAGGCTGTGATTTTAGAGGAGTGTAGGTATACATGGTTCATTATACAATGTACGGTGGTCAGGGTTTGGAGATCTGGAGATTGTCTCTCCCAGCATTTCACTTTTCCAGTTTTATTAGGGTGGAATGTCTTTGTGGTTGGGCATGTATTTTGACCCTTAATATTTTATTTTACACTATTGTTCTATTTTTATTCCTTAGTGGTTTCACATGCATAGATATTACTCTAGATGTTGCATCTTTTTTTTATTCCACTGCACTTCTACATTTATATGGTCACGTGTGTGTGTACAGGTACATTAGGCAAAGACCGTCCATACTAGTTATGCCTTTCGGTGCTTATCTCTAGCCCCTGGACTATAATGGTGGGATTGGGGTAGTTTTGGATCAATCCTTGTCAGGTTGGGTAATGACATATCATATCATATATGATTTACTTATGAATTTTTATTACCTTTTTATTAACAATTATTTGTTAAAATCCCATTTTAGTTAATAACTGCTTTGTTTTTCATGTATGTTTTGATTTGGTATTTTTGATCCTTTTATTTTGAAAATGGTTAAATAATCTCTATAATGTTAACCATGATTTAAATATCATATATATTCTTTATATAAGTATTTTTTATAATCAATAAAAGTTAGAGATATAAAAATAAATACACTATTCATGGAGACAACAAGTAGAACATTCCCATGAACACTTTTTATATTTTTAACATATTGAATAAAATAAAGGTAAATAATAAATAAAAATTATATAATATTTATGATTTCATATATATCCCATATATTTATAAACATTAACCTTATTACCTTTCATGAAATGTGTATGTGAGAAGATGATAACATCACTTCATGAGGTGGTAGTCCGCTGTACACAAGAGCAACATTATCTTATCCCCCAAAAATTTAAAAGTAAGAATGTACATGTGATATGATAATTAAAATTTTTTAATTGTTTTATAAATATCATATAGAATCATTTAATATATCATTATAACCACCCAATTAAAACAAATATGAAAAACACATCATATCCGTTTGTGAGGTGGTAGTCTGTCGTACACATGATCGAAATTATTGTTTTCCAATGGGTTGGAAGGTAGGAATATAAGTGTGGTATTAAATTACATAATTATCACAATATCAATAATATATTATATAAACATTATAAATACAACATTATATCAATACATTAGAGGTGGTAATGAAAAATGAATAACATTAGTTCACAAGGTGGTAGTCCGCCGTACACACGATCAATAGTTTCATTTCTCATTTGATGGGAGAAAAGATGGATATAGTCTATTAAATTATCATAATAAAATATCATTATGTTTTAGATATTTGTGATATTATATATGAATAGTTAAATTATATTTCAATGAGTTAGTGGGAGAAAGAAAATGAAAACACAAGTTTAAGGACTATACCTCTTCTTTAAAGAACCTCATTAGGTTTACACCTAATGATTTATGAGGAGGAATTCCTAATCAAAAAATTCTTCTAGGATATGGTGAGGTAATAAAGTAAAGTATTATTTTAGGTATTGTCCAAACTAAAGAATTTTTTATGTGTTAAGAGGATTGAATAGCAGGTGTCCTTTTATAAGTGGGGGAGATGATACACATGGAAATTTTGAAAAGAATATAATTCACCCACATTTTTCACAGAACACAAGGCTTGAAAATGGGTAATTATATATATATATAGGATATAATTTCTAAATATTTCCATTAAATGGGTTTTGGTAAATTTTATAGGTCATTTTACGTCTTATCTTTTTATTTTGACCCCCAATAAACACATTTTAACCTTAAAATCAAAAATTAAATTTAATTGTTTTTATGATTATTTCTACCAAATATTGAGATGATATTTTTATATAATAAAAATTATTCTGATTAAAAATATGTAATTAAATTTCATAAATTTAATTCGTATAAGTGAGGTAATTTAATTTTAAATTAAACCAATACACCCGATGAAAAAGTTTTTTTCGAAAGAGAAAACTATTAAAAGATTTAAAACTGTTTATATAAAATTTCTATATGAAATTCATTACAATGACATAAATTGGATTAATAAATATATGATTTAACTAATTTTGGTTTTAAAACCATATCAAAATAAAATTTATCTTGTAACTATTTTTAATGAAAATACAATTTTTAATAAAAACCGGTATTTTTTGCTATTCATTGAAAAAAATCTTTTCGGAAACTTATTAAAAATTCACTCAAAGATAATTTCTAAATTTTTATTTAAAAAATTATGTTTATTTTTTATAATAAATTTTTTATGTGTCAAATATTAATTATAAAAGAAGTACATAGGAGGCGACAAAATCTTTTTTTAGAAAAATATAGTTTTAACCATAAATTTTGATTTCTTCATATATCATGTCCGAAAAAAACATAATATGAATGTTAAAAATTTGGTTTATTATATAGTATATAAATATCATTAAAATAATTAAACAAAAGTTATTTTTTTAATTTTTTTATGTTAAAAATGTTTTGTGATGAAAAATATTTTATTTGAAAAATATTTCCTTTATTTGTAAATAGTTATTATTTTTATTTAAAATTAATTGGTCACTAAATAATTAATTTTATGTACATTTGAAAACCATATATTATTTTAATTTAGTTAATCCTATTTATACACACTATTCCAATGTTGGGGCAATAATTGTCATATTATATAATAATATTATAATAGTATGTTGTGTTTCGTTAAAACTCGATGTTGCATATAGCCAAATCGTTCAATGAAATTATGTTTAATAATTTTTTTAAGAAAATATCAAGGTGTTACATTCATATCCATTTACTCTTCTACCTCTATCGACTCACATGATACTCATATTCCACCACTAATTTCTAGATATCAAATAATCATACAAGCATCATGTTTAATATCAATTAATTCATTATCCATTAATGAATATTATTCAATTTTTTAGGGATATAATTTTAAACTTATAATCCAAGTTTTAATGAAATTATTTGTTATTTCCTTGTATCTCATGTATGTCATCATCATAAGGGAGTATCAATAACCAACCAAATTATTTGATTAATTTTTTTTTCATTTCATAAACATATAAGAACTATAGGTATCAGCCTAATCTAAATATTTAAAGATGAACTCATATTTCATAGAATCAAACCACATCCCATATTAGGAAACTATTCATATAAATAATAATATTCCATTAACCATCAATCATTATGATATAAGTAAGCGTCTATGAGAAAGCCCTACTCGGAACACATCTTGACTAACCCAATGACCCACACCATTGAAAATAATATCTCATATGAAATCTCATGCCAATTTCTTATGATCCAAAAAACATTACCATCATCAGCATCATAATTCGAATGAACATTCACCACCATCATAATAACCAACACCTCATTTCATCAATCAAGTCATAGGCCTCCATCCCTTGGAATATCAAACCATTCCAAGAAAATAATGTTATCAATAATTCAAAACAATGATATAAATACATTTAAAATAAATAAAGATTAAATGTATTATTTCACACAAATTTTTTAAAAGAAAATACGACCATAACATCAAGGAATTAAAGTCTCCCACAATGAAGGATGTTTTTGCTCAACCTCACTCAATACATGTTTAATAGACAAATATTTTTATTTCTATCTTGAATTAACTGATTTATTATGCATAGGGTTGAGGTGTTAAGACACATGTATCTATTTCTAAAATTAGCTACCATCAACATAACATGCTTGAAGTATTAATTAGGTATTTCAATAATGCCAAGGTAAAAAGTAATTATTTTTCTTTTTCATCTTTAATTTAATTAATAATATCATCAATATTTATTTTGTTTATACATTTCAAGAATTCAACCATGATAAACAATAAAAATAAAACACATTAAAGTAGATAATATACTCTCTAGTTGATATCAAGAGGTAATATAAAATACAATCAATCATAAATTCCAAACTAATAATTTAATATCTACAACAAGAAATATTAAATTATCTAAAAATGTGATAATTCCAATTCAATTGTCAATTATTCAAATTTATTTGAACAATTATTAACATTATGCAGTATGAAACTATTTTAATATCATCAAATAAAATTTACATTATGGAATGTGATTCCTTATTCCTCTATATTATATAATTTATAGGTTATAACACATTACATAACTACTACATACAATTCCACTATTCAGTAATAGAAATATATGTAAACTCTCACCATCAAATAATAAACTACTATATATGAATTATTTAAATTCCCATAATTGAAAATATTAATAATGATAATTATAGTAAATTTAAAATGAGATCTCCCATAGTTATATTAATATCTGACAACAATATATTTATTCTAATAATTAAATTAAATAGTATCATGAAATAATAATTCATCTTCCTTGCATATTTTTATATTATTAAATAATCATCCATTTGTTTTCCATATTATTAAGATAATCCTATTTTTCTATGGAATATGGTACTATTTATTTTTCAAATATTCAAATATTAATATTAAACTAATAATATTTTACTACACATGCCTAACCTTCTTCGACTCTTATTGTTTCCAGTTTATTAAATAATCTTCCATCATGTGATTATTTTCTAGTTTATTATCTGATTTTGGTTAACCACACCTATTTAGAAAAAAACATCCAAAGCATGATTCAATCACACTTGGACATAATATAAAGGATAAGTATCAGATCGTATACTTGGGAATAAAACCTTGAATTTTCACTATTATATGTCTATTTTGATATAGTACACACATTCAAGAGGGAAATATAAGAAAAGGATAACAACAATTGGAACCCCTGTGGAAAATTGAAGCAAAAGGACTGAGAATCACAATGGGTTTTCAAATAAAACTTTTATAACTTCTAGGATAATTCCATGTTTGACCATGTTTGATTAAAACAAGAAACATAAATTGGGAAGGAAAATGGATTTTGTAATTTAAAAAAAAAATAGGATTTTGGAAAAATGTGTGAGGAAATACATGAATTGTTATGTTGTTCTATAGATTTAAAATATGGGAGATGATTTAAAATCATATTTTAAATTTTCAATATGGGTTTTACTATTAATTAAACCCTCTTATTCAAAATGTGTTACTATATTTATTATTTAATTTTTTTTAAATATTTTCCATTTAATCCATATTAAATAATATTTTTTATATTTTAATTCTTAAAATAATTTTTAAAATATTTAGAGGTTTTTTAAAACAAATTAAAGGGGAAGGTTTTGGAATACCACATTGGAAAATGGTTTAGAGTGTGGTTCCATTTTTAGAGGGAACACTTTACTACTATTGAAAAGTAATAAAGGAAAGTGGGTATAATTCTATGTGGGAGGTTACACTACACCATCCCAATGTGAACACATGTGGATGCACATAAAAGTGTAATGTGGAAATTTGATGGCGTATTGTAAATTTCACATACTTCATTAGTGTGTGGTGCTTTGAAGTGCATTAATTTTTCATGAATGATTTGGTAGCCATACAAGTTCGAGACCATTCCCAAACATGTACGTTTTATGGGTCAACCCAGTTTGATGAATGGGTGTGATCTAGACCATCGATCAGATCAAGTGCGATAAAACAGGAATAATTGATCAGATGTGATCATGCTTATGTGATTAAATTTAAAAATAACATACCATTAAAGAAAAGGTATCTACCTATTTTAATGGTTATACTGACTTATCCAAATGAGTGATTCCATATCTATAAAACAGATCCTCTAGTGTATGGGAAAATTACTTCCAAACTATCACTTCACTCCTCCTATTCCTCTCTTTATTGATATTCTTCATAATCCTTCAACAATTATTAGATTCACATTATTGGTGTGAAATAACAAATACATTTTTAATTCACTCTTATTTACAAAGAATATTTATGTAATAATCTCTAGAAATTACTTATATATAGTATTAATCCAACCTTTTATCCTAAATAGTATTCATTAAAAACTCATATTACTACCGTATTAGGGGAGGAAAATTTACTCTTAAGGAGAGAAACATCATAACATTCCTCGAGGCGCTCTATCTACTACCATCCAAAGTAAAGGGTGTATCCATTTCCATTTAATATATCCTTAGAAATATTAATAGTAGAAATCTATCAATATAGATATGGTGATTCTCATCAATTCAATGGGGGAAGAGCTATTCGATAGAAACTACATTAAGAGGTGGAAGAGGAGTATTCACTTACTACTTGAAACTCTCAAAGTCGTTTATGGAATCTCAAGCCCCCACACCCAGAGATGATATTCATCCAGTTTCTCACAAATGAAAAATGGTAAAATAGGGATCTCATGTTTTAAGGGAACATACTCTATGATTTAATTAATTAATTATTTGAAACATATCAACTTATTCATATCTTAAAGGATATATATGATGATTTGGAGTAAAAGTACATCACCAAGTATGAAAAGAGAATAAAATTTCTAGTATGAATATTTATTTCGTACAAAATTTTTGGTAGTAGATCTATCATATATAATTTATATTAAATAAAATTCAACTTACAATACTATGGAAAACTAGACTAACATAAATGATTCCATCATTATCACATCCATTATAGACTGTCTCCCTCTTTCTTGGAACAATGCTATGTATTATCTAAAGAATAAGTATAAATATATCTCCCTCAAGGAGTTACTCAACCACAATAAAATTGAGTAGAAAAATAAAAATTAAGAGGAGAAAAATATTCCAAAGGATGATGAATCCAAGGTCCTCATGGTGGAGGGAGTGGTTCTATCTGGGTTATTAAGGAGGAAAAAATGTTCAAACCTTTTTTTTACAAGGAAAGGCATAATTCATGAGGAAGAAAGGGACATACAACTTATTTGGAAAGTGAGGATATATCATAAATAATTCTGTTTATCAATAATAAGAAAGATGGAAATAATTCCTCAAAAGATCACGTTATGGCCATGATCTTTGATGAAAATGTTCTTGGGTATAACCCTTTTTAGTGGATCAATTCTTATGCTAAATGACTGTTGAAACTCCATTCCATCAAATGAATAATAAAGTGACAAAGGGAAATTCCTTATAAAAATTATGAGAAAATATATGGAGAATTTAAATATTTGAAAATGCTCAAATTGGAGTCTGCCCAAGGTAGCACAAATCAATGGCGGTGTGAAAGTACTTTCATTCCCCTTACTTAAGCATCACCTCATCACATGCTCACCATGTCACCATCACTCAGGGTACCCTATTTTTCTATAAATATACCCTTAGGGCCTTCATTTGTGAAGATGAATTTCCCTGAAGCTTTATTGCTGCTCTGATTACCCTAGTGCTTCACCCAAGTCCTCAAAAACCTCTAAGGTATTTTCATAACAACTAAAGCAACAAAGATAAAAGTGGATAGTGAGGCTTAAGTTCTCCCATTATTAAAAATTAACAACAAATGTGAGAATAATTCACCAACCCCCATAATTTAAGAAAGTTTGTATAACTACCCTTCCTTATGTAGGAAGTTGGGTGCCCCAATTCAGGGAATACCTATGAAGACTGGTGAAGGCTTGATCTAAGTTTTTCCAAAGTTTAATAATCTTAGTTTTTCATCACCTAAGGTGAAACCATTTCCCCCAAGCCCTCTTGCATGCCACATACCTACATGACACTAACTTGAGAAACCCTTCTTGGTTAACCTCACCCATTCAGCATGCTTGAGTCATTTACGAAGCTTCCATCAAATCTAGTCTTGGTAGGGCCTCTCCTTCAATGGATATGTTACTTGAAAGGGATCATGTTAAAACCTCCACCAAGACCTGATGATTTAAAAAACCTTTGGGAAAGGAACATCAACGTGTCCCCATTTGGGTTTATATTTCTATGGTCAGAGTATTCCTGCACTTTTCCTACTAGAGGTCCAGGATCCTTAGGATGTCTATAGGTTTTTATATCTATGGTACCAGGGACCCTTACCCCAAGGAAAATGTTGCAGAGTTCCTGGTCTTTGAGTATGAGGATATGAATCCATCCTTCCATTATCATCAATAAGACCCAGATCCTCTAGTTCCTATTAGGGAGGATAAGTATCACACCTTATTTTTCCTTTTACAATGGAAAAGTCTCCCTCTTCTCTCAAAACCAATCGAAGGGAAGTTATCCTGGTGTAAGACTCGAGCCTTTCACGTAAGATGTTGAAGTATCGCTCCTTTATATGTCTCCATATTCACTCCTTCCTTACATTGGACCCTACTATAATGTAAAGTGATGATATGGAAGTGTCTTAGCCATGGAATCTTCCATGGTCACCCTGGCCTCTTCCATCATAGGCATGTCATCTTCCATCAGTGGAGGAGAAGGCATGTGTATTTTATTGAATATTTCAATCCTCATGTTTCTCACACCGAGCATGACTCACATGTGCTTTGAGGTTTGTAATGATTCCAACAACCACACAATACACCTAACTAAATAAATTATGAGAAATATGATCCCCACCATAACTTGGATATGTAGTAAGCCTTTACCTAGGGCCCGATCTCACTAGACATCCTCTTCAAGAGTCCAACCCAAATCCCTAATCCGGGCGTCCTTCTTCGGAGTAAGCCCAAATTAAGACCCCCTAAATCTCTATGAGTTAATACATATCTCATAGACGTTATTATAAGCGTGTCCTATTTATTATTAATCTCCAACATATTTCTCTCAAAGGACTATGCTTCCCTGCGAGACTTACTGAACTACGTGGACTTTGACTCCCATATTAGTGGGATACGTAGGAAGCCTCCCTGAGGTTCAAAACCAAAATCCCCTATCAACAATGTTATCTCTAGGCCACATTACCTGCAATGTCTAATTAAAATTTGAAACTCATATCCTTTCCTAGTTTCTTAGGTTTCTTCATTATAATTACCACACAAAACATTAACTAGGAACCTTCTTCCTAGATGTCCTTCCCACATGATGTTAAACGATATGGTTAGGTCCTTATCATATGAAAATAAAAGGTATGATGTGTCCCATTATGCGGCACCAAACTACATGGTTTCTAAATATTTTCGCAAATATATATAGGAATTCCATCTATGGGTTCGATCCCAGCCTCAAAACAACTTCCGTCTCCTGGGATGATAATAAACTCCAGAGTGAATTTGTTCTAACTGGATGAATCTAAATTCTAGAGTTCCCCACTGAGTAGATTAAAAACCAGAATTGTCGTAATAATGACCAAAGACTCTCTAAGTAGTATATGAGAGGATACCATTTATGGAGAACCTGGAATATATACAGATATATCCATTGATGAAGAATCTCGAATACATACAGATGGTTCTGATTTCCACCCAAGCTTATAATTGATTTCCAATGTTGAGATAATCTACCTCACACTCATGAATTATTGAAGGATTCCTGAACATTTATTAAATCAATAAGAGAGTATCATATTATGAAATAATTCCCCCCAAAAGGGTGCGATGATCCTAACCTCCCATACTCTCAGCCAATTTGAGTTCGTAGGAGTCATAGGTCAAAGTACCTAACGAATGCTTGCCTTTTGAAAGTATCTCCCTTTGGATATAGAACTGTTGGGTTTTTCTAGTTATATAAACAAATCCATTGGAAACCATTTAGAAATCTTGATTCCTAACCTAGACACACATTCCTAGGGGAAAAAATGGCAAACACCACATGAATATTTATACAATAGGATAGTGTTTCCCATTTGTTAGGACCCTATAAATTGATAAAATAGGTCCATAAAAAGAAAATAAATCATGCATGTGTTCATCCAAAATATGCTTCTTTATCAAATTTCATTTTTTTATTTTTCAAATATAAAAGTACTTCTAAGAACTCCCTTCCTTTCAAATGGATTCCTTTTGATTGGCACCAATGAATGCCCCAACTATTGCTCAAGCTAGTTCCTCGTCTACTTGAAGGATGCCACCTCCAACTCAGTGTATCCAACGCTGGGTCTCTAATGCAATAGTTCAAGAGTACCATCAACACAATACCATTCCAACCTTGTAGAATTACCAATAATCCCTCTAGATCAAGAAGAATCCTCAATCATTTGGCCAGCGATGACCGATAGTCTAGAAGTAGACGATGCCAACCACTATCTTCAACCATTTAGAAGCATATCCCTAGAACACAATCAAAAATGCCTCCCATATTCAAAGTAGTTCGACCAAGAGGCCACCTATGACCTCATCCCGAAGACACATGGGTCCTTCCCAAGGGATCCTACCAACAATCTCCACTTCCAACACCGTGCGGTAGCAATACCTAAACATGATGAGGGTGTTGCCTTCAGCTATCTAGCCCAGGTCCCTCAAACCCAAAAATGAAAGAAGTCCCACCAGGGAAAACAACCGACTAATAGAGAGCTTGGTTCTACATTTTTCCCCTCCATAGAATCCCACCAACAGATTTTGGTGAAAAATAGTGAGCATTCACATACACCCGTCCACCTTCATACCATCAGCTAGAAGACTCGTCTGGTGGTTCCCAACAAATCCAGTCATTCAATTATAGTGGAGTACTGTGATAAAAAATATACAATTTCTTAAAATCATCAATCCATCCAACAGAATTTATTGGAATCATTAAAAGAATCCCACTTACCTAATTTAGAAACATCCCAGAAGTAGGAACATCCACCTACCTACACTTATCAAGTCTATTGACATGCACGTTTGTCAACACCTAGAGAAGTCTTTTAGAAAGCTCTGACAACAAGCAGAGGGCATACTCAACTCTTTTCACAACACATGAGTACTGTCAGTATAAACTGATAGTAAAGGGAGTAAAAGAGCATATATATACACCTACTTTATATATGGAACGGACTTATATTCTTATTCCAACCTCTGAATCCACCAAGCACATCCTAGAAATGGTGAAAGGGTAGAAAAAAATTCATTAACATATCCTAAATAATTTCCAGGATATCCTAAAGGCGGTAACAACAATACATGAGGGAAAAAAAACATAACTCTATCCCCATATGATGGGTTGATCATCAACATGTCACTCAGAGGAGATACATACCTCTGTTTCCATCTTATAAGTTTATGGGGAATACTACCCCATATCATATAGACAACTAGATTGAGAACATACACCACTTAAAATTGGATATAATCGGACTATTATGATAGCCAATCCAAATGTAAGCATTTACACCTTCCCATAGAGACCACTTTTCCCAGAAAGTGTCCCCTACTGCTTGTAAAAAGGCATCCAAAAAGAAGACACGTCAAACACAATTGGAGAATCAAGAGCCATTTTGTGATTTAGATCCACTTAAGGATGAAGTTCTTGAATCCCTAGGAGATTTATCAATTGAAGATCAAGGTCAAACCCTCTTATTACGATATTATGGGAGAAGTAGTAATAAATCTGAAGGTCCTTGTTAGAGACATCCTCATTAAGACTTTCTTTAAGAAAATTTAGTAAATCTCAAGAATCTATCTCTGGATGAGATCCAAGACTACCCTCCATGTGGCTAGTAGACCAATTAGTGAGAGGATTTATCCCTTGATGTAATCCACCATGGTGGTTCTCCCCATAATGGGATTCTCAATGAAAGTCATCTATGTAGTAGTGATTCACATTTCTAAAATAATTCTCCAATTACCAATGTAGTAACTATAAATCCCTCTTACTGGAGGTAATTTAAAACATAAGGAAAGTTATGTCTGGTACCTTGTTATTTGAAGGTGAAATACTTTCTCATCTAGAAGACATACCAAGGCCACCGTTATTCTTGAAACCTCCCTTGGGCCATTTTATTTCTAAAATAGTAGAGGAAACACCAACTAATCCCATTTCTTGTGGTAAAACAATTGAGAAGTTTCCACTCTGGTAGGAATAGGTTGAGAAAACTATGGAAAAAGATAAAAAGGATATTTGGAACATGAGGAAACAATTATGTTGGTCAGAGTAGGACATTCAAGAGGGTGGTGAATTGAGTTCCTATAAAAATTTATATCTAAAATGATTATTAAAAAATCCCCCAATTTAAAATAAAATAGATCCCAATTAACAAAAGTAGTAGATTTATAAATGTTTTTATCTTTGGAAATAATTCTCAAAGATTTATTAGTTCTCAGTTAAAACAATATGGATTATTATTTAAACTATTAAAATTAATCTACTAAATCAAAATATAATATTGACACTATCTAATATTAACTATCAAAGTGAAATAAATGTTCTATGATTTAAATAAAAAATTGAAAATAGAACTTTAAAAGACATAGTAATTTTAAAACAAGATGTTCAGTCTCAAGCTGATACATAGTCCTCTCCACATGGTGATCACTTTATATCCATAAATTTATATAAATAATTTAATCCCCACCCTAGATCAAAAAGTACTCTTCCACAGTTTTCAGGGGAGTTAAAATTACAACAGGACATACATGGAGATCTTACACTATTATATGTGGGAGTGTAATGTGTAAAAAGATAATTTTTTTAAGATATAAATGTATCTTCAAGTTATGCAAATGAGACTGTGTGTGTTTATAAAACAGAGATACACACACTACTTGAAATGAAAATAATGTACACAGGAAGAGAAATATGATGAGAATAGTGTTTAGAAGGCTCTTTGTGTTGTTCTTTGTGTCTTATGAACTTATTAAAGATGTAAAATTGATGTTAGAGTCAAATTATTGAAATAGATATCAAAACAAAGTGTCATATTTTCCCTATTTCATATGTTCTTAGTGAGGTAGAAAATTACAAAAAGTGTTCTTCTCTTCTATGTTTGTTGCTATGAAGATAATTTTTCTTTTGGTTATTATCAATTTATTCCCTGTATGCACAATTAGTAGATCATGTTGTATTTTGGAATGTAGTTTTCATAACCCGACTTCTTTTTTCTCCGGTGCTTGCTTTATACACTATAGGGATGATAAGAAGCATGTTCTCGATCATCTGTTGGTACATAATACCTTGTATTGTGACATGAATTATATGTTTCTTATAAAATATAGACACACTCATTAATATAATAAATGGATCTAAGTTTTATAAATATGACCATTAGTAGTAATTTTGAATTTTATTGGAAAAGTAAGGAACGATAGTGTATCGGGATTGGTAAGTCTAGCCATAAATTTTCGGTCTCCCAGACTATTGGTAGGTTGGTCTGTTAGTAGATCACTCTGTCGGTAGGTTATTCATTGGCAGGCGATGCATTAGTAGGTGATGTGTCTATAGGTGATCCGTCGGTAACTCAGACTTCTGTAGCTGAATCATCCTTAGTGGTGATTCTGAGAATCTGATGGTATGCACTCTATCGGTAGGTAATTTTTCTTATGGTATATACACTAACCAAAGATGTTATGATTAAATTTAAACATGTTTAAACATGATGTAACTTAATAACACATAATTAGGCATGATTTGTGGGCATTACAAATAGAGGAGGCCAACAATCTCACCCATTTTGGTGATAAAAAAGCATTTCATTATATAACATAGTAATTTATTTTTGATGATCAATGTAATGTCTGCTTAACATATTATACATATCATTAAAGAGGAAATTTTAAGATAAATACAAAAAATTATACAGATTACTAAGTAAGATTTTATTTTTAATCTAATTCTCTCTTTTTTTAATCTTGTGATATATATGACACACACATATTCCATACACAAAAAAATCAACAAAAAATACAACCCTTTTGGGATTATAAAAAAGGAATCAAATAATTAAAATAAATTACAGAAAATGAGATTAAAATAGGGAATATATTTCATTAGTCAAATAGTACTAGTAGGAATAAAAAAATAGTATAATAGATAAGATAGAGAAAATTTATGGGATTATTTTTTATACAATAATAATGAATTTGTGATGCTTTTAAATGATAAAACCCAAGTATTTAAATTTTTTACTAAAAAAATGGGAAATTTTGATTATAGAATGAAAATGAGATAAAATGTGAAAAGTGCTTAATTCTGGATTTTTATAGATTTTTACGTCAAGGGTATTTTTTTCATTTATCGAAAATTATAATTCCAAATTGAGTGATTATTTGTTTCTTATAATTATTATTATATTTTCTTCAACATTTTCCTATGGACTAAGGGTTGAATCGATCATCTTGAGGCCTTAAAAAATCAACTCAATTGAAGATTTTTCACGGCGGACAACATGGACCCCACCACAGAAACAGACATCCATCTCGGTCCACATGCCTCCCATTGAAGTGATTCCACCTGGGATAGCACGAGGAAACATAGTAATGAATCTTAAAATAATTTGATGGTGTTTTGAAGTCATTAATGTTTCCATTGAATGTTATACGTTTGGAGGAAGCTTCCAGAAACCTGCGTTGAGAAAAATAATCTACCAATGAAAAAATAATAACTCATACATCCGATGTCCAATTAAGCAGATATTTGGAGGGTGAAAAGTAAAAACATTTATTAACAACTTTAATGAATGCATCAACTCATTATTAGGCCAATTAATGGGTCAAAAACACGACAATATTTAGAGGAAAGAAATCTCCCGATAAAGGAGTGGACCTCCTACCTCTGAAATCTTTCCAATCCTTCCCAAAACCATCTGGGGAACCATTGAGAGGAGTCTAAGGAGCCATTTAGATTTTTTTTATTTTTATATATTTTTCTCATGAAATGAATTCATATTTTTTATATTAAAGTGTTCCCCTTTCTTTTTCCGCCCCTTTTCTCTTCTGATCTCAATCTCATTCTCTCTCTTCCATATTTCCAACATGATCTCTATGAAATTATCCATGGAAAGGGACTAACTCGAGGCTTGTACTTGGGGAAGGTTTTCACGGTGTTATTAATTATTTAGTTTCAATTTAAAATGATTTAAATTTATTTGTGGTGAATGGAGGAGTATTGCATGGGTGCCGCGGTCATCCACAATGACCCTATTTCAAAATCCATTTCTTTCCATTAATTCATTCTTCTTCCATCCCTTTAGTTTGTAAAACCCTTATTAATGTGGAGTTCGGGTTCCCATAAGGGATGAAATGGAATATGGTGGAGATGGTTCTTTTTTGGATAGCATTCTTAGTTGAGGTGTTATCCTATATGTCTATTGGATGAGGTGTGGCTTGGTGTGGCGGAGGCATGCTAAAATCAAACACTCTTTAAATCAAAGGAAAGTAACTCATTATTGATGTTTTATATAATGAATTATCAAATTTAATTTAAAAAATATATAATGAATGAATGAACCGTTGTTATCCAACCCAAGGACCAAGTGTTTTCATACCTAATTTCATTCTGTAGCATTTTTATCTACATTTAGATTTAATGTTTTCATTTGATTATTTTAAATTCAATATTTAAAAAAACCCATAAACCAAAATTTTCAATAAATATTAAAATCCTAAAAAATAATTAGAATAGGTGAATTATAATGAGTGATTTAACCAATTTCAATGCTCCTCAAGTGACACGACCCTGGTCAGCCACTATGCTGCATTAGGAAAATAAATTTTCTTTTACCATGCCCTATTAAAGGTATGCGTCAAAACTGGCATCATTGCTGGGGAGCCACGTTGTTAGATCCATCACCTATTATAAATTAAAAATTTTGTAAATATTTTCATTTTATTAAATAAAATATAAAAAAATTCTTTTCCATCATGTCTTCAAAAGAAAATTTTTATGCATGGGAAGATTACTCACAGGTGCAATATCAAGAATTGGAAGTTGATTATCGTGATCTAAATGACTAGGTAGAAAGGATAAGAAATATACTCTAGAAGATTTGGGGAGTAAAATGGAATGGGAATTTGACTATGTTTGTACATTCATAGAGATACCCTACCCTGAGCTAGAGAAAGAACCTGAGGTAGTGGTGGAAGAAATTTCACCACTCATCATTAAAGAACCAGAGGAGGTAAATGTTGAGATACCTGAAGACTCATTCATCATCACTCAACCAATTCTACCTAAGATATATGAAAAAGAATATGAAATACCTACTGAGGTACATGTGGGGGATCAAAAGCAATTGAGAGAATTTGAGAATGAATGTGAGTAACTGTATGATCTCCCAAAGCCTTGCAAAGAAGAAGAGGCAACACCGCTGAAAGAAGACACCACACAATTGGTGTAATTTGAAGAAAAAATGCAAGATATTGACTACCAGCATTCATCATGTGATAATAAAGTCAAATATGCACTCTCTAGTGATGAAAAGATTCAATCTGATACACCCCAGAGAGAAGATACAATATTGAACTCAAATTCATTTTATTTAATTGAAACTAATTTGAGTATAACTCCCAACGGTATTAAATTTTCAAAATCGACTGACTATTATTTTTCCTTGGAGGATGATGTGGAAAAAAATATGCACCTGTTGAGGAACACTTATAGCTCCCTAAATACAATGAACATCTACTAGATGATGCCCACGAATTTATACTAGGGGCTCTGCCTGAAGAACTAGAGAAACATATAACATCACATCCAGAGCAACCATTGGAAGAAGATGGAGATGTTTTACAAGTAGAGACCAATAATGAGAAGACTCTATAATTAATCATACCCCAACATTAAAGCTATACCACATTGAAAATGGGGAGGATCTAGTGTACATGATACATGGAGTTCTCCTTAACAAGAAAAAATAACTACAAGCTTGGAAAAGTCACATGTGGTTGTTCAAATCAAAGAACATTCATAAAACCTAGGATTTTGGATAAGAGCTGGTACTTCCCTCTGGAGGAGTAAAAATTCAAATCCCACTTGGGGGATCATACCAAGATTTATCTTTACATGATTTTTATATATCAAATTAATTTTTTAGATTAGTCCAACATGCGGCCCAATCCTCCTTATCTTTTTAGATTATATTTCAAGATCCTTGTTCTTAAGTGAGTAATTCTCTTTTATAGGTTGATAAATGGGGAAAGGAAGCATTAAATAGAGTAAGAGGACTGATTCTTTATTTCAAAAGAGATTTAATTTTAATTTTTTAGACTTTTAAATTCCTTATAGTTTTTCGTCCAAAACATGTTTTGGGATTTAAAGATAAAATTACATGTCCACCCTTGAATTATTTCTTTACTTGACTTATCTAGGAGATACGTGTTTCATAAGAATACTGTAATTCCATGTTTCAGATTTCAATGTTAATGATATTGAGTAAGTAAAATGGAAAAATTTAATGCTTAAGGCGAAGCATGGATATTGAAATGATGACTCATGATTTAATGGAATTAGTTTATTTATGTAAATGAAATTTCATTACCATTTTTCATACATTGAATTTCGGTAATTCATGTGAATTGATTTGTTATTATAAATCATTCCATCAGTTATTGTCTAATATCATAAGTCTCATTACTAAGAGTATTTATAGACCAGGTACTTATTATTTATTCCTGAGCATATATCTTGAGTGATCTTGGGACATGTCATCGACCAGAACTTGCATTTTAACTTGTCGAAGCTATAAATTTGCAAAAACGTATTTAAAATTATTGAGTCATATTTTAAAAATCACATATATTTAATGAACACCTTCACATAAATCCTTATTTTAGATCATAGAGACCATGAATGACCTTTATAGGGATGAGCCATGTTTCAATCCATTTTTATCCATCCCTACCCGACTCTTGGTATTTTCATGATATTTTAAAATTGATGTGTGGGTGTGAAGTGAATCATGGTGTAAGGGATGTTGTATGTTGTAAGGAAAATGTGTGGGGGTTATATCGTGGGAATTGTAAATGGTTGGGTAATCATTCATTTTACTACATTGTTTTCCCCTCTTCAATTTAAATAAATATAAAAAATGATAAAAAGAACAAAAAAAAATGATAAAAATGGGTTGTGATTGGGGAGAACCAAAAATCACAATTTTCCAAAGCAACGATCTTCAAATCGTATGTGGTTATGTGATGGATATGAGGTTTGATCTAATCATAACTTTCAAAAAAAAATTAAAAATTAAAAAAAAATCAAGAGGGAGAATTAATCATTCATTATGCTTAACTTTGATCATGACCATACTTTTATTTTTGGGGGAAGTGGGTGTTTCTACTTTAAAGTGGAGAATTTCATTACAATTTTTATTATCATGCATTATACATAAGAGATAAGCCTCCTCCTTGAGCCTTAATTTTTGAAACATAAAATCCTACCAACCATTAGCCTCAGATTTATTTGAACCTTTATTGAAAAGTCATCATTGTTTTATGTGCATTTTGACATTACAAATTGGAGAAAGTAGTTAGTTTACAAGATTATGGATAAGGTGCATGTTCTCATGATATGAGCATAACTCTACATGAATTTTATCATGAGAGATGAGAGTAAAAATTTAAAGGTGAGGTAAATCGTGATGTGAAATTTTTAATAATAATGAATTGAGAATCTTGAATGAATGAAAGAAGAAGTTCCATCATTTTTCAAAGTGGGAAATTAAAATATTTGAAGTAATGGTTTCTTTAAAAATTGGGAAATTAAATTTACATTTTATGTGGATTTTTTAAAATTTGATTTGACTTTGAAAATGGTTTGATTTTATTACTTTGGAATTTTAATATTGGAAACACTGGTGTCCTATGAATTCCATATTGAGATTTTATTCTTGACGGCATGCATGGTTTATGTGTGGGGGTATTTGATAGAGCAAATTTATGGGCATTTTTTTAATACAATAATAATAAATTATTGAGTTTTTTAAATGATAAAACCCATTTATTCAAATTTTTTAATAAATTAATGGGCAATTTTTATTATGGAATAAAAATGAGCAAAATTGTGAAAAGTTCTTAATTCTAGATTTTTGACAGATTTTTACGTCAAGGGTATTGTTGTCATTTATTGAAAATTATAACTCCAAGTTGAGTGGTTAGTTTTTTTAGAATACTAATTTTAGTTCCTTCAACTTTTACTTCTGGACCAGGGGCTTAATCGATCATCCATATTCCTTAAAAAATTAATGAAATTGAATATTTTTTCTGGGCAGATAGTGTGGACCCCACCAAATTAACGGATGCCCACCTCGGCCTAACCGCCTCCAATTTATGTGATTACACCTGGTATAGAATGATGACACATATGAACAACTCTAAAAACAATTTTAGGGAGTTTTGAAGTCATTAATGTTTGCATTGGATGTTATACGTTTGGAGGAAGCTTCCTTGAACCTGCATTCAGAAAATGAAAATAACGATTAAAAATTCATAACTCCTACATCTGGTGTCAATTTAATTTTCCATTTTGATGGTGAACGACCAACACATTTATAAACAACATTCATGAAGGGTTACAGTCGTTATTATTACAATTAATGGGTAAAAAACTCAACAATATTCGGAGGACATAAATCTACCTATAAAAGGAGAGGAGCTCCTACCTCTCATATCGTTCCAATCCTTCCCAAAAACATCTAGGGAACCAAGGAGAAGGGAACACAGATCCATTTAAATTTTTTTATGTAATTATTTTATTATTTTATTTTAGATCTATTTTCTCATTTAATGCATTCATATTTTTTATATTAAAGTGTTCCCCTTTCTTTTTCCACCCCTTTTCTCTTCCAATCTAAATCTCATTCTCTCTCTTCCATCTTTCCATCATGATCTATATGCACTTATCCATGGAAAGTGACTAACTCAAGGATTAGAAATGGGTGAGGTTTTCATAGTGTTCTTCATTATTTAATTTCAATTTAAAATGTTGTAAATTTATTTGTGGTGGATGGAGGTGTATTGCATGGGTGCAGATGTCGTCCACCATGACACTATTTTAAAATCCATTACTTTCTATTGATTCATTATTCTTCCCTTGATTATATTAGGAAAACCCTTCATACGGTGGAGTTGGGGTTTCCATAAGGGATGAAATAACATATGGTGGAGCCGGTTCTTTTTTGGATAGCATTATCACTTGAGGTGTTATCCAAGTTCACAATTGGCGGATTTGTGGTTTAGTGTGACAGAGGCATGATAAAATCAAAAACACTTTAAATCAAAGGAAATTAATTCATTAATGATTTTTCATAAAATGAATTATCAAATTTAATTTAAAAAATAAATAAATAATGAATGAACCCATGTTATCCAACCCTAGGACCAAGTGATTTCTTCCCTAATTTCATTATGTCAGTATTTTCATCTACATTTAGATTTAATGTTTTCATTTTATTGTTTTAATTTCAGTATTTTCCAAAACCCTTTAAACCATTATTTTAAATATATATTTAAAACCCAAAAAATAATTATAATAGGTTAATTATAATTTGTTTTTGAACCAACTGCAATTCTCCTCAAGTGAGATGACCCTGGTCAGCCACTGTGATGCATTAGAAAAACAAATTTTCTTTTTCGATACCATATGACATGCATTCCTCAAGAACCCTATCCAAGATTCATCCAATAAATTCTTCTCTAAAGTAAATTCCATCACATATTTTCTCTTATCCAAGGAATCAGTGGTAGGGGCTGGAGGTTCCAATGTTATGGTTGGAGTGTCAGTGCAGATACTGAGATAATGCATAAGAACTACTATAAAACAAGGGAAAGACTCATGATAGAAGAGGTAGGAGGTCCTGTAAGATCATTATGTATTAAGGTCTTATTTTGATCAGATATTGATAATGAGTCATGGATAAAGGTGACAAGAATGTATATTAATAAGTAGAAGGGAATATGACATGTCAGAGAGGAGAAGCTACTGGAGAAAAAATTACAGTACTCTCATGAGGTAGGAAAGGTTTTAGCAGATTGATGAAGTCCTTGATGATCTAACCACCAAAATCCATATAATTTTAAAAATATTATTTATTCTCCATAAACATTTCAAGGTTAGGAGTGAATTACTTAAGCTTCTTGGCTTGATCTTTGATGGATTGAGTAACATGAGGGATCTTCAAATCTTCTGCCATGTATTTAAAGTGACTATCTAGCTGATGGTTGGTATAAAATCTCTTAATGTAGATGTATAATTTCTTGGTTATCTCTTCCTAAGAATTAGTAGCACCATTAGTGTAAAACCTCACCATATCCTGTGTATGGTCACTATTCTTCTTAATTTTAGAGAGGCTCTCTTGATCAATGCCACCCATCATAGTTTAAAGTTCATATATTATCTCATTTCTAATCATATCAACATCAGGAGGATGAATAATAGGAGCGGCTAAAGTGGAGGCACCTTGCAAGATATATCAGATATATGAGGTCAACTAATTCAATTCAATGGTTAGATGTTGATGAGTAGCTGAAATCAAATCATCATTCACTGCATCTTTCACAATTGACATCAAAATGGCTAGATAAATAGTTATAGGAGGAGGAGAATCATCCTTATAGGACCTATAAGAGGTTTGTTTAAGGGTTTTCAGAGCCTTGTCCAAAGAATATTTATATTCAATTGTTAATATGTTAATGGCAGCGAACATAGAAATCAATTCATTACACATATTTTGATTGTTTGTTACAATTACATCCAATAGTGAGATCAACTGAGGTTAAACCTGAGAAACCACCCTCTCTGTGAGCATAACTTCATCAATTTCACTAATCCTTGAAATAGGAGTAGATTGATTTGGATAGGTAGGTCTAACTACAACAAAATAAACTCTTCCGTAAAATCATTAAGATCATCCTTAGTCACTTACTCTATAGGCTCAGGTACTATTACAGGAGTAGGAGTAGGAGCAGCTATCCTATCCTCTGAAATGAAGTACTCTAATCCCAATATAATATAACCTAAATCCTTTCTCCATATAGGTACAACTATATCATCAATAGGATCAAGAACATCAACTTTCACACTCTTTTCCTATCTATCCCCCTCAACAAATACTATCTTCTCAATAGAATATTTCCTCTTGATATAAAAAATTTCTTGAACTAGAGCCACTGGAAATTCTATTTTAGTATGAAATGCATCATGCATATGATCATTTGAATATCTTTCCTTAACCACGTCTAACTAAGGATCAAAATGGAATTCTAAAACTAGTTCATGTTCTTGTTCCACTATAGGAGTATCAGTTGGACCTTCATGCTTAATAGGCTCTAATTTAAGATCAACAGGTTCAGAATCATGACCTTGATCATCATCAGGATGATTTGATCCACTATCATATTCTCCAGTTCCTTTTCCTTCCTCATCACTTGAGTCTTCTACATCTTATTTATCAGATTCCTCACCTCCTTCTTCATTTTCTTCCTCATCTCTATCAATATTGTCACCCTATTATTATTCGCTTCCAATTTCTCCTTCTTCACAATTTAAACCCTCATAAATATCAGATCTATTAAAATTCTCAACATTCTCGGAATCTTCAGTCTCCTCCTCATCATCCTCAGCTTGAAGCAGTTCCTTGGAGGGTAGTGACCTAGTAGGGTTAGCAAGACCATATTTCCTCCTTTGAGAACATTATTCTATATTAGGGTCACTTCTATCATCAATTGGTGACTAATTCCCATGATCTTCCTCAGCCACATCTTCCACATCTTAATACTCACCAAATTCATCTGGTCCTATACCTGGGTCAACCTTTTTCCTCAGCCTTGAGGGATTCTCAACAGGATTAAAATGCTCATACATATTGTCATGGTCTTTAACATACATCTTCCTCTAGGGATTTAAATTTATTTTCTTTCTCTTAAATATATTTTTATTGAGACATAAACCACCAAAAAATGAATCTTTTTCACCCTCATTCACTATACCCTTATCTTTCAGCATAGAAAAGATAAGCCTGAGATAAAACAATAAATTTTTTTGGTAGTAGGGTTGTATCGTTTCACTTATATGCACCATCAAATATCTACAAGAGTTAAACATATACCCATTATTCAAAAGATAAATCAAATATACATCTTGATACTTTTGGGAGGCAATGTCCCCATTAATCAGACATAACTGTTGATAAATAAATTTGAACAACAACCTTCATTCACCCTCATGTTCTACTAATATAGGCCTTTTATGGTATCTATAGCTAGTAATATCAGCCAACACTTCCTCAAAATTTAATATATCACTGGGTGCAGGTGAACTTCCAAGATGATCATCGCATACTCCCTCAGGGTTACCATCAAGAATTCTGCCCAATTCATGGATGAAAAAGATATTCTTTTTCCATCTACAATAGATTTGATCCAAAAAACCTCTAAACCTTCCAGAAGAAATTCCACATACAGATAGAACTCGTGAAATAGAATTAGATAAAACGGTATTTCATTGTTGGAGAACCACTCCAACCATCCTTTATATTAAAACACATTTAATAATATATATATAAATGTAAATATTCATTCTGAGTGCACTTATTTCTCAAGAGTGACGATATGGTTTTCAGGATCTGGATGAAAGGTTTTCAGTTTAGGTTGACTACATTCACCTCTTTTATTCTTAAACTGATGCGACTCATGAATAGATCTCTCAAAAAAACATTTTACATGAGATATTAGTGATATTGGATGGTTTTTGGTTATACGGAAAGGGTTGAAGGAGTTCAGGAAAGAACAGTTCGAAGGAAAGAGTATGAGAGAAAGAGTGTGAGAGTGAGAAAAGTATTGGATCAATCCTTAATTTTATCATTTAGGGATTTAAAATGATAGAATAAAAAATACGGATTAAAATAAAATGAAATAATTAAAACATCAACGTTTTACATTCTAGAAAAAAATTAATATGTATCAATCAACGAGACACATCGGTGAGACCTATCGGTAAGTCACCATTAGTGAGTCCTGTCAAGGATTTATCATTAGTGATTCCTATCGGTGAGACATCATCGATGAGACATCTTCCAGTTAGTCACTCAATGTTGATCATTCCTAACTCATGTATGATGTAACTCATTTTATCAAAATTTAATGTCTTAGTAAAAATATCAGCAAGATAATGTTCAGTGACAATGACTTCAAGAGTTATATCACCTTTTTGATAATGATCGCTCAAAAAGTGATGTCTTACATCTATATGCTTTGTTCTTGAATGAGAAACTGGATTATTTGAAATGTTAATAGAACTAGTGTTATCATAGTTAATAAGTACATGTATAAATTGATATCCATATTATAGTAAATCTTGTTTCATCCAAAAAATTTGAGTACAAAAATTACCCACATTCTTGTATTCAACTTCAGAAGTGGATAATGGAAAAAAATTATATTTCTTACTGCACCATGAAACTAGAGACTTTCTCAAAAAGTGACATGTTTAGGAGGTTATTATTATATCTAACTTGAAACCACCGAAATCAGTATCAGAATATCTAACTAAGTCAAATGGTTGTCCTCAGAGATAGAGTAGTCCAAAGTTGTTCGCATACATGAGGTATTTGAAAATTAATTTAATATAAAGTAGATGTGACTATTGAGGTTTTTATTTAAAATGGGAACACATACACACCTTAAAAATAATACCAGCTTGACTATAATTTAATTAGAAAAGACATCAAATCATACCTTTGAAATTGGATTGATCACCTATTTTTTTATTTTCATAAAGATCTAATTTATTGGCGGGACTCATAAGAGTATCACTAATTTTTTGGTGTTTTCTAAAACAAAATTTTTAAAATGATATTTAGTGTATTTAATTTGATTTAAAATAACACTTTATTTATTTTTAAAGCTTTTAAATACATGAAATAATTTTAGTCCACCCATTAAACCCATTTAAAATTCATTTTTCATCCCTTTTGAAAAATCAATATATACATAATTTTTAGAAGATCAAAAAAATAATATCATCAAAATATATTTGAACAACTAAAATATCATTAAAAATTCTTTTTATGAAATTATTAGGATCAAAAATTCCTTTTGTAAATCCATTGAAAAGAAGAAAAGTGTTGATTCTATCATACCAAGCTCTTGGAGCTTATTTTAAACCATAGAAATTTTATGTTAATTTGAACATGATTTGGAAAATGAGGATTTATAAAACCAGGGGGTTTCTCAAAAAAATCCTCAACTATATATCCATTTAATAATAAACTTTTTACATCCACTTGATAATATTTGAAATTAATATTTGTTTTATAAGCTAGCAGTATTGTAATAGCTTCATGTAAGAAAATAGTTCAAAGGTTTATTCATAATCAATTCCTTATTCTGGACTATAACCCTGCACAAATAATCTAGCTTTATTCCTTACTATAGTTCCAGCTTCATTTACTTTATTTCTAAACACCCACTTTGTGCTTATTGTCAATTTGTATTTGTGTCTATCAACATGTTTCCAAACATTGTTTCTTTCAAACTGATTCAATTCTTCTTGTATATGAATTATCCAAAATTCATCATTGATTTCATATTTGATGTTCTTAGTTTCAATATGCGATAAAAAAGATTGATTTTCAACCTGGTTCCTTAGAGAAGCTCAAGTCTATGCCCCTTTATCAAAGTCTCCAACTACAATTTCTAAGGGATGGTTATTAAGGGGTTTAAAAAATCTAGAGAAAGACAGGCCAGTTATTTCAGGTTATTCTATAGGTTCAGGTTCACTATAATTAGAATATATAAATTTTCCAGAATTTGAGGATTGTTCTAATTTCTTTATAGTAGATTTCGAATGTTCAGAATTTATGTTGAGGTTTGAAAAATCATCCTCAATATTTTATCGACAAGTCTTAGGTTCATGTGGATCTATTTCATCAGCTTTGATATGTAAAGATTCTTACACACACTTGGTTCTTTTATTTAAGACTCTATAATCTTCTCTAGAGGTTGAATATCCTAGTAAAACTCCCTCATCACTTTCGGATGAAAATTTGTCAATATTATCTATTGTATTAACGATATAGAATTTTCAACAAAACAATTTGAAGTAATTAACCTTGGGTTTCCTATTATTCAATATATTATATGAAGTTTTCTTAAGGATAGTTCTAATTAAAACTCCATTGATTATATAACAAGCTGGTTTCACAGCTTCTTACCGAAAATGAACATGTAAACCATATTCACTAAGAATATTTCAGGCTATTTCTTGTAAGGTTATAATTCTTCTTTCTACAAATCCATCATTAGGGGGTGTCCTATAAGTAGGGCAGTTATGACTATATCCATTTTATGAGAAAAAAGATTCAAATTATTGATTTTCATACTCATGGAAAAGGTCACTTATTACCATTTTGATCATAAGTCCACTAAAATTTTCTATTAACCTTGCATATTTGGTTAAATAAGAGCATGCTTCACCCTTGCGAGATAAATAGAATGTCCAAGTATGTCTTGAAAAGTCACCTACTAGAACATAGACATAGTGATTCCCCTAATGACTAGAAAATCTATATGGTCCAAAAAAATCCTTTCAAACCAATTGAAGATGTATAGAAGTTGAAATTTCATTCATTGATTTGAAATATATTTTGTGTTGTTTCCCTTTTTGACAAGGATTACAGACATTATCATTTGGAAACTCAAGTTTATGTGTATACTTGACTAGTCATTTTCAAGTTATCTTTCTAAGGGAGTGAATGTATAGTGACCTAATCTCAAATGATAGAACCAATACTCTTTATGAAAGTAACTCAAGAAAGAAACATTTTGAGAAACTAAGGAATCTAATTTAACACCATCAACGTTTTAATTTCTAAAAGAAATTAATATTAAATAATTTTTAGAATTGAAAACATTACATGAATCACTTAAAAATTTAACATGGAATCCATCATCACAGAAATGTGATATGATAAGAAGATTATACTTAAGACCTCCAAGAAAAAGAACTTTTGAAATTATAACTGAGTTAGAGATACAAATTTTTTTTGAGGCCAATTGTTTTTCCTTTCTCATTGTCACCAAAGGTGACATTCCCACCACCAATCTTGATAAGTTTATTGATGTCTGAATAGTCCCCTATCAAATTCTTGAACACCCACTATCCAAGTACCATAAGCTCTTAAAGGAACCCTTCAAATTGTTTTCCTACAAAATAGATGAAACAAGAAAAGACATTGGTACTCATACTTTTTTAGGTCTAGTAATGTTAATAATTAATGATTTGGGTACCCATATTTTCTTTATGAGTATCCTATAAAATGTTTTTAAAGTATTAGAAAAATAAATATTATTAGATCCATTGAAACTAAAAGTTGTGAAATAAATTCCAAATCTGTAACATGTAACAACTTTTTCAAATTTAGGCATAAGATTAGATTTTCCATATTTAGATACAAAATTGGTTTTAATAAAATTTATTTTTCCCAGTTGATAACCAATACCAATAGTATATTTTTGTAAAACGTTCCTACAAGGAATTTGAGTTAGAGTATTTTAACCATTTTTGAATTTCTTTGAATTCTTCTTTATTTTCTCATTATATAGTTTAAGATCTGTATTTTGATTGACCAGTTGATAATTCTTTCCCTTTTTAATAGTTTGTTCAGATTTAATAGAAACTGAAAGAGTATATTGATTCTAGAGAGATTTTTACTTACCCTTTAGTTAATTTTATGTATCCTAAAGAATTTTACAAAAATCAAATATCTCTTCATTTTACATATTTTCATACTCATATTCATCTCTTGAATAATAAGAATTTTGTACAGGATATTCTAGTGCTGCTTTATAAGTGTTTTTCATGAAACACATATTGGATTTTTCATCCTTATCATCATGTGATGATTAAGAGTCACTAGATCTATCCTCATAAGAACTCTTGGTGGACTTCACTTCCTTCTTATATTTTCTATCTTTATCCTCATACTTATTTTTTACATTAATATTGGACATTCATCTTTTTCATGTCCTTTTCTCTTGCACTCATAAGATACTATCTCACTAGTATTATCACCTATTTTCCAGTCCTTTTTCCAGTTCCCATTATGGTCAAATATTACTATATATCTAGGATATATAAATAGTTTCTTCTTTCAAAAGAACCTTTTGAATCTTCTAGCTAGCTGATCCATTTCATCATCACTAACACATGTTGATTCTTCATTGCTGGAGCTTTAATCATGAAAGTTCAATTTTTATATTTCTCTAGGTTTAGAAGTGGTAGTTTTGAAATCCACTGACTTTATCTTTGGTTCATCATCTTTTTCACTTTTAACCTTCAATTCTTCATCATACATCATCAATTTACCTATAATCTCCTTTACAAGTAGTGAATCCATGTCACAAGATTCTCTAATTGATACTGATTTCCCTCTCCATCTTTCTAGAAGACATCTCAAGATCCATATGATTGGTTCCTTTTAAATGATTGTCTCTCCCAGAGAGGTCATTGTATTCAAAATCTCATTGAATTTGAGATACATGCTACAAATATGATCATGAGGATTCATTTTAAAGTTAAAATATTTAACAGTATATGTGTTAAGACTTATTTCTTTAACATTAGTGTTTCATTCACTTGAAATATCCAAAGTATCCCAAATACCAGAGGATTTTTTTCATGCAGAAATCCTATTAAATTATTCATTACCCAAAGAATAATATAAATAATTCATAGATTTTCATTTATTTTTGTTGGATACCTTTTTTGGGAAATCCCATGTATTTCTAGTAGTCATAAGAATTTTATATTCATTAACTATATCACACCACAATTCAAAACCCATGCATTCCAAATGAATTTTCATTTTAATTTTCCACTAGGTATACTTTTTACATTAATACAAGGAGGTATGTTTGTATCATCACCTTACCGTCTATTTTACGTTTATAAAACATTTTAAATATTTTAAAGAACAATAAATTTTTAACTGACTAAAATTTATAGATCTTCAAAACACAATTAAAATCATAGTCGAAAATATTTGAAGATTCTAAAATATTTAAAAACCCAAAAAGTATATCATTTGAAACCAAATGTTTTCCAGAGTATGAAAATCAAGAGGAGGGTGAATTGAGTTCCTATAAAAATTTATGTCTACAATTATTATTCAAAAATCCCCCAATCTAAAATCAAATACGGCCCAATTAACCAAAGTAACACAATTATAAATGTTTTCATATTTTGAAATATTTCTCAAATATTGATTAGTTATTAGTTAAAACAATATGGTTTATTATTTCAAGATTTTTAATTCAATATACTAAATAAAAAATATAATATAAAAACTATTTAATATTTACTATCAAAGTGAAAGAAATGTTTTCTATTTTTAATAACATAGTGAAAACATGACTTTTAAAGACACATCGGTTTTAAAAGAAGAGGTTTAGTCTCAAGATGAACTTATTCCTCTCCACTTTGTGATCACCTACCACCAAGGAATTTATGTAATTAAATTTGATCTGCACCCTAAATTGAAGTACACAACAAAATACACAACTGTCCATGTTAGCATACATTTTCTAGATTTTTTGTGGGAGTGAAAATTATAATAGGCCATGCATGGACCTCTTCCACTATTATCCATCGGAGTGTAAGGCATAAAAATATATATTTGTAAAGAAATTAATGAATATTTTAGTTATTAATAAGAGATAGTGTTCATTTATAAAATAGAGATACACACACTGCTCGAAATTTAAATAATGCACACAGGAAGAGCAATATGAGAGAATATGTTTTAGAAGGATCATTGTGATGTTCTCTAGAGCATATTAACTCCTTAGAGATGGAAAAAGTGAAGCTACAATCAACTTCTAGAAACAGGTAGCAAAATAGAGTGTCATTCTTGCTTCTGTCTTCTATTCTTTGTGAGGTAGATTAATCCTTGATGTTTTCTTCTCTTCTATGTTTATTTCTGTAAAGATACATTTTTTTGTTATCAAATTTTTTCTCTTGTATGCATAGCTAGCCGATTGTGTTGTTTTCAGGAATATAGTTTTCATGACCCCTCTTATTTTTTCTTAGTTTCTTTCCTTATACACTATAGGTCTAACGAGAATAATGTTCTCGATCATGTGCTGGTACCTCATACCTCATATTCTAACGTGAATTAAATGTTTTCCTCAAAGTAAAAACACACTCATTAATATAATAAGCATTTATAAGATTTATAAATATGACTGTTAGAAATAATTTTGAATTTAAATGGAAGAGAAAGGAATAACGGTGTCTTGGGATCCTTAGTTCCGGCTGTTAGTGTTTTAGTATGTTGGTGTCTCAGACTATCAGTGTCTCAGACTATCATTAGGTAGGTTTGTCTGAAGATCACTCTGTCGATAGGTTATGTGTCCATAGGTGATGCGTTCGTAGGTGATGCGCACGTAACATAGACTTCTGTTAGTGACTCATCCTTAGTGATGTTTCTAAGATTTTGTTGGTAGTTAATTTTTCAGTAGGTAATTTTTTAGTAGGAATTTTATGTTGTGATATAAATACCAAAAAAAGAGGTTAATATTAATTTTAAACATGGTTAAATAGGATGAAACTTAATAAAACATAATTAAGCCTGATTTTTGTGCATTAAAACTTGAGGTGGCCAAAAAATTGGCTAAGGGTGATGTACTAGTCATGTTCTAACCTTTGACCACCTCTTAATATGACATTTTAGAAATGTTGGTAAAATTTTTTATTTATGATATTCACATCAACATATGGAAAACTATTCATCAACTCTAGGAGGAAGTATTACCTTATGACAAATATCTAAGTAATGTAAAGGTAATAGAAGGGTTGTAGTGAAAAATTGACTTGGCAACTCGCTTGGTTTCCAGGAATCCAAAAATAAAGACGTAGTAGGGAGACTTTCAATGTGAATTCCTCAATGAATTAAATATGTTGCGATAATTGATCGTACAAACTTCATATGGTGTTCATATAAGTGGAGAAGGTGCACACTGAGCATTACATTTCACTACACTCCAAAACTAGTAAAGCCTTCCAAAAGTGGTTTCATGCAATGTTATTAGACCAGGTTGACTACAATAATAAAATTATATTCATGACAAAATAGATTCTCAATAAGAACAGTCCTATACCAGATTCCACCAATGTTTGGCCAAACGAGAGAAATCAATTGAGATAATTTTGTGTCAAATGTCTTAAAACGTTGATTAGACTGCCCTCTTAGATGAATTTTACATTATATTGTGCAAATTTATAAAATAGAACAACAATATTCTGAAGATGGTGATTTTAGCGAGTATTGGATAATACACTCATCCATCAATTGATTTTTTTTTGTAAAATCTGAAGAGCAGCTATACTGATATCAACCATAGAAGTTCAGGAAAAAACCACCACAGCTCGCAAGGTTGGGGGATTTTTTAACCCAATCCTCAGAGCCAACACAACTGAGCCTGAAGGATTGAGAAATAAGAACATGAATATCCCCAACCCGTAGGGTTGGGGGATTTATCACATTCACAATCCCCTCCTAAATGAAAGTTAGTTTACTCTTGATTAGGGAAGAAGATGAAAAATGAATGCACGACAAAACTATCCAAGGATTCTCTTAAGGTTACTATCTTCTAAACAGTTCCAAGAGAACCAAAAAATTAGAGAAAAAAGACTCGTGGAGGGTACAGAAGAAGGAGATCACACAAATATACTGACATATTGATAACAATGCCTTAGAAATTAGTGAATGTCATTAATGCCATAATGGAAGATCCTCCAAAAATGAGTATAATTGAGGGGATTCAGAGGATTATGTTCTTATACATAATGAATTCTACACCGAAACAAAGGAAGGATATGTGTGTACCTAAAATTAGAGTCTTACCCAAAATTTAGGTATCCCCTTGAATAATTGACTTCCAACTTTTTGAAAGGCACCTAACAAAGGAAATGGGAAAGGCTAGACAATATCTCACCTTTCCACAAGAGAAGGTCAGTTATATTATCTTGATAAGATTTTATCAGCAATAGGTGGAGTTGAATGAGTTGAGAAGACTCAATGCAGAGTTACAAGGATGCAGCATTCCTACGAGACATACTTCAAAGAAATTAGTCAACTTTCAATTACAATGGGAGAAACTTAGAAACGAGGTTTTTTTGTTACTACTGTTGTGGCTAATGAATTCCCTCCATTGGGTACATATCTAGAATACTATCAAGAACATCCTTACAGGCCTGTCCCCATGGGTTATCCAAGTAAAATACCACAGGTGCCACCACCAGTGGTATTTCCAGTCATTACACCTATTGAATCTCTATCTGTCGTACCCATTCAAGTCCCATCTCATTTATATATTACCCGAATGCTCATAAACACCATTTACCCACTGAAGACTCGATTAGAAGCCATATAAGGAAGATGCGAACTAATACAACCACAAAAGAAGGTTTATCCAAAATGGTTAGATCCAACCTATCCTCCACCAAACATTGGGAATCCAAAATTTCTAATTTTTAATGGATCAAGAGCTCTGGAGTAGCACTTGATGCATTTAATCTCTCACTGTGATATCATTATGTTGACCCCTAAGCAGCAAAAAGTAGTGAAAATCAGATAATTCGTACAATCATTGTTGAGGCCATCCATTGTATGTTACATAAGTTTTCAGTCCTGATTGATAACTGGATGAGATTATCTCTATCATAGTTTCCTTTTCCAATTCAGATCAATGCTATAGAATACGCCAGTCTCTAATCTCACAATGTGAAAGAAAAGGGATAATGAAAGTGTTTTATAACTCAATGTTCAGTGGAAATGATTAACATAATCCTTGAATATACCGCTCTCTAATGAAGTGTTGTTGCCCATTTTTGTATAAAATATCCATGATGAGTTGAGCCCACCATTAATCCATGTGAAATACACATGAGGGTTTCGGGATCTGGCTTCAATTACTGAATATGTGGAAAATTTTATAACGTAGACCAGAGCCAAATCCTGAGCAATCCTATCAAATATATGAAGAAGAGAAGGAAAATAATATTCTACTATAGTCACACTTAAGAAGTACCATGAACCCTATATTACATAAAATCCCACATTTTACCGTAAAGCACCACTGCCTGAGCATCATCAGCAATGATGCCTCATCATGATTATTAAAAAGATCAATGGTAGAGACAGTTTGAGGAGTTAAAAAACAAGGTCTATTCTTTTCAAAATGACCAAGTCCCCAAGTATTTCATTTCAAATTTTGAAAAAAAAAATTATTTCAGTTACCAAGAATAATGATACCTAATTAATAAGGATTCAAGGACCTATCAAAATATTTTACCTTCCATAAATTGTTGGGTACCCTCATCCTGCTGTGTTTTATTTTTAGGTACCTCCTTTAAATTATGGTGGAGTCTAGGAAAGTAATGCTGAAAAATTCACCAATCCAGGTAGTATGTGTTACTACTATCAATCCAAATAAAGAAGGTGAGTAGAAGGAAGTCAAAAGTATGAATACTCAAGAATTATAGGATTAGATGGTCAAGAAAACAATCAACAAAACTCATTTCATTATACAAACACAATTGATAAAATCAACTATGTCTCTTGTGTCTTCTATTACTACAGATTCAGCTTCATAAAAACCCCAATCCTCTGAAGGCTACTTCTCAAAAAATAATCCTGTCTAGAAGAATAAGGAGGAAGCGGAAGAAGATGATTTTGTGTAAAGGACAAATTTTTCCTTGAACTTTGTAGATTTCATTCCAATGGTCTCAAAAGTAGGGGAACCACCTTTCCAAATAGCACAATAATAATTGACCTGTTGGGAAGAATATTCATCAGATGATGAGTTGATCTTCTGTCCCATTAATGTTATTCACTTAATAGTTCCCAATGTAATTGATGATTCTGATTATGGAAATGAGTTATTCTCTCTTGATTGGGGAATTAGGGGAAGATTTCATCAAGGCTGAGGATACAGGGGAACATGTGGGCATTCTAGAAGCCATAACTTCAATTCCACCTCTGCTCAAACTTTTTATGCAGTTGGAACTTTTGGGAGATCCCTCCAGTGGGCTCAGGATGAATAAAAGAATTACCATAGACATGACCGCGTCTTCCCTAACATGTTAATATGGGAAGATAAATTAAATGCTATATCACCACCTTCTCGATGAGTGTACATACCTAGCCATCCAAATCCACCAAGAGAAAATTTACTTCCATCCCCTATTCCAAGGGATATTCGATCCACATCAGAAACATCATATTATAGAGAACCTAAAAAAGATCATATAAATACTAGAAAACAAAAACCTTTGCGTCAAAATTATGATGTGCTGATGCAACTAGACCAAGTAATAGATAAGATATCAATCCTGGATTCTCTAAATATGTTAAAATATCTCCAGGAAGAACTTATTGAGTCATTATCAAGCCCGCAAGAGTTCTAAATTGAGGTTTCTTCCATAAACATTTAACTTATAGAGAATAAAACAGTAGAATTCCTTGAAGTCATATATTTCTCAGACTTGGATGCAGATGTTGTCGAACAAGGACACATAAAACCCCCATACCCATCTAAAAAGATTAATGACTCTAACATCTGATGAGCCTTCAATTATAATGGATCAGAACTAGACCTCATTCCCATTCAGAAACTTTTCCGGTTTGACCTTACTAAATCCCACTTATATCCCTCCACATTGAGGTTACATGGTTATGACAAGAATGAGAAAGAACCTCTTGGTGAGATTATGATCAGAATTCATTTTAGGGATCTCATATCTAATTCAGAGTTAATGGTTGTTCGAAAGGACACCACTTTCATTATTCTGTTGGGGAAACCTTGGCTATATCAGTGTGCATACATTATTTTATCATAGAATCAATGTACCAATTATTATTTCAATGGACAAATGGGGACATTTCACGGTGATAAGACACAATTAAAAACTTCTGAATCTCAGTACATTGATGTGGAGTTATATCACCCAAATGGAAAATAGTCTACGGAAAATGATGTTACTAGAATCAATGCTCTGAATGGTTTGGAGAAGATCCAAGATAACCCATTGAAGTATCCATGTGTATATTACCTACCCCCCATTAATCAAATTGAAAGGGTTGGTCCAAATATAAGAACATGTTAATTGGAATCCATAATGTTAGTTGTGGCAATTGAGCCTGATAGTGTAGAAGAAATCATTGATTCACCAAGAAGTGATGAAATTCAAAATGGATATGTAATCATTGAATCCAATGAGATTAAATAAGACTATGCTTCATCATCATGTCTAGAATAATTTTTCAAAATCATGGAAACAATTATGGATTTGGATTCTAAACCCATTATTTTCACTTCAGATCTTTAAAAAGATCCTTCATCATTAGTTGGGCTGATGATTGTTGCCTCTTCTTCGGGATGTCCAAATACTGACTCCTCCCTTAGCTCAAAATTGTTTTCTTCATCACATAGACTCCAAGTAGAGATAGAATAATCAATAAGTAAAGAATAGGAAGAAGAGGTAGACCTCAGTTATTCCCCTCCAAAATTTGAGTAAGGCATATCAACCACTATGGATGAAATCAGAGAAATAAAATTGGGTACAATGGAAGATCCACAACCCACTCTAATTAGTGATTACATGACTTTTGAAGAGAAAAATGAATAAGATTACTTTCTAAAGAAACACTGGGATGTGTTTTCTTGGAATCAAACATAAATTCCAGGCATTTACCTTGAGGTGTCAGTCATAATTTTGGTTTTCCAAAAGATTATTAGGTACACAAACAAGCCGCAAAAAGAACAAAATCGACTCATGCCTCCAAAACTAATGCTAAATTCGAAAAGACCATCAAAGAGGACTTCATCAAAGATTTGAAATATTCAATTCATCTAGCTAATATTTCCCTAGTGAAAAAGAAGAATGGGGAAAACATATTTTTCATGGATTTCAATGATCTCAATCGACATTATCCCATAGAAGAATTCCCAGCTCCAATCACAAATATATTGATTGATGAAACAACTGGATATGAAGCTCTCTCATTCATGGATGGTTACTACGGATATTTCTAAATTTGGATGGCCCTAGAAGATTAGGAATCTATAGCCTTCATATCCCATCAAGGTGTATTTTTATATTGGGTTAAGCCCTTTGGATTGAAGAATTCTGGTGTGACATATTGATGTGCTATGCATCATATCCTCAAACCCTTCTTGGGAAAATTTTCCAAGTTCTATGTTGATTATATAGAGTTTAAGTCCAGACAATTTTTGGATCACTTGACTAATATAGAGACCATATTCAGTATGCTTTGATGAAATAATATGAAGATAAACCCCTTGAAATGTATTTTTGGGGTAACCTCAGGAAAATTTATTTTTTTTTTGTATTCCATCACATCATTGAAGTCGATCCCGATAAGACTAAATCTATCATCGACATGTCACCTCCTCGAAACTTGAAAGAGTTGAGAGGACTTCAAGGAATCTTGTCCCACATCCAATTATTCATAGTTAATCTGGAAGGTAAGTGTTTTCACTTCACCATATTTATGAAGAAGAGAGTCACATATCAATGGACCAAAGACTACCAAGAGTAATTTGATAGCCTCATGAAATACCTTTTAAGTCCACCAATATTGATTCCACATGTGGAATGAAAACTGCTCATTATTTATGTGACATACATGGAGTGATCACTAGGAACCTTTCTTGCACATATGAATGATGTTGGGAAGGAGAATATCATTTATTATCTTAGTTGAACCATGCTTGACATGTAGACTTGATATTCAGATATTGAGAAGATCTTCCTAGAAATAATCTTTGCATTTTAGAAGCTAAGGAACTACTTTCAGTATCATGAGGTCCACTTGGTCTCTCACAATAACCCACTCAAAATTTTCCTCATTCTTCGTATGTTGATAAGAAATCTGAAATTGCGGGAAGTTATTATATAGTAGTTTGATATACAGTGTGTGCCTCTTAAAGTAATTAAAATACAACATTGGACATACTTTCTTGTTGAGCACCCATATGCGGTAGAAAAATCATTAAATTCCTAACTATTTGATGAAGAAATATTCTCTATTCAAGACAACCCCTAGATATGGTAAATTTATTTTGATGGTTCTTCCTATAGTCCTATAGGGAATTGAATAGAAGACCCTAACCTCAACAAAGTTGGGTTATGAATTGTGCTCATCTCCCCAAAAAAGGTAGTGTTTCTATACTCATTACTATTATCAGAAGGTGGTACAAATAATGAAGCAGAACATCAGGCTCTCATTGTGGGCCTAGAATTGACACTCCATGTATCATTGGATCACCTAGAGGTGAATGATGATTCCGAATTGGTAATCAAACAAATTAATGGGGATTAATCCATCAGAAAAGAAGAACTAACCCCCCTATGTGATTATGTACAAGGGTTAATGGAAGAGTTTCCATTTGAGACCACATTGTCTTATGTCCTTCCATCACAAAACACCCAAGCTGATGCATTGGAAAATGCAGTCATAGCCCTATAAGATTCAAAATGCGATGAAACAATAATAAAAATTTCTCCTCATCAAGTGGTTTCACCTTTTTTTATATCAGAATAGATGAAATCAATGAAATCAACCCCATTTTTGAGCCATATGGTCATACCATGGGATGAATGGCACCCATCATGAAATATCACCAAAAAATGAGTACTTCAACCTAATAGTGCTATAAAATAGAAATTCTGGTGATGAGTAGTTAATTTCACTCTTTATGATTGAAACAATCACTAGAAGATCCTCTGTAGACAAGGCTTCGACAAAATTCTCCTCAAATGCATTGTTGGGGAAGAAACCACATCTATCATGAAGGAAGTAAATGTAGAAGCCTGTGGTGCCTACCAGTCCAGGTAATGGATTTTTGATCAAATATGAAGGCTTAAATACCTTTTCACTTAAATAATGTATGATTTCACAGATTTCACTAAGAAGTGTCATCCTTGCAAAGTTCATTCCTACTTCATCATCAACCCTAAAAGTTTCTACATACAACCAAATAATCCTAGCCATTTACTATATAGTGAATGGATGTAGTGAGACCTTATCATCCATTTATGTCCAAGTAGTTCAAGCATATCCTTACTACCATCTATTTCTTCTCCAAATGGGCTAAGGAAATAACTCTTAAGAAGTTGAGTCCAAAATCATTGTTAGTTTTTTCAAAGCTAATATCATTAACATATTTGGTTTCCCTCATAACAAAGTGAAGGAAAATGGCACCAATTTTTGTTCTGCTGAGGTAGGAAAGTTATATTAAGAATAAAATCTCAAATCCAACCATTGATCCCACTATCAATTAGTAGAAAATGGATAGATAGAGGCTTTCAACAAAGTCTTGTCCAACATATTCTAGAAAATATTGTATACAGATGAGAAATATTATCTTGATAAACTCTTGTATGCTTTATGGGCTTACCAAACTACTTACCATATTGTAACATGGTCACTTTAATACACCTTAGTATATAGAACAGAAGCTATCTTTCCCATTGATGTTCAATTTCCATCACTCCAAGTTAATATTTGTGATTAGTTATCTATAAATGAACAGTATTACAAGTGACTATATGAGTTAGAGAGATTGGATGAAAGAGATTAAATACCTTGCATCACTTGGAATACTATCATAACCGAATAGCATGGGCATTCAACATAATTGTTTTCCTCCATTTAAACCTCAAAGGATAATTGGAATTGGTCCTAATAACTCTGATGATACTAGGAAAGAAGCCTCTAAAACATTATCCAAAGTGGGAAGGAAATTATTATATAAATAAGTTCCAGTATAATGGAGTTAATTCCTCAATATTAATGTATGGAGAACTCACTACAACTATAACTACTGCAAGGTTCTTGAAGAAGTACTTTGTGTAATCGCACAATGTTCATCCATGTTTTATGAGTTTAGACTACGTAAAACCAACATCCTAGTTGCATGATGTTAAAACGTATATCACCATATACGTCTGTGTTGTATGACATTAAACTGTGTAGTATATTTTTACTTGTCACATGATGTCAAACTGCATGACATGAGATCAATGTCGCATGACATAAAACCACAAAACACAATTTTTCCTTACCACACGAGATTAAACTGTATGGTTAACGTCTTCTTCATTTGACGTTAATAAATATCCCAAGATACCACAAATTGATATTATTTTTGGTCCCTTAAGAGATGAGTATATTTAATTCCTAATCATTACTAAAATCATTTCCACTCCCTAGTGGTACATAAACCCCATTTATTCCAATGTTTGAATCAGATCTCCATAGGGACCCCTTTTTAGGAACTACGTGTGGCTTGATTCTTATCCCAATGAGATACGTTGTGATACACAGATCTCCTATCTTGGGCCCAATGAGATGCATAAAAGGAAAACAATTCACCTTTTCTTATATATGAGTTAATTATATACTAGGAACCTTTTTAAAAAATATGGGTTGATTGTCATACATTTTTTTATTTTTTTCCAAACCATTATTCTAGAAAGTATTAATTCCCCCATTTCTCACATCAACATTCAATAGGTGCGGGGAACCATTTTCAAGAAATATGTGTGGCTTGATTATCATCCCATTTTTGATAAATAGTGACAGATGGGTCCTATCCATAACACCCCAAGCTTCCACAGTATGATTCTCTCAGAATAATACAGTAGCGTGTGTTGTATGCAACTTCGAGTTCTAACACACATCACAACCAATCAAACTAGCCGTTATGAATAGTAATACCCAGTTTTTGAAATTTTATAACTTTTATTCTACAAAATGGACATCATTTTTGGATTCGGAATATCGAAATTATCTTACGGTGAATTTTTTGTATTTTTCTGAAAACATTCAATTTTTGATGAATAGTGAAAAACACTGAGTTATAGTTTAAAACCGAATTTTTATTTAAATAATTATTTATTTTATTTAAATTTAATTAAGGTCAAAATAGATACGTAATACCTATATAAGTTCAATTTAATTCATTGGAGTTAGTTTAGAATAATTTTATATATATAAAAATTTCATTGAACTTTTCACTGTCTTTTACCCACCTCTTAGGAGAATTTGGAAATTCACATAAAACCTAATTTTACCACTTTTGTTAGTGGAATTTCAAAAATCCTTGAGACACAGTTAATATCAAGGAGTAAAATTTGGTTCAATGTGTTGAAAATAATCTTTGGTGAATAGTAAATTTTTACTTTTATTTACCACTGTTAAAAGTAAATATGGTAATTAAGGGTAAAAATGATATTAATATTACCCTAAAACATGTCCTAAATATATTGGACAAGTTTATCTCGACCAAAAAAAACATTAGGAATGAAATATTATCATTTAGGACCACTTGGATTAGATTAGGACATTTATTATTATTTAATTCAAAGAAGAGTTAAAAGAGATAAAATCAATGTTTAATAACTAATTTTTTTTAATATAGGGTTATACATAAGATAAATTAGATTATAAATATTTATTATAAATCTAAAAGGATTTCATACATAATGGTATTTTATTTATAATTTTTAGACATTAAATAAATTAATTTATTTATGACACAATGGTGATGCAGTAATTACCTAGTTAATGAAATATTAAAATAATTGATATTATAAATATAAAAATAAATGTAATTTGAGACTTTTTATGAATTAAACTAATTTAATAGGTTAATATGACATATTATGATTGGTTATATAAATTGTTTTCGAAGTAATAATGCTGTTATGAAATTATCAAAAACAAAATACTCAATAGTGTCAAAATTGACATAAAAGAGTTTTTAAAACAAATATTATATTATTAATTGATATTCTATTCATAAAAATCTAAGGTTTGGAAAAAGGAATTATATAATGATTGGGGTATCATTAATGGACCACTTTGGGGGTTTCATGGAGATATATAGTAAGTTTATTAACTATATAATATAAAAATACAAAGAGACATGGTAAATGTCAAACCATTTAACTAAGAGTTAAATATAAATGATAAGGATAATATAGTGACCCAAACCTGTCTAAAATCTATTGGTTGAAAGGATTTCGACCCTTTCCCACATTATACATTAAATAGTCCACTTTTGAGCCATTAGAAACCGAATATGAATATATTATAAAATAATATTTCTAGCTTTTCCAAAGGCGCCCCTCACCCCTCTTATAAAAGGGTACTCCCCCTTCTCTCTAATTTACACCTTTAAAGCCTTTTGGCTCTGCCAACCCCGGCCCAAATATTCTCTCAACTTCCCTCAATTAAACATAGAGGCCTTAGTTTGATCAGAAAGCCAACCTATGGATCCCTTTTGATCAAATCAAAAGGAAGAACCCGAAGAAGAGGTAATGTTTTCACCACACTCTTTAAAGTTACTTTCTTCTTCAACTTCTTATTTATTTGTTATTTCCATTATAAAATAATAACTCCAGTATCTTTTATATATTGTGATGTTATTATAAATATGGTACAACCATATTCACTATTCTATCCATCCTTTGAATGACATGTCACCATATGTGCGTACGTACGACCTACCGTCTCCATGTCGTGATGTAATTGTTATTCAATACATTATTATTTGGATGGGTATAATAATGATATGTAATTCATGTAAATAATAAGTATAACATGATAATTATTCTTTATATCTGATATACCATCCAATTTTATACGATTTTAATATGAAAATAATGATGTTATCGCTCGTGCATACGTACGGACTACCGTCTACAGGAACGCGATGAGATTCATTCCCCATCGTATCCATACAAGTCTAATTCTAATTTTATGATTAAAAATAATTGTTAAGGACTTGATATCATTATGTATATGAATAATATACAACCTATCAACAACAAACATGACTTATGTAACAAAACATATAAAAGAAAACGAGTAAGTTAACACCCGAAACGACGATAATACTAAGATATTATTAACAAAGAAATGTTAAAAGATCATATATGATATAACATTAATGTATAAAATTCTTCTATAATTCAATAAAAATTATTTCACCGTTATACAGAAGGCTAACCTACCCCTGACCAAGGAAAAAGTACAAAGGGGTTTCTTATCTCACTTTTAATTCCAAGAGATTTCCATTGTTCACTACTTATTAATTGCATGTGGTGTGTGTACTGCCCATGATTGTATTCATTGTGTAATATTATTTTATTTATGGAAATTTACATCATCATTGTATGATCCTTCTTTCATGGGTGTATGTTTCGTAAGTTACCAAATCGATAATGGAATTTGAAATTTCAATTTCCACTCATTTGGCTTTACGCATAATTCATTGATTATTTTACTCAAATATTATGTGTGGAATCACTATTAATTTGATTATGTCATAATTTCTAGTCCTCTTTATGTGGATAATATTTTGATACAAATAATCAATCCATTTATAAATTCTCAAGTCATCGATATGAACTTGATAAGAGTAATTTTAACTCAATCTCTATTTGTTGAGTTAAATATCCAATTCATTGGTGTTGTTTTTATAAGAATATGTATGAATGTACTCTGATTGATTTACACTGAATATCCAATTATATTGAGTGTATTTATATTTTTCACACATAATTATGTCGTTGATTTATCCTCAACCTAAGGATACCGTCTTTATATGAATTTTAATCTCAAATTACGTTCCGTTGAGACTTCTTTGTTGTTATACACCAAATCACTTTTATATGGTGTATACAATGTACATTGACATATTATATCATGAATCCCTTTATTCTCATGATATTACAAAGTATTTATTACCTAAATTATTTGTATTCAAGTGTCTCTCTTTTGGTTAGAAACTCTAACTAAAATATCATTTTTAATTGTTTTAAAGGTTTATTATTTTAAATATTTCTCATTAATGTCCATGTTTTAAAAATAGTCTTAAGAATTTATTTATATGGACATTAATCTTTTAAAATTAAAATTCTTTTTAAAAGTTTCAAAGTGGTATAGGACACTTTGATTAAAAAATCTATTTTTAAATGGCTTTTTGACAAATAATGTGACATTTAAATGTTTTCAAGAAAACGGGGATATTTCTCTCGAATAGTTTTGATGATTATTTTCATCTATGTCAATATCATTAATTATTCTCAATCGAGGTTAATCTGTTGTAATAAAATCTTCCATATTGTATTGAATGAGTTATATTTGACTGTGGATGTGCTATTTTTATACCATTCATGGTTTGTGGATAATGTATTGACATTTCGTATGCTAGTTTTAATACGAATGTTTATGTTATGTTTCAAAATTTTCATACGAGGAATGCATTAGACTTAGTAAGTGACGGGTGGAGCCCGCTATAGCTCGTCGATGCATCGGTAGGTCTCATGAGACAAACAAGTGTCTTGACACAAGGCCTTGAAAAAATCTTATTTGTAGTCTTTCCATGAGGCCTTGACTATGTGGTTATGATAGTCTGGCATTATGCATTCCATCATTATGAAAGTGATTATTGATATTGCATGTGGTTATTTGACTAGTAGAATATATATGTGAATAAGTAAATGGAATTATTTCATTTTATCTTTGCAATATTACACTAAAGTTCAAGTTTAAAAGCCTTTTGTTTTAGTTATATATTGCCTTAAAAGTTTATGATTATTTATTAAAGTCTCCACTATATTGTTATCCTTACTGAGCATCTGAGCTCACCCCTTTAAATGTTTTATTTTTCCCACGATGTGAAGAAGTATTTCATGAATGACCTGCAAGGACAGTATGAGTGGATATGATTGTGGATTATGGAGACTATGTTTTTGTAGTTTTCATTTTATGATGTAATGTAAACTTTATTAATGTATATAGTGATTTCCAAGGCTACTAATGTAATCAGTATTTCGAGACTTGATATTTTGTGATCATGCCAATGTTATGTAATAATGCACTGACTCTGGGAAACTGGGGTCGGGGTGTTACAGTTGGTATCAGAGGAAGTTTAGTACAAACCTTGGAAACTAGATTTATATATGCTCTGATTAGAGAACATATCCCTAAGATAAACTTTGAGGATTAGTATAGAATAACTTTCTAGAATTTTGGTATTGTATAGATTTTGTAAGTTTTACAAGAAATACATCCCTATCTGGATATGAGCAGTTAGAGGTGGATCTGGCACATATGTACCTATGGGTAAAACACAAAAACACAGCTTTGATCTAGAATCGAACGAGAACTAGTGCACGACAATGGGACTTGCTGCACTTTTGGTTACGACACTCCCGAGGGATATGCTTAAGATAATTTACATTTTCTTTACAAACCAATTTGATGTATTTTAATATAAGATGATAATAAATGACCTTGGTTAATACTAAGGTGTTTAAAATTGAGAATATGGTGTCATGATATTCTATAAATTATTTTATGAGTACTGTTACTCACACAATGTTATCTAGTTTTAGTCAATGGCTGGAGTCCAAGGAAGTCATAGTAACTTTGATAATTTTGTAAAAGGTGGAAACGATGGTGGAAATGGACCACAAAATGGAATGTTGATAGTTGTAAAAGATATCGTGTTCATGCCAAATCAGTTTTCCAAAAATATGATCAACAACATATATATTAATCAAATCTCGAACTCAACAAAGAAGAGAAATGTGATGAATGATAAGAGCTCCAGTAGTTGAGACCATGGAGAAAAAAATCATAAATTTCAATCATGAAGGAAATGTGGAAGGATACATCCATGAAAGTGTATCAATGGAATAATGAAATTCATTACGTGTGGGAAAGAAGGATATAAAGTGAAGAATTTCCAAGGAAAAATGAATACTACTATGGTAGTAAATAAAAATGGTCCCAAAAATCCATTTATAGTCATTTGTCTTAAATGTAGGGGACCTAGGCATTAACCGAGTGAATTATTTATTCTATAGGATGTTTTATTGGTCAAAGAAGAAGATATGTGGTAATAAATGGTTGGAGAAATGTTTAAAAGTATTAGTGCTCCCTATTGAGGGGATTACTTTGGAATAATTTTCTCTTGTATTTGTAACCCCACAGTTTTCCATGTGAGAATGATATTTGAGGAAGAATTATCTTTTACCTTATGGATATAGTTATAAATAACCATTTGGTTTTATATGATCATTGGGTTTGTGGAAATTACAAGTTATTATATTTTGGGATGAAAATGCAAGGTTTGAGATAACATTTCTGGTTAAAATTATGTTATGGTTATTTTGAGAAATTTATCTCATTTTTGTAGTGTTATAAAATATAGTTTTTGAAAAAGGACAACATGTAGACCGTGTGACTACCCGTCACATCGGACGAAGCTGTGGGAATCAACCCCACAAACAAAGTGCGATTGGGATTTATCGCCTACCACTAGACTACGTGAAGTCCCTGGTTAGTGTAACTATTTATTTTTAGTTAAATGATTTCATTGATCAATAATAACATGATTTGGGTTCTTATGTCTTATCAAATGAAAACCCTTAGTATAGGAAAATGATTTGGTGATTAAGTGATAAATGTTATTTTGGAAGATGTTATCTTTGTTGGGAACACTATATTCCCAAGGAAACTAGAATACTATGAGATTTAATTTCAGGAGTAATGGTGGATTTTTATCTACGTTTTTATTGTGGATTTATAGTGATTTGGGTTATTTATGGAAATGATTAACCTATAATCGAGAATATGTGATTAGGTTAATTACTTTTAATTATGTGACTTTAAGATTAGTTGATTTCATTTGGAGATATAATTTAATGTGGAAGACTACATAACCAAATTCTTTTATGTTTTGGGATTCAATATTAGTTTGGATTATTTTGAAGGATTTTAAGGAAAATTGTTTGTTGAATGGTATTTATTTATCTTTGGGGTATTTTTGGTTTAATTTTAGAAATTATGATTAGTGTTTCTTTCTCTAAAGGAATATCCTTTTGGGGGATCATCAGATCTTGTACTAACCATTTTGGTTTTGATTAATCTTTAAAGACAAGGAAAATATATAGTTTATCCTTCGTGGATCATGTGATTCTATAAAATTTTATTCTAGCTCTTCCAGTGTGACAAAGTCTTCTTGAATACTCATCGTTTAAAAAAATGATTTAGTGGTGAAAATTTATTAAATAATGAAACTCTACTTAAAAAGTAAGTATATATCTTTATTTTCTTAGTCAATCTCATAAATGAATTCCTCATCCTTATGTAATATAACTTAAAAAAAATTTGTTCGTATACTTTTCCTACTGGGAAACTCTTGACCATTTTTCCCATCACAAGTTTGTGGATTTCATGTTGTTAACTTTCTCCTGATCATGTTTTCTATCCCTATCCATCAGAACTTGACACTTAGTTTATCTTCCATATCCATGTTTTCCTACATGGAATCCTTGTTTGAGTTATTTTGGATGAACTTTGTACTTCTCATTCTTTATTTTAAGGTGATAGTATTATTGACTCTTCTTCCAATGTGGGACTTTCCATTATATTCCCAAGCCCAATTTTAAAAATTTCAAGGAAGAAATTATTTGAAGGAGTGGAGAATGTAACACCCCAAGCTTCCATGGTACGCTTATCTTTGAATAATATAGTAGCGTGTGTTGTATGCAACTTCGAGTTCTAATACACACCACAACCAATCAAACTAGCAGTTATGAATAGTAATGCCCAATTTTTTAAATTTTATTAATTTTTTCTTTCAAAATGGACATCATTTTTGGATTCGGAATATCAAAATTAGCTTAGGGTGAATTTTTTTTTGTCTTTTTCTGAAAACATTCAATTTTTTATGAATTGTGAAAAAACACCGAGTTATAGTTTAAAACCGAATTTTTATTTAAATAATTATTAATTTTATTTAAATTTTATTCAGGTCAAAATAGATACATAATACATATATAAGTTCAATGTAATTCATTGGATTTAGTTTATAATAATTTTAGATATATGAAAATTTTATTGAACATTTCACCATCTTTTACCCACCTCCTAGGAGAATTCGAAAATTCACATAAAACTTAATTTTACAACTTCTGTGAGTTGAATTTCGAAAATCATAGAGACACGGTTAATATCATGGAGTAAAATTTGGTTTAATGAGATGAAAATAATTTTTTGTGAATAGTAACTTTTTTACTTTTATTTACCACGGTTAAAAGTAAATAGGGTAATTAAGGGTAAAATGATATTAATATTACCCTAAAATATATACTAATTCTATTGGACAAGGGTATCTCGACCAAAAACAATCTTAGGAATAAAATATTATCATTTAGGACCACTTGGATTAGATTAGGACATTTATTATTATTTAATACAAAGAAGAGTTAAAAGAGTTAAAATCAATCTTTAATAAATAAAACATTTTTAATATTGGGTTATGAATAAGTTAAATTCGATAATAAATATCTATTAGAAAGATAAAAAAATTACTACATAATGGTATTTTATTTATAATTTTTAGACATTAAATAAATTAATTTAATTATGACACAATGGTGATGCATTAATTACCGAATTAATGAAATATTAAAATAATTGATATTATAAATATCAAAATAAATGTAATTTGAAACTTTTTATGAATTAATCTAATTTTATAGGTTAATATGAAATATTAGGATTAGTTATATAAATTTTTTTCGAAGTAATAATGCTGTTATGAAATTAGCAAAAACCAAATACACAATAGTGTCAAAATTTACATATAAGATTTTTTAAAACAAATATTATATTATTAATTGATATTCTATTCCTAAAAATATAAGGTTCTTCAAAATGACTTATATAATGATATTTGAATCATTAATGGACCACTTGGGGGTCTCTTGGTGGTATATAGTATGTTTATTAACTATATAATATAAAAATACAAAGAGACATGGTAAATGTAAAACTATTTAACTAAGAGTTAAATATAAATGATAAGGTTAATATAGTCACCCAATCCTGTCTAAAATCTATTGGTTGAAAGTATTTAGACCCCTCCCCACCTTAAACATTAAATAATACACTCTGATTCCATTAGAAACTGAATACGAATTTATTATAAAATAATATTTCTAGCTTTTCCAAAGGTTCCCTTCACCCCTCTTATAAAAGGGTACCCCCCTTCTCTCTAATTTGCACCTTAAAAGCCTTTTGGCTTGGCCAAACCCTACCCAAATATTCTCTCAACTTCCCTCACATAAACCTAGATGCTTTAGTTTGATCATAAAGACAACCTAAGGAGCCCTTTTCATCAAATCAAAAGAAATAACCCGAAGAAGAGGTAATGTTTTCACCACCCTCTTTCACGTTCCTTTCTTCTTAAACTTCTCATTTCATTGTTATTTCCATTCTAAAATAATAACTTCCATATCTTCTATATACTGGGATGTTATTATAAGTATGTTACGACCATATTCATTATTCTATCCATCCTTTGAATGACATTTCACCATATGTGCGCACGAACGACCTACCGTCTCCATGTCGTGATGTAATTGTTATTCAATATGTTATTATTTGGATGGGTATAACAATGATGTTTAATTCATGTAAATAATAAGTATAACATGATAATTATTCTTTATATATGATATACCATCCATTTATTTATGATTTTAATATCAAAAAAATGATATTATCGCTCGTGCGTACGTACGGACTACTGTCTCCACGAACGCGATGAAATTCATTCCCCATCGTATCCATACAAGATTAATTATCATTTTATGATTAAAAATAATGTTTAAGGACTTGATATAATTATATATGTGAATAATATACAACCTATCCCTAACAAAAACGACTTATGTAACAAAAAATATAAAATAAAATTAGTAAGTTAACACCCGAAACGACGATAATAATAAGATATTATTAACAAAGAAAGGTTAAAAGATCATATATGATAACATATTAATGTATATGATTCTTGTATAATTAAATAACAATTATTTCACCATTATACAGGATGGTAACCTACCCACGACCAAGGAAAAAGTACAAAGTAAGGGGTTTCATATCTCACTTTTATTCTGTGAGATTTCCATTGTTCACCACTTATTAATTGAATGTGGTGTGTGTACTGCCCATGATTGTATTCATTGTGTAATATAATTTAATTTATGGATATTTACATCATCATTGTATGATTATTCTTTCATGGGTGTATGTTTCATATGTTACCAAATCAATAAGGGAATTTGAAATTTTAATTTCCACTCATTTGGCATTACGCATACTTCATTGATTATTTTACTCCAAGATTATGTGTGGAATCACTATTAATTTGATTATTTCATAATTTCCACTCCACTTTATGTGTATATACTTTTGATACACATAATCACTCCATTGATAAATTCTCAAGTCATCGATACAAACTTGATAAGAGTAATTTTAACTCAATCTCCATTTGTGGAGTTAAATATCCAATTCATTGGTGTTGTTTCTACAAGAATAATTCTGAATGTCCTCTGATTTATTTACACTGAATATCCAATAATATTGAGTGTATTTATATTTTTCACACATAATTATATTGTTGATTTATCTTTAACCTAAAGAAACAGTATTTATAAGAAGTTTCATCTCAAATTACATTCCATTGAGACTTCTTTGTTGTTATACACCAAATCACTTTTATATGGTGTATACAATGTACTTTGACATAATATATCATGAATCCCTTTATTCTCATGATATTAAAAAGTTTTTATTACCTCAATTATTTATATTCAAGTGTCTCTCTTTTGGTTAGAAACTGTAACTAAAATATCCTTTTTAAATGTTTTAAAGATTTATTCTTTTAAATCTTTCTCATTAATGTTCATGTTTTAAAAATAGTTTTAAGGATTTATTTATATGGACATAAATGTTTATTAATTAAAATTACTTTTAAAAGTTCCAAAGTTGTATGGGACATTTTGATTCAAAAATCTATTTTTAAATTCCTTCTTGACAAATAATGCGACATTTAAACGTTTTCAAGAAAAAGGGGGATATTTCTCTGAAATAGTTTTGGTGATTATTTTCATCTATGTCAATATCATTCATTATTCTCGATCGAGGTTAATCTGTTACAATACAATCTTCCATATTGTATTGAATTAGTTATGTTTGACTATGGATGTGCTATTTTTATACCATTAATGGTTTGTGGATAAAGTATTGACATTTCTTATGCTAGTTTTAATACGAATGTTTATATTATGTTTCAAACATTTCATATGAGTAATGCATTGGACTTAGTAAGTGATGGGTGGAGCATGCTATAGTTCCCCGATGCATCGATAGGTCTCATGAGACAAACTAGTGTCTTAGAACAAGGCCTTGACAAAATCTTATTTGTAGTCTTGGCACGAGGCCTTGACTATGTGGTTATGATAGTCTAGAATTAGGCATTCCATCATAATGAAAGTTGTTATTGATATTTCATGTGTATATTCGACTAGTAGAATATCCATGTGAATAAGTAAATGGAATTATTTCAGTTTATCTTTTCCATATTATGTTGAAGTTCAAGTTTAAAAGTCTTTTTTAGTTATACATTGCCTTAAATGTTAATACTTATTTATGAAAGTTTATGCTATATTGTTATCCTTACTGGGCATCTGAGCTTACCCCTTTCAATGTTTTATTTTTCCCAGGATGTGAAGAAGTATTTTATGAATGAACTGTAGGGATAGTACAGAGGGATATGAGTGTGGACTATAGAGACTATTTTTTTTTGTAGTTTTCATTTTATGATTTAATGTATACTTTATGAATGTATATAGTGATTTTCAAGGCTACTAAACTAATCGGTCTTTTGAGACTTGATCTTTTGTGATCATGCCAATGTTATGTAATAATTCCCCGACTCTGGGTAACTGGGGTCGGGGTGTTACACTATCCCCTTGTCCAACTGAAATATTTCTGTCTTATCACATCAGTACATCTTTTTCCATACCACATGATGTTAAACTATATATAACATTTCAAGAACTATGTGTGGATTGATTCAAGCCTCAGAAAGATACATAATGATACCTAGATCTCTTATCTTGGGTCCTGTTGCAATGTGGAAAAATTCCCTTCACTTGTATGCATAGGAATCAAACCTACATAGGGATCACCTTTAAGAACTATGTGTGGATATTTTCTTTCCTCAACCAGATACATAGTGGAGCCCTAATCTCCAATCATGTGACCAACAATGATTAATCATTAAATCCATTTAATTCATGTGTATGAATCAGATATACACATGGAACTGACCATGAACAATGTGTTTCATGATTCTTGCTCCTAGAAAGATATATTGATATGCCTAGGTCTCATCCCCTAGTCCATCTGCAAGGATTCTTTCACATCAGGTCACCCATATCCTTACCACATGATGATAAAATGCACGTAAATACCTACATATGGCTTGATTCTCAATTCAATGAGATATGTAGAGATTTCCAGATCCCAACTATTTATCACATCCATGACATAAAAAACCCTTCCTCACATAAAAATTTAGTTGTGGGGAATCATCTTCAAGAACTATGTGTCTCTTGATTCTCATTTCAATGAGACAAGTAGTGATTCCCAGATCTTCTATCTCAAGAATAGGCACAAATAAAATATAATTTTCCTTCCACTGTTCATATGAATCACACTAAAATAGGGTACATTTCAAGGAATACGTATGGCTTGATTCTTTCCCTTAAAAATATTCATAGTGATGCCTGGATCTCCAAACTTGGACCCAACCACGATTTTGGAAGAGGAAACCCCCTCCATTTTCCCCATGAATGAGTCAAATCTATGTAGGTATCTCATACAATACATGTATGTTGATTCTTATTACAATAAGAAACATGGTAATGCCTAGACATTCCTCTTTAGGCCCAACAATTATCCTGTAAATCATAAAAATCCATCTTCCCCCTGTTAAAACCTGATTGATATGGGAAAAAATGTCAAGATCTATGTGTGGATAGATTATTGCTTTAGAAAGATACATAGTGACACCTAGGTCCTATACCTTGGCTAAGCCCCCACATAATCATCCTACCCCTATCTTTCACTTGTGTTACCTTTGTGTTGCAGAATAATCATTTCTTGCTCCTTTTTTCTCACATCAAGCATATCTCATGTGGGCATAGGAATTTGGTAAAGCGATTCTCTTCATAAATAAGGTATTTCAATTCCTATTGGGGTTATCAATGGTCCTGAATGTAAGACCTTAAAAGTCGCACGATATGACCTCACCGTATGATGATAAACTGCATGGACCTTCATTCAAGAACTACGTGTGGCTTGATTCTCACCCCTGTGAGATACGCAGTGATGTATAGATTTTCAATCATGGACTCAACCACATCATAACATAAAAAATACTCTACTATCCCATGTATATAGTGACCCTATACTTTTACATATAACATTAAATTATTTTATGCATAATTAAACATCAGAGTACAATCCAAGGATCGTTAAGTCTAGTGTCTTGGAAGATCAGGTACATAAAAAATAAAACTTGGGGATAAAAAACACTTATTTATTTAGTCTCCATAAAGATATACTAACATTACTTGAGCCCTTACATATGGATAGGGTACACTGGGTAACACATGAACAAAAGGATGAGCTAAAAATCCTAGTAAGGGAATGAACATAAGAATACAGTTTAAGCACATGAGTTAGGAGGCATGACATAGTGATATCAAAATCGTGGAACATATATAATCATATCATGTACACATGGGATCATATAAAAATGGAATCATAAAAATGTATAAGAATAATAAAACATGTCTTTAGTATAGGTCAAGGCTAACCTCCAATCATGTTTCCCATTTTAGTATAGGTTAATGCTAATCACCAATCCCATTTCCCATTTTTGTACGGGTCAAGCCTAACAGCCAATCCCGTTTCACATCACATCTCACACGACATAACCTTATCCAAAGAATTGGAGTGCTACCTAGGCGCACCCATCTCAATTTTTTTAATATACTTGCAACATAAATAATCGTACATAATCAACCATACATAAACATAAGGGTACCCATGGACAGAATTGGGCACCATAATCAAGACATAAAGCATAACCAATGGACGTATCATAAAAGTGTCCATGAAAGAAAGGGATTAGAAAATACAAGGATTTTCATAAGGTAAAATAGGAATAAAACATGGTATGTGATGTCAAACATAAGTGACAACATATAATTAATGTATTTGATAAAGATTAGTATTAAAACATTTGTTTGCGGTTTTAAGGAAAATACTATTGAGATTTTAAAATAGAAAAGAGGAAAATAATTTATATAAAAACATAATTTAATAGAGAAAGTTTTCATAATAAAAAGACTTATATTATAATGATAATTGTGTTTTAAAACATAGGATATAGTGCACATGAAATTGGGTAAAAATTAGGGAAGTTCCCTTAAAACAGGTTTGCTAATCAGAATGTTCTAATGAGGGAATATTTTAAAGACTTGAATATATCCAAAAGAGAGTGATGAAAGTGTTATAATAAAATATTTTTTTAAAAATATACAGAATTTATAAAATGCACATAAATAGATATGATAATTCCATTTTGATATAAATAAAGGTAAGGCAACCCCAAAGAACAAAGGAAGTTCGGGTAGAATTCGTTACTCTTTATCGGCATGCTGTCAGGTGTTCCTAAGAGGGATTCATGAGAGAGAAAAGGGGTTCTTCATAAATCATGAGGGAAGTATTGTGGAGGTGTGAAATCATACCCCATCATTATTTATTATACATAAAATATCATATCATAGAGGAAATCATGATTAAGAATGAAATGGAGAGGATCCCTTACCTTTGGTCCAATGGTGTTCTCTCTTTGTTATTAATGAACTCAATAATACAATTAGGTATATTAATTAATAATTACATAACCTCATATATATGTAAACGATTTATTATAACTTTTAAGTTCATTATTGGCCTCTTTTATGGGTTTAGATGTTCAATTTTATTGTTCAGGTCTGTTTGTTTCCTAAACTTTCATTACCAGTTTACTTATTAATGGATAATCTTATAAGATGATAATGGTCGACCACAATTGAAATAATAGGTTATTAGTGAAAAAAATAATATTAAATTATGTTAAAAATCATTTCAGTTTTTGGGAGTGGAGATGGATTATTATATAAAACCTTAGTGATAACTGTTTTGGATAATCGGTGTGTTTGATTACAATGAACATGTTTCGATTTATAACTTAATACCATTTGTACAAAAGGATTATAGAACCATACCAAGGATATATTAAATATATAATAATCTGGTTCAACCATAACACAAATGGTTTCATGACTATATGATAATTGAAATTGATAAACCATTGTCCTTGAATGTGCCAAATTAACACATCTCAAATGGTGTTTCCATTTCATTCAAATAAAAGGTTGGGAAAAGAGAGATGATAATGAAGTATCCCATTATATTAATATAATTCAATTACATGTATGTTACTGAAGTTATCATACCATTTTGGTTAAGGGAGGTGAGGAAAAAAACAAGAAATGAAATGAATATAAAAGAAATGAAAGAATTGGAAAGAGGATTTTACATCTTGAGTCTACCTACTTTGAGAACCTCTTAAGGGGAGAGGTTTGGGTATTTGAAGAGACTAGGGGACTTTGGACATGGGGGGAGGTTATTGAAGAGATATTTGGGCAGAATATTGGAATGGAACAAGGCTTTGGAGTAGTGAAGAGAAGGGGGAGTGAGCGGGGAGGGGGTAAATATTGGAGGAGAGGAGGGTTTTCATAAAATTTTAATCATTAGTTTATTAATTTCTCTCATGGAGAGAAATAGAGATGATTACATGACCAATAATAGTCATAAGTGCATGTGAGTTCTATATTTGGGTACTTAAATAACTTGTAAGGTCAGTTATAATTGATTTAAATTATAATGTATTTATACAGTAAATTAATGCATTTTACTATTCACAAAATTCAAGTATTTCTAAAAAATCCCAAAAATTCACACAAAACAGTTTTCGACAGGTAGAAACAAAAAATGAAATTCATTTTTAAAAAATAATATTCTAAATATTATTAATTTAATATTTAAATAAAACTATAATTTACTTGAAAAAATGCAGATTTTAAAGCATTTATTTTCTTATTCCCAGATATAGGTATATTGTACTTCTATTTGAATATTATTTATATACTATAATTAGTAAGTTTAATATTAATTTTGGTATATCACTATTCATAAGGGTATGGTACTATTTATAAGGGAAGGTCACTATTGACCAAAAATCACGTTTTTCTTATCGGACTGAAAATAACTTACTGGTCGCTATGGTTTATGTCAAAATTTTGAAATTCAAATCACATAAGTGACAAAATCATGAATAAGGGTCACATATAACTTATTAGTTCATTACGTTGTGATTTTATGCGGTTATATGGCATGTTTATAATAATCTAATTTCAATTGAAAAAAATTGGCTCATTACATTATTCCCCCGTTATGAAATTTTTCCCTCAAAATTTTATTTTACAATCTATGCCATAAATAGGTGCAGGTACTTTTCCTTCATTTCTTCATCCAGTTCCCATGTGGCCTCTTCATACTAATTCTTTCTCCATAGTAACTTGACTAGGTGAATAGTGTTGTTATATAGAACTTTATCTCTATAATCCAAGATCTTCACTGGCTGCTCCTCGTAAGAAAGATCATCATCCAACTGTACCACATTTGAAGAGAGTTCATGTGAAGGGTCCAATATATACTTCCATAAGGGGGATAGATTAAAGAAATCATGTACATTGGCCATGGTAGGTGGAAGTGCTAGCCGATAGGCCATAGCTCTGACTCGATCAAGGATTTAGAAGGGGCCGTTTTACCTGGGAATTAACTTCCCTTTATTTCTAAACCTCATGAACTTATTCCACAGAGATATGCATTGAAATACCATGTCTATAACTTTGAACTCAAGGTCTCATCAACCATTATCTATATAACTCTTATGTCGAATTTGGGATGCTATAAATGCTACTGAAAGGTTTTAAACTTCTACACCATTTCTTGGACCATTTCATGTCCTAGAATCCTACACTCACTAACTCCATCCCAACATGCTGGTGTTCTACACCTTTTCCCACAAAGGGATTCTTATGGTGCCATTCGGATGCTCGAGTGGAAACTGCTGTTGTAGGATAATTCAACTAGTGGATGATATTGGTCCCATCCTACTTTGATGTCTATTGAACATGATATCAACATATCTTCTAGTGTCTGAATATTTATATTAGATTGGACTTTAGTTTTAGGATGATAGGCCATACTAAAGTTTAGTTCAGTTCTTAGAGCATGTTGGAGACTTTTACAGAACATCGAGGTGAATCTCGGATCACAATCAGATACAATAGATAGGGGTACTCCATTTAGCCATACCAAATTTTTGATTTACATCTGTGCAATTTGACCCAATGATAAGTCCTCTTTAATTGCGATAAAGTGAGCTATCTTCATAAGAAAATTCAGAACAACCCATATAGAATTGTTTCCTCTTGATATACTTGGATGTCTAGTGACAAAGTCTGGGGTAATTTTCTCCCACTTCCATGTTGGTATGAATATTGGTTGAATAATCACCTTAGAATATTGCCTCTCAACCATCACTTTCTGACATTCCATGCACTTTGATGTATATTCAGCAATCTCCCTTTTCATATTGTCCCAAAAAAAGTTTTCACAGAGATCTTGATAAATCTTTTTTACTCCCTGGGTGGATAGAGAAATTTGAGCTATGTGTGTCATTTAGAATCTTTTTCTTTATCCCTGAATCAAATGATACACATAATGGTGACCCGAATCTTGAAAATCCTTCATTATCAATTTTGAACTTTTAGAATTTCCCATTTCAGATAACTTCCACCCTTTTCAGAATTTCCACATGTTTTCTTTAAGAATCCTTTGTTTTCTTCATGATGATGGATGAGTGATCATTAGAGAAAGGATTGATGATGTTCCTACCTTAAGGATTCCCATGTTAGTCCTCTGAAAATCTATGAAGATTATATCCTTCTCAATTCTCACCATTGATAATGATGTATGATTCTTTCTATATAGAGCATCCACCACCTTGTTTTCCTTACCGGGATAGTAGTGGATTGATCAATCATAATACTTGATTATCTCAATCCATCTTCATTGGTGTATATTAATCTCTTTTTGTGTGAATATATATTTGAGACTCTTGTGATGAATATATATCTCACACTTATCCCCATAGAGATAATTTCACCTGATTTTCAATGCAAAGATCACAGTCTAAAACTCCTGATCATGCATCAAATTTTTTTTACATAGATTTTGAGCTGCCTTGAGGCACAGTCTATCACATTATCATTTTTCATTAGCACATAGCCTAAGCCCCTCATTTAAGACTTACTATACACCTCAAAGAGTTCTTTACTTATTGGGAGTGTAAGTACTGGTGCAGTGATAAGTCTCTTTTTCAACTCCTTAAAACAGTCTTCACATTCCTAAGTCCAGACAAAATCTACTCCCTTATGTTTCATCTTGGTCATTGGGTTCATAAATCGGGAAATGTTCTTCACAAATCATCAATAATACCCAGCTCGACCCAAAAAAGCTACGAATCTCCAGTACAGGTTTTGTTCTAGGAAACTCTTTAATTGGATTTGTCTTGGAAGGGTCCCCATATAATCTTTTACTGGTGATAACATTCCCCAAGAATGATACTTCCTCCATTCAAAACTCACATTTCTATACTTTTCATACTTCTTCTCCCTTTGCAAATTCATTAAAATAATAGTAAACTTCTCTTCATATTCCTCATTTCTCTGGGAGTATATCAGAATATCATCAATAAAGACTACCACAAATTTGTCAAGACAATATCGAAAGACTATATTCATTAAACCCATGAATATTTCTGGAGCATTAGTGAGTCTAAATGGAATCACTCTGAACTCATAGGGTCCATACCTCATTCGAAAGGCAGTCTTGGGAATATCTTACTTCCTCACCTTAATTGGTGATATCCTGACTGAAGGTCCACCGTAGAGAATAACAGGCCTCACGGAGCTGATCAAAAAATTTATCTATCTGAGGAAGGGGATACATGTTCTTTATCACGATTTTGTTAAGTTCACAATAATTGATGCATAGGCTCGTTGATCCATCCTTCTTTTTGATGAAGAGGACCAGCCCGCCCCACGGTGAAGCACTAGGGCATATAAAACCCTTCTCCAGATTCTACTACAACAGCTTCTTCAGATCCTCTATCTCTACAATGTCTATTCTGTAAGGTGTCTTTGATATAGGTAGAGATACATGGATATGTACAATTGAGAACACAACCTCTCATTTGGGAGGAAGACCATGAAAATATTTAGGGAATACATCATTGTAATCCCCCATAATGTGCACATCTTCAAGCATGATTCACTCTTTCTCTCAATAATTTTATCTAGATATGATTGCTCATAAGGAAATAATAACTACACTTGAGATGATGATTCTAAAGGATAATAATCTTCCTCTTACACTTTCAAATAATCGGAAGTTGCTTCGAAATGTGAATAGTGACTTACCTTTCCTGATAGATGATGTTGGACTTGTATAAAGTTAGCCAATCCATGCCCAAAAAAGCGTTGAACTCTACTAAAGGAAGTGTGATGAGATTTTCTGGGTGGTTCAGTCCACAAACATTAACCGAGGAGGAGTTATAACCCCTGGATGCAATAATTTCTCCATTATATGTTCTCATAGACAACTTTTCCTCCAAATTTGTAAGTGGTGTTTGAATAGTGATACTAAACTGGCAATATATGAAAGAATGCGTAGAACCAAAATAAAATAGTATGTTCACTATTCTTTAATGAATAACCAGAATACCTATCACCACATAATTTTCTAGAACCACCTCATAAGTAGTGATAGTATAAAACCTTCCTTGTTTCCTTGGAGGTTGTTATTGATTGCCTCTGGCAACCCTTAGCTTAGGGAAACAACTTTCACAATTTCCATGATCCTTGAAGTTGTAACACTGCACTACAGGCTGAGTGTTGATCTGAACCTTTATTTATTCTTCCTCATTATTGGGATATTTCATATCACGGTGGATTTTTTTAACCATATGAAAAAAATTTCACATTTGATGAAATTCTTGGTTCCCTTAAGACAGTTCCCAGGATGCTTCTTCCCACAATTTTACAAGGGGAAAATTTAGGCTTCTTTCCATCATGTGATCTGTTTTTTGAACGACCCCTGTTTTTCTCAATTTTCCACTTCTTATCACTAGGACCATGATACCACTGAGAGTATCTAATATCTATTTCAACCATGAGGGAACAACAAAAAATCTCTATATAACTATCAATGTCTGTAATTGCCAATTATTTTCGTAGACTTGGCTACAGTCTATTAAATAAATGATCCACCTTGCTTTCATTGTTCATAAAAAATCCAGAGGTGTACCGTTCAAACCTTGTAGAGTTTTTTTCATATGCCCCGATGGAATCATTATCCTTCTTCTTGAGTCTGAGGAACTATCTTACCATATTGAAATAGAGGCTTTGAGGAAAATATTTGTTGAAAACCATCCTCTGGAATTCCTCCCAGTCCATGGAATAAATTTCCTCTCAGGACATTGTATTTTTGATCAGTTTCCACCACTGATCAACATCCCCATCAAAATTATAGACCGCCAATACAAATTTCCCTTCGTTTGAGCACTATAGGATAAAGAATATATTTTCAATGGAGTTAATCCACTATTCCATGAGTAGGGGATCATAAGATCCTCGAAACATGGGGGGACTTTCTACCTAATGGATTCTATAGAAACATTCTCTTTCCTTGGAGAAGGAGGGAATCCACATGATTCAAGTTATTATTCATAACTTCATCCAGTTGAGAATGTATTGTCAATAAGTTTTGAGCACACATTCCAATCATATTAGGCACATCATTAGGGAAATCTTCACATTTCCTATCACATTGATTTTTGTAATGTGTTCTTATATTTACCGCCATTAACTAAGAAAAGAACGTATAATTAGAGGAATTTAATACTTAGCTATTCAGAATAAAAAGGAAACTTTGAACATAAAAGGATAAAATTGTAAAGGATAAGTATATCCTAAATTGTGATTCCTAATATTTAAATATAGGTTATCCTTGATCTAGTTCTTAACTTATATTCTAATTTGATTTTATTTTTTATTCCCTTAATAATGTTTTATACTAAGATCATGAATTTACCAAAGCATATCGCCCAGGAGTGTTAACATCAAGAGTGCAACATGACCTGTTATCATGTACCAGAATACCCTGGGTCAAGCCCAAAACTCACTGTCATTGTTTTCAATCCTAGGTACATCTATGCCCTATCTATCTCTACCTGTTTGTAGCCAGATCGGGATGTATTTCTTTGATAAACCACTTTATCAATACTTACCAAATTATGAGATGTTTTCTTATACTTAGTCTCATCTATAAGGTTCTCACTAAGGTTCTCTATTCCTAATCTATAAAAATAACTAGACCATCCTATGATATAAACTATTGTGACCCTATCCTTTTACATATAAAATTAAATGATTTTAAGCATACTTATACCTCAGAGTACAAGCCAAGGATCGTTAAGTATAGTGTCTTGGAAGACTAGGTACATAAAACATAAAACATGAGGATAAAAAAACACATTTTATTTAATCTCCATAAAGAGATACAAACTTCCATTGAGCCCTTACATATTCATAGGTTACCCTAGGAAACACATGAACAAAGGGATGATCTAAAAATCTCATTAAGGGAATGAACATAAGAATACAACTTAAGAACATGATTTTGGAGGCAAGGAATAATGATATAAAAATCATGGAAATTATGAAATAATATCATATAAACATCAGATCATATAAACATGGAACCATATAAATGTGTAAGAATCATAAAACATATTTTTATTAGGGGTTAAGGATAACCGCTAATCCCATTTCCCATTTTAGTATGGTTCATGGCTAACCGCCAATCGTGTTTCACATCTCATCTCATGAGACTTAACTTTATCCAATTCATTGGAGTGCAATCGTGGTGCATCCATCTCAACATTTTCATGAATATTCTTTCCACATAAATAATCACACATAATCAACCATACATAAACATAAGGGTACCAATGGAAAGAATTGGGTACCACAATCAAGACATAAAGCATAACCAATGGGAATATCATAAAAGTCTCCATGAAATAAAGAAATTAGAACATACATTGACATTCATAAGGTAAAATAGTAATACAACATGGTTATTGATGTCAAATAGTAGTTACAAAATATAAAAAATGTATTTGAGAAACATTATCATTAAATCATTTTTGTGCCGTTTTATGCAAAATACTCTAGATATTTTAAAATAGAAAAGAGGAAAAGATTTAAAATAAAATAAGAATTGAACCAAGAAGGTTTTCATAATAAAAATATTGATTTTATAAATTCAATTTTGGCTTAAAATAGAGGATTGAGTGCACTTGAAATTGGGTAAAAATTTGGAAAGTTTCCTTAAAACATGTTTGCTTATCAGAAAGTTCAAAGGAGGGAATATTTTTAAAATATGTAAATCCCAAAAGAGAGTCATGACAAGATATTTATAAATTAATTTTTTTTAAAACTAAAAATAATTTAGAATATGCACATAAATAGACAATATAACTCAATTTTGATATAAAGAATGATAAGGTAACCCAAAAGAATAAAGGAGGTTCAAGTGGAATACGTTACGGTTTATCGGCATGGTGTCATGTGTTCCTAAGAGGGATTGATGAGAGAGAAAATGCATTTCTCATCACTCATACATCATGATAGAAGTATTATGAAGGTGAGAAATTATACCCCATAATTAGGTATTACACATAAAATGGAATAGCATGAGGACATCATGATTAATAGTGAAATAGAGAGGATCCCTTACCATAAGTATGGTGGTGTTCTACACTTGTTATTAATGAACTGAATAAAAAAATTAGGTTTATTAACTAATAAGTACAGAACCTCATATATATTTAAACTATTTATTATAATCTTTTTATGTTCATTATTGTCCTTTTTGATGGGTTAAGATGTTCAATTTTATTGTTCGGGTCATTTGTTTCCTTAACTTTTATTACTAGTTTACTTATGAATGGATAATATTATAAGATGATAATGGTTGTCCCAAATTTAATTAATAGTTTATTAGGTAAAATATCATAAGATTACATGATTGTAAAAATCCATTCTATTGTTGGGAGTGGAGATGAATTATTATATAAAACCTTAGTGATAACTGTTTTGGTTAATCGGTGGGTTTATTACAATGAACATGTTTCGCTTTATAACATAAATCCAGTTGTACAAAAGGATTAAAGAACCATAATAGGGATATATTAAATATATAATAATATGGTTCAACAATTACACAAATAGTTTCATGACTATATGATACTAGAAATTGATAAACCGTTGTCCTTGAATGTACCAAATTAACACATCTCAAGCGGTATTTTAATTTCTTTTAAATAACAGGTGGAGAAATAAGAGATTATTATGAAGTATCCCATTAGTATAAAAGAATTCATGTAAATTTATGTTACTAGTGTTATCATAAAATTTGGGTGAAGTGAGCTGAGGAATGATATAAGAAAAGAAAATAACATAAAATAAATGACAGAATTGGAAATATGATTTTACATCTTGAGTCTACCTTCTTTGAGAACCTCTTAAGAGGAGAGGTTTCGGTATTTTTAAGAGAATAGAGGCCTTTGGACGTTGGTGGATGAGCTCTGGGAGAGTTTTTGGAAAAATATTGGCAAGGAACAAGGCTTGAGAGTAGTTAAGAGAAGGGGGAGTGAGGGGGTTTTTTATAGTGGAAGATAGGAGGGTTTTCATAATTTTTTAATCATAAGTTTATTAATTTCCCTCAAAACCAAAAATATTTATGATTAAAAGACCAAGAATAGTCATAAATGAATGTTATTTCTATATTTGGATGCTTAAATCACTTGTGATGCTAGGAATAGTGTATTCAAATTATAATGTATTTATACGGTAAATTAATGTATTTTATTATTCACAAAAAATTCAAGTATTTCAGAAATATCCCAAAAATTCACAGTAACCATTTTTTGACATATAAAAACCAAAAATTAAATCCATATTTTAAAAATATATTTCTAAATATGACTAATTTAATATTTAATTAAAACCATAATTTACATGAAAAAATAAATATTTTAAAGCATTTATTTTCTTATGCCCAAATATATGTATATTGTACTTCCATTTGAATTTTATTTATATATTATCATAGGTAAGGTTACTATTCATTAGGGTATATCATTATTAATAAGGGAATGTTACAATTCATAAGGGAAGGTTACTATTGACTAAAAATTATGTTTTCCTTGTCAAACTCTAAATAACTTAGTAGTCGCAACAATGTATATCAGATTTTCGTAATTCAAATCACATAAGTGACCAAATAATGATTAAGGATCACATAGAACTTATTAGTTCATTATGTTTTGATGTCATGTGGTTATGTGACATTTTTATAAGAAAATAATTTCCACTGATAAAACATTAGGTCATTACAATGTATGAGTTAAATCTAGATGAGGAAGTCCAATAAAAGTTTTTATTTTACATATGAACTCATATCTGTTAGAACTACGCATGTCTTGATTATTTCTCCAACATGATGAATAATGATGTTGGGGACCTATACCCTAGTTCAACCACATTATCTTATGAAATTTCTTATCTAGACAACTAATGTCCTTACCACATGACATAAAACTACATTGATCCTTAATTCCCTTTCCTTTTCACGTCGGATAATTCATTGTCCTCACTAAATGATGTTAAACTTCATGGATATAACCCTAACCACATGACGTTAAAATGCATGATATTTAGAGAACTATATATTTCTTTATTTTTATTCTATTTGAGATATGTTGTGAGAACTAGGCCTTAGATCCTAGGCCCAGCTAAGGGATAAATGAAAATTCCCCCCTCCTATATATGATCAAAATCTAAACCAGACCTTTCATTTTGGGACCTCTCCTTAGAGAACCCATCAACGAAATAAGAGATGTCTCCTTTTATATATACGAGTCTGATCTATCTAAGGGACTCTAAATTCATGGAAAATATTTTTCCAAACACATCCTTTATACATTGGACAATGCCCATTTCACACATCCTACTGATAATCATGAAACTATTTCCGATATTTACAATATTTCTTTGATTTCTGGTGATAGAATGTCTGATACTTGGGAGATGTTCTTCTTAACTATGCAATACATGCCGCAGTTGGCATTGCATAAAATTTACCTTCATAATTGGCATTTCAAACAAAGGATTCCACCCTTTGGCTATGAATCACATGCATTAGTTGGCTGTGTTTTTCAAATAGAGGTAAGTTCATTCTTGGGAGAAGCCTCTTCTATACCTTTAATCATTAATGACAGTATGTAGGAACACATAATTTAAAGCTATCATTCATTTTGTATTTGTCTCAAATCCGTTCTCCGGACATGAAACTCTCCAATTCCAGGGTTTAAATTTTACCTATTCATATGATCAAAATCATATTGGAATGACCTTGGGCCATTCGACCACATATACTCCATTCTTCCATAATATTATGGTCTTAGACATATGACCTAAAACTATAGGCACCGAAATTCCTAGGTTTGGGTCAGACCTTCATAGAGTGCATATTTCTCCGATTCTTTGGAAGTCATGACTAAAAATACTCCTTCTATATTGAAGTACCTTTCTCTATAAACTAGAATCTATACAAGGGAATATCCAAAACTCCATAAACATTCTTTTAGTTATTTCAAATGTAATGTAAAATTTATTGGGAGATCCTTTATCTGATCATACAATATGTTCCCCAATTTCCCTTGCAAAAAATTAACCTACACAACAGGTATGTCAGTAAAATGATTCCACTTTTTGGCTATGAAGAACATTACTTAGTTGAACCTGCATAATAAAACCTCCATAATGGGATTGTAAAATAGTAGTAACTTAATTCATGGAAGATACCTCTTATAAATTCCATTTATCCCATTTTCCATGTACTTCTTTATATTTGAAAATTCGTAAATTGCAGCATACAATTCTCACATTCCATATCTAAATATGGTAGCACATTTCCAAAAAAATTAAAAAGAATTAGAAAACCATCAAATCTTGGGTCAGATCTGGAGACCATAAAAAAATAACCATAATGTCCTTGATGCATGAATTTAAACTACACATCCCCATAATATCCTTGTTTCAAGAAATTAAATTGCACGGCCCTATAATATCCTTGCTGCATGAGTTTAAATTACACTACACCACAATGTTCTTACTTCATGACTTTAAACTGTATAACCAAATATAATAAATCTACTTCCAGAAAAATTCACCTTCCTTCACACACTATTTTGTTGCAGTAGTGGTTCCTCATTCATTGCCTATATCGACACATATGACCCCTTTATTTTGAGACACCATTCCTTAGACATGCCACCCACTATGGTCTTCAGACATCCAAATCTTAAACCCCAGGTTTATTAATAGTAGAATGTTAGAATTATTGGGAATTCCTTTACCTGACAGTGCAGTACGTTCCCAACTGGCCTTGGATAAAATTTTTCTGCACAACATGCTTGTATGCTAAAGGTTTCCATTGTTTGTCTATGTTGCATATTCCCTAGGTGCCCCTTAATAATACATTCCCCATAATGAGTTTTTTCAAATAGTGGTAACTTGATTCTTGAAAGAGACTTCCTCTATTATCATACATCTGTTTTTATATTTGTTGACATAAAAATAAGGACTCAAGACTCCCCTTGGATGTATCTAAGGAAACATCAGGACATCTAAAATAATAAAATCCATTCAAGGGTTTATATCTCAAAATTCATGGTCAAAAATATTCAAACTTAAATAATAGCCTTATTAGTTTAACATGTATGACATTAAATTAGAAACAAAAGGAGATATAGTACTCACCAGACTGAAAACCTTCAAATAGAAATATGGGAAAAATTCGAGTCTCAGCTCACTAGACCTACACTCTATATAGATTTGGAAATATCGAGTGATAAAAAGAGTTAAAAGTCTAAATGTTTTTGGCTGAAAAGATAAAAGGGTTGCCTAATAAAAACCCAAGTTATCACTCACTAAGCCCCCTCCATATTAGTATTAGGAAAAAAATATGGTAATAACATGAAGTACACAAAGTTTTGGGGTTTTCCATATTAACCTAGAAACAGTCCAAATACACTCACTAGGCCCATTAGTTTAGGTAAAAATTTAGCATATTCCATCTTTATCATTGCAATTATTATCATCCACTATGAAAATGTCATTTTATGGAAATTATTTTCAACATTAAAATTTAGAAAATAAAATAGGGATGAGGACATAGATGATTTGAAAAAAAAATTCTCATTTATGAGTAGACAAAAATTACCCAAAGAAACATCCACAAATTAGAGTCTCTATGTTATAAATCAAAACAAGTTGTAGAAATAGATTTTCATTTGTTGAATGGCCTCCGGAGCCTCATTATCCTCCTTTTTAAGTTCAATCACCTAACCAGGCTCAATCTCCTCATCCTGAATAAGAACATCCTTATCATATGGAATAGATTTTTCTCATTATTTTTGGTCTTATTCTATTGAGTAATGATTTTTTTCATGTTACTTTATAGCAGTGTCCAGATATTGTTGATGATGCAACACTAGAACAATCTTCTCTTTAGATTGCTTCTTGAGGGTTGCTGAATTTGCAGTATGACTAGAATCATATTGAGATAATGCTTCCCAAAAATCATTAATGTTAGAATGAATCTTGTATTTTATTTGATCTTATCAATGTTTTTGTTCTTTATCCCACCTCCTAATAGTATCTTTCACCATAGTATGAATTACACGATGATAGAAACCATCAAATCCAAACATGATGAATAATGATGAGAGACGTGGGATTCATGAAGGAATCTCCTTGAAGGATGTTTCAGAGATAATATTCTATATATCTCACCATGATTTAGGAAGTATAAGGAGAAGATCTTTCTACAACTCTGGATCCAACTTAGAATCAATGTCATATGGAGGTACGTACTCCAGGATTAATGCACTTAAAGAAGTTCTCTGTTCTACTCCCTCCAAAATTGTGGTCGCTCGACCTCCTAATGATGGTAGAGAAGATGCAGAAGCATCTCCTTTAGACCTCTCCATATAAGTTTATAATCCTACATGATAAATCAAGGTCTTGGATAGCTTCAAAAAAACCACAAGATTTTGAATAATCAGAATGGTTGGTGAACCTTACCTAAAAATAGGTCAACAACCAAAGAAGACTCCTACCCAAAATTCCTAACATCAAAAATTTTGCTTAGTGCCTCTAAGTGGGGGATAATTTCTTGAAACTTCTCATGATTCTATAGATGAACCACAAGAAGAGTTTCTATTTTCAAGGTTCACCTAAGCTAGCTCCTCCTCAGTAGTGGGATTGAACGTAATATCAATATCTTTTCCAAGCACCATCACAATAACATCTTATGTAGATATAGCTGTACATTCCAACCAACTATGGTTAAGAAATTAGGAATAAGAATATTGATTTGATGGACCATAAAAACTCACATCCATTCCATTATATATAAAGAACATCAAATTATTTTAGAGTAGTAGGGATTTTAACATGTCCTAATACATCTTCAAAAACATGATAATAGTTATTAGAAATTCCAATTAAATCCCAAGCCTCATGTTAGTATCACCCATGGGAACACTTAAAGAGGTTGGTTCATGACCCTCCTTTCATGACTTTGTACCCCAAATAGACCCATCAGTGACAGCCATTGGGTCAGTATCAGTCATCAGAGGATTTTTTGGTGCATGTGATGAACCTGAGATATTACAAAAAAAAGAAGTTAGTTGTTGTTATACTACTTCTCATGAAACACTTATGACGCTCTAGATGCCTCCTCACACCTAGAAGCAAGGATATGAGTAGTTCCTAGATAAGATGTCGTTTCCTCTGCCCTAGTTGCCTCTTCAGTCAAAGGAGCCACTTCATTGGTAGATATCTTCACTTGATCGGAAGTGCCCTCCATAGTTCTCAAAGGCAGATTAGTAACTTCCCTAAGATAATAAACAGAATGATTTTCTAAAATTCCAAAAAATTTAAGCACTTTCTATGAATGATTCTAAATTTTATGATATTAAGAAGACATACCGCCACTGACAAAGCGATTAGACAAAACATTCTTTCTTCAATTTATTGACTTAATTGTCTTCTTAAGAGGAAGACTAAAACCATCATCTCCAAAAATAGGTACAAAAGATGGGAATACTCTCCCTATCTCATCCACCATGGCATGCAATCCTAGAGATATTTCTCCTAATTCACGGGGTGACTCAGAAACTCCAATCACGGTACCAACAGGACTTACTGTGGTGATGAAATTTTAGTCAATTTTCCCTTAGTTATCTAAATTTTTTGATGATATTTCCCCAGATTAATAATGCTCTGAATAATTTTAAATAAAAAATAAGAATGTAATATGAGAGGAAGGGAACATAAATTTTAAGGATTGACAAAATCATGCCATTACTCAAGAGATGAAGGGTCGATCCCTTCAGTGATGCCATGAGCTATCATTTATTTCACTCGTTTTATGGTGGGGATTGAATTTTCTATTTCATATAGAAGAACTATATCTCTCAGATATGAATTCTTACTTAATTAAAACTATTCTCAAAGTGAATATTAGGTGAGGCCCAAAGATCTCCTATTCCTAGAATATGCAACCCCTCGCGTAAAAGATCACACATATTTTCATCACTACAAAAAAAATTATACCAAGATCGAACATCATCTAGTCGCACATATTATAAATACATTCTAGATTGATGTGAAAATGATCCTTCAACGTTATACTTGACATGATTCCCAATCCATTCCATCATAGACGGTGGATGAGAAAAAGGAACCTGAATCTTTTCTGGGCGATGAAGACTGGACTGCCAGGGTGTAACTTCAATCAGTGATTCTGGTATATCCCGCATGATTCTGATGGATATGATGTATCTTTCATGAGGTCTCTTTTTTGAGATATAAGAATCATCATCCACACCCTCAGACTCTGAGGAATCAATTTCAAATGGTGAGAAAGAACATTCAAAACGAGAGGATTCTAGCATACTCCCTGTCTTTACTCCAACCTGAGGGAAATAATTGTTTAGAAAACCTTCAGGGTATGATGTAACCCAAGTATCAACAAACCAGATAGTTAATCTTATCTCTGCATAATGATTAGTAAGATTAAAAACATCCCCTATATTCTTCACATTTGTTAGTAACCATAGCTATTGGGACACCATAGAATGTTGTTCAAATCTAACATGCATCAGTGGAGAAAAAACGATATATTGTAGAAATTTGAATTGGTGTGAAAATATTTAAGGAGAATAAGACTCACACGTGATTTCTCCATCAACCCTGGTGGAAAATACACCATCCCTACAAGCTAGGATATTCTCCCTCAACTTTAAATTGGTTGTCCAATCATCAATGAATCTTCACATAGGCGGATTCTTGTTACGAAATATGTTTAATTACTTTAACATACACAACCACGAGTTAATGTCAAGAGGTTTCAATGAAATGGGAAGAATACCAGATAAATATTTAACAAATGGTTGGAACGAACTCCCTACGACCTGGATCCCAATTTACACAACATAGGTTCTTAAGTGAATTATGATCTATCCCCACAAAAAATGAAATGGTCCTACTATTCTGAAAGGATCCTTCCCTCCATAGATATTCAATAAGCTCTTATAGATATTTTCCAGAATAGGGGTTGGAAACCCCAAGATCTTCCTCTTTTCTAGATTTTACGCTATAACAAAAGTTCCAGGATTTACATTACCCTTGGAATCTCAGATTGACAATAGATAGAAACCGATCCACATGGCCAAGAAACCTGCAAGACACGTCTTAGAAGGAATTTTGGATTTTGATTCATACCCCCTCATTTCAAACTCTCTTTTATATAGTGTTGTCTTGAAGGTTCCAGTAACACTTTAATTTTCCACCTTAGGATAGCTTGTTGGATGCATGCTGGTAGGACCTTTGTCCTTCTTCTTCATCAGGAATATTTCCATCCACTCCTTTGGATGAATATCCCTTATTGCGCGGGGCCTTCCATTATTGATCTTGTGAGATATCTTTGGAATATCATGTGCCAAGTTCGGTGTATTTTTCACATCATTCCATGTTTCCTTTGGAGGAATGAATTCATAACATATTTTTCCAAGTATTGATGCTCTGGTGATCTTATAAAATTCCCAAAAGATGATTCCCACTTCTCCATGCATCATATGGAATGAATTCCTCACTATAATCAATCGAATCAGTAGATCTTTCACAAAGTCATCATTCCAATATATGTAGGATATCTCTACCCACATTACTTCATAAATTCTAGAGCCTTTCAGATCATCTATAAACTTCTCAAATGTTTTGTGCACCCAGTATTCCCACATATATGCAGGTTTAATACTCCCTCCTAGTTGAAAGTCCCAACTTTTCTTCCATCCCTTTATCTAATCTGTCTAAGAATCTCATAAGATGGAAGAATACTAGTGTTGCTTCAGTTCGACTATGTACGGTTTTAAATTTGGTGCACGTGGGATGTCATTCATAACATAGGCTTTGTATACCATTCCAACACAGATATATTTGCGCACATAGGAAATATTGGCAGATTAATATTTCTTGTTGTCTTGAAACAAAGAGATCATGAGATTAATCTTTGGATCTGGTATGTTGTCATCACGTAGATGGCCATAACCATAAAGTGGTAGATAATTACTCTCCTGAAACTCTCAATGAAACTTCTTAAAATACATTTCCAGATATAGAATAGTAGTGTCATAAACATCATAGTAATCATTCCCCATGATCTACATCATGTCTTCAATCTACTTACTTTCCAATTAATCATAAGTTTCATTTTTATCAGGATCCATTTGAACCTACAAGGAAATATCAAATTCATTTCAGAGTATGGTCCTTTTGAAATATTTTTTAAAATCAAGAAAATTTGACAAAGTCATTAAGACGTGAAAGTAAAACATCAGCGCCAATATATATCACTCAAGGTTTGGAGTACAGGTATCATACAAAATGTAGTTGTGCGAATAGGAAAATATTTGGAAAAAAAAGTCAGTACATTAGGATTTCATGCAGAGAGTTGAGATTTTTGAATACTTTGTGATTTTACCTTAAGTGAATCCCCCTATATATAGATGATGAATCTTACTTGCATGCCACCATGTTGTGGGAAACCCCAAAACATTCAAAGCCCATTTCCTTTTTTCATCCCATTTTACCTCATAATTAGACCATGTTTTAATTTGGATCCAATCCTGAGGGGGTGGGGGATTTTTTTGACACTCCATTCCATCACATGGACGAAAAAGTGAAAAAGGGAAATAACTTATAAAAATATGGAGAAAATATAGAGATAGTTTCAAAATTTGAAAAGGCTCAAATTTGAGTTCGCCCAAGGTAGCCAAAATCACCGGTGGTGTGAAAGTACTTGTCCACCACCTCATTACTTTTGCACCAAGTCACTATAACTCAGGGAACTATATTTTATTATAAATAGATCCTCGGGCCCTTCATTTGTATGGATGAATTTCCCTGGAGCCCGATTTCTACAATGATATCCCTAGTTATTTTCCCAAGTCCTCTGAAACCTCCAAGGTAGATTCATAACACCTAATGTGAGGGAATTAATGGAGGATAATGAGACATTGGTTCTCAATGTGTTAAAAATTAACATCAGTTGCATGTATCATTCACCCAACCCCCTAATTTAGGATCACTTTCATGAACACTCTTCCTCAAGTAGTATGTTGCGTGCCCCACTTCAGGGAACACATATAAAGACTCCTGAATTCTTGAGCCAAGTCTCACCCAAGTTTGGTTGTCTAGGTTGTTAATCACTTAAGGTGAAACCAATTCACCCAATACTTCTAGTGCGCAACATACCGGTGCACCACTAACTTGAAATCACCTTCTTAGTTCACCTCACCCCTTCATCCTACTTGAGCCTTTCGTGAAGCCTCCTTCAAAGCCACTCTAGGTAGGGCCTCTCCTTCACTGGATCCCTTTCTTGAATGGGATCACGTTGAAACCTCCACTAATTCCTCCTGATTTAAAAATCCTTAGGTAAAGGAACATAAACTTGTCTCCCATTTGGGATTTTCTTTCTATGGCCAGAGGTTTCCCATATGTGTCCTACCAGAGGGTAAATATCCTTAAGATGTCTATAGGTTTGTATATATATGGTAACATGGACCCTTACCCTAGGGACATTGTTGCAGAGTTCATAGTCTCAGATTCTAAGGACAGAACTCTATCCACCCCTTCTCATATATATGACCTAGAGCCTCTAGTTCCTGGTATGGAGGATAAGGATCAAACTTGATTTTACCTTCGATAAAGTAAAAGTCTCCATCTTCTTTAAGGAACAATAAAAGTTAATCCATCCTAGTGTAATCCCCTATCATTTCACATATGATGTTTCTATATCACTGCTCTCTATGTCTTTCACATTTACTCCTTCTTTACATTGGACACTCAACTAATGTAATTTAATGAGAGAGAAGTGTCATATCCCTCTTCTGTGGTTTTCCCAACCTCTTCCAATGTAGCCCCATCCTCTTCCATCAGTGGAAGATAAGGAATGTTTAATTTGTTGAGTAATTCATATCCTATTGTTTCTCACACCGATCATGTATCACATGGGCTTATATGTTTGTAATGATTGCAACACCCACACAATAAACATGACTGAATGAAATATGAGAACTATGATTCCCACCATAACTGGGATAAACATGAAGCCTTCACCTAAGGCCTAAAATCACTAGACATCCTCCAAAAGAGTCCAACCAAAATCTCTAATCTAGGCATCATCATTAGGATTAATCCCGAAATTAAATACCCGTAAATATCTTTGAGTCAAAAAATCTTCCATGAAACTTTTTTAAAATGGAACCCTCTTTAGGAGTAATCCCAAAAATATTTCTATTAAAGGTCTATACTCCGCTGCGAGACTTACCAAACTATGTTGGATTTTATTCCCATTGAAATTGGGATACGTTGGAATCCTCCTTGAGGTTCAAACCCAATATCCCAAATCAATCATGTTCACTTTGATTCAAATTCCCAATGGGGTATAATCTGACTTGGAAACTCATATCCTTTCCAGGTACCTTGGGATGCTTCAGTATAAGTCTCTCACACAACATTGACTAGGAATGTTCCACCTAGATGCCCTTTCCACATGATGTTAAACTATATGGTTGGGTCCCTATGACATGAACATAAAAATTATGATGTGTCCCCTTAGGTGTCACTGAACTGCATAGTTTGATTCATTTTGCTAGGATATGTATGAATCCCATCTATGGGTTTAATCCCAACAACAAAAAAAATTAGACTCTCTGGATAACAATAAACTCCAGAGTGACTTTCGTCTACCTAGATGAATCTAAATTCTAAAGTGCTCCACTGAGTTGATTAAAAACAATAATTTTCATAATAACACCCAAAGAATCTCTAAGTAGTATATGGGAGGATACCATTGATAGAGAACCTCAAATACCTGAAGATATCTCCATTGATGAAGAACCTCAAATACATTCAATTGATTCTGATTTCCAAACATTCTAATAACTGATTTCCAATGTTGGGATAAACTACCTCATACTAGGGAATTAATGAAGGATTCATGGACCTATCTTATATATATATGAGAGTCCCAAAGTAGTAAATAATTCCCCCCAAAATAGTATAATGATCCTAACCTCCCTTCATCTCAACCAATGAGAGTTCTTAAGTGTGCTAGGTCAAAGTACCCAAAAACTGCCTACCTTTGAAAAATAGGTAACTTTAGATATAGATCCATTTTGTGTTTACAGATCCATAAAAAATCCATTAGAAACCATTCATAAATAGTGATTCCTAACCCAAAAATGCATTTACTGGGAAACAACGACACATGTGAAATAAAAAATCTATCTAAAAGAGGATAGAATCAAATAAATATGGGATTTTCTATCTACCTGGGGAGATTTATAGGAATAATCATACAAGGGAATGGTGTGGTTGATAATGATTTTACCTTGAGAAATATCCTATACATAATCAATGTATTTTAATTTCCTAAAGTTCATAGAACATAGTCCCAGGGATCTTTTTAAACAAGTAAGGATTTAAGATTGTATTTGAGGTAGATAACTGTTTTTTATCCAAGGGTAAAATATTTATTGGAAAGGGTCATATATATGATGTATTATTCAAATTGAATGCAAATATTTTCACTCATAAATTTATAGATTCGTTTTATTTATGGAACAATCATTTAGGACAAATCTTTCTTAAGTAAATTCATGATTTGTAAAAATTGAAACTATTACCTTACATGGATAATAATTATAATATACGTGTAACTTGAATAAAAACTAATCTATATAGTACTATTTTCCCATATATTGAAAGGAAAAGTAAATTTATAGAATTAATACACAGTGATGTATGTGATTTTCATACTACACCCACCACAAGTAATAAAAGGCACTTTTTAACTTTTATTAATTATTATTATATATTTTTCATGTCTATATTTTACATTATAAAGATAAATTTATTGTGTATAAAAATTTTGTTAAAAACGTAAGTGGGACAATAATTAAATACCTCATATTTGAAAGGGGAAGTGAATTCTATAGTCATTCATTGTTTGAATCCCTAGGGATCATACATGAAGTGAAATCTCCCTGTACACGTTAACAAAATGGTGTATCTATGAGAAAGAATAGAAAAATAATTGAAATAGTTAATTAAATTATGTCGATCTTGGTGTGTCTCAAAAGTTTTTTGGGAGGGGAATTATTCATAGCATGTCACATCCTAAATCAAGTTCCCAAAATATGAAAGGATTTTACCCTGCATGAATTATGGAATCATAGGAAACCAAACCTAAATTATTAAATTCTTTGGGGTTGTCACAAAATTGTAATAGTACCTAAACATATAAAAAAATTGGGTAAATGAGGTATTGTTAAAAGATCTCTTAGATGTAAAGATAATTCAAATTGATATTCATTTTTGATTTTAGAGTTGAATGATTTAGTAACTGTTAATATAGTTATTGAATAAACAAATTCTATTTTTTATGAATCTTTGTTTACCACTACACCTAAGAAGCTATAAACTAGGAAACATAGATCAAATAAAAGAGTATCTCAAGAAGTTACAATTGAGGAGGTTTGTAAAAGTAAATAACCTTTGACACCCAGTTCATATAGATTTGATTTCTATATGTACTTATTATAAGGAACTATGGATTCCATTGTTATATAAACTCATATTTTTTCAATATAGATTCTATCAAAGAAAATGATCAAAGTGGCTATGTCATCCTCTAAGTCATCTCTTTGGAAGGAATCTATAAATGATGAAATGGAATCTATCATCAATAAAAATACTTAGTTATTAGTTTATCTTCTTAAAGGTTCAAAACCTATATGTTGAAAGTGGGTATTTAGAAGAAAATAGAAAGTGTAAGGTAAAATTGGAAAATATAAATCCATATTGGAATCTAATAGGTTTACTCAAAAGAAATGAATTTATTATTTTGATATATATGATCTTGTGGCTATGACTATATTGATTAGAATTTTTCTCTCTTTGGTTTCTATATATAATATTTAAATTAACTCAAAGGATGTTAAAATAGTATTTTTAAATTTTGAATTGGATAAATAATTATATATGGAACAACAGGAAGGATTCATAGTACCTCGTAATTAAAACAAGGTTAGGAAATTTGTATGATCAATACATGGTTTAAAATAAAATCCAAAATGAATTGAAATATAAATTTGATGAAATAATATTTTCAAACATATTCATAGTTAACCAAACTGATAATGGTTTTTATAGTAAGTTACATTATAATTTTGGTGTTTTTATTTTTTCATATGTTGATTGCATGATTAAATTTTTAAGTGATATGAATCAAATAAATGAAGATAAGTCTATTTTATCTATTAACTTTGATTTTAAAGACATAGATAAATGTACTTTTATTTTTGTAATAATTTTTTTTATAAAAAATGATTTTATTCTTATTTATCAATTTCATTATATTGAAATAGGTTTGATATTATTCACCATTTTCTATACAAAATTCTTCTTACACTAGGATACTACCAAATCTTGTTATATAAATTGCTTAATTGGGATTTTAATGGGTGATCATTTTCCTCATGTATGCCAAGACTTATACAAGACTTGAAATTCCATATGTTATTGTATGTTTTAGTAGGTATAAAAGTTATCTATTTTTAGCTCAATAGGATTCATTTAAAAGAGTACTCAAGTATCTAATGGGAACTATGTGTTACTGTTTATATTATAATGGAAACGCAAGGGTATAATAATGTTTTTTTGTTGCAATATGGATAAATAATGTGACGAATCACTCCTTTATGAGTGGTTATATTTTCACACATAGAGGTAGAGCTATCTCTAAGGGTCCAAGGAAAACAATTTATATAATATAATCCATAATGGATTATAAGTTTTTTTATTTAGAGTCTAATAGAAAGGAAGTGGAATTGATAATATATATTTTATTATTCCTAAAATTATTTCCTATATTGACATATCATGTTTTAATACACTGTGATAGGGAAGAAATGTTGGAAAAGGAATAAAATAATTATAGTGGAAAATAAAGACACCTTGGTCTTAGACATAGTTGTGTGAGTCATTTGATATAGGACGGTATCATAACACTAAACTTCTTTAGATCTATAAAAAGTTGGGGAAACCACTAACAAAGGGTCTTTCGAGGGAGTTGGTATAAAACACATCCTTAGGGATGGGTTAAAGTCTTTGTGAAAAATTACAAATTATGGGACATTAACATAACATGTGATTACTTAACATGTATAATTTCAATTTAATAAATAATATCATATGGGTGAATGAAACAAAAAAGGGTATTAGATACCAGAAAAATGGTATTTAGTACCAATAGGGAAAATTTGGGCATGTTTAAAACTCTAACTGAACTATGGATTTCAAAGAAGTGTTAAAACATGGGAACAATTTTTGGTTCACCTAAGTTAATATAGAAGTGGAACCGCTTCATTGATATTATGACATTGGATCTAAAAAATTCATGAAAGGATAAGGTACAAATGGAAATAATGGTGTCCAGGAGTTTATGATGAACAAAGGAATTTGAACAGACTTGTATAGGATGAATCTTATTTATAATAAGAGTAACATGTTCAAGGTAGTTTCCAACTATTCATCATTGATCTGTCTCTGTTATATAATGTTTTAAATCAATATATTCCATTATTTATATAAGTTATTTACAAGAGAGTATGATTATTTAATTTAAAAATGGTGCTTTTGTATTTTAATATGGTTAATGATTATTAGATTTTAATTTTTTAAAAAACTATTTAATGGTTTTGTTTTATGTTTTTAAAGGGTATGATTTTGTAATCCCACATTAGAAAATGGTTGGGAGTGTGGTTCCATTTATCAAAGAGAACTCTTTATTTATATTTAAAATAAATAAAGTAAAATGTCTATAATCCTATGAGGTATGGTGTACCACACTATCCATGCACAAATGTGTGCATGTGTGTAAAGGCTCAATGTGGCACTGTGATGGCACACTTCACACTTTTCACACCATGTTAGTGAGAGGTGCTTGGAGGTGACTTAAATTTTCCTGATGTATTGGTGGGAGATACCAATTCAAAAATGGGATATATTTCCCCTTTTAGAGAACAAAATGAAGTAAAAGGGGAATGACTCCCATTTACTTAATTGTGTTCTCTAAAAGGGGAAATGCCTCCTATTTGTGAGACTTATACCATTGCAACTAGTTATTAACTTGACACCTCCATTTCCCCAAATCCTTCTAGATAAAAGCTCTAAACAACCAGAGAAACTATAGAGTGAAAGGAGAGAAATAAATAAAGAGGGAAAATACTAATGAATCAGAATACACAACTATAGTGCAGCGTATCCCAGGGGACTTTGATTTCTATAGTGTAATTTTAGCTGATGAGTGTAAGATAATAAAATTAATTTATTTTATTCGATGTCGAGGCAAAGTTAATTATGAATTACTTTCATTTTTATCCTCAAATTTATACAAAAGGATCTGAATAAAAAAATTAATAAAATAATTGTTTGATGTTTTTTATATTATTTTTTCAATACAACTTTGTTTTTAATAGCTTTTAATTTATTTAAAAAATTGTAGGGTTTTATATGATTGGAAAAAGAGGTTTACGGAGGTGTGTACTTTGTTCACACTTACCTCGATAGGCAAAAAACCTAAATGGGGTTCAGACCTTCCACTATAAAAAAATATAAAATGGTGGTCACTCCTTATTCGATTTATAAATAAATAAAGTGAATCTACCTAAATATTATATATATATGTTATATATATATATATACTATATTAGTATCTTTATTTGAATATAATTATATAATTATATATATTTGTATATTATTTATCATATTTAAATTTTTTCAAATATAAAATATATTATTCGATGTGTATATAAAATACTATTTTTTGTAATGAAACTACAAAATTCGCTTAATTTTTATTTTTAAATTATTCTAATTATAAATAATTATTATTTTGGGTAATTTTTTATAAAATATAATTATTTAAAATTTGGAAAGTTTAATTATTTCAAAAAATGTATATATAGTTACCAAATTTTATTATTTTGACAGTAACATGTCTTTACAATATTTTATTTTTTATTTAATTATGAATTATATTACTATTAATTAAATATATATATAGGCCTAAAATATATATACAGACCCAAAATGATGAATACCTAAAAACAATTTCTAATATATAGAATGGGATAACATCAATCCTAATTTTTTTTGGAAAAAATGATGTAGCAACCTAAGGATTCTAGGGAGACCATCTAATGCACATTGACCCATCCTTGAGATTCTAGGTAGGTCCATAATGAAGTTGGCATAAAGAAATAATAAACATCAAAAATATATATCTGAAACAAATGAGAAAAACACACAAACCCCTGCAATGTATATCCCATAAACATTTAAACACACACACACACATATATATTATGGAATTTATAATACACATAATTGAAAGAAAATACACATTTAGAAATAAATTTTAATGAAAATATATATAATTCCTTCCATATTTGGAAATCCATAACCATAGTTTTTTAAAAAATAATTATAAAATCACCCATACATTATATGTTCTAAAAATGTATATAAATACATAGAAAGATATATATTTACATACGTACATACATACATATATATTTATATATATTTAAAAAATAAACTTAAATTGATAAAAATATATGTTACCCTTATATTAGAATATCGTAACTTAATAAAATAAAATTAACGCGATACTAATTTTAACAATAGGGAGCCATTGAAAATAATTAAATATGGTGTCACCCTTACTAATATTTCTATTAAAATAAAAAAACATTTCTGATAAATTAAAATTTTAAGGGAAAACCATTACATTAGAATATTAAAACAGAATTTAGATAAATAAATTCCCTTATATGAGTTTCATAAAATCAACTTCTGTTTCTTATTCGCACCATCATTAGACTGATAATTGGGTTTTTAAATCGATTTTCTCATAACCAGCAAAGGAAATTGATTCAATAGAGAGACACAAGATGTGTATATATGTAGAAAACAATGAAAATTGATTTAAAAAAATGCCAAAAATAGGACAACCAAATTAGTATTCAAGAAAACAACAAATCATAAACAAATGGAAAATAGAATACAACAACAATAGAACAAATACACTAGATAAATGGGAACCTATAATGGAAAATCAGAAATCATCAGATCCAAATCTCAAAACCAAAAATATGGAAAAAAAATTGGAACCTACAAAGAAAAAAAAAGACATAACTTATTGGGTTGATGAAAATATGAGACACATGGATCTAGATCTCGATGTTTTCTTCAAAATCCCTAACTACAACTGAACACTGGATGCTGGGCAATGTTTGAGAAACTGGAGGCAGTGGTTTTGTATGATTCAAGTGGGTTTGTGTGATTCATGCTTCGATTCTCTAAGGAGGAGCACCAAAAATGGGTGACTTCTACAGAAATCTTCTGATATCTCAATGGTTTTGCAACCGGTTATGTTTTTTAATTAGATTAGAACACTTTTATTTGATATTTTTTTAATAGTGATGATAAAGAGTCTGTTTATCAGCGCTTATTATTTAAGCACTGATAAAAGAAATATTTATTAGTGATAAAGTTTTAGAATTGATAAATATGCATTTTTCATATCTGATAAAGGCTCATATTTATCATCACTAAAGAATGTGCGAACAAATATTTATTTTTCAACACTTATTACTTAAGCACTCACAAAGGATTTATAATTATAAATATAAATAAATTTTTGTATGAATATATATACTTAATATATATATATAATTATAAATATATTAAATATATACCTTATTCAAATATATTAAATATAATTTTATAATTATGTAAATATAAAATTATTTAATTATAATTCTATAAATATTTTTGAAAAATAATATTTATATAATTATATATATTTATAAAATTATATAAAATTATATATTATTATATATATATAATAAATATATGTAAATATAAATATAGTAAATATATTCATTATTTATGCAAATTTAGTATAAATTTAATAATTATATATATATATTTATAATTATATAACTATTTTTTTATTTTTTTATTTATACATATAAATATATAATTCCATAAATATTGTATGTAAAAATTTTAATATATTTATTTATAAATATTATTTTACAAATATTTTTTAACATTGTAAATAAATATCAAATTTTAAGTCCATGTGTGTAAAAAATGAGTGATATTGAATAAAATAAAAATATGTACACTTTAATAATATTGAAAAAATGGATACGTTTTGTGTGTGTGCATTGTATATAAAAATAAATTAATGATGTATATGTGAAATCAATATAACACACATTTGATCTATGTTAAATTGAAAAATCAAACAACATTCAATTATATGTCCATTACTCTATGCAATTAGTGAGTATTTTTAAATCATATTAATTTTTAATTATAAACCTTTTTTCACTAAATATATGACTATTTAATGTAAAGATCATTACCATTTCATTATATATAAATAATATTTATATAAATTAATATATATCTAATATTTTAATATATATTATTTATTCACATTATCAATAATCAAATAATTAATAAAATAATTAATGTTTTTCTCAATTTACTTATTTTTTAATTTTAATTTGTTTAATTTCTATTTTGAATATCTATATACATAATACAGACGATTTAGTAGAATTTATAATTTATATATAGTATAATAAATTTATTTAATTTTATCAATAATTATTTATGTAATACAATTTGGAATTTTTTTAATAAACATTGTTTTTTATTTTTCATTTATTTAATTATTTCATTTTATTTATTCATACATTAATCAACGCAAAAAAATCACGGACACAGACCTCCTTTATGAGCGCTAAAAATATAGCACTAGTAAATAGTACCCATTATAAGAGCTAAAAATAAAGCGCCGATAAAGGGAATAATTTATCAGTGATAAAAATAAATTACTTATAAAGGTTACCCTTTATCAACCTAAAAAATAATGTACTAATAAAGGGGAGCTTTATAAATGCTAAAAAATAGCTAAAAATAGTTAAATTTAGTATTACATTCTTTAATGCGGATAAATATTCCATTTATTAGCGCTTTTTTCTTGCACTGATAAATACCAGCGTTGTTAAATTCCAGTTTTGTAGTAGTTTCATGTTTCAAAAGAAACTTTTGTTGGATGACTATGGTCAAAGGGTTCATTATATAAAAATATCCAAAATAATAATCAGTACATAATTATCATATTTATACATCAATAATAATTTTAAAACAAATCATGAATGATGGGTAGGAAAAATTAACCAACATTGCAATCATGGAGATGATAGACTGTATGTACGCACGAGTAACATTCCATTTTTCAATGATTACTATTTTAAGAAGGAAAGGAACACTATATTGTTCATGAATGATCCTTATATAATAAATAAAATAAAATTTAATCATATATATATATATATATAAATATAATTCATTTAATGTAAACTAAATCACATTGTGTCGAGTAGGTGGTAGCCCACACGTCCACGATTGACGTTATCACTTTTTGTGTGTGTGAAAAGTGTAATAAAAAAAAATATATAATATATCTCTATAAAGGTAATTATTCCATGGAAATCATATAGATATTTTTTATGTCACATATGTTTAACTAAAACCATCCTTAATACATTCCATGGTGTGTGTGAACGTATCACATCACTTGGAGGAGACGGTAGTCCAGGCATCCTCAAAGGTTGTTATCATATTTACACAGGATGGAATGTATAAAATTATGTGTTATAAATTAATTAAAGAAGAATAAATTGATAATAAATATAATATATGTCATATATAAACAACATGTCTATCATAATTTCCTACCATGAATGGTGGTAATGGAAAAATGAACAGTCATCATTTCTTGAGGTTGTAGTTTTCCGTACACATAAAAAATATGTTTCTTACCCATTAGATGGAAGTTTGTGTATGTGTTGGTAGAAACCTTAGAATAAAAAAATATAAGTATATTAAGTAAACTTGTGTTGTTGTATAAGCATGGAATAATGCGAGTTTAGGGGTTGTAGAATGAAAATAAATCTAATGAGATTGGGGAAATATTTTACCTCTTGTTAGGGTAACTCGTTTTCGTTTGCAACAAAGGGATTGCTTGGATGGATTTGTGCCCAATGTGATACATGATGTAACATCCCAAGTAAATAAAGAATAAATAATTTTCATATTTATTAATATTTATGAATTAAATATTAATTTTACTTTAAAGGGGTTTCTATGTTCGATAGCGTACCCGATACGCAACAAAGAGTTTCTTTCAAATCTTATGTTGCATACTAGTAATAAAATAATATTATTTTAAATGATAGTTAACACATAGCCGTTTTATTGGCGGGAAAGAATAGAAATAACTAAAATAGGATTATATATGTTTTTTTAAAATGTTTTTATATTTACCCAATAAAAGATAAAGGCTTAAAATACGAAAAGAATTCAATTTTAGGCATATATACTCTAATTTTCACTAAAGGTTCACTTATAACCTTTTGATAGTGAACCGTAATTAAATATAGTTTTGGTCACTCTTATAAATTTTATTGGACCAAATAAAACTCTTCTTTAGAGTCAGGACATCAAAATTTACTTTGTGTGAATTTTTGGTATTTTTCCGATAAAGTTCATTTTTAATGAATAGTGAAAATGTTGTATTTTATTTCAAAACCTCTTTTCAATAAAATTTATTTATATGATTATATTATATTTTGAATTGGGTTTAAAGTTCAATTAGAATATATTTTAACCATTTAATCTAATAGTGGTCATTGGAATTAATTTCACTTTGAAATTGGACTTAAACTAGTGTCAATCTTTTGATACTTATTGTTTCATAAAAACACGCTAATTGCTCTGACATCGGAAACTAATTATTAAATTAATTAATTCAACTTATATGTTTTGAATTTTTTAAAATAGACATCATTTTTGAATTCAGAATATCAAATATAGCTTAGGGTGAATTTTTGGTATTTTTCTGAAAAACGTCAATTTTTGATGAAAAGTGAAACCACTAAGTGGTACTTAAAAACCTGATTTTTCGTTTAAATGAAATTTTACCACCTTTGTGTTTTGAATTTAAAAAATACGACATACATGGTTGTCATTAAGAAGTAAAATGTGGTTCAATGGGATTAAAATAATTTTTTGGTGAATAGCAACTTTTAAGTTTCTAATTGCGATTAGATGTAATTAGTGTAATTTAAGGTAAGAATAATGTTTTAATAATATGAAATGAACATGAAACTTGTCCTACCCTTATTGTATGATTCATGGCTGACCAAGACAATCCATGTGTCAACTTGGGGACCCCATGGCGCCACTTTGGTAGGAAAATGACATTAATATCTTTTTATTTAATGTTAAAGGTAAAATGTCAAAAACATGATTTGTTTTTCTAAAACAATTTTTAAGTGCCATTATACAAGTAATATTTTTGACTATAAATATTAATTATAAATCTAAAAAGATTTCATACATCATGATATTTTTTTATAATTTTTATAAATTAAATAAATTAAAATATTTATGACATTATGATGTTGTAGCGATCACCTCATTATTTAATGATTTAAATAAAATGAAAAGATAATGTAAAATCAAAGACCTACACATGTCAAAAACCTATTGGATGAGTATATTTAGAACTCCAATCACCTTATCCTAGAAATATATAATTTTGGGACCTTTTAAATCCGAAAATCATTTTATGATAAAGTAACCTTTTATAACCTTCCAAGAGTGCCCCTCCTCTCCTCTTATAAAAGGCCCCCACCTCTACCTCCTTACCCACACCTCTCAAGCCTTTGGCTCGGCCAACCCCTGCCCTTTTTGTCTCTCCACATCCCTATATTACTCCTAGATTCATCAATTTGGGAATAAGTCTTCCCAAGGAAGCCTTTGAGCTCAAATCAAAAAAAGTTACCCGATTTAAAGGTAGTGTCCTCTCTTGTGTTCTTTTGTTTTATTTTTCTTCTACAACCGCCTAAACTCTTTTTATTAATTTATTTTGTAACAAAACCAGTATCCTAAATATACTATTATGTTTTTATAAGAAGTATTAGAGCTACACTTACACACACCTTCATCTAATGGTTAAAGAGCATACTGTTTCTGTGGATGGCGAATTTCTGCCTCACGAAACGATGATTGTTCAATATTCTTCTAACACCTTTAAAGGTGGCCATTAAGATGTCACTATATTTATATATGATATATAATATGTTTATGTTCTCCTTAATCTTCTGTATTTTTTATTTATGGAATACCTTTATGGCTTCCATTATGGGTATACGCGATATCTTCATTTTAGGAAGTGCGGACTACCGCCCCCACAAAGTGATTTGATTCGTTAATGCCATATGTGGGACGTATAAAGGATGGATTTAAAGTTATTATATATGATTTTATACTGGAATTATAAAATACCTTTATATCATTATTTTTTCTTTCCATTAAAGTATGACATAGAAATGAAAGTAGCGTTAATGCGTACGTATGGCTTACCGTCTCCATGAACGGTGCATTTCATTTCTTATCCCCAAATTTAATGTTATATTATAAGTACATATATATAATGGATATATATAATGTATGTTGCATCTAAATTATTAATATAATTCTGGAATTTAAATATACATATCTCGCATTTTGTTTTAATTCCATTAATATGACATAGAAATGAAAGTAGCGTTCATGCGTACGTACGGCTTACCGTCTCCATGAATGGTGCATTTCATCTCTTACCTCTAAATGATTATGTAATATTATAAATACATGTATATGCTGGATATATATGATATATATGATATCCAAATAATTAATATCATTCTGGATATAATGAACCTCTGACCACACGAACATCATGTAATTGTAAGAAGTCCACTTTCGACTTAAGAACCAAATATCATAAAAACAAACATTATTAACTTAAATGATTAAATAATGTTTATAACATGGTAATAAGTGATATAAAAGTAATAATGAACTTGAAAAAGGTTCTTAATCAAGGATAAATTAACTCATGTTTATTATTCAGGACGTTAAAGAACGATCAAGTCAAGTCGGACCCGAGGTAAGGGACTTCGTCTCAATCTCCTTTCATTGAGGAATATTTTGTTTTATACACAACTTTCCTTTATACGGTGTATAAACCCCTTTGACTTTTACTTTTATACAAAAGGAATCTTTTTCTACGAAGCGTTTTACTAAACAATAAAAAGGAATGTTTCTTTTAACGTGCGCGGTGACTACGACCTTTTCCGCCGCCACGAGTATTATTTGGTCTTTGGCTTCCTCAACAAGCCGTAATGTTTTTAAAATGAAATAAATAACATATAATATTTTGTGTATTTTGGTATTGAAAATGGTTTCTATAATTCATTTGTTACATCAATATATTTATGCGATATATTGTGATCAAAGTGTGGAAATTTTTTCTTTCCATTGTCTTTGTTTTATGTTTTATGATTTTATAATGGTACTTGGACATTTGACGGGTGGTTACATGATAAACCATATGATAGGTGGTGCCGTGAATACCAGGACGAGTGGTTATTTTATAACCTCCAATGTATTGGGTATTGAAGTCTCCCGTATGTCTATTCCATTAAGTGATATGTGTGGAAGTCGACCGTATGGTTATTCCATTTAAGTATGTTTATGTCCTAAGTTAAATTTATATGTTATGTGATCTTTATATGGGTTTTATGGTAATATTTTGGTTACAAAATGGTAAGTAATGATCTTTTATTTAGTGAAGATTTTTTACTACTTCGTAAAGGTGAAAAGTATTACTTTGATAAAGTATACATGGTTTACTTATTGTTTTGATAAACTAACAGTTTTCATTCTTTGTGTATCCTTTACTGAGCTTTTTATGCTCACCCCAAGTTTTTGAAATGTTTTTCACAGGACTTAATGATGAATAGGGTCAAGGATGGGATCAAGGGAAAGTCATGCTATATAAAACATGGAACTAGACATGTTTATTTTATGGAAACTTAATAGAAGCGTCTACTTTGTAATCTTTTGAGATGTAATATTTAAGATCTAATTCACTAAAACTATAAACCTGAAAAGATCCTAAATGGGAATTATTCATTTAATTCAATGTTAAGTAAGGTTTAAGGCCGGTGCCTTTTAGTTGGTATCAGAGGTCGGTTTAGATAATTTTAGGAGTTAGAATTATATTAAATGATTATCCAAAAATATTTTTTATGGTCAAATTGAAATGATATAGCATTTAAATATTACCATGTTGCTTCACCTAAGATATTTCTATGTTAAGAATGGTTTTTAATAGAGGAAATAGAACATCATTTCTGGGAAGGCATACAGAGGGAAATGACCTTTCCAATCATCATCCTGAGATGGTGAGAATTGGAACTGAACAGTTTGTTGCAGTGATGGCTCAGTTGACTCAGGTGAAAAATGTTGGTTGTTTTTATTGATGATATTTTGGTGTTTTCTAAAATTAAAGAGTATAATTAAAGTCATTTAAGGGTTATTTTGAAAACCTTAAAAGAAAATAAATTGTATGGGAAATTCAGAAAGGGTGAGTTTTAGTTGCATGAAATTTCTTTCCTTGGTCACATTGTTTCAAAAGATGGCATAATTGTTGATCCTGCAAAAAAAAGTTGTTGAAGAATGGCCAAGAACCACAAATGTAACCGAGATCCGTAGTTTCCTTGGTTTGGCAGGTTACTACCGAAGGTTTGTTGAAAATTTTCACGATTATCTAGAACAATGACTAAGCTAAATCCGAAGGGTGTTATGTTTATCTGGAAAAAAGAATTTGATGATTGTTTTAAGGAGTTGAAAAGAAGATTGGTGAATGCTCCAGTTTTGGCACTTCCTTCCAGGAATGGTGAGTTTGTTATCTACAGTGACGCTTCATTGAAAGGACATGGTTGTGTCCTTATGCAGAATTATCAGGTAATTGTGTATGCTTCACTTCAGTTGAAAACTCATGAGGTAAATTACCCTACACATGACTTGTAATTAGCTGCTGTTGTTTTTGCTCTAAAAATTTGGAGGCATCATTTGTATGGAGTAAAGTGTGAAATATATACCGATGAAAAGAGTTTAAAGTATATATTCACTCAGAAATAATTGAACATGAAAGAGAGGAGATATCTAGAATTAATCAAGGATTATGATTGTACAATTCATTACCATCCCGGAAAAGAAAATAAAGTGGCTGATGCTTTGAGTTGAAAAAGTAATGCTTCATTAACCATGCTACGTTTGGAACGAGATCCTTTGGTTTTTGATTTGATGAACCTTAGAATAGAAGTTGTTAGTGTAGGAAGTTCTTCTGTTTTGTTTCAGGTATCAGTGAGATCATCCCTATCAGACAGAATTAAGAAAGCACAGAGGGAAGATAGTGAGTTGCAGAAAAAAGTAGAGCTGGTTCAGAAGTGTAAGTTGCCTGAATTCAACATTGATAATGATTGTGTTTTGAGGTTTGGAAAGAGATTATGTGTTCATAGTGATTCAAAATTGAAGAATGAGTTGTTATGTGAGGCTCATAGTTCCCCATTTTCAGTTCATCCTGGAAGTACTAAGATGTATAGAGATCTGTGGGAGTATTACTGGTGGGATGGAATGAAACGAGATATTACTAATTTTACTGTAAAGTGTTGGACTTGTCAGTAGGTCAAACCAGAGTGACAGTTACCGAAAGGGATGTTTCAGCCTTTACTAGTGCCAGAGTGGAAATGGGAAAATATATCCATGGACTTTGTTGTGGGATTACTGAAGACATCTCGAGGTAATAATTCAATCTTGGTTATTGTTGATCACTTGACTAAATATGCTCATTTCCTTTCCATATGAGATACTTTTTCCCCAGATCAACTTTCCCATTTGTATCTTAAAGAGATATTCAGGTTACATGGAGTTACTCTCTCTATTTTATCTGACCGTGATCCCAGGTTTACTTCTAACTTTTGGAAAGGCCTTCAGAAGTCGTTGGGCACTGAATTAAATTTTAGTACAACTTTTCATCCGCAATCAGATGGGCAATCATAACAAACAATTCAGACATTGGAGGATATGCTACGTGCTTGTTCGATGGATTATCAGGGAAGTTGGGACCAACATCTTTCTTTGGTTGAGTTTTCTTATAATAACGGTTTTCATTACAGTATACAGATGTCACCATTTGAGGCATTATATGGGAAGCGGTGTCGAACTCCACCTTTTTGGGATAAAGTGGGTGAAAGGAAGATGATGGGACCATAATTGGTAGAAGAGATGGCCGAAAAAGTTCAGTTGATTCAGAAACACATGAGAACAGCTCAGAGTAGATAGAAAAGTTATGAGGATGACCGGAGGAAGGATCTATCTTTCGAGGTAGGTGATCATGTTTTTCTCAAGGTTTCTCCATGGAAAAGTGTGATGCGATTTGGTAAGAAAGGAAAGCTGAGTACAAGGTTCATTGGACCATATGAAATTCTGGAGAAAGATGGATCAGTTGCTTACCAAGTGGCTTCAACTCCATGTTTTTCTCAGGTACACAATGTTTTTCATGTTTTGATGTTGAGGAAGTATATGCCAGATCCATCTCATGTTTTGAGCACAGAGGTAGTTCAGTTGGAAGAGAATCTCTCTTATGAAGAACAGCCATTCTAGATTCTTGACCAAAGAGAGAAAGTGTTGTGAAATAAGGTAATTCACAAGGTAAAGGTTTTGTGGAAAAACCATATGGTTGAAGAGGAAATGTGGGAATTTGAAAATTCTGTGAGGGATAAATACCCCCACTTATTTTGATAAGTGAATAAAATTGCGAGGATGCAATTCTCAAAAGGGGGGAAGGATGTAACATCCTAGGTAAATAAAGAATATAGAATTTTCATATTTATTAATATTTACGAATTAAATATTAATTTTACTTTAAAGGGGGTGCTATGTTCGATAGCGTACCCGATACGCAACAAAGAGTTTCTTTGAAATCTTATGTTGCACACTAGTAATAAAATAATATTATTTTAAATGGTAGCTAACACATAGCCATTGTATTGGTGGGAATGAATAGAAATAACTAAAATATGATTATATATGTTTTTTAAATGTTTTTATATTTACCCAATAAAAGATAAAGGCTTAAAATACGAAAATAATTCAATTTTAGGCATATATACTCTAATTTTCATTAACGGTTCACTTATCGCCTTTTGATAGAGAACCATCATTAATTATAGTTTTGGTCACACTTATACATTCTATTGGACCAAATAAAAATCTTCTTTAGAATCAGGACATCAAAATTTACTTTGTGTGATTTTTGGTATTTTTCCGATAAAGTTCATTTTTTAATGAATAGTGAAAAATGTTGTATTTTAATTCAAAACCACTTTTTAATCTAATCTATTTATATTATTAGATTATATTTTGAATTGGTTTTAAAGTGAAATTATAATATATTTTTACCATTTAATCCAATAGTGGTCATTTGAATTAATTTCACTTTGAAATTGGACTTAAACTAATGTCAATCTTTTGATACTTATTGTTTCATAAAAACACGCTATTTGCTATGACAATGGAAATTAATTATTAAATTAATTAATGAAACTTATATGTTTTGAATTTTGTAAAATATAAATCATTTTTGAATTCGGAATATCAAATATAGCTTAGGGTGAATTTTTGGTATTTTTCTGAAAAACATCAATTTTTGATGAATAGTGAAACCACTAAGTGGTACTTGAAAAACTGATTTTTCGTTTAAATTTAATTTTACCACTTTTTTGTTTTGAATTTCAAAAATCCAACATACATGGTTGTCATTAAGACTTAAAATGTGGTTCAATGGGATTAAAATAATTTTTTGGTGAATAGTAACTTTTAATTTTTTAATCACGATTAGAGGTAATTAGTGTAATTTAAGGTAAGAATAATGTTTTAATAATATGAAATGAACTTGAAACATGTCATACCCTTATTGAATGTGTCATGACCAACCAAGAAAATCCATGGGTCAACTTGGGGACCCCATGGAGCCACTTTGGTAGGAAAAAGACATTGATATCTTTTTATTTAATGTTAAAGTAAAAATGTCACAAACATGATTTGTTTTACTAAAACAATTTTTAAGTGGGGTAATACAAGTCATATTTTTTACTATAAATATTCATTATAAAGATAAAAAGATTTCCTACATCAGGATACTTTTTTTGTAAGTTTTAGACATTAAATAAATTAAATTATTTATGGCATCATGATGATGTAGAGATTACCTCATTATTTAACGATTTAAATAAAATGAAAAGATAATGTAAAATCTAAGACCTACACGTGTAAAAAACCTATTGGATGAGTATATTTCGAACTCCTATCACCATATCCTCTAAATATATAATTTTGGGACCTTTAAATACGAAAAGTATTTTATGATAAAGTAACCTTTTATAACTTTCCAAGAGTGCCCCCCTCCCCTCTTATAAAAATCCCCCACCTATACCTCCTTACCAACACCTCTCAAGCATTTGGCTCGGCCAAACCCTGCCCATTTTGTCTCTCCACATCTCTCTCTTACTCCTAGAAGCATCACTTTGGGAAGAAGTCTTCCCAAGGAAGCCTTTGAGCTCAAATCAAAAAGAGTTACCCGATTTAAAGGTAGTGTATTCTCTTGTATTCTTTTGTTTTATTTTGCTTCTCCAACCCCCTAAACTCTTTTTATTAATTTATTTTGTAACAAAAAAAGTATCATAAATATACTAGGATGTTTTTATAATAATTATTAGGGCTACACTCACACACACCTTCATCTAATGGTTAAAGAGCATACTGTTTCGGTGGATGGCGAATTTCTGCCTCACGAAACGATGATTGTTCAATATTATTCTATCACCTTCAAAGGTGGCCATTAAGATGTCACTATATTTATATATGATATATAATATGTTTATGTTCTCCTTAAGCTTCTGTATTTTTCATTTATGGCATACCTTTATGGCTTCCATTATGGGTATACGCGATGTCTTCATTTTAGGAAGTGCGGACTAACGCCCCCTCAAAGTGATTTGATTAGTTAATGCCATATGTGGGACGTATAAAGGATGGATTTAAAGTTATTATATATGATTTTATACTAGAATTATAATATACCTTTATATCATTATTATTTCTTTCCATTAAAGTATGAGATAGAAATTAAAGTAGTGTTCATGCGTACGTATGGCTTACCGTCTCCATGAACGGTGCATTTCATTTCTTATCCCCAAATGTAATTTACTATTATAAGTACATATATATAATGGATATATATGATGTATGTTACATATAAATTATTAATATAATTCTGGAATTTAAATATACATATCTCTCATTTAGTTTTAATTCCATTAATATGACATAGAAATGAAAGTAGCGTTCATGCGTACGTACGACTTACCGTCTCCATGAAGGGTGCATTTAATTTCTTACCTCTAAATGATTATGTAATATTATAAATACATGTGTATTCAGGATATATAAGATATATATTACATCCAAATCAATAATATCATTCTGGATATAATGAACCTCTGACCACACGAACAACATGTAATTGTAAGAAGTCCATTTTCGACTTATGAACCAAATATCAACAAAACAAACATTAATAACTTAAATTATTACATAATGTTTATAACATGGTAATAAGTTATATAAAAGTAATAATTAACATGAATAATGTTCTTAATAAAGTATAAATTAACTCAAGTTTATTATTCAGGACGTTAATGAACGATCGAGTCAAGTCGGACCCGAGGTAAGGGACTTCGTCTCAATCTCCTTTCATTGAGGAATATTTTCTTTTATACACAACATTCCTTTAAAAGGTGTATAATGTAACACCCCAAGCTTCTACGGTACACTTCTCTTTGAATAATGTGATAACGTGTGTTGTACGCAACACCGAGTTCTAACACACCATAACCAATCAAACTAGCCATTATGAATAGTAATACCTACTTTTTGAAATTATATATATTTTATTTTTTTAAAAATGGAATTAATTTTTCGATTCGTATTATCAAATTTAGCCTAAGGTGAAATTTTGGTACTTTTCCGATAACTTTAATATTTTGATGAATAGTGAAAATTTACTAAATTTTAATTAAAAACAACTTTTTTAATAAAAAAAATTAATAGTGATAAATTATGAATTTGAGAGGTTTTAAAGTATATTTAGAATATATATTTACCATTTAATGAAATTTTGGTCATTGGACATAATTTTACAATTAAACCGGACATAAACAAGTGTCAATCTTTTCATAGTTATTATCTCCTAAAAACACGCTTTTTGTTTTAACAACGGGAAGTAATTTTAAATTAATTTCTGCCACTTCTGTGTATTGAATTTGGAAAAATGGATTCCATATTTGGAATCAGGATGTTCAAATTTTATAAATAGGTAACTTTTATTTTTAGACATTTTGAATAATTACTGCGGTAAATATTTTATTTACCATGGTTAAGGGTAAATCCAGTAAATAAGGGTTAAAAAATAATATTATAATAATACAAAATTACCTTAAACGTGTCCTAGACTTATTGGTTGATACATGTTCGGCCATAGGCATCTTTGGGTCGATTTTGGGACCCCATGGATCCACTTGTAGGTGATAGGGACACTTTATTCTAATTAAGTTAAAATAAGTACAAAAATGACATAAGAATATATCTTTTAGAAAAACAATTTTTACACAAGGTTATATATGTTGGATTTTCAACTATAAATTCTCATTAGAAAGATAAAACGATTTCCTACATGATGAGATTTTATTTATAATTTTGAGAGATTAAATAATTTAATTTCTTTATGACACAATGATGATGCAGTAATTACCATAATAGTGAAATATTCAAATAATTGATATTATAAATACCCAAATAAATAAAATTTGAGACTTTTTATGATTTCCAATAATTTTCTAAATTAATATGACATGTTAGAATTGATTTAATTAAATTCTTTCGAAGTAATCATTCTATTATGAGTTTCAAAAAAATCAACTATTGAATAGTGTCAAAATTGACATAAAAGAGATTATAAAAAAAATATTATATTATTAATTGATATTAAATTCCTAAAAATCTAAGGTTCGGCCAAGAGACTTATATCATGATAGGTATATCATTAATGGACCAGTTGGGGGTCTCTTGGATGTATATAGTAAGTTTATTAACTATATAATATAAAAATACAAAGTGACATGGTAAATGTCAAACTAATTAACTAAGAGTTAAAACTAAAAGATAAGGTTAATATAGTGACCCAAACCTGTCTAAATTCTATTGGATGAATGTTTTTAGACCTATTCCCACCTTAAACGTTTAATAATCAACTTTGGAGCCATTATATACCGAATATGAATTTATTATAATCTAATATTTCTAGCTTTTCCAAAGGTGCCCCTCACCCCTCTTATAAAAGGGAACTCCTCCTTCTCATTTCATCACACCGTCAAAGCCTTTTGGTTCGGCCAAACTCTCCCCAAATACTCTCCCAACTTCCCTAACTACAACCTAGAGGCTTTATTTTGATCATAAATCCAAAATAAGGATCCCTTTTGATCAAATCAAAAGGAAGAAACCGAAGAAGAGGTAATGATTTCACCACCCTTTTCCAAGTTCCTTTCTTCTTCCACTTCTTCTTCCTTTGTTGTTACCATTTTAAAATAATAACTCCAGTATCATATATATACTGTGATGTTATTATAAATATGGTACAACCATATTCAGTATTCTATCAACCCTTTGAATAACATGTCACTAGACGTGCGTACGTACGGCTTACCGTCTCCACGTCGTGGTGTAATTGTGATTCAATATATTATTATTTAGATGGGTATAATAATGATGTGTAACTCATGTATATAATAAATATAACATGTTAATGATTCTGTATATATGATATAACATCCATTTATATATTATTTTAATATCAAAAGAATGATATTTTCTCTCGTGCGTACGTACGGATTACCGTCTCCACGAACGCGATGAGATTCATTCACCATCGTATCCATTCAAGTATAATTATAATTTCATGATTTAAAAATAATTTTTAAGGACATGATATCATTATGGATATGAATAATATACAACCTATCGATTACAAACATGTCTTACGTAACAAAACAAATAAAATAAAACGAGTAAGTTAACACCCAAAACGACGATAATACTAAGATATTATTAACAAAGAAATATTAAAAGATCATATATGATATCATATGAATGTATATTATTCTTGTATAATTTAATAACAATTATTTCAGTATTATACATGAGGTTAACCTACCCCAACCAAGGAAAAGTACAAGGTAAGGGTTATTTCACAATCTCTTCATTATCCGAGGTTGTTTATACGTAATAATCTACTGGGATCTCTTTATCATCCACATATATGTTTCTTAAAAATGTATTTCAAAACATTTTTACTATTTACTAGAATATGAATTAAAGTCATTTATACCCTTTTTGACTTTTATAAGTGGTTTATTAAGGAATATTTCCATCGTTTTCAAAACAAGGTCCTTTTTAACCTTTTCGGCAGAATTAAGGTAAGAATGTTTTTTGTAACTTATACGGTGGGTGCCGCTATTTTCCGCCGTTATAAAATCTTCAAAGCTTCCCTTACAAGATTATAAGAATATTTTTAAAGGAAATGTTTTATTTTTTATGGCTTTTAAATGATTTCAAAATAAAAAGAGATATTTCTCTAAAAAGAGTTTTGATTTCATCTTGTCAACATCCTTTGTTGGATTTTACGCTTATTTGAAGTTGATTTATTATGATACAAAACTTCTATAATGTATTGAAGGTTTTGTGATATGTTTGACTGTGGATGTTCTATTTTTATACCGTTCATAGTTTATGGTGAAATTATTGACATTTCTTATGCTAGTGTTAATACGAATGTTTATGTTATGTTTAAACCTTTTCATATGGGAATGCATTGGACTTAATATGTGACTGGTGGAGCACGCTATAGCTCTTCGATGCATTAGTAGGTCTCATGAGAGAAACTAGTGTCTTGGCATAAGGCCTTGGAAAAATATTATTTGTAGTCTTGGCACGAGGCCTTGGCTATGTGGTTATGATAGTCTGGCATTATGCATTCCATCATTATGAAAGAGGTTATTGATATTGCATGTGATTATTCGATTAGTAGAATATCCATGTGAATAAGTAAATGGCATTATTTCATTTTACTTTTTCCATACTATGTTGAAGTTCAAGTTTAAAAGGCTTTTGTTTTATTTATACATTGCCTTAAATGTTTATACTTGTTTTGGAAAGTTTCTACTATATTGTTATCCTTACTGGGCATTTGAGCTCACCCCTTTTCTGTGTTTTATTTTTCCCAGGATGTGAAGAAGTAAGTTAGGAATGACCTGTAGGGATATTATGAGGAGATAATAGTGTGGACTATAGAGACATTATGTTTTTGTATTAGTTTTTCACGTTATGATGTAATGTAAAACTTTATGAATATATCTAGTGTTTCCAAGGATACTAAACCAATCGGTCATTCGAGATTTGATCTTTCTTGTGATCATCCCAATGTTATGTAATAATGAACTGACTCGGGGTAACTAGGGTTGGGGTGTTATAGTTGGTATCAGAGGAAGTTTAGTACAAACCTTGGAAGCTAGATTTAGATAAACTCTGATTCGAGCACATAGACCTAAGATGGACCTTGGGGATTAGTATAGAAGAACTTCCTAGAATTTTGGTATTGTAGAGATTTTGTGAGTTTTCCGATCAATACATCCCTGTCTGGATACGAGCAGGTAGAGGTGGCTCTGGCACAGATATACCTAAGGGTAAAACCCGAAAACACCGCCTTGAGCTAGACTCGAACGGGAACTGGTGCACGACAATGGGCCTTGCTGCACTCTTGGTTACGACACTCCCGGGGGATATTCTTAGGATACTTCTCATTTTCTTTACAAACCATTATTAATGGTTTATTAGTATATATTTTCTCAAAGGAGACATTTTTAAGATTATGGATTATATCCATAAACTATTTAATTTATGTTATGTTTTTTACAAGTTTGGGATTAGGTATTGTTATTCATAAACTAATCTAGTGTATGCCATTGTTTATAAATGGCGCCCAGTAGAAGGAATGATAACTCCAACAATGCACATAATCCAAAGTGAAAGAAGGATCGTATCTTTCATGGTCTTAATCCAGAATTTATAAGAGAAATAGTCTCCCGTGTATTATCATCATATGAATAAATAATATCATGTGTTGATAAGATACGTAATGATTTTACTGAGTCCTATGGCTTTGAAGGGAAGCAAGAGAAGAAAAGGATGGAAGAGAAAAAGATGGATAAAGGGAAGAGGGAAAAGAAGAATTTTCCCCTATGTGATAACTGTGGGAAGAAACACACTGGAACTTCTCTTAAAGGAATGGTATTTTGTTATAAGTGTGGAGGAAAAGGGCACAAATTACGTGACTTCAAGGGTAAGAAAATGGTTTCAAATGTACAATGCTTCATTTTCATGGAGTTTGGACACTACGCGAACCTATGTCGTAGTCATCAAACCATGCCGCAAATGATGCTATTGGATAATAATCAAGTTATGATACTACCAAAGATGAAGAGGAATGATTAGAGTTCTTATGTTGATTATTTCAATTGAGTGTTGTATCAACAATGTACTTGTTATAATAATTATGGAGTAATAAAGGATTTATTCTCCCTAGTGTTTCTCCATGGGGAGCCCCTGTTCTTTTTGTTAAAAAGAAAGATGGATCTATGAGGTTATGTATCGACTACATGGAGAGCATTGATATAACAATAAAGAACAAGTATCCCCTACCTCGCATTGATGATTTATTTGACCAAATGCATGGAGCTCAATAGTTTTCAAAGATTGACCTTCGATCTGGATACCATCAGTTGTGTGTGAAGAAGGAAGACATTCCGAAGACAAAATTTCGAACGAGGTATGGGCATTACGAGTTTACTGTAATGCCATTTGGATTGACTAATTCACCCTCTGTATTCATGGATATGATGAATAGAGTTTTCAAGGAGTACCTTGATGAATTTGTGGTGGTATTTATTGATGATGTCTTGGTATACTCCAAAATATACGAAGATCATGAAAATCATTTGCGCATTATCCTGAAGACTCTGAGAAGACATGAATTATATGGGAAGTTTAGCAAGTGTGAATTCTGGCTTCATGAGATTTCTTTTCTTGGCCATATTGTCTCTAAAGATGGAATCTCTATTGATCCTTCTAAGACTAAGGCAATCCAAGAATGGCCAACACCGATGAGTATAACTGAGGTACGTGGTTTTATTGGTTTGGCAGGTTATTATCGATGATTCGTCCAGAATTTTGCCCGATTGGCTAACCCATTAACAAAGCTCACACATAAAGGGGTTCAATTTTTTTGGACAAAAGAGTGTGAAGAATGTTTCGAAGAACTAAAGAGAAGATTAGTCAATGCTCCTATATTGACTCTACCATCGGGGAATGATGGGTTCGTTATTTATAGTGATGCATCAAAGAAAGGACTTGGTTGTGTCCTTATGTAGAATGATAGAGTTATTGCCTATGCATCATGAAAGTTGAAAATTCAAGAACAAAACTATCCTACTCATGATCTCGAGTTAGCAGCTGTGATCTTTTCTTTGAAGATATGGAGGCACTACCTCTATAGTGAAAAATGTGAGATTTATACTGATCACAAGAGTTTGAAGTATATTTTTTCACAAAAAGAACTCAACATGAGGCAAAGGAGATGGCTTGAATTACTCAAGGATTATGATTGCACGATACACTACCACCCGGGGAAGGCAAACAAGGTGGTAGATGATTTGACCAGAAAATATCATGGAGTTTTGAACGTGATGAGAATTGAAAGGGATCCAATTTTGATAGATCTAGTGAAGATGGACATGGGAATATCCAGGGAAGGAGAAACATCAATACTTTTTCAAATGGTTGTCAAACCATCTTTACTAGAAAGGATTAAGAGTTCTCAGACCGATGATGAAGAATTTCAAAAGAAGATTAAAGCTGTGAATGATGGGAGACTGAGAGAATTTGTATATGAAGATGGAATTTTGAAATTCAGGAAGAGACTTTGTGTTCCCGATATACCTGATCTAAAAAGGGAATTGTTGGATGATGCTCATAGTTCCAATTTCTCTATACACCCTGGGAGCACCAAAATGTATAGAGATTTGAAGGAACATTTTTGGTTGGACAATATGAAGAGGGAGATTGCTAATTTTGTGTCAAGATGTATGGTTTGTCAACAAGTGAAAGCTAGAAGGCAACAGCCTGGAGGAGTCTTGCAACCTCTTCCCATACCGGAGTGGAAATGGGACAATATTACGATGGACTTTTTCATGGGACTACCAAAGACTCCTAGAAGGAATGATGAAATATGGGTTATTGTTGATCGTCTTACCAAGTCAGCACATTTTCTTTCTATAAGAGAAGATCTACCACTGGAACGTCTAGCAAGACTATATATTAATGAAGTTGTGAGACTTCATGGAGTACCCCTATCGATTGTTTCTGGTCGTGATCCCTGTTTTACTTCAAGATTCTGGAAGAGTCTTCAGAAATGCCTGGATACTGAACTTCATTTGAGCACTGCTTACCACCCTCAGACAGACGGACAATCAGAACGGACTATTGAAACCATAGAAGACATGTTGAGATCTTTCTTACTTGACTTTCAGGGTATGTGGGATCAATATTTACCTCTGGTAGAATTTTCCTATAACAATAGCTTCCATTCGAGTATTCAGATGGCACCATATGAAGCATTACACGGAAAGAGATGTCGTACACCAACCTTTTGGGATGACGTTGGTGAAAGAAAACTTGTAGGCCCAGAACTAGTGGAGGAAACAATGGAAAAGGTGAAGTTAATCCAAAATCACATCAAAGCAACTCAAAGTAGGCAGAAGAGCTATGCCGATAATCGAAGGAAGGATTTGGAATTTCAAGTCGGTGATCATGTTTTTCTGAAGGTATATCCATGGAAGGGAGTCATACGTTTTGGTAAGAAAGGTAAATTGATTTCAAGGTACATCAGACCTTTCAAAATTCTAGAACAAATTCGGGTTGTAGCTTACCAATTGGAAATGCCGCCAAGTCTCTCCAAAGTTCACGATGTGTTCCACGTATCTCTGTTGAGGAAATACATGCCTGACCCAACACATGTACTCACTTACGAGGAATTAGAACTGGAACCCGATCTGTCTTATTGCGAAGAGCCCGTCAGGATTCTGGATACAAGAGAACAAGTACTGAGAAACCGGACGACGCGTCTGGTAAAAGTTTTGTGGAGAAACCATAAGATGGAAGAGGCAACGTGGGAACCCGAGGAACTTATGATGAAGAACCACCTGAGTCTTTTAATGTGATAAGTATTCTAGAAATTTTGAGGATGAAATTATTTGAAGGATGGGAGAATGTAACACCCCAAGCTTCTACGGTACGCTTCTCTTTGAACAATGTGATAGCGTGTGTTGTACGCAACACCGAGTTCTAACACACCATAACCAATCAAACTAGCAATTATGAATAGTAATACCTACTTTTTGAAATTATATATATATATTTTTTTAAAATGGACTTCATTTTTGGATTCGTATTATCGAATTTAGCCTAAGGTTAAATTTTGGTACTTTTCAGATAACTTTAATATTTTTATGAATAGTGAAAATTTACTAAATTTTAATTAAAAACAACTTTTTTAATCAAAATAATTAATAGTGATATATTATGAATTTGATAGGTTTTAAAGTATATTTAGAATATATTTTCACCATTTAATACAATGTTGTTCATTGGACATAATTTTACAATTAAACCGGACATAAACAAGTGTCAATCTTTTGATAGTTATTATCTTTTAAAAACACGCTTTTTGTTTTAACAACGAGAATTAATTTTAAATTAATTTCTGCCACTTCTGTGTTTTGAATTTGGAAAAATAGATTCCATATTTGGAATCAGGATGTTCGAATTGTGTAAATAGATAACTTTTACTTTTAGACATTTTGAATAATTACTGCGGTAAATATTTTATTTACCATGGTTAAGGGTAAATTTGGTAAATAAGGGTTAAAAAATAATATTATAATAGTACTAAATTACCCTAAAACGTGTCCTAGCCTTATTGGTTGATACATGTTCGGCCATAGGCATCTTCGGGTCGATTTTGGGACCCCATGGAGCCACATGTAGGTGATAGGGACACTTTATTTTAATTAAGTTAAAATAAGTACAAAAATGACATAAGTATATATATTTTAGAAAAACAATTTTTACATAGGGTTATATAAGTTGGATTTTAGACTATAAATATTAATTATAAAGATAAAACGATTTCCTACATGACGAGATTTTATTTATAATTTTTAGATATTAAATAATTTAATTTATTTACGACACAATGATGATGCAGTAATTACCATAATAGTGAAAAATTAAACTAATTGGTATTATAAATACTCAAATAAATATAATTTGAGACTTTTTATGAATTAAAATAATTTTATAAGTTAATATGACATGTTATAATTGATTTAATTAAATTCTTTTGAAGTAATTATTCTGTTATGAGTTTCACAAAAATCACCTATTGAATAATGTCAAAATTGAAATAAAAGAGTTTTTAAAACAAATATTATATTATTAATTGATATTAAATTCTTAAAAATATAAGGTTTGGCCAAGAGACTTATATCATGATAGGTATATCATTAATGGACCACTTGGGGGTCTCTTGGATGTATATAGTAAGTTTATTAACTATATAATATAAAACTACAAAGTGACATGATAAATGTCAAACTAATTAACTAAGAGTTAAAACTAAAAGATAAGGTTAATATAGTAACCCAAACCGGTCTAAATTCTATTTGATGAATGGTTTTCGACCTATCCCCACCTTAAAAGTTTAATAATCAACTTTGGAGACATTAGAAACCGAATATGAATTTATTATAAACTAATATTTCTAGCTTTTCCAAAGGTGCCCCTCACCCCTCTTATAAAAGGGAACTCCTCCTTCTCATTTCATCACACCTTCAAAGCCTTTTGGTTCGGCCAAAATCTTCCCAAATACTCTCCCAACTTCCCTCACTACAACCTAGAGGATTTATTTTGATCAGAAATCCATCCTAAGGATCCATTTTGATCAAATCGAAATGAAGAAACCGAAGAAGATGTAATGATTTCACCACCCTTTTCCAAGTTCCTTTCTTCTTCCACTTCTACTTCCTTTGTTGTTAACATTCTAAAATAATATCTCCAGTATCATATATATACTGTGATGTTATTATAAATATGGTACAACCATATTCATTATTCTATCAACCCTTTGAATAACATGTCACCATACGTGCGTACGTACGACTTACCGTCTCCACGTCGTGGTGTAATTGTTATTCAATATATTATTATTTGGATGGGTATAATAATGATGTGTAACTCATGTAAATAAAAAATATAACATGTTAATGAATCTGTATATATGATATACCATCCATTTATATATTATTTTAATATCAAAAGGATGATATTGTCGCTCATGCGTACGTACGGACTACCGTCTCCACGAACGTGGTGAGATTCATTCTCCATCGTATCCATTCAAGTATAATTATCATTTCATGATTTAAAAATAATGTTTGAGGACTTGATATCATTCTGGATATGAATAAAATACAACCTGTCCGTTACAAAAATGTCTTAGGTAACAAAACATTTAAAATAAAATGAGTAAGTTAACACCCGAAACGACGATAATACTAAGATATTATTAACAAAGCAATGTTAAAAGATCATATATGATATCATATGAATGTATATTATTCTTGTATAATTTAATAACAATTATTTCACTATTATACAGGAGGTTAACCTACCCCAACCAAGGAAAAGTACAAGGTAAGGGTTATTTCACAATCTTTTCATTATCCGAGGTTGTTTATACGTAATAATCTACTGGGATCTCTTTATCATCCACATCTATGTTTTTTAAAAATGTATTTAAAAACATTTTTACTATTTAATAGAATATGAGTTAAAGTAATTTATACCCTTTTTGACTTTTATAAGTGGTTTATTAAGGAATCTTTCCATTGTTTTCAAAACAAGGTCCTTTTTAACCTTTTCAACAGAATTAAGGTAAGAATGTTTTTTAACTTATACGGCGGGTGCGGCTATTTTCCGCCGTTATAAAATCTTCAAAGATTCCCTTAAAATATTATAAGAATATTTTCAAAGGAAATGTTTTATTTTATATGTCTCTTAAATGATTTCAAAATAAAAAGTTATATTTCTCTAAAAAGAGTTTTCATTTCATCTATGTCAACATCCTTTGTTGGATTTTACGCTTATTTGAAGTTGATTAATTATGATACAAAACTTCTATATTGTATTGAAGGGTTTGTGATATGTTTGACTATGGATGTGCTATTTTTATACCGTTCATAGTTTATGGTGAAAGTATTGACATTTCGTATGCTAGTATTAATACGAATGTTTATGTTATGTTTAAACCTTTTCATATGGGAATGCATTGACTTAATATGTGACGGGTGGAGCCCGCTATAGCTCCTCGATGCATCGGTTGGTCTCATTAGACAATCTAGTGTCTTGGAACAAGGCCTTGGCAAAATCTTATTTGTAGTCTTGGCACGAGGCCTTGGCTATGTGGTTATGATAGTCTGGCATTATGCATTCCATCATTATGAAAGTGGTTATTGATATTGCATGTGATTATTTGATTAGTAGAATATCCATGTGAATAAGTTAATGAAATTATTTCATTTTACATTTTCCATACTTTGTTGAAGTTCAAGTTTAAAAGGCTTTTGTTTTAGTTATACATTGCCTTAAATGTTTATTCTTATTTTTGAACGTTTCTGCTATATTGTTATCCTTACTGGGCATTTGAGCTCACCCCTTTTCTATGGTTTATTTTTCCCAGGATGTGAAGAAGTAAGTTTTGAATGACCTTTAGGGATATTATGAGGAGATAATAGTGTGGACTATGGAGACATTATGTTGTTGTAGTAGTTTTTCACTTTATGCTGTAATGTAAAACATTATGAATATATATAGTGTTTCCAAGGCTACTAAACCAATCGGTTTTTCGAGATTTGATCTTTCTTGTGATCATGCCAATGTTATCTAATAATGCACCGACTCGGGGTAACTAGGGTCGGGGCGTTACATATAAACCCATTTGAATTTTAATTTTATACAAAAGAAATATTTTTCTTCGAAGCGTTTTACTAAACGACAAAAATGAATGTTTCTTTTAACGTACGTGGTGACTACGACCTTTTCCTCCACCATGAGTATTATTTGGTCTTTGGTTTCCTCAACAAGACGTAATGTTTTTAAAATGAAATAAATACCATATACTCTTTTATGTATTTTGGTATCGAAAACGGTTTTTATAATGGATTTGTTATGTCAATATATTTATGTGATATATTGTGATCAAAGTGTGGAAATGTTTTCTTTCCATTATATTTGTTTTATGTTTTATGATTTTATAATGGTACTTGGACATTTTACAGGTGGTTACGTGATAAACCATATGACGGGTGGTTCCGTGAATACCAGGACAAGTGGTTATGTTATAAACTCCAATGCATTTGGTATGGAAGTCGTCCATATGGCTATTCTATTAAGTGATATGTGTGGAAGTCGACAGTATGGTTATTCCATTTAAGTATGTTTATGTCCCAAGTTACCTTTATATGTTATGTCATCTTTATATGGGTTTTATGGTAATCATTTGGTTACAAAAGGGTAAGTAATGATCCTTTATTCAGTGAAGAGTTTTTACAACTTCATAAAGGTGAAAAGTATTACTTTGATAAAGTATACTTGGTTTACTTGTTGTTTTGATAAACTAATAGTTTTCATTCTTTGTGTATCCCTTACTGAGCTTTTTATGCTCACCCCAAGTTTTTGAAATGTTTTTCACAGGACTTAAAGATGAATAGGGTCAAGGATGGGATCAAGGGAAAGTCAAGCTATATAAAACATGGAACTAGACATGTTTCTTTTTAAGAGTTTTTATTTTATGGAAACTTAATAGAAGCGTCTACTTTGTAATCTTTTGATATGTAATAGTTAAGATCTAATTCACTAAAACTACAAACCTGAAAAGATCCTCAATGGGAATTATTCATTTAATTCAATGTTATGTAAGGTTTAAGGTCGGGGCCTTATACATATAATAATAGGTGACATATTTTTTGTATCTATTTTCATAGATATTGTTCGATCCCAAGTATATTGAAAGGTGTGTGGAAGTTAGAGGGGTGAGTGATTTTTATAGTGGAGGGAAAGGAAAAAAAGATATTTTTTGAAATGAATTGTGTGTTCCCCAATTATTAATCATTCAAAAAGTGTAAAAATTATTTATTATGGAACCTAATATGTTTAGATTTTGAAATATATCCATCCATTTGGTTTTGTAGAAGTTTCTATGTCATTTCCCCCCTTAATATTATGGTTTAGTCCCTTGTTAAGATTAATTTTACCTTAATCACTATAATTAATTTTAATCACTTTCACTGCTAATTTTGGTAAAAATTATTTTTATATTCCTAGAATATAACTATAATACTTTTTACAACCATTTATGATTATTTTTCAAAATTCAATTCACAAAAGAAACAAAATTATGTTTAATACTAATCCCACATACGTGGCGAGAAAGCATTTTTTTAAAGTGAGAGTGCTCAAAAGGACATTAAGATTTTACATGTAAATTTATTATAAAAATGATTCCAATTTAATAAATTATATTTATATTGGTATAATTTATCTATTTTCACATTAAAACCATATTAATATATAGTTTAACTATATAAATATATTAGATGAAAAAGAATTTTTCAATTAAAATTCAGTATTATTAATGATGATTTTTATGAAACCATTATAAATTATATTTAAGAAAATAGTGACATATATAATTTATCTTGGCATAAAGAAATAATACACATCAAAAAGACATATCAGAAACAAAGGAGAAAATCACACCAACCATTGCAATGTCTATCCCATAAACATTTAAACACACACACACATAGATATATATATATATATATAAATAATATTTAAGCATATTTAAAAATTGATTTTTATTTTATCTAATTAAAATTCTACAAATTTATAAAATTTATTTTATTATTGGTCACATAAGAACATGAAAATTAGTTCCTTTAAGAAAATAGTATTTTTAAACATATAAAGACACTACAAAAAAATATTTATTTCACTATCAATGCGTTTTCTTAATATGAAAACATTATATATTATATTTAAGAATTAGTTATTAATATTCATATTATCATTTTTAATGAATAGGATATAACTAACTTTCTTAAATAATTATTATAAAAAAGTGATATTTTGTAGAAACAAAGTGTTGTGTGTAACGCAACCCAAGTCAGTGTTGTGTTGTAGAAGATTACCTTGGTGTAACTTATAATGAATGTCTGATTTAGTGATTTAATATATATATTTATATATATATTATTTCTAGTATTGTGGGAAATGATAAATATCAAAAAAATTAAATCAATTTTAAAACAATAATTCACAAAATCTTGGGGGGTTACATTCTACCACCTTAAAATGGATTTGGCCCTTGAAATTCAATTGGGTTATCAAAGGTTTAATACTTGAATGTTAATTTCATTGAATCCCACACCGTAAAAATAAATGCTAAAAATTAATTTTTTTAATAAAATGGAATCATAATAGTTGCACAAATTTACTCATAACTAGGTTACTATGTAGGATAACATAGGTGGTAAGAGAATATATCGAATTTTAAGAGAAATAAAACAATTAAGTTCTGATCAAGATTGATAGAGAACATTGATCAGTAGATGTGGATGATCACGAAACCATAAATCTATGATGATCTAAGGGATCATCTGATTCATTTGAAATATAGTTATTTGGATAAATGTTATTCATTATACTTTCCCTATATTTGAGGAATTATTTTCCTGTCTAGGAATAGAAGGAAGTATACGTACTTGATTTCATTACTTTTTATATGTACAATCTGACCATTTTTTTCCTTGATTAATTCCCACTTCATTTCTTACTCCCGTGAATGATGGTGAATTTTCATTCCGAAATAACTAACAAATTATGATATCTATAAATAGAATGAAAATTCATTCCATCTACCATTACTTATCATTATAGAAATATGGTTAGTACATGTTATCCAATATAAATAAATGATTATATAGTGATATATTAGTTCAATATCAAAAACATAAATTGATTTTCAACTTATTACCTTCCATAAATTCCGAGATTTGTAACTTTTCTAGAAGATGAAATTCCAAAACAATTGAAATAAAGTCATAAAAGTAGCTTAACATTGATCCCTATATATGATTATGTATCTCTATGTTGTCACATTTCAAACACCTGAATACCCTCATTGTATATTCTCTTAAAACAAGGTAATATCCTGAATTAACATACATCCTTATAGAAAACATGCATGATTCCTTATTGATATACTACTCAAATCCAAAAAAAGATGTTAACTTCATCCATGATAACATAGACCACCTTTTTCAGAAAATACATATTTAGTTACAAGGTAATCATTACCATCAAAATTGCTTATTCGTATCTAAAATATATTTATCGAAACATAATTATCTATTTTTTTCAAGATAAAAAAAAAATTTCCCAACATATTGAACACATAAAGGGTTTCCATACCAAAATAAAAATATAACCTTTTCCATTAAATAACATTTCTATGTCTTTATCAACATTCATAATATGATTTTTAAACCATAATGAAAAACCTATAATAAAAATAATTATATATTTCATGATTCATATAACATAATATTTGAATTCCAAAACAAAAATACTTCCTTCATCCAACATTATTCTTAAACCATTACTCATGCCTCATCGTATTATTCTTTAATTCCCTTTTAATATAATATGAAATATGAATAATTTCTTAAGGTTCCTAAAAATCAATACAATCATTCTTATTATGTTTAATGCAAAAAATACTATTAGAACATTGCATACCTTTCTCAAGAAGTTTGTGATATCCTTTTCTTCAACAATATAAACAATACTTATACCACCTTCCTAATTGAATTCATGAAATTTCCACTTAAGAAGTCAAGTTTCATAATGACCATACTTTACATATCTAAAACAATCATTATTAACATTGTTCCTTCAATCCCCTTACATTAAATAAAACTATAAATTATAGTGTGAGAAAAATTTATCATAATTGAATACCTTTTAATCATGAAAGATTACTTATAAGGTTCCAAAATCATGACGCATACTTATTTAATCTAGGACATAATATCATTATCCTAGGTTATTTATTGTCATATTCTTCTTAAATCCTTAATGATGGTGCACAAAGAATTTTTCAATTCTCAAAGAAGGTCCCTTGAGAGTGTAAAACTAGGGGCATAGTGGGGCCTATTGTCGTGTACCATGTTATGCTGAGTCATGTATGTAACACCTTGTCTGAGTTTTTACTCCTAGTTACATCTATTACAGAACAACATCTACTTGTAGTATCTAGACATGGATTTATTTCTTGGAAAACTCTCACTTTATCCTTTACCAAAATTCCAGGACATTTCCCTAAATTTAAACTCATCTTTATATATATCCTTTGATAAATTTTAAGATATATTCTTATAAATATACCTAGGGATCTCACTAATTTTTTCTCATCCTAGTTTCCAAAGGTTGACTGAACCTTCAGTCTAATACCAACTACAATATACTTGTCTTAATGTACTTGAAAATTATATCACTTTTTCAGAACAATTAATAAATTAAAAAAATAGACGCCTAATTATCGTATTTGTTTAGTGCCTTTGTAAACATGAAAATGTAAACACTAGTACATGCGTGAGCTACATTATATTACACCAGGTTCTCAATGACTAAAACTCCTCTTAGATATATCATACATAGAATATATCTTTTTAACATTGGGAAATAAACATAAAAAGGGGTGATCCCAGATGCTAAGTAAGGGTAAAAAAGGGAGATATATAAGCATAAACACGAGCATAAGGGTATTAGAACATGATCATAACAATAAAATATCATACCTCACATATCAAAGATCATAAAAAAGATTCATCGAATAAAAGTTGGAAGTTCATAAGACATGAATCACAAGGGAATGATGATCATCAGCCATGAAGGCATAACATAAGAATAAAACATGGAGTTTTTGAAAACACATAAACATATAATATTATTTCCATAGTTGTCAACAAATCACTTCTATTTCAATATTAGTAGCATGGATTCACTCCCCGTACCATCTTGGTAGTCATAGTTCACTCTTATGGACATATTAGTATTTTGATTTCACTCCACATTCCATCAAGGAAGTCATGGTTCACTCCCAGTACTTAGTAGTATGAGTTCACTATCCATATCATATTGGTAGTCATAGGTCACTTCTATGCCCATCCTAGTAGTATGAGTTCACTCCCCATACCATCATGGTAGTTATGGTTCACTCCCATGAAAATATTAGTAGTCAAAGTTCACTCCGAAGACCATATTAGTCTGTCATATGACATATAAATATTTACCCAATGCATTATAGGGAGATATAGGTCCCAACCATCTCATAATGAAATCATACATACATGTTCCACAAAATCATAAACAATCATATCATAACTCATGAAACGGAATTCATATCATAAACATCATAACATAACCTATAAAATGAAATGTGTATCATAACATATAATCATATAATATCCTATGGAAAATATATAGGTTTCATATTAATTTCACCATATAATAACCCTTTAAAAGAAATGGGTTTCATAAACATTCATTAGGGTATAACCCGTTGAAGAAAAATAGGTTTCATAAGTATATAACCTATAGAAGATGAATGAGTTTCATAAACATATAACACATGATAGATAAACGTGGGTCCATAAAAATAATGACATAAAAAAATTAACCATTCAAATAAATAATAGGAATTTAACTTTTGGACCATTTCCAAGAAGGTCATGAGAAGAATCAAAAAATGTAATATTAGATGGGAAATAATTTTGACATATCTTTAAAAAAAATTCCTGAGGAAAATATAATTTCTTATTTGAAAAAAAATGTTTAAATCATAAAACCTTTTGGAAACAATTTTTCTTATAAAATAAAAATTAAATCTTATAAAAGAGTCTATAAAATAATTTGGAAACACGTTTCCTTGAAAACTTATAAAAGAATATTGAAAAACATTTCAAAACATTTTCCCTTGAAAAATTATAAAAAAATATTTAAAAAAATTAAATAACTTTTTCCTTGAAAATTTATAATATAATCTTGAAATTTTTTGGAAAACCATTTCTTTAAAAATATATAGAAAACTTATAAATAATGTTTGAAAATGTTTAAAATAATTTTATTGACCCATAAATTTTTTTTAAAATAGTTTTCATTGAAAATAAATGTTAAAATAATGAATGTCTAAAATATGAATAATTTTATTTTTCATTAAAAATAAACATTTAAACATACAATGGAATCATCAATGAAATGATGGTCATGATGGATTTTATGTTCATACATGCCGAACAATATTTTTTTACATTAAAAGTTCTGAAAAGTATCTAAATCATAAAATGGTAAGTGTAATCCTTATAAAACCATTTTTAAAATGGAAAATCTTGTGTAAATTTTTACTTTAATATCATATGAAAATAGATACACATTTTTTTAGTTTTTTTTAGAAATCATGGTTTTGAAAGAACACACATATTCGAGAGAAATGAGAAATAATGTCAAACATTCATAATAACATTTTCCTTGTTATCTTAAGTACAAATGAGTGGAAAAAATGGTTCTAAAACATGTAGATATAATGAAAAAATAATGTATAAGATAATTCATGAGTTTTCTTGAGATATGGAACATAATATGTCATCCAAGGAATAATAATAATAAACAATCTTGGAAACTGATGAGATTGTTTCAGTAAACTCTTACAACATGGTAACAGTGCACTATAATACCAATATAAGATAATGAAATTAAATGAATCATAAAATATCATGAAAATAATATATTCCTGATATAAAATTCCAATTTTATTATATAAATCAATTAGAAAAATATATTGTTTCAGAATATGGCATGGGTCTCAAAGAATGAAAATTGAGACAAAATTACATTACTAATTTGGTATCTTTTGAAACATAAATAACATGAAAGAAAGATCATAAAATGGATATGTAAGTACCCATAAATTTAATTATATGAATCATTTAATACATCAATGTTTATTATATACATAAAATATAAGAAAGAGGTGGTGTAAATTACTTGTGTCTCACAGAAAATAAATGTGAGACGACAAAGACCCTTACCTTGAGTCTTACTTGTCATGTGTGTCACTATATTTATGAATAACAAAATTTTGTTAATTAATTACTTTATTTAGAAAATGTTTCAAGTTTATTACTAATTTTACTTCACTTATTACGATGTTTTATAAAACTACTTAAACATTTAATTTTAAGTTGGACTTTTTTTGACCAAATTTGGTTTATGTGGAGAAAATTACTTTGGTAGGTCAACTATCGTCAATGAGGACATTATATAAAAATATGAATAATAATAATAATTAATTTATTATAATATTTATTCATAAATTATACTTTTAAAACCAATCATGAATGATAGTTATGAAAAATGAGCCAATGTTACAATCATGGAGACGGTAGTCCATACATACTCATCAATAACGTTCCCATTTTTCAATGATCAATATGGAAAGATAGTAATAAACACTTAATATTTATAGAATGATAATTATATAATAAATAACATGTTATTTAGTCATATATATACATATATATATATATTTTTTGATGTAAAATGAATGACATCACGTCGATGAGGCACTAGTCCACACATCAATGATCGACATTATCACTTTTTGTGTGTGAAAAGTGTAATGAATAAAATTATATATTACACCTATATAAATGTAATTATATCATTAATATTATATTTATATTATGCATTTAAGATATTTTTAATTAGAACCATCCTTAATACATTCCATTTTGTGTGCGAACGTATCACATCGTCTTGATGTGGAGGTAGTCCACACGTCCATAAACGATGTTATCATATTTACACAAGATGGAAAGTAAAAAGGTATATGTTATAAAATAATTAACTAATAATAACGAAATAATAAATATTTTATATATCATATACAAATAGAAATCCCATCATAATTCCCACCCATGAATGGTGGTAAAGGAAAAACAAACAATCATTGTTTCATGAGGCGGATGTTCTCCGTACACAAAAACAATATATTTGTTTCCCAATAGATAGAGTTTTGTGTATGTGTAGGTAAAAACCATAGAGTAAAAACATCACAGTATATTATGGATACTATTTTTTATAATAACGGAATAAAGATATTTTAGAGGGAGGATAATGGAAATAAATTTGAAGATTTTGAGTAAAGATTTTATCATTAATTAAGGTAAATACTTTAGGTTTGTAACAAAGGGAATCCTTGAATTAATATTTTACCAAGGTGAGTAATATATGTTTAGGGGAGGGATTTTGAGGAGCAATCTCTAGATGAGGATTCAGAGCAGGCGTATTACCCAGATCAAAAGCTAAAGGATGTGGAAGAAAGGGAGGGTATCATGTTGACATCAGGACCAGCCTGTGTATTCATGGGAAGCCTTAACAAATAAACATATGAAGGTGGAGAGATGATATAAATATGCAAATTCTAGGGAGGAGCAATACCATCTATTTAGAGTATGGATATTTCCACTAAGACCTACAGGTCATGTAATCTTTAAATCCTACGGTCCTTGTAAGGGTTTACCGTCATCCCTAAAAAGGAATGTTATCAAGAATCAATAAAAAATTGACTTCAGTCCATTAGGAGGAGGAAGAAATTAAATTCACATAAGTAGAAAAATTTATTTTAAAGTTAATACCACAGATGTGGCGAGAAAGTGAGTTTTCAAAGATAGAATGTCCAAAAGATCATTAAGCTTTTATATCTAAATTCCATATAAAATGATTAAAATGAATTACATTGAATTATTATATGTGTAATTTATATATTATTACTTTAAATCCAGCATAAAATATAATTTCACTATATAAATATATTATGTCAGATTGAGTATTTGAATTAAAATTCAGTATTTTCACTATTCATCCAAAAAAGAAGTTTTCAGGATAATACAAAAAATTCACCCTAATATAAGTTATAAATTATTAATTCAAAAAGTGAAGTTTATTTTTGAAAATTATGTTTATATTAGTGTATAAAATAACATTTATTATTGTTCAAAAAATGACATAAAAAGTAGTTCTTTTAATAAAATTGCATTATTAATCATATGAAGAATTTTCTAGAAAATGTAAATTCCATTATCAAAATGTTTCATTTATATGAAATAATTACAAATTATACTCTAAACATATTTATTAATATTTATATTACCAAGTTTAATTGATTGGATATAAATATCTTATTTATATAATTATAACAATAAAGTGTTGTTTTATAGAAACTCAGTGTTGCGTGTAATGCAAGCCAATGCAGTGTTTCATGTACCACGAGCTTACCTTGGTGTAGAGTATAAATAAAGTCTGAAATATTGATTTAATATATATATATATATATATTATTTATATTGTTGTGTGAACTAATAAATATAAAAAACATCAAATTAATTCAAAAAAAAATAATATAAAAAATCTTGGGGTTGTGAAAAATATTTCTGATTTTGGGTTTCAAATTTGTTCAAGCATACTTTAAAAAATTTAAAATTTATTTATTTATGGAAATATTTAATTTGAAATTTTTCTACCGTTTTTTTCTATTTTACATATTAATTTATGTTTCATTCTATACAAGTTTACTGATATTAAGTATTATCTAAACTTGTGATAACAAAATTGGTTTTGTTAAATGTATAATATAATATTAATAAATTTTAAACCATTTTATAGATCTTAAAATCCATTAAAATATAATTTTAGTGATCTAGGAATTAAAAATACATCATGGTTATTTTTATATGACACGGGGAAAAGGTGGAGAACATCTTGAAACACAACCAAAGGATTAAATTATGTGTAGAAATCAAGTAAATGTATTCTCTCACATTCTATATTTATATTGTAAAATAATTCCTCAAACTAATGTAAGAGGGAGATAAATCTACTGGGTCTTATGTAGAAAATATCACATTGTTCTTCATGTATTATTTTAGAATCATATTCAAAAGTATTATTTTTATATTACCGACAGGGTTTAAGAAATATTTAGGAAATTATATGATTCCTAGTATTAACATAAACATTAATTTTTTTAAAAGGATATGTAATTGAGGTATATATTTGAAATTATTTATATTATTTACTTCTTGGAATTGATTATAGAAATGTTTTAAACATTTTATCGTTAGACATGAGATAAAAATTGGGAGGAAACCATTACTTTTAATGGAGGTAGAATGTAACACCAAAATATTTTATTTTATATTCCTTTAAATGAATACTATGTTTGATGGTATGTATCCCATGCAACACTGAACTTAAATGAACTAAAAAATTATTATTTAAATTTGACCATTGTAACCTAGTCATCATATTGGAGGGTATGGGAAAGAGTAAACAAATGTTAAAATATATATAGAAAATTTTTTCAAAGTCAAAATTATTGATTAATACGTTGGAAATAAGTAATCAATTTTGAATGATAAGAATTAAATCATAAAATCTTATGAACAATTAATGTTTAAAAGATTAATTTTTCCATAAAAGCGGAGTTTCACTATATTTAACATGTTTCTTTTAAAATTTAAATCACTCTTATTTAGAGTAGTAAATTTTATTGATTTTTTTAAACCAAATAGTGAATAATCATTCATAAATTTATTACTAATTAATTAGAAATAAATTTAAAATCATTTAATGGTAAAAATATATACTTTCAGGAAAAAAATTTAAGCGTGAAATTTATTTTATCTCAATAAATTAAATTAATCACTATTGATTAATTATTTTTATGAAATTTATTGATAATGTATTTAATAAAATAATATAAAAATCATCTAATGGTTTTTACTAGGAAATGAATTGGAATAAATTAATTTTATGCTTTGAAGATAAATATCCTTTCTAAAAATGGTTTTATGATTTTTTATGGATATTATAACAAATTTTTTACAATTTTAGAATTCTTATTTGGTATATTTAAATTAATTTTTATATCGTCATATCATAATTACCATAATGTTATTTTTTTGGGGATTTTTCATAAATGGTTGATTCTGAGGTGAATAATGAAAATAATTATTTCTCAAATGATACAAATTTTATGAAATCATAATAATGTAAGATTGAATTAAAAATTTACAAGTCCTTTATATTGAAAAATATGTGTGTAAGGAGTCCAATAAATAATTTTGAAACATTATTTGAGGTTAGAAAAAAATTATTGACTTTTTTGAACAGAAATTACATTCTATTCTAATAAAAACTATATTTTTATATTTAAATTTAATTGTGTGGGTGGAAGGTTTAATTAAGTTTTTAATTGATAAAAATTTCATTTAACATTACTTTTGTTAATTATAATCCAATTAATGGCATAATAATAAATAATATAGCTAAATTTAGTGTAAAATCTTTTATACGCTTAAAATGAGAATTTTTCTAAAAATGAATTTTCCTTGTGTTTTGAAAACTTATATTAAAATTAATTTTTACAAATTATTTAAATTTAATATTATTATATATATCCAATATTTTTAGTTATTATATTAAAATTATGTGATCATTTACATTCCATTTTTATTAATAGTGAATATAAACTATACTAAAAGTTTCTCTTCACGGTAAATGGAAAAATGGGTAAAACGTGGTTACAAATATTGGATATGTTTTCAAAACATATAAAACATATGAATTTGTTTTTTATGAGTTTATTTCGTCCGAAACCATCTTATGTTTGATAATAGGAAAATTTTGCCTCACTTTTCTCTAATAGAACTTTTTGTATTATTTTTAGTAAAAAATAATTGAAAAATAGTCACTATAATTATTTTAATATAAGTAATATGTTCACATAGAGACTACAAGAATTTATGAATGGTTATAAATGTATATATTTAAATTTTTTATAAATTGTTAATGTTGATTTAAATTATTTTAATTTTTCAGTTATGGTAACATTACCTTGAAGGCTTACGCGATGCCAACACTGTGCTTGTACAAGTAGAACAAAATCATGTTAATGATAATAAAAAAATTTAAAGTAATATGTTTTAGATGAATTATAGTTTTCTAATAATTTAATGAATATTTGAAAAATACAAGTGATATTAAAACTAATTATATTTAGATTGTACTTTTTTCTTGATGTCTTTAAAGTCAAAATATGTGAATAGTCATGAAAATGAATTTAAAGTATATTTAATGTTTAAAAAATATTTTTAAACAATTATAAAATTATAAAACTCTATATTTACTAAATTTTAAGTGATTTTTTAGAATATCATGCATGGTTCATTTATATTCCACTTAAAATTTTTAAAATTACATTCAATAAAATTAAATATTAAAATGTTTAAAAATGTCACTGATTTTTTCCTATAAAGAGGGACTCAATTCATCCATTTAAAAATAAAAAACATGCTTTTTTATCTCAAAATTATTTCCAAATCCCAATATACAGTTTCCATACCATGTTCCAATGGCCCTTAAGCGATCAAATTATTCTTATCCAATGACATCAAGTTCAATCGAAAGAAGGATACCCAAAGAAAAGGTACTTCAATTTAATGATCTATTTTAGGTTTCTTTCATCTTAAACCTTTTAAAAATATTCTAAACCCATATTAAAAAAATAGTATCAAAATATTTTGTTTACTGGAATGATTTTTTGTTAATGATACAATCATTTTCTGTCTCATTTCCATCTAATAAAATATGAAAATGTTTCTCATGTACGTACAAAATACCATATCCTTGAATGTATTTTATTTTGCTTAAACACCACACAAGGATTGTTTTAAGGTTTTATTTAATGGTAATATATGACGTTTATGAAATAATTATGATTATAGAAATATAATATAAACATGTGGACCACTACCTCTATCAAGTGATGCGATTATCTTTTTATCTCCCTATTACATGGATACTAATACATATATATTTATTTGATATATATGATATTTTTTATATTAATATGACATTGGAAATATATTTTATTATTTACCTTTTTTTCTTTCCATTTTTTGGAAAATGAAAACATCACCCACAGATTTGTTTGGACTACTGTCTCAATGAAATGATATAATTAATCTTTCATATCCACCTTATATGAATTGTTATAATAGTTTATATAATGAACAAATATTATATTTATAAAATGATTAATATTCTAGAAAACATGAAATATGATTAAGGTGAAAGTACTGAAACCATTAATGCAAGACAAGCATGAAATACCAACCGATTAACGCCCCAGACTATGATTTTAATAAATAATTATTCATAAAAAGGTGACAAGGTGTTATGTGAGAATATTATCTGGAATGATAAGTATGAATATGGTCTTGGTGTTTATTTATAATAAATATAAATTTATGAAACTAGATTTTAAGGCCATGTACAAAGCAATTCAGGACGTGATGAAAGGGTTCCTCAGCTCAATATTGATTCATAGATATATGTTTCATGTTATGCACCTGTTTGAGTTTATATGGTGTATACACTACCCCTTTAATATATTATACCATGGATATATTTATATTCATGGTATTTAACATTCCATTTTATGTTATTTCTTTCCAGGAATTTATGATTCAAAAGTGACCAATGTAGTAAGGGATTTATGTTTCAATCTCATTTTTATCCAGGATTATTTATGCTTGAATTTCCATTTGGGGAATTATATGAAATTTATCTCTTAAACCCAATCTATTTTTATATTTTGTTTATTCATTAGGTCTCAAGATTTCTGTTTATTTTCCTTTCATTAGTTCTTAAAATATTTGAGATTTTGTTTTTTTAAACTTATTTTATTTTCTATTTTCCATTCGTAAATTTTATCTATCTCATTAATGTTCATGAAACTGTTTTATGGATGTTTTTACTAATTCCTAAATGTTTTAAAAAGTTAATTTTAACTTTGTTTTAATTTCTTTACAAATTATTTAAAGGAATATTTTCAAAGTATTTTCATATGACTCAATTTTTTCTTTTTATAAAAGTGTGAAAAGAATGTTTTCTTTTATCTTATATGACATGAATAGATTTTATGACTGTCACTTATTTATCTCATCATGAATATTCCTTTACAATTTTCAAATATATTATAAGGAAAATTATATTACTATTTTTTTGGGAATTATAGTTTTTATAAATAACAAATTAAAAGGGATATTTTCTGTTTATTTTCAGAGTATTTTAAATGATTTTATAAATAATAATTTTCAACTATAAAAACATCATTTAAATATTTTTATTATTCAATGGGGAGATTTTCTTATGAAACCATCCAATTTTGTTTCTCTAAATGACTTATGATGGTGATGTTTTAAGGATTATTTCATGAAACTTGTTTCTTTCCAATTGTTATGTTATGACGAGATGATGAATATTTTTATGATATTGTGGAAAAATTATTTATGATTTTAATTATATGAATGGTATGATTAATTTTATATTTTACTATAATGTATTGGTAAAAAATCTATGTCTCCTTTGATAATATGAACTATAATGGAGAGTAAAACGAATCCAGTAAGAGACTCTATCCACTATGATAGTATTGGCAGCGAGCCATGACTAAATAAATAATGGGAATGGGTAGTGAGACCAATCGACTACAGGAATCTATATGCTATGATAGTCTTGGTAGTGATAATTGACTAAAAAATGATTTTATATTATTATGTATATTCTAGAAACTTATGTCATATTCCTCTGATATGTTCTCGGGGATCATGATTGATTATTAATGATTCCACGCTCTTTGGACTCATTCATTTTTCCATGACAAAGCCTTATACCATGAATCATGTTTTATGGTTTATTAATTGTTTGGCATAACCTCATTTACAATGATAATGTTCTAATAACATTATATATATATATATATCATGTACTCACTTATGATCATCGATAAATATCTCATACGTGTACCCTTAGTAAGCATATGAACTCACCTTTTCCTATGTTTCTATTACCCTAGGCTATGAAGAATGATATTATGTAAGATATTTCATAAGGGTATTATGTGAATATTTTTTTTGGAAAATTTTCAATCTTGGTATGGAATTAGAAATTTTTTGAATAGTTGAAAAAACAACCATTTGATGAAAAATATATGAGTTTGGTATGTAAATTTTTTTCCCAATTCTCTACAAATATAAACCATAAAGGTATTGGGTACAGATGTGAATCAATGTTTTCTATTGGTTTTATAATTTTTGGTGGTTAATGTTGTGTCATTTCAGTTGGTATCAAATCTAGTAAGTAAATATTTTTTTTACATTGGATTCAGGTGTATGGGTTCTAGGATGTCTCAAGTTAAACCCAATTTGTGTGTAATGTATTTTCCCATATGTACAATACTTATCATAGTATATTCATATGATATATTGTTTTGAGAGAAAATGTTTATTAGTTTGAGGATTTCTATTGGATGATGTAAAATAATGTTGAGATGACTTAATTTGGAGAATTGAAATACTTTCTAGGATTATAGGTTGGTCAAAAATTTTATTACATATTTTTATTCTATGAAAAATACGATAGAGAGATATTTATATAGTTTAAAATAAAATATTCAAGAGAATTTTCAACTACAATTTTAGTTGGAACAAAACATTATATGGATGAAAATAGAAAAAATATTCATCAAAAGGACTTTAAAATTATCATTGGATGCTTTATTTATTTTATTATTTGTAAACCTGAAATATCTTATATAACTATGCTTTGTGATAGATTTCAAAGTTTTCTAAATGAGTCACACAAGATTACATTCAATATAGTTATAAGATATTTGAAGGAAAAAATTAACTGTATATTGGTTTACAGATGCAATAAATATTTTAGATTTCTTTATTTCAATAATTTATATTTGGAAGTCGATAGTTTATACTAAAGATCCACTGTAGGTGGGACTTTTTTATTGGTTATGGTTTTTGGTACACCAATAAGTATAACTCAATTACGCTTAGAATAACTAAGGTAGAGTATTTGGATACAACTCATGCATGCATACAATTTTTTCAAATGTATGTTCATTAATATTTTTAATGGTTGAGATGAGAAGTCATAAAAGATAGTATACGATAATCAGAGTGAAATCAATCCCTCAAATAAACTTATGAAACATTATATATATAACCGAAAAGAAAAAAATTATCATTTCATTAAAGAAGGAGGGGATATTTTAGATCTCAATATGGAATATATTTCTCATCAAAATCATATTTCAAACATATTTACAAATGGTATTTCAAGATATATGTTCTCTTTTTTTAGGCTAAAACAACATGTCTATCCTTATCCTCTCACTTGAATATCTATTAAAATATATCCCCACAATGATTTGGATTTTTTTTTAAAAAGGGAAAGAAATAGTGACAAAACTCTTTATCAAATTGGGGGATTATTGATAAAAGGGGGAGTGTACACTACCTTCATCAAAATATATGGATATTGATATATGATGTATATACTTAAAAGTAATAATGTTTTTTAAAATTTAAAAGTGTATCTAGTCACTTGGACACATTTTCATCTCACATAGAGATGTAATTGTCTCAAAAATGTACCTTATTTGGTACTATAGTGAAAGATTCTTTTCATAAGAAATATGTTGAAACTTAATTATCCTCATGACAGTTTATGTGTTTTGAAATAGATAAGAGAATATTTAGAAGTGTTTAATGGAATTGTAAACAAATACAAAATGGATTAAATTGAATTACCCTTGGAGTTATTGATGGGTTTTTCTTTTTTTCAAAATTGATTGAGAATCATCATAGGTTTCTTAATTTTTAAAGTATTTTTTGAGATGATTCTAGCTGGATTAAAATAATTTTGAATCAAATTTGTGGATATTTGAGAAATTAAATAATTATTTTTGAGTTTATGTTTTTGAAAATGAACTATTCAAGGGTTTTTATCTCTAATTATGTGTGTTTTAGACACTAAATATGAGACATTTTATGTCTTTGTAAGTATGTTTTAGGATGTATATATATCGTTTTTCATTTTCATAAGTTAATTTCAAGAAAATTCACCTGTATATGAGTGTCTTCAGTTCAGTGTATGTGTTATTAGAAACCGTGTATGTGTCATTAGGTGCCATGTATGTGTTATAAAGGCAAACAAATTAATAATTTAGTCCTATATATGTGTCATGTATTTATCCAATTTGATATTTTTTATGTGTGAAGTGTTGAGTTTCCAAAAATTATTTTTTCAAAGGAGGAGAAATATTATGATGTTAATAATAATATTAAAAAACTAAAACATTATATTTAAAATAAGATTCAAGGTGGTTTATGAGAGAATTCAAAAATATTGATCACTTTGCATATAATTTTTTTTTAAAAGTAATTTAACTGAAAATTTTGAAGTGTATAAAAGTTTATTTTGTAATGAAATAATCAAGTAATATTATTTATGGAGTGTTAATGTGATATTGTTGTGTGGATTTATTTTTCAAATAATCACTATCAATTGATTATATAGTGATTCTGGCTCATTTTTTGAGTTCATAAGTTCATCCTATTTTTTATTTCAGATTTTGAGATATTATGAAGAGATTTTTTATTCTTTTATCTATATAGAAAGATTATATAGATCTATTTCAATGAGAGTAAGATGATGGATATACCTATTATTAAAAAAATAATTTTTTTGTGAATTATTATTTTATCGTGGTCAAAGAATGAAAACATTCTTGAATGGTTTATATTGGGCAACCAAGTGAGAAGAAGGGTAGAAGTATAACTATATTAAAGAAATATAGTTTATAAAAAATAAAGAGTATTCTAGGATAACAATTATTGTTTGAGAGGCTAACGGAATTAGAAAAAGAAATTATTATATTATATGATTCTATTGAGATAGTAATCAAGAATTTTTATTTAAAAAATTTATTTCCTAAATTATTTAATTATTATAATTTCCATGTTTCCCAAATATTGAGAGTAGATTTAGCGAGAGATGAAAATATAATAATTTATTTTAATAGTGAAATACATATATAATATTAGATCCTGATTACAAAAGTTCAGTTGCCATCATCTACTTTTTCTTGATCTAGAGCTATCAGTGAATAAAATATTTGATTGAGTGTTGGGAAGAAAATATTCATCAATATTTTCTTGAAGTAATATATTCTTGAATGTTAATAATGGAACATGAAGGAAGATCATCAACTATTATTGTTGAAGAAACTGTACCACCCATGAGATCATATCATTCGAGTGCTATTAAATTGTATCTATAGTGTGAAGTATTATAGTCCTGTGTGAATCTTTAAAGGGATAGTATGATGTTTTTCCTATGCATGTAATATTAAGTAAATCATGATTATTGTTAAAAATACGTGGATTTAGATACTAAAATACCATGGTAAGAAGTATGCCTTTTGGTATGTAGCTGAACCTTGTAAAAAATGTTATGTTCATTGATCTTACTTTTTTTTGAATGTGAAAGTGAGTATGAGACTTCATATTTGAGTGGATCATAGATTAACATATTGTAGAGTTTGATTTAATGTGAAAAAATTATAAAAAATGGTCTCCTCTAATTTATCCCACCCTTTTTAGTAGAGTGACCCTATACTAGACACTTTAACATGGAGATTCAATTCCATACAATATTACTTATGAGTCCCTTCTAGGTTAAACTTATCTTTGGATCCACATCTCCTTTCTTAATAAATTTCCACAAATCATCACATCATCAACCGAAATACAATATGTTTGGGCATAAAGCATGTGCAGAGTTGGGAACGAGAATACAAAGTTGGATTCCATAGAAATAAACGAGAAACATAACTCCAGCTCAGTATAGTGACCCAATCTAAAAATGACTTTATTTTACATCCTTTACATGATTTAAAAAATTAAATTTCATAAAACAACATATATTAAGGACCAATAGGTTTTTTGAATTTTGATACTATATATATAATAATCTTATTTTAAAAAATATGAGATCATCTCCAATTAAAAGAACAATACAATACCATCTTCTAGAAATCTCTTTAATAAGAATCGTCAATAAAAACCTAGGAACAAACAGAATAAAGGGAAAATATCAAATTATCAGTATGGTTTGAATAAAAATTTCACAAAGGATGATTTAATAAGAATAAGTCAAAAAATGAGCATAATAAAAATATCATAACATCAGGATTGATAATCATAAGACATAAGTGAGCTTCCAAGTACATGTAATAAGAAATTAATTCCCTAAGAGTTCAATAGGGAAGGATAATTTCATTAAAACGGGTTATAATCATTTAACATAAAAATTGTATCAAGAGATAATATGATCATGTTGAAGAATATCCTTTAATTATGGTACATAAATTAACATAGGTACACATAAATTTAATGAGCCACACCCTCAGTTCCCATAATTTTAGTGAACTAAAATGTACCAAAAAATACCAATATTAGGATATATAAACTCTTAAATAATGAATTTAAGGGTTATATAGGACCCCACACATTTTATTCCATACTTATTTCTGATACTAAAAAAGAATTCACATCTAAAATCTCAAAAGACCCATTGAAATAAAATGGGTTTCATAATACTTCCACATGAAAACTAATTTTTTCATAAAGGAATCATGGAAATAAAATGTGTTTCATAAAAAATCAAATAGAAATAATTCTATTTTCATAAATAACCCCTAGAAATAAAATTTATTTCATAAATTATCCAAATTTAAATCATTATCTTTTCCTAATGAACTCATGGATATTAAATGTATTTATTAAAACAACCAAATGGTATAAAATTACATCACGAACTAGATTGTTTGATACTGAAAAATGTGTCACACAAAATAATAATATAATAAATTGAAAATATTGGGTGAAACATTAAAAGGTAAATCCATTGGATGTAAATCATTTTTAATACTCAGATAAAAAAGAAAATAAAGTCTTAAAAATAGATTTCTTAAAAACATTTTTACTCATCGATGTGACATCCATAGTTACAAGTCCACTTCCAAAATTAAATTTTTTGTTTTTAAAAGGTGAAAAGAGATCCTTTCATTAAATTGAATTGGGATCAAAATGAATTTTTGTTTAGAAATAAGGAAAAAATCATTCAAAATGGAATGTCTTGGAAAATTAAGATTAATAAGAAACTCTATATCTCAAAGAAATGAGTTTGATTTACCAAGTCCCTTACCTTTAATCATGATATTAATGGAAGTGATTAAATCTACTTACTACTTATATTATGTCCTATATGAAGGGGGTTAAGCTTTATAGGGGTTATAGAATCCCATTCTATTCACATATAAATATCAAATCATAATAGAAGAGTATTAATTATAGAACATAATGATCCATGCCATAATATTATAGGTCTATTTACTTTGGACACATGAATACATAAACATCTAGTTCATAAGTAAACTGCATCATATCTCACTAAAAACATTATAACTAGAACCCTTATTTGACATATCATTCATAAAAACTTTATTTATAACATGGGGAAAGGAAATATAATAAAGGGAGATGATATAGTTCACTCTTCTCCCAGACTAACTTGAGTAGTGGATTTCATGGGGTTTTGGGTTGTGTAGTTTGAGCGATTGATGTTGTTCCATGATTCATTTATTGTGGTTCTTTTGTCTCTGAATTTGGGTCACTAATGGGCTTGATCATTGTGGTAAGAGTGGATCTTATTTGATTGGTTTATTGTATTCATGTTCTATCATGATTTATTTTTTACGATGATGATGGATTCTAGCTGGTGTTTCTCATTGGTGAACTGGTGCAAATAATGGTTTTTATATCACGGTGCATGAAAAGATGAGGTTCATGGATTAAGGTCATGATGATGGAAATGTTTTATTTTGAATTATAAATATTAAAATTTTAAAATTGAAATGTGAATTTTTTTTGTGATGGGAGGTCTGTGATACTATGGTGTTTTTAAGGTTCCCACTAAACAAAATTTGGCTTTAAAAAATAAAAAAAACTGTATTTAGGGGATAAACGATGAGATTGCAATATAAAACCCTCACCACTTTGGTAAATTTTGAATCATAGTTCTCTTTGAAGAAATAATTTAAATTAAACATTTTATATCATATAAATAAATGAATTACGAATATAACTTTTCAAAGGGGAAGTATATACACCACACAAAAGAAATGATTCATGAATATAGAATATGTCACAAAGAAGTAAAAGTGATAAAAAAATCACTTACCTCAAGTATGGAATTTATTGGTACATGTTAAAACCTACATTATAATAAATATTGGTTAATTATAAATATATTAAATAACTATAAACACATATATATCATAACATATATGATTTAATTATAACCTTTTCCACCAATTTATTTGCGATTCTTAATTTATATCACTATTCTGGGAGATAACTGCTTCATTTTTTTTGTATGTTTGAGTTGAGTAGTTTTGGTCCTTGTATATTTATTGTTCTTCCATAATATATTTACTTTTATTAATGATATAAATATAATATACATTCAATAAATTTATATTTAGATTCATCCATAAAAGTAAGAGATATAAAAATAAATTACACTATTCATAGAGATGGTAGGTTTTATGTACGCAAGAACGTTGTTTTAATTTTTTGATGGATAGAACAAATGAAAGTTAAATATTAATTAACTTTTATAGAATCATTATTATGTCAAATAAATTGTATATATTCATTAATTTTATCCTCATTACCATTCATATAAAACAAAAATTTAAAACAATTCACATCGCTTCATGGAGGCGGTAGTCCACAGGTATGCACAAGTGATGTTATTGTAATTCAATGTATTGTAAGGTATGAAATTAAATGTGATATTATAATTTAGTAAGTGTAATTATTTATATTATATTGTGTATATAAATTAAATTCATCATTATATATAGCTGTGAGAGGCAGTGATGGAAAAAGAATTACATTGGTTCGTCTGGCGGTAGTTCGTCGTACACGTGATCGATAATTTCACTTACCATTTGATAGAAGAGGATATAGATATAGGTTATGAAATTAATATAATAACATCTCAAAATATTAAATATATTGGTGTTATTATTTTATAATATCTGGAGAATATTTTTAAGAATTATAAGAAGAAATTAAATTAAAATACTTGTTTAAGAACTATAACTCAACTTTAGAGAAACTCTTTAAGTTTATACCTAAATCCTTTCTAGGATGGTTTTATGATAAAATAAACTCCATTAAATGTGTATAGATTTATATAAGAAATTTTGGAAAGGCTTTGGTGTGATTTTTCAAGTGGCGGAGGGAACCCAAATGGAAATTTCTTAAAAGAATCCAAAATGATAAAGTCATTCCCAAGCTGAATGCTTCCAAATGGCCATAGACTCAAATGTGGGACAATATAAGATCACAATATGGCAATAAAATAATATTTTTAGATGGTTAATTTTAAATATTTCCATTAGATTTTTGTTTAACCCCTAGGTAAACCCGTTTTAACCTTAACCGTCGAAATCAATATTTACTATTTTTTACTATTAATTATGAAAAAACTAAAATTTTCATTATTAATTAATTTTAATTATTCATATTTAAAATATTTATTTCATTTTAACCAATTAAATAAGCATATCTTGGATAATGCTATCTAAAATTAATCCCATAGATGTGACGAAAAAGTGGTTTTCCAATGGAAAAGTTCTCATAGGTATAAAAAGTTTTTATATAAAAAATAAACAAGAAATTGTTTCAAATGACTTATATAAGAATAATGATAATATAATTTAACACATTTAACTTTTAAAATTTATTAACACAAGTTGTAAATTTTTTAATTTTTTAATGAAAACTGAGTTTCTAATAAAAAACAGAAAAATAACTATTCATTGAAAAAATTAATCATTTTTATGAAATTATCCAAATTTACCTCTATAATAATTTTTAAATTTTAATTAAAATAATTAAGTTAATTTTTTCAATTAAATTTTATAATATTGTCAAAATTAATATTTAAAAAAGTAGGAAAATGCTATTAAATCAGTTTTAAAAAAATACTATTTTAAGCATAAATATGGATTTATTCTTATACGATGACTTAAAAAAATATAAGATGAATGAAAATATAATTTGATATAATATAATATATTAATTTAATTAAATAATTTAAAAATTAGGGATTTATTTATTTTGTTAATATAAATCTCATTGCATGCTTAATAATAGTTTTTTAAAGAACATTTCTTTTAATTTCAAATGATTTTTCATTTTTATTTATAATCAATTGATACCAAATGAATTTATTTTATTCATGAGTAAACCATATAAATTTCATAATTTAGTTTGTCCTTTTAATAACTAAAAATAATAATAATTAATAATTGACTTTCATAATAAATAATAATATTTAATTGTATATTGTAGTTCATTTAGACTCATGATTTATTCCATTAAAATGAATCAAAGAGATTAAATTTATTTATAGATAAATATGTTCTAAAATCTACGTGTGTTACATTCTCCCCACTTTAATAAATTTCATCTTTATAATTTTAACTTGAACTCTATTATCAATGGTTTGGTATTTGAAAATTCATTTACTAAAAACTGACAAAATAAAAATTGATTATAAAAATTCCTCTTCAAAAGAGAGAAGGTAAATATATGAAAGTCATCTAGAATATCATATCACTTGTTTTCCAAATTTGTAAACAATATAGGGGAGTGGAAATAAATATGTGGAATTTAATTAATTTTCCTAGAGTATTGATCATAATAAAGTGAATGATCTTGATAAACTTAACAACCAAAAAAATCCTAAACCAAAGATGTGAGAAAAAGTCCATGAATTCATAGAAATTTAAGGTAATAGGGATTTTTTTTCCTAATGATCCTTTTATTAAATTTTATGTATTTTTGTAATCAATATAGAGAAAATTATACAATATACTTACTTTATTTCATTCAATTAGATAATAAAACTCTCATCCATCGGTTTTGCTTCAATAAACATCCATATAATCTCTTACTCCTAGGAATGAAAATTCAAGTGGATTTTTTTATTACTAAAGAACTAAAATTAACTTTTAATAGATCATAAGATCTATTAATTCATGGAAATATATTCATCCTATATCTATATATTTACCAAAAAAAACTGTTTAGAAAGATTTAAATAATGAATTTAGTTTTAATACTTCAATAATGAAACCAAATGTTAAACTTAACCCATTTTATAAATTGTTAAACAAAAGGCTCCTAAAAAATATCTCTAAACAAAATTGAATCTTGAATATTGGAATTATTTGATCTCACATCCTCTAATGATCAAGATGAATATTCCCTAATCATTTTCTAAATAAAGAAATAAAAAAATCAGATATACTTCCATAAGAAAATTAACCCTTTTCTATCAAATAATATCCAATATTATCTATAAAAAACATTTCACATGTAATTTAGGTTTTATCCTCTTACATATAGAAGGTCATACGTTGATTTAGAATATCAAATTTTATTTCATTATTCTAGAATATATTTAGAGAGAGAGGTAATAAATTATCATAATCAAATTAAATTTCATTAAAGGATGAAAATTATATTTTCTTAGCGATCATTCATAAAAACAAAAATATGAAATTAACAAATCTATAATGCATGATAGGTGTTCCTTAATTATAATGATTCAATTTAGATTTTGTGATTGTATAAGATTTTTCTTTTTTCCTTTGGATTCATAGTTTTTTGTGAATGATTTTCCAAATTAATGCTTGTATTAGGGAATTGATTTACATATTTACCAAAATCCATGAATATATAGCTATGATGTGTGGGTGGTTATTATGTTGAACCCTATCATCATTCATTTTATTTACTTTTTTCTTCACAATACTTAAATAGTATTTTGATCGATGGATATGTTTTCCATACTTGGAACATATTCTTATTCCTTTCAGGAATTCCCCTAATTTCTCTATCACACATTTTGGAAAGTATGAGGTTGAAATGTTTTCTTCTCTCCATGTTATATGCCATTTTATATTCCAAAATACTTAATCTTATTATCTTATTAGTATAACTATGAGGGTTTTTAAAATATGTTTCCACATTTTGAGTGCACACCAAACAATTTCATTATAGATTAAAAATTCCCTTAAGGTTAAATCCTTTCAAAGACATGGTTTAAAAACATCAATGAACTGATCAATTTTTCTTATGGGATAATTATTAAACCAAAATCATAAATTTAAAGTATTGTTAAAATTACCTAATAGGTACCAATGGGTTCATCATCCTTCTTTTTAAGCTCATGCAATTCTTTCTATAGGTTTGTATATAAAATATGATTGAAGTACTTATAGAAAAATGTCCTCTTAAACACATCCCATTGCATGGAGTAAATTTTATAATATATCCTTGTATTATTAATAACATTTCACCATTTATCTACTTCACCTTCCAAATTATAAATGACTTTGATAAAATTTTCATGGCCAGAGTACTGATGAATAGAAAATATCTTTTATATCTCATAGATCCATTTTTTAGTAACTAGTGGATCAGAAGCCCCATATAAGGAGGGTTTATATTTTCACATAAAATTTTTAATGTAATATTTCACCCTCCTTTGTAAATTTGGATGTTAAAAAAAACCCATGTTACCAATTATAACTTGAGATATTTGAGTAAGAATAGTCACAAAATATCTCATCCAAGATTCTATGTCATTTGGTTCCTCAATAGGATGGTTGTTGCATTGCCTGTCATATTCATTGTTCATATGATTCATCTAGGTTCCAACAAGTGACTAAAAACAAAAATCATGGTGCGAGAAACAATAATCATATATTTTAAAAATCAGGTATAGGATATCTAAATCATATAACCTTGTTTTCAATATATGACACTATAGGTTTAACCTCATCCATTTAGGATTATTATCTATTCAAATCATTAAGATGGTTTGTAATGAAAATGTGAATTAACCTAAGCATATCCCCAGGTGTGTCAAACCAAGTGAATAGTAAGGAAACACTCACTATGAAACATAATAATGCATGACATATACTCAATAAACTCTTATTGGGGCTATTAACCCTATATGAATCTTTTCCAAAACCATGTCCACATATAACATCCAAATATGGTTTTTTTGTAGGAAATAAACACTCATTTATTTACCATAAATTATAAAATTCTCATATAATTAGTTTTATCCTAAGGGTTCTCAATAAAGTTATCTCATTATAACTTTCAATGGTTAACTAAACCTTTCTCTAATACAACCAATAGAAACCCATACATTTCATACATAGATATTACAACTTAGTAGAAAAGTATGCATTGCATAACATATGGATATATTCTATAATTTTATAACTCTAATGCATATGGAAACATGGATACATAAAAAATAGTTTATAAGTGAACTACATCATCCCCCACTATATTCTATATGACAACCACCCACTTATACATACACTACTTAATAGATTTCATCATAACCTGGGGAAAATAAAACATAAGGAAGCATGAGATCATATTCCCAGTAAGGGTAAACGAGGGAGATATCAACATAACATGCGAATTAGGGTGTGAGAACCTACGAATAACATTCAAAAACCCTAACCAACATATCAGAGATTATAATCTTGAATCATGGAATAAGTGTTTTCAGTTTATAAGAGATGAATCATAAATAATCAAAGAACATGATTCATAAGAGAATTACATTAACAAAAGTCTTAAGTTTGTGGTATACACATAAGAATATAAAACTAGGTAACATCTCATATTTTCCATCAATTATTTTTGGATATTATTTGGATTATTTTCATGGCTAAGTGCTAAGATGGTGTGAGATTACAAGGCCTAGTGTTCTCAAAAAAAATGTTTGAATAATATTAAATATATTAAATAGAATGTGTGTGAATTTTTCTATAAAAAGTAGAATAACTGTTAAATAGGTTCCTTGATCAGAAATATGAGGGCACCATTGTGTTCAGAATCATGTTTTTACCCATGGAATGACATAACATTAGTCAGTGCAAGTTATCTGTATAAAATTTGTCATGATGGATAAATAAATAAAGTTATTTAATAAAAATTATTTTGACACTACTAACTTGTTTTGTCTTTAAATACACTCTTACGAAAAATTCACAGGGTTTTCCACATAACCTTGTGAATTTTAAAAAAGCCATTGGATCATTGGAGGAGACCATGTTAGGGGATGACAACAGATTTGAAATTCAATGATCGACGAACCTCAGATTCAATGGATCTTTCAAATGAATGCGATGTAGAAATCATTATTCATCAGTGATCAAACTAAATCGAGCGTGGACATTTGTTTTATGTGGATTCTTCCACAGTGTTTATTTCTATGATGAACACGGATCAATCGACCAATGGATTATTCATTGATCGTGCATAATTGAATGATGGTTTTATTTCAGGATAATTTTGGAATACATTCCTATGGTTATCATGATAATCATTGATTACATTACCAACACGAATTGATATTGACATGAAAAATGATCTAGATTCATTCCACTCAAATGTTCTATTTCGTTTCTCCCTCGGATCTGCGATTCACCACAGGCATTCTTCATTTGGCCCACGGTTTGATCAATTGATTGTTTCACACTTGTTTCTTGGAACAACGATTCAATATTATAGATATGGTATTAAAACGACACTTTGGAGGTGTGATGATGGAGACATAGTGGATTGGATGATTCTCGATTTCGTATTTTTCAGCACTCTATGGAATGAAATTAAGAACATCGATTTGATCTATTTTATGAGTAGATATGCTGATGAAACATATTTATTCCGTGATGGGATGGAAAAAAAGTTTGGAACATGAGTTTCTTAGCATGGTGGTTGACAGATCAGAAGTCGGTGGATTGGACGAGGCGTGTAGAGGATGATTTGGAATTTCTATAAAACCCCACAGAACACAATTTTTAATCCAAGATTACACGGAATGTGGGACCCCATCAGTGGTGGATAGGGTTTAGGGAAGAAGATACAGTTCAAATTTCATTTTAACCCTATCACATAGTGTGTGACCCTCACTTTTTGACTTGGTGTTTTCTACAATGAGTACATGAACATAGGTTTGAGTACACAGACACATAAACACCGTGTACTCCCACACAGAAAAGTCTTGGTATGCTCAGTCTGATACACATACATGGATTCCGTACACGAACATGGAATGTTGATATGGTCAGGATACCATGTGTCATTACACTCTATGTATATCTTTCTACACACCATGTATATGATGACTACTTTACCTCTGAGGATATTTCACACGGGCAGAAAATGGGAAATTTGGACATGTTGTGTACCCATTGGGACACACCGTGTACTTTTATCAAGACTAAATTATGATCTTTGTTTTCTTAGTTTGGACCAGTATAGGTTGAGTTCATTAACTTGTTCTTTAAACTTAAGGGTACAATGAATAATTACATCCATGTCACTAGATCATGATACCCTATAGAGGTCGAGTCTCAGATAGTGTTTTGGTGTCCCTCCGTGAGACTAGAGTGTGCTCCTCTATCATTATTAGACCCCTAGTTAGAGCTTGTGGAATCAGTGATACCTACCTTAGTAGGGTATTGATCATCAGTCCAGAAGGATGTATAAGTTGGGTTTGTGTAATCATTGGCACATGATCCCATATGTAGCGGGTTGATCAAGATTGGGTTCATGGTGTCCCCCCAGCAGTTATAGCTGTGTCCCCTATCTATGTATCATATTCCCCATAGACTAGTGGAAATATTTGGATGGTAACAATGACCCAGAACTCTTCGACGAGTGTCTATAATGGTATCATGGATCAAGGAGTAATTTCTCCTTGAATGATCATTTATTTGAAAATAATATTGTGGACACAATGGGTTATGACCGCCCAATGTATAGGTGTCCTTGAGTATATCTAGGTTGTTTATATTATACATTGAGTTTTATATCTTTTATTAAGATGAATATACTTGGTCCTAGTGTTTAGTGTTTTTGAGGAGACCAAATTAGTATTATTATACTCACCCTTGTATGGGATTTTCTCGTATATGTCGTGTCTTGTGTAGACAAGGACCGATTTAATGTTGTCCTAAGAGGACAAGGAGAAACTGGAGTGTTCCTAGGGCATGAAAGACTGATGTTTTTACTGGTAGTGTGATATTTTCTTAGTACACTTCCATAGAGTAGTTTGGACTCTATATAGTTTGGGTTAGAATTGTTTTGTCCCCTTTTTTATTTTCATCGCATTACCGTCGTACCCTATTCTGGGATCTTAGAAGCATGCATGCATTGTTTCAGTTAATTTAAGTTTCATAATTGTGTGGGTTTGGAGATGTGTGAATTTTTATAGGTACTTTAGGCTAATGATTTATATTTTAGGGATATACCTACTCATAACTGGTCTCCAGCCCTTGGCCTATTGGAGGCGGGCTTGAGGTAGCTACAGAACAGGCCCCTCTAGGATGGGTTGTGAAATAGTGCTATCGAAGGAGGTCAGTTATTATTTTGGACATGATTCAGTGATATTAGTTTGTGGAAATAGTGTTTAGTGTTTTGAGTTCTACTTTCAGGCCAAGGATTCCATTTCTGGTGTAGCGGCTGATGTATCCAGACACCAAGACACTGATCACCAACCTTTTTTTCTGTACATTTAAATAGTTGGTTGTGGGGAAAATATTTGGTACATAAATCATATAGTAATATCTATTTTTTCCATGAACTTCTTGAGATAGCTCCTCAGAAAAAAAAATTTAACCGTGGTACATCTTATTCTACTTCAGGATGTATCCATATAGATAGCCATCCATGATTTATCCATGTGATCACGAGGATGATCATTCTAGTGATGAGGCATCAGTACAAGGTCTTATACTAGAGATAACACATATTTGTGTTTTACTAGCTACACCACCACCCATTTAGAATAATATAAATCCAAAAATACTATCTAAGGATACACCTAGGTTGAGTACATTTCATTACTTTCATAGGTAGGAAACTATCAGTTTTCGGGGTGAGACGGACCCCCGGGTGGATGAAGAATATTTAGAGGTTTTAAATTGCAATTTCTTCCTTGTGAGAATGCCTACTGATCATATGGAAGTCCATACAACTAGTCTTCTCACAGGATCTGCAGGACAATGGTGGTGCTGGATTACTCAATCACATGATGGGATATCTTTATCTTGGATAGAATTCCAAAATCTCTTCAGAGAGGATTTATATATGGAAAAGTTGTGATTGGTACAGATACTGGATCTTTTGTATCTTTAGTATGGTAGTATGACTGTGATAGAGTACTCAATGAGATTCACTAATCTCTTATATTACTCATTTTATATGGTATAATACTAGTTCTTCAGGGATCAAACATTTGAGCAGGTCTTGTGTTGAGACATTAGGGCATTAGTGGAATCTCTTAGAATTTCCACCTATGCTGGAGTGCTTGAGAGATCCTTGTTGGTTCAATGTTTAATATCAGAGTAGACACTAGTAGTTATATATAGCAATGGGAAACTGGTAGCTAAGACCTCAGAAACAAGTAGTCAAAAATATACATAGGGATCCAAGTGGGTCAAATGCTTTAGGAGGCGATCTTAGTACTTAGGGTCAGTGGTTTTGGGAACTCATGGTGGCTCAAATCAGCCGAGGGATAGGTGGTGCTTCTATTGTGATGGTTAGAGAAATATGACATGAGATTTCCCAATCCATCATATAGATAATATATGGATGGTCAAGTGACCTCCGAGATAGAGGGAAAGGTTGGAGTATGGAGGTGTGTAGGGAAGTGGATGGGGAAGAGGGGCTGGTAGGGTAGCACGATGTTGTCAGAGGTTCAACCTATTACCACCACCACCACTGCTAGGAGGTTCATGAGAAGATCATGGAGCAAGTGGGTAGGGAAGAGGCCTACTGTCAGCTATAGAGTAATTTGAACCCAAGACTCCAAGGATGAAAAGAGGTGAAATATGTGTCTTTTCTACTTTATATACAGTATTAATAGAAACATATGTTGTCCATTCCATCCTTTCCACTTAATCGGTTATAAACTTAGAGATTCTATATGAGATTTTGACTCGACCGTTACGGTTGGAGACTCTGACGGGTGGTGACTAAGTGATTTCAAACCAGTTCCAATAGTGAGACCTGACGCTTGTAGGTGAGGGATTTTATGGGATATAATTATTGAAGAAATTAGGCCTTACGAAATCATATTATATATGGATAGTATATCTATAGTTCATTCCCAGATTGACTACTTTAGGTAGAGGATTCTATGTTTCTGTTGTAATGGAATGATCATTTACTTTGTGGGTGAAAAGGAAACCTTGAGAGAGTAGTATGAGCTCTTGAATAGGAGAGTACAACCGATTACTCACTAGTTTGCCAACATGACTCTCGGGCTAGTGGATTATTTGGGATATCAGTTAACTACAGTGGTGGTGGAGTATGAGGAAGTCTTTCTTGAGGATGTTCCATGTTTACCTCCCTAATGTGATATATATTTCTTTATTGACTTGTATCCTGAGACAGAAGCACTATCTATAACAATATATAGAGTGTCTCCTATATAGAAACAAGAGATGAGGATGCAGTTGAAGGACTTGCATGACAAGGGATTTTTGAGACCCAGCGTTTCACCTGGTCATCCCCAGTTTTGTTTTCCAAGAAGGTAGACCTGACCACGAGGCCATGTGTGGATTTCCAGTTCTTGAACCAGGTGTTCAGAAACCCAAGTTTCCAATATAAAATATTGATGACCTCTTAAACTAGTTGATATGGGTATGGTGGTTCTTAAATACCGAACATAGATTAGGCTACAACCAATTGTGAGTATGGGATAAGGATATACTAAATATGGACTTCAGATTCCATTACAATCACTATAAGTAATTAGTGGCATCGTTTGGAATGATGAATTCCACATAAGTATTCATGAGAATCATGAACCAAATATTTAAACCATTATTATAATAGTTCATGTTTGTCTTCATCAATGACATCCTATTGTATTCAGAGTCTGAGGAGGAGCACGTGAGACACATCAGGATGGTCTAGGACACACTCTGAGAGCACCATATTTACCAGAAGCTCTCAAAGTGTTAATTATGGATTCTATAGGTCCAATTTCTGGTACACATCATCTTAGAATATAGATTTTTAGTGTATCCATATAAGTTTTATGTAGTTCTTTCTTGGTTCCCCCAAGAATGTCACCAAGGTGCGTATTTTCCTTCAATTTTCTGGGTACTATAAGAGGTATGTGCCCAACTTCTCCAGAGTGATAACACCCTCGATAAACATGAAAGGAAAAGGAAACTCGTTTGTGTGGATAGAAAATTGCCACAAATTCTTTCAGGAGTTGAGGTAGAGGTTGAAAAGCGCTCACATTTTGATGTTGCCAGGGGAGGGTGTTGAGTATGTAGTGTTCTATGATGCATCATGGGTCGAAATTGTTGTATTTTGATATAGAGTCAAGCATTAATTTCCTATTATTTAATCTAGTGGATACCACATGAGAAACAAAACGTGACCAATGATCTTGAGTTAGTAGTAGTAGTCTTCTCTTTGAATATGTGGAGACACTACATGATGGGAGATCAGTTTATCCTGTACTCTGACAACAATATTGTCAAGTATATCTTCTCTCATAAGGATATTAACTTTAGATAGAGGAAATTTCTATAGTTTCTCCAATAAAATGAAACCAATATTTCATATTCTCAAGGGAATGTGAATTTGGTAGATGACACACTCAGCATGAGACATTGTTCTCAGTTGTTGGATAAGGCTTCAGAGTAATCAGCCTCATTGTAGTTTTCCATTATAGTTGAAGATGAACCATTTTACCTCCATTCAATGGTTTTTAACCCATTTCTTCTACAACATATAAGGGATACTCAATGTGGATATACTAATTGTTAGACCCAACATACTCAGATGTCAACTATATATTCTCATGATAGATTTTTTGAAGGTGGGGAGCATGTCAATCTTTTCTGAGGACGGATACTGTTACCTTTGACATTGCAGAAGGAGGTGTTGCAGGAGTTTCATAAATCCCTTTGGTGGTATGTACAAGAGATTAATACATCCTTAGTTGACTCAACATGTACTCTAGAGTGTAAAAAAATATGGGTTGGAGTAAACGAGCATTGATACGCTGTGTAATCCCACACAGACATGGATTGACATACATGAACTGGCACATAGACACCACTTCGGTACATAGAAAAAACTAAGAATCATAGAAAAGATATTGTGTGTCTCTATATGATATTTATAACCCTCTTCACACCATGTATATAGAGTCTAAATTACATGTTAGGATCTTCCACATTGGCAGAACATGGGATAGCTTGACACACAGTGTACCCCCGGGGACACATCTTGTACACTCTTCAAGAGTTCTTGAGGACCTTTGTTTTATTAGTTTGGACTAGTATAGGTTGAGTAAATTCCCTTAGTCCTTTACCTTGATGGTATAGTGGGAAATTAAATCAACGTCACATGATTTTGATCACCTCTAGAGGTTGAGTCTCATATAGTGTTTTTATGTCCCTCCATGAGACTGTAGTGAGATCCTTATCATTATTAGATACCTATTTGGAGTTTCTAGAATTACAGTGAACACACTAAGTAGGTTTTCAATCCTCCATCTAGTATGAAATATTGTTTGGGGTTTTGGAATCATTTTCATACAATCCCATATGTAGCGGGTTGATCCAGAGTTGGTTCGTGGTGTCCCCTGATGGTTCTGGGTGTGACCCCCTATCTATCTATCATGGACCCCTTAGACCTGTGAGCTTCCATGGGAATGTACCAATGATCCATACCTCTTCTCCAAGTTTTTCCGATGTTATCATGGATGTTGGAGTGATTTCTCATATAATGATCATTACTTCGAAAAGAATCATATGGATGACAGTTGGTCATGACCAACTGATGGCGATGTTTCATTCCTAAGTATATCTAAGTTTTTTGTTATACATCGACTAATATATCTTTTATTTATCTGAATATAAATGGTGCTTCATGTTTATTGTTTTAGGTTGTCCTAATGAATATTTTTATACTCACCCATGCATGGGTTTTTCCTACACGTGTCATGTCTTGTGCAGATGTAAACCCTTTTGACGGTGTAATAGGAGGGTTAGGAGTGGGTGGAACATGGATGGGGATTTATATACCGAAGTGTTTATATGGAGTGTTATTTTTTACTTAGTCTTCTCCCTTAGAGTAAGTTTCACTCTTTATAGTTTTTTTGGACTTGTTTTGTCCCATTTTATATTTTTATCACATTACTATCATACTCTGTTGTGGGAACTTAGATGTATGAATGCATTGTTTTAGTTGTTTTACATTTTACTATTTTTTGTGTTTAGAGATCGGTGCATGTGTACAACTACTTCAGGATAACACCTCCCACTTGTCGGATATTCCTACTCAGCACTGGTTTCCAGCCCTTGGACTGTTGGAGGTGGGCTGGGGGTAGTCAAGGCATTGGCCTCTTTGGGATGGGTCATGACAAACCTTTTCCTTAGTAGTCAAGCCCCATTTAAAAGGCTATCACAGTGGAATGGGTTCACCCCCAAAACCTTCATAATATCCAAGGTTGATTCCAAATACTATCAAAGTGGAAAAATTCCCTTACTAAGACAGGTTCACTTCCCATTCCATCCCTATTTATTCCATGAGATATCAACCACTATCCAATTCATTAAACAAATATATAATTCCAATTCCTTCTATAAAAAAATGGAATCATACAGATGTGTTCCACATGATCATAAAAAATTTATCATATCATAAAACAAGAAAAAATTGGTTCCATAAAATCTCCATCATTTCATAACCCAACAAAATTAAATGGGTTTTATAAACATTTCATCATTTCATAATAGCATAACCCAAGGAAAGGAACATTTTTTTATAAAAATAATTTCATTATATTCATAAACTATAAAAAATATGGATGATATCATTAAATAATATATCCATTAAATGTTATGAAACATCAAAGGATTTATCTTATATGGAAAATTCTTTTAAAATATCACATGAAACATTTTGAGTGGAAAATAACCTTTTCCCTTTGTAATTAAATATCTAAAATAAATAAAATTCGAAACATTTAAATAAAAAATTTACATTTAAAATAAAAATACAATCCTATAAAGAAAGCTTCCAAATATTCATTTTTCATAATGGTATAAATATTGTACATTCTATTTATGTTAAAACAAAAATTTATTTCACATATTTGATAAAAAATAAAAAGTATCTCATTAATAAAACAAAAAGAAGATTAATTTTAATATATTTTTTAAAAAAGTAAAAAAATTGGTTAAAATATATTTAAAAAATAATAGTGTAATATTAAAATAATTTTTGAGAAAATTTTCAGAAAACATGGATATAGGAGAAAATTATTTTTGACTGAAGATAGAAATTAATTCCATTTTACTAGAAAATATTTTTTAGGTAACTAGATTAATTCAATAAAGGGAAATGAAAGGAAAACATATAATTTCAATAATAACTAAATGAGAATAAAATTAATTATATTACTGAGAGGTAGATCAATAAATTTCATCATCCAAATAATAATCATTAACAATCATTATAAGTAATGATATTATAATATAATACATATATTGCTTTGGTAAATTTTGATTCATAAGTCCCATGAAAAAATAAATTTAAATGAAAATTTAAATATAAGTAAAATAAATAAACACATGATATAACATGTCAAAAGGTCAGTATATACCCAACATAAAAATAAATGGGTGGTGAATAAGGAATATGTATCATAAACATAAAAGCGAGACGAAAATCCCTTACCTCAGGTCTCAACTTTCGCCAAACACGTTTGAACCTATTACATAATACATATTGGTTTATTATACATATATTAAATAATCATAATCATATATTTCAAACAATATTCAATTTACTTATATCCTTTTATCAGCAGTTTACTGATAATTCATCATTAAAATCACTGTTCATGATGATACATGTTTCATTTTTCATGAATATTTTGGTTCAATGGTTTGGTCCCCTGCACATTGATTATAGTTCCATTGTCTCTAGAATTTTAAAAATGATATAAATATTATAGAAATTTATTATATATATATATATATATATATATATATTCATCAATAAAATTTATTGAGGAAAATGAATTTCACCATTCATGGAGTGGTATGCCGTACTTACACATGAACGATATTTTCATTTTCAAATGATGGAAGAAATGGTAAATATTAATTCACCATTATAGAATAATTATTATTTCATATATATCATATATATTCATCAAATGTATCCTTATTTTCACCCATGTAATAAAATTTAAAAATTAGTCGCTTTGCTTCATGGAGGCGGTAATCCACATGTACACATGAAAAATGTTATCGTCTTTTAAGGAACTCGATGGTAATAAGGTAAACGTGACATTGTAATTAAAAAATTATAATTATGTCAATAATATCATATGTATACATTAAACCAAAATTTATATCTATTAGTTAGAGGTGGTGATGAAAAAAGTATTACACCAGTTCGTGAGGCGGTAGTCATATGTACACACGATCGATGGTTTTATTTCCCATTTTATAAAAAAGAAGGTGGATATAGGTTATTTCATTAAAATAATAACATCTCAGTATATTAAATATTTTGGTTTTGTTATTTAATCATATTTATATTATATTTTAAGGATGTGGAAGAATAAATAAAATTAAAATTCATGGTTAATAACTATACCTCTTCTTTCGAGAACCTCTTATGGGTTTTAACCGATACCTTCTTAAGATATTTTTTTTGATAAAAAAAGACTCTAGTAAATGGGTAAGGATTTGGGGAAGCTATTTTTTAAATTTTTTTATGAAACAATAGTCTCTTTATGTGTGTAGAGGATAAGATATGAGATTTTGTTTTATAAGTGGGGGAGGGAACCTACTTGGAAATTTCTTAAAATAATACAAAATGTTAAATTCATTAATAAGAAAAATCATTATAAATAGACATGGATTAATTTTTGGGATAATATATTGTTAAAATATATCCATAAAATATTATTTTTTAATTTTACATATAAAAAATACTCTTTTTTTTATTTTAACCACTGGAAAACCCATTTTAGCTTTAACCGTGATAATTAATTATTTTAGTTTTTACAATTAATTATTTGAAATAATTAGGTTTTAATTACTAAATAATATAAATCATTATTATTAAAAAGATGTATTAAATTTTACTAAATACAATTAATTTTTTAAATAATTTAACTCAAAATTAAACAAGCAGATACGTTGAAAAAGAGGCTATCCAAAGAAATAGTTTTCATAAGTATAAAAGGATTATATCAAAATTCAACTTGAAATTGATTAAAATTATCTAAATTGAATTAATAATAATATCTTCTAAAAAATTTTGATTTAAAAACATTTTAATAAAATTTTTAACTTTTAAAATTCATTAAAAGAAATGGTAGTTAAAAAAGTTATATTTCACTATTCAAAAAAATGACCATTTTAGAAAATTCTCAAAAATCCACTCTAAGATAATACATACATTTTGATTCTAAAAACTAAAGAAATTTTTTAATGTAAATTTTATAAAAGTATAGAAAATAATTTTAAAATAAGTGTACAAAATGTGATGAAATCACTTTTTAGAAAAAATAAAATGCATTATGAATAAAACTAGATTATTATTATCCCACGCCTAGAAAAAATGTTATATGAATGAAATTTTTTTTATGGAATATAATATATAAATTTAATTAAAATTATTCACCAACAGTGACTAATTTAATTTATTAATATAAAATGACATTTTTGAATAAAAGTAGTTTTTCAGAAAAATATTTCATTTAATTTTAAAAGATTTTTATTTTCATTTCTAATAAATTTATAAAAAATATATTTAGTTTATTAATTATATAACATATTATATTCATTACATAGAAATCTATAATCATACCCACTAATATAATGGTTAGGTTCTAACGATCAAATTAAATAATAATATTTTAATAGTATATCAGGGATTATTTAGACTCGGGGTTGTGTGTATCACAATCTATCAAAGAGAATAAATTTATTTAAAGAGAAATATGTTTTAAAATATCGGGTTGTTATAAATAATGTCACGACCCCCGCCCCACAAAGTGTACCCCTCCTGGGCCGGCAATGTGAGAAGAGAGATAATGACCCCCGAGTACAGCCTCCAGTAGGCCCCGGGTTGGCGACTAGCACCGAGGGTATAATAAACATACAAATGAGAGGCATTACCCTCTAAGAGAACACATGCAGAAGAGAGAGATAGAATAGACTCCAACCAACTCCAACTCAGAACTGAAATATAAAAGAAACCCAAGTACATATATGAAATGTCATGCAAAAGTAGTACAACTGGAAGGGGAAACTAAAAGTACCCAAAATAAAGTAACAAGGCAGTGACCACAAGCCCGAATAGCTCCTCCTACAACTGTAAGCTAGTAATAACCAGCTTGATTTCCAACCTGCTCCAAGTGACCTGAAAAATAGTTTATATATACATAGGGTGAGTATAACAGTATACTCAGTAGGATCCTCCCCAAGCCTCTCGTGCAAAATTAAAGAAAGCATGCTAAAGCACAGTGAACAACAAGTAAAACTAACTCATCACCTAAACAGGTATACTATGTTCCCAACCTCACCATGGCTACTCTCGCCAAGTAACGCATACAAGAATATAGCATATAGTAAAGAAGATCAAGGGTACCCCGCTACTACTTCCCTGCTGGTTTGCCACCTTGCCCCAACGACATACGTCCTGTGCATCTCTCTCCAAAGGCTTGCCCGCAGACACCTGGGCGAAGCCCCACACCATCCCCATAACCAAAAGTAACCAGGTAAGTTTCGAAAGCCACCACAGCCCGCATAACGTGTATCATACATCAGGTATTGTACCTTAAGCCATTATTGCCCATACACCGAGTAGGGATCCTCAAGCTATCACAGCCTATACACGTTACACCTATAGCAGTCCATAGGATACTATATCCAGAATATATGTGTGTGAAATAACCACGAGCCATTATAGCCCTCTACACACATATATGGGTAAAACTAACCACTGTTCCTAACAACACCAAGATCTACCAAGAGAAGAGAGCGGGGTCAAAAGGGGTAGTCATCCATTCAACCTCCCATCAGAATGTTGGGGAAAACACCCCCCAGGGCTAAGAATCCCTGCAGTGTCAGTTGCCCTCACCGACTGGGTGGAGTAGCGTATAGAAACACAAAAAGTACAGAATATATATATATAACTCACATCCACACTATGGGAATTACCTAGTCTTATAGATACAACTGCAGCTAACGTCTCTCAGACTCCAGGATGCTACTTATAAGACTAGGTATCCTATAAGTACACAACATTTGAAGAAATTTATTAGATTAATCCATTCTCATTTTATCAATTCCATTGTACGTTAATTAAATCATTAAACATTAATTAACCATGAAAAATTCCACATTAAACTGAAATGGCATCAAATTCAAAATAAACTGCTCATTTTTAGATTCACATCTCCTTTAAATTCCAGCACCTCCATCCCCGTGGATTATCACCATTTAATCAAACATTCATTTTAGAGTTACTTTCCCACATTCCCAGGCATTCTAGAAAAGCATCCTATGCTACTAAACACAAAGGAGGCTCAACACGGTGAGTAGATATACTACCCGTCGAGTCTTTGCCGCCTATAGAAAGAGCACAGACCCATTCTCCCTCGAGAGGCTAAACACAAAATGCACGTGGCATACCCCGCGTGTCTTTGCCTCCTCCATAACAAGGGAAAGCAAGACCAGCTGCCTTGAGCAGTTGGGAAAACAAAACAGATAAACATTCAATGAACCCACAAGAATCCAACAACCTCATCCATCCCATTCCGTCACCCTCAGTGTCCTCCCCGACACCCACATGCATAAACTGATGCATCTCGCCTCTCTAGGCGTCATCCGCTACCACAACCACAAGGCCTACCTGCCTCCACATATCACAAGACCCCTCGAGGTTCACATCGCAGCACAAGCAGCAGAAAAACAACAATCACAACCATGGGCTCTTGACCATTTAACAAACAAGAGGGTAACTCAGAACCCTTTTAGAAATTCCCACATAATCTGTTCTTTAATCCATATTGAATTGGCATATTTGTTTTTCGTATGTTCCAATCACGGATACCTAATCAGTAAGCTATCAAAATTAAATAACCATGCTTACTTCCCTAATTTGATCATCCTCAAATTAGAACAACTACAACAACTGCAATAACCAGATTAATTTACATGCCTCTTTATCTTTATCCAATTAATTAACAATTAATTCCGGCTTTACATTCAATATCAATTTCAATCATGAACGAATAAAAAATCAAAGAAAATCATAGATATCACTCTATCTAGAAAAACATGAGGCAAACAGTTATCATGGTATAAAGCAACAACATGCGATCAACCAATTCTTTTAATCCGATTCAAGTATTTAATTTGGTCAATTTCATTGTGATCCAAAGGACTAAATCATGCTAATTCTACAATTGCACATATACAGTTAGAGAAGCCATGAATCCCCTACCTCAAAGAGTTCTTGACGTCCTTTATCCACACAACGGGCCACATTCCTTCTCTCGCAACAACTGCATCCACCCGAGGATGCCACGGTAAGTCCCAACCAACCAAACTCCATTAGAACCATGGAGATTACATGGTAATATGGAAGGGAGAAAAAGAGAAGGTGATACCCGAAGGAACGGTGATAAAACATACCTTATATGGAAGAATTATCGACACAGCTTGGTTACATCAAACATAGTGGAACTGATCCGAGTAACGTTTGATTGTGAAACTCCTACGGGAATGATTGAAAGGTTCTAGAGTCTTGTAGATGAGAACAAAGAGGAAGAACTATCGTCTTGTAGATGAGAACAAAGAGGAAGAACAACTAAGAATGATATCTCGTTCCTTTTAAAAAAAATTTAGAGAGGCGACGGTTTAAGATCCGATTTATTCTCCATTAAAAATGGATCGCATTAACCCACGCGGTTTAACCAAGTAAAAACATCCCGGCCTTAGGTATAATTAATATAGGATTTATGGCCTTTGAATCAGCCTTAAAGTCCTTAAAATAAGGTTTTAAAATGTATTTTACGTCAAAGAAAACGTCAAAGGGGCGAAACTGTTGGAAGTTGGAAACACTATTCACATACTCAAAATTTGGCAAAGGAAAGAATCGGTAGCTCATAGAATTCTGGAAGCACTGTTCAAACGTTCAATTTGGAAAAGGAAGGAATCAGTAGCTCTTAGGATTCTAGAAACACTGTTCAAACGTGATATCTGGCAGAGGATGGAATCAGTAGCTCTTAGGATCCTGGAAACACTGTTCAAACGTGAAATTTGGCAAAGGAAGGAATCAGTAGCTCTTAGGATTCTGGAAACACTGTTCAAACGTGAAATTTGGAAGAGGAAGGAATTGGCAGCTCTTAAAATTCTGGAAACACTGTTCACAGAACTCAAAAAATTGGAAAAGGAAAGAAAAGGTCACCGATAGAACCTTGCCGATAGAAACACAAGTCTACCGTTAGATCCTCACCGATAGAACATTATTCAAGTCTACCGATTGAAGGTCACCGATAGAAATACTGTTCACAGAACTAGAAATTTGGCAAAGTGTTAGCCAAGCTACTGCTAGACTGCGGCTACTGGTAGACCGAGGTACCGGTAGGCTGCGGCTACCGGTAGACCGAGCTACCGGTAGGCTGTGGCTACCGGTAGACCGAGCTTCCGGTAGGTAGCAGCTACCGGTAGACCGAGCTACCGGTAGGCTGCGGCTATTGGTAGACCGAGCTACCAGTAGGGTGCGGCTGGGGGATAAGTCACCTTGACCTCCCGGAACACCTCCAACACCACATTTTCACAAAGTAGTGGACCGGAGAGGTCCGGTCCATTACATTAGATACCTCTCAAAACATTCTCGTCCTCGAGAATTAAAAACCAACTCAGATGAAAAGAGGGGTCCGAACAACCACCCCATAAGATACCTCTCAGGGGAAATCCACCATGAGTTGTTCAAAAGCTGGAACAAAACTACGACATCCGAGAATATGGAAACAAACAATCCATATCCAAACAATTCAATCATAACATCACACAAAAGGCACATAAATAAAACATGAAAGGTCTAACCATAAAGGAAACATCATTACATGAAAAGAGGTAAACATTAAACAACTCTGGGTACTGAGCACGTATCTGTGAATCACGCTCTGATGTACTCTCCTCCATGCCACCATGTCGCCACAAGACATGAACTAAGGGGATAAAACGCCCACGTAACACCTTCTCCTTGCGGTCTTGGATCTCCACAGGTCGCTCCTCGAAGGTTGCATCATCATCAATATCGATCTCTCCCCAATCGATAACATGAGATTCATCATGAAGGTAACGACAGAGCTGTGATACATGGAAAACATCATGTATCCTTCTCATCTGAGGGGGAAGTGCTACTCGATACGCCACAGCTCCAACACGAGCTAACACCTCGAAAGGCCCAACAAACCGGGGAGAAAGCTTACTGCCACGACCAAACCTTCGTTGCCCACAATTGGGAGTCAACTTTAGAAACACATAATCCCCAACATTAAACTCTAACGGTCTCCTTCTTTGATCAGCATATGATTTCTGACGATCATGTGCTGTCTTCATCCTCTCACGAATCACTTGAACTATCTCTGTTGTATTCTGCACTAGTTCTGGTCCGAGAATTTCTGACTCTCCGACCCCAGTCCAGCACAACGGAGAACGGCATGGCCGGCCATACAAGGCTTCAAACGGCGCCATACCGATGGTAGAGTGAAAAATATTATTGCAAGCGAACTCTTCCAAGGGTAAGTGCTTCATCCATGAACCTGTAAAATCAAGAACACAAGAGCACAACATGTTTTCAAGAGTTTGGATGGTTTGCTCTGTCTGACCATCCATTTGTGGATGAAAATAAGTGCTAAGGCACAGTTGAGAGCCAAAAGCATGCTGGAAACCTCTCCACACTTTGGAGGTAAAATGAGGATCTCAATCAGAAATGATCGTCCTAGGTACTCCATAAAGCCTCACCACCTCCTCCAGATACTGTCTCGACAGAACCTCCACTGAGCTCGACTCCTTGATCGCTATGAAATGGGCCGAATTTGTTAAATGATCCACTACCACCCATAAAGCATCATGTCCTCCCAGAGCTCGAGGTAAACCTGTAACGAATTCCATTGAGATGTCCTCCCACTTCTACTGAGGAACCTCCAATTGCTGGAGAAGACCACCTGGAACACAGTGTTCGGCCTTCACCTTCTGGCAGACTAAACATCGAGACACACATTCTGCAACCATACGCTTCAGCCCAGGCCACCAAAACTGACTCCTCAAGGATCGTTACATCTTCATCACACTAGGAAGTACTGACAAGGGTGAACTATGGAACTCTCGGAGAACCGTCTCGCGCATCGCCAAGGGGACAAAAAGACTACCATGATACAACACTCGGTGTTGTTCATCCTCCGACCAACCATCAGGGGCCTCACCACAAACAACTCTGTCTCTCCAAACTTCCACCTCTAGATCACCCAACTGAGACTCTTCCACCTTCTGCATCAGGGATGACTGCACCGTCATCTGGAAAAGACAACCTCTACCCCCAACTTCTCCCATATCAAGATGCAAAGCTGATAGCTCTTCCATCACTCTCCAGGAATCACCAGATTCACACAAAACATCATTACGTGTCTTTCGGCTTAGTGCGTCAGCTACAACATTCCCTTTTCCAGGTGTATATGATATTTCAAAGTCGTATTCCTGCAAGAAATCCATCCACCGTCACTACCTCAAGTTCAAGTCACATTGGGAGAAAACATACCTCAAACTCTTATGATCGGTGAAAACCACAAAGTGCTCACCAATGAGGTAATGTCTCCACAACTTTAGAGAAAACACCACGAATGCCAACTCAAGGTCATGGGTGGCATAGTTTCAGTCATGGGGACGCAACTGCTGAGACCCATAAGAAACAACTGACCTCTGCTGCATGAGAACACAGCCTAGCCCCAGATGTGAAGCATCACAGAAAACATCAAACCGGACTCCCTCCGCTGAAAGACAAAGGAATGGGGAACTTACCAACTTCTCTTTTAGATACTAGAAAGCTGCCTAACACTGATTAGTCCATATGAACGCTTGATCCTTCTTGGTCAAAGATGTTAGAGGAGTCGCAACTCGGGAGAAATTGGCTACAAACCTCCTATAATAGCCTGTGAGACCAAGGAAACTTTGCACCTCTGACACGGTCTTGGGGGCCTCCCATGACACCACTGCTTCTATCTTCAAAGGATCCATGGCTAATCCCTGTTGGGACACAACATGCCCCAAGAAAAGAACTTCTCAAGCCCAAAACTCACACTTCGACAACTTCCCAAACAACTGATGTTGGCGAAGAACTCCCAAAACGGCTCATAGACGCTCTGCATGCTCTTCTACAGATGTGGAGTACACAAGGATGCCATCGATGAAAACCACAACAAACTTGTCCAGGAATTCACGGAACACAGCATTCATCAACTCCATGAAAACAGCTGGAGCATTCGTCACGCAGAATGGAATTACAACAAACTCATAATGCCCATGATGACAACGGAAAGAAGTCTTTGGGATATCCTCACCCTTTACACGCATCTGATGATATCCTGACCGCAAGTTGATCTTTAAGAACCAACTTGAACCCTTCAGTTGATCGAATAGGCCATCAATCCATGGAAGAGGATATCGGTTATTTATTGTCACTTTGTTTAATCGATGATAATCGACGCACAACCGCAAACTGCCATTAGACTTTTTCACAAACAAAAATGGTGCACCCCAAGGTGACACACTTGGCCGAACAAAACCACACTGCAACAGACCATCAATATGAATACGTAGCTCTCGTAACTCAGAAGGGGCCATCCTATACAGAGACATAGAGATAGGAGATGCTCCTGGCTGTAACTCGTTCCCAAACTCGATCTCTCGTCGAGGGGGTAAGGATACATCCTCTTCTGGAAAGACGTCAGGGTACTCCTCTACGATACTAGGGAATGCCAACTGATGAACCTCTGAAGAACTCAACATCATCCCAGCCATCATGGATGACAAGGATGGAACTCGTCTATGACTCATCCGAGGATCTCTCTCACCAACAAACACCACTTTCTCTCCATCTGCATAAAGGAAAACGACCTTCTTCCTGTAGCAATCCACAATAGCCTGCACCGAATACAACCAATCCATGCCGAGTATGACATCATATAGTTGTATTCGCAAACATAGGAAATATCCCCAAGAGCGGTGTTGCCCCAACACTACCTCATAGTCTCTACATAGTTCAAACAAGTCAGATCGACCTCCAACTGGCGTAGTCAACGCCAAGGGCACTGGAAGCCTCTCTACCTCAATTCGCAAAGCATGGACAAGGGTAGGTGATATGTAGGAGTGTTTTTCTCCTGAATCAAACAAGGAATACACCAAGGTAGAAAACAAGCAAAGGGAACCTCGAATGACATCTGGCTCACCTGGGGCTGGCAACGCTAGAGCATGAAGCTGACCACGACCACCTCCATGGCCTCTATGACCCTGATGACGACCACCACCACGGCCGCGCTCTACTCTCTGAGGACGGGGAGCGTCATGGGGCTGTCCTCTGCCTGCTCCATCTACCCTCGGGTGATCTAAAGCTGGTGCAACCTGCTGCTGCTGCCTCGGCTGGAACTGCCTCAATAGAGGAACTTGGAGTGGAGCGCCCGGTGCACGATGAATTCTCTGAAAAGTCGGGCACTCCCGCTACTGATGACCACGACCACCACAAGAAAAACAAGTTCATGATCCCTTGGCATAGGCCTGAGAGTTGCTGCCTCCGGAGAAACGAGATGGGAAGGGCTGGGACCTACCCCCAGGTGAACAGAAACTCTTCTGTCCTGAAAACCGGAAACCCCGGACCACGGCTCTGCTTTGTGAGGAGTCATGATGATTCCCCTCTCGTGACGATCCAGTCCTAGCCAAAGTCCTTTCAACAACCTCTGCCCTCGCCAGCACCTCAAGATATGTCTTCAGCATAAATGGGGTGACCTGGCGCTGGATCTCTGGACGCAAAGCCTCCTCGAAATGCCTCGCCCTGGCCTCATCATCTGGTAACCGGTCTGAAGCATATCGTAGAAGGTTCCTGAAACGGATTCCAAACTCTCGAACACTAGAGCTCCCCTGTCGAAGGGTGAGAATCTCCTGGCGACTGGAAACCTTCGCAGTCGATGAAAGAAACTCGACTCTAAACCTGTCTCGAAACTCCTCCCATGAGATTGCTGACTCCTCACGATCACCGAGGAACAAGAACCACCACTGCCTCACTGATCCACCCAACATCGTCACAACTAAGGACACCCAGTGTTCTTTCCAAGCACGAATCGAACTAAATCCTATCTCGATCTCCTCCAACCAGTCTTCTGTGACTGCATCTGAAATTGAGCCCTCGTACTTCTATAGACTCTGGCGCTGAAACTCTCAAACTGTCTTCCTCCAAGTGTCATCGTCGTCAACCTCTACTCGGCGGTGATCTGCTGGAACAGCCTGCTAGGCATCTTCTACGCAAACTTGACGAGGACGTCGACCTGGAGCCATACCTGTAAAATAACAACTGTTAGAACTCCTAAGCCTGGAATATGGAAGACTCAACATTTATTAATTAATTGTTTTGTTTTATTAATTTCAGGTTACCTATCCCAAGGTCTACCCATTCAAACACAGGCGCAAAGAATAATGATGCATGATCCATTCCAAGGTCTCTACCCTGCAACCAATATCACATTGTTTAGTAGCCATCGTAAACATAAAGGTTCGTGCAACAGATCATAGGGGGCCCTGAACGCCTATGTCTCTGCCAGTCTCCAGTGTTTACCCCACTTGCTAAACATGAATGACACCGTTGCCCTACCACCCCATGCATCCTCACCTGTGCCTAACTCCAAACTCCATCCTATCCCTCAACCAGACCTCTGATACCACTCTGTCACGACCCCCTCCCCACAAAGTGTACCCCTCCTGGGCCGGAAATGTGAGTAGAGAGATAATGACCCCCGAGTCCCACCTCCAGTAGGCTCCAGGTTGGCGACTAGCACAGAGGGTATAATAAACATACAAATGGGAGGCATTACCCTTTAAGAGAACACATGTAGAAAAGAGAGATAGAATAAACTCCAACCAACTCCAACTCAAGAACTGAAATATAAAAGAAACCCAAGTACATATATGAAATGTCATGCAAAAGTACTACAGCTGGAAGGGGAAACTAAAAGTACCCAAAAGAAAGTAAAAAGGTAGCGACCACAAGCCCGAACAGCTCCTCCTCCAACTGTAAACTAGTAGTAACCAGCTTGATCTCCAACCTGCTCCATGTGACCTGAAAAATAGTTTATATATACATAGGGTGAGTATAACAGTATACTCTGTAGGATCCTCCCCAAGCCTCTCTTGCAAAAGTAAAGAAAGCATGCTAAAGCCCAGTGAACAACAAGTGAAACTAACACGTCACCTAAACAGGTATACTATGTTCCCAACCTCACCATGGCTACTCTCGCCATGTAACGCATACATGAATATAGCATATAGTAAAGAAGATCAAGGGTACCCCGCTACTACTTCCCCGCTGGTTTTCCACCTTGCCCCAACGACATACGTCCTGTGCATCTCTCTCCAAAGGCTTGCCAGCTGACACCTGGGAGAAGCACCACACCATCCCCACAACCAAAAGTAACTAGGTAAGTTCCGGAATCCACCACAGCCCGCATAAAATGTATCATACATCGGGTATTATACCTTAAGCCATTACAGCCCATACACTGAGTAGGGATCCTCAAGCCATCACAGCCTATACACGTTACACCTATAGTAGTCCATAGGATACTATATCTAGAATATATGTGTGTGAAATATCCATGATCCATTATATCCCTCTACACACATATATGGGTAAAACTAACCACTGTTCCTAACAACACCAAGATCTACCAAGAGAAGAGAGCGGGGTCAAAGGGGGTAGTGAGCCATTCAACCTCCCATCAGAATGTTGGGGAAAAAATGCCCCCAGGGCTCAGAATCCCTGGAGTGTCAGTTGCCCTCACCGACAGGGTGGAGTAGCATATAGAAACACTAAAAGTACAGAATATATATATATAACTCACATCCACACTATGGGAATTACCTAGTCTTATAGATACAACTGCAGCTAACGTCTCTCAGACTCCAGGATGCTACTTCTAAGACTTGGTATCCTATAAGTACACAACATTTGAAGAAATTTATTAGATTACTCCATTCTCATTTTATCAATTCCATTGTACATTAATTAATTCATTAAACATTAATTAACCATGAAAAATTCAACATTAAACTGAAATGGAATCACATTCAAAATCAACTACTCCTTTTTAGATTCACATCTCCTTTAAATTCCAGCACCTCCATCCCCATGGATTATCACCATTTAATCAAACATTCATTATAGAGTTACTTTCCCACATTCCCATGCATTCTAGAAAAGCATCCTATGCTACTAACCACAAAGGAGGCTCGACACGGTGAGTAGATATACTACCCGTCGAGTCTTTGCCGCCTATAGAAAGAGCGCAGACCCATTCTCCCTCGAGAGGATAAACACGGAAAGCATGTGGCATACACCGTGTGTCTTTTCCTCCTTCAGAAGAAGGGCAAGCAAGACCAGCTGCCTTGAGTAGTGGGGAAAACAAAACAGATAAACATTCAAAGAACCCACAAGAATCCAACAACCACATCCATCCCATTCCATCACCCTCGGTGTCCTCCCCAACACCCACATGCATAAAATGATGCATCTCGCCACTCTAGGCATCATCTGCTACCACAACCACAATGCCTCCCTGCCTCCACATATCACAAGACCCCTCCAGGGTCACATCACAGCACAAGCAGCAAAAAAACAGCAATCACAACCATGGGCTCTTAACCCTTTAACAAACAAGAGGGTAACTCAGAAGCCTTTTAGAAATTCCCACATAATCTGTTCTTTAATCCATATTGAATTGGCAGATTTGTTATTCGTAGGTTCTAATCACGGATACCTAATCAGTAAGCTATCACAATTAAATAACCATGCTTACTTCCCTAATTTGATCATCCTCAAATTAGAACAACTACAACAACTGCAATAACCAGATTAATTTATATGCCTCTTTATCTTTAGCCAATTAATTAACAATTAATTCCAGATTTACGTTCATTATCAATTTCTATCATGAACGAATAAAAAATCAAAGAAAATAATATATATCACTCTATCTAGAAAAACATGAGGCAAACCTTTATCACGGTATAAAGCAACAACATGCGATCAACCAATTCTTTTAATCCGGTTCAAGTATTTAATTAGGTCAATTTCATTGTGATCCAAAGGACTAAATCATGCTAATTCTACAATTGCACATATACAATTAGAGAAGCCATGAATCCCCTAACTCGAAGATTTCTTGACGTCCTTTATCCACACAACGGGCCACAATCCTTCTCTCGCAACAACTGCATCCACCCGAGGATGCCACGGTAAGTCCCAACCAACCAAACCCCATTAGAACCATGGAGATTACATGGTAATATGGAAGGGAGAACAAGAGAAGGTGATCCCCGAAGGAACGATGATAAAACATACCTTATATGGAAGAATGATCGACACTGCTTGGTTGCATCAAATAGAGTGGAACTGATCCGAGTAACGTTTGATTGTTAAACTCCTACGGGAATGATTGCAAGGTTCTAGAGTCTCATATATGAGAACAAAGAGGAAGAACTAGCATCTCGTAGATGAGAACAAAGAGTAAGAACAACTAAGAATGATATCTCGTTCCTTTTAAAAAAACATAGAGAGGCGACAGTTTAAGATCCGATTTATTCTCCATTAAAAACGGATCACATTAACCCACGCGGTTTAAATAAGTAAAAACATCACGGCCTTAGGAATAATTAATATAGGATTTATGGCCTTTGAATCGGCCTAAATGCCCTTAAAATAAGGTTTTAAAATGTATTTTACGTCAAAGAAAACGTCAAAGGGGCGAAACTGTTGGAAGTTGGAAACACTATTCACATACTCAAAATTTGGCAAAGGAATGAATCGGTAGCTCTTAGAATTCTGGAAACACTATTCAAACGTGCAATTTGGAAAAGGAAGGAATCAGTAGCTCTTAGGATTCTAGAAACACTGTTCAAATGTGATATTCGGTAAAGGATGGAATCGGTAGCTCTTAGGATCCTGGAAACACTGTTTAAACGTGAAATTTAGCAAATGAAGGAATCGGTAGCTCTTAGGATTCTAGAAACACTGTTCAAACGTGAAATTTGGAAAAGGAAGGAATTAGTAGCTCATAAAATTCTGGAAACACTATTCACAGAACTCAAAAAACTGGCAAAGGAAAGAAAAGGTCACCGATAGAACCTTGCCGATAGAAACACAAGTCTACTGTTAGATCCTCACAGATAGAACATTATTCAAGTCTACCAATAGAAGGTCACCGATGGAAATACTGTTCATATAACTAGAAATTTGGCAAAGTGTTAGTCGAGCTACTGCTAGAGTGCGGCTACTGGTAGACTGAGGAACCAGTAGGTGGCAGCTACCGGTAGACCGAGCTACCGGTAGACAGCGGCTACCGGTAGACCGAGCTACCGGTAGGGTGCGGCTGGGGGATAAGTCACCTTGACCTCCCGGAACACCTCCAACACCACATTTTCACAAAGTAGTGGACCGGAGAGGTCCGGGCCATTACAAGGAATGTATTTTGAATAGAAAAAAACCTATTCAAGTTGGATATGAGTGTTGATTGTTGGTTTGGGTAGAGTTTTGGATGAACATCGGGGGTTGTGGTGTGAGGGTAAGTGAGGAGCGGAGTGCCCCATTTATAATTGAAAAGGGATGATATTTTTGTAAGTATCCAAAACATTCGAATAATGGGAATTAATTCGCAAGGAAAGTACCACTAAAATTTAGAAATAATTCACTGCATAATTGAAAATATTTATCCACACCATTGACACTCATGTAAAGATTTTTTTTAAATTTTAGGACCTTTACCACTTAATTTACTAATTTTTATCATTTTGGGGTTCACCGTGGCAACTAGTTTTTCCCTATGTAATTTATGATTTATAAAAAAACAAAAATAGACTTTATTATATAATTTAAATCTAATGATTATAAATTTTAATTAATTTTTATATTTCATTATGAAAAATGATAAAAATTAGTTTTAACATACTTAATATATTGTATATTATGATCAATTTTCTGAAAAATATTTCTTAAGTTGAAAATTTAAAATATGTGTTTATAAACTAAAAACAAATTTTTTAAGATTATAATGGAAATTATAAACTACATATTTTTTCTTATAAAATGTTTTAATGAAATTAAAATTCATAATTATATACAAATAATTTCTTAAAAGACATGTTATTTATAAATTTGATATTTTTTACTATTCAACTAAAGATCATTTATTAATGAAAAATACTAAAAAATATATATTACATTTTTATTTTTATTATATGTTCGAATATGAATCAAAATTTTACAAATTCAAATTATAAAATTTATAAATGTAGCATTAAAATAAATTCATAAAATATTTTGAAGAACTATTTTTTTTATAGAAAATCATTTTTTGGTATATTAAATAGTATTATAAAATGAGTTTTAATTATAAATATATTAAAAATAAAAAATATACAATTTAGAAAATAAAATTTAATAATAAAAAATTTATTAGGATCATAGCCGGACTTGTTGAAAAAATATGAAAAGTGATATTTATTCTATAAGATGGATATAATTATTTTTAAATTATTTTTCAATAAATACAATATATTGGACTATATTTATTTTAATAAAAATAGTTTTGGTCTATTAGGATTTCGTTTTATTTGTGGAGAAATATATGAAATATTATATTTATTTAAGGAGGAACATTTTATTTAACTTGTTATGTCTCATTATACCCCCTTTAAAATAATTTCATCCATGAAATTTTATTACATGTAAGAAAACAAGAGAGGGTACATTTTTCTCATCACATTCTTAGGTTACAAAATAGCCATCACAAACTTTTGATTACACTAAATAAACTAACCAGGTGAGTTTACTTTTTCCACAAAACCTTATCAATGATATCTAGTATATCCACTGGTTACTCCTTATATGATATACTATACTCTAATTACACATATTTTGAGATTAATGTATGTTAAGTGACCAACATGTACTTTATAAAAAGTTATACACGGAACAAATTGTGTAGTTGAGAGAGGTGTAGATGGAGTTCGAAGCGGTAATCTACAACCTTAAAATGATCAAGGATCTTGATGAAATAGATATACTTATGTCTCAAATTCTCTTTCATCCAAAATCTCATAATGTTCTTTGAATGAGATATCCATAAGAACACCTTATCACAAAATCCACACTTGAAATATCATTATGGATTATTTATATAATTATTTCATCTACTTTTTACTTATTTCATATTCTAATTAACGGTTTGATCATTCTTCTTCATTTCATGGACTAGGCCAGGACCTATCAACATCCTCTCTCTGACTTCATCCCAACATGTTGGAGTTATAAATATCTTCCCATAAATAGTCTGATATAGTTCCCTCTAAATTATAGAATAGAAACATTTGTTATAGGAGATATCTACCAAGGGGGGGTGTTTATCTCAACATCCTTGGAAATCCATCTAACAAAATCCCAATATGTACTCAAGTGTTAAAATAGCCCTCTCAGACTAACCATACATCTGATAGTGATAAGAATAACTGAAACTCAGATCTTTATCAAATTATTTCTAAATAATTCCTTATAACCTCATGGTAATCCTTGAATCTTAATCATATCCAATAAATAGTGGTTCTCCATGTAGCCTGAACACTTTCCATAAGGATATCTTGTCAAGTTGGTCAAGAGAGAAAACTTCTTTTGTGTAAATAATTCATGTTGACTTAGTTATGTGATCAATTACAATCCCAATGGTATTATGACCTTTGGATGTCCTAATAAGTCCTATGAAAAAAGTCCATGGTGATGTTTTCCCATTTCCATACTATATGGGTACTGGTTTCAACATACCCTGTGAATGTTTTTTAGACATAACTTTCTCGCCTACCAAGAATCAAGATATGCATTCTCTAATATCTCTCTTCATTGTATCCCACTAAATGTTTTATTTTAGGTAACTATACATCTTCATAATACATGAATTAATAGAGATAAATGATATTTTAATAACATCCAATATTTCCCTCTTTATTATGGCTTTTTTATAGAACACATATCTAGGTTCTAAACCATATAACTTCAACTTTATCATATTTGAACTCTGAAATATTGTCTACCTTCTCTTGTATCTCCATGTTATCTTTTCAAGAATTTTTTATCACCATGTATATGGTTGGTTGAGTAGTAATTTTATAAAGCTAGGAAATATAAATTTCCTTTATTACTTTAAGATTCATCATATAAATATTTATGAGTATTAGGACTTTTTTAATTGTTATCATGGATAGAGTAGAATGTTATTTCTTATTCAGAGCATCAACCACCTTTTTTTTCCTTCCCCAGTCAATAATGTATCAAGAACTAATAATATTTTATCAATTAAAACTATATACTTTGGAACATATTGAAATATTTTTGGATGAATATATATTTCATTATTTTATGATCATTATATATATCACACTTTTATATATAGAGATAATATCACTAAATTTTTAATATAGAGGTCATTGATTCCAACTCCAAATCACACACCATGCAATTTTTCTCAATTTTTTAGTTATTTATATGTACATTAAATTTCACATATTAGTATGCATAAGAAAAAATCCCAAACATTTTGAGGATTAATTTCTATATATTACAAACAATTATCCACTATAGGGTAATTATAGTAGGAGTGTGGTAGACAATATCTTCGGTATTTCCTTGAAAATTTCTTCATATTCCTTATAATAAAGTAAGTTCACTCCCTTCCATGTTATATTGGTTATTGTATTTGATATCCATGATAAATTTCTAACAATTCATCTATAATATCCAAATAACTTGAGAAAATTGTGGATATCGATTACTATTATTGTTATGGGCCATTTTTCAATAACTTTTTTATTTGAATGATCTATATATATTTCATTATTGGTGATTAAATGTCCAAAGAATGTAACCTTATATAGCTAGAATTCACACTTTCTAAATTTAGTATACAATTTATCCATTGTTATGGTCATCAACATATTTTGTAGAGGATCAGTATGCTCTTCCTTACTCTTAGAATATATAATCATATTATCTATAAAGAATACAATGATTTTTCAAGGAAACCCCTAATGACCATGTTAATCAAATAAATAAATAAATAATGGGAATTTTTGAGTCCAAATACATTACCATAAATTCATAATGACTATAACATATGAAAAAAATCTATTTATAAATATCATCTCTTTTGATACTTAACTAATGATATCCTGATCGAGGAGAAATTTTTGATAATTATTAATCCCTTAAGAGTTAATCAATAAAATCTTTTATATGGGGTAGATAACACTTTTTGTATATTTATACTTTATTAATCTCATGATAATCCTTCCAAATACACATTGATCCATCCTTGTTTTTGACAAATAGCAGTTGTTCACCCTTGGTAAAGCACTACGGAGGATACATTTTTTATATAAATATTCTTTTAACTACTTATATAATTCCTTCAATTCAATGAGATCTGTTATATATAGACTCTTTGAGATAATATTAGTTAAAAGTATGAGTTTTATTGAAAACTCAATCTCATTCTCTAGGGGATGTCTAAGTAGTTCATTCGGTAATTCATTAGTATATTTTTGTATAATAGGCATGATGTCAATTTTGAATTCCTCCATGATCATTTGATTTATATTTTCCTCATTTTCTTGTATCATAACCCATATTATATAATTTTATTCCATGGGGAGATCATCTTTATGTTGATACTTGATAATATGATGACCTAGGATTGAAAATGAGATATCCTTTTCATGAAAATTATTATAGGGCCTATATAGGGATAGATAATATATACCCAATATTACATCAAATTAAACCAAAGGAAGTATAATTAGATCTATAGAAATTATCCTTCCACAAATCTCAATCAGATTAGATTTATATATCAAAGACATTATCATTGTGACACTAGGTGATTTTAGAAACAGTTTGATATCAGTCACATGATCTCATGATTCAACACTCTTAGAAATATCTTGTGATATGAAATAATGTAATAGATAATAATCAAATACAGAAAATAAATATCTAGAATAAAGTGTTAGTGTAACTCGCATCACATTGTTATCTTAATCTATCTCAACAGTAATGATCATAAATGATCTTAATTATTACCTTAGTTTGGGAGGCTACTGGGCCCATTCTATTGATTGGTCTAAGGGTTTGGGCATGTATTTGTATAGTGTCCAAACTCTTTTCTCTTTATGTATTGTGGTGGGGGATGATCATTAGTTGGGACCTTATTTTCTTCTATTATATTAATTATCTTCTTGTTCATACTTCATTATTTGTGGATTGTGTGGCTTACTTTAACACACATAAAACACTTCTATGATAATTTAAAGAAATTACTTGAGTTCTTCCTTCAACACTTATGCAGGGTGTTGAATCTTATTTCCTGCATGTAACTTACCTTCGGGGTATCATTTGTATTATACCATCCTGTTCCATCTATAGATTATTGAGATACCCTAGATTTTATCTCCACCTTTATGACACATCTAAAAATATTGTCTTATCTTCTATAGTCTCTTTTGTAAAAATATATTTTAAGACTTGGTTTTAATTCACTGAATAAATGATTAATTTTACTTTCTGAATCAAAGATAAAACAAGATGCATATCTTGTAATCCACGTAAAGTTATCTTTGTATGTACCAATTGATTCATCCTTTATTTGTATCAACTCCATGAATTTTCCATCTATATTTTTTGTGAATAATTTGAAGAAAACCTTTGGTAAAGAACGCCATTTTAAAATATTTCCATTCCATAGAGTATACTCCCTCTTTTTGGGTTGTATCATTAATGAGGTTTCACTGTTGGTTGGAATCATCTTCCAAATAATAAATAACCATAACAACCTTATCATATTTTGAGTCAATGAGAATGTAAAATACCCATTCCATCATGTTTATCTATTTCTCAATGAAAAGTGAATTTTAAGATCCCCTAAATGTGGTTGGATTCTGCGGTATGAAATAATATATAGTAAGATTCTACCATATTGGTGAATTCAAGAGATCAAGATTATTTTCATATTCATACAATGTGTTAGTCTAATGTGCATTATTATGGGTTCTTGTACACCATATCCCATTCCATCTAGATTTTCCTTGGGGACAACCATCAAATTTTCCCACACGCCCAAGGTTATGTTGGTTCCTTCTAGTTATAGTCAACACTAGGACCAAAAAGGAGTTACCATGAGTGATGGAAAATTAACATAATAAGGTAAAATAGCATGAAATGAATTCAATATTAAAAAGGATTAATCATTGAAACTATCATGCTTATAAATAATTATTATTTCTAACCTAAATCATTACTCGTTCAACATTAGGTTGGGTTTTCTCATAATTCATAACCGAATTCCTTATAGTAACTAGGAAATGAATCCTTCATAATGGTTTATAATGTTCTTGTGATCATCCAAAGAATATCTCCAGGAGTTTCTAGATAGGTGTGAAATCATAGGCCTACTCATCGTACATCAGAGTGATGATCGATTCAAGGCACAACCAACGCTTTTCCAGGTGATACCCCTAGGTTCATATGTTCTCTAGCCACATCCACTTGCCAGTATCCAAATAGAGATTTATTATTATGAAAACTGCTAACTCAATAGTTTAATAAAATTTTAGGATATCATACTATACATACAATCATATCATAGTTTTCAGTAAGGTTTTTAATGACTAATTCTAAAAAATAGATCATTCAAACTATAAAAATAAATAATTTTTTTTCTAATACCAAGAATAGTGACTGTAACGTCCTAGTTACGGGTGCCACCTAGAGGTTCCCTATACCGGTTGGTCACATAGCCTTAAGCGCATTTCCCCAAATTCCATAGGCTACTGACTAGAAGTAAGGACCAAGGTCTGATAATAAGGAAACAATGCCCTAATTGGAATAGTATATATAGAAAAATAACAAATATTAAATAGTAGTGGAAGCAATAATACCATACAACAGAAGTAAACAATGTAAGAATGATATTATAAACAACTAAAACATATATAAATAGTTATTCATGTCAAATTTATCTAAGAAGGTAGCCAAACAAGTCACAATGTTGGAAATACAATACTAAAACCAAAGTATATAAAATAGTAAACTCTAATAGCATCGCAATCCTCAGCTTGGTCTCATGCTCTCCAGATCCAACTAACAATCATTTACCTTATATAGAAGTTTTCTTTCCCTAATCTATACCTACAACCCTATAATATGTTTGGAACAAAAATCATGACCCAAACATGGTGTGAGATGAATCCTAGTAGGCAACCACAAAAATATCTATTCCTAAGTGTCAGTGAATTCATATGGAAGGTAATATGCAGAAAGAAAGAAATAAACTATGAAGTAATAAAAAGTAAACAATAAAAATATTCTCAATTACATTCATTTTCATTTATAAATTATTCAAACAATTGAATAATGTAACCTTGGGATCTACCCTAAGCTCTATATCCCCCTGTATAATAGAAAAATAGATGTCTCAAAAGACGATCTAAAAAAACAAGTATGACTGAGTCTATGCTTGTGATTTGTCTTTTCAGGATCATCACATCCATAAATAATTCAAAAGAAGCCCTTTGGGAATGTTATCATAGTATAATGCCTATGGTTCAACATATCCTCAATTCACTAAATAATAAAGGGACCCTATGGGAAATCTCACATAGTCTTACCCCTTTGGTCCCACATAATAGTAAACATTTCAAAACGACTACCTAGGAAGCTCTCACAGAAAATACCCCTTTAGTCTGCATATAAGCAAATAACTATAATGACCACTAGGAAACTCTCACAGTCAATTCCTTTGGGTCATCATTCATTTAATAACGACCCTCTGGGTATCTCTCACATTCAATACCCCTCTGGTCTATGACCGCCTAGTATCTCTCACAATCAATACCTCTTGGTCAACATAACAATAAATTAAACATAAATGTCCCTTCCTTGGGAAGATCTCACAGTAAATTCCCCTTTTACATAATTTCTTAATTCGAAGCACATGAATCTCATATAAACAAAAGCTCTATCCTAACAACACTATGATTATAAATCAAATCAACCTAACATGCTTTATAGACCCAACATCCACAACCAATAAAACATGGTAAACACATCCATAATAATGGCAGGAATCCTTATGAATAATCAACAACCCCTTCTTAATCAAACACACCATAACAGGTCTTAAACAAGGTTAAATTCTATAACATGAAATACCCTAAACATGGGTGTTCGATAGTTTTAGACTATATATTAGAAATGCATTCATAGAAATGAACAAACCTCCTACCTCAATGTGGTATGGTGAAAAATCTTGAACATCAACTATTGAATCGTACAGGAACATCATAGATCTACAAAAGGTTCAAAATAGTTCAACCATGAATACCTTAAGAGAGAGGAGAAATTAGGAAGAGATGCTATATGTAATGAGATAACTCACCTATGGGAATCCAACACACTATGCAGTGTCTCAATCAGAGCTCGAATTGAGGGATGGTAGGTGCTCGAAGTTCTCAAAATTCTTGTCACTCTCCTATATGAAGCACGGGAAAAAGAAGAGCTTTCTATAGACGAGACACGACCATGTTCAGACTAATAAAATAAAAATAAAAGTACACATCATGTTCATTAAATTTACATGCCAGGTACTAACCTCATCTGACCCCTAGTTTAGGCGGTTTTCCAGGTCACCAACATTGCCATGTACTCGGTCGTTATGCATCCAGTACAAGACTACCCTACAAAAACTAGGTACAAGGAGTGTACTCTGGAGTACATAGAGTTTACTTATATAATTTCCATTATTTATTTTTCCTCAGAAAAACCTGAAATAAAGATCCATACCTGAAATGATGATCTGGGTTCTTACAAGCTTCCCCCCTTAAATAAATTCATCCTCAAATTGCCCTTCCAAGGGTGGCGAAGAATAAAATTCCGCCAACTTTGGAAATTTTGATCGAACATTGGCATCCCTCTCCCAAGTCTCATTTTTTACTTTCCCATGTTTCCATAGAACCCATAGCAAAGGAACATACTGGCCATGAATAAATTTCATGCTACGATCCACAATATAACTAGAGTGCTCCGGAAAGGCTGCATACACCTCTAACTCGACCTACTTTTGTTAAAAAATGTGAGATGGGTCTGAAAAGTAATGCCGTAACTGAGAATCATGAAATAATTCATGCATATCCTAATACCTCCGAGGTAACTGCAACTGATTGGAAACCAGCCCGACTCTATCAAAAACCTCAAACGACCGAACGTATCTTGGTGAATGCTTCCCCTATCTTATGATCCTCATGTTCCCCATCCTCGGTGTGGCACATAATAAAAATTAATCTCTGACCTCGATCTCCAGAGTTCATCTTCACTGATCAAAATTAAATTTCTATTAATACTTTACAGTATCCATCATCTTCTAAATCAACTCCACCTTCTCAGTTGTCTCCTAGACAAGATAAAGTCCCAACATAACTGCGTCTCCTACCTCCAACCAACAAAGGGTGATTGACACAACCTACCGTACAAAGCCTCATAAGGTGCCATCTAAATTATCACTTAAAAAATGTTATTTTAGGATAACTCCACTTGGGGTATGTGTCTCTCCCAAGAACCCAAAAAATATAGGACGCATACTCGCAGCATTTCTTCCAAAACCCGAATCGTACGCTCAGACTGGATATTTGTATGGGGATTGTAAGATCTACTTAGAAGTAGTTGGGTACCCAAAGCCCTCTGTAGTACCTTCCATACATGAGAATTAAAATGGGAATCCCTATCTAAAATAATAGTGTGGAACCCCTTTCTAATGTAAAATATCTCAAGATTAAAACCATCCAAGATCATCAACTCAAAATGTTTACCTAATCAACAAGAAATGTGAATCCTTCATGAGTTTATAAAAAATAACCCAAAATGCATCACTCCCTCAAGGAATCCTCAGTAAACCCATCAAAAAATCCATCGCGACATCATTCCACTTCCACTCAGTAGTTGGTAACTACTGTAAAAGACCTTCTAGTCGTTGATGCTATGAATTCACCTAATGATAGGTGGAACATCTCATAACAAAAACATCCACATCTATCTTCATGCCTGGTCACCAATACTGACGACGTTGATCTCGATACATCTGGGTGACACTAGGATGAACTGCCCAAAATGAGGAATGAAAATCCCACATCAGCTCCTCACGTATGTCTGATGAAACCCATACACGCCCATGAAAACACAATATATCATCCTCACCTATGGTCTACCAAGAGAATGGTCCTATCTAAACACACTCTCTCATAGTTTTGGGACTTCAAAAACTGATAGATTCCTCATTCAAACTCCATCCCATAGAGTAGAATTAACAACTAAAAAAATAAATGTCATTCCCCACCTATCCTGCACCTCAAATGAAAATCAGAGAATAGATCCATGAGCTTCCACTCACTCCCGGCCTCCTGAACATCCGGTAACTGAGTCCTCCTACTCAACACATTAGCTATTAAATTTCCTTTCTTAAGCATATAAGTAGGATCAAATTCAAAGGACTGAAGGTAGTCAACCCACCTTCGCTATCTCAAATTTAGATCACGCTGTGTAAACATATACTTGAGACTATTGTGGTATGTATACACCACAAAATTCTAACCCAAAAGACAATGTCTCCAACAACATAGAACATGAACAACTCCAGCTAAATCGAGATCGTGTGTCATGTAGTTCATCTCATGTGGCCTAAACTTATGAGCCCTGTACAAAATGACTCCTTCCCCCCACATAAGCACTACTCCCAATCCAATACCTCACGCATCACAATAAATGGTGTAACACTTTCCCAGATCTGGAAAAATTCTGGGCAGGTGCTGAAGTCAATCTCCCTTTTAGCTCCTAAAAGGCTGAATCACATGAATCTTTCCACAAGTACTTTTCAACCTTCTTAGTCAAGCCCATCAGTGGAACTTCTAGACATGAAAAGTACGGAATAAGGAGTCTGTAATAACCATCCAGCCCCAGAAAAATCCACACCTCGAAGATATTCTTCACCTGCCCCTTGGAAACCAATTCTCTCACTTTCTATGAGTATATTGATACTTTTTTCTCTGATATAACATGAACCATGAAGTGAATCCGGTCCATACAAAAGTGTAATTTTGAGAGATTGTCATATAAATGATACCCTCTCAGTGTACTCAAAATGCTCTCAAGATGGGTGGCATGGTCATGTCGACTGTGAGAGTACACCAAGATATCATCCAAAAAGACTACCCCAAATGAATCCAAATAAGGATGGAACACTCGGTTCATCAGTTCATTAAAAACTACTGGCTTGTCTATGAGAGAAAACGGAATTAACACATACTCATATAGACCATACCTACTCTGAATGGTCGTAAGAGGTACATCATATGGTCTAATGTGCAACTGATGATAACAGGATCTGAAGTCAATATTATAGAACACTCACGCTCCTTGAACCTGATCGAAGAGATCATAAATATTCATAAAGAGATATTGGTTCTTAACCTTCATATGGTTCAACATCCGATAATCCAAAAAAATTATGAGGCTACTATTCTCCATCTTCGCAAATCGACAGGCTAACCCCAAGGAGAAGTATTGGATCAGATGAAACCCTTTTCCTGCAACTCCTCTATCTATTTTTTAATATCTGGTAACTCTGCTGTAGCCATCCTATAAGGAAGAATGGACACCAATTCTACTCCTAGGACATGATCAATAGAAAAATATACCTCTCACTCTAGAGGTAAAACTGAAAAGACATTTGGAAATACATCCCTGATACAATACACCACTAGATGAAAGTCCATCTTTGAATCCCATGGTTATCTAGATATAAACTAGAACTCTGGGGGTGTAATTCCACCCATCCCATGATACTTTCATCAAACACTGCTCGATCGCACATCCTATTCACCCTTGTGTAGAAAAGACCCACCCTCTGGTATTGTGAAACTCACCATGAGACGATAGCAGTCAATAAAGGACTTAACAGAGACTAACTAGTCCATTCTGAGAATGACATCGAATCCTATCATCTTTAAGACATAGAGGTCCCATAATAAGTGACACCCACCAACCTCAAGAGGGAACTCCTTGAAATGACGTACACTGGCCATCTTAATCCCCAATGGAGTTTCTAACATCAAAACATCCTTATATGTAAAGACACAAAGCCCAAGGATCTCCACAAAAGAAAAAAATAAAACACTATGGGAACCACCTGTATCAAAAAGAGAAGAATCTTAAACAGATGAAGCTATAATCGTAACTCTAAATGTAGAAGGTTTGAGATTATGCACTTGCTGGGTTTACTCCATTACAAAAGTCAGTCTAGAACTGCGACACTGTCTGACTACCCTGAGTTGATCCATCTTTTTGTCACTAATAACTTGATGCCGGAGTACCACGACCATGACCACATCATCGACTTGATTTTCATTAAGAACTTTAGTTCCATGAATGATGAGAAACTAGTAGTAATTCTCTTAAACATGGAGTCATAGAAAACCCCATATCTCTCAATTCTGGTGAAAACACCGAGTAAAAATACTAAAGATGTCCCATCTTTCCACAAGCTCAACACTCAACAAGGTCTCTCAGGAACTGAGGTCTCGTGTGCCCACTCTTCCCGAACTAGTAGCATACCACCAATATACTTGAAGAAATATCACAAGATTTCTCCATACGCTGCTTCCTACAATTTATCGAAGGAGTACCAGCCCTGGATGCTGAACTGCCCTGACTCACAGCTCCGAACTCCATCATATTACACTTGGTAATTATTTCCTGGTTTACTATAGCCATAACCGAAGTCAGCTTGAAAACATTCACCTTTGATCAGATGTCATAGCTAATACCATCATAAAACCACCTAACCAAAGATAACTCCTCACCTCCCAAAATTGGTGTGAAGTGCTAAAGCTTTGTAAAATGGGATGAGTCATCCATCAGTGAAAGAGCATCCTACTCCAAATGCATGAACTCTCAGGCTTGATCGGCCCTCAACATCTTGGGATAGAAGTAATCATATAAGATACCCTAGAACTGTTCAAAATACATATCTCGATGATGTACCACCTATGTAATAACTTCCCACCATTTCTTGGTAGAATCACATAGCATGTACGTATAAATATTCACCCTCCTCTCGAAAGGAGACTTTATATGCTCAAAGATAGAAATCATCGATTCCAAAAATGACTCTGAAGCCTGCGGTCCCTTATACCTTGAAAAGGTGGGAGGATGCTACTGTTAGAACACCCATGTTAGCACTTACATAGACGGGGTAGGATGTGGTGCTCCCTAAAATGTTTGTAACATCCTTAAAAATCCTTCTCAAAACATTAAATCTTTACCTACATCCGGTATAACAGCCGGTTCCTAGATGAGCACAATGGGAGGATCTACTGGTAGTCCCTAATATAACATTTCTGGTTTCTAATCATTGCCTTGTATCAGGCCTACAACTGAAGGACGTCTTAGAAACATGAATATTCAAGGTGAAAGGAACACCTCATTGAATGATTATCATGTACAACAATTGTAAGTATAATAAAGGATTTGGAGAATAAACATTCATGTTTTACAAAACAGGTTTACATAGTATGTATAACCCCTACATAACGTGTTCCCTTGAGCTTTTAACATGGTGTGTACCTTATCCAAACGTGGTCATGTAAGACCCATACACACAGGGTGTTCCCCTAGGGACACGACGTGTACTTGAATATTCCCTCCTACCCAAGTTCTTCTATATGTCCAGAACTACACGGTTCACTCCAAGGTAACACTACATGTCATGTTCACCCTGGAAACAATGTTTACTAGTTCAGTTCCTTCAACCTGTGTCATTGGAATCACAGTAGGATTCACGGTCGACTCTACAAGACATGTAAAATATGGAAATGACATGTACAATCTAAGTTTCATCCACCCATGTCGTTGGTCACATAGCCAGATACATGGTTATCTACACACGATGTGTACGATCTAGACATGACGTATTCTACCAGAAGTTTCCCAACCCCATCAATCTACTAACATAGTCAGTCACACAACCATATAATACTCTACATGTACAAATATCACATGGAATGTAATTAAGGAAAGTTGTTTCTTGCAGAACAAAAGAACACATGGCATCTGTTCATAACAACACACGCTGTGTTGTCTCGGTTCCCATATAGCAATCCTCTGAAAATTCTAAAGAACCCTTAAAGACATATAATTTTTTCCAAGGCATGGAAAATTCCAACCCATGAGAGCCCATACTCTCACAGATCAAATTTTGGCATCATTTTTCACATAACAACTTGACAGAATTCAATTAAAGTTCAACATGATCCACCAAATTCTGATCAAAGAGGGCCCATAACACCTCGAGGACCAAATTTTGGAATATATGGAAATAAAATTTAAATATTCCAATTCCCTATCAAATTAGAAGGCATTATATCACTACATATACCACAACAACATGTATATATAGAACAACAATTATCACAAAACCATGCAATTCAGTAATGCACCCAAAATAGAATTACTAGAATACATGACATGTGATCTCTAGAAAGTGCCTATATAATGAATGGGATGGAATAACCTCATCTCATTAGGTTTAAATAGAAATATAACCTCAATAACATCAATGATAATAGAAAAAATCAAGTGAATCATCCAATGGTGAAATCAAATAAAATTTAACAAATGAAAAACTAGAAAAATTGCAATATTCAAGGTAACATGAATTTTACCTGTTCACAGGTTTACTACTCTCTGATAAAACATATTACCAACTAAACATTACTTCCTATCCATATCTATATGATCCAAATATTATGAAAAAGTAGAAAAGAAACTCCTCTGAAACCACATTGTAATATCCTAGTTTTGGGTGCCACCTAGAGGCACCCTGTACCCGGATAGTAACATAACATAATGTGCATCTCCTCAAACTCCAAAGGCTACCAACTAGTAGTGAGTGAAAAGGTATAATAATGGTGAAAATATACCCTCATTAGTAGAGTATACACAATATAATAACGAATAATAAAGAGTATCGGAAGTAGTAATACCATACAAAAGAAGTAAACAATGGAAGACTCATAGTATAAACAAATTCAACATAAATTAATAATGATGCATGTAATATGAATCTAGGAAAGTAGAAAAACAAGTCACAATGCTGAAAATAAAATAAAAAAACCAAATTATAGAAAATAGTATACTCTAATAGAATCACAAGACTCATATTGTTCTCATTATCTCTAGCTCTAATCAGTAATCAAGTACCTGATGTTGAAGGGTGCTTTCACATATCTATAACTGCAACTATATAATCTATTTGGGTCCAAAAGCATGAACCAAATTGGGTTTAAGAAGAATTCTAGTAGGAAACCACCAAAAGTTCTGTGCCCAAATGTAAGTGAAGATATATAACATGTAATATGAAGAAATGATGAAATAAACAGGCATGTAACCAAAAGTAAACCATAATAAAGTTTTCAATTACATTCATTTTCATTTATAAATTATTCAAGACTTTGAATAACATAACCTGGGGATCTCGAATTTTCTCTGTATCCCCCTGTATAATAGCAAAATAGATGTCTTAGAAGACCATCTAACAAAAACTTAAGACCAAGTCCAAGCTTGTTCATTGGCTTTGTAGGCTCATCACATCAATCAAACATTCAAAAGAAACCGCTTGGGAAATTTCTCATTGTCTAACCCCTCTGGTTTGAAATATCATCAACTCACTAAATAAGAATGTGACCCTCTTGTAAAGCACACATAATCTAACACATTTGGTCCCACATAGCAGTAAACATTTAAAAACGACCACCTAGGTGGCTCTAATGATCAATACCCCTTGGTCTACATATTAGTAAATATTGATAATGAAAACCTTTCGTATTTCATACGCAATTCCCCTGGGTCAGTATTCATTTAATAATAACCCTATCGGTAGCTCTCATGGTCAATACCCCTCTGGTGTACGACCACTGAGTAGCTATCACAATTAATACCTCTTTTTCAACATAAAAAATAAATTATATGTAACTGACTCTACCTTGGGAATCTCTATAGTCAATTCCCCTTGGTCATACATTCATAATATAGAAAACATGAATATCCTATAAACAAAAACTCCATCCTAGCAACACTGGTCATGGAATACCAAGAAAACTAACATGCTTTATAATCCCAACAACCATAACCAATAAAACCTAATAAAAATATACATAATCAAGGAAATAAACCTTATGCATAATCAATAACCCCTTCTCAATCAAAAACACCATAAAATGTCTTAAACAAAGTTATATTCAATAACACATAATACCCTAAACATGGGTATTCAGAAATTTTAGTCTATCTAGTCCATAGAAATTCAAAGAAAGGCATAAACCACCTACATCAATGTGTTATGGTGAACACTCTCAAACGTTGGACCATGAGTTGTCCTAGAATATCGTAGATCTACAAAAAGGTAAAAATTAGTTCATCCATGAATAACATAAGAGAGAACTCACCTGTGGGAATCCAATGCACCCAACGACATCTTAATCAGATTTCGGGTGGAGGAACAATTGAAAATCAATGTTCTCAGCCACCTCGTCGCTCTCTTGTACAAAGCACAGGAAGAAAAGAACATTTTGGAGATGAGACATGACCCTGGTCTGACTAATCAAATAAAAATAAAAATACATGGAATGTTCATTAAATGTACACACCAAATACTATCCTCAATCGGCCCCCGCCTTAGGCAGTCTTCCTGGTCACACACACAACCATGTACTCGGCTGTTACACGACCAATTCATGGTTACCCATGAAAACTGGGTACACGACATGTACTCAGGAGTAAGCAACCTGTACATAGAAAATTTCTATTTTTTCCTTTTTCCTAAAAAACAACCCGAAATAAAATATCCATACCTGAAATGAAGATCCGATTTCTTACAGTGACTCAAGATAAATATAACTTTATTTTACCTCATTAAAGTGATTTCAAACATTACATTTATTAAATAATATTATCTTAAGGATTTATAGGTTCAATATCATTTGAGAATATCTAAATAATAAGATGGTTTTATAAAACTCAATATCATTTCACCTTAAATTTTCCATACTAAACCATATTATAGACATCTCATTAATAAGACTCATCCTATCTAACATAGGGAACAAAAAAATAATAATTATGTGGAATAAAATGCTTATTAAGGGATTCTTAAAATTTTGATCATGGATGAGTTGATAACAATAAGTAAAACCATGAGTATACGAGAAATATCCTAACATCATGAGTGATAATAAAAAGACACAAGTGAGATTCAAAGTACATATCATAATAAATTAAATGAAAAAAGATCAAATTGGAATTATAATAGATATAATACATGTTAGAAGAATTTTACAAAAACCTTTAATCTTGAGAGCATAATATAATTAAGAATAACATCCTTTAATTTGGAAAAACATTATCCTAGGGAAACATTATCTCCATGAGCCACACATTTAGTACCCTTGCCTACAAGAAAATAAAATTTAATCGAGAATACCTATATCATGAGATATAGACTCTTAACCAATGCATTGTAGGGTGATATAAGACCCCACCAAGTATTCATATATACATATCTGTTCCTCGTAAAATTCAGTCAATTTTTTCATCATAAATAACACATAGAAATAAAATGATTTTCATAGAACATTGAAATTAAAATCACTATCTTTTTATATATAACTAATGGAATTAAAATGGGTTTCGCAAAACATCCAAATGGAAATCATTCATATTTAATACAAAATCCATGGAAATAAAATATGACTCATAAATCATCAAAATGGAAATCATTCACTTTTCATAAAGAAACCATGGAAATGAAATGGGTTTCTTAAAACATACCAATGGTATAAAATGACATCATGAACTAAATCATTTGATATGGAAATATTGATTACCCAAAATAATCAAATAATAAATGAAAAATATAGGGTGAAACATGAAACATAACTATATTATAGGTAGATAATTTTGATGATATAGACAAAAATAAAAACAAAATATTCAAAAGAGATTTATTGAAAACATTTTCTATTCATTGATGTAAAATCCTTATTTATGAGACTCATTTGGAAAAGTCTATTTTTAAAAAAATGTGAAAAGAAAACATTCATTGAAGTGGATTTTGATCAGAAAGACATTTTATATAGAAATTAAGGAATAAAATCATTAAAAATGGAATTTATTGAGAAACATAAGTTCCATAAAAAATTATATAACTCAAATAAAAGAGTTTCAGTTACCAACTCCCTTACCAATACCATTTATTTATGTATAATTGCTTTAACCACGTAACTACTTGGATTATCTCCATTATAAATGATGTTAAGACTTTGATGGATGGTATTTTGAGAATAACTTGAACTCTTCAAGGCTTCTAAGAGTATTGAGTAGAGTTTTGTGTAGATTTTGGGCTAAACATAGGGGTTGTGGTGTGAGGGTAAGTGAGGATAGGAGTTCCCCTTTTTTATGTGATATGGAATTCTATTCAAAATACCTAAAATTTTCAATATTGGGAAGTCGCTCTTAAGGAATTTTGCTCCAAAATATAGAAATAATGTAGAGGAGAAGATATAAAATCAATCCAAACCTTAACCACTAAATTATAAACATTTTTTTTATCATTTTAGGCCCTTTACTTCTTAGGTTACTCATTTTTAACATTTTTTGTATTACCATGGTAGCTAATTTTTACCTAGGTAATTGATTATTTATGCCCAAAAATAACATGGGGTTTATTATATAAAATTGTACCAATTAATTCAAAATTTAAAATTAATGATTTTTTTTTATTTTTAATATTGAAAAAAATTAATTTTTAAATATTTAATATATAATGTATTTAAAACAATTTTTTTTGGAAAGTATAAAATAAGTTCCAGAATGTCAAATATGGGTTTATAAATTTAAACAATTTTATTTAAAATATAAATAAATATATAAAACATTTATTTAGTTTTATAAAAATATTTTATGAATTTAAAATTCATACTTATATACTAATAATGTAATAAAATTCATGTTATTTGTAAAAACAATATTTTTCATTATTCACCAAATTTTTTTGGGGTAAAATATAAAAAATTAATATTCATTTAATATTTTTATGATTGGTTAAAAAATTTATTTAATTTTATTATATTTTAATTCTAAAATTTATAAATATCACTTTAAAATAAAATCATCAAATGTTGTGAAAGAACTGTTTTTCATATGAAATATGTTTTTTATATGTTAACGATTATTCTAAAATTATTTATAATCAAAAATATATAAAAATTAATAAGTATCAATTTTATAAAAATAAATTTTACGAATAATAAAATATTACCTACTTAGCTCCACTTGTTGAAATAGTATAAAAATGGGCCTTTATATTATAGGTTTGTTAAAACTGTTTATACCCTCTTATCCAGTAACTAGCATTCATTAGACAATATTTGTTTCAATAAATTAATTTTTGGTCTATTAGTGTTTGGTGTTACATGTGTAGAAATATATTTAAACTTTTAAATATTTAAGGAGTAACATTTTACTAAAACATGGGTCATTTCATTCTACCCCTTAAAATAATTTCATCCTTGATGTTTTATTACATGTAAGAAAACAAGTGAGGGTGATTTTCTCTCATCACATCATTAGGGTCTCATGTAGCCTCCTCAAACTTATGATTACTATAATACACTATAACCAGATCAGTTGTCTTATTTTATAACACCTTATCTAATATATCTTGGATCTCCAATGGTTATTCTGTATATGAATGATCATACTCCAATTGCATGGATTCTGCGCATAGCACATGTGAAGGGTATAACAACCCAACTCTTTATTTCATATTTAAACATGATTTATAATATAACATTGCACTTAAAAAAACCTAGAATATCCCGAGGTGTAGTTTTTTTTTGTCTTAGTAACATTACATGACAACAGAAGACATAAAATACAACATCTTTATTGAAAACTTATTTTACATGACCACAACATTCCTTCATAGATAACACTACATGGGATAACCTTAGGACATACATAAGAAAGTGATTAAATATAAATCCTAATAAGTGAGTAAAAAACGAATGACATGAATAATACAATACATGTCAGGAAATAAGCATATTAATGGATCATAAGGGATAAATGAACTTAAAGGCATGATATAACATGATTATCATAAGATGGAAATGTGGAAACAACTTAAAACACTACATCATTAACATAAATGAATCAGGTAGACCCCTATCTCAACATGGTGGAAAAAATTTCTATAATGGAATCAGGTAAACCCATATCCTAACATGAAGTATCATGATACTAAACATCACCCAAGTCATTGGAGTTCTACTAGGGCACACCCTTCTTAATCATTTCAATCTCATGCTTAAGTGTGCCACAAAGATCAAATAATATGGATTCATTCAACATCATCATTTATACCACGATCAAGGAATGTGGAACACGTAAATTAATGTCTTAAATAAGAAAAAATATGTTCATAAAGGGTAAAACCATGATAAAGTAATGGGTACGGTATTCACTACACGGTGATTTTGACATGGAAAATCGTGGTGTAATTTCAGTAGCATAACAACAACATTTAGAAATTTATATAATTGGTTGATGAGAGAGAAAGGGGTATATCATCATTGATACATGAAATGGAAATTAAGGGGATCATGTAACATAGTATCCCAACATATGAAATGGAATTTAATATGCATAATATAAAATAAGTTCTTTAATGAGGATGAGGAGAGAGAAATCCATTAAGAAATTTCTGCATGGTAAAGGGTGTATCTAAAGGATCATGAATGGATTAACGAGAGTGGAATGAAGCTATATTTATTTATAAATAAAATGGGAAATAATGGTATTATGTCTGAACATATCCCAACACATTCTAATAGAATTTAAAAGGCATATCATAAAAGGAGTTCTTGATAAAAGAGAAAAGTGAAAGACCCCTTACAGAATTTTGGATTAGTAACAGGTGGGATTAAATGATCATTGGGGGGGGGGGGGGGTTATGAGAGTTAATATAAGATACCATAATGTAAATATAAAATTTATTGTATGTAGGTAAGTTTTAAATATCCCTAATCAAGAAAATCAAAATTAAAAAGATGACATAAAAGAGGTGTTTGAAATAGAGAGAGAGATCCCTTAATTGGATGTGTGTTCCCAGAGGATTGGGGGAGGCTTCTTGAGTTCATTGGGAGACTTGGAAGGACTCTAGGGATTATGGGTATGGTATTGGTCTAACTTCAATTATATTTACAATAGATAAATGGTTCTTGGGTGGGTTTATATAGGAAATGTGGGAGAATTCTTTATAATTCAGTTTTTGGACACTACACACTAAACTTTTCAAAACCACAAACAAACACATGGTATTTCCCATGGTTATTGGAAAAAAGGAGTGGTATAAATTATTTTATAAGTCTAATGGCCGAATATATTTAAATATTTCCTTTGTTTACGTGCAGGTGAGTCACACATTCAAGGAAATGATTTTCAAATCATAAAAAATTTTATATGTCTTGGAAGATTCAATAAGGATTTATAAAATAAATAAAATTAACCTAAAGTTATATTATATTAAAGGAAAAACATATATTTTTCAAAATATACCTTTTATAGTATTTCATTACAAAACTATTGGGTCATTATGATGTAATAAAACACATTATATATTTATATGGTATTTAATTTTTAACCAAAAATTCAGTTGTCTTAGAAAAATATGAAAACTTCACCATTTGATAATTTAGACATATTGATTCCAAAAATAATATTCATTTTATGTAAATAATTTACTAAATATTTGAATTTTCACATTTAAAATAAAAAACTACATTTATTTAAAATTGATGGTGTTTGACAATGATAGTTTTTAACCCTTAATGATAATTACATTTAACTTCATAAAAATTATATGATATTTTATATTTAATAAAAATTATATAAAAATAATATATTAATAAAAAATTATTTAATTTAAAAATACATTAATTCACCAAAATTTCTTTCTTAATTGAATTTGAATATTAACCAATAAAATATAATTTTTCATTAAAAATCATTTACAAAGTAAGAATAATAGAATGAAAGTATATTTAGTAATCTATAAAAAATAATGAAAATAATGATAATGATATAGTCTTGTTACATATCCCTTTATAACACCAGAATATTCCCTAAGAATAAGGTGTGTGATGGTGGTGATTTCATGGGGTCATTTGGTTAGAATTATTTGGTCCGTGATCACAATGAGCTTGAACTTCTCTCGTAAACAGTTTCTCTCATTCTTAAGTTGTTGGATCCTCTCTTAGGATTGGTCTAAGGAATGTCAAAAAATTCTATCTCCCCCAGAATATCTGATAAATTGGATTCATAGAGTATAATCCTAGTAGTTGAGGCCATTACTTCCTTTGTGTGTGCCAAAAAGGATTTGTTAAACCACTATATTTATACTTGTGATGTGATCACTATTGAAATATTATATTATCAACAATAAGGGCACGTAATAGTCATTTAAATCCAATTATATATAATAAAACAAAAGGAGTACATGTGTTTTACATATCCATAAGACATTTAATAAAAAGAAAGGGAATTTTATTCATAAATGTTCAGGTCATTACGACCCTCCCCCCTTAAGAAATTTCATCCCTAATATTTCGTTTTATATACTATGGTGAAAACGAGTGAGGGTACTTCTCCTTCATCATTTCAATGGGGTCTTCATTCGTTCCTATTTGCATTTCCTTTATGTTAAAAAGGTTCATGCATTGTAATGGTGCCTCTAGATATTTTCAAAATATTCTACTTCCTTTACCCAAAAACACCTCAAGGTTCTTATATTATATAGATGTAAGCACTGATAAGTCATTATAAAGGTATTTATTATATATAATTTTGAAATATATTCTTGAAATTGTTTTAAAAAAAAATCTGATGGATTCATATTCAAATATTTTAAAATAAGGTTTTGGTATATCAATTTTAGTATTTTACCCAAATAAAGAAATCTATAATTTGATACATATAGACTGGTTGAAGGTCTCCCTATTTTTTAGTATCTATAAAATTGTTTCGTGCTAGATAATTTTGATATAATGAGGAGAATTTTAAAATACCGTGATGGTACTTCCCACACATAGCATGGTAAGGAATTTGAGAGTTCAAGATTCTTCAGTAAATGGTACTTGACCCGGGAACTAATCATGCAATAATAAAGTTATTGGATTCCTCAAAAACATATTTTCATGTAACTTAGATATTTGAAAATGTTTCAAAGTCATATGAGCATGAATCCAGGATAATATTTCCAAGTAGTTTTTCCGGAAGGGAGAGAAGAGTTGTTCTTGATCTTATACTTTCCATGTTTTAACTAAGAAAAATAAAATACAATTAGGGGGTTTGAATAATTATCTAATAATAATTTAACAATGAAAAAATTGAACATAGAAGGATAAACTTATATATGAATATTATATCATAAATCATTATACCCTACGTTTCAATATAGGCCTTCCACGATATATTTCTTAATATATACTCTTATGGAATGGTTTTTATTTACTTAATAATGGTACATACTAATATTATTAATTTACCAAAGCATACCTCTGGGAGTGTCTAACTAGGAGTGAAACAAGGACCGATGTGGTGTACTAGTTCCCATTTGTGTCTAGATCAAAGCAATTTTTCCAGGTTTTACCCCTAGATACATTTGTGCTTGAGCCACATCTATATATTTTTTATCTATACCAGGATGTATTTTTTTGGTAAACCACTTACTCTATACCCAACAAAAGTTAGTGATTACTTTCTTATACATAGTCTTACCCCTAAGGATTTCTCTTGAGTTTTTTGATCCTAATCCAAAAAAAACTAAACTTATCCTCTAATACCAACTAAGAAAACCCTGATCTCTATTTAATATTTAAAAATTATTTATTACATAAACTTTCACATAATCCAACCCAGAAGATCAAGAGTTCTAGTGTCATTGGGGCTTAAGAACATTACATGACAACTTGAGACATAAAATACAACATCTTTATTGAAAAGTTCTTCTACATGACCACTAATTTCCTTTATACTTAACACTACATGGGATAACCTATGTAAATTCATAAAAAAGGGGTGAGATATTAATCCTAGTAAGGGAGTAAATAAAAAATAAAATAAAGAATACAATATATGTTAGGAAACAGTAATATCAATGGATCAAAAGAGAAACATGAACATAAAGGCATGATATAGTAATATTATCATAATATAAAAATGTAGAAACAACTTAAAACACTACATAATTAACATAAAGCAATCAGGTAAACCCTGATCCCAACATGGGGAAAAAAATACTATAAAAGAATCTTGTAAACCCCTGTAACAACATGACCTATCTTGATACTAATCATTACCCAATTAATTGGAGCACTATCAGGGCACACCATTCAAAATCATTTCAATCTCATGCTTAAATTTGCATCATAGATCATATAAAATGGATTAATTCAACATTATAATTTATTCCATGATAACAGAATGTGGAATAAATAAATTAAATTACTCAATCCAAATGTATATGTGCATAAGGGTGAATACACTTGATAGAGGAATGGGTATGGTATTCACTACATGGTGACTTTGGTATGGAAAATCATAATGTAATATCGACAGCATAACAACGTTCTTTGGAAATTCATAAAATGAGTTGGTGAGAGAGAAATTGGTATCTAATAATTTATACATGAAATGGATAGTATGGGCATCATGTAACATAATATTCTGACATATGAAATTTAATTTAAGATTCATAATATAATATAAGTTCTTTAATGGGGATGTGGAGAGAGAAATCCTTTACAGAATTTTAGCATGGTAAAAAGTGTACATAAATGAACATGAATAGATTAATGAAAGTGGAAGTAATATATAATTATTTATAAATAAAATGGGTTGTAAGGGGAGTATTTATGAACGTATCCCACCATATGGAAATTGAAATTAAAAGGAATATCCCAAAAGGAGTTCATGATAAAAGAGGAAAGTGAAAGATCCCTTACATAATTTTGGTATAGTAGTAAGTGGTCTTAAAGGATTACATGGTGGATTAATGGGAGTGAAATTAATATCATATAATTTATAAATAAAATATATAGTAAGGAGGTATGGAAGAACATATCCCAAATCAAGAAAATGGAAATTAAAAGGCATGACATAAAAAAGGTTCTTGAAAAAAAGGAGAGAGTGGGATCCCTTACTTGGATGTGTGACCCCAAAGGCTTGGTGGACAATTCTTGGGAGCTTGGGGATATTTGGGAGGACTTTAGGGAGTGGGATAAAGTGTTTTTGATATCTTAAAAGTGTTTTAGTGATGAGAAATGGGTTCTTGGTTGGGTTTATATAGGAAATGTGGGGGAATCCTTTATTATTTTTGTTTTGGACACTACAGACTAAAATATTCAAAACCACAAAAACTACCATGGTTTTTGGCCATCGTTTCTGGAAAATGTGAGTGGTATAAATTATTTTATAAATATATGGGAATAAGTTATTAAAATATTTCCCTTTCATATGTGGAGGTGAGTCACACTTTCAAGTAAATGATTTCTAAAATTATAAAATATTTTATATGTCTCGGAGGATTCACTAATTCTTTGTAAAATAAATAAAATAAACAAGAAATTACTTTATATTCAATTAATTAAATATAATTTTATTAAGATACCTTTTATACTATTTTATTACATCTCTATTGGGTCATTATGATGTCATAAAACAAATTATATATTTATACAATATTTAATTTTTACCCAAACATTCGACTGTCTCAGAAAATTATAAAAAAATCACAATTGGATAATTTTTGTATGCTGATTCCAAAAATAATATTAATTTTCTATAATAAATTTTCTAAATATGATAATTTTATATTTTAGAAGAAAAACTGACATTTATTAAAAATTGACGGGTTTTGACAAAAACAGTTTTCAAACCTCAACAGGAATTACATTTAACTTTATAAATACTATATACTAATTTTTATATAATAAAAATACTTGAATAATTAAATTTTATTGAAATTTTATTTAATTAAAAAATATATTAAATCAAAAAAATGTATTTCTTAATTGAATTTGAATATTAACCAAAAAATATTATTTGTGCTTTAGAAATCATTTACAAAGTGAAAATAATAGAATGAAAGTATATTCATTATTATATAAAAAAATAATGCACATTATCATAATGATAGTTCCTTGTTACATATCACTTTATTACACCATCATACTCCATAAGAGTAAGGTGTGTGATGGTGAGGCTTTCAAGGGGTCGTTCAGTGAACGTGGTTTGGGTCGTGATCTCAATGAGCTTGAACATTTCTTGTAAACGGTTTCACTCATGTTTATGTAATTGGAGATCGGCATGTGATTAGTCTATGGAAAAGCCCAAATATTCTATCTCCCTTGTAATCTCTAATAAATGAGATTCATAGGGTATGATCCTACTGGTTGAGGTCATCACTTTCTCTGTCAATGCGAAAAGGATTTTTTAAAACCGTATATTTATATTAGTTATGTGATCACTGTTCGAATACTATATTAACATTTGTAAATATACTTAATGGTTATTTAAATTTAATTGGATATAATAAAACAAAATGGGAGTATCTGTTTTTTATATCCATAATACATTTTACTAAATGAAAGGTAATTTTATTCATAATTGTTTGGGTCATTACAAAGGGTGTGGCATGTACTTTATCAAAAGTGATACCTGGAAGAAACCATGAACCAGAGAGAGGAGTATAGGGAGTTACAAGGGGTAAAATAAAACCCCAACCTGATAAAGGATATCAAAGGGACTGATATAACAAGATTTTTTATTCCCTTTCTTCCCAAATCTCATAATTTTCGTCCAAGGGAATATCCAGAGGAACACCTTACCACCAAATTAAAATAGTAGATATCATCGATGATTATCTGAAAAATTATTTTATCAATTTTTACCACTTTAATATAATACTAAATGGTTTGATCATTATTCATTATTTCTCATACAAGGTCTGTACCTGTCTTCTTGTTCACTCCATCTCCATCCTAGCATGTTGGAGTTATATACATCTTCCCATAGAGAGTTTCATATGGTTCCATATGAATTTTGAATTCGAAATTATTTTTATATGAGAACTCTTCTAGGGGAGGTGTTGATCCCAACATCCTTTTAAATCAATCAAACAATACATAAACATGTCATCATGTGCTTTAATGGTCCTATAATACTGACCTTCAATCTGATTGAGATAATAATTACTGAAACAAAGATCTATCTATAACACTTTTTGAATACTTTTCCAGATCCTTGATGTAAATCTTGGATCATGATCAGATACCATGTATAATAGTACTCCATTTTTCCATTAAACTTCTTTTATGTATGTCTTATTGAGTTGGTCAAGAGAGAGATCTTCTTCAATGGTAATAAATCATATTGACTTTGTATGGAAATATTTTTTATCCCATATATAATTATGAATTTTAGATATACATGGGAGTCCTATGAAATCATACATGGTGATGTTTTCCAATTTACATTTTGGTATGGTTAATGGTTGAAATATTTTGTTATATATTTTTATTTTAGCCTTCACGTACTAGCATACCAAGAATTGAGATATGTATTGTTAGATATCCCTATTCATGCTATCTGACAAGATGTATTGTTTTGGGTCATTATATATTTTCATAATTCAATGATGAATAGAGAAATATGAGTTATGAGAATCATCCATAGGGTTCCTCTTCAGTTTATGTATTCATGGAACAAATATATAGGTTCCTAACAATATAAATATTACATTATCAAATTTGAACTTTATAATACTTGCTACCATTTTTATAGATCCACATCAGCATTGATCTTCACATAGATGGTGATTGAGCAGTCATTTCGGAAAGATAGGGCTTCTAACATTTGTCTTTGACATCAAGATTCATCCTTTTCGAATCCCTATATATTTGTTCTTTTTCAGTCTTCTTCATAGATAGAGTAGCATGATATTTCATATTCAAATCATCAAACACCTTTTTTTTATACCTCGTGTGGTAATGTATCAATCAAAATGATATTTTATCTGTTAAAACTATATCATTTGGAACTTATTCAACTCATTTTGGGTGAATATATATTTCAATAATTGAGATATATTGGATATGAGAAGATATAAGGCTATGTAAGACCTCAAAAACTAAATTATGAGAAACCTTTTAATGTGTTAGGCCCTTTATATCTTATGTTACTAATTTTTATAATTAGTTATCACAAGGGTTAAATAGTTTTTAACTAGTATATTTATCTTTCAATCCCAAAAATGGTATGTATAATATAATTTGTACTAAATGATTCAAAATATGAAATCTATTTTATTTGATTCAATTTCTAAAAGTGAAATTTTTTTAAAGTAAAAAATGTATAATGGAATTGAAAAAATTTTATTATAAAAAATATAACTTAGGTTATAAATTTTCAAATATGGGTTTATAAATTAAAACCAACATTTTTCAAAATTATAAAGTCACTTATAAAATAAATATTTAGTCTTTACATAAGGTTAAATAAATTTTCAACTCATACTTATGTACTAATGATGTCACAAAGGTCATGTTATTTTTAATGATTTATTTTTTACTATTCACATAAAAATTAATATTTTTAGAGAAATTCCAAAAATTATTATTATATTAATATTTTTATGACAATTTCAAAAATAATTTTTTTAAATCAAATTTTAAAATTTTAAATTTTAAATTTATTAAAAAAAATATCCATTCTATAAAAATGAATTTTATGAATACTCTTTTTATTTTCTATTTATCTACAATTGTTGAAATATTATAAAAGGAACGTTTATTTCATAAGTTAGTTATAACTATTTTTACGTGCTTATTCAAAGACTACCAAACATTAGTCAATACTTATTTTAATAAAAATAAATATGGACCATTATGGTTTGATGTTATATATGGATAAATATGTCAAACATTGTATTTATTTTAGGAAGATAATTTTACAAAAACATATGTAATTATATCATTTTGAGAACAAGGTCCAAATTATATAGCTTCCCAGCTCCATCATGGTGGAAAATAGTCGCCTGAGAAGAAACATCAACCCAAATACACAATTTTAACATAATATGATCTCAAAATTTTATATCATGGATATAAAAAGTCAACTCAAACTATGGTAAATGTACTCTAGACACAAATCCCATACCCAAAGGAAAACACCTCCTTGCTCATAAACCCAAGGGGAAAACCCTTACTTGATCCTCCATGACATGGAAGATCAAACCAATTTTATATACAGAAGGGGAAAAAAATAAAAAATCACAACATTATACCCCAATGATATAGTTTAGAAGATCCCATACCATAGGGTCTCATCTTCCATGAGAATATCTTCATACACTTGCATCATCACTCTCTTGACATGCAGGTAGAGTAATCAAACTCATCGATGAATCATTTTTTCATATATGAATAACTATATATATATAATGACCATCAAAACAAGAAACTAACTAAGTATATAATCCTAAATCTAACTAAAAATGGGAGCTCCATCATGATAATGATATGACATTCCGTGGGGGTTACCTACGCCACATATGGGTGACCTGCACTCTATAACATGAAGAAGTTCCCTACCTCATTATACTTGAGGGAAGACACCCCCTCATCCATGATAAAAACCAAAATTGATTCTTATAGCTATTAAAAAGTGTGATATCATCCAATCATAAGGTGAATCCCTATGTAGTCAACACATCTCTACTATATTAGCACTCTCGAGGAGATTAAGCAGTGTACCTTGCATACAAAATGTCTCTAAGAATATATTATATCTACATAGCTTGAATCCAATGCTATCATACCATCAATTCCGTGATGAATTTGGTGTCCACTACCTCAATAAGGTAAATATATAACAAAACCAATTCATTCATATATTTTGTTGAGTATTATTTTGTTTTAATCACACCATTTTATCATTTAGTTGGTAATTAACCCATGATTAAATCATAGGATAAATTTGGGATTAGGTGAGAAAATGACTTAAAACTCGAGTTTTAATTATTTATTTTATGTTTAAAGAATATTTAAAAAACCAATACCTTTAATCTTTGGAGTTTTTATGAATATATCTGGCGGATGGAGTCATTTTTGAAGATATGATAGTGATTCTGTGTTTTTCCTAGAGTTCTGCGTTGGTATGAGATGGTGATAACAAATTTTATAGAGGGTGTGAGTAAACCATATTAAAATTTTAAAGATAATTAAATAATTTTCAAAAATATTATCAGAGTTAATTATCAAGAAAAATAGGTGACAATATATAGTTGAAAAGTAAAGAATGAACATAACTATTTTTTTTTCATATTTTGGCATAATGTGGACCTAATATACTCTTACACCTCTCTACTCCATGAGTGACGTGAATTCACTAATATCCTATTTTTCTAAAACAATAACTCATTGTAATCCCAAAATTTATATAAGAGTTATAATTAGACATCAGACATTTGTTTAGGTAGTCGCAACCCTTACAAAAATGAATTTAGACAATTAGAGTCACAACCCCAACAATTCAAAATATTGAATCACAGAGTTACAAACCAATGGAAGAGAATGACTTGGGGTTGAAAAATAATCAACCAACATTAGATTAGAAGAGAGAAAATAAAAATAATTAGAGACGACTCAAATAGAACCAGTATGATTAAATCATAGATGAACGCTGAAGCACAACCTATGGTTCATAGAGTCATGGATCAACATGTCTTTTCAAGGTTTTAGTAGTTTTCATAGATTTTTTTTCGTTTTTTGAGATATCATAAAAATGTGAATAGGTTCACATTCGATCAAAAACCATACAACACATGGAGAGTTTGAAAGTCGAAAGTTCACATCAAAAGAATTTTCATAGTCTTGTAGTATTGTATCATTTAATCAGCATGTATTTGAATAAATCTATAACCCCTTTAAATAAAACTGAAAAAATAACAAGATAATCTACAAATAGGTAAAACAATTAAAATTCAAATAGCATAGTTATCAACAAAATATATACAATGATTCCAAAATTATCACAACTAAATGAGTATGAATTCAAAATATTAAAGAATAATCCAAATCAGTTTGAATTCATCATTAAACAATTTCAAAAATTGAAATAAAAAGTATAAATATATCATTAAATGTATCAAGAAAATTAAATTTTAAAATTGAAAAATGAAAATAATTATTTTATTTATATAGTATAGAAAAAATTAAATACTAATTGTAAATAATTAAAAAATATTTTGAAAATCATTCCACTAAAAAATAATTTAAAAACAGTTAAATAATATGATGTATGTGTATACATATATAAATAATAAAATAAATCATTATTTAATACTAATTAAAACCACTGAAATTTTTTTTACTGATACTATAAGACTTATAATAATTTAGGGAATAATTAAATTTCATAAAATAATTATAATCAACTTGCATTAAACCATAACATAAATGAATATAAAAATAGAGTATACTGTAGAATTATAAGTTTCTCAAAAAATAAATAATGTAATGAACTTACCAAGAGAGGAATACATGCTACCATGAGTGAAAACGGATTGTTAGGTGTAAACCATACATTTTATCAATGTAACATTTTGAGAGTTTATGAAGTGTGGTCGATATACTTATCGTGAAGAGAACTGGATGTAAATGTAATTACAACATGAAGGTACATGACCTACAGTGGGGTCACGTGGTTAGTCAATATTCATTTTGTATTACCTATTTAATACTACTTATTAGGTAGATAGAATTTTCATATTATGGAACATAAGGACTATGGTAATTAATTTGAATATGAACACCCTAAATCATCATATGATTACATAATATAGAAAATAGAGAAATATAATTTGAGCTTTGCTACATGAGCCTATAAACCATATTTCTAGAACTCCATATGATCTTATAACAATAAATCCTCTTTGCTTATAATGTATGATCAGCATGAAACCAAATTCTTTCATAAAGGGGTTCATGACATACAAGACTGAGAATCATTTCATTTTGCATTTTAGAAACTCACAGATTATGCATGCAGTCAGATTTTCTAGCTTTGGTTTAGTGCAATTCTTCATGGTAGGTCTTAATAAAGTAATTCATGAATACAAGTGATGTAACATTACAATCTATGGTGGAACTGGGATTCCAGTAGTAAGAATAAATTAGGTTTATGGTATAATAGATAAATATAACTTAAAGTCAACGAAAGTAGGAAAAACTGCATTATGTGTGCCAATACACTAACAATTGGTTGGAATTCATCCCATACAGTCACTTGACTAACCGTGAATATCTCATTATGTGATAAGTTCAAAAACTATATCCTATTGTATCATGGGAATGCAAATTTTATCTAACACTTATTATTAATTCAAAGGAATATTCCATACAGTATTAAAAATGAAACAGTATAAACAATAACAAGATATTTAATAAAAAAATAATTAACAAATAATAATCCTAAAATGAACAATAATAATAATAATTAAATAAGAAATAATAAGGATTTTATAAGAAAAACTGTGCGACAATATAATTTATAAAATCTAGTGAGGAATTTAAATATTCCTAATATAAAAAAACTCTAACATACACATAAAAAATCAATAAAAAACACAAATCTCTGACAAAATCCCAAACAAACTCCCCCTTTTTAAAATTATAATACTAAGTCTATATTTCATAAAATTACCCCCTTTTGAAACATTTATAAAATTCAATATTATATTAAATACAATCAGATTGAAAATATATTTTAAAAACATCAGTTTAAATATAATAGAATCTACCCTTTAAAAATGCATACAATGTTATGTGAAAACCCAATTAAATTAATATTTTCAATCTAAATTTATATAATTTTAAGAAAAAAATTTATTTTCCAAAACATTTCAAAAACCAAATTTCTGGTAAAAATTTCTGAAAGTTGGTTTTAAAATTAAAAATATTCAAGAGAAATATCTCATTAATGAATATAATTACATTTAAAATAAAATCACCAGTCAATATGGTTTATTCTAGAATGTCGTAAAGCATTTTTTGAAATTGAAATCATATAATAATTTTCAAAATAAATTGAAATAATATCAAAATTAAAAAAATTAGTCATATAAATAATGTTTAATCCAGAATTATTGATAAATACATGAAAAAATAGATATATTCACTTTCCCAATTAGATAAAGGAATAAAATTTTGTTTTATTTTACTAAAAAAACATATATTTTACTAATAAAATGACACATACCCAGGATAAATTTTCTATCAAGACTGTATCTTACAAAATCTACTTATAATTTGGACTCATAGGGGTTTTAATTTTTTTAAAAGAATCTAAACTAAAAATTTTAACTAAGTCTTTAGAATATTTACTTTGATTCATAAATATACAATCAGTTCATTGATAAATATGAATACATAAAATTAATAATGTTCACTCATTAAACTCATATCGTTTTCTCATTCCATGAAATTAGAAAACTATTTTCAGTGTAATTCACTTGAAGATCAAAAGAAATATCATCAACATAAATTTAAACTATTAAAATATCATTTGAAATACTTTTAATAAAGTAAGTATGATAAACACTCCCCTTTATTAAAATCAATATTCAATGAAAAAAAGGTTAATATACCATACGAAGAAAAAGATTACCTCTTAAGACCATATAAATCTTTTGATAACTTAATATAATGATTATGAAATTTCTATTGATCAATAATAGGTTGTTGAGAAACATAAATTTATTAAAATTAAATTGACTTAAATATTCACTTCTAATATCCATTTGAAATAATTTCAAAACATGGAAAATCATAAAATATAATAAAATTACAAAAGATTCAATTTTACCTATAATATCAAAAGATTCATCAAAATCTAGGAAACCTTCTTAAAAATAACCTTATGCTATAATATACCTTTATTGATAACAATATTCCCATATTCATCCACTTTATTCCTAAAAGTCCATTTATCTTCAAAAACCTATTTATGTATAGTGGGTTTAACTAAATTCAAAAAAAAAATTCTAGAAAATTTATTATTTCCATATTTCATAAAAATAATAAAATTATTATCATTCAAAGCCTCAAAATCTTCACTAGGCACAAAATAATTAATAAAATTTAAATTCAAATTTAAATTTATAAAAATAATTCTAGTTTTATGAATAGAATCAACATTACCCATAACATTATCAATAGTGTCGTATTTATGAATTTTCCAAGACTAAAGATCAAAATGAGGAGGAGTAATCTCCCCATAAATAATTATATTTTTACCTATATGTTTTCTTTAAAAAAATTAATTTCATTAATTTTATCTTCAAAAATCTATAAAACCGAATCCTTTTTTAAAACAAATTCATGAGAAATAACATATATAGATTCTTCTACAACCATAATTATTTTTTTATAAACATGAAAATATTTTACTTTTTTATAATAACCCAAAAAAATATTTTCATCAATTTTAGAAAAAAAATTATCTAATATATCCATATTTTTTAAAATAAAATATTTATACACAAAGACATAAAAATAACAAAAATCCATGTAATGACTCCAGTTTTTCTTATTGGTCCTCAAATATTTCTATATATATCTTTCTAGATTTTCCATGGAGTTGGAACAATGTTTCTATATTTCCAGACTCAAAAATTAACATAATGAAAATATTAATATACAATAAATCATGAACAAATGTATTTTTTAAAGAAGAATCGATTTAAAATTGATCTAAGCAAAAGATGAGACCACAGTTGTTTCTAGAATATGAGGCTTACCCTAGGGGTAACATAATGTTCGTCAATGTAAAGAGTTCGATTGAAGCTGACTTTGTGAGTCGGTTGATGATCGCCCAAATCGAGTCATGACTCCTAGATGTACGCAGAAGTCATGTCTCGAAGTCCATGGATATCCCATCCCACTTCCACTCTGGGACCTCCATAGGCTAAACGAAGCCTGCTAGAACCCGATGCTCCGCCATCACTTTCTGACAAGTGAGGCACTGAGAGACAAACTCTACAACAACTTTCTTCATTCCTGACCACCAGTGCTATCGTCAGAGATCTTGGTACATCATCGCTACTCCTAGATGTACCGCTATATGGCATTTTTTGAACTCCCTCATCACTTCCTAATCACTTCCTCCTGAAGTGACACAGGTACCACGGTACGCCCTCTGAAAAGGATGAAATTATACCTACCATTATAAAATCCATCAGGTTCCTGCCCTGTGGATATCCGAGCTTTTCGAGCCTCGCAGTTAGCGTCCCCACGATGCGCCTCCCTGACTTGCTGATGAAGTGGGGGAGTGACTATAAGAGACTGAAGAAAAGATGCTCCATCCCAATCCACAAAGGATATATGTAAAGTGGCCAGCAGCTCCATCGCCTCAAGTAGCAGGTGTAAACCAGTCCTCCTGCTGAGTGCATCTACTACAACGTTACCCTTCCCAGGTGTATAGACTTTCTCGAAGTCATAGTCATGGAGGAACTCAAGACAATGTTACTATCTCAATTTTAGTTCCTTTTTAGAGAAGATATACCTGAGACTCTTGTGATCAGAGTAGACTTTAAAATGCTCACCCATTAAGTAATGTCACCACATCTTCAAGTCAAAGACCACTACTGCTAACTCTATGTCATGGGTAGCATAGTTCTACTCTTGTTGTCTCAGCTGTTGAGAATCATATGCGATCACTACTCGCTCGTGCATCAGGACAAATCCAATCCTAGTCCCTAATGCATCGTAGTAGACTATATACCCTACGCCCTCCTCCAGAAGCCTCAAGATGGGGGCACTGGTCAGCCTCTGCCTTATTTCATTAAAACCCTACTAGTATCTCTCTGATGGTATGAAGGGCTTACCCTTCTTCATCAACACTTATAAAGGTGCTGCAACATTGGAGAGATTTGGAAAAAATCTGTAGTAGTATCCTGCCAATCTCCGGAAGCTTTGTACCTCCGTTACACGCTTGGGTGGCTCCCAAGAATGTATCGCCTCAATATTCACATGATCCAATACAAATCCAGCCTCCAATTTTTCATGTCCATGAAGGTGAACCTCTCGGATCCAGAACTGTTACTTTGAGAGCTTCCCATAAAGCTGGGGCTCTCGGAGTCTTTCCAGTACATCATGAAAAAGAAAGGAATGCTCCTCCTCAGTAGTCAAGTAGATCAGAATGTCATCGATGAAGACTACTGCAAAGTGATCAAGGTATGGATGAAATATCCTGTTCATGAGTCCCATGAAAACTGCTGGAGCATTGGTCATGCCTAATGAAATAACCTAGAACTCGTAGTGGTCGTACTGACTTCTGAAATCCGTCTTCTGCACATCCTCATCTTGTACTCTGAGCTGGTGATAGCCTGATCTGAGGTATATCTTCGAGAACCACCGTGATCCCTTCAGCTGATCAAAGAGGTCATCAATCCATGGAAGTGTGTACTTGTTCTTCATGATCACCTGGTTTAGCCGCCGATAGTCGACACAAAATCTCAAGCTCCCATACGCCTTCTCGGCGAACAAAATTGGGGCTACCCAAGGAGAAACACTAGGCTGAATGAACCCCTTCCCATGTAAGTCCTCCAGCTATACCCGTAGCTCACGAAGCCTCATGGAAATCATCCAATACAATGGTGTAGATATATGTGTTGTCTCAGGGTACAAGTCAAGGTAAACATACACCTCTATGCGAGGAGGTAGACCCTGAACATCATCAGGGAAGACATCCGCATATTGGTCCACCACTACAAAATAACTCAAACTCTCCACATCAATTTCTCCAAGGGTAAGGCTAGCCAACTGATGAGTGAACGGTTGTACTCTCCTATGGGTAAGTCCATATTGTGCTATAAAGGCTCCCTTCTCACTGGTGAAGGTAAAACTGACCCCATCCATGCAGACACACCGCACTTTGCACCTAATATTGTCAATGTGAGCATGGAATGTAGATAACCAGTACATACCCAAGATGACATCGTAAGGCCTTAAAAAAACTACTATGATATCCCAACCAAAGTTCAAACCTCCTAGATTAAGCTCGCACTGCCGGTACCAGTGCGTAATCGTCAAATCCACTCCTGTAGGAGTCTCTAGTTGTAAATATTGAGCCAACGACTCTATAGAAATCTTTGAGCTCTGAATGAGGGTAGTGGAAAAATATGAATGACTATCACCTATGTCTATAAGTACTGCAGCTAAGGTGGAGTAGACACATGTCGTACCTCATATCATCTCTAGAGCGCCATGGTCATAGGCCTCAGCTACCTAGAGTTGAGCTCGCCCCTGTCCTCCTGCCCCCTACGGTTGGGTTGGACCACCTGGTTGTGGTGGCAGTAACATCTCGAATCGTTTCCCAATGCCAGTTGCATGACCGACTCATCTGCCACATTTTCCTACTCACTTCGGACCTCCTCGGTTGAACCTATTTCTCTGCCTAGGTGGTCCTTCGACTGTCTACTGATCATCCGTACGGTGGGTCAGACTGCCACGATCAATGTTACCCTGCCCACCGCATGCGTAACACTTCCCACTCCTGGCATGACTGGCTCTGACTTGGGTGCCCCGTACAACCGACACTTAATCCAACGGTCATCCACCTATAGGTATTGTCCTTTTGGACCTCTGTAACATCTGTATGTTGCCAACTGCAGAAGACTCTGTTACGGGACGTCTGGTGGTGGGTCTCGCTGCTGGTGACTACTCAGCAAGGAAACTCTCCACTAATAGGGTTCTCTCTAACACCCCGCCTACTTCAGGATGCTAAGAGAAACCATCTAATCCCTGATATCTCACTTGAGTCCCTTCTTGAAGGTCCCTGCCCTGAAGAATGGGTCCCACACTATATCAGTGGAGTAGCATGAGAGGTCAGTGAACCTTGTTGAGTACTGATCCACAGTCATGCTGCCCTGCTACAGATGAAGTAGCTCATATATGAGCACTATGTGAAGAGTCACTAGGTCAAACTCTACCCGAAACAGGCTCTTGAAGTCTTCCCCATGAAGTATCACCTCATCATGAGCATGGGTCATCAAGCTCCACCATCTTCCTGATGCTGCCTGTAGTAGACTGGTGGCAGGGATCACCATGAGATCAGCAGGCGTCCCTAACTGTCTGAGGACTCTCTCTACGACCTCCAGCCAATCCTCAGCCGCATGTGGGTCTGTCTCTCCCCTGAAACTAGGTGGCCTCTCTTTTTGTAACTCGTGCAATGTTCTCAAGAGTCATGAAATCTCTGCAGTTGGGGATAGTGGCATCGGTGGCCCAAAGGGTAATGGAACTGCTGGTGCCTCTAATTGAAGAGGGCCCTACACTGATGCCTCTTCGCTCGGTGGGCTATCACTATGTACTATACCCAGAACCATAGCTAGCTGTCTACATGGAGGAATCCTAGAAAGAAATAGGTTCACCATGATAAATAAGTTATACCTGGTGATCTGAGTCAAATATATCACAATGAATACTCTTTAAAACACACACACACAATCAGTGTTTTTGTGCACTGAGTCAGAAATTAGAAGTCAGGGTCCTAGTGTATGGATACGTTGGCCACTGCAACAACACTAGATTCAATAAACAGATAACAAAACTCACAAAACATAATACTATTACTATTAAAAAAAGATCATAGTTTGATGTTATATGGTAGAACCAACTCCTCTGATACAAATTTGTCAGAACCCATCCCCCGGAGCCCATGTCGTGACTACCCCAAGCCTGTCTTCCATAGGCTAGGGGCTAGAAACTAGCACTGAAGTCATATTCCCTAATATTGGGAATGCATTGACTTTATAACCTGTAAACACACGCAACAAAGCACACAAAAAGATACGAACTCAAGTAAACTTAATAGTAAACAGAGTGAGTATAGTAAGTAACAGGGTCAAGAATACAAGACCAACTGTAAGGTAAAAAAAACTAAAAGTACAAGTAAACTGGAATATCTCTTGGGATCACCCACCAAAAATCCTTCATGTAGGGTAGGTAAAAAACCCCAAAAGTCGTCTTTTTGGTACACCTCATCTAAGGTCCACCTCCGAGCTACCTCCAGTCTGGGTACTCTCGTCCTCAGACAGCGATGTCCGTCGTCTACACCAAACACAACGAGGTGCGGGCATAACCCGTGCAGGGGTGAGTATAACTATACTCAGTAGGGACCCCGAGACTCTCAAGGTCTCACAAAATCCAAAACAGGTAAACCAAAAAGCATGAAATCAACTGACAACCGAACACAGGTATATTCCCATACATATACAGAATTTATCATGTATACCCATCTCAATCATGAAAAAACACATAGTCCAAATCAAAGACCAAAGCTCAACAGTTCCAAAAAGGAAGGAATACCACAAAGGTAAGTACTAAAAAGGTACGTCACATATAAGAATAACACAAAGGTACTGACTCAGATCACACCGAGTATAACATAAGTACAAAAGTACAAATGATTAGTCGTAATGTTAGATCATCTTATTCTGTCAAAAGGCTCTGCTGCTAACACATAGAAGATTTCTCTGTGCTGACCCACAGAGGACCACTAGGTTCTAGCCCACACAGGATCACTCAGTGCTAACCCACACATGATTTATTGGTGTTAACCCACACAGGATCACTCGGTGCTGACCCACACAGGATCGCTAGGTGATAACCCACACAGGATCACATGATGATGACCCACACAGGATCACTATTCATTCTTCACATCATAGTAAGCTACAGTGTTCTCGTACTAAGCTTTCTTGTCCCCATGAGGTCCTGCTCCTCAAGACATTGGTCGATACCCTAACTTCTATGGAGTCCCACGAAGAAGTATCCCAATGTACAACCACATCTTAGGGGTCTCAATGAAATAGATGATGCGTCTATCAGATTCCTGGTCTGTCAGTTATTAGCCTTTTAGTCCTGAGGGCCTGGTTGGATTCCTGCTTGATCCAACCCGACCATATCCCATTTTATCCAAATCTTAATTGGGGTATATCAAATGGGCCGTCTCTCTACAGGGTTTCCAGTGTTGTAGATGGTTTGTAAAATGGATGTTCGGTGCCAAATTTATGGCCAAAAGAGCGTTAATGGATGGATGTGGGTCCAGGTCAGGTCCAACCCGGTCGGACAGACCCGGTTCGGGTTGACCCGGTCCACTGGGCAGCCCAGACCACACTAGGAAATCCAGCTCACAGGGCAGCCTAGCCTGGGTAGTGGCTTGCGAGGCGATGGGGCGGTCGTGGAGGCCGTGGGTGGCACGGGGCTACGGAGGCCACTGGGGGGCACGGGGCGGGGAAGGCCATGGGGGCTGCGGAGCGGCGAAGGCCGTGGGGGCCGTAGAGAGGAGGAGGCTACAGGGGCCGTGGAGGCCGCGGGTGGCGCGGGGTGGCATGAAGGCCGTGGTCCGGTGGGGATGCTGCGGTGCGGTGGTCCGCCACGAATAGCCGGATGGACCACCGTCCCCTCCATGCGGCACGGTCACACGCCAAACCTTTTTCTGTAGCCGGATCATCTGGATGCTCTTCGTTTATCACCATGGTGTAAAGACTCCTTCTTCCATTGTGAATAACTTACCTTTCATGAAGAACGATGGAGAGGTCGGGCCATGTTTGTTTGGCCCGCACCCTCCTCGTTAGAGCAGTAGCAAGCAGCTCAAGGGGGATGATTCAATGTTTGGGGAAAAAATTAACATTGATCAATTTTAAACACACCCATACATAGATTATTCCAACACCTATAGAAAAATAAAACATCCACAGATCAACTAGTTCTAGAGTTGTTCTGTATTCATTGTTTAGAAGGGAGGAACAGGGGAATCCATAATCACACATAATAAAAACTATACCTTAGAGATTTGTTCACAGATATCATCAAAAAGTAGACGATGTCATTGGAGATAGACGGACGTTGGTGACGTCAACGTTTTCTCAATCGTCAGTTCATTTTCGTTGAAGACGTTCCTCGTTGGAGATATCTTTCTTCGTTGGGGATCACGTTCTTTATTGGAGAGAATAATCCTCCAATAGTTCTCATCTCACAATTCTTCCAAAATGTGAAATCATCCACTTGTTAATTTTAGTTTAACAAAATGAATTATGTTGGCACAACCAAGTTGGCATGAGTAGTGTACTGCATTGGTACCATTAATTAGCTCATTTAATTAGCCAAATTAAATGGATTTGTGTTGGTATAATTAAATATAGAGGAGTTGAGAGGTTTTCACTCATTAAAGGGGTTCAAGTGGTCCTTGCCTCTAAATTCAAAAATGGGGGTTAATTCAGGTGGTCCCCACCTCTTAACATTCACATGGGAGGGTAAGGCTCGGGTGGTACCCACCACCATAACCCATGTTGAGGGGGTTTCTAAAATAAAAATGTTACGCATTTTTATTTTTTTTAATTATTTCACAAAAATCACAAGATTTTATATTTCACTCTCGACACACCGCAGTCGAGGTGATGGTACCCTCTGGAGAATACTGGCGCCGTGAGTTCAATGGTGCCCTCTGATTTCAATTTCGAGCACTGGTTTAAAATTTACAAAAACCTTCTTGCAAGTTTACTGAACGTACCTAAAAAAAGTTCATAAATTACTTCCGGGCACACCGGGCCTAGGAATCATGTGCAATCAATTTTCAAGGACTCATATAATTCCCCTATAATTTAAAAAAAATAAATGGAAATTTCGGGTCTTTAAAAAAATTCCCTTAATGCTTAGCGGAAGAGGTTTCAATGTAGTTGGACTTGTTGCAGCTGACTGTAGTGGAAGAGATGGTTTATGCTTATCCTTAGTTGATGGTAGTGACTCCGCCACTTCTTATTAATATGAGAGAGAATGATTTGTGAGGAATTTAATATGAGGTTCTGTGTGACCAAATTTCCTCAATAGATTAAGAAGACATATTTTCTAAAGGGGGAATAAAGTCATCCTTTTTTAGGGATTAGTGGTTATTCTGGTCATGTTTTTTGAGTTGGTATTGAAGGAGTTTCATAAATCCCCCATTTTTGTACATATAGATATAATAAATATATACTAGGACCTTTGATGATAGTTTTAATTGGAAGGAATGAGGCAGAGTGTTGTTCAGTTTATTTATAGAGTCCTCACATGTTATCAAGTATTGGATGAGCATGAGATTTGAAATGATTTACACAACCTTTGTACATCCTTAAATGAAAGTGGGACGGAATATCAAAATATTTTTTATAGGGATTCTATAGATTCAAATAGTCCATGAAAATATCTTGGTGATTTTTGATCAACATACAATGTTGGAACACCTTACTTATTTTAGGGAGAAAAGATCACTTGAGTGGTTGGGGAAAATATACATCTTCAAGATCATCCAGCTTCATGGGGTACCCATAATGATTGTCTCCAACTATGATACATTCTTTATATCATACTTTTGGAGTGGTTTGAAGGAGGATTTGGGGACCTATTTATGGATGAGAATAGAATTTCTCCCCAAACCAGTACATACAATGAGAAAACTATCTTGTATGAAGTGGATATACTATGATCCTATGTGTTGGAATTTTATTGGAGTAGTAAGGATCACATTTTGTTAGTGAATTTTTCCTATAAAAACATTTATCAATCCACTATCTGCATTGAAACTATTAAGGCCCGGTATAAGTGACACTTCAGGTCACCCATTGGTTGAACTATGATAGGTGAGAAATCTATTTCTGGGCCATTTCTAGTATATTAAAATACAGATATGTTTTTGGTGATCCATTAGAATATGATAACAACACAGAACTGTTAGAAATATTATGTAGACTAATGTTTTAGGCCATTGTTGTCCAATTGGAGAGACATTGTTTTCATGAAATTCTTCCCATGATAAGAATTTTAAAGGGTTTTGAAGTGAAGGAAGAAATATACTGGGTTCATTAGACAATTATAATTCATGAGAAGGTTTTGTATGGTTGATTACCATATGGATTTACCACTAAATTTGATCTGAGTACATGATTTATTCTATGTTTTGCAGGTGAGGAGGTGAATGCGTGACCTATCACACATTATTGTATAGGGTGAGTTGGAAATCGTGCTATGATCCACCATTATAGAGTACTTTTTGTCCATCAATGACTGGAAGTAGAGGATCATGTGTGGATAGACCTTCAATTTGGTTTGAGTGCTTTGGTAGCATGGGGGCATAAATGAGACCTTTTGGGAGCATGAGATCCAGATCCAGGCTCATTAATTCCCCTTATTTGTGTATCTTGTGATTTAATAGGTGAAAATTCTTGAGGTATGGAAGAATTTGATGACTATTGTTTTATCATTTTTGTATATTGTGTTGTGACCCGACCCATTGGGATCCCTACTAGGCTAACTAAAACCAAGTGTTTCACACCAAGCCAACAACAAATAGGCCAGGTGTTGGTGAAAATCACTAGGTATGTATATTAATAAAATGGGAGGCTTTATCCTGATGCATCTATACACACATACACAACTAGATCCATAAAAAATGGTTGAGATATAACAAAAGGATGAAACATATAAAGTGAAAACCATCCATGCAACAACCTCTAGAAAATACGACAATGTTAAATAGAGAATAAAAATGATATAAAGAGGAATAAATACTTGCCCATCTATAAAATAGGCCCCAACAAGAAAAAATATTTGGAAATGGGTAAACTAAATTGATCATGGCACACAATATCCAAGGATAACCCTTGAACTATACTAGAACCTCCAAGTACCAATATGCTCATCCAATACTGAGTCCACTGTTGGCTAATCTACTTGTTGTGTACATAAGAAAAAACACATGTAGCTATAGAAAACATAGGGGTGGGTATATACATACCAAATATGATGAAATGGAAGCTAATAGGAAATAAAATGTATAAAATAGTCAAATAAACTCATTAGAAAGTGTGTAAATAGAACCCACCACGAAATATGAATAGAAGAAACCCAAACAAAGAGAGAAAGGCGATCTCCAAATTCAAAGCTAACTAATAATGACGATTCTTCTTACAACTCCCAAAGTTATATCTCTAATGGTAAAAACCACATGAAACCTCAATAGAATTGGGTTTTAGGTCCTACACATCGCCATTATGATCCACAATCGAGTGAGTAATATCCCCAATGGAGGGCCCTCTCCTTGCAAAATCTTGAAGAAGGGGTTGTACCAATATATAGATAGATAACCCACACCCTCTATAATGTGGTGGAGTACGAATATACCTATGTAAAGAGTATAGGGGACCCCTTACATGGTGTGATAGTGGAGTGCCGACCATGGAATCTATATGAAAGAACAAAAATGATCACTACCATCATCCAAGCATCACTATGATATGTGTCTCACTCTCAACCCATCATGTCATATATCTGTTTCCCAAATGATATCTACTATTATATATTACATAGAAAACCTTTCTGGATAAGATAATCATTGACCCAAATCAATTCCTTGAATAAGGATATACATAAGGTTAAAGTTCATTGGAATTATATATGTCATGTACATAGGGTGAAATAGCACATGGCTCTGCTTGGACACATGGTATGTCCTCTATTAGACACATGATGTCTAGCCATGTGTCTCTACATGATGTGTACCTGGGTAACATGGTGGTTACATTGACATAGGATCCTGGGTGTGTGCTCTTAGAATATAAATGACTATGCAAGTACACATAAACGACGTGTCCCTAGGGGTACCCGGTGTGTCTAACCTCTTTGGGTATTGTGAGTGTGCTCCTGGTACCTATCATGGATTCTTGAGAAGGGTAACATGGAATGTGGGCCCAACCACATAGTGTGTGACCCTTAACTCGCCTGAAAACCTTGTTTCCATGAAAACCTGTCTTACATGGTTTCTGTTCCTATGGGATACATTGAATGTAGTAAAAAATTTCATCAAAAAAATTTATGGTCCTTATACAGATTCTAGAATCACCAACTCTACCACCAAAACCACTTTTGACTCACTTGATCTCACTAAATTCAAAGGAAGAATACCTGATCATCATTTTCAGCCTCCATTGGCAAGAAAATGGAACTCCGGTCACCCGATCAAGATTTCATGCACCTTCTGTCATCAAACAAGGGTCTCAAACCCTAAAGGAATATCTCATATCCCACAAATTTATCATTATTAATCTGCAAAACAATGATTCTTTCGCATTTCACACAACCTCCAAAAATCCTAGTGTTCGATCATTCTCAAATCGAATTAAAAAATGTGGAATCCCTAAACTCATGAGACAATGATGAATAATGTGAGAACAATGGAGTAAAAGAAAAATAATTAAGGTAATATCACCATTGAATGATATGATCCAGACTAATGAACCTAAATTTTGGAAACTAGGGGTAGAATATAGGTTCAATAAAATTAATAATTATAATCATGTATATTATTCAAATCTAGGATCATGAAAAGTATGAGGAATAGAAAAAAATAGTTGACATGAATTCCTTGCATAAGAATTAAATCAAGGGAGTAAAACAAAAAACAAAGAGACTGAACTATAGAAATGATCAATAATTAGAGAAACCAGCGTCCACTAGGGATGATTGAGACGATATCACAACATTCATCACTTGTCTAATGCTACTCATCGATTATTTTCCTTAATATATGTCCCTAGTTTTTCCATGCCAATAGATCTACCCCCTACTCCTCTTTAATCTCCCATTTTTATATGGATAACCCTATATATTTTATATAGTAGAGAATATATATATATGGGACGATGTTTTAGTTTATTCAGGTAAATTAAATAAAGAGAACATTTAATTACTTAATGCATTGGCTAATATTCACCTTCAACTGAACATCTGATGTTGACCAACTTTATGCCTTGCCTAAGAGAAACCCCACATTCTTGAAACTATGGAATTATTGAATTTACCATCTATGATCTTGATCAATAATAAAAACATTCATTCAAAAATGATTCATTCATGTGCTTTAATATATATTAATATTTTTAATATATTAATTTTAGGGTCGGACAACACCCAAACAAAATGTCAACTCTGAGATAAAATCAAGTGATATATAAGAGAAATATTCAAAGGATCAAACTATAAAAACCATATTTTTTATATTCTACACTATTTTAAGAGATTTAGAATAAAAATGAACATGATAGAAAAAGTGGTGGGGGTACTGAGACACCATCTGAATCTCAAACTCCTAGGAGATTTCCTACAAGCTCCTATGTTGTTAAAGCACTCAAACCAAATGGTTGGTACATCCATGGAATATCTTCTCTTTTTGATCCTTGATCTCTACTGAGTACTTTGAGAAGTTGAATCCATCCTTGATGTCATTCTCACCCTAGTCAATAATGTTAGATGGGTTATTCATGTATCTCTATTGTTGATACACATGGAAGACATCACGAACATGGTATAACTACATGTGAAAAATAAAGAAGCATGAAACCTCGATAACCAAACACATTATCTAGAATGGTCCGATGAACATTAGGGATAAATATTCTCTTGGCCAAACCACTACAGTCTTTTTCAAGGGGAAAGTCCATGAAAAACATTGTCCCCAGGCTGAAACTAGAAAATCCCATGACATCAGTCTACATAAGATTTATTTTGTCTCTCAGATATCCCCATATGATCATTGATCACTATAACCTTATTTTTAATCAACAATAATAGTTCTTTCCCAAAAAGAGATGTCTAACCTATCTCATTCTAATACAGGGTTGAATTTTAGGGTTTCCCATACAAGGCCTGAAAAGGATACATATTGATAGCATAGTTATTGATTTTATTATCAGAATACTCTACCAATGTAAAGTATTCCTCCATGATATGAACAAAGTCCAACATGTTGTATCTCATTATATCCTCCAAAACCTGGATAATCTACTCAGTCTGTCCATTGTTCTAGGGGTGAAATTTAATGGTCATCTATAAATAGGTTCCAAAATCGTCAAGTAAACCTCAACAAAACCATGATGTAAACTGAGTATCAGGGTTAGAGATAGTCATTGTGGGTAATCAGGAAGCTATAACATCTCACACATGAACATATTCCCTATAATCTTAGATGAACTCTTCTCCCCGATGATAAGAAAGTGCGCTGACTTCATATCTCCATCATCAATCAACCAGATTACATCATTCCCTCTCGTTGTCTGTGGAAGCCCCATTGAAAAATATATTAATGCTCTATCGCAACTCCATTTTTGGATCTGAATACGTAGAGTCTATCCTACCATAACATGGTGTTCAACCATTATATACTTAAATGTGAGGCTTTGAGAAACAATATCATCAATTCACCACCTCATTACAACTCACAAAAACTTCCCTTGAATTTCATTATACATATTTTACACACCTAGATGTACAATGAAGAGGGATTCATGAAAATCCCTTAACACCTCCTCATGCAATGTGACCAAAACCACCATCTATCCCTAGAAAAATGATAAAATTCTCTCCTCTTTCAAAAAATACATCTGGAGTATCCCTTGGGGATATCAGTCAATGTAGTTTCTCATAGTCAATATCTATTAGCCGACCCTCTATCACATAATGATGAAGTTGTGGATTCACTACCATCGATTAAATGAAAGCCACACCCATTTCCATCACCATTGTCAGCTACAATAAGGCCAATTTCTTTGATGCTGCTTCTACTAAGTGAGAATGGTATTTACTACTAAATGAATCTTCCACAATGTTTTCCTTCTATGGAGTGTATACTATCTCAAATTCATAGTACCATAGGAACTCTAAAAATTACTCTACATCAGGTTGAGATCTCACAAAGTATATATGTACATGAGACTTTGGTGTTCTGAGTAAACAACAAAATGATCACACATAAATAAATTCCTTCAAAAATTTATGATAAAAACTATTATTTACCACTCTCAGTCACGTGTAATTTAATTCTTCTCACAGGGACTCAAATTTCTCAAATAATAATAAATCATTTCCTGCCTCTATATCAAAACAAAATTTATCCCGGCTCCATATGCATTAAAAAACACAACGTACTCAATACCCTCCTATGGTAGTCTCAAAACAAGATCACTAATCTCAAAAATATTCAACAGTAACATTATATTCAGTGGTTACCAATAAAAAACTACATCAATATCCATTTAATTGATAACTACTCCAAGATCAGATATGATATGACCCAATTATTGGACCCATAAAATCCAAAACAAACACTTTCATTGATTTACTTATAGCTATTTAACTTGGAGTAAATCTAGGACCATCATCAAATGATATATTTTTACCTCCTTAGATGCATAGTTTTTCATTATTTCAATGATGAAGAAAATAATGAATTGTTATAAGTATAACAAGAAAATCTGATTCATAAGATCCATGAACACCATAGGGGAATTAGTCACACTAAACAGTATCAATAGAAACTCATAGTGTCTTTAGTGACATCAAAATACTTTATTTGGGATATCATTCTCATGAGCCCTCAATTAATAGGATATGGACCCAAGATCCAACTTTGAAAACCAACCCACACCATTCAATTTGTCATAATGGTTATCAATTCCTGGAAATAGGTTATTTTCCTTAATCGTTACATGCTTTAAGAGTTTATAATAAATATAAAGCCTCAGGATCCAATATGATTTGTTCATAAACAACACTAGAGTTTCCCAAGGGGACACAATTCATCTAGTAAATACATTATCTTTATTTTCATCCAACTTAATCCATAGATGTCAAATCTCAGTAGGGGCTGTCATATATGATGAAGAAGATATTGATATGATATTAAGGTTAAAGTCAATGCATATGCCATTATACCACCATTGAGTTAGTCCTAAATAATCTTTGAGAAAGTCATATATATATTCTTCCACTACCAATAGAATCTCGATGTCTGAAGATATTCCTGTACCAAGGGTACAATTTTAAATTGATCGGTGATAGGTTATAGTTTCTTTATTATGAGCCCCACTAGCTACACTAAAAGATAATTATATCCCAAGAAGGTAAATATCATCCAAATAGCACGAATGTTTCTAAATATCATTTTATGAAATCATATCTTGGCACACAGTACAAATAAACAATCCGTACCTAGGAAGGGGTTATAATATTTCATCATAATGACCATGAGGTCCCACAAAAACACAGTCCAGTAAGTGCCATCTCACCCAAAAAAAAGATGGGTTCTATATAATTATCAAACAATATTGGTACCTCTAGCCACAATTGATGGGATAAAGACTATACTGGAAGATCTCACTCATGTACAAAGGTTATAGAGACGATGTAGTAACCTGAACCTATGTCTATAAGTACTAGAGCTATTGTATAAAAGGTATAGATCATACCTCTAATCATCTCATGAGTAGCCTTGTCATACCAATATATGGATTTCAACTGTCAATGGACTTGAACACTATCCCTATAAGCCTAGTATAGAATATTTGGCAGTGGTGGTGGGAGTAGATCAAAACATCATCCTCTACCAATATCTCCTCCCTCGATAGCTATAAATTCTCTTCTATGAACACCACCACCTTAGGGGATGCTATAACTAGTCCCCGAAGATCCCTGATCACATCACTTACCCTTCCATGGTGGTCCATTCAATGCCTAACCATCCTCTATAACATTACGAATCCAGAAATAATGAGCCATATTGACTTTCCAATAATAATAGCAACATCATACCTATCTAGGATGACTGAATTCTCTTTTTGAACCCTGCATTATAAAACCACATTTTTTATTCTAGGGATAAGAATGCCAACTAAAATAAGACACTAACTTGTAACACCTATTAGATATTTAAATTGACTCACCCCCATGATTTTATATACCATCTCTAGATTCTTAATGCCCATCAATCAGAAATCTCACAGTGAATAAGGCCCGCTCCATTACTCGAAAAAAGTGAGAATGAATAAAGAGACCATTGTAGCTTGGATATTTTTGAGAAGTAACTATTGAAACTTATGATCCTTGAAGTATCTATCCTGAATTATATCGAGATAAAATCACCATATTTTGGTAAACCATAAGGTATACTCAGAAACGGACATATTTCCATACTACATCTCAAGATTCTCCCAAATCCACATTGGGTACAATATCAAAGGATAATACTCATCATGAAATAAATTTTGAAAGTTAGATCATGAAATTATTACCTCATCATGGTTCTGTGTGATCACACACCACAATTTCCCCACTTCTATATAAAGAAGATCAATTGAAATTGAAACCATATGACTAGCCGATTTCCAATGAATTCAGAAAACTCATACCACTACCCCAACCGAATCCTTTACAAACTAAGGGTCTACATCACCCTGAAACCTAAGTGATATCAATTTTGGGAACTAATGAAACATGATAAGATAGTAAAAATCATCATTCAATCCCACTAGAGCTATCATATACTCAAATTGTGGAAATAAATTTCGACGCAGTCTTGGAGGAAACACCTTGTTAATGGATTCCTAAACTAATGGATCATCGCTTAACTGATTTTTATCATGATCTTGTATCAATATCCTAGATGGATATCATCATAGAGGCATAATGAAAGATAGAAAGACATAAAACAATTATATGAGAATAGATGAGGAGAATAATCAAGAAGGTTATGAATTCAAAATACCAAATCCTAAATGAATCACATAATATTTGTTCTCTTCCACGAATGCCTCTTCATTTTAGGTCAAAAAATAGGAATTCAAATTAATTTTGTATGGATTAGTTGGAAACTACACCAAAACTAGGTTTCCTATCCGGGGATATGAACTCAAGAGACTTTCACACAATTTCCCTATTTTCAAAAAACAAACCTCACAACAAGTCTAACTACAAAGACCAACCTAATGAAAAACCACCTAGGATACCACTCTATCATGACCTGAATAACTGGGACCCTGTTTGGGTCAATAGTAAGCTGAGTGTGATACCACAATCCCACTAACAGAGGGTAGTAGATGGTTAAAAGCACCAAGACGGAATATAACTGAAATGGAAGGCCTTAGTCTAAATTACCTATATGTACACACAAAACTAGATCAATAAAGTATTGAAGATATATAATAAAATACTAAAACATCTAGAATATAAAAAATGATTACTATATCCTCTATGAAATAAATTAAAGTGAAGAAAATGATAAAAATGATATAAAGAGGGAAAAACTCATTCCCAACCTGAAAGTAGGTCACAATCTAATAATCTAGTCGGAAAATAGTAAACTGAAGAGATTCAAACTTACATTATCTAAGGCTAAGAACTGAAGAAGACCAATATATCTAAGCAGAACTATGATCCTCCAATACTAGGCCCACAAAAGTCACCGCCAATATACTTCTAATTAGTATAAAACATAACATGTTTGGGAATAACCCATAAAGGTGTGAGTATATAAATAGATAGTTGGACACCCTAGAAACCAATAGGGAAGAAAAATAATAAAATAGTCACCACAAACAATAAGAAAAATGTTAAAGAAAACCCAACATCAGATTTTTTTCAAAAGAAACCCATGTGAAGAGGGTAAGGGGATCTCCATATTTCTAATTAGTCAAGAATTATGGGTCATACTATAACTCACAAATGTCCATCTTTAATTCCAAACATCATGTGTTACATCAAAAGAATCAAACAAGAGGGCTTGCACATCAGCACTACAATCCACAATCGAGGGATCACAAACTTATGTGGAGGCACCAAACCCTAATGAATATTTAATATAGGGGAGTACCACTCCATAGATAGAAGACTCACAATCTATATAGTGTGAAAGAGTACCAACTCTACCTTTTTAAAGAGTATGTGGGACCTAATACCTAGTGAGACAGGGGATTAAATTCCCCAAAATATTTTAAAAGAACAAACTCAATCACTTCCATTGAGCAAGAACCACTCGATGTAGCATCTTATATAAAACACATAATTTCATAACTTTGATTCCAAAGAGATGTATACTGTCACGTCCTATTTAGAAAATCACTCTAAATGGGTTACCCACATTCCAAGATCCTAGTCACGATGAAGGAGGTATGGTAGGTAGTTGTAAAAGGGGATATACATGGTGTGTACATAGAGTCACATGGTCTATGACTGTATTTGGAAACCTTGTCATGTCCTCAACTAGAAATGGATTGGCCAACCATGTTCCTCTTCCTGATGTGTACATGGGTAAGATTGTGTGTACATTCAAACAGAATTATGGATGACTGATCTTAGAACACAACTCAAATAGACAATTACCAATACATGACATGTCCTTAGGGTTACTTGATGTGTTTGACTAGTCAAGATTTTATGTGTTTCCTCCAGATACATAGATAGGCTAATCGGGTAGGGTCACATGGAATGTGGGCCCAACCACATGGAATGTGATACTTAACTTAGCCGAAACCCTAGAAAATGTGAAAACATTACCTAAACGACACATTTATTTTAAATATTCTTGAAATATAGACATGGATTTATAGAAAACTTCTATGGTATTTATGATGACTTAATATTTTCTAATCATACCACTAAAACAATATTTTGTCTTTCCCTAACTCAAAAAAGTCAAAGGAATGTGACCCTGATCTTCCTTTCCAAGCCTCTGGTTTCCAGAAAAATTGAACTAAACTCAATTGATCATGATTCCCTACACCTTCTATCACCAAAACGGGTCCCGACCCACCAAGGCATTTCCTGCATCCCACAAACCCATCTCAATCCATCTGGAAAACACAAATACCTATCCCATTCTCACAACTAGAATTAATCATGGGGTTTTATCACACTAAAATCCAACCAAAAAATGTTGAATCATTGAACCAATTGGAAATAGATGCAGAGAATATACAATAGTGGGGAGAATAAAAAATAAATAAGTTAAGATCATCATTGACTGATTTGATCCCATCCAATGAGCATGTTGTTTTGATACCTGGGCTGAAATATAGGTGAAAAAATGAATAAATATGAACAATAATATTAATAAAATTTGATCTCACGAAAAGTATATATAATGAAATAAAAAATAAGAAAATATGAAATCTATGATTAACAATCAATTCGATGGTGGAAAACCGCAAAATATTAAGAACTTCCTAAAAAATGAATTGATCATTGTGGAATAATTCATTCACTAGTGATGAATTTTTTGATCTCGCTACATTGTTTTCCCATATCACGACTCTCCTCTATCATTGTCATTGATCCATATTCCTAGTTTTTCAATTCCATCAAATCCATCCTCCTCATCTATAATATAACTGTGTTATACAGATAACATTGGATATTTTCCATAACAAAAAATATATAGGGAGGGGATTGGGATTTAATTTATTTAAATAAATTAAATAATTAAATTATTTAATTACTTAAAACACCCTGAAATATCCACCTTCAAATGAATACATGAATCTGACCAGCTTTAGTTCATTCTTCGGGGAAACTCCATATTCTTGAAACCAACATGTTCTCATATTTCTAAACCAAGGTCATAAACAATGGGAAAAAAATTCATTCAAAAAATATGAATGTGTGTGATAGAATATGTATTAATATATTTAGTATATTAATTTTTAGGTTATGTAGAATGAAAACTTAATTAAAAATATGAGAAAGAAACAATAGATATATAAAAAAATATTCAATTAATCAAAATATAAAAACTGAATTCATTAAACATTGAATATATATAAATATACGAGTTTTCCATTAATTTGTCCCTATGTTTGGGCGTTGTAGGACCACATAATTAATATATTTATACTATTAATATAAAATAAATAACACATATTCATATTTTCAAAATTAATGGTTTTACAATTTATTGGTACCACTAATTGTAAATTAAAAATTACAGTTGTTTCTAGAACAAATGGTTTACCATCAGTAGGACATAATGTTAGTTAGTATTGGGAATTCAGTTAAAAGGAGATAGTTGGTGGGTGTGTTAAGTAATTAAATAATAATTTATTTTATTTAATCAAGTAACCTAAACATAAAACCCACTATATAAATATTTTATTATCAAAAATCTCTAGGGTTGGTTGTATAACCTTGAGAAATTATAAAGTAGTTGGGAAGCACCCCCAGAATTTAATAATTGAGAATTTCAATAGATGAAAATGATTAAGTAGAATCTTGAGACTAATGAAAAAATCAAAATGATCATGACATTCATTACAAGAATATAATTTTTATGCTAATGATAAATCCATTCTTGAGGTAAGGATATTTATTTTGAATTTTTCTTCCCTTTATTTAATTGATAAGAATGTATTTTATATTTTATTTTTTTCTGTGATTTTCCATACTTCACATAACCCCAAATTTTATTAATATTCATGATCCTATTTATTCATTTTTATATTCCTATATTCCACCATAGATTCAGAAATTTATTATTATTGAATACGACTACATAATCCAATGGTGATCTTACATTAGTTCTTATGATTTTACCCCACCATTCTTCACATATTTTATTAATGTCCTATGGAGTTAGTGATTCCATATTTTCAGGTTATATTCGAGCATGATCAAACCCCCATATTCATGGTTGTTTCATAAAAAACATAGATGTTGGTGTTCTATGGATGGATCGATGTGGTTTGTGGGTTATGAGTGATGGATTCAAGGATAATAACCTAGAATGGTTGTGAACATCATAGAATATCATCAATTAGGTAATGATATTTCCAATTTATGGAAACCATAGTTTCAGAATCGATGATCGCAGTCTATCACCTTCACTTTAGAGGATTCAGGTGGGAAAAAAGTTAAGGAAGGTTGCAAAAAAGGTGGATGTAGTATATATATTAAGAAATGATTTATTTTCAATAGAAAATACAATTAAACACCTTGTATCCGTGAGGAACACAGGTCGTATAATTTGTATTTTTATTTCTAATAGGGTATCATCTGAGTTAAGGATCCAAAAAAATGTTGTCGGGCCTACAAACCTTGTGAACTTACCTGGAATGTTAATCTATGTATCATGAAAAAACACCTAGGGATTTGAGTGTTTAGACAAGAATGTGCACCCTTAGGAACATGCTGTGTTTGGGTACTTGCCTAGCCGAGTCCTGTGACCCAAGTATACAATCATAAATTTGTGTGATTTTACACATAGTATTACCCATATACATGCAATTTAGATACACAAGGATAACTAATCTGGGTTTAGGTAAGGGCATTCCTATGGGTCCAGGAATAGTTTAAAATTGTTTACTTTTAACATACAATTCTACCTTCTAAATATCCTTCATCAAGACTCAGATTTGGAACAGTTAGTATCCTATCCTGAGTGGCATTCCATGAAGGATGTAATGGTAGACTTAATATTGGAATGAGAGATATAAAATTAGGGTATTTTATTGATATGATACATGCAGTTATGTCTGGGAGATGACATTGATTGGGTTTATTCTTTAGTGATATTATAGGGTCTGCACTCTCTTATCGCACCAGGATGTGGGTCCCCATACTCTTTACATTGATATAATCGGTACTCTATAACACTATAATGGGTGTGAGACATCTATATATGTAGTGGTCCTCCTTAATCTCTGAGATTTTTTGGGGAGATGGTTTTCTACTAATGTTAGTAATCCCTTAGTTGTGGAGCACAGTCATGAGGAGCTATCCCTCCACCATGATTCTTGTGCGGTTGTGCATGGGGATTGGCATCTGAGATAGACATTTGGGAGATGTAAGTTGACTAATAATTCTTAAATATATATGAATATAGAGACCCATTTCACATATCTTGGGATTGTTTTGAGCCTATCTAATGCTGTTTTTTATTATCGTCTTATACATGAGTTGTGATTATTATTTTATACTTTTTATTCCCTTTTGGTTTTGGGGTATCTTACTGGGTTTTTATATAATCACACCTTCATGGGATATGAACACATGTGTTTTTTATTAAGAAGATATGAATATTGTAAGTGACTTATGTGGACCGAGTATGAAATGATTATAGTGGTACTTATAGGTGTTGGATGTGTTTGGTGGTTAGCCTTAGAGATTGCGAGCTGAGTCCTATTTAGTTTACCCCTTCCAAATGAGGAATGGGAGCTCTCGAACCATGCTCCAACGGGCGATTCAAAACCCTAAATCTCTCCACTGTTTCCCCTTGCGATCTCTGATGGCCGGCATCGATCCATAGTGGGAACTCTTTTCCCCTCCTGTTCTTACTTCATTAGAATCGGATTCTGCAAAAATTGAAGTAGGAAACCTTCAAGTTCCTCTTCGCCCTCTTCTTGTCTCCTTCTGCGATGCGCTAAAGGGTGTGGATATTAGTAGTGGAAAAGAGTGCAAACAACCCCTCTCAGAAGGTTAGAAGACGGTGCTTTCTTGGTGGATGCTGACCCGGAAGCCTTAAAGCAGAGAGAGAAACTCTGCAAATATTCGGTCCTTAGCCGAGTATCCTATAACACGGGGGATAATCCATGGCCAATTTTTGAGCTAAATAATAGGATTGTGCACTGTTGGGGCTCTCTGAAAATGGAAGATGGTCCCATTAGGTAATGGTTACTATCATATCCTCTTCAGCTCTCAAGGTGAGCTTGATCAGGTATGTAAGATTGGAAATTTGCAGCTTAAACCTGGATATCTTAGAATCTCAGATTGGGATCCTTCTTATAACCCATACACACACAAAAACAATATGGCATAGGTATGGGTTAGAATCCATGGTCTTAATTGGTTTTATTAGAATCCTAAGATCTTAAATGATATTGCCTCTTGCATAGGTTCCCCAATTAAAATAGATCATAGAACTTTGAATGGGGATTTAGGCCTATATGCTATAGTTATGGTTGAAATTAATATAACTCATGAATTACCTTTTAACATTGGTTTCAATGCCCCTGATCGCAGAATGGAAATCAGTATTGAGTATGAAAAAAGCCATCATTTTTTGAATTTTGCAAACTGGTTGGGCATAGATTTTCCAATTTTAGGGTAGCTAGGAAACAAATGGACCCTCCAATTATTAATGATTGGAAAGAGGTTAAGCATGTTAAAAAAGGGAAAACTGTCACAGATAAATCTGACCCCCTCTGAAAAAACATGATATTTGGGTTAAAAAATCTTGTCCCCCTTCCTCCTAAGAAGGAAAATCTTGGGCTATTTTGGTTGAGGAAGAAGAAACCCTTCAGAACATTGAAAATCCCATCGGTTTAGAAGGAACATGAGATGTTTGTAATAATGGTAGTTCAGACAAGAACAATCCTATTACTATTTCTAATTGCACTAAAAATGCTTCATCCTCTGGTACTTCAATTATAAATGAGATTCCTTGTAGGGACTTGGAGGCTCTTGTACCTTTAGATCCCATGGAAAATTCCATTGATTCTAACAAGTCACATGGTAAGTCTGGAAACACTACAGATCCAGGTAATTCTGTGCATCTCATTTCTGATGTTAAATGTGTTTCTACTGCTTCTGAAGTATTTATAAAAGAGTCTCACTCTGCTAATCTTGACTCTTCTAGTATTACTGCAACTCACACCTCATCACACACTACGGATCCTGACTCTATTTTAAAACTGGAATCTCCCTCCTTCAACAAGGTGATGTCTAATTCCCCTTCTGACATGAAGATTTCTTCTCCTTTGCAGAATAAGGTGGATAATTTTTCTATTTTAGTTGATGAAAATGTTGTTAATCCCGATGTTAACTATGTATCACATACTGCGAATGCTGATTGAATTCATTTGGTGCTAAGTATCTCACACACCCCACTTCTTATTTCTAAAGTTTCTAATGAATCTGTTCAAACAATTTCTCCCTGTTTGGTTGGTAGGATATTTCCCACCTCACCTATTGACAAACATGATCCTTCCCAAAACTGTCACCCCGTATCTGATCTCTCAAAATCTGAAGAACTTGAAACTATCCAGTCTCTGGCTGACCCTCTTTCTCAGCCTAAGATTTCCCATGCCCAGGATGCTTCTTTATAGATCAATCAGGCTGTCCTTATCTGGTTAGAGAGGTTAAACACCTCCCTTTCGATCATACTTCTACTCATGATACTGGAAAATCTAACACACTGGACAGTACTGACCCAGTGAGTATCCCAGTTTCTATTTCTAATCTATATATAAATCTGAAATCCCGTTCCTCTCACAGTTCTGAAACTGATGAGAGTCAAAAAAAATCTGCGTCCTTCTCAATAATTATGAGATCCCAAAAGAGTAAGGGCTCTGGTAAAAAAAAAGAAGGGTCAGAACCCAAAACACAATCAAAAATGAATATCCTCTATTGTAACTGCCAAGGTGTTTCCAACAATGACACCTCCACTACCCTTAGGATGTTTTTAAACACTCACAAACCTTTTCTCTTTGTCATTGCTGAACCTAAAGTTGATATTAAAATGAATTACATTAGATTTGGCTCTCTTAATTATAGTTTTCTAGGTTCTTGTAAAAATGGTCCTCATGCTGACTTAATGTGGATCTTCTCCCATAATACATTAAATAATATTAACATTTTTAGTGTTTCTGATCAGCAGTTCACATGTGATTTCTCTTGGAATGGACAACATATCTTTTGCACTTTGGTTTATGCGAAGAATAGATACCAGGATAGGAGAACTTTATGGTTTGATCTTCGTGATATGGCTAAAATTATACAAGATCCAGGGGTTGTTTTGGTTGACTTTAATGCCATTCATTCCCCTTATGAAAAAATTGGGCCCTCACATCTCTCTATATCTTCCAGGGAATTTAAATCTACCATTGAAGATTGTAACATTTTTGAAATCTCTCTTATTGGTGCAAAATACACCTGGTACAGAAAACATTACAATAAAAATGTTGTGAGTAAACTTGATAGGGATTTTGTTAACATGAAGGCTCATGAAAACTGGGACAAAATATCTAGTGTTACTCTACCTATACTCAACTCTGATCATCATCCTATCCTTGTTAGCATTTCCATTAATGATCGAAAGCCTTTCTTTCCTTTTAAATTTAATAATGCTTGGTCCTCGAATCCTGATTTTGTTACTTTTATTTCTAACACCTACAACTCCATGAAACATCACAAAGACTTTTTTGCTTGTTTACACAAATTGAAAATCCTTAATCAAGCGCTTAAATGCTGGTGAAAACCTCAAATTCCCAAATGAATCAGGATATCTCTGATCTTGAATATGAACTCAATCGTTTCCAGACTCAAAACACTAATTTTGATTTTAATATGGATCCTCATTTGGAGGCTAATATCTCTTCTAAACTTAACTCATTTCTTTCCTTTAAATACAATATTGGTAAACAAATGTTTAGGACAAAATGTCTTACTGATGGTGATCGCAATTCTAAATTTTATAATTGTCTTCAAAGAATTAGAAAGGCCAGTCGTCCTCTCTCCTCGCTCATTCATAATGACCTGATCGTTGATTTTGAGGAAGCCATCTCATATCATGTTACCGCATATTTTTATAACATATTTAATGGTTCAGATATTAATATCGATCTGAAACCTGGTATTATTCCTTCAATGGTAGATGAAAGAGACAACACGTCTCTTTTATGTTCTCCTCTTGATCATGAAATTAAAGACACTGTCTTTTCTCTTAACTCAGACAGTACTCCTGGATCAGATGGATTCAATAATGGTTTTTTCCAAAATCATTGGGATATAATTCAAAATTATGTTTGTAACCTTGTTAATATATTTTTCACTAATGGATATCTTCCTCATGGAATAAATTCTCAATTTGTAACCTTAATACCTAAGGTTGGGAATTCTTCTGAGATCCATCAATTCAGACCTATTTCTCTGATTAACACTATCTATAAAATCATCACCAAAATTATTTCAAATAGACTTGCTCCTTTTTGAAATAGAATCATCTCCTGGAATCAATTTGGTTTTATTAAGGGAAGGTCCATTCAGGACTGCATTTTCCTTTCTTTTGAATGTGCTAATAGTTTAAATAAAAACACTAGAGGGGGTTATGTGGCTATTAAACTGGATATTAGAATGGCTATTGACACCATTGACTGGAATTTTATCTTCAAAGTTCTTAAAAACATTGGCTTTTGTGATTCCTTCATTGGTAGAATTAAGACTCTTTTTCACTAAGCTAATATCTCTATTCTGATTAACGGTACCCCTAGAGGTTATTTTAAATGCTCAAAAGGAGTCAGGCAGGGGGACCCACTTTCTGCCATCTTCTTTGTTATTGCTGAAGATTACTTTAGTAGGCTCCTTAATGATCTGGTTGATAAAAATATGATTAAACCTATTCAAGTTTCCATGAACTTAAATGCGCCCACCCATATCATATATGCTGATGATATTATTCATTTCATGAAAGGAGACCAGAAAAATCTTCATGATCTCAAGGAAGCTATATCTCACTATGAGGAAATCTCTGGTCAGGCTATCTCTTGGAGTAAATCATACATTTATTTTGGTAAGAATTTTCCTATTAGAAGGAAATATGGTATCACCACGTTTCTGGGTCTTAAGGAGGGCCACTTACCTTTCTCTTACTTGGGTGTTCCAATATTCTGGGGTCGTCCCAAGGCTATATACTTTTCTAATGCCATATCACAAATCACAAATCAACTCTCCAGTTGGAAAGGGAAATCCCCCTCCATGGCTGGGAGAATTTGTTTATTCAAATCGACAATTGTTTCTAAAATGGTATATTCCTTTATGGTCTATAAATGTCCTGTTTTCATTCTCAAAAAAATTAATACCTATATCAAAAACTTCATTTGGTCTGGAAGCATCTTTGAAAAGAATCTTGTTACTATCCCTTGTAATTCATGCTATAAACCCATTGCTAATGGTGGAATTTCCATTAAAAATTTAAAGCTTTTCAATGATGCTCTTCAAGATCATCTTACATAGAGCCTTATTAACTCAACTTCTAAAGTTGCTGAGCTTCTGAAAATTAGATTCCTCTCTAGGATTTTAAAAGGTAACTTTAGTTACATTAACTCTTCCATCTGGCCTTCAATCCGAGACTCCTATCAAAATATCATTCATAATTCCAGATGGGTTGTCAGTGCTGATTCTTCCATTAATTTTTGTTGTGACAAATAGTAGGGTAACCCCCTGATATCATTGTTACGCCCAATAATCCTCTTGATAATACTAAACAGACTATTAAGGAGGTCTTACATTCAAGTCAATGTGATCTCCCGGGCAATATTTTTCAAACTATTAAAAATTATCCTTTTTCCTCTGATGGTGATTTCCTTATTTGGGAACCTTCTACTAATGGCATTCTCGATTCGAATAATTTTTATAAGCATAATTTATCTAAAAGTGAATCTATTTTTCTCTGGTTAAATCATTTTAACAAACCTTGGATTAAACCTTCGAGGCTTACCCTTATTTGGCGCAATGCTCATAATAGACTACCTACTGAAACTGGTCTGCAAATATTTGGCATTAAACTCTGTTCTAAGAGTCGCCTGTGTAATCAACACAGGGAGGATGATAATCAACTTTTTATATCTTTTCTGATGGCCTCTGCCCTGTGGAATTATAGTTTTGATTTATTTAATTGCAGAAAACTCCTTACTGACTCAATATCCTTGTTCTTAAAAAACTGCACTAGACATGAATCTTCTCTGCAAATCAAGAATCTGTTTCGTGCGGCAGTAGCGGAACATCTGCATGAGATTTAGTATGTTAGAAATGATCTTATTCACAGTAATCACTCTCTAAATCTTAATGCAGGAAAATCTCAGATTCTTCTGGCGATTCAGGAAGCTGCCTCAATTCAAAAAGACTGATGTGACAACTCAGTTGGTGATTTTGAGATTCTTTGTCATCTCCATATTCCTGGCATCTTCCCAAAGCCTAAAAGTTCCTTTGAAGTGTTCTGGAAATATCCAATGCCTGGATGGATCAAGGTGAACGTGGATGGAGCTTCCAAAGGAAATCCAGGCCCTGCCAGTTGTGGTGCTATTTTCAGAGACTCGGTTGGCCAGTGCCAATGATGCTTCTATGTTGGATGTGGTTACTCTTCATCTCTGGAGGCAGAAATGCTTGGGGTCATTCATGCTGTTGATATCGCGCTTCAAGAGGTTGGATAAAGCTATGGATTGAAAGTGATTCAACCACTATCATCCATGCCATCTGGAATGGCAACATCCATCTATCTTGGTATCTTACAGCTCGTTGGATGAACTGCCTCAACTTGCTCCATGAGATTGATTATATAGAGACTCATGCCTACCGTGAAGCAAATGCAGTTATTGACTCTCTTTCCAACAAAGGTCTTCATCAGACCATGACTTGGATGGAATCTATTCCTTCTGACTTTTTTTATCTCTTTGATAGAGATTGTAAAAAAATCCCTTCCTTTCACCTCTTGTAATCCTTTTTGACTTTCAATAAATTATGCTTTGGCCTTTGACCAAATCTTCACCTTTAAAAAAAAGTTTACCTATTCCAAATAATTTTCTTATATGGGACCTAATTTCAGTTTGGACATGTATATTCCCCTATTTATCGAATTTTTATACTCTACTTCACATTGATTTCTTTCCTAGAGGTTTTTTCATGCATGGTTTTCACTCTATATTTTTTATTATTTTATTTTATATATGCACTATTCCATGGAGTTGGTTGTGTTAATGTATACAAATAAATTAGCCTCAGACATCCCATTTCAGTTATATGACTACCTAGTGCTTATATCCATCCCCCGGCCCATTGAGTACAGGTTTGGGGTTCCACAATCAGCTTACTACTAGCCCAGGTAGGGTCCCAATGGGTCAGGTTGTGAGAATTAGATTTTTTTACCTTTAAACATTATATAAGATGTTTTCTTTAAAAATAGTCTAGTTAAAACACTATTTAAAATATAAGAATATATATTGATAGATTCAACCCAAATATATTTAGGCAAAATATATTAATTTAACATAGTTATATCTATTTTAAAAATAATTTTGTTTTTCACTAAACAACACCATTTTTCTTGTGTTCTAGGAGTAGAAAAACTATGAAAAAATATTTTAATTTATAAAAACTATGAAATTAAAAATTAAAAAATTTACCAATATAATTTTTTGTAATAGAAATAATTAAATATACATTTTTATTTTGATCCATTTCTCAAAAAGTAACAAATTTATAAAAAGTTTTAATTTTTTGAGATATAAAATATATGCAAGTAAATATATCAAAACCATCAAATATCACAAAAATATATTTCATTCCTTTTAAACTGGAAATATGAATAAGACAAAATTAATCCTAATGAATATGCTCTAATTGTATAAAATTATATGTTTGTTAATATTTTTAAAACTATTCTTATGTTATTTTCCTTTTAAATAAGAATAATAAATAATAATTTTCTTCATTTTGGAATCTGGAAGCTTTTGTACATGTCCATTCTTTGAAAATTTATATAATAGATAAAAGTTTACATGTCTAATCCTATAAGGTAATAATATGTAATGTGTTTATATATCATTAATACAATTGACATTTTTGGTGAGTTAACTTATAAAAATCAATATAATAAATAACTTTTTTTCCTACAAGAATAAAAAAAAATCTTTTTCATTTTTGAAAAATAAACATTTATTATCTTATAATTTAACCTTCATTCCATTATCACATAATTTTGAATTACTAATTAAGTTATGTTTCAAACCATTAACATATACATCATTAGAAATAAAAATAAAATTAGACAATCCTAATTTATCAAATCCATTTACCTTTCCTTCATAGTTTTAATAAAATATTATTGAGCCACCATGACATAGATTATAGGATAAAAATAGTGATGAATGTCCCATAATATTCCAAGAGAAGGAATTTTCCATGTACCATGTATATATTACACTCTTTATTCATGTTTCCAAAAAATATTAATTAATTATAAAAAAAATTTGGTTCACATTCTATCTTGCTTCCAATCACGTTAGTATAAGCAATCATTGGAAGCCAAACACATTTTAAACATTTATTATAAGTTACACTAAAAGATAAATTCCTAGAAATAAAAAATATATATATATCTAATAGATCAAGGAAATATTAAATAAAATTCATTAGTATAATATAATATCATACATCATCTAATTCATGTAACATTAGATAGGAATACTTTTATACTCTTATCAAAGAAAAGTTTAATTTTTTTAGGAATATGAGTATTTAAACCAAATCATGTTCGGTGTCTATTTTATATTATCTCAGAAATCATCATATAATAATTTTTCTAACTTGAAAAAATGTTGATAATGTCAATTTACAACTAGGAACTACCTTTTTGAGATTATAATTATCCTTTAAAATAGAATCAAAATCATTGTAGTTATTACTTTTTTTAAAATGAATCACAATTCACAATTTCTCATTTTATTTCCAAACAATGTCCACTTTATTAGTCTGAAATTAATTTTTAAAATAGACTATGTTTCTTAAATTTCCATTTTATTTATTGAATTTCTTACTTCCCTAATAATCTTCATATTCTTTTATTTTAATTCTTTATAAAATTTAGCAACTTCTAAAATAAGTTATTTATTCCCATCATTTTTTTCTTGTAGATCATAAAAGTTGTAACCATTAGTACTAGAACCATAACTAGAACTAGAATCAAAATAATTACTAATATAATTTATATTTTTCCCTTAAAACATAGGTTAGAAAAATTGTTTCCATTTCAAAATTCTTCCCATGAATACGATTCTCCAGTGAATCACCATCACGAATTATATGCATACAACTATTTTTTGTATTTATTATATGTTATATCATGTTTTAATTTAGGATAATCTGATTTTATGTTCCCCATTGATCATTATTCATAATATTTTAGTTCTAAAACACTAATTTACTTACGTGTGGTATAGTTTTTTTACTTTCGGTCATCCTTCCAATTTTGGTTTTTTGGTTATTGAAGTTTCTATTTTTCTTCATCAGATTATAAATTCCTTTGATTATATTCTATATTTATCATTTTTCACATTCCTATGACTAGAATTTATAAGAGTTAAAAGACACATTTATATGTGATTCCAAATTAATACCTTTATTCTTCAAAGTCTATTTTTTCACATTATTCTTTAACTCAAATACATATTAAAGAAGTGATCTAATGAGTTCAATAAATGTGTATTAATTAAAATAATTAGTCTTATAGATCTTTACATTATCTCTATTAAACATAATAGGTAGATATCTTATGAATATTTAAATGAGCCTTGGGTTCTTTAGAGATTCTCTAAGAGAGTTTATTCCATTCACAATTTTTGTGAATTAGAAGAAAATTTGGTTGAGACTTTCATCCTCACCCATCTCGGAATATTTGTACATAGCTTGAATCATTCAAAGGTTAGTTATAATCAATTTAACTTATACTAGGTGTGTAGCACTAAACTTATTTTAAATATAATGAGTATTCTTACAGTAATACAGATGTCTAGACACACTTTTATTAATATGAAATATAAAATATCTATTATTGTGTTGTTCAAAACATATTTGAACACATCATTACTAACAACAATATCTGAATTATATTTTGGAAGTTTTTGTGGTTTTATCATGATATAAAAGTTTCACTTTCTAAACTGCTGGAGGTATGCCTCAATTTTGGATTTTCAGAAACCATAACCATTACAATCAAAGTTTGGTGGCTTTTGAGGATTCTGTGCATCATGTATACTCATTCATTACATCTTAGAATTATATTTTTCCTTAGAATATGTGTTCTAGTATAAACTAGTAGGCACAATTAAATATAGAAAAACTATATATCTATGAGGAATGGGAATCGATACCTATTTTTAGGTATGAAATGTTTATAAAATATGGTCTTGAGGGGGGGGGGTGGTCAATAGACCAGATAAATATTTTAATGAAAAAAATTAATTATTAGTGTTAATAATCATACACAAAATTTCATAATATATAGTTAAATGGTAAATGATATATTCATGTATTATTTTATAGTAGATTATTCCAATGTGGACCTAATATACTCTTTCACCTCTATACACATTATGAGATAAAAATTCACCAATAACCTAATTTTTATTTAGTATTCACAATCCATTACAATCTTACCCATTCTATAGGAGTAAAATAAAAACACCAATATTTTTTGTGGGGAGTCCCAAACCATTCCAAAATGACTTTAGGCAACAATAGTCACAACCTGAATAATCCCAACATTCGAATTTAAAAGTTACAAACCATTGAGAGAGAATTATTTTTGGTAGGAAAAGAATAAAATAACATTAGAGTACAAGTTCGATAAATAGAATATATTAGAGAAGACTCAAATAGGACTATGTATATGGAGTCCTAGAAGAATTATAAGGCATATCCTCTAGTTTTGTTGAGTAATATATAAAAATTTATTTTCAAGAATGTAGTTATTGTCATAAAATCATTTATTCCTTGATAAATCATCCATATGAGAACATGTTCACAGAAGATCACAGAATCGTACAAAACTTGGAGATTTTCAATTGTGAAAGTTGAAATCAAATTATTTTTAGAAGTATTGTAGCATTATATCTCTTAATCGGGTTTTATTTGAATAAATTTATAAGACCTTTAGAAAAATTAAAAATAGTAATAATCTAATCTCTATCATTTAAGCAATTCAAATTCAACCATCATAATTATTAAATAATAATGATAAATTTTTCCATTATTTTCATAAAAAATCCCATGAATTAAAAATCCCAAAGAATATTCCATATTATTTATAATTCACTACTAAAAAATACAAAAGTATCTATAATATTAGGTTAAATATATTTATAAATATCATAAGATAACCAAATTGTAAAATCAAAAGTAAAAAAAAATACTTTCTGTGTTTATGATGTTCAAATAAAAACAATTTAAATATGAATTTAAATCACTAAAAATATTTTTAAAATATTTTCATTTAAAAATAATTTAAAAATAGTTAAAACAATTTAATTAAATAATAAATATATTTTAACGTTTTAGACCTAATATCTATGCTTATTCACAAATAAATAATCAATTGAATCAATATTTAAAAGAATTTTATTGTTTGAAAAACATTTTCATATACCTTTTAAGATTTATTAGATTTATGGAATAATGAAATTATTGAAAATAGTTAAAATAACATTTCATAAATTCATAACATCAAGGAATATTATGAAGAGGGTAAACTATAGAATTTCATATTTCTAGATAAATTATTAAAGTAATGAACCATTAGAACAATACAAGATACCATGAGTGCGGAGTGACTATGAGGTTATAATGTGTAATCAATCCATGTATTTTTTGGGGGACTACATGCAACACATTTTATCTACTTATTGTGTAGATAAACTGAGGTTTATATAATTAAAACATTATGAATAATAACCTACTGATTGGTCATGTGTTTTGTCTATTTATACATCAAACTACCGATTCAATGCAACTCATGTGGTAGATGGACTTATTGTATAATGGAACACGTAGACCACATTTATTCATTTTAGTTTTTACTAATTAGAAAATCATATACTCAAATAATGAAGATGATGAAGAAATCTAGTATGAACTTTACTACATGATCCTGTAAACCACATTACTTGAACTCCATGTGGTTTTTAGGAAAGAAATATTCTTCATTTATACCACATGACTTGCATGAAACCATATTCCCAAATGACGAGGTGCAAAAAATTCAAGAGTAATCTTTATTGAATGTTTTGTTTCAGAAACTCATAGAGTGTTCATGTGGTCAGATATGTAATCTTGTAGTCAATGAAAAGAATCATAGTAGGCTTCAATATAATAGGTCATGAGTACATGCGATGAAACATTAGAGTCAATAGTATAACTAACATTCATGTGGTAGGTGTGAACTAGGTTAATGGTATCAGAAAAATATAACATGTGATCAATGAATATAGGGAGGAATTCATGATAGAGGCTAGTACACTCATAGTATGTGCAAATATAACCCATGCATTCTCTTGACCATCTGTTAATATTTCTTTATATGGTGAGTTAAAAAATTATATCTTACTATCACTTAAGAAGGCTCAATGAATCTAAATCTTACCATTGATACAATTGAAAAATCCATATAGAATAAAAAACTATACATTATAAACACTAAAAGGATGTTTAATATAAAATTTAATGAAAAAAATAAAAATTGAACATTATATTATAATAATAATAAGTAAATAAGGTAAATAAGGATTTTATATGGTTAAACAGTGATATAATAAAAATAAAAAAATCTAGTGTGGAATCATAATACTAAAAATGTAAGTAAAATTCAAACCAAAAAAATAATAAATCTATAAAAAAGAAACTAAACTCTAATAAACTACCTAAAATTCTAAAGTTTCGATAGAAAATCTACTGGAATGTAGTCATGTGGTTAGTCGATCTGATGTATGAAGGAAATCAACCAACCCTGGATTTTTGAATCAAAAGTTGATAGAATTTTTTGATGTCCTTAAGCTATTTCATGAATAACCAAAAAATAGATCATGCATATAAACCTATAACATGTTCATGATGAATGACCTCATGATGGAACATTACATACAGTTTTTTCAATGACTGTGAGAAGAGGTTGACCTCTTGTAAAAATTATACATAGTTATAAGGAAACCACATGTTCATATCAACTGATCATGGAATTATGACAAACCATATGAGTAAATATGATAAAAATATGAGGATCGACTATATAGTGATCCCATTGAACAGATATTGACCAGATCAACTATAAGAGGAAAACAGATCGACCATGAATTTCTGCATAAACCACACAACCATATAACAGATCAAACAACCATATAACCAATTGCATTTTGAACATTCCATGTGGAGAAATGAATTTCAATTTTTATCATGAACCTCACGAGTTATTCATTGATTCATTTCCTTAAGGTTAACAAAACAATTTCCTAAAAATTAATAAACGATTATTGAGAAGAAGTCATATGTTTTCTTTGCGGGAAACTAATTCAAAATTCAAGGAAGAGTCATCTTAGCCATGTTATCATAAATGAATTTTGAATTATATTATTACTTACTTTGATGGTTTATGTCATGACCCAACCCCATGGTTCCTATGCTGGAACTCACCATTCCCCTCTCAAATAGCCAGGAGATAATTACTAGCATCGAGTATGCATATCAATAACAGGAGAAGAATTCCATATGTACCTGTATGCACACACCCATCTCTAAACCCACAAAACACAGAAATATAAAAACCTATCTGTAAATAATGCATGCATACCACTATATACCAACCAATAGAGTATGATAGAAAAGTAAAGAACGTAATGTAAACCAGGTCAGAGTACAATACCACAAAAAAGTATGTACAATGTAATCAAGAGGTACTAGGATAGCTGTACGTAACCTTGGGAACACCTCGGACATCCAAATCTCACAAATCCCTGTCTGGTCCAGGTCCACCTTGGAATTTGTGAAAAGGTCTCTATTTAGCACAAGACACAACACTGGTGTGAAAATCCTGTGCAGGGATGAGTATAAAAATAATCAGTAAGACACCCCAAAACCAATAAGCAATATAAAAAAAGAAATTACAGTCATCTCTACACAATTATATGTCTACAACACATATTAGAATATCAAGATGTACTAAATCCAAGACACATAGTCCAAAGGGAAGTCACGACTACTGAATACCAATAATAGGGATTTAACTTGAAGATTCTATGAAGCACTCATCCAAGAGAACACACTCCTGAGTCTGATAGCACTGATGATGTCCATTTGAGTAGAACTATTCATTGAGATGCTTAACGAGAGAGAGAGAGAGATATGATGATATTTCTATAGAGATAGATATAATACATATATGATGATCACAACTAGGGCCATGTGGTGATACCAACAACTCCAATCAAGATAAACACACTATTTAGTGGAACAGAACACTATAATTTGGCCATGACAATACCAAATATTATACATAGTAGATGGAGAATGAATGGAGGATCCCTCTTCAGTCCTCTTGGGGGATTCCAAAACTCTATCCAGGAATCCCTACTATAGGGATCATAGTCCTCTGAGAAGGAAATGAATCTTACATATTTTTAGGGAAACGTTAAAGGGGATAAACCCTAATGAAACTTGTCCAAGATATGGAGGACAACAGAAGCAAGCCTGGTAGAAAGGGGTATATGATGTGTAGTAGGGACACATATTGTATCCATTTCCACTTGGTATTTCCCATTTAAAATAATCCATGTATTTAGAACAGGTCATGTAGAAGATGGTTACATGGTGTATAGAATGATTCACATGCCGTGTCCTTCCTTATGGGTTCTTCTCGAGTGCTCTGGATATGTTTTGGTACATGGTGTCAACCTGTGTAACCTTTACCGTGTACCAGAATAGGGGTAATCCTTTCATCCGGTTCAAGCCATGCCTTGTGGGGAAGAACACACCATGTAGGAAACTTGTTTACTCCACCCCATGTCCATGTACTTTCCATGTACATGTCGAGTGGTCAAACAATGAACAAACAAGATGTATATGGGGCTACATGTCTTGTGTACGTGATTTTATAGAAAGTTGTGTTTTTCCTCCGCATGCCTCACCCGATCACTCGAGTTCCAATCTAGTTCTTAGTTCCCCTAGAAACTCAAGATCTAGTTTTGTTTACCCAACCTAACACTAAATCGATATGTTTGGTCCTTCAATTGGCTCAAAAATCCATTTTTGCCCCCTCTGATGTAAACTATCCAAAGAATGATTTCTTACGAATCACATTGATTCGTGCATCTCTATTTCCATCATAGATCAATTAGGTTATCCGAATAATGTATCTTCAATTTCAGATCATTACTCCATAAAAAGGTGAAAATATCCTTCATTAAAAAACTTTTGGAGAACAAAGAACACGTAGAACAATCGGGGGAGAGAAACCCATAGGGAATTGATCTGAGGAACAAACCTAAGTTTCTGTTCATTTAATCCTTATCCAATTCTCATAAGAACAACCAAAAATAAAAACAATAATATTTATAATCAAACCTCGTAAATATTGTAATGTATAACCCATCCCACAATGAACGATCAAACTGCAGATCAACCTATTTAGTTACTGGTCCACATTCATCGTTGAATTGAAGAATGGGGAACTAAATCTGAAATAACTCATCCTAAAAAGGAATTGGATTTCTTTCCATTGAATATTAATTTACGCTAGAAAGACCCATTATGAATGGAATTCTTCGATCTTCGATCAATAGTTCTGTCATTTCCAACTGAGAGAAATATTCTATGTTTCCTATACAAAACCTCCAGGGAATTCAAGGGTTATGATACTAATCTTAGATCCCTTAATAAGGTTTTATTTAAACCAAAATGTGTTAATATGTTTCTACATTGATGTAATGGAAAAATAAAATAAATTCTCAACATATTTTATTCATTAAAAATGCTCGTGAATACATTTCAGAGTTCACCCATGCCAACCAATGTTAGGTCATGCCTATAGTAATGCCACTGCTTTGAATACAATGATTCCCCCCGATTTCGAATCTAGGAACCCGTTTTGAAGTAATTCTACTTTTCTAGGGAAACTTTGTGTGCGTTATTTTTTATATTTATATATATTTCAAACATTTATTTTGGGCACACCAGGCCTCAGAATTTCCCACCATCTTAATGCATTGTCTCTAATATAATCCATATAACTATTAAAAACAATAGACTAAAAATATAGAACATTACATTATCCCCACCATGGCGCTTTTTGTCCCTGAATATAAAAATAAAGGCTACTAAAAATCATGTGGGTAATATGCACAGATCTGAGCCTCCTGGTCCCATGTTCTCTCATAGAGATTCTTAGGCTGCCAACATACACACACAAAAGGGATCACTCTCAAATGAAGGGTCCTCTCATGTCAATCCTAGATAGTCACTATGTACTCATCAAATTTTGGTCCTTCATCGATATCCATCTCTCCCCAGTGGATGTTGTGTGATGGGTAATTCACGTACCAACTCAACTACGACACATTGAAGATGTTGTGCACCCGATGCAACTGTGTGGAAGATCCAAGAGGTATGACACCTCACCAAATCTATATATTATATGAAAGTGGTCAATAAACCTCAAAGATAACTTACCTCCCAATCCAACTCTCCATAATCTACATCAAGATGAAACACGTAAGATCACGCGGTCTCCTTCCTCGAACTCCAAAGGCCTCCATCGCCTTTCACCATAAGACATTTGATGTCTATGTGTAGTCTTTAACTCCTCCTGGATGATATACACCTTATCTATAGTGGATCAGCCAAAATCTAATCCCATTAGTGCTGCCTCTCCTTGGTTGGTCCATAAAAGTGGTGACCTGAAGGGTTTTCCATACAATTCCTCAAATGATGCCATACCAATGGTATATTGGTAGATGTTGTTGTATGAAAAATCTACCTGTGGTAGGTGATCCTCCCAACTATGGACGAAGTCTAACATGCAATCCTGCAGCATGTCCCCAAAAACGTGAATGGTCTGCTCTGTCTAGTCATCCTTCTTTGGATGAAACACTGTTCTTAAGGGTAACTAGGTCCCAGAATCATCCTTTAATCGCTTCCACAACTGGGATGTAAAATTATCATCTTGATCTAAAACTATCATCAATGGGACACCATTGAGTGGAACTATTATTTTCACGTAGATATGTCCCAAGATCTTTACTGAACTCCACTCTTGAGTAACTATGATGTGGGACGAATTGATGAGTTGGTCAACAATATTCGAGATGAAATCATGTACCATGGATGTATGTGGTAAAAATATCACTAAGTCCATCTATATCCTAAAAAAATCTATTTTGGAACCTCAAGGTCTTGAGATAAACCTGTTGGAACCTGGTGCTCAACCATCACTTGCTAACATGTAAGGAATTGATAAACGAACTCTAAAACACTCTTCTTCATCCCTAGACACAAAAACTGATGTCAAAGGTCCTGGTACATTTTCACCACACCTAAATGTACTCATAAAGGGGATGTTGGAAACTCCCTTAGAACCTCATCCCATAATTACCTTGTAACTATTGTGCATGCTTTTAAAAGAACGATGTTCCCCCCACCTTGTGAATTCTATTAAGAGAATTCCCTACAAAAATATTACCATGTTGCATCTCAGAGTCAGTATCACCAAGCTGTTCCTCCCTAACTTACTGTAAGTATGGAGGGGTAGACAAAATATACTATAGGTAATATTCTCCATATCTATCCACAATGGATAATTTGAATGAGCCCAACTACTTTGATGCCTCATTCCACAGCTAAGAACTTGATCTTCTACTGATAGCATCTTCCACCATGTTCCCCTTCATAGGAGTACAAATAGTCTCAATGTCATATTCTAGGAGGAACTCTATCTTTCACCCCAATATCATGTTTATATCTTTCTGAGGGAAGATATACATGAGACTCTCATGATCTTAGTTGACGATAAACTGCTAGACCATCATTTTGTGTCGCTACATCTTCAACGTGAATACTGTCGTTGCTAACTGAATATCATGGTTCATGTAGTTTATCTCATGTGGTATCAACTAGAATGAACCATATGAAATCACCAATCACCTCTGTATCATGACACATCCAATCTCGGTTTCTAAGGATTCTCATAACACTACATACTCGAAACCCTTTTCCATAAATCTCATGATCAAATCACTTTTTAAACTCCACCTCAACTATTGAAAATCCCACTAAAACATCTCTATCAACGTGAAAATATTCCCCTTTAGAGACAAATCTTTCATAGGTGATGATACCATGGGGAAATCAGGTATGAATATATAATAATCGCTTGCTAGCCCATGGAATCTTTAAACATCAATCATGTTCTTAGGTGGATCCCATAAAAACTCTACCTCAGCCATGGTTGGGTCTACTACCACTCCATTCACAGAGATGACATGTCCCAAATAGAGGACTCTCTAAATATATAATTGACACATTAAGAGTTTCCCACAAATCTTATGCTCTTAAAGTATGTTCAGAACCATCCTTAAGTGTCTCACGTGCTCCTCACCGGAAGCCGAGTACACAAGGATATCATAAATGAGGACTACCACAAACTGACCCAAGTAAGGAGAAAATATCTATTTCATGAGTCCAATGAACATTTATATGGAGTTCATCCTACCAAAGGGAGTCAAAAAGTACTCATAGTGACTGTAAAGACATCTGAAATCTCTCTTCGATAAATCCTCATCCCGTACTCACAAATGGTGATAGACTGATCCGAGGTAAAACATTGAGAACTATAATGCCCCTCACAACTGATCGAAGAGGTCATCGATATTTGGTAGTGGATACTTGTAATTTATGGTCACCTGGTTCATGCGTCATTAGTCCACACACAACCTAAAGCTCTTGTATACCTTTTTGAAAAAAAAACTGCGGCCTCCTTGGGTGAAACATTCGGTCTCACGAAGCCCTTCCTATGTAAGTCCTCAAACGGCACCCTTATCTTTTGAAGATATGAATGAGATATAAGATATGATGTTATAGAAATTGGTGTCATCCAAGGGTCGAAACCATTTCCTAAATCTATCTCTCGGTGGGGACGTAATCCTGGAACATCTTCCAAAAAGACATCCTTGTACTCCACCACCAACACTTGAAATTAAAAGATCATTACAACTACTACACTGAGGGTTAAGTACACCAATTAATGAAAAAATTGGCTGTCCCCCCCCCCATGCCTGATCCCATCTTGTGCTGCTTGGATTTCCTTTTCACTGATAAAGGAAAACCTCATTCAATCACTATGAAATCACTACACCCTTCACCAAAAATAGTCAATGTTGGCATTGAATGTGGATAACCAATCCATAAAAATAATTATGTTGTAAAGACCCAACACTTACACTAAGGGGTTTCAAATAAAACACCCCATCTCCAAAGGTCAGGTCACACCGTCGACATAGATGTTAGATCATAGAGGGTTCTCTAGTAGGTGTCTCCAAGCATTAGGATCAAGTGAACACTTCAATAAGAATATATAGACGTCAAAAAAGATATGTAGTGAGAATGAAATGACTAGAACTTGTGTCTATTAGTACTACAACTAAATTAGAAATTATAGAGATCATACCTCAGATCTTTCCTGGATCCCATGGTTCATATGCCTTGACCGCATGCCATTGTCCCCTCCCCTATCCTCTAGCTATCTAAGCCTATCATGGACCTCCTAGGGGTAGTGTTGGTAATAAATTGAAATTTTGACCATCATTGGTTGGTCTCCCATATCTTCTTCCATAAACACTTCCCTACGGAGATGCCTACTCCTCTCACTGTCTCTACCTTAGTGGTCTTTCCATAGTCTCCCTGTTAGTAGCATGACCGTTTGGATAATTTCGAGTGAGATGTCTCCTTCCATCACATGAATTGAACCACCAATCCCTAGGCTGACTAGACCCAACCTGTATCACTCATCTGCCTATAATATGTCTTGGGACCTCCTCTGGAAATATATCCCACACTCAGGTCCCTGGGATTGATGTCATCTCCCTGCTTCTAAGGTCTTTAGTCATTCTCATCCACTGAAAACTGCCACCAGTTGTATCTACTCATCAAAGAATAATTCAACCGCCAAATATCTATGATAAACCCCATAATAAGTTAGAATTCATAGAGGGATAACACTGGGTCATATGTCTCTATGTTGACTTGACTTTAATGATTGATCCCTGATGTACTATTCTCTAACCAAAACCAGAGAGTACATAGAGTGGTTGGTGAACCTTGACGAATAATCTTCCACTATCATACTACCTTTCTGGAGCTAAAGAAGCTCAGATTTATGCCTAGCTCTCATCATAATAGGTGAGAAATACTCTTTAAAGATATTCATGAACTGTATCCATGATAGGGTCGCCTCGTCATGAGTCTGGGTGGCCAAACTCTACCATCGTCCTACTGATCCACATAGAAGGCTCACCGCCAGAACCACCATATGATATGCTGGTGTCCAGACTAGGTGGAAAACTAAGGTCACCACCTCAAAGCTGTCCTCAGCTACCTGAGTTCAAGGATCACCTCATAATCTAAGGGGTATCTATCTCTAAAACTCATGGAGCATGCTAAGCCAACACTCCTCGTCAGCTGGTACTATGGGTACCACATGCTGGTTAAGAAGTGGTGGTATAACTGGTGCACCACCTAGAGGTAAAAAATGGGGAATGGGTCCCTATATCAAATCATCATCACAAGGGGTCATACTCATGATCAAGCTACTGAATCCTAGATGGTATGAAGCATAGAGACATCCTATAAGAAAAGAAGACGTACCACGGTTAATGCTTATATATAGAGAGATGAATCAATAATGACATGAATACCATAACTCACTTTTATATGATGCATGTACCATGATTTTCCTTGAAACCAGGGTTCCCATGTACTGAGTTGAAAATAAAGTTATTAGAGACATGATGTATGGATATGTCGGCTGCCTACACCAACACTGGACTCCATAGCCTGAAATCTGAACTCAAAATACTTAAGACTGTTTCCCCAAACCAATCTCAGAGTCTCTCAGTCCTAAAGTGGAACTGAAGATCTATTATACCACTCTGTCTCATCCTTTCCTAGTAGTAACCATGCTATGATGACCCAAGCCCACCTATAATAAGCCAAAGGGTGGTGAAGAGAACCGAGTAGGCATATCACTAACATCAGAGGCATTGCCTATGTACTTCTATGAATGCACCCATCTTGATGCCCATAAAAATATATAATGAAAAAACAACAAAGTATTCAATACATGCATACCACTATATCTCCACCTACATAGTAAAACAAGAATGTAAAGAATGGAATGTAATGCAGTCCAGAATACAATCCCACAAAAAAGAGTATGTAATCTACAAGTCTAACCTGTAAAAAAAATTTATTGAGACTTCTATCTGTAGCTAGAATAACACCACAACCTGCCTAATATCACAAAGATCCATCCATTCCTGATCCTCCTAGGAATTCATCAAAAGGTCTCCTGTCTAAACAAGACATGACAAATGCAGGATAATCCTGTACAAGGGTGGGTATAAAAATACTAATTAGGAAGCCCCAAAACAACAAAGCTATATAACAAAGGAAATTACAGTTATATCTACACAAGTATATTCCTATAACATATATAACAATATCTATATGCACTCAATACATGACACATAGTCTATATTTATGTCCTGACTAACACATAACAACACTAGGGATACAACATATAGATTCCACGAAGCCCTCAATTTGGAGAATGCTCTTTTGAGTCCAATAGCACTGATGATGTCCTTCCGAGAACTATTGTTCATCGAGATCTATCGTGATAGAGAGAGATGATGATAAATATGAAAAAAGAGAGATATATGATACATAGGTGAGGAGAATAGCCATAAACATGGGGTGATTTCCACAACTGAAATATAGATTATCCTACTAAGTAGAGGATCAACACCCTGTAATGTTGGTCACATCAATACTGAGGACCCTACCTAGGTCAAGAAGAATGAATAGAGGATCCCGCTCTAGGACTCTCAAGGGAGTCCACAACTCTATCCTGAAAGTCCTACAGAAGGGATCATAATCATATGAGTAGGAAATTATTCATACCTACCATTAAGGAAAACGGTAAAGGGAACAAACCCTATTGAAATTATTTCCAAGACACAGGGGATAAGAGAATCAAGCCTTGTAGATAGGGGTACACAGTGTGTAGTAGGGTCACATATTGTGTCCTTTGACCCCAGGTACTACCCGTGTAAAATGACCCGTGTCTTTAGAACATGTCCTGTAGAAAATGGGTACATGGTTTATAGAGGGAGTCACATGTCGTGTCCTTCCATTCGAGGTCCAACTATGTGCTGATACACAGTGCCAACCCGTGTAACCTTTCCCATGTACCAGCACATGAGGTAATCAATGTGACCAGTTCAAGAAATGCATTGTTGGGAAGTACAACCCATGTTGGCAACCCGTGTACTCCACCCCATGTCAGTGTACTTTCCATGTACACGATGGGTGATCCAACGATGAATACACCCCATATTGATGGGAATACACACTATGTGTTCTAGATTTTTCAGAAAGTTGTGTTCTTCCTCTGTGAACCTCAACTGATGACCTGGGTTCCAATTCGGTGATCAGTTCAATTTGAAACTCATGATCCAGGTTTTTTTACCACCCTAATAATAAATCGATGTGTTTCAAGACTTTAATCGGCTCAGAAATCCATTTTGATCCATTATGATGCAAACCATCTGAAAAATAATTTCTCCCAAATCCCCTCGATTTTTCTGTTTTCATTGCTATCACACCTCTGTTAGGTTGTCCAGATTTTGGATCTTCAATTTTGGATCATTGTGCAAAGAAACGAAGGGGAAATGATCATTCATTCAAAAAATGTTGAAGAATGAAAAAACATAGAATAATCAGGGGATACAAAATGCACATGAAACAAATATGAGGAATGAACCATGTCCATTTTTCATTCCGGACTTGATCTGTTCCCAATATAATGATCAAAATCAAAATAATAATATCTATAATCAAGCCCCATAAATCATGAAAATTATAACCCATCCCACAAGGAACGATCGACCTGCAGATCAACCTGTTCATTGGTTAGTAGAGAGTGATCATTGAATTCAAGAACGTGGAAAGAAATCCAAAATAATGCATCCTACCTAGGAATCATATCAATCACTATTGAAGATCTATTTATTCCGAAAAGATCCATAATTAAGGGAATTTTTCAATATTCGATCCACAGTTTTTTTATTTACTACCGAGAGAAATCTCAATGGTTTCCTCTCTAGAGCCTCCATAGAATTATAGGGTTATGAGCCTAACCCTGTATCCCTTCTTAAAGGTTTATTTAAAGGAAAAAGCATCATAATATCAACAAAATGGAAAAATAAAATACATTTTCAATTTATTTTATTCCTTAAAAATTCATATGAATACTTTTCATAGTTGACCCGCATCAGCCAATGTTAGGTCACGCCTAGGGTAAAGCCACTACTTTGAATGCAAAGATGCCCTAATATTTTAAGTCTAAGTACCCATTTATAAGTTATTCATGTTTTCTAGTAAAATTTCACAAGTGGAAGCAGTACTGGGAAATTTTGGAAATTTTGGAATAACAATTATATATTGGGAATTTCATAAGTCAAGAAAGATGGACCTCCACAATAGTTACACATATTAGAAGGTTGGTAGACAATGAGGAGATCCTAATTAGAGTTATTCTCACCATAAAAATTTTGTATAGGAATAGATAGAAGGTGATTGTGAAATATCTCTCTCTAAACATCATGGTAGAAGTCTAATGGATAACTAGGAGACTAGGATAAAATTGGAATAAGTTAATCCAAACATAACCTGATCACCATATCATCATTTGTGTTTTAAAATAACTACACCACTGTTTTCTTTAGTTTTAAAACCATCCAAAACATAAATAACCCCATTTTATCTATCTAGAAAGTGGTAATAGAATGTTGTGCCCCCTTATCCAAGACAAAACCTAGATTAACCATTATATTCCATTCAACTTATGATCATGATTTATTTTTCCCACATCCTTAGATAAACACATGTCCCAAGACTAATTGATAGAGTTACCAACCATGACCATTTGAACCATCTTCACCGATTGATCTCTATAAGTATCAGTTCACTAGTCATGTATGAATTATCCCTCACCTCAATGAGGGACCTATGTAAAACCCATCTCGGGGAATGTAGGACCCTCACCCCACAACTATGGGGGAGTAATAACTCTAATAATGTAAGGGGTGAATGAAACCTCATACCATGACAAAAGCATGAGGGAGTACCCAAATCCTATATCTGAACCACTCTAACAACAATGTGATTAGAACCAGATGACCGATGAAAAGGGATCCACCAAGAAAACTCTACACTAGCCTACTCCACCTCCCATGGAATCTCAAGGTATTCTATAAGATAGAGATAACATTATTCGACTACATTTGGAATTGGTCACATGGACCAAAGAAGAAATATAATACTCAACTAACTCTACATCCTCTTATATAAACCACATTCATGCAATAGACATAGAATTCACGAGAAGTAGTGTAATCGACGAGAGATCCATGTTTGTCTATAATCCCATTTTGGTTACCCCACTATATAGGGGGAACCACGAAAGACTAGCCAAAGCTTCTATGTTTGTGACTCTCAATACTGTAAGGATCCATAAATACTAACATATTATGGGATAATAAAAATATTTAAATACTTGTAAGGATCCCATGCCTCGATATTAGAATTCTTCCCAAGGGTTTCTCGACCTCGCACCTACTTTGCATCGACACTTGGATCTATCATCAATGTAACACTTTGACTCTAAAAGCTACATCCATTGGTTATTTAACTATATTAATATAATATACAAGTGATCACATTCAAAAGGATAGAATAATTTAGTAATCATGGTAGGCTAGACACATTGATGATTCTCACTTCACTGTTGAAAATATGAAGTACAACATAATATTGTAGTGGTAACATTATCATTTCTTCTAGTATTTCTCTAAAATCATACATAAATACCTTTTTGGTATCCTTGGGAAAGGAAAATATAAATAAGTGTGCAGTTAAATGATAAGTAAGTGAAAGCATACAACACACACTACAACAAAACATGCTTTTAACAACACTGGCCTTTATCAGTGCTTGAAAAAAGTGCAATAAAGGTGTCTTTTGTCATCACTAAAAATAGTTGTAATAAAGGTGACCTTTTATCATCACTAAAAAAAGAGATCATAAAAGATATACTTTATCAACACTTTAGTTTTAGAGATAAAATATGTTACCCTTTGTCGGTGATTTATTTTTAGGACTGATAAAGGTCATGAATAAAATTGAACAATTAAATAAATAAAAATTAAATAATTAGTAAATGAAAATAATATTAAATTTTTTATTAATTATATATTTATTAATAAAAATGAATAAATTTAATATAAATATTATACATTATAAATATTTATAGATAGTATGTATGGAATATATAGATTTTTATAATATATAAAATGAAATTATTAAACAAATAAAAATTAAAAATTGGTTAATTAAAAAAATATTAAACATTTTATTAATTAAATAATTATTGATAGAAATGAATAAATTTAATATACATATATAGATATTATAAACATTCATATATGGTCTATATTAAAAATATATATATAAACTGAATATATTGAAATAACTATAAAAAATATAAAAAATGAATAAATTGTAATAATGAAATTAAATAAATTAAAATTAAATACATTGAAAAATTATTATAAAAATTATTAATGAATCAATAATTAATAAAAATGAATAAGTTTAATATATATATTAATTATAAATGGTAATATATAATATATATAAAAAATAAATATAGAAAATGAATGAAATGAAATAATTTAAAATATTTTAATGTCTAATTCATTTTTAATAGTTTTTATACAAAATTATTCAATAATAAATTTAATATATAAATTTATTCACATATATTAATATATATATAAATATAATATTAAATTTATAATATTACCTAAAATATGATTTATATAATAAAAATTATTTATTCTTACATCAAAGAATTCATATATATAGAGAATAATGGTTTATAATTAAAAATTAATATTTATTAAAAATATTGACTAATTACCTCAAGTAATGGACATAATTGAATGTCATTTGATTTTTCAATTTAATATATTTCAAATGTGTGTTACATTTATTTCACACATATATATATGAAAATAATGTTTCTTAATTATATCATGATACAATTAATATTTTATATTTTTAATATATAAATTTAATTAATTTTTTTATTTATTATTATTATTACACTTATGTATTATTTATTCATTTTTAATATTGAATATTGAAACTTTTTTATTTTCTTGAGAATTCAATCTTTATATATATATATATATATTCCATGTTTTAATATCTTCAATATATATTCATCTTTATTTAAATATATATCCACATTTTTTTAATAATTTATATTTAATTAATATATCTTGTCCTTTTTTCAAAATATTTAAAGTGTACTCATTTTTAATTATTTAATTTCGCACATTTTTAACATGCATGAATTTAAGATTATATATTCATTAATAATGTTATATATTTTCAAATAATTTTTTTATAAATAATTATATGTATAAATATATATTTAATATAATTGTAAATTAATATATTATTGAATAATATTTTTTAAAAAAATAATTAATATAAATATAATTAAATAACAATATATTTAAATAATTATAAAATTATAATAAATATATTTAAATATTGAATATAATTATTATATTTATATTTATATATATTTATGAAATATATATATATATATAAATATATAAAATGATATAAATATCTTTATAATTAAAAATAAATAATTATAAATATATTTATAAATGTATATTTAATATATTTATAAAATTATATTTAAATAATTATACATAAAAGATTAATTTTTTTTTGAAAAAGTATATATATAATTATTGAAAAAATTATAAAATTAAATAATTATAAATTTATAATAAATATATTTAAATAATTAATATATATAGTATATATAACTATATAAATATATATAATGTTATAGATACATTTATATTCAGATAAACATATTTATAAATATATTTACGTTTTTATTTTTAATTATAATTATAAATACTTTATCATCGCTAACGTTTGAGCGCTGATAAAGATTCCTTTCATCAGCAATTATTTATTGCTAACAATGATCTCTTATAATAGAACTTATTAATTTAGAATAGATAGAATGTATCTTTATGATCTCTTTTTTGGAAACGTTGATAAAAGTATCACTGATATATTTAAAGAACCCTAAAACACTGATTTCAGTCACGGTATCTCAAATATTCGTGGAATTCATCTCCTTCTGGTACTCCTCCTCCTCGAATACAAGGATAAAATGATGGCCCAAATCATGGATCGAATGAATTGAAGGGTCGAATTGATTGCTCTAACGTATCAAGATTCAAACAAATCCAAGGATTAAATGATGGCCCAAATCATGGCTCGAATGAATCGAAGGGTCGAATTGATTGCTCGAACGTATCAAGACTCGAACAAATCCAAGGATTGAACTAATACAAGGGTTCCTAATATCTTTACTTTCTCTAATATTAATCAAATCTTGAATCCAAGTTATGTAATTTTATCCTCCTCCCCAATTTTTTATTTCTTATTTGAGTTCAACATAAGGTTATTTTTTATATAATTTCCACTAGCTTGGAGATTTGGGAGTTTCCCTAATTATTTCATTTTCTCTCTTTTGTTCCACATTCACTTGAATATTTTACCTTTTTTGATGTAATATCTTGGTTACTTCACCTATAGTGTTAGGGATGTGTTAGCATTATTTATTTTTCGATGGTTTTTTTAGATTGGAACCCTTGGGTTGTTGATTCTCTTTTTAAATGTTTAATATTGTCACACCCTAGGATACAGTGAGAATCCCATGATGATTTTCCATTTTATGATATTATCTTAGAGATCCCCATGAAGCACATTGTTTTCATCCAATTTTATATTTCATGTACATGTTGCAAAAATTTATTTTTTGTGTACAATTATTATTAATCATTTTTATAATGGATCTAATTTGATCTATATACCGTTTTAATGTATGGTTGAGATAACTTTTTTAATTATTATAAAAATGTTTTTTAATAATTTTTTAATGAATATAATTGTATTTGATTTATTTTTATAATCCATGAAGTAAATTTTTTATATTTTAAATAATTTTCACTTCTTAATGTATGATTCCATCCATTAGTTGGTAAAAATTGGATTTTGAAAGAATGAAATTAAAAGAATTGTTTTATCCTCATTATATAAATGTATTGATCTTTATCACAGTTATATTTTTTTGCAAAATGTTTTTACCATGGGATTTCAAAAAGCGGTAAATTTATGATATTTCCTTCATTTATACTTACCATTTTTGAAAAATTTGTTTTAAATGGTATACAAATTTGATTTTGTGAAATATTTGATAATTTAAATTTAATTTATTATTTGGTGAAATATTACTAGGAATGTTTACCTCACACCCTACATACACACCCATAATGTTATATATAGATTTAATGTTTTCATATATGTTCATAGGTCTTGATAGAAATTTTTTATTTCAATCATGTAGTCTATTTTTATTTTCATTTTGGTGGGGGTTTGTGACCATGGGTCACATGGATAAGTTCAAGTTGTGGATTTGTTTTTGGCATAATTTAGGATGTTATTTTATTGGGAAAATTTTAAATCATCCCATTTGAAATTTATTTTCCTGTATTAAGAGAGATTCTTATGTATTAGTATGATGATTTATATAATAAGCTAGGTTTTTAGTTATTTTTCTTAGGAATAATTTATTTTATTCATTAATCTTTTACAGTTTATTTTATATCCATTGATGTATAATGTATAAATACACCATACAAGACACATATAAATGTTTACAATTCTTGTTTAATGTTATTAAAGGGTCAAATCAATCCCAATTATATATAGATTGATACCATGATTCTATCACAGCTATAATAACTTGTCCTGTTAGTAATCTAAAATTATGATTTAGTAAAAAAAATTTATAGAATTCTGATACCTAAGGATTCATTTTTGAGAAAAAACAATTTATTTAAGGTATTTATATAAAAATATCCATACATAATTATTTCATAAAATTTGAACATTTAGTACTTAATTTTATTTAGTTTAGTTTAAAAAATTTAACAAATTTATGATACATAATAAGATTGCATAAAAAATTGTTCCTTCCAACTTAATCAAACCAACCATTATCTTGATATTGATGTAATCCCTAAATCATGATTATGTATTGTTTATTAACATATAATTGATTTAGGTAATAGATAAAGGAAATGAATTTCTTTATAACACAAGAATAGGTATAAAAGGGAATACCTAACTAAGTATATTCATACCATTTAAACTCATGATTTAAATCTAAATTCAGGTTTAATAAATGTTAAAAAGATATCAGAACATAAATATATATGAAGTAGTAATTTAATTTCTTCGAAAAGGTAATAGAAAATTGATTATTATTCTTATGTTTAAATAATAAATTTATGTAACATAACCTTATCACATTATAACTACATTCCTTCATAAATCATAAAATGATTTAGATCATATATAATTTATAAACATGAACTTATATAAATGAAATATTGTAAATAAGTAAAGAGAATAATTCTAAAAATTATTTTCATAGAATAAATAATTTTTAAAAAATAAAACATTTTTAAAAGAATTTACAAAATAAACCAAGCATAAATATATAATTTGAACAACACGACTGATGAGGTTTCCATCACACCACACTCAATATCATTAAAAATATTATTTAGTCCCCCTATGGATATGTTTTTGCGGAAATGATCAGTTGAGCCTATCTAAGTGATATACCAATGCACGATCACAATTCCTAAACAACTAAAATCAACCCATGATATTATAAGTACCCATAACTATGTACAATAAAAAAACATAGTGTTACATCATGGTTGCTTCTGCAAAAAAAACCAAATAAGATATTGTTCTCTCACCCTGGGTACTACAGAACCTCCTATTTCACTCACACTTAGTTAAATTTAAATCAATCCTAAGCTGATATCACCCACATACTCGTTTTAACACCTAATGATCTTTTGGAAAATTGTTTTCAATGTACTTATTATTTTTAAAAACATGTTGACGTTAACTCTTGAATAAATTGTATGGAATGTGAAATCTTGGTTTTTGCGGATTCTTTTGTGATATTTGATGAAAATGGTTTTTGTTAAATGAATAGTTAATTTATGGAATTTGGAAAGAATCCAATGGGAAACTCAGTATTTTGGGGGTATTATAGGACTATCAAGTTAGTGTTTAAATTTTCAATTTAGTATTGCCTTTTAAAAAATATTTTATTCTTGTCAAATTTATAAAATGTATTTGATATTTTTAATAATCACGCTTTTCCTTAGATTGGGTGGTGGCCAACTTTGCATCTTTATATACATTCCTATTTTAAATTTTATTTTTGAAATTAAAACATGGTTTTAAATGTTAAGATGAGTTTTGAATTGAAAAAACATGATTTTCTATTAAAATGAACTAAAATAGATTCAGTGTTTTGAAACACATGAAGTGGTTTCATTGTGAACCCTTAATACTTTAAACATTTCAAAGTGTACATGTTTCCATGGAAATAGTTTTAAAATATTAATTTATTGTTAATGGTTTTTTAATAATATTATAAAATTTATCTATTGATGCTAATAGTTTTTATAGAAAATGGGGTTCATATACCATTAATTGGTTTCAATTAAATTATTTGACTTTCATGTGGGATTTAAAAAGGACTTAAAGAAGGGTTTCAAAAATAAAAAAACAACCTTTTGAATTTTAAAATTACTTTTTAGATGATATTTTAAATTTTAAATTAGTATGTGGAAATTTAAAAAGACATAAAGAGACAACTATCATACTCATCAGCTTCATCTCCAGAATAGTTATTATTGAATTTTTTTTCTTGAGAATAAATATCCATCTCTTCTGAAAATGACCCTATCCTTCTTAAGCTTCTCTGAGTAGTAGTCATCCCATACCGAGTATCAGTGAACATTTTGAATGAATTAAGAAGATAAATCCTACCATAATGGATTAATTCCTTTCTTAAATTCATTTAACCATTTTCTTCAAAGGATATTAAAATTATTTAAAATAATTAAATATTGGGTTCCAATAATTAGAATTATATATAACTTTCATCTTTGATAATGAATATCCTATGTGTATTTATTTATTTATCATATAAAATGAATATTTTATGAACCTAATTGGATGGATATGAATAAAAAATGGATTCATGTTAATCATATGACAACATAGTATGAATATAGAGTTAAATAGTTAATCTCATTTTCAAAAGAGAATGCATACGACCCTAACCAATTCCTTTTTCCTTGTTTACTTTGTTGTTATTCAAGATGAATTAGTCCTACAAATTTGGTAGAACATTATATTTTTCATGAAAAAGATCAAATCTATCAATGTTAGACTAAACGTGGGGATAAACTGAATGAACACAAATATTGGGATAATCCTATGATTTATGGATAATTTGATATTAATAACTGTGTAAATAATGATAGATATCTCATGGAAAGATTTACAATGGAAATTGAAAATGACCTTCATGATTTTCCAAATTTTTTTGAGAAGTTAAATAGCTTTGATAAGATACCATTGTATATTGGTTGTACTAAATACACCACATTTGTAGTTGTATTGATGTTATATATTTTGAAAGCTATAAGTGGATGGATTGACACTAGCATTACAGAACTACTTGGTCTTCTGAATGATATTCTATGAGGAAAAAATTAAAATCATTGTCAAACACATGACTCCAAACAAAATCTGCGTTCAATGGTCATGCTATCTAAAACAATATATGCTTGTCCAAAAGATTTTATATTATTTCACATGGACCGTGAATCAATCATAAATTTCCATAGGTGTGGTGTAGATCGATATAATAAAAATGAATTATGGCCTTTTTAAGATGTATGACACTTTCTTATCATTAAATAGTTTAGAAGACTATATGGATTTTTGGAAACTACAATATAATTTAAATGATTTATAAATACAAGAATTAATGACGGGAACCTATGTCATCATGTAGGTTCTCCTTAGTAGATGAAGATTTATTATGAGTATCGTAAATTGGGTAATGAGATGATAATCTTTCATCATCTGTTATCTATATATGGAAAAAATCATTTTTGTGTACAGTGTATTACTCATAGTTAATGAACCATCATGTTGGTAAATTATAAATTTCTACCGTCGTTATTCTTGAAGCCCAAATGCATATGTTGGCTTTACTTATATCAGAACCAAATAAACCAAGAAATGATAATGATGTCTACTTTTCCCCATTATTATAAGTTATGAAATTGATGTGGGATATAAGTCTTATAATGTATACAACTCATAAAAATGAAGAATTCATATTGAGGTCCATGGTAAATGGGATAATAAATTACTTCATACTAATGGAATTTTTTTAGGATCTGACATCAATGAAATATTTGGGGGTCCTATTTGTGAAGAATACAAACACTCAGTTCGGTTGAAACTGTCCATAAATATAGTTTTTTAGGACATAAATTATTTCTTTACCTCGGTGACATAATTACCGAAACTGGTAAAAGTCATTCATTGGGAACACCGAAAAAGGTACAACACTGAATCCACTAATTGGTGATCAAATGTTTGACAAAGTAAAATATATTTTCACTATTTTTATTAACCTTTTTTGGAAATCATTATAAATTCTAGTTGGAAAAATAGATTTATTTTCTTTGAATTTTCATATTGTAATTGTTTGTATGTTAGAAATTTTCAGGATTTCATGCATGTAGAAAAAAAGTATTTGATAGTTTTATTATAACATTAATAAACCTTCCAGAAAAAAATATCGAATCAAGGATAGGTTGGAAATTATTGACATGGGTAAAAGATCAACCCAATGATAGTTAACGAGAACACTTTTCTTCCTCTAGTACCATGAACTCAATATAGATAGTAAAAATTTAAATTGTAGATTTTACATAATCATGAAAAAGTTCCAGAGGGGTATTCATAAAATATCATTAATCGAATGTCTATGACTAATTTGAAGTTCTATTGACTAAAATCACACATTTTACAGGACTTAATGGAACATTTGATACCCTTTTCTTTATGTCGTGTTCTTCCAAATATCGAATGACATACATTAACCAAACTATTCTTCTTTTTCAAAACCATATGAATTAATGTTATTGTAACATCCCATTACCTTGATCAGGGAGGTATTTCCTCTCAATAAGTTATATTTTGGTTCAATTTCCTTAAGTAATTTCTTCGATTTTTTGCTGGATAAAAAATAGTTACACAACTTTTAACTATGTTACATGTCATTTAGTGTTTGCGGGATACTAGTTGTGAATGGGGATATAACACTTTAAAGGGTTACATATCATGACTGGGGCATACAAGACGTGACTTGTTAAAAGACCAGTATTTAAGTCGAGCCTACAAGCTTTTCTACATACTAATCGACCATGGAGTTCATGGAGTGACGAGGGATTACATGTCATGACTCGACCTGCACCCAATTTTTAAAACACATTCTTGAGTGTTTTTTATAATTTTCACTATTTCTTCACTGCACTTGACCCAAGGATGTTCCTGGGTTATTTTCATGGGCACATTTTACTCATTGATTGATTTTTTCAATGTCCAATCTCTATTGTGGTTGTAGTGTGTCTTTCTGGGTACATGATAATTCAAATTATTTTTTGCATGATATAATGGCAGTGCCCAAGATTTTTGGTTTTAGATTCATTTATCTAATATTTATGTATCTTCATGGTTTTTCTAAATCCATTGAGTAATGTAATTCTAGATGAATTTTCCTTCATTGGTCGTGCTGCAATGGGTTTTATTCTTTGAGGTATGTATATTTCCTCTCTTCTTCCAACCTCTAGGATTCTAAATTGAATAAATCTTGAGGAATATTTGAATCTACAGACTTCATTGATGTTATTGGGTTTCATGGATTTTGGATTCTTTAATGGGCATGTGCGACCTGAGTTTTTATGTAGGTGGATCCGTCTCTAGCCTGTGTTGATAAGATTAATTGTTTTTTCATTATAAATTTATTTATATATGGAATTGGAATGACCAATTTATGCGTGTTGAAATTTTTTTTCAATGAGAAATTATTATTCCCCGGTTTTTGGTAAAAGTAAAGAGAATGGTTATTTAAAAGAATTGAATTAAATTGTGAAAAAGAGAACATGGGTTACCTTGGGTACTTAGACAGAAGGTTTAGATTGGGGACATTGTACATTTTTTCTAATTATCAGTGTGGTTTTCCTTGTGGATTTCCTCTGTTTCCCAGTCCTATTGTTCCATGGGACTGATATTGAATTTTTTTGGGGTCTACTCATGGGGAATATATTTGCTTCCTAGGCCTGTGTTCAAGGATCGAATTTGTGCACTTGATTATTGTGGTATAAGTAGTCTACATCCATGACCTATAGCATTCCCGTGTGTTGTGGTAAATGTTCTTCTATTTTAAATTTATTTTATTTTTTAGTTAGCCTTGATATTCCCATTTATTCTTGTGAAAAGTGAAATGGGAAAATGTGATTTTAAATTGACATACCTGCTTTTGTTTAGAACTATGGTAAAGGGATAATGTTTACCACCTTTTCTATAGAACTAATTTACTATATATTGTGCCATTTTTTTCTTCAAATGATAATACATGAATTTTTATATAGTGACTTGTTATGGAACTCATGGGTGGGATCTTACTGAGCCTGTTAGTTTACACCCTACGCACCTCTTCGGTGGTGCATAGCCCTTTATTTATTTTCCAGTGTATGGATACCAAAGGTACCACAATGAGGTAGGGGCTGTCATGTTAGCTGGTGGGAGTTATTCTATACAGCTGTTTGGAGTCGATGTCTGGTTTTTTGTCCTTTGTTGTTGGAACTTTCTTAGAGTTTATTTTTGGATACATTTTCACTTTTCTTTTTCATATGTTTCCCTAAATTCATGGAATATATTTTCTTTAGTATTCATATTTTTTTTATTTCTTTATGTATATGTATTCCATTTGGTTGTTCAGGATGTTTGAAATCATTCCCTCTGTTGTGTTGTTCGATTCTCAGGTGCTTGTCTCCAGCACATGGGGATCAAGAATTCCCTTTGGGTATGTGATACAATGGGTTAATTACTAGGTTGGAGGGAAACCCAAATCAGTTTGTCATAGTTTGGTATTAAATTAGGTCTATCCTCAACAATTACTTTCTTGGGAAATATATTAGATTGGAGATAGTATTGTCTAGAATTGAGAGGTGTTGCGATAAGTGATTGAATAGATATTGGCATAACGAGACTCAAGTTACCAAGGGATGTTGGGTGTGTATATCTAGTATTGATTTTTTTTAAAAATAATAGTTTTTTCTTATGTTTTATTTATTTTTAATTGAGATTTGTTATATTTTATGACCGTTCTTGTGTTTTGGTGTGCAGTAGTAGGCCTCCGAGACATATTCCACAAGTTCCTCAGGAAGGTGCAGCTGATGTTCCTTAAGGGAATCCACCTATAGATCATAACCTCATTGAGACTATCATAACAACAGTTCATGCTATTGATCAGTATCTTCCATGTGTTCAAAATGCAGTGGTTGAGGTACTACCAAGAGATAGATGAGAGACATATCGATTGCAAGAGTTCTTATGCAAGGATCTACCTTACATTAATGGAACGACTACACCACAATAGGAAGAGGATTTTATGGAATGGATCAATCAAATATTCAAATTCTTGGAGACACATGATACTATCAGGTTTAAGTGTGAAATTATTATACTTGAGGTATCTAGCAAGAAATAGAGGGATTATATGGTCCATGAAGACAGGCATGTAGACTTGGATTAGAAGGGTTTTAAAATCCTTTTCTTTTATAATTTTTTTCTATGTCACTAATTTTGGAGAAGTATATGGCGTACTTTTAATTGCATCAGAGGGAGCATTAGGTGTCTACATACATTAAATAATTGCAAATCTTGTCTTTTTTTTCTTCATATGTAGTTAATAATGACCAGCTAAAGGAGATAATTTCATGCAAGGATGGAGGCTTAATATTAGATCCCAGGTGATTAACCTGAAACTTTCTTCTTATGCGGATATGGTAGACCTATCTATGATATCTGAAATGAATATAGAATTCAAGTTTGATTTTTTCACCTACTCTCTTCCATCAGATAACAGCTTTTGTGGCATGCCTGGGAAGAATTAGAAGTGGTAGGATTATCACAGAAGTGGTGGAGGTAGGTCTTAGCAGTGAGCCCCCTCTGAACCATATATTGTAGCTGGTGGTGTGCCTCTGGCTTGTTATCAATGTAGAAAGGGAGGACACACAATATGTTCTTGTCTGATTTCTGTGAAGAAATTCAACAGTTGTGGATGTGTTGGTCACTAACAACTATTTTTTAAGTCAATGAAAATGCCTCACTATAGTCAGGGTTCATCAGCTCTAAATCCTACAATAGTCTAGTCAGATCATTCAAATACTACATGGATATATCCATAGGCCTTAGAAGTGAAACATTTTAATGTATTAGATAAGCATCCAGTTGATGTTAATGTAGGTCTAGAAACAATGAGAGGTATTATCCTTATTTCTTATTCATTAGCAATTTCTTTATTTGATTCTGGTGCTTCCAAATCGTTTATATCTATACATTTTATTAATATTCTAAAACTTCCAACATAACTTATTTTCTTAAAAATAGAGTTATAAACACCTCATGGTGTGATGAAAGTTAAGGGGTTTTGGTATTATTATTCATTGGATATAACTAATATAGAGTCGGTCTAGGAGATTCTCATTCTTGATCTATATATGACTGGCATCATCATTGGTATAGATTGGATAATCCCTCATCGAGAAGCTGATGATTGTTATCATCAGTTTTTTTAATTTCTTGTCGCCGATGTGAGATCACATATGTTTCAAGGGGAGTGGGACTCAATGTTACATTGTACATGACTATCCCATCCAGAGCTCAAAAGTTTTTTGGTTGGTGTTACATTTGAGACTGATGTTGTTTCTTCTGTTGATGATTATCCCATTATTGTTCGAGACTTTACAAACATATTCCTAGATTATTTCCCATGTCTTCCTATAGAAAGGGAGGTAGAGTTTATGATTTATCTGGTTATATGTATGAAACCTATATCGATTCCTTTTTATCCCATGAAACTAGAAAAGCATAAAATGCTCAATATTCAGTTGGATGACCTATTAAAAAAAAGGTTTCGTTCACCCTAGTGTTTTTCCTTATACAGCCCCAATGCTACATTCCAAGAAAGAATATGGTTCAATTCATTTATGTGTCGACTATCAAAAGTTGAACTGGGTGATAGTTAAGAATAAATATCCATTTCCTTGTGTTAATGATCTTTTTGATTAGTTAACGGGGGAAATGTAGTTTTCAAAGATCTATCTTTGGTTGGGGTATCATCAGCTCAGAGTTTGGGAGTCAGATGTACTAAAGACAAACATCAAAAGTAGGTATAACCATTATGAATATCTTGTGATGCCATTCAGTCTGACTAATGCTCATGTAGTTTTTATGGATTTGAGGAATTAGATATACCAAAAACATCTCGACACTTTTGTGATAGTGTTCATGGATGATGTACTAGTTTATATGAAATTTGAGAGTGGCCCTGAGCACCATATGATTTTGGTTCGAGAAATTTTTAAAAATCACCATTTGTATGGAATGTTTTCAAATTGCAGTTTCTGGATTTATGAAGTAAATTTTATAGGGAAAAAATTTCAAATAATGGATTATCAGTTGATCCAGAAAAGGTAAAGGCTATTTTTTTCATGGACGGAACCGTGAAATTTATTTAATATGAGAATCTTCCTTGTTCTTTCTAGATACTTGTGATGGTTTTCAATGTATTATCTAAGATAATGTCACCATTGGATTTTATTACTCGGAAAGTAGTGAAATTAAATTGGGATGAAACGTTTTAGACTTCTTTCGATGAACTAAAGAGTATTCTAACATCATCTCCTATTCTCATATTACCTAAGCCCAATAAGGGATACACAGTGTTTTGAAATTCTTTTAGAGCTTTTTTGGGATGAACGCTTAAACAGTATGACCATGTGGTATCTTACAGCTCTCATTAGCTTCTACTGCATGAGAAGACTTATCCCACTCATGATTTAGATCATGCTACATTCACACATACACATAAGTGTTGGTAGCACTATATTTTTTGGTAAAGGTTAATAGTCTTCTTTGATAACACATTTAGGATTCATCAAACATTAGTGGCTAATAAAAGAAACATTATGGGACATTCCAACTTAATTTTTTTATTCCAATTATACTTTTACCCACCTGTACTACTTATATATCACTAGAATATATACATTAAATTCTATAGTTCACATATCCTCAACACTTTGATAATATTGAGTAAAATGTTCTGAAACTCATTTGTATTGTAAAAAATGTCAATCAATAACAATATAAGGAATTCCATCACTAGAACATGCCTTAACGAAACTTCTAGTGTATCCAAACCATTATCAAATACAATTATATTTCGTATATTAATTGAAAATAATATCCCTTTTTCCTTTATTCATTTAAATTTTTTGAAAACTTAATTGAATCATTATGTACTTTTTATAATCATCGACATTAATTTACTGAACAACATCAATAGTTCATTCATCAAGATAGGTTTTTCTTTAACATTGAAAATTATCCATTATTAAAAAGTATTATTAAGTTACCAATCATAAAATTTTCATACATAAAAATTTTCTTTATCATTAGGATTTATTTCAATAATATGTTTTATTTTGATAATAAGTTTTTATCAAATGCAGAAAATTTTATTTGTTGAGTATCATTTTTTGAAATCATTTAATCGGGGGTTTTTATAAAATTTCCCCCCACTAAAATGATGAACACTTCTAAACTCAATATATAAATAATGATCCAAGATATATATTTAACTATGTAAAATACCCCACTTTGGTGTGAAACATGGTGCTTAGAAATTTATGTGTTTATTTATTCCAATAATATTATACATGAATCATGGATGCTTGAGCAAACAACACTTTGTATAATCCATTATATGGGAAAGTTACACACCGTTATTATGATATCCTAACCATTAGGGTTTCCCAAAAATGTAAAACCCAAAGAAAATTCCATGAATGAAGATAATTATGGCATCCCATCTTTTATTACATATATTTTCATTAAATTTTACAAACAGAGAATATTTAAATTCTAGTGCTGTGGAAATCAGGAACATAAAAAATTCTTCTAATCCACTTGTAGGGAATCATCATATTTTATTCCTATGTAAAATTATTTCATCTCATAGCTAGGAGACATACATCAAAGGAAAGGGTGAGCAGAACGCCTAGTGACGAAAACATGGGAATCAGATTACTTGTGAAATCAATAACAACATGATAAAAAAATATATATGAGAAACAGAAGTATATGATTTTCATAAAGAACATAACTTTAATCCTAACTTGAATATGTGGTTACAAAATTTAATTTATACATTCATGAACATATCAAAAAATTTTATCCCCATGGTGTCATAAAAATTACCAAGGATATTCACCAATGTATCGTGAAACTTGTCAACTCTAGAGATTAAATTCATTACCCAATGCATTGGAGCAATATCTGGGAATTCCCTTAATATGTCTTTATTTTCCTGTGATCCACATAGATCATAATCATACATTTCATAAATAACCCAAATAAAATCAACGAAATGGTTTCATGTCAAAATCATGACGTTTAAAAAGTACTTAAAAATAAGATCATTATATCAGTTATAACCCATGGAAAGGGAGTGAGTGATATTTGTATTTCAATTACAGAATCAAATAGATCAATTTTATGTATTGATTAATACCCTTGGAAATGAAAATATATTTGGCTATCCACATTAATAATAAAATAGAATTTCTTGAGAAAAAGAGAGAGATTTTGAGACGAATATTTTGTAGCATAACGACTACAAAACATCATTTTAGAAAAAATTAAAAAGAGAGGGGACAAGGGTCAACCACTCATAAATAATTAATAATACAGTATGGGTACATAATAAGATCATGGTATGAATATTGTTATAACATACCACATGAAAATGAAACATGAATGAAAAGAGAAGATGGTATTTGTTTTACAAAAACTTCAGTAGCAAAACGACGTCGCTTAAAAATTCAGAAAATAAATTGGTGAGAGGGGAAAGGGTCTCTCATCGTTTAAAAATGAAATAAATTGTAATAAGAATATATAAAAACATACCCCAAGAAAATAAAATGGAAACTAGAAGAAAGAACATAATGTAAGTCGTGACTTAAAAGAAGAGGGTGAAAGGTTCCCTTACCTTGAAGAGTAACTTCGAAAGCTCGAATTTTGGGACCTTGGGGGGATTGAGGGAACCTTGGAAGGACTCTTTGGGAGGTAAAAAGACTATAATTGCGTTGGGGAGGATTTTGGAATGAAAAAAATGAGGGAATGCCATGCTATTTATAGGAAAAGTGAGGGAATATTTAATTAATTTGCAAGGGACACCTCATTGGGGGTATTTGGACAACCATGGGCTTTACCACAGTATTTTACCATTTTATTGTCCACTTGGAACACCTAATAACATATCATACTATTAAAAAGTCGACCAGATTTGTTCCATCATGATTACATCATCAATGATGTCATTGAACACAAAAAACTCAAAACTATATTTTTATAATTCACCGAATATTCAATAGTTTCTGAAAAATCCCAAAAATTTACTCTAACCTAATATCAATGCTATGAATTCAAAAATGAACAAAATTATATGAAAATAAATTTTTAAGTATTTTTAATTTAATTTTTAAATAAAATCATTATTTATTAAAAAAACAACTCTAAAACTATAACTTAGTTTGTAACACCTTGAAAAAGTAATCAAAGTCCCATTAAATTATCGTATTACCCTAAGATAATAAGGTAACAATTTATGATTAAATTTAACGAAAATAAATTTTCATTTTAAATTATTAAATTAATTCTAAAATTTTAAATAAAATATTTATGAAGAACAAAAATAAAAAAACCTATATTATGATCGTTTTTTCACTTTTAATATGTCTCAATTGTATTTATACATTCATGGGTTATGTTTCTATTTTTTTGGAAGATTTACTATTCATTATTATTCATTACTATTCATAAGGGTATATTACTATTCATACTTTACTCTTCATAAAAAAAAGTTGATCTTATTAGACTCTAAATTTATTTGTGGTCGCAGTTATTGAAGAACATTTTCTGAAAATCATTTCACATGATTAATTATTTAAAATTTACATAAATATTTTAAAATTTTATTTTTCCAAATATAATTAGTAATATGGAATTATAAATTCATCATACATTTATCCGGATATTTAAAAATAAAAAATTTGACTATAACAAGAAATAAATATTTTATTCATACCAAGGGATTATAAAAAAGTATATAAGGCCTCGTTGCATAGCCCGTTATAACACATTCCTAGGACCTAAGTGTAAGGTGTGCAATGGTGATTGAATCTTAGGGCGTCTCAAACAACATTTCTTGAGTGGTGATTTCTATTAGCTTGAACTTCTCCAATAAGAGATTCCATTCATGCTTCACATGTTTATGCTCAGTTTGGGCTTGGTCCAGAGCAAAGCCCAGAGATGCTACCTCCTTCCCAAGATATAATAAATGGGCTTTGTACGACCTGAGTCTATTGGATAAGGCCATCATCTCTTCTTTCTGTATTAATTAAACAAGATCACATGTATTTATAAACAATAATTTTAACGTTAAGAGTTTATTTTCTAACGGTCATATTGACCAACATTCATATTGACCAACAATCATATTGAGAAAAAGTCATATTGACCAATGTTCATATTACAGCCAAAACCGAGCTGTATCACTTCATTAATTAAAGGATATAGTTTGTGCTGTATAAAATGAAATAACACATAAATGTAGGAAGAAAATATTATTGAAAAGTTCGAATCGTTACATTATTCCCCCCTTAAGAAATTTCATCCCTAATATTTTATCTAATACCCTAAGAAGTGAAATGATGTGGGAGTTCTTCCTCATAGACTCATCTGGTTCCCACGTGGCTTCTTCACATTTATGGTTCATCCATAACACCTTAACAAGGTGGGTCTTCTTGTTGTGTAGAACATTGTCTCTACGATCCAAGATCTCCACCAGCTGCTACTCATATGAGAGGTCGTGTTCCAGTTGTACCACCTATGGATTTATTACATGTGAAGGGTCAGGTATGTATTCCTCAAGAAGGATAGGTGGAAGACATCCTGAACATGTGCAAGATTTGGTGGAAGTACAAGACTATAGGTCATTGCTCCTACACAATCAAGGATTTCATAGGAGCCAATGTACCTAGGGATGAGCATCCCTTTGTTCCCAAACCTCATGAATCTCTTCCAAGGTGAAATTCGATGAAATACCTTGTTACCAACATCACACTCCAAGTCCCTTCGATGGTTGTCGACATAACTCTTTTTTCTGAATTTGAGCAGCCTTAATGTGTTGTTGACATAGTTGAGTTCTACATCACATACCATATAGAGCTTCATAGGGTTCCATTTGAATGCTCGAGTGGAAGCTGTTGTTGTAAGAGAACTCAACAAAAGGGAGATATAGATCGTATCCACCTTTAAATTCCATTGATCTTGTTCTCAGCATATCCTCGTGTGTTTGAATTGTCCTTTAAGATTTTCCATCATTTTGGCAGTTTTAGGACATACTGAAATTCAATTTATTGCTCAGGTCATGTTGAATAATTCTTTATAATTTTGATGTGAACCTTGTATCGTGATCAGATGAAATAAGAAGTGGTACTCCATGCAGCCTTACCACTTCCTTCACGTAAATCATGGAAAGTTGATTAAGAGAGAAATCTTCCCGAATAGAGATAAAACGGGAAGTATTCGTGAGACGGTCCACAATAAACCATATCACATTGTTTCCTTTAGAAGTTCTTGGGAGACCAGTGACGAAGTCCACAGTAATATTTTCCTACATTCATGCTGGTATGCGTAGTGGTTGCAATACCCCTTTAAAAATTTGTCCCTCTGCCTTCACTTGTGGACATTCCAAACACCTTGAAGTATAGTTAGCAATCTCCTTTTTTATATTATACCACCAATAATGATCATGAAGGTCACTATACATTTTCTTGCTTCCAAGATGTATAGAAAAAGTATATCTACGAGCATCATCCATCATATCCTTCTTTATTTCTAGAATATATGGAACACATAGTCTTGTACAAAATTTTAGTACACCTTCTTGATCAATATTAAACTCAGGAGACTTCCCATCCTTCATATCCTCGAACTTCTTCTGTAACAAATGATCTTCTTTTCGATCATTCTAGATCATATCTAGTAATGACCATTGTGAAATCATTTGGGTTAGGGTTGATGGCACCCCTTTCCCTTATAATTCCCATGTCCATATTTACTAGTTCATAGATCAATGGATATCTTGAATCCTTATCATAGAAATAACAACTAGGTATTTCCCTCTTAATGCATCAATGACATTATTTTCTCTTCTGGGATAATAATGAATTGAACAATCATAGTCTTTGAGAAGTTTCAACCATATTCTATCTCTGATGTTAAATTCTTTTCTTTGTGAAAATATACATTAAACATTGGTGTTATATGTATATATAACACTTCTCCCCAAAAAGATAGTTCCTCCATATCTTTAGAGTGAAAATGACCCCAACTAACTCCAGATCATGCGTAGGATAGTTCTACACATGAGTATTCAACTTTCGAGATGCATAAGAAATGAAATTGTCATTTTTCATGAGGATGCACCCAAACCATTACTGAGATGAATTAGTAAAAATAATTAATCCTTCTCCATATGAGGGAAAAGTTAACATGGATGCAGTAACCAATCTATTCTTCAGATCTTGGAAACTTTCTTCAAATTGCATTGTCCAGATGAACATGACCCCTTTTCAGGTTAACATAGTTAATGGATTATAAATTCATGAAAAGTTTTTCACAAACCTCCTATAATATCCCGCTAATACAAGGAAACTACGAATCTCAGTTTTCATTGTAGGCTGAGTCCACTTTTCTACATCTTTTTTCTTTGTAGGGTAAACTTTGATTCCTTCATTGGTAGCAATGTGTCCCAAGAAAGAAACTTCTTGTAATCAGAATTCCCATTTTTTGAACTTCCCATAAATCCTATCCTTCCATAGAGTTTAAAAAATAACCCTTTGATGATCATCATGCTCCTCAAAAATTTTGGAATATATCAAAATATCATCGATAAAAACTACCACAAAGTTATAAAGGATGTATTTAAAGACTCTATTCATCACATCCATAAAAATAGTAGGTGCATTGGACAGTCTAAAGGGAAAAATCAAAAACTCATAATGCTCATATCTTGATCAAAAGGTAGTTTTAGAATATCATTTTTCTTCCCCCTCATTTGATGATAACCATATCGCAGATCAATCTTTGAGATGAATTGAGCCCCAATAAGTTGGTCAAATAAGTCATCAATTCATGGAAGAGGGTATTTTTACTCCACTATGATCCTATTCTGTTATCTATAATCAATGCATAGATACTTCAATCCATCCTTATTCCTCACAAAGAGAACTGATTCTCTCCAAGGAGACACACTCGGTCAGATAAACCCCTTCTCCAAAAGATCATGGAGTTGTTTCCTTAATTCCTCTAGTTCAACATTTTCTATCCTACAGGGGGTATTTTAAATATGTTGAGATATAGGTATGAGTTTAATGTAGATCTATACCTTTGTTTCTCTGGGAGCTTTGGGTAACTCCTTAGGTAACACGTAAATGTATTCTAGGATGATAGGGACATTTTCTATCCTCAAACACTCCTTTCCTTCTTCTTCTTCACCGATCAACTCCATAAAGAAGGATATAAGAGGTTTTTCTAGACAAAGATCAGGTTGAGATATCTCTCCTTGGAAGATAACTATTGGTTTTCCATTTAAGACTACTTAGATTTCCTTGCTTCTTTAGTTGATCTTAGCATTATACATTGAGATATACTCCATCACTAGTATAATGTCGAATTCTAGCATGGGAATGACTACTATATTTTTCATAAGATTTTTCTCAGTAAAATAAATACTAGAGTATCTAAACACTGACGATGCATGGATAATCCCACTAGGAGTCTTGACTTATAACTCTACTTTTAGAAAATTAGGGGTTGATTTTAAATTCATTGCAAACATGGAGGAAAAAAAGGAATGTGTGGAACGAGAATAAAAAAATGTATGTGATAACATTGAGAGAACTGCAAGTGTACCTGCCACCACCTCATTTGATACTTCAACCGTGGCCGTAGTGATTAAAAATGCTTGACCGTGTTCCCTTGGCGATTGCAGAGGATGATGGTGATTCCCATCCACTTCCCTCAGATTTGGACACTGATTGGAAAAGTGCCCAAGTTTTCCACACTTAAAGCATTGGACATCAGGTAGGGCCTACACCATCTTCCCTTTTTTGTTAGTGTTGAGAAGTGGTGGCTTCACCTCACTATGAAAATTATGTGCACTTGGGATTCTTTTATATTCCAGTTCTGATTTGGAGTTTTTCTGTGTCTATCTTATCTCTCTCTTCCGCATGTGTTCTCTTAGAGGGAAATGCCTCCCATTTGTGTGTTTACTATACCCTTGGTTCTAGTCGCCAACCCGGGGCCTACAGGAGGCAGGACTCGGGGGTCATTATCTCCCTTCTAACATTGCTGGCCTGAGAGGGGTACTCATTGTGGGGAGGGGTCATGAAAAAGTGTATCTTCTTTTGAAATTCATAGGGGTTTTCGAGAATATGAAATAGAGAATTCCATGAAAACATGGAGTTTCTAAAATATCATGTGCTCTATTTTGATGGGTGTAAAGAATAACATGATGATTTTTAAATGGGGATATGTTGATTTCCAGGACATGGTCAAGATTATTTTTAGATTAAAACTTAATTTTTTATAATGGGGAACACAACATGGGTGTTTTTGTTATTATGATGGACATATATAATAATAGTTGATATGGGTGTCTGGGGAAGCCCCACACCATGTGGGAGTATTTTTCATGTATTGGGTTTTGGAGTATAAGGTGGAATGTGGACATGGAGCCAAAAATTTAGAAGGTAATATCTCATAGAAAACCAATATAGTGTAGTCATTAGGTGAAATACGTTGTTTTTTGTCTATTATATTGAACACATGAACATATATTGTTTTTTATTGATGAAATTGAAGAAGAAAATAGCCAACATCATAGGTGGTTAATGAGTAGTTTGAAGACTCATTAAGAAGCTAGACTTTTCAAATTGATAAAACATGTTTCTAGAGAAATTATTCCATTATTTAAAAGATAATTGATGGGATAAAAATACTAGGAATATTGAATATCCATTATATTTGGGGAGGAACAATAGGGATATCAGGTGTGCTACTATATATGATTCTATGAGGAAGAGAAGGTTGGAAACCTAATAATTATACTGCCATATTTTTTTTAGTTCATAAAGGGGAGGCCTAGGACAAGAATAAGTATAACAATGACATATATGGATGAGGATAAAGATATAGTGAAATAAGATAAATCTATATTGGAATTATCTTCATCCATAGAATAAGATGTATAGTTGTTATTTTTGAACGATTAATAGTTTACCCTAACAGAAATAAAATTTTATCATTTTGGATTGATAGAAAATAATACAATACCAAATTCTATATTGATGGTTGATCATATTCAGATTGATAAAGAAGAGTTTAGTAAACTAAGATATTCACAAATCATTTACCTAGAGATGAGGATGCATGGTATTAATATAAATATGATAAACAATGAAAGAATATCATGTCTATAAACTATTCAAGAAGAAAAACAAGTATATATACTTTTTAAGCCTTCACTAAAGTTGCAGACAAAGATGAGGAAGATCGAGTGAACCTAGGATTTATAATAAATCTTTCACAAAAAATTGAAATAATTGAACTGTGTAACATTATCTCCTACGACATTAACACACCATCGACACATGATCCATGGATTTTCCGTTAGTGGTGAACCATGTGAAACTCCCCTAATAGTGGGTATGATTTAAAAATATTAATTCATTAATGATATTTAGTGATATAATTTGATAAAATAATTAATCAAAAGTATGAATAGTAGTCCATTTAACAAGAGAACAAGATCTAAAGGGAAATAATTTGGTATCCAAGATATTCTTTTCTCTAGAACACTATCACATGGTTTTGTTTCTTCTAGGGGTCACTGCCCATAACTAGGAATTCCATATTATATAATGGAGCATTAAAATGTTATATTTATAATACACATGAAATCCCTCACCCCATGTGGTAATCAATACCTAGAATCATGACATGAACTGCAACATCCCCAAATGACAAAGGGTTAAATGACTAAATGATATGACTCATGGAAACAAGGTGCACCTTCCTTTTCGGTAGCCTGTCTGATTAGAACTCCACAGTTAAGTGTGCTTGGTCTGGACTAGTGATCAGGATGAGTGACCTTCTGGGAAATTTCCCAAGATGTGTGTGAGTGAGGACAAAGGACACTAGAAAGGACAAGTGTTGGAATGTGGGGACTATTATTAGTTAGATGACCCATTCAGGCATGTGGGTGGACCCTTGGGTGGGGACCACATGTTTGCGGGGAAACTGGTGGTACCTGGTGGGCCTGGACCCAACGACCATATTAATGCGGGGTGTTTGTGTTGTCACCAGGACTCAGTTTTCACATTTGGTATCCGAGGTGGTACCCTGCCTTAAGTGTGGTGCACTTCCTGGGTGGAGATGTAGGGCACACAACGAGGAAGTTGTGCTCTAAGGGGGGGGGGATTGTAACATCCCCAAATAACAAAGAGTTAAATGAATAAATGATATGACTAATGTCAATAAGGTGAACCTTATTTTTCGGAAGCCTATCTAATTAGAACTACACAGTTAAGCGTGTTTGGTTTGGAGTAGTGATCAGTATGGGTGACCTTTTGGAAAATTCCCAGGCTATGTGTGAGTGAGGAAAAAGCACACTAGAAAAGACAGTTGTTGGCATGGGGGGACTGTTATTAGTTAGATGACCCATTCAAGCATGTGGGTGGACCCTTGGGTGGGGACCACATGTCTGCATGGCAACTGGTGGTACCTGGTGGGCCAGGACCCAACGACCATATTAAGGCGGGGTGTCTGTGATGTCACCAGGAATCAGTTGTCACACGAACCTTTAGTTTCATAGCATGATCCCTAGAAGAACACAAGAGAGAGGGATGTACAATTTCAAATAACATATGGAGAGATGGACTTTCAGTTACAATAATATTTCCTATAACATTAGCTAAGTGTTTTTTAAACATCTTACAAATATTTGATACCATATTTGGTCCTTCCATCCCTCCATATAAGATATTGTCTACTCTATCTCAATTCCTCGTGGTTTTGATTCCCATAGGGATCATTAAACATCACTAAAAAGGCCTCATGTAGAATGGAGGATTCTCATGTGATATTTATAATACATATGAAATCCCTCCCCCACCCCCATGAGACCCTTAATTTATAATCACTATGTTACCCATTATTATTATGGTGTGATTATCAGCAGACCATAAGAGGGAAGTTTTTCAAATGTCATGAACCTTTAGGATCATTTCAATTTTCTTTCCAAAAATAAATAATACTCAGATATCATGGGGTTACTCTACCATGATACTCTAAAATTTGAAAGTGCATCATGGTGAAGAGGCTCATCATCTACCAATGACTACTAGAAATTTAACCACATGTAACAGAGTCCTCATACCTGGTGTATTAGAAATAATTTCCCCTTCTTAGGGTTGAACACTCTATTAAAATCAATGTAATGGAGATACATGATACAACTTATAAAGAAGGATTAGTTTAAGCCATGAAAACATATATCAGAGGTTATTTCAGTATATATATATGATGAAACTCTCACCCAGAAGATAACGGTGCCAAAATATCAAAACATTAACTATCACCATTAGAAAAAAATTGTGGGTAAGGATATTTTAATCATGTATAATTAGATTCCTATATCCATAGGGAACAAAAAAACCATCCCATATCAATATGGTTCCTAGAACAACCCTTAATACATCATTTTAGAGGGAGTACTCCTTACACAATTCATGATTTCTCAAAAATTATGACATATGCCAATCTAACATTTAACTCCGAGAAGGATCTCCCCTGAGGATCAAACCACTTAAACATCACCCCTTCTCAAACAGGGAAATCAATGGAACTTCCACTTGAAATAAGTCTTGAATGAATCTCATATAATATCTTACCAAACCCATAAATCTACTAATCTCAATAACATTCCTCACATGATCCTAAGTAACCATAATATAAAACATCCCAATATCCACTAATATTCATACCTTATATATCATATTCCCAATGATATAGACCCCACAAATAAAAAACCAACACTTCAAAACATTGGAATAGATTATTTTCCCTTACAGGGTACTCAATGTTTTTTCTCCAAATGGTGAGTATGGTTCTCCCTTCACTAGGAGTGCCAAAAAATATATTCAATAAAGAAAAATAAAAATGAATCCAGTTAAGGATAGGGTATCATATTCATCTGTTCCATAAACATGACTGGTATATTCCTAAATCCAAATGACATTAGAAGGTAGTCATATAGGCTATACCTATTTTTGAATTTAGTATAAGGAATATCCAAAGGCCTCAAACATATAAGATGATAGTAAAATCTCAATTTTATTTTAGAAAACCACTTTTCTTCCTTCACATTTTTAAACAAATCAGCAACATGTGGAAGAGCATATCACTTCTTTTTTCATCACCTAGTTAAAACATTGGCATGTATCAGACAAGAATAACAACCCATTAACCATCTTATTGAACAAAATAGAAGCATCCAAATGGGAACTACTCCAAAAAATGAATATATTCACCTCAAAATCTCCTACCATAGCCTCTAGATCTCGAATCACTGCATGATTGATCCCAATTTAGGAATGGATATGTATTTATACTTAAAATGAGATTCATTATATAATATAGTCATCATTTTGGTGGCAGTACAAATAAGTCCTCAAGAAATACCTTCGACAACAAGTTAACAATGGGAGAAATGGGTTTATGATGTTTCTCTTCATCATCAAGAAGAAAACTAAAAAAATGACATAAATAATACCCCATAGTAGATTATTAAGTCAACCCTAACAAGAATGGTTATAATTATCACCCTCAACTGACATTAAAGATAACCATTTGTGATAATATCTGATGTGAGCTCGGTAATGACTAAACCAATCCGTACTCAAGATCACATAAAAATTGTATATCTCTAACATGAATAAATCCTAGATATGTCGATATATACCAATCATTAGGGAAAAATTAGAACACCTAAAAATAACTTTAGACCTCATACCTAATGGTGTATCAATATAAATCATACTAGATAGTTACTCAATGGTTAACCCTATATCACTAACAAGCTATGTTGATATAAGTGAATGAAATGAACTCGTATCAAATAAAGTAGAAAAAACAGTAGATAATAAATAGATAACATATTTAATAGTGAATGATCACTCTTCTTGGTTAGTTGATGTCGACTAAATAGAATGAATCCATCATAACATTGATCAACTTCTCTAGCCTCTTAACCCATGAATACATTGAAAATCAGTACTATACTACATCTTCTAGCCTTGAAAACCACGAACACCTCCATGACTTGACCAGATAAAAGAATAATAACTACCATCCTACAAAACCACACATGATTCCACTTTTGATCCATATATCTGGCCATTACCACAACCACTGATAGGCTGAGAAGAACTCGAGAAGAAATGATTCAGATACCCTATCTACCCATATAAATGACTCTCCATTGAAGGTTTTTGGAATGCTATTAATGTACTCATGAAGATAACATAGTGAAATAATATTAAGAGAGACCTCCCACATTGGGAAGAAGAAGATACACTACCTTGAGTATCCAACCCATCACCACATTAATTATAATAACTGAATCTATAATTTCTAATACCTAAAGATACACTGTCAATCCCAACATAAAAAAATTAATACCCCATCATTTTTTACCTATCTAGGTTCCTCTATATAAAAAGTTCATGATTCTTGGAAATAGAGGAAAATGTGAGCTAAAAGATATTAAAGTAATAATTTATTGAATGTATCAATCCATCAACATAGAAACAAATGTTAGTTGTATCACAAATCTATAGTGAAGTATAAAACTGAAGAAACACAGTAAAATGGGAAGTAATTTCCATAAGTGAAATTATACCATAATTCATATTCATAAACAAATAACATATATTACTTCTCAATATATTGGGAAATAAATTATTGAAAAATTGGTCCTAAAAGTCCTTATATGAAAACCGCACATGTTGATTGACCAAGAAATGGACATCCCCCCCATCATCTTGATAGTCCTCATATAATATTAACTATAATATATGACCACATATCAAGGGGTTCCTCAAGAAGTTCAAATGTTGTTTTTATAGAATAAATTGACATTTTAGAGACCTATGATCCACACACTCTAGTAAATAGAATTAGATACGAAAACTAAAAAACACTTATAAAATCAGACATGGAAGACTCACCTATTATGCCTCAATGTCCTATAGACTAAATCATATTTGGTAGTATCACATAAAGATTATGATCAAGATAAGTAACATGAAAAACTAGGGGATTGGACTCAGTAGTTAGTGTGGCATGATCATCCTTGCTGTCATGGTGCTTAATAAGTAGTATTTGCAGCGGAATGTGACAATCATTTTAAATAAAAGACTCAAAATGACTTATACAATAGGTTTAAAAATAACAGTTAGGATAAGAAAAAAAGGGAATCCTACTATGTAATACTCATGCCCAATTATACATGGGGATCTTACCTAAAATTGAGAAAACTCAATTCCAGGATACCTACTCTTTATCAATGTCAGAATTTGATACAAAATATATTATTTCTATCAATTTAATAACAAAAAAACGTCATCATATATCAATTAAGTATAATTCTACCATCATTTTATATTGAAAAAAAACTATATGAGATTCTTCAAACACATTAAATAGCAGAGCCTTATATCATAATGAAAGTACTCAACCATAATCAAGAAACTAAATGTCATGTAAATCCTACATACTAAAAATAATGTATGGAAACATGACCTCTTGACTCCCTAGTCCAAGAGTTAAAAATAATTTAGCTTAAATAAATATCACAATGCATTATATTTTGTAAAATAACTGAATCATAGTAGAGAAAACCAATAAAAATAATCTCATCCCTGGTAATCCATAATTTATTTATACGTCAGTTATCTATAACTAGGCATAAGGACACTCATAAATTACAAACACATCCTCTCTCTTGTATTACATATCCTCAAAATTAAGAAAAATGGCTATAATGTAACATTATAGCATCCCTTATCTGATTTAACTGTACTTTGACCGAATGAGTTTTAACATAACTCATGCAAACCTACCCATATGTGATAGGATATAGGCCATCGATGAGGGTATATGTATAAAGTGAGAAGTCTATTTCCTATTGTATATATAGCTATAAAACATAGAAGAATAAATACCATAATTAGTTATCATATAATAACCAAAAATTAAAATCACAACTATATTAAATATAAAAATAAATAAAAACAAAAAATTTATAATGTAATGATCAGTATAAATATAAATAAAAAACAGATACATATTTATGTGAACAAGCTCACTCATGTTCAGGTCATATATAACAAAAATAAATACAAATAAAATACTAGAAATGAAAGATCGATTAGTCCTGATTCTATGTCACATCTTATCTCTCAACTATTACGAAGATAAAAAACCCATCCATAAATGAAATGGCCATAAACCTTACCAATATTATAAACTATAAAGAAAACTTAGGTACCATGTTTCTGGAGTAGGTTGTGAGTACAACGTAGTAGGTCATCACCATTGGTATCCCTAAACACATCTAATATAATCAATTTCTTCTAAATTGTCATATTTTTATTTATTATATTGTAGTAAACACCATAATTCACAAGAAAATATAGGTTTATAGATGAATAAAAGACGTAAAAAAGAACGAGAAGAATATAAACTCAAACACAACAACTTTTTGGCTTTGAAAAAAACACCATATGTCCACATAGAAGAAAAAAATCACTAATTTTGGGAGAAAAATTAAATGGATGTTTTTAGATTTTCACACACACAAAATCTCTTGATCGAATGATCTCATAATGTGGACGATGAAACAATTACACCAACTACATAGTAAGTCTGATATACTTCATTTCCAAAGACTCCCACATCCAAATAGCTATAGTTTTGGTGGAAAGACGTTTTTGGACCTATAGTTACCACTATCACAAATTTCTGAGATGCTACAATGTCTTATCCGAATCTTCTACAATAAGTCCATACTGCTACAATGCCCTATCGGTGTCACCAGTCATCACTGGTGTATAGTATGTACCACTAGCATCCATCCCAACTTTATCTCAATCATATCAGGCTAGAATATCCCAACAAATTAATATAAATAAACAATAGCTTTAATGATAAATATGCCATGGCCTTGGGTACAACATAGATAACCGGTTGTGACCACACCTTATTTGGCCAACACTAAGGGGAATCAAAACATGTCATAAATTAACCAATTGGGAATTAATTATGAATTAATATCAAATGATACTATCATCCGATCAAGTTATAATGATCAAAAAATGGGAAATGTATTCAAATCAAAGAATAATAATTGTGGGAATAATGACTCAAGGATAAAATTGTCCTCAAAACATATGCAGAACATGATGATAGCAGTAAAATACATTATAATAGAATCCCTTAATAATATATATATGTGGGAATCTTGTCCTAAAAAACAATCCAGAGATGGACTAACACAAATATCCATAAGCACAATATCATTATGGAAAAGAATCCCTAGTCTCAAACCACAACACATGATGAAGAATAACATTCCATAATCACTATTCTCATATGGGTATCTTATACTCCCACTTTGATGAATCTCATCATCGAATGTACGTCCAATTTCTAGGGGGCTATAACAAATAAATATGAATTACGTTCCATTACCATAATCATCAAGACCATGAGGGAATTACATTCCATTATCCTATGATAATCTAATTCCAATACCTTGAGAATAACACCCTAATCATGAAAAAACTAACCAATGAGAGTAACATACCTCATCATTGAAAATATAATACTATTAGGCATATCATCCCAACTATATCCATCATTGGAAAAATAGAATATCATTCAAAAATAAAATCCAATGTCACAATATGACATAGTAAAAAACTATAAAATCATAATATATACAATTTTGTAGGGTTGAAATATCATATAATACACTTTAAAATATAGACAGGTCATTACCTACATAAAATAAGTAATTTCATAATGAATTTAGTGAAATTAACCTATTTATTCCACTAGCTAGTAGGAGATGACCACTTACTGCAAACCTAATCAACTATTCGAATCCAATGAGAAACTCACTAGTTCCACATAGGTCAAGCCCAATATGGAACTTTACAATTCTCTATAACTCATAAGTCTATGATGGATAAAAGGCACCAAATAATGGTCCATGTAGTTTTGAATGACTCAACATATGCCCTATTTGGTCTATAATAATAAGTATAATAGAATTTATATCAAGATCATGAACATTGACAACCGTATAAACAAGGTATGGTAATCAAAGGGAAAATCAGGGACCTAAACATCCCCAACCTACACAATAATGGTCAAGGGAAAACAATTTATTTAAATTTTAGGTCAATCATGTAGGAATGGTGATACTGTATATCACACTTCCTTTGAAATAATCATCAATGTTTTTCGGATTAGTTAGCAAGCACCCACTGGGGTCTAATGGAATCCTACTCATCAGGATTCACTAAAAAAGTCAAACTTATAATATGTGTTGAAAATTTTATAAACCCCTCCAAGTAGGTAGTAAATGAAGGTGACTATAGAAAAAGAAAAAGAAATAAGAAATAGATCAAAGTTGTGTTACATCCTTACCATAGACAATTCACCTGGAACTTCGAAACCCAAATATGACATGACCCGAGGGAATGTGACCTTAAAAAGTAAAGAGGGGGATGACAGGGATATAGTCTAATGGATGTTTTCTAGGAAAAATGATAAAGAGAATATCATATTAATAAATTTATAAAACAATTAATTGAATAAAGATAAATTTAAAATATTGGTATCTACTGAGTACCTGATTACCCCTCACTGGGTACCCACCCTAGAGTCATTGAGTGGATGTTGAACAACCCATAGGTACTCACTCACTGCATGAACCACTAGGTAATTGGTAATAATCAACCAAGTACATTATGGAATCTATTTGAATATAGATGTATAAGGTCCGTTTTACTTTTTCTAAATTGGATCCTCATGCACTTTCCAACACATCAACAATCCATAATTCCATAAAAAGCATGAGGTTTTCTGAAAATTAGCTATAAATGTACATCTTATAGATGAATTTTTCTAAATTTATAGTTGATTTTTACCTTATATGGAAATTTTAATTTTTCTGAAGATTTCAAATATAATATACAAGGATTGACATAATATCCACATGTTTAAAAAATTTGGTATAACCCAACATGTTTTCCTATTGAAAATCTTTGGTAAGCCTATCCCCCATGAAAAATATTATTATTATGTATCCATTATTGACAATATTGTGTTGGTGTATTCCTTATTAATAATATTAGGGGTGTGTGTTGATATTTGACAAATGCGTACCTCATATATAATATAAGGGTAGTGCCTCCCTATCATGGATATCTACCCTCATAAAAAATATCAAGGAAGTGTGTCCCTATTAGAGATGTTAATCCCTTATCAATAATATTAAAGTAGTAAATCCCAATCAAAGTAGTTAATACCTTTATCATTAATATTTGGGCAGTTCATCACACATCAATAATATCAAGGATGTGCATACCTTATCAATAATATCAAGGAAATATTTTCTTTTTTACATGATATTAGGGAAGTACATCAACTTGAGTAACAAATAAACGTGTGTTCATAATAATCCATAAAGTAAATACACTTGATAAGTGGGCATTTCATCTTGTATAAATACCAACAACAATGGTAAATATTAATTATAACCCAATACCTTAACAATATTAAAACAAATTGGTTATTTCATTCCATGACCTTGTGTGAGATACATTACACTAGGAATACCCATAATAATGGGCGTATCATCCCAAGTCATAGGATTTTAAAATAATCATAAAGTACCCCACATCATAAAAAACCATAAGATTAATGGGCACTACATTTCATAACACATTTAACATCACAGTGTACATGTCATCCCATTCTATAATTACCATTAATTAAATGGTCATATCTCACCTTTCAATAAGAAATAACAGATTAAATGGGAAATCCAACAAATAAATGAATCTTTTTTATAAATTAGTTGGTTTTTTTTCTATTTTACATTAATATCATTTTCAATTGGACTTGGTGTCCCATAACAGAAATCATATATTTGAATAATAAATAAATAAAAAAATACATAACAAAAAAAATTAAAACTAGGTGGGAATACCTTCCAAGAGAAGCCCAATTAAATGAAAATTTTGGCCTCACACTCATAACCAATTCCTCATCATACCATATATAGGGTACTACCACCTAGAACCACAAATACCAAAGGTGGGAAACTCACACCTCTCAAAAACATAAAATTTATCCAATTGGATATAAGGGGAAAAATACCCCAATACTATTAAGGCTTCAAGCTTCCATCCATCCAAGTTTAATTTGTTATTAAAACCATTTTTAGGAAAAATGGGAAACCAGAGTTCACGGCTTCAAGATTCCTCCATTGTAAAGTACATTCCCTAATGAAATGAAGAGAAAGGAAACCCAGCAAGGTATACTACAAAATGATATAACTTTAGGAACCCCACATTGGGGTTACATGTACAAGGACCATAAAACACAACCTCATGAACAAAGTAATAACTTACCCTAAAAATAATATAATATTAAAAAAACCACTTTTGGATCAAACTATTATTAATATATCCAATAGACACAATGAATCCAATTTTGGTTTCATTGAAAGAAAATCACAAATTCTAAATATTATCATATACTATAGGGGAAATTCAAAGAAAAATATATAGTCTCTCCCATATCCATCAATTTAGGTTAGATTCCTATATAAACCATGCCCTAACTAGGTTGTTAGATTCATTTTTAAACAATGGAAACCATCCATGTGTAAGAATTCCACTTAAATGGAGCCTAAAAAAATAAGTATCATGACCATTGAGGATAAAAACTAAATACATAACATCTGAGAACCATATCAGTGTCTAATAAATATCACTGGATATGCCTCCCATAATGGAACTCATCCATGGTTCCTTCTTGAGTAGTTCAAACCTACTTACCCATTCTTACAATCCTCAAAAAATAAGTACCACTATATAAATAGGTGATATAATGGACCTCCTAATACAATAATAGAGTTAACCCATTTATCCATGTTCAATCTATCCTCATCCATATAATCATCCTGAAACATCATCATCCCTAAACCCCCAACTCATCCAGGTGGCCACATAATCAAATACCAAAACATATAACCAATTTCATAATTAATTAATTAGTATTCAGTTTTTTATAATCGAGGAAACAAATTGAGAGACATATTCTTCCTAAAACCAAGAACAAAAATGTGTGGTCTACTACTAACAAACCCTTAATCCCACTACTAACAAAATCCATATCAATTAATATTAACTCATTAACCAATTTCATCTCTATTTTATAAAGTATATAATTAAATCAAGGTAGTAACTTATTGGAAACATATAATTGCACAACTTCATGTGATCACCTCTCTAAATAATCATCTATAAATGATGAGAAAAAACCACATTGATCTAATATAATTATATAATAATCCATAATAATAGACACCGAATAAATATATCCTAGAAAAATGAAATCAGATAGAAAATTGATAAAGAATAAAGAAGATAGGATAATGGAAAATACCACGTTTATGGGAAAATACAAAATCTTAAAACCTCCATGGATAAAAAGAGTATATGTATAGGGAATAAATAGAACATGGTTTTTTATCCCCCCCTATTCTTAGTTGGATGATCCCTAATATATTGAGGGGTTATTAAAATTAAATCATGTATACAAAAAAAAGGGCCTACTATGGTGTGAACCTATAATTTAAATCACAACTCCCCTACCTAGGGCATCCCAAAAAATGTATAATGGGATATTTTTGGGTGACCATATTCATCAATATACAATTTCTAATCCATAATATCCAAACATGATCCAAAATATATTTTATAGTGTGACCATGGATGTATCTTTGTGACACTATTTCTTAAGAGACACAAAATAATCATGACTGATACACTATGTCATAATTTGGGGCTTCATAATGAAATACCCCTATTATAGAGTGAATCCTCCCCAAGATCCTATAATTTTTTCTTATGTAGTTAATTGTGGCATGATAATTGACATCAAAGTTCAATGTCATGAGGAAAGTAATCAAACACCAAACATCACTAATCCATTCAACATAGAAATCCCCCCATTATTGTGTAATGTTCTACTGGTTCCAAAAATAGAAATAGATATCTCCTATAACAGAACAAAAATACCAAAATACATGTGTTTTTACTAGAATTTCAAAAAAAATATACACCTTAGAATATGGGTAGTGTTGCATAGTATTTTCGCACGATTTCTAAAAAAAAATTTGTAAATTGTGCTATAGAACATTAGAAACTAAAAAATATTAGTTTTTTATTTTTATTTTATTCTATATCTTCTATCATTTCCACCCTATAAATTCAAGATGGTTAACCCAAGGGGATCTTTCCTTCAGTTATCCACTATCATCCAATCTTTTTAACGTTGTGTATTTTACTAATAAAAGGTAAATACATTAATTATTTCTAATTTTCATCTTTTCGTCTTTTATATAGTAATACATTCTATTATTTTATGTATTTAGATATAGGGGTTTAATTAGATCATAGTGAAACCCTCCCAAACAAGAGTTATTTATCATGAGGTTCATCCAATATAAATAGATGAGGTGAATTCAAGTTCTCTGGAATTGGTTCAATAATGAATTGAAATGTAGTGATTTTTTGTCAAAATATTACTACTGTAGGAAATTATTGATCATTTAGTTAGGTGTAAAACTTCATCTTTTGATATAAGATGTATTGTACAAGATTTTTGAGGATTCATATTCAATTGGATTAATTTATAGGAAGGAATTGAGGTAGGTGCCATTAAATATTAATAATATATTTATATGTTGTGATGATTATGGATTTAGGTAATTTTCATGTTATTATTATCTTATCATAGGGCCCTTTTAAGTGACATAAAATAAGTCATATTAGAATTCACTCAAAAATCATAAAACCATTGTTAAGTGGATCATATTAGAGTTGAGTTATTTATACAGGTATTAATTAGATTAATTACAACAGTTAATATATTTATATTTATGGGGCATAGTGAATTGGAGTTTTATGAACTACATTTTCAAATAGTAATTATTATAAAAATGAATTAAGTAATTTATTATGGAATTTAAATGGGAAACAACATTTAATATATTACCTTATATCATGATTCAAATTCTAAAAATAATTTGTGTGGGGTATATATCTTATTTGTTTATAGTGGATTCTTTATATTTGGATTTATTCATCCTTTAGTGTATATTTATTGTTTTATGTGTTTAATTTGGTTAGTTTATGTGTATTATTTTTTTTGTAAAAATTTAAAAAAGCCTTGGATTTTGAGTGGTGGTCTAGTGAGCGGTGATCAATTTTCTTATTAGGGTTATTTGGTTTTGACTTCAAAGAAGGAATTAAAGGGGTTATGTTATTTGGATATTAAAAATATATTAGGAGTATGTATTTTGTTTTTGGAGTTTCATTTGGGGTATGATAATATAATTTTTGATTAGTATGAATGGTTGATGGATTGTTTGGAAACATTGTAGGATAGTTTCAATTGGATGAATCTTAAATTTATTAATGTGTGTATCCCCATATAAAGTGGGTTTCAATTTATTACATGGGTTCTATCACATATAAGATATGTTAATTTAGGTATTGTGGATAAAAAGAAATTTTTTGCGAATTAATTATGAAAATCAGGCATAAAGGAGGAATGTTAGAATATGCATCCCTTATAGTGAACTATGACTGGTTTATTTACATGGGTTTTGAACCATAATTTTTATGGTATATGATAAACACAATTAGACCACGCGTTTTGGAAATCCGGAAACATGAATAAGTTTTTATATTTTTATTTTCTTTTAGTACCCAACTGTATATAGATTGGTTAGGTATTTTCAATGAGATTTTATTGATACATTACAATGTGTTTATTTATCTATGAAACGTTCATTTATAGGTGGAGCGGTAGGATTTATGGTATGGTTTTCCTTAGGTTTTGAAGTGGGACATTACGTGAATTTTTTTTGTTATGGGATCACGAATGGGTATTATTTTTTCTATATCACAATGCTTAGAAGGATTTATTGTTTGGACCATTAAATTTACATCGAGATTCTTGGGTTGGTTTAAATTTTTCACTTAATTTTATATTCTTCAAACTATTGGCTTTTATTAGTGTGTGGTATGAACAAGTTACAATAGGTTAGAATTTTTTAGATAAGAACAATGTAGTGTTATAAAGTGAATTGGATATATATTTGGTTCTATTTTCCATATAGAGGGTTTATAATTTATGGATTCTCTAGGTAAATTTAAAGTTCATGTGGAAGTTGACATGAAGCATGTGTGGTGGGATACCTCACCTATTTACATTGTGTTCCATCCCCATGGGAGGGAATTAATAATTATGTAAAGAGTGGGATGTTTGTGGGCAGTTCTACCAAATTCTTATGGTGAGTTTCATGCGTGAATTGACTATGGTGTTATGGTTATAAATCTTGTTCTTGTCTCGTGATTTGATGGTTAAAAACTATTTTATTTTACCCTTTTTTTTATTTTATCATAGTTCCTATATTTCTTTTGAAATTTGGAATTCAATTTTTTCTCTTCTATATATTTTGAGAGGTTACCTTGAAGAGGAGAAGTTCCTTATAGTTAGAAACATTTTCTATGAAGTATGAATAATATAATATGAAAGATGTTGGGAATATATATTTCTTATACGAATTAAGTAAAGGAATGTTTATTACATTTATTGGTGTTTTTTTTCATTATATTTTGAACCAACATATATTTTATCATTTATTTATTACTCAAATCTGTAGGGGTTAGTTGAGTGTTTTTCATCATAGATAATTGTGCATGCATCCTTGTTTATCATAGTAACTCTGGGATGTTATGGATAGAGGGGAAATATCACTATGTAATTTATAATCACTTTAACCATAAACACTATGTGGTCTCTATTGAAAAATAAAAAATATAAAATTAATGTAAAGACATATCTTCTTACTTTTTAATGGATGTGGTGGCTTTTATCAAGTTATCCATAGGTCATAAATGAATGACATATAGTGGTACAATGTCTATTTTCTCTTATTTTTGTAATTCATTGACCACGTGACCTTTTTTATTTATTTTTTATTTGGATTTATATAATATCGTAAAACACATGCATATATATTTCTTATGATATATTTTTATTTTAATTTTAACACTGCAAGTGTGGGGGCTTCATTTCATGTTAAAATTTATTTATTTACATTATGGTAAACCCAGTATAGTGATTGGAAATTTAATGTTTTTAGAAAATTTAATCATGAATCTCTTTTTATTGTTAATAAATGAATAATCCACCACATGATTATGATAAATAAATTTCATGTATTTAAAAATATCTAGCATATGGAGAACAGTGTATCACGTAGTGACATTCTTAAATTAAAATTGAATAATTTTAACTCGAGTGTTAATTATTATATAGTTTTGTATTCAATTTTGTGAATAGAGTTAAATGTAGATGGAGACATGTTTTTTGGAAAATTAATGGTAAATTATGGGTGTGACTAGACAAAAGAATATTTATTTAAAGCCAATATAACATGGTATCCTATAATTAATATTATATAATCTTGGTTTAATGTGATGTTGGAATATAAATATTATTTATGGGATATACAAGGACTCATGTTCAATCCTTATGGATTAAGATTCATCCGGGGGTTGTACTGACTCATGGTTCATTCTATAACACTCAGATATAGTTTTGGGTTTTGATAAACATCAAACATTCCCATGAGTTATTGGATTAAAAATAAAAATTATCTGTAAGATAATCCATTATATATTTATAATAATATATATAAAATGAAGATCTTACCCATACTATTGATTTTTATTCATAAAAAGAAACATTATGAATGTCTATAGAAATTATCCAAAGGAATATTACTTATCCACATGATTTGTGAACCTCTAAAAAAATTTAAATAACTACTCAATTATTTATGAAAATATAGTATCTTTATTAAAGGGGAAGGATATGTAGTGAAATATAGCCTTTTTAATAACTTGGTAGGAAATCAAGGAAAAAAAATTGTGTCGTTTTGATCCTACTTATTTATTAAAACTTGGATGATTAGAGGATCAGGGTATAAATCAACTATTTCATAAGAAATATTCATATTATAACTCTTGTAATGAATCCAATAACTAATTAAAACAAAGAAATTACTTTCCAACAAAATAAACATTAATTATTTTCTATTAAAACTATCTTAAAAATAATATAAATATTTTTAAATTTAATGTTAATGTGATACCCAGACTGAACCACTAAGTCCATATAGTGTTCTACATGGACTCATGTACACCTCCTCACATGATAAAGGTAGTGGTCTACTGGAAATGGCCTAGATTAATAGTGGGGAGACTATAACATCATATAAAATTCTAACATATTAGTATAAACAATCAGATAATAAATATATTAAATAAAGATCATGTAGGAAGTAAATGACTAAAAAAAATTCTATATCAACATGATGATATTATATAAATATAAAATTCTTTTCCCACTCGTTCAACCACATATAAAAACAAATAGTAGATTAATATATAACGAGGATCGACTACATCCCCAAGCCAAAAATACCCTATCTATAATACGATTGAGCTGGCCTACCCCAATCTGTTACACTTCCTATGCTTAACCTAAATAACTACATAATGTCAGCACATGGACTGGTTTGCCTACACAATTTGTGAGAAGTTCTTTTATTAGGGTATCTCCATAAACACATAATATAAATATTCAAAATTGTTTTTATTTAATGGATAAGAAATACATAAATAAACATGTTCATCGACTCATCATGTTTTATCTAGTAAACCACAATACTTAATGTGATACAACCACCAGTTTGGTCATCAAATGCTTACCAAGCAACCCCAACACCCAACCATACCTACTTTATCCCCATGATGAAAGATAATCCATAAATCAAGTTACAATCATGGTTTGGATAGAGAGCCTCAGGTCCGTCTACAAGGATGTCTCATCCCACCAATCTCATGGGTTAGTCCAGAAGTACATTGTACCCCATATCTAACATAGGTTGGTACACAAGTCCATCAAGTCCTGTTGCTATCATGGGTTAGGAAATCATACCACTTATCTACCATGGGTTAGGCTATGAGGTTTTCATATCCTATCGCTACCTCAAGTCAGGCCTGAGAGCCATCAAGCCCCTACCCTATGTATAGGTTCATCATAATCATTTTCACAAGAATCACATTATCCCCCTCTAAGGGCTAACAAATCTATGATATTGTGCCTATAACAGGGGTCTTAAAGAAAAACCTTCATTGGCCATGCATTCAAACATAATAGGGAATATATCAAATAGATAAAAACATTTTATTCCAAGAATGAATCTTGGATCAAGGACCATATCCAAAAAAATAAGATCAAAATTAAAGTTCTTAACATACCTAGATCAGTATTAGGTCAGACTACATTGTTATACCCCATCATCTATCTCATTCAATGCCACAAGGCCACCTACCCAGTATTCAGGTATCAATGTCATCATTGACACGACATCACTTCCACATATGCTTCTCCTCTAGGCACTAATAAAGCCATAATGACCCAAATATATCTTTTCTATATCATACATCTTCCATTGGACAATAATTATCACAATAGGGAATAATAAAGAATGAATACACATAACACACAAAATAATAGGTCTCACATGCCACACACACTCTCCACATGAGCACATAACAAGTGTAGATCTTTCATGCCAGCCGCACTCACTAAAGAAGAAAATAATTTAGAATGTTTCTCATGGATATACAAGGAAAATCCATAAAAAAGACATGAAATTCATATAAGACCAAAGGGGTAAAGACTACCTACGGTGATACCATAACTAAAAGTCTCACCTCAATCCCGACATTAGTTAGCCATGTCTTGGTTCTACCCAAGGCCTCCTTAATATCTAAATTCAAAGTATTCATCCAATTATTCCATAACTAAATAACACTACCAAAGATAGGGTCCCATATAAAATCTACCTAGGAAGACCATGTAGCACACAACAACATCCCACAAATTCTGACTCTAAATGAGATAGGGAAAAAATAGACTATCTTAGTAACCCATATAACATTTCGAGGCCCCATATAGTCTATCTATGTCACAAATAGAAACAACACACCATGGATACATAGTCACTAGGTGAATTTAAACCCCCCAATCTCAAAAAAGAACTTATTCCATGTCTCGTACCTAAATCCACCCCCAACATATCGATTAAGGGTCCCAATAACTTCAAAAAACTCTACCAATTACCACAAAAATGTTCACATATATTCACACCCATTTCATAGGCATACCTATGGTTTTATATGATAAGTACCACATATCTCAAAATCGATTATCATCCTCAACAATACCACTTACTCATCCTCTTAGCCTTACAAATCTTGGTCCAATAATCACACATCCTCAACCAAGCCTATTAACATTTCAAAAGATCATTGTTACCACTACATTGGATTCATAACAAAAAAAAATGGAGGATATTTGCACATCCATGATTTCATATTAGAAAATTTTATTTATTTTAATTTTCAGGTAAAGACATGTGATCATCTCTATAAGACATCCTCTATGAAAGTCAAGTGAAACTCCTTCAATTCCAGATGATTTCCCAATGATCTGATGAAATTTACATCGAATCCTAGGAATTAGAAATCTATCACAAATAAATACATATTTTTATACGTGGAAGTCAAGGACGAAGTTGAAGAGGATAGGCTTAATGAATTACCCACTATGGGATGTATAACACTCAAAAATTCGATGGGATATCATTACCTAAAATCCGAGAACAACGTTGTTTAAAACACCACCCCACAGAGCCCACCTTCTATCTAGTGGACCACCAACTAATATATTTGGACTGTAGGAAACCTAGGATATAACTTATCCCTCCAGCTAGTTGGTGGGTTCAATATTATCATCAACTACCTCAACCTCTCTACACTGAATTCCAGAGCTCCCGAGTTGTATCTCAAGCTTCATTAAAAATCCAAAAACACTCTTTCATGAAATATTTACCACAAAACTCTAATATTTTAAGATATAGTTCTCTATAAATAAATTTAATTCCAATGATATATTTCATTATATGAATCACATATGTAAAATGAACCATGATATATTATTAAAATATTTTAATTTAATGTTACAATTATCCCCTTACTGTTTGATTTGATATTTTGAATATAACTAACTAAATAATGAAAAGGTATAGTGTACACATTAATAATACAAATTAATTGGTAATAATTTTATTAGAAATTAAAATAATGAAATTTGAAAGTAAAATAGATGTTTTATTGAATATATTTTTAGGTGTGTAATGTGTTTTTGTCGTAATAAATTAAATTAGTCACCATTTATGATAGATTTTAATATAATTAATATATTTTATATTAAATAAAATATTTCAAAATCCATATAAGTGGTATTTTTTGGCAAGTGATAAGAGTACATGCAGTTTATATTTAAATAATTTTTTTTATAAGAACAATTTCTAATTAGTTTGTACTACTTTTTTTAAAATGGATTTCAACCACTTCTAAAAGTTTAATATTCAAAAAATATATTTGATGTTTGAAATTATGAAAATTGATTTTTCTAAAATTTTTTACTTTTCATTTTTTCATTGTAAGTAGTCACCTTGAAAATTGTATTTCAACTAGGTAATGGTACAATAGGTATAATAGGGTTAAAACATTGGCGTACATAATTAAAATTTCCCTAAACCTTGACTTTATCCTATTAGATGAGCGTATTGTTTCCATTCTCATACATATTTTAAAAATATGGAAACATGGTTCCATTCAATTATGATCATTATATTATTTTAGGAATAAGATAAATAAGAAATGTCACTCTCTAAACTATAATATCTCTAATATTTTTTACGAAAGATAAAATGAGGTTATTTTATATTATAAAATATTATGTTAAATATAAATTATTTGAATTATAATTTATTTTCTAAAAAATAGTATTGAATTAATAATTATCTTAAATTCCTACACAGCGATGCCACGTTTTTTGTTCAAGTTATAGAAAAATGAAAAAAATTATTTCTAATATATTAAAAGATAAAAATTTCAAATGAATTATTATTTCCATGAAATTGTTTCTCAAAATATGACATAATAGTGATGTTTTACAAGTATCTATTATTTCTTCTATTCAATTGTGTTGTTTTTAAATTTTAATTTTATTAATATTATCAAAAATGATGTGAATGTTATATTATATTAAATAATATTTTTAATGCATTAAGATTTATAAAAATATTATCCTCATCTAATTGAATTTTATATTTCTATTATTGCATAAATTTTACACTTAAGGGCCCCTTTTCCTTTTTATGTATAATTACTTACCCTTAATGAGAAAAAAATTGACATCGTGATAATTTTCAAAAGGGTTGACGGGGGTTAAAACTAATATAGAAGGGTTAAAAAAAACTAAAACATGTAAAAATATTATTTTATGATATTATAACTGCTTAGACTCATCCTCGATTTTTAATATATTAATTTTGAGAAACAAGAACTATAAAATTGATTTTTATTAATTTATCAATTTAAAAACATAAAAGGGTACCCCTCTCATTGTTTATAAAATGGAACCCCTTATATAACTTTATTATCTTGTTTGAGAATTATAGCTCATCCAATACCTACTAAAAAACCATCCATCCTCATTCCCCACATCCAAAATCTTCTGATATTTCCAAAATACTATTCTTTCATGGCACAATGTTTAAGAAATGGAGGTTTCTCAATGAAGATGTATTACTCTTAACTGATTAATTTCAATTTTATTTCATCTTTTACGTATAGATGATTTATGGCATCCAATTTAAATAATTACTTTAGTATCTTTAATATTCTGTTTTTATTATGGAGAAAACATTATTCACTTAATTTCCAAAAAATGGGAAATGAATGTATCTCTCATGAATAGGTGATGACTTCCACCTCCATGAAGAGATGTGTTTTGTTTTTCATCAAAAAGTCAAATATATGGTAATTATAATGGATTTACTGAATATATGTGATATTGAAGATATTAATATCGTTATATAAAGGTGAATTATCATTAACCTTAAATTGATTCTATCCATGAAAAAATGGGGACATCACTCGTTCGTACATACGAACAACCATCTCCATAATGTGAGGAAATTTATTTCTCATAACCAATTTTTTTAAATAGTTATAAATGTTTATAAAATGATAAATTTTTATAATCGTGAGAGTTTTATCATTATATAGATGATGTAACCATGATAAAATTACAAGGTTCAGGACCATCGAACCGAAACATGCTTGTAGAATTTTCCAGTTATCACCCAAAACAAGGATTTTAATAAAGAAATGTAAATAAATGGGTGAGAATATTTTATAATTAAATCATATAATGTACGATATATATGAGAATGTTTTTATAATATATTTATTATAAATTTATTTTTATTATATCGGAGTTTCTAACACAAATGAATCAATATGAGACCTGAGGTAAGGAATTTGTGTTTCAATCCCATTTCCAACATAAACCATTTACATGAAATTGTTTTTAATTACATGGGTTTTTAAAAAGAATAGTATGTCAGATATCATATATTACATGAAACACTCAGCCTAAATGTTCAATGATATACTATTTAAATGTGACGGTCATGACATAATAATTAATATTAGTAGTATGAATGGGAATAACCACCAATGTTTTTAGCACTTCATGTTTATGGTTGGTATTCGAACATGAAGTGTGTGACCTTAAACTCAATAAGGATGAAAGAGTTTAAATAACATCAAAATAAATTCTTCCTGAATGGCCTGAAGGCCTTCATTTTTATTGATTTTTTATAACCCCCCTTTTAAGGGATGAGGGGGACCCCTTACAAGGCCCTTAGGCTCATAGATTACATGGACCGTAGGCTTAGGAGATTACATGACCCGATGGTCTTAGAGAATTAAACTAGACTATCTATAGGGAACTGCCCCTCCCCAGCATCTACATCCTTGATAGTATATCTCCACCTTTGCATGACTGTCTGGCTAGGCTTCCCATAGAAGCACAGGCTCATACCGATGGCATAGCCATACCCTCTCAATATAACAATCCATTTGGATCTACTCTGGTGAGTGCATCTGCTCTGAATCCTCTTCTGCACTGGTCCTTTTTTTAGTGTGTTTGGGGCTTGAATTCATGTGGCCCAAAGCCCTTGGGGTGGCCCTAAGGCCTTAAGGTGGCCCGAAGGCCTTGAGAATCAACAGGAACGAAGGCCTTGGGTGGCCCGGAAGCCTTGTAGGACCCGAGGACCAAACTTATAGCCCAAAGGCCTAGATGGATGAATAGGTCTGGCTACTACAGTACCAAACATTGCCTTCTATAGTATTGCTAAAGAATTTCAACAGTACCTGTAACACCCCGAGCTTCCACGATACGCTTCTCATTCAATAATGAAATAGCTTGCATTGAACGCAACTTCGAGTTCTAAAACACCGCGACTAATCAAAGTAGCCGTTATGAATAGTAATAACCACTTTTTAAAATTATAGAAATTTTATATGTCAAAATGGACTTCATTTTTGTATTCGTAATATCGAAATTAGCCTATGTTGAATTTTTGGTATTTTTCTGAGAACTTCTAAAATTTTATAAATAGTGAAAAATACTTAAAACAACTTTTTTAATCAAAATAATTTATAGTGATAAATTATAATATTTGATGGTTTTAAAGTATAATTAGAATATATTTTTACCATTTTATCCAATGGTGGTCATTAGAATTAATTTAACATTGAAATTGGACATAAACAATTGCCAATCTTTTGATATAAATTGTTTCTTAAAAACACGCTATTTGTTGTGACAGCGGGAATTAATTATAAAATTAATTAATGCAACTAATATTTTTGGAATTTTGTAAAATAGACATCATTTTTCAATTCGGAATATCAATTATAGCTTAGGGTGAAATTTTGGCCTTATTCTGAAAAACTTCAATTTTTGATGAATAGTGAAACCACTAAGTGGTTGTTAAATAACTGATTTTTCGTTTAAATGAAATATTACCACTTCTGTGATTTGATTTTCAAAAATCCGACATACATGGTTGTCATTAAGAAGTAAAATGTGGTTCAATGGGATAAAAATAATTTTTTGGTGAATAGTAACTTATTAAGTTCTTAATCGCGATTAGTGGTAATTAGGGTAGTTTAAGGTATAAATAATACTTTAATAATATTAAATGACCTAGACACATGTCCCAACCTCATTGGTTGTGTCATGGCCGACCAAGACAAGCCATGGCCTAACTTGGGGACCCCATGGATCCACTTTTGTTGGGAAATAACATAAATTACTTTTTATTTAATGTTAAAGTGAAAATGACACTAACATAAAGTGTTTTACTAAAACAATTTTTAAGTAGGGTTACACAAGTCCAAATTTTGACTATAAATATTCATTAGAAAGCTAAAAAGATTTCCTACATCATAGTATTTGTTTTATAATTTTTAGACATTAAATAAATTAAATTATTTATGACATCATTATGATGTGGCGATGACCTCATTATTTAACGATTTAAATAAAATGAGAAGATAATTCAAAATCCAAGGCTTACACTTGTCCAAAGCCTATTGGATGAAGAGATTTCGAAACCTTATCACCTTAGCCTCGAATTATATAAGTGTGGGACCTTTAGAATCCGAAAAGCATTGTGAAATAATGAAACATTTCAATCTTTCCAAAAGTGCCCCTCCTCTCCACTTATAAAAGGCCCCCACCTCTCCCACCTCATTTACACTTTCAAGCCATTTGGCTCGGCCAACCTCTGCCCAAATACTCTCCCAACATTCCTCCCTTACTCATAGAAGCCTCACTTTGGGCAGAACTCTTCCCAAGGAAGCCTTTGGCTCAAATCAAAAAGAGTTACCCGATTTTGAGGTAATGTCTTTTCTAATGTTGTTTTGTTTTATTTTTCTTCTCCAACCCCCTAAACGCTTTTTATTCATTTCTTTTGTAACAACACCAGTATCCTCAATATACTAGGATGTTGTTATAAGAAGGATTCGAGCTACACTTACACACACCTACATCTAATGGTTAAAGAACATATGGTTTCTGTGGATGGCGAATTTCTGCCTCACGAAACGATGATTGTTCAACACTCATATAACACCTCCAAAGGTGGCCATTAAGATGTCACTATTTTTATATATGATATATAATATGTTTTTGTTTTACTTATGCTTCTGTATTTCTCATTTATGGCATACTTTATGATTTCCATTATGGGTAAAACGCGATAATTTCATTTTAGGAAGTGCGGACTACCGCCCCCTCAAAGTGATTTGAATCGTTAATGCCATGTGTGGGATGTATAAAGGATGGAGTAAATGGTATTATACACTATATTATACTGGAATTATATTATACATTTATATCATTATGATTTCATTCCATTAAATATGAAATTGAAATGAAAGTAGCGTTCATGCGTACGTACGGCTTACCGTCTCCATGAACGGTGCATTTCATTTCTTACCTCTAAATGTTACGTAATATTATAAATGAATGTATATACTGTATATATATGATATATATGATATCTACATCATTAATATAATTCTGGATATAATGGATATTTCACCACATGAACAACTTATAATTATAAGAAGTTTATTGTTGACTCATGTACCAAAGATCGACAAAACGACCGTTATTAACTTAAATAATTACATAATGTTCATAACATTGTAATAAGTGATATAAAAAGGATAATGAAATTGAAAATGGTTCTTAATAAGGTAGATATTAACTCTAGTTTATTATTCAGGAGGTTAAAGAACGGTTGAGTCAAGTCGGACACAAGGTAAGGGAACTTCTTAACCCAATTTCCATTCTTTGGGTTAATCTCCTACTTTCAAATTATGTCATGATGTTATTATGTCCTATTTTGTATTTTTACTTTCTTTATGTGTACCTATAGTGAATACACATAATATATCTATTCTATTTTAAAAATGATCTTTTTAAGGACTTCGTCTCAATCTCCTTTCATTGAGGCATATTTTGTTTTATACACAAATTTCTTTTATATGGTGTATAAACCCCTTTGACTTTTACATATATTCAAAAGGAATCTTTTTTATACGAAGCATTTACTAAATGACAAAAGGGAATGTTTTTGTCGTACGTATGTGGCGACAACGACTTCTCCGCCGCCGTGACCATTATTTGAGTTTCAGCTTCCTCTACAAGCCATCATTTTTTTTAATGAAAAATAAATACAAAGTTTTAACTTTCTTTTATTTTGGTATTGAAAATGGTTTTGAAAGAATTTTTATTATATCAATGTGTTGTATTGATATCTTGTGATTGAAATGTGGAAATGTTATGTTTCTTTTATGCATGTTTTATGTGATACGATTATGTTATGGTTTATGATATGTTTAAACCTATTCATATGAGGAATGCATTGGACTTAATAAGTGACGGGTGGAGCCCGCTATAGCTCCTCGATGCATCGGCAGGTCTCATGAGACAAACTAGTGTCTTGGCACAAGGCCTTGACAAAATATTATTTGTGGTCTTGGCACGAGGCCTTGACTACGTGGTTAAGATAGTCTGGCATTATGCATTCCATCATTATGAAAGTGGTTATTGATATTGCATGTGATTATTCGACCAGTAGAATATCCATGTGAAGAAGTAAATGGCATTATTTCATTTTATTTTTGCCATATTATGTTGATGTTCAAGTTTAAAAGGCTTTTGTTTTAGTTATACATTGCCTTAAATGTTAATGTTTATTTATGAAAGCTTCCGCATTATTGTTATCCTTACTGAGCATCTGAGCTCACCCCTTTCAATGTTTTAATATTTTCCAGGATGTGAAGAAGTATTTTATGAATGACCTGCAGGGATAGTCGGAAGAGGATATGAGTGTGGACTATGGAGACTTTGTTATTGTAGTTTTCACTTTTTGATGTAATGAAAGACTTATGAATGTATCTAGTGTTTCCAAGGCTACTAAACTAATCGGTCTTTCGAGACTTGATCCTTTGTGATCATGCCAATGTTACGAAGTAATGCACCGACTCTGGGTAGCTGGGGTCGGGGCGTTACAGTTGGTATCAGAGGCAGTTTAGTACTAACCTTGGAAGCTAGATTTAGATAAACTCTGATTAGAGCACATAGCCCGAAGATAGACTTTGAGGATTAGTATAGAAGAACTTACTAGAATTTTGGTATTGTAGAGATTTTGTGAGTTTTCCAAGCAATACATCCCTGTCTGGATACGAGCAGGTAGAGGAGGCTCTGGCACAGATGTACCTAGGGGTAAAACCCGAAAACACCGCTTTGAGCTAGACTCGAACGGGAACTGGTGCACGACAACGGGCCTTGCTACACTCTTGGTTACGACACTCCCGGGGGATATGCTTAGGATAATTCTCATTTTATTTACAAACCACTATGAAGGGTTATGAGTATATACTTTCTCAAAGAAAACATTTCTTTTTATGATTATGGATTATATCCATAAATAGTTCAATTTATGTTAAGTATTTTACAAGTATGGAATTATGTATTTTGATTCATAAACTAATCTAGTTTATGCCATTGTTTAGAAATGGCGCCTAGTAGAAGGAATGGAAACTGTATCAATGCACGAACTCCGTGTAGGGATTTCCCTCCTGCTCAAGATAATTATTGTGGACCTGGAGATACAACTGGTGCTGATCAACTTATTACCATACTGGGACAACTCACGCAGGTTATGAATAACAACCTTACTCGTATGGAGCACCCTGATCCGCAACGTGGAGGATCAATGCTAGACCGTTTCATGAGGCAACAACCACCAACCTTCAATGGGAGTACAAATCCTACAGTAGCTGAGCAATGGATAAATTCCTTAGAGAAAATATTCCATGCCTTGGGGAGTAGTGAAAGGGAGAAGGTTGTCATGGCAGTTTACCGCCTCACTGGAGATGCCGATCAGTGGTGGTCGCTGATTCAAAACACAAAGGAAGATGATGACGTATCGAATATGGAATGGAGGGAGTTCAAAGAGCTTTTCTTAGAAAAATATTTTCCTCGTGACCATCGAGCAGATATGGAAAGGCAATTTCTGAGTTTGAGGCAGAAGGAGGATGAGAATGTTGCAAAGTATGAGGCTAACTTTACAAGGTTAGCGAGGCATGCTGCCGATTATATACGTAACCCAAGGAGTAAGATTGATCGTTTCTTTGATGGGTTAAAACCATTTCTCCGTCGAGCTCTAGTGTCACAATCTTTCTCAACATACGAAGATATAGTCTCATGTGCTATCAAGACAGAAAAGGAATTCTCTAAGTCTTATGACAACAAAGTAAAGCAAGAGAAGAAGAGAACGGTGGAACAAGAGACAGATAAAGGGAAAAAGGGAAAGAAGGATTTTCCATTATGTGATAATTGTGGGAAGAATCACCCTGGTACTTGCCTAAAAGGAATGGGAGTCTGTTATAAATGTGGAGAAAAAGGTCACCAGGCACGTGAATGCAAGGGAAAGAAAGAGGCTGTCAAAGTTGAATGCTACAATTGTAGAGAAATGGGTCATTATGCAAATGAATGTCCTAAGCGTCAAGGAAACTTACCTCAGAAAAGGCCAAGGGATCAAGGACAATCTTATGCTATTACTACAGTTGAAGCAGAATAACTAATGTATTGGTGCTTTTGGACTCATGGATTATATTCTGGTTATTAGAATAATGTGATATATATATAAGGATTGTACTGCAGTACTTTTTGATTTCAGTAAGGCTTTAATATGATTAAGGTAATCATATTTTTAGTATGTGACAATAAGAGAAACTTTTCTTTGTTTTGGGAATCTGATGTTACAATTGATTTTGGAATTTAGAGACCTTTTAGAGAAAGTCTGGACGGAGGTATTTTGGATAACTATAAATGTTGGGATGGATTAAGTTGAACTTTGAATAGTATTGTTTAAGGTTAAAACTTTTCTGAAGATTATTTCTGGAATACTATAATACTATATTTTTAGAAAAAGGACAACCTGCAGGGTGGGGAATAACCCGTCGCGTCGGACACAGCTGCAGGAATCGAACCCACAACCATAGTGCGACAAGCCTTTATTTCCTACCACTAGCCTACAGGAAGTCCCTGGTTATTACAAAATAATTTTACTAATCTAAATGGTATGTGTTAACCTTTGGTACCTTATACAATTAGGATAAATAGAATATTTTTGAGTTCTGTTACCATTTGGAGTAAAAGATGGGTTTGTGGCAAAAATTTATTAACGAATGAAAGTATACATAACAAGTATGTAAATTCCATTACGTTCTTAGTAAATCTCCTAAATAAATTCCTCAACATAATAAAAGGTAACTTAAAACAAAAATGTTGTCGGTTAACTTTTCCAACTGGGGATTCAATGACCGTTTAACCAATCACAAGTTTGTGATTTTCTTATGGTTAAACTTTCTCCTAATCCTGTTTTCTATAACTCTACATCAGACCTTGATGGTTTGTTTCTCCTCCATATCCATATTTTCATATAATCCTAGAATGGGCTATATCGGGTGACCTTTGTAATTATCCTGCTTTCTTTTAATGTTATATATTTATTAACCTTATTTCCGATGTGGGTTTTCCTCAAAGGTATTTTCTCTTTCAACCTTTTATTTTCCAAGAAAAATTTCAAATTGCGAGGACGCAATTTATTGAAGGAGGGGAGAATGTAACACCTCGAGCTTCCACGATACGCTTCTCATTCAATAATGAAATAGCTTGCATTGAACGCAACTTCGAGTTCTAAAACACCGCGACTAATCAAAGTAGCCGTTATGAATAGTAATAACCACTTTTTAAAATTATAGAAATTTTATATGTCAAAATGGACTTCATTTTTGTATTCGTAATATCGAAATTAGCCTATGTTGAATTTTTGGTATTTTTCTGAGAACTTCTAAAATTTTATAAATAGTGAAAAATACTTAAAACAACTTTTTTAATCAAAATAATTTATAGTGATAAATTATAATATTTGATGGTTTTAAAGTATAATTAGAATATATTTTTACCATTTTATCCAATGGTGGTCATTAGAATTAATTTAACATTGAAATTGGACATAAACAATTGCCAATCTTTTGATATAAATTGTTTCTTAAAAACACGCTATTTGTTGTGACAGCGGGAATTAATTATAAAATTAATTAATGCAACTAATATGTTTGGAATTTTGTAAAATAGACATCATTTTTCAATTCGGAATATCAATTATAGCTTAGGGTGAAATTTTGGCCTTATTCTGAAAAACTTCAATTTTTGATGAATAGTGAAACCACTAAGTGGTTGTTAAATAACTGATTTTTCGTTTAAATGAAATATTACCACTTCTGTGATTTGATTTTCAAAAATCCGACATACATGGTTGTCATTAAGAAGTAAAATGTGGTTCAATGGGATAAAAATAATTTTTTGGTGAATAGTAACTTATTAAGTTCTTAATCGCGATTAGTGGTAATTAGGGTAGTTTAAGGTATAAATAATACTTTAATAATATTAAATGACCTAGACACATGTCCCAACCTCATTGGTTGTGTCATGGACGACCAAGACAAGCCATGGCCTAACTTGGGGACCCCATGGATCCACTTTTGTTGGGAAATAACATAAATTACTTTTTATTTAATGTTAAAGTGAAAATGACACTAACATAAAGTGTTTTACTAAAACAATTTTTAAGTAGGGTTACACAAGTCCAAATTTTGACTATAAATATTCATTAGAAAGCTAAAAAGATTTCCTACATCATAGTATTTGTTTTATAATTTTTAGACATTAAATAAATTAAATTATTTATGACATCATTATGATGTGGCGATGACCTCATTATTTAACGATTTAAATAAAATGAGAAGATAATTCAAAATCCAAGGCTTACACTTGTCCAAAGCCTATTGGATGAAGAGATTTCGAAACCTTATCACCTTAGCCTCGAATTATATAAGTGTGGGACGTTTAGAATCCGAAAAGCATTGTGAAATAATGAAACATTTCAATCTTTCCAAAAGTGCCCCTCCTCTCCACTTATAAAAGGCCCCCACCTCTCCCACCTCATTTACACTTTCAAGCCATTTGGCTCGGCCAACCTCTGCCCAAATACTCTCCCAACATTCCTCCCTTACTCATAGAAGCCTCACTTTGGGCAGAACTCTTCCCAAGGAAGCCTTTGGCTCAAATCAAAAAGAGTTACCCGATTTTGAGGTAATGTCTTTTCTAATGTTGTTTTGTTTTATTTTTCTTCTCCAACCCCCTAAACTCTTTTTATTCATTTCTTTTGTAACAACACCAGTATCCTCAATATACTAGGATGTTGTTATAAGAAGGATTCGAGCTACACTTACACACACCTACATCTAATGGTTAAAGAACATATGGTTTCTGTGGATGGCGAATTTCTGCCTCACGAAACGATGATTGTTCAACACTCATATAACACCTCCAAAGGTGGCCATTAAGATGTCACTATTTTTATATATGATATATAATATGTTTTTGTTTTACTTATGCTTCTGTATTTCTCATTTATGGCATACTTTATGATTTCCATTATGGGTAAAACGCGATAATTTCATTTTAGGAAGTGCGGACTACCGCCCCCTCAAAGTGATTTGAATCGTTAATGCCATGTGTGGGATGTATAAAGGATGGAGTAAATGGTATTATACACTATATTATACTGGAATTATATTATACATTTATATCATTATGATTTCATTCCATTAAATATGAAATTGAAATGAAAGTAGCGTTCATGCGTACGTACGGCTTACCGTCTCCATGAACGGTGCATTTCATTTCTTACCTCTAAATGTTACGTAATATTATAAATGAATGTATATACTGTATATATATGATATATATGATATCTACATCATTAATATAATTCTGGATATAATGGATATTTCACCACATGAACAACTTATAATTATAAGAAGTTTATTGTTGACTCATGTACCAAAGATCGACAAAACGACCGTTATTAACTTAAATAATTACATAATGTTCATAACATTGTAATAGGTGATATAAAAAGGATAATGAAATTGAAAATGGTTCTTAATAAGGTAGATATTAACTCTAGTTTATTATTCAGGAGGTTAAAGAACGGTTGAGTCAAGTCGGACACAAGGTAAGGGAACTTCTTAACCCAATTTCCATTCTTTGGGTTAATCTCCTACTTTCAAATTATGTCATGATGTTATTATGTCCTATTTTTTATTTTTACTTTCTTTATGTGTACCTATAGTGAATACACATAATATATCTATTCTATTTTAAAAATGATCTTTTTAAGGACTTCGTCTCAATCTCCTTTCATTGAGGCATATTTTGTTTTATACACAAATTTCTTTTATATGGTGTATAAACCCCTTTGACTTTTACATATATTCAAAAGGAATCTTTTTTATACGAAGCATTTACTAAATGACAAAAGGGAATGTTTTTGTCGTACGTATGTGGCGACAACGACTTCTCCGCCGCCGTGACCATTATTTGAGTTTCAGCTTCCTCTACAAGCCATCATTTTTTTTAATGAAAAATAAATACAAAGTTTTAACTTTCTTTTATTTTGGTATTGAAAATGGTTTTGAAAGAATTTTTATTATATCAATGTGTTGTATTGATATCTTGTGATTGAAATGTGGAAATGTTATGTTTCTTTTATGCATGTTTTATGTGATACGATTATGTTATGGTTTATGATATGTTTAAACCTATTCATATGAGGAATGCATTGGACTTAATAAGTGACGGGTGGAGCCCGCTATAGCTCCTTGATGCATCGGCAGGTCTCATGAGACAAACTAGTGTCTTGGCACAAGGCCTTGACAAAATATTATTTGTGGTCTTGGCACGAGGCCTTGACTACGTGGTTAAGATAGTCTGGCATTATGCATTCCATCATTATGAAAGTGGTTATTGATATTGCATGTGATTATTCGACCAGTAGAATATCCATGTGAAGAAGTAAATGGCATTATTTCATTTTATTTTTGCCATATTATGTTGATGTTCAAGTTTAAAAGGCTTTTGTTTTAGTTATACATTGCCTTAAATGTTAATGTTTATTTATGAAAGCTTCCGCATTATTGTTATCCTTACTGAGCATCTGAGCTCACCCCTTTCAATGTTTTAATATTTTCCAGGATGTGAAGAAGTATTTTATGAATGACCTGCAGGGATAGTCGGAAGAGGATATGAGTGTGGACTATGGAGACTTTGTTATTGTAGTTTTTCACTTTTTGATGTAATGAAAGACTTATGAATGTATCTAGTGTTTCCAAGGCTACTAAACTAATCGGTCTTTCGAGACTTGATCCTTTGTGATCATGCCAATGTTACGAAGTAATGCACCGACTCTGGGTAGCTGGGGTCGGGGCGTTACAGTACCCCCAGAAATATGCCTCCCCCCATATTTGATACTGGGTCTCTTGGATGCACCTAGCGAGTCCTCACCAATTGGGCTGAGGCTCATGTGCCTTCAAACAAAATTCTCAATTAAAATAAATGATTATAAATTAATGGAATGAGAAATAATATCCAATATATACCCTTGATAGTCCCTTGGATCAACCCATAAGTGATTTATCCCTCTATTGATGACATGTTCTCAATGGAAGTGGAAGGTAGACTTATGAAAGTGGAATTGAAGAAATAAAAACAACAAAGTAACAATCACTCCACCATTGTGTGATAAAATTCACAAGGTATAAAGTGAATAAATTATCACCATGAGGTAATGGTATCAACATGATGTGGATAAAAATTGAATAATAGGAAAGAATGAACTTTTATAAAGAAACTAAGGTGAATTGAACAAGTTACATGAGAAGGAAATGAGATTACAAACACAAAGCAGAAAAATAACACTACAATGAAACCAAGCACCAAAGATGCCCAAATACTCCAACACCACATCCTTAAATAGGAATTTTTGGAGACTTGGATCGATATTACAATAGTACAAGTCTCCTCAATTAATTGGGGTATTCCATAAGTTGGTGGAAAGTTAAGGGAGAGTTGATTTTTCCATCCTTGACAAACAATCCGAGCCAACTTGAACGACTCGAACGATGTGTTCAAAAGAGCATCTAGATGGCTGACTTTTATTGGGCTATAGCAGACAAAACTGATGATACATATGCCCCCTAATAACCTGTAAAATTTCATCACACAAAAGTTTATGGTTTACGAGATATGAATAATGTGTGGGATGTTTTTCTAGGCCATAGAATCTGGGCCATAATTATTTCTTCAAATTGGGCCGCATGAAACTCCATTTAAAACTCTGAATTAGCTCTTATCACTATTGGATGAAATGTTCTTATGGATTTATTATATCCTACAGAAAAATATGGGCTTTGTTGGGTGTGTAAAGTGGGACCCACATTCTCATCTGTGGGCTGGTGTCCAATATGCCTTCTCCCGAATTGTATCCTTTCATCTCCAAATATCCCCATAATCCTTTATGAACCCTACCTTGATCACTGAATGAAAAAATTTCATATTGAAGTGTAGATCCATTTCTAAAAATATAAAATTAAAATATATATAATTAAATTCCTTACAATGAGATGAATCATTGGGCATAAATTGATGTACATTAGGCATGAAGTGCACAAATGACGGGAGTGGATGTTCAAAATTAAAATCCACTAACTCAGGCCCATAAGATCAAAAATGAAAACTTAATACCATTAAAATTTAAAGAACATATGATTTTTTTTATTGGCTAACCACACCCCCAATATGAGATTTTCTAGTCCTGAGAAAAATGTATCTCAACAATATGAAATTCAAATTCCCTTTTCCAAAAACATTTTAATAAAAAATCATCACCCAAATCCCCTATACAAAAAATCATGAAACCGATTAAAATATTTTAATAAAATATAGTTTCATAATCATATCCCAATCCCAAGCCCATTCCTTTGTTAAAATTCATCTCCATATTTCATCTAATATCAATTAAGAGTGATGATGTGTTATGCATCACATTAGACATGGGGGTTCATATTTATTCAAGGGGGAAATGATTGAAGCGCTAGGTGGAATCACATTATAATATTAAAGTGAGTATTCAATTTTTTTTATTTTTTTTTCAATTTTTCCTTGGTAATTTAAATTTCACTCAAAGGAGTCAACCCCTATAGCGAGACTTTTCCGATGACTCACAGGCTCAAGGACCTTTGGGCACCAAGTGAATCCCACATACTTGATCATCATCTCGAGTTAACTCAGTCAAATGCAAAGTCAAATTACCACATGTAGAGATAAAATTACTAACTCTGGGCCAGAAAAAAAAGGAGTCACAATCCCCATGTGCCAAAAACCATGCATTAGGTTATTTCATTTCTCTACCCACAAATTAATTCTTTTTTAAAATATTATTATTATTTTAAACTCATATTAAAACTAAAATGATCAAAAAACCTATGATATTTATTTGGGGGACCCCATTAACTCAAAATAATACCCCACTATCCAAAGTACATGCGTTGTGATCTTTTTTTGGCTGCAAATATAAACGATGAAATTTCACAATAGAGAGACACAGTTTCCAAAATCTATTCCCATGAAATTATACATGGATTAAAATTAGAATTATGGAATGATAAATTATTTGATATGCATTTTCAAAGAGTACAATGTCTATTTTTATGGTCAAGGTTAAAGAAAAATTTCTTTCCATTAAGGCACACTTTTTTTCAAATCATTCATTTTTTTACCCAAAATAAATTTTCTTATTTTATCTCCCCCCAATTTAAAATAACATAGTCCCAAGTGTTTAATGACAAGAAATTTTATAAGGGGGTAGATGTAGAGAAGGAGAGTTCAAAAAGAAAATTTAAAATGAGGATCATCGAATGAAGTCACCTGGTGGTTGAAGTTGATGTTCGTGATACTCCAATTTTGTCCTTTGATATTCATGTCAGTCGTAGAGTTCCCTAATTGAAAAAGGGGAAAAACAATATAAATATAGATATATATATTTATTCATATAATAAAAAACGTAAAATATAAGTATATATACAAAAATTATATAATAAGTAAGAACTATAAGCCGTAGGTCAGTGGTAAGCGCAGACCCTTGTCTCCCTTTGGTCCCGGGTTTGATTCCCACGTCTTTTTCCAGTTGTGATGGGGTTATCCCCACATCCTACGATGTGGCCATTTAATTTTTTTATTATTTTTTTAACCTAAAAACACATAAAAATAAAATGAACTGATGATAAATTGTCTTCTTTTTATATTTCAGGGTAAGATATTACCTAAGGATCGCACCAAATGACACTGATGAATATGTCACTACCCTTTCATTACCATCCATACTCATAATTTAAGAAACAATCTTCAATATTTTTTTTATTTTTAAATATAAAAATGATTCATTAATCCAATTTTTTAAAAAAATGACTCAAATAGATGAAAACTACGGGTTGCCTCCCGTGCAACGCTTTGGTTTAATGTTGCTAGCTCAACATAAAACCTTAATTGTTTAATTATTTTCCTCATATAAGGTTGGTTCACACAATTTTTCATCAACTTCATTTTTTTGGAATGGTTCAATGAATGGGTTGACCCTATGGCCATTAACATTAATGGTTTGACCATTGGTGGGATCTTGAATTTTTACAGCCCCATGGGGGTACATCATATGAACTGTGTATGGACTTGACTATCTAGACCTCAAATTTCTCGGGTGTAAATGAAGTTTAGAACTATAAAAAAGAATAGGTTTACCCGTTACAATGTTTTTGGTTTTATGATTTCAGGATTGGTAGTCATGTACTTTACCTTTTTTGATCCTTGAATTTTTATAAGCATCCATCCTAAGTTCCTCATGTTTATTGAAATCTAATTTTCTTTTTTTTTTCAAATGAGAGGTCATAATTCATTTTCTTAATTTCCCAAAAGGCCTTATGTTCAATATCCATTGGAAAATGGAATGATTAACCATAAACAAACCTATATGTGGACATTCCTAAAATGGTTTTATATGCGATTCGATAGGCCAGAGAGAATCTAAGAGTTTTCTTAACCAATCTTTCTTAGATTGATTAATAGTTTTCTCAAGAATTTGTTTGATTACTCAATTGTCTAACTCAGCTTAACGATTGGTCTATGGGTGGTATGAAGTGGACACTTTTTTAGAAGTTCCATACTTTTCAATGAGTGATGATAATGGATTATTGCAAAAATGAGTTCCACGATCACTAATGATAGCCCTAGGAATTCCAAATCTAGAGAAGATGTTTTCTTTTGGGAATCAAATCATAGTTTTATTATCATTTGATTATTTAGGAATGACCTCAACCCATTTGAAGACATAATCAACAGGTAAAAGGATGTACACATATTCCCTAGAGTTTGTGAAGGGACCAATGAAATCAATTCCCCATCAATCAAATATTTCAACCACTAATATCTGAGTGAGTGGAATTTGATTCCATCTTGTGATGGACCCTACCTTTTGACACCTAGGACAACTTTGAAAAAATGTGCAGGAGTCCCTTGAGATTGTGGGATAGAAGAGACCACACTGAAGAACCATAGTATAGGTTTTATTATAGGAAAAGTGACCTCCACATGCCTCACAATGATAGAATTTAAGGATGGACTCTTGTTCAGATTCTAGGACACACCACCTATTGACTTTATCTGGGATGAACTTATAGAGTTATGGATCATCAAACACATAGTTCCTAACATTATAAAGGAATTTCATTTTATCTTGAGTCCCTAAGAATTTTGGAATGACTCTTGTAAATAAGAAGTTGGATATGTCGGCATACTAAGGGCAGTTACTCACAGAGTGTATGTGCTCATTAGGGAATGGATCAGACATAGAAATGTGATTTGAGCTGTCTTTGAATTCAATCCTATAGAGTTGATCAGCTACACCATTTTCAACACCCTTTTTGTCCTTGATTATCAGGTCAAAGTCTAGTAAGATAAGTACCCACCTAATCAGTCTAGAATTGGCATCTTGTTTTTGGGAAAGGTATTCAATGATGAGTGGTCAGTGAATACAATGATGGGTGATCCTAAGAGGAAGAACCTAAAAATTTATAAGGAAAACAGAACAAAAATTAACTCCTTCTAAGTGGTGGTGTAGTTGATATGGGCATCATTTAACGATTTTCTTGCATAAGAAATGGCATAAGGAGTTTTATCCCAACGTTGTCCTAACATAGATCATAAAACAATGTCACTGGATTCGCAAAAAAGTTCAAAGAGAAGGTTCCAATTTGAAAATTTCATAATGGGAGGAGAGGTGAGAGAGGATTTGAGGGTTGAGAATGAACCCTCATATCTTTCTTTCCAAACAAATGGAGGATCATTTACTAGGAGAGCACAAAGGGGATGTGAGATTGAACTAAAGTCCTTGATGAATATTTTATAGAAACCACCATGTCCTATGAAAGACCTCAGTTCCTTAAAAGTTGTTTTTGTGATGGAAGGTGACCAATGATGTCAACCCTTTCTTTATCAACCTCAATCCCCCTACTTGAGACAAGACGGAAAAGGACTAGTCCATCGTTAACCATGAAATGAAATTTTTCCTAGTTTAGGACTAGATTATTTTCTTCAAATCTTGACAAGACTCTCTCCAAATTCCTCATACATCCCTCAAATGTATCCCCAATCACAAAAAGGTCATCCATAAAGGCCTCTAGATAATCCCCTACCATGTCTAAGAATATTCCCATAATGAACCGTTGGAAGGTTCCAGGGGCATTGCATAACCCGAAAGACATGTGTTTGAATGTTAAGGTTCCAAATGGACATGTGACTGTAGTCTACCCTTAATCCCTTAGGGAGACCTCAATTTTATTATACCCCGAGTACCCATCTAATAAATAGTATAAAGCATGACATGCCACTCTCTTGAGGACTTGGTCAATTAATGTTAAGGGGAAATGTTCAATCTTGGTAAATGAGTTTAGCTTCTTATAGTCGATGCAGACTCTCAGGCCACTACTCACCCTTGTTGGAAGAATCTCTCTATCCTTATTGGTTATCACTATGATTCCAGCCTTTTTTGGAACCACATCGATTGGGCTCACCCACTCACTCCCAGCCATAGGATAGATGACACCAGCTTTCAACAATTTCAGATGCTCTTTTCACTCTACTTCCATGAGATTATGATTGAGTTTCCATTGAGGATGATGACATGGATTTGAATCAGATTCGAGAACAATCCTATAAGCCCTGATAAGTGGGATAATACCAGGAACATCAGACAGGGTCTATCCAATGTCTTTCTTTTGTTTCTTAAGGATATCTAGAAGCATTATCTCACGATCATCTTGAAGAGAAGAATAAATGACAATATGATGGGTTCCATTTTCTTATATGAATGAATACATAAGGGTAGAATGAATTTCTTTCAGTCCAAGATCTGGTTGGTTCAAAATCTCAGCAAAATATTGGGACCTTGGATCAAGATATATTTTTCCTAGAGTTTTAGATTGAATCAAATCGCCATGGGTAGATGAATCAGCTATAATATTGGTTTGATCATATTTAGGGAAGGATGTTTGATTGGTCTCCATGAATGTGGTTTCATGAAAGGTTTCACTGATTGTTGGACCTAATACTTTATCATAAGAGAAATTTGAAAATGATTCAAGGCAAGGAGATAAACTTCTTTCACGTAAACAAAGGAGATAAATCTCATCCTGACTTAAACAACCATCATATATTCCAAGATGTTTTATGGATTCATTATCAATGCTTCCAATCATGTTTACTTCATGAATATCTTCATCTTACCTAATTTTTTATCTTTCATTATAGATGTTCATGTCTAGACTCATGTTTCCAAAGGCGATGGTCACGTTCCCATTTCGGACATGGATAACAAAGTTGATTGTTCCAAGGAAGGGATGACCAAGGATGATTCGGGTTTTTTCCTTGTTTCCTATGCTAGGATTTTTTTTCCAGGACAATGAAGTCAGCAGGGTAGATGAAGTTTTTTACTTTTACTAGAACGTCATTTAAAAAACCCATTGGAAACCTAATGCTACGATCAGCAAGTTGAAGTGTGACAGATGTGGGTTGAAGATCTTACAGGACTAACTGGTAGTACACAACCTAGGGAATGAGATTGAAACTACCACCTAGGTCACACAAGGCTTTAATAACTTCGTTCTCTCATAGTTTAGTATTGATGTAAAGAAATCATGGGTCTTTCATCATTGCTGGAAGGTTCCTTGGATTATTGTGCAAACATTTTCTTCAAAAAGGACTTGGTTCTTATGTGAGAATTTCCATTTAAATTTTTAGAGGTCCTTAAAGTATTTTGAGTATGTAGGAATGGTATTAATAACATCGAGGAGTGTAATTTTAAACTTGAATTGTGAAAATATTTCCCTCAATGTTTCATTAAATTCGGTCTTGGTTTTCTCCCTCAAGTGTTGGGGAAATAGTGTAGGTTGAGGGTTGGTTTATTGAAGAGATATTTATTTCACATTGTTATTAGTTTCATTAGATTGATCAAGAGGTTAATTTTAATTTTCATTAGAGTTTGAAGCTTCACATAGTTTCTGAATTATTTGTATAGGTCTATCAATTGATTTACCAATTCTTAAAACTGTCACAGCCTTTAGTTGTTTATGAGTTGTTTGAGTGCAACTTCACTCTCTAATTAAATTTTAGGATGGTACCACCTGAGTAGGCTTGGGTTCCTTTCATGTTTTGATGGTCTGAAGTTCTTATTTTAGGTAAGAGACTTCCGAGCTCATATTTTCCATTTGTTTGCAGAGTTGTTCTAGTCTATTTTGGGGAACAGTTTGGGGTGGTGCTTGAGAATAATGCTTTATCCCAGGGGATATTTTGGAGGTGGGATGATTTGTTGAAAATGGACCACTGGCTATTGGTACTGGATAGGTTGGGTTTGGAAGTGGTTATAGGTTTGGTAGTTCTGATGGTCGTATGAATTTTTTCCCTGTGGGTGGCTAGGTTGTTGGTTATCTTTCCAGTGGAAGCCTGGGTGGTCATTATACCATGGGGTGAAGGTGTTTTGTTATTGAGGATTTTAAAAGTTCAAGGCATTTAATTCCTCTGAGGGTCCTATGAAAATAATGTCCTTGATGGATGGAATGGTTGGTCAATTGTCTATCTAATGGTCATTTTTGTCATAAATTGTGCAAACAGGGTCTACAGTTTGGATTTCATGGAGTTTCCTATGGTCTATCTATTAAACCTTCCGAGAGAGTGCTGCGAGTTTATCCCTAAGGAATTCTTCTTCTGTATGTGTATGAATTCCAATAGGTCTTTGTGGCTTTTCAGAATAAGGTGATGTTCTCCATGTTTGGTTTTGTTCAGTAAGGCTTTCTATATACTCATAAGCATTATTTGAGAATTTTATAAAAAAGTTCCATTACACATTATGTCAATGAATTGTCTGATCCCCAGACCCAACCCTTCATAGAAAATTCCCATTTGTTCGGGTATAGAAAAACAATATTTGGAACCATGTTTAGGGTGTCTTTTAACCTCTCCCATGTTTCATAGAATGACTCTCCCTATTTTCAATTTTTTTGGATGCTCTATTTTAGTGCAATTTTTTTGAAGTGGGAAAAGTTTTGTTTTGTAAAATTCACTTTTTAATTGGTCCCAAGAGTTGATGGATTATTTTACCAAATTTTTTACATAATTTTTATCTTGATCCTTTAAAGAAAAATAAAATAGCCTCATGTTATCTGATTCTAGTTGATGTGGGGGACACATGGTTTCAATAATGTCATTGAACTCCTTAATGTGAAGGTAGGGAATCTCGGACTCCATTCCATGGAATGTGGGAAGATGGATTATGACATGTTGTTTAAAGATTTAATTTTAATCTTCTATGAAATTGTGTCTAATTAATGAGGGGGCATTGGTCTAGGCAGGGTTGAGGTAGTCCTTCTTGGTTAGATCGACTGCATTCCCCATGTTTGGGGCTGCCACATTTGGATTTCCATTTTGGTTCCCACCCGGGTTTATGATTTTGTTTTTTGAAGAACTTCTAATGAAATGGGCTCAATTTTTTACTCTAGAGTATTATAAATATTAGGTTCTAATTTAAATAGTTCCTTAGGTTCACTTGACTCCCCAACCCCAGTACAATCCACCCTAACTAGACGGTTTGATTGGTCATGAGTGTGTGTGGACATGCACCAAAAGAAAAAAAATGAGAAAGGTAAAAGATAAGATAATTTGGATGAGAATATAAGAAATGTGGAAGAATATAGTGGGTGTTTAAGATTATTTACTTGGGTTCCATGAAACGACAACAAAATTTGGTCTCTCCCAAATTTACCTAAGGTTGGAGGGATAAGCGGTTGCTTGTAAGGTACCTTGGGTTGTCGAGTCCTCAGAGACCTCAGAAGAAACCTATAGAAATTCACATTCAATGGACTATTCTAAATACGAACTAGAAATCTTGGGTTGATTTTATATGGGTTTAAAGGATCACTAATATATTTTAGTTAATTCAAATTAAGATAATCCGTTGATCCTAGGTTATTTCTCAGGGTGGATTTGATGAAATCCTTTTTTAATGATTTCAATTTCTTATATTGGAGATGGGTTCATTTAATAAGATAAAACAACATCATCACTTACGGGTTTAATACCCATATACTTTAATAATAATAACCTACACACATTAAGGATAAATGTTTTGAACACTTCAATGTTAAGGTTCTAATTACCACTGGAAGTGTGTGGCATTAAATTAAATATAGACGAAGGAGTTTAAAGATCATCAAACAAAATTCTCAATTTAGAGTAATGATTAGACATTAAAGGAGTAAGAAATAACATACAATCCATACCCTTTATACTCCCTTGGATCAACCCCTAAGTCGGTTATCCCTCCCTTGATGACAAGTTCTCAATGAAAGCGTAAAGTAGACATACGAGGTTGGAATTGATGTAGTAAAAATAATAAAATAATGATCACTTCACCATTGTGTGATAAATTTCACAAGATACGGTGTAAATAAATTATAACCATGAGGAAACGGTATCCACATGATATGGATAAGAATATAATAAGAGGAAAGGAAGAACTTGTTTTAAGAAACTAAGGATAATTGATCATCTTACAAGAGAAGGAAATGTGATTACAAACACAGAGTGACATCACAACACTACAATGAATCCAAGCACCAATGATGCCCAACTTCTCCACAAACACTACCTAAAATAGGAATTTTTTAAGCCTTGGGTCTAGCTTCCAATAGTACAAGTCTCCTCAATTAATGTTGGAAGGCCATAATTTGGTGGAAAGGTGAGGGAGAGTTGATTTTTTCTTCCTTGACAAACAATCCGAGCCAACTTTCATGACTCGAAATATGTGTTCAAAAGAGCATATAGATGTTATAATTTTGGTGGGAAATAGAATAAAAAAATTAATATTAGGATGTCCTCTGAGGTCCTGTAAAATTTCAACCCAAAATAGTGTATGGTTTGAGAGAATGATTAAATGCGTGGGATGTTTTTTCTGGGCCACTGAATCTGGCCCATAATATTTTCTCCAAAGTGGACCGCATGAAAATCCATTAAAAACTCCTAATTATCTCTTTTCAATGTTTGATGAAATGTTCTTATTTATGTCTTATATCATCATAGAAAATATGGGCTTTATTGGGCCTGTAAATTGGGCCCCACATTCTCATCGGTGGGTTGGTGTCCAATCTGCCTTCTGTAGAATTGTTTCCTTTCATCTCCAAATATCCCCATCATCCATTTTGAATAAAACATTTATTAATAAATTAAAAAAGTTCAAATTTCAGTGTAGATCCATTTATCAAAATATTAAATTAAAATATGGATAATTATATTCCTTAAAATCAGATGAATCATTAGGCCTAAATTGGTGTACATTAGGCATGAAGTGCCCAAATGATAATAATGGATGTTCAAAATTAAAATTCACTAACTCAGGCCCATAATATCAAAAAATAACATTTAATACCCTTAAAACTTAATTAAAATATGTGTTTTTATTGACTAATAAATCACCATGGTGAAAATTAATGTGTTAATAGTAAGTATCCTTGGAGGTAAGGGAAATAAAATATTTAAAAAATGTTTATTTTTATTTTAGTAGGTTAGAATAAAACTTATCTTCTATAAAACCCCATTTATTTATCGATTATAGAGGAAATTTGAATGAGGTCGACTTACATTTTTTATTAGTTTTTGGTATTCACAAAATGATACTACTCAGTTATAAAAGAGCACCCCTTCCCTCACATATATGCACCTCTCAACCAATTTTTCATGACTTGATCATGCTAAAATATCTCCTAAAAATCATAATTCACATCCTAGAATAATTGGTATTCCCAAAATACCAATAGTACGGTCCTTAATATTTGATCCAATATAGGTTATTATAAGCGATGGTATTAGTCTTCACTGAGATCCTTATCATTAATTATTCTTCCTCCACAATAAATTATGTTTTTAAACTTATAATAAAATTATACTAATATCTAATATATAAAAATATTTTATAATTTTGATTTTATTAAATATATCTATCTTCTTCTCTATCAAATAAAAAACAAATCCCTCACTCATGTGTACGGAGGATTAACGCCCAGCAAACCTATGTAACTAGTTTTCCATCACAGGCTCCCATGGATAGTTATAATGTTAAAAATAATTAAGATCTATGATACTCATGAAATCATATTTATATTTTTCATAAAATGAACATATCATCTAACTCATTACACATTCACCCATTATGGAAGTGGTATCATCGCTCGCATGTACAAAATGACTAGCAGTCTCAATGAAGTGATGTCATTCATTTTATATGTATAAATATCAGGAATGATTTATAAATGTATATATTGAATAAATAAAATATTTATAAAATAAATATAATTCAAGACATGATGTTAATATATCACATGAAATATAACTCAAATGTCCATGATAAGACATGTATGAGAAAACAAAGCAGTTGACCCCAAAAACCAATGGTAATAATGAAATATTATTAATGAATGAGTGATAAGAAGTTTCAAGAAGATCATATAGGATATTATATATGTGTATATAGTTCTAGTGAAAATCAATAAATTATTTAAAACCATTATATAAGAGTTTAAATAATGTTCAACTAAAAAGGAATCTGGAGATAAGGGATGCCTTCTTGATTTCCATTCAATGAGGTATATTTTAATTTTCTACCCGAATTTATTCTGTATGGTGTATATGTTTCCCATTTACATGTTATATCACTAATCTTGAATAATTCATGTTATTTTGATTTTTAATTAAAAATATTATATCCAAGGGAAATTTTCCTGAATGTTACAAAGAGATAAGTAATTCATTACTCTATTTCTTTTCATTAAGTTATATTTCATTTAAATTGTCTATGATATTTTAAGATTATGCGTGTAATGATTTTTTTATTTTATATTTTATTTATACATTTTTATTTGGATTTAAATTTGATACACATTATCAATCAATCAATTAATTATTACTTTAACCGTATGATCAGTGTAATAGATTTCGACTCAATTTCTACTCTATTGAGACATATTTTGTATTATGCACTAATTTATTTATATGATGTGTATCCTGTAGACCACATTTATGTTATATCTGGAATAAATTTATATTTGTTACATCGTGTTAATTTTTTAGGTATTCCTAAACCTTCTTGTGTTAAATTATTTATATGTTAAATAGAAAAAATGGTTTATCAGTGAAATGTTGTGTATTGTTAAACATGTCACAAAATAGTAAAATGCCCAATTAATACTATGGAATATTCAAATAAATATTTTCTAGGTTAAAAAAGGAGTATGTATGAGTATCTGAGGTCTGGAAAGCCTCTGAGAGGAAGGGATAAAAATTTTAAATATATGTTTTATGCACGGACAATTTATTCAATATAATTGAATAACTCCAAAATGGTCCATCGTATGAAAAATCCATGCATAATGTCATTTTGGAATTTGGTGTCTACCCTAGGAAGGGTATAACATTTGAAAAAGCCAGACTTTTGGACATCTCACTCGTGAGATAAAGTTATTAAATAATATTTAATATATTATTTATTGAAAATAATTAAATATCTCCCAAAATGTTTGTTCTATGGGAAATATGAGACCACCGATGGGTCCGAAATGAGGGGTTTACCATAGATACGGTATAATATTTTTTACTATCAGCCGTTTGGATGCCTCACTCACAAAAATAACCCTTTTTATTTTAATTAATTAATTATTCTTATTTTTCATTAATAAATTTTCAATATATCTCAAATGGTGCATACTATGAAAAATACGAGACAACCGATGGGTCCTGAACGAGGTGTTTACCCTAGAAGGGGTCTAAATTTAATGTGTAATGGATTTTTGGTGTCATTTAATGTTTATGATAAATAATTAAAATATTAATTATAAAAAGATGACCTAAACTCTTCATCGTCTCCCATTTAATGCCAAACACAATATTTTGATGCATGAGTTGATCCAAAACCTTCATATTTCAACAGTTTTGAGCTGTTTAGGTTTGTAATGATTTAATGAGTCAAAACTAATGACTCTGTCATCAATTTTCATTTGACATATTAATAATAACATGTGTTTTAAAATGTTTTAGGTGAGCTACGTTTTAGGGTTCTTATTTTTTTCCCAATGTGTTGATCTTTGATAGAGTCTGAATAACATTGAATCTCCTCTAAATGTGATCGATGAAGGTATGATGATCTTTTGTGGCCAGTGACCCATCATCCCTTTCCACTTTGGTGAATGGTTCAACCCTTCCTTGAGTCCCCTGTGCACATATAATGAGGTTTTTTTAAATTAATTATTTATTTTATTATTCATCCAATCATCAAATTTCAATAATTTCTATTTTATTGATCAGATTTATGCACTGTCAGTGTCGTTGGACTCATCTCGATAAGAAGAACCTAAATCATTTCATTGATTTGAAAATTGCAGTGTATTATTCAATCTTGTTTTCTATATTTTAAATGGGTAATTATATAAATTTATCAAAAGGTAATTATTAAGAATTATTGAATTATAATTTCAACAACATATCAAATAATATTTTTAATGAAATTATCTGGGATAATTTTTAAATAGTTTTTTCAAATGATTATTTCTAATATATATATATATATATATAATTGTACTAAATCATTAAAGGTTGTCTTGGTGGATTATTTCGAGGTAGTAAAATAGTCATTCTAGAAAATTATGAGAGATAATTTGTTATGATAATTGCATGGAATTTCCAACGATAATTAAAAATAATTATGAAATGATAATGATACTGGGTTATTCAATGAATAATCTTTTAAATGTATCAAAATATAATTTTGTGAAATTATCAAAGAAAATTACAAGGATTTATCAAGTAATACTAATTAATAATTTTCAAGTGATAATTATAACTAATTATCATAAGGATATTGGGAAATGATAATTCATAAGAAATAATTCTTAGAATAGAACAGTTCATTTTATTAAATGGAAAATTATAATGTAATAATATAGAATTATAAGAGGATAATTATGCTTTCTAATGGATAATTATTATAAATATAAAATGATAATATGCAAATAATCTAAGGGAAATAAAATATTATCGCATATATTATTTTTAATCAATAATTTGAAAATTTTCTAAGAAAGATAAAATTTTATCGCATGTAATATTTTGAATTGATAATTCGAAAATTATGCAGGATAGAGAAACTATAATTTTATGTGATATTTTATTTCCTTTTGAAATAAAATATTTGGTTTTGGTTCTAGGAACTCGTGACGAACGTCGATCATTTTTTTGTCGACACTTACAATAATAAGGATGTGAGGAGGTGTATTGAACCACACACAATGGTTTGTCAATTCCAATGACATTGATGACCTTCAGGTAGGTGGTTCTGTCCCAATTATCCAAATTGATTAAACTTGATTTTCCTGATTTATTTCAATTGTTGATTTAAATTTAATTTCTAATTTTTTTTTCAATTAAATAGATAAAAACCTGATTCTAGTGAACCGGGGTATTTGAAATGGTTTTGGCAAGGAAATTTGGTAAAACCCCAATTCCATTGAATTGGGTGTGTTTATGGAAATTGGATGAATTAAAATGTTTAATTTATATTTTGTATTTAATGTAAATGGATTCAATTTAATTGTTGAATTTAATAGTGGAAATAAATTATGTAATGAAGGAATTGATTTTGAATGGATTTCAAACTAGTGAAATAGATTTAAAATGTTTTGATAGAAATCTCATGGTATTATCTTGTGGAAATGGCGTGTGTTTGAATAGAACCTGTTTTTGTTTAAATAAATTAAATTGGAACTTTTGAAATGGAATAATGGGAATAGTCATATTTTTAAGCTGTCTTAAAATAGTTTTCCCATCATGAAAGAGAACATGAAATCCTTAATGAGTTATTGAGTTATTTGGATACACTCTATGCTATTATAACGATCTAAAACAGACAAGAAGCGTGACACATCCCCGACAGGTTGGTGATGAGTATCATTAGGCAGTGTCACAAGGACGTGTGTATACACATTTTTCTGAGTTCACATAAATAGTGAAGAATCATATAGCTGGGTAATAATATAGTACCTTTTCACAGATGACCATGTTGCTCACTTGCTTATTTATATTTGAGATATAAAGGTATATAAATGTTTATTTGAACTACTTTAAAATCCTTGTAAATTTATATAAAATATTTTATATAATTTCTTTTCTTAAGCTATTCTTTTAGAGATGTTCCATCTCTTGCAACGTAAATCATGTCCTTAAAAGGAATTTTCCATTAGTTTGAGAAAATTTAACATTTTTTGTTTTAATATGCTATCGAATTCACAAACCTATTTATTTTAAAAATTGAATTCTTTTCTTTGGTTAATTTATATTTGGCATTTGTTATGGAATCTTTGGTGGTATCCTACTGGGCATAGGATCACATCCTACTTCACCTTTATGTGTTTGTAGACATTGTCCTTCCAGGCTTGAGTAAAGGGAAGTGATATCTTGGAGGTGAATCCAGTTATTGAGTTTGGACATGGTGAATTGTGTCCTTTGGGGCTTTTGGAGATGTTTTACTATTTTAGTACATGGGTTTTAGTAATTTGGCATTATGCATTTTTTATGGTACCTTAATACCAGTTTAGTTTTCTTATTGATATGTATACTATGTTTTTTCATTACATCTGTGTACCTGTGGAAGAAATTATTCCCAGATGTATGTTTTATGATGCCTGGTGGTAGTCTCCAACCTATGGGGATCAAAAATACCCATCGGGTTATGTTAGGACTGGTTTAGTTATCGAGTTACTAGGGTACCTGGGCTAGTTCGTGACAAAATTGTATTAGGGGGAGGTTGAGTTTTTTTCTTGACATTAGTTTTCATTTGTGAAATATTTTTGAGATATACAAAGTTAGTTAAGATTTACTGCCTAGCCAGATCTCACCACAATGAGCCGTTAGTCCCTAGGGGTGGTTAGGGATAAGCATATTGAAGTGTTTTTCTGGTCTTTTCCCTATTTTGATTTGGATAGAGTGATATCCAATCCTTGTTTGTTCCTTATGTTGAAAAAATTTCTATCTTTACTCAGTATGAGTGTAAATATAATGTATTCTAGTTGAATGATGATGTTGTGAAACATTATTACCCATAGGATACTAGAATATAGGATCGAAGAGGAGGTTTGTGTTGAACCTGAGTGAGAAAATAATTTTTTACATCCAAATCTATTTGAAGTGATTGTGCGTAATGTCCAAGCATTGGGGCTGGCACAACCACTAGTTCCCGTTTAGGCTCCTGTTATGGATCCTTAGGGGGGTGTTCTTATAAATCATTCTCATGATTTCATTCAACAGTGACCACCAATTTTCAAGGTCTCAACCGATCCTCAATATTTTGAGGAATAGTTGTGTAGGATTGAACATCTTTTCGAGTTCATAGAGACACAAGATGATATCATGGTTAAGTGTTCCACCTTCATGTTGGAGGGACCAACCAGGTGATGGTGGGATATGCTAGTGATGATAAAGAAACATGGGGTCTTAGAGAGGAAAGAATTCAAGGTTCTTTTCACTGAACACTTCTATCCTGAGTCGATGGTGTTGGCCAAGGCTGTGGAGTTTTTCAGCTTTCATGGTGTTTTTTGGTACTTGACATAAAATCTATTGACATCATATTCATGGTGGTTTCTCTCATTATCAATAAATCCCAGATTTATTGTTTTCTTTGATGGGTCTACCTTATTGCACCCATTGGTGTGCCACTTTCCTTTCAAGGAGAATGGTACCCAAGGCCAAGCATAGATGGACCTTCATATCCAATGTTTGTGAAAGTTATATTAGGGTTTACTTTTGACATGGAGCAGGATTCAATGGGTGTTTATCTCCCTCCAATTTTTGTCATGTTTTCCATCAGGTTTTCTTATGACATTCCTAGTTTTTCTCTAGTAAGAGTGGTTAAGTTTTCCATTGAATTGATGCCCAATACTCACTTGGTTCCAATTCCCTCTTACATCATGACATTATCATAATTGAAAGAGATGAATTCCTAGTTGGAAAATCATCATGAGGTTATGCTTCACTATTGTGTTCTAGATTATAGTGGGACATGAGATGATCATTTGGGGATACTTTATTTTTATTATAACAACAACTACCAATCCATGATCAGAGTGACTCCTCTTGAGGCCTTGTTTGGTTGTACTTATAAACCTTTAATATGTTAGTTGACGGTTGGTGAATGTTCCTTGGTTGGACTGAGTTTGGTCTTATCATGACTCGCCTTCTACATGATGAGAGAAGGGACAAGAATGTGCCATGTCGTTCCTTCCTCAAGATGAAGGAAAGATAATGACCACCAATTACTACCATAATAAGGGCCTAGAGTAGAGTCTAGCACCAAGGGTATAAAATCTCCCAAAAATGGAAGGAATTACCATTTTTATAGAACATGATCAGAGATAAGATGGTAAATCCCTGAAATACCATGAAAAAAAGGTAAAAGTAATGCCAAGAATCCATTCCCACAGGCATGTTCCAAAGAAAAAATAATACATTGTAAGACAAACCTCCCTAAAAATTTACCAATGAAAAGAACTCAACATCAATAGAAACTATCCCAATTCCCATGCTTGTAATGTAACAGTATAATTGCATCAACAATTGGGTACCTCGCACCACAATCCCATGGGTTAACTACTCATTCCAAACTATTTGAAGTCTTGATGTTTCAACTCTTTCCCCACAGAGTCCAAATGAAATAACATGCCTGCACACACATGGGCCTAAAACCGTACACAACCACGACCACAGACACCTGGGCTAGAATAACCACCACCATGCCTGAAGACACGTGGGAATCATCCTGATGATACTTGGGAAAACATACCTGGCCCACAATCATGTGATCCCCTAGTCCAAAACAAACTCTCACCCGAAGAATATTGGACTATGGAAAGCCACAAAACATTATAGACCGCTCAGATATGCCCGAGCAGAATGATTCAGAAGAAGGTGCAAGGAAGAAAATTAGTAACCAACCATCCATCCCCTACCGAGATATTGTGAATGAAACCCTCCCCCATGAATGGAGGCGTTCGATATATAGTTCTCAAAAAGGGAGGAATTCATGTATAAATCACAAGGAACTACAATATATATATATATATATATGTAAAAATAGTCATCTCGAACCTATAGATTTCATACGAACAGACAACAAGCCAACAACAGCACTAATTTTTCTTCTACTGCAATATGAACAACCCCACAAAAACCACAAACAATCATAAACCAAAACACCTTTTTGTTCAATTAACATTTATTTATTTAAGAGGATTCACTTTAAAGTATTCTGTCACACCCATGAAACTGACAAGCAAACTGTAGTCCCACTGCACAACATCACAAAACTAGACTTGCAGTCCCACTGGACATCCCTGTTGAACTATTATCTATTATCTTCCTTCAAAGTGACACCGTATATTTCTTCTATCATAACCCAGACCTAATTTACTATTACCCAAATGATTCCCCACTTCATAACAAGTTTGTAACAACACCACATTCCCACTGCTCGACATCGCTTCATGACTACAACACAACATAATGGCAGTTCAGTTTCCTACAAGTTCATCCATTCTAGAATCTATCAATATCTTAGACTGAGACACCAAAACCCCCTATAACACCCTAGATACCAATCCCACCGAACATAGACTAGAACACACGACACATAACCACAACCATCAAACCAAGCATATTCAAATTTAACTTAAAATTGATCCTTAATATCTACTTGAATATAACTAGAGTGATCACCGAATAGGTTGGATGATAAGGAATCACTATATTTAACTGATTTTACATTATTTCTCATATTTTGTGTAACATCTGTTCATTAAAACATAATAAAGAAACAAAAAACAACCAGTGCACAAGAAACGACCACTGACGAACATGATTTTCATAAGTTATACAACCAAAAAACCATACAAGAATAAAAGATAAAAAAATAAAATAGGTGATCAACCTCAAACCACACCCTTACCATTATTTTATTTTCACGGGTTATCATTGGATCATATTAAATCCTTTATAAATACTATTTTCAGGAATAGTATGTAGCCACTATATAAGAGGATACATTAATATAACCACCCTACATGATGAGAAATTAATGAGAATCAAAGCAAATACCACCCTGTATGATCAAAGATCAATGTTACTTCTTGCGTAAAGAACATGGGATAGTGCGACATGCAGGAAGAACACCACAGATGACTAGGAAGCGCTCCAGCATGGGCACATGACTCATCTTCAGAGAGAGTCTCTATGCTCCTCAAGTTAAATGAAAAGGAAGAAAGGAGATATGATATCAGCTTAAGAAGTTTCTAGATCATAAAATCAGAAGACTATTTTGAAGTACTTAATTGTTGGATCATGGTTTGACAATGTGGATGGGTGGTTTCACATGATGGAATTAATTGAGATTTAATAATTCCCCTAGGAAATGGTGGAGATAGACTAGAGGAAGTCTGTGAGATGATAGATTAAATTTTAACAGAGAAAAAAATGTAATAGGGGTAAAAATAGAAAAACTGGGAAAAACTAGAAATGAGTCACCAATTGGTGAGTCACCGAAACTGAGCTACCAATGCTGAGCTACTGACGCCATAACCTACCAACACAATAACCCACTAATTCCCGGACATACCTACACCCTTACCTACCGATGGCCTAACCTACCGACTCCCTGACCTATCGACGCACTGACATACCCATGCCAAATCCTACTGACACCGACACCCATGATTTACCAATACCAAATCCCCTGACCCACTGAAACACTGACATGCTGACACACGGACATGCTGACAAACAACCATACCAATTAAAAAAATGGAAATTTGGAATACTCTTAAATTAATCCAACAACTGCTCCCAGAACACTCCAACACTACATATTTACAAAGGAAGGGCCTTGGGGAAAGTCCAGGTTATTACATTGGATTCCCCTCAAACAATTCTCATCCTCGAGAATTTAAAACTAACATATAAAGAATGAGGTCTGAACAACCATCACTGAGGATACATCATAGGATTGTTATACCTTGTTATACCTTGTATTGTTCTGAATATGGAGAAAAAACCTTGACACAGAAGGAAACCTCCTTAACATATATCTGCTGAAAAATTATAGAAACACTACCTCTTCGCTCCCTCAAGTAACCACACAAACACCAAATCCAGACACATGTATTAGGAAGATCTTTCCTACTTATCAATATACTATTCGCTTTGGGATGCACCGACTCACCCTCATGGGTTTAATAACATCCACATTAATGTGTCTAGATTAGGGATCAGGTTCCCCCATACCCATAGTCAGGAAATTTCACACAAAATCAATAAACAGGGAAACATCATATCAAACAACAAGTAGGGTCAAACATTATATAATAAGAAACTCACAAAAAAAACACAAGATCATCACTAAGTATAGATTTGGGTACTGGGTACGCATACATTCCTACCGCTCCTAGGTACTCTCCTCAAGGAAATCATTCCTCCATAGGACACGAAGAAAGGGAATGGTTCATCCACAAAAGAATTTCTCCTTATGATCCTTAATTCTCACCGGTTGCTCCATGAATGTAAAATCACCCATGATATCGAAATCTCCCCAGACTAGGACATGGGATTAATCGTGTAGATAATGACAGAGTTGAGAGACATGAAAGATGATGTGGATACTCTCCATCCATGGTGGTAATTCCAGCTAATATTCCACCTTTCCGACTCGCACCAAAACCTCTATGGGTCCAATGAACATGGGAGAATGCTTGCTCCCCCTACAAAACCTCTAAGTTCACACTCAGGTGAGAACTTTATGAACATGTGTTCCCCAACCTCAAACTCCAAGGGTCTTCTCCTATGTTCAACATATGACTTATATTGGTCCTCAGTTTCATTCATTCTTTCATGCACAAGATGAACCTTCTCCATTGTGCTCTGCACAAACATTGGGCCAAGAACACTTGACTCCCCAACCTCTGTCCTGCATACTGGTGAACGAAAGGGTCTTCCATAAAAGGATTAAAATTGTACCATTCCAATGGTAAATTGATAGCTATTATACTAATAAAAACCTACTAGGGGAATGTTCTATACCCCCGATCCTCAAATGTCTAGACCACATGCCCACAACATATCCTCCAACGTTTGGATGGTCCTATCAATATTCCCATCAGTCTGAGGGTGGAAAGCATTGCCAATGCATATCTAGGAACCAAAAGAAAATTGTAATCCATTCTAGATTTGTGATGTAAATAATGTATCACAATCCAAAATGATGGATCTTGGAAATCTATGAAGCCATACCACACCACCCATGTACCTATATGCAAAGGAATCCACTGTACTCAACTCTTTAACTACTAAGATGTGAGCCGACTTTGTCCATCGATCCACCACTACCATGCTAGAATCACAAACTCCATCAGACCTCTGTAGTCATGTGAATAAATACATCAACACATCATCCCAATTACACTCAGGAACATATAAGGGCTACAATAGTCCTCCAGAAAGAAGGTGCTCAGCCTTCACCCACTAACACATGAGGCACCTCACCACAAACACTGCCACTCCCCACTTCAATCTGGGACACAAAAGCTGACCTATTAAGGATAAATATTTGTGACTCCTAGATTTACCTATAGAGATGAGTTATAGAACTCACCAAGAAATACCTCATGTATCACAACTGGGATAAATAGCTTCACATAGAACAACATCTGATTCTAACTATCCTCTGACCATCCTTCCGGAGAATCACCCTAGATAATGCGATCAAACATCACTTCATCCTCTGAGCCTACCAACTGAGACTCATCCACCTACCATACCAAGGAAGAATGCACTATAATCTGAAATAGATAGCCCTGTAGTCCTCCACTCTCAAGACTAGATGTAAAGCATCCAACTCCTCAATTTCTGTCCAAGCATCTCTAGACTCCCAAACTACATCCCTATGTGAATTCCTACTCATGGAATCAGCCACCACATTAACTTTTCCTAATGTTTAGAGGATTTCAAAGTCGTATTCCTAATGGTAATCCATCCACCTCAACTACCGAAAGTTTAGTTCTCACTGGGAGAAGATATACCTCAGGATTTAGTGATCCATGATGACTACAAAGTGTTCCCTAATAAGGTAATTCCACCACAACATCAATGTGAACACAACCACTGCAAGTTCCATGTCGTGGGTGGAATATATACATTTGTGGGGACGTAACTACCTAGACCCATAAGAGATTACTCCTCACTTTTGTGTCATCACACATCCCAATACTAGCCTAAAATAATAACTGAACACCTCGAAAATAACCCCTTCACTTGGAAACATCAGCACTGGGGCACTAACAAGAATCCCTTTCATACATCTAAAATCTTTCTAGAACTGTTGAATCCATATGTATGCTTGGTACATTCTGTTCAACGCCTTCAATAAATCCGTAACATTATAGAAGTTGTGTATAATCCTTCTGGAGTAACCTTACAGACCAGGGAAACCAAAATCCTCTGCCACATTCTTGGGTACGTCCCATGAAACAACCACTTTAACCTTCAACGGGTCCAATCTATTCCCTACTTGGACAACACATGTCTATTGATGTGCCCTGATGATTTATAGAAAAAACACTCGGAAAACATCCCATAGAGATTGTGGAATTGGAGAAACTTCAAAACCATCCTTAGAAGTATAGTGTGATCCTCCTTTGATCTTGAGTAGATCAGGATGTCATTGATGAACACGGACAAGAACCGATCATGATACTCATGGAAAACAGAGTTCATGATTCCCACGAACATAGCTAGTGCGTTCGTAATGTCTAACGACCTGACCGCGAACTCAAAGTGCCCATACCTAAACCTGAAAGTAGTCTTCAGGATGTCAACCTCCTTCACCCTCAACTGGTGATATCTAGTCCTGAGATAGATATTAGAGAACCATCCTGATCCCTTCAACTGGTAAAAAATTCATTGATTCTTGGGAGGGGGTAGATGTTGTTGACTGTCACCTGATTTAGTATTTGGTAGTATATAGATTGACTGAGACCAACATCTTCCTTCGTTGTGAACAATACATGATCACCCCATGGAAACACACATGGTTGAATAAAACCCTTCTTCATTAGGTCGTCAACCAGAATCTATAACTCCCACAAATCTGAAGGTGCCATTCGATAGAGAGCTATCAAAATCAGACGAGCACCAGGTTGTAAGTCTATTCCAAACTCAGTATCACATAGACGGGGTAGAGTAACAACCTCTTCAGGGAAGATTTACATGAACACATTGAAAATTACCATAACATCCACCATCTTTGATTCTACTGATTCCAATAACATATCAAATAAGAACGAATGAAGGGGCTCCACACACCAGCTGCCCTCCTGGAAACTATGCTTTCCAACAAAAGCTACACGTTGGATGCCAATATCTATGAACAAGACCCCTCTACAGAAGAAGTTGATAATAGTATGCATGAAAAATAGTAATTTGATACCTAGGATGATGTTGTATGGCTACATTTATAGTAGAAGAAGATCCCCATTGGACTGATGTGGCCCCAACATCAGTCTACATCCTAGAAAAATATCAAATAGGATGACCAGACCACCAACTGGTGTACTATACACCAGGGGCACATAAAGTCATTCTACCTCTAGACCCATTGTTTGGGATAGACTAGGTGAAACAATGAATTAAAAAAATCATTAATCAAACAAACCACATGAAAGAGTACTAAACGCAGTAATTATACCTCGAACAACTTCTGGCCCTGCTGGAACTACAACCTCTGATGCATGCAACTAACCATTCCCTAACCCTATGACCCTTGTATGTCAAACTCATCCCTGAAGATGAACTGGTAGTGGTCCCTAAGGGCTCCCTAAGTTCGGCATAATCTGACACCATCTGCCCTCAGTGGAGTGGGAGCTCGCTGCCCATGCTGTTGGAAGGGCATTTCTAGAAACTACTACTGCGGAGGTGGGCGCTGAACTTGCCCATCCCCATTGTACTGCAATTGGACGAGGCACTAATTATGAAGATGTCAAAGACTTCCATATGTAATTAACCTCATCCCTAGAACCATGTTGAAATGGAGAGGTCTGGGAGATTTGAATTGGAACAGTTGATGACTACTCAGTACTGGCCGAAACCAAGAAGGACTTGACGCTAGAGACGTGCTGCTAAGAGACTTCCCTAATAGAGAACTCGGATGGATCCCATCTCATAGAAAACCTCTCAACATGTGAATACACTACACTACTTCAGCCTTATTCTAAATGACCAGATACCTTAGCAGAGTAAAAGGAGTAACATCATACTGGAGAGAAGTTCAGAGTGCCTCCTCGAAGTGTCTTTATCGATACTCCTCATCCGGAAAGATTTCTAGATAAAAAATAAGGAGATCCTTGAACATGATCCACAGTTCCCTTACATACATAATCCCTTGATGGAGGGAGATCATCTGTAACGCCCCAACCCTAGTTACCCATAGTCGGTGCATTATTACATAACATTGGCATGATCACAAGAAAGATCAAATCTCGAAAGACCGATTGGTTTAGTAGCCTTGGAAACACTAGATATATTCATAAGTCTTAAATTACATCATAAAATGAAAAACTACTACAACAACATATTGTCTCCATAATCCACACTCATATCCCCACATAATATCTCTGCAGGTCATTCATAATTTACTTCTTTACTTCCTGGGAAAAATGAAACCTAGAAAAGCGGTGAGCTCAAATGCCCAGTAAGGATAATAATATAGCGGAAACTTTCATAAATAAGAATAAACATTTAAGGCAATGTATACTAAAACAAAAGCCTTTCAAACTTGAACATTCAACATAGTATGGCATAAATAAAATGAAATAATTCCATTTACTTATTCACATAGATATTCTACTAATCGAATAATCACATCCAAAAACAATAACAACTTTCATAATGATGGAATGCATAATGCGAGACTATCATAACCACATAGCCCAGGCCTCGTGCCAAGACTATAAATAAGATTTTTCCCAAGGCCTTGTACCAAGACACTAGTTTGTCTCATGAGACCTACCGATGCATCGAGGAGCTATAGCGGGCTCCACCCGTCACATATTAAGTCCAATGCATTCCCATATGAAAAGGTTTAAACATAACATAAACATTCGTATTAAAACTAGCATACGAAATGTCAATAATTTCACCATAAACCATGAATGGTATAGAAATAGCACATCCACAGTCAAAAATATCACAAAACCTTCAATACAACATAAATCAACTTTACATAAGCGAAAAATCCAACAAAGGATGTTGACATAGATGAAATCAAAACTCTTTTTAGAGAAATATATCTTTTTATTTTGAAATCATTTAAGAGCCATATAAAATAAAACATCTTCTTTGAAAATATTCTTATAAGCTTGTAAGGGAAGCTTTGAATATTTTATAATGGCGGAAAATAGCCGCACCCACCGTATAAGTTAAAAAAACATTCTTACCTTAATTCTGTCGAAAAGGTTAAAAAGGACCATGTTTTGAAAATGACGGAAATATTCCTTAATAAACCACTTATAAAAGTCAAAAAGGGTATAAATGACTTTAACTCATATTCTAGTAAATATTAAAAATGTTTTGAAATACATTTTTAAGAAACATGGATGTGGATGATAAAGAGATCCTAGTAGATTCACTAGTGCAGAAAACGTTTTTTTATGTGACCATTTTTTACGTCGGTTATATAAAACCGACGTCATAATATGTAAAACGAGGTTTTTTACATCGGTTATTAAATAACCGACGTAAAAAAACCGGTGTTTAGTACACCTTTAACGTCGGTTATTTTTATAAACCGACGTTATTAATCGCGCGGCTTTGTTTTTTACGTCGGTTATACATTAACCGCCGTAAAAAACAGAAGCGGGGGGCGTTTGTTATGTCGGTTATTCAATAACCGACGTAAAAAAGCGGCTTTTGAAGGCCTTTTTATGTCAGTTATTTTATAACCAACGTAAAAAAAAGAATCCGCAGATGTTTTTGACGTCGGTTATGGAATAACCGACGTAATAAAACGCGGATTTTGAGCCCTTTATAACGTCGGTTATAAAATAACCGACGTAAAAAAAGAATCCAAGGAAGGTTTTTACGTCGGTTATTGAATAACCGACGTGATAACTCATTTAAAAATTTACCCAGACCCGTGGATTGTCATTCGCGAGTTTACCTTCGACAGTCGTGACTCGTCTCTCTCGCGCGTAAACCCGAATCGTCCTCTTCCATTTCGTTGGTTTAGATTCGTTTTGCGATCATCGTTTCTCATATTTAATCTCCTCGGATCAATCATCTAAACTCGCAGCACTCAGGTAATCCTCCCACTCGTTCGTTTTTTTTCGCGGATAGTATATTTTTTTTTGTGATTTTTTTTTGTTGAAACTAGCTAAGATTCTTCGATTGCGAACCCTTTTAACTCGTTTTGGCACCATAATCTTATTTATCATCCCTAGATCTATTAGTTCGACTTGCAATATTGACTAATTTTATGATTTTTACTAATTTTTCATCGTTTTCTATAAATCCCCGAGAGGGTTGGGGCGTGTCCATTTGGATGGGGTGTCCAGGGGGGTGTCCAAGGGGTTTGGATGGGTGTGGGGGGCTGTCCAAGTGGGTGGCGGGCCTCTCCAGAGGGTATTTGGGGGTTGTCCGGGTGGGTGGGGGGGGGGGGGCTGTCCAGAGGGTTGGGGGATGTCCAGGGGGGTGTCCAAGGGGGTAGGGGGTGGGGGGTGGTGTCCAGGAGGGGCGGGGGGCTGTCCAGAGGGGTCGGGGGGTGTCCAGGGGGGTTTACAAGGGGGTGGGTGGGTGTGGGGGGCTGTCCAAGGGTGTGGGTGGGTGTTGGGGGGTGTCCAGGGGGGTGTCCAAGGGGGTAGAGGGTGGGGGTGGTGTTTAGGAGGGGTGGGGGGGCTGTCCAGAGGGTTGGGGGTGTCCAGGGGGGTGTCCAAGCAGGTCGGGGGTGGGGGGTTGTGTCCAGGAGGGGTGGGGGTGCTTATAGAAGACTAAAAAAAAGGCATTCAATGGCTCACAAGAATTTGATACTGCTCCAAAACCTTTATCCCCAGATTTGTATTTTGAGAGGGTGAAAAAACCTTGATGTGACATTGGGAAAGACACAGAAAATCTGGTAATGATAGACATATTTGGAAGAAAAGGTCAATATTTTTTGAGCTACCATATTGGAGGTATCATGAAGTCAAACATAATATTGATTTCATGCACGTGGAGAAGAATATCTGTGATTCTTTGATCGGAACATTGCTAGATATTAAAGGAAAGACAAAAGATGGGTTGAATGCAAGGTTAGACCTACTACCAATGGGAATACGTTTGGAGTTATCTCCCACTCCTAAAGGAAGATGAACATTTCTTCCCCCGGCTTGTCATACATTATCGAAGAGGGAGAAAAGTAGCTTCTGTCAGTGTCATCATGATATCAAAGTGCCTCAAGGTTATTCTTCAAATGTAAAAAAATTTTGTCTCATTGAAAGACTTGATGTTGATAGGTATGAAATCACATGATTGTCACGCCATGATGCAACAAATTCTACCAGTTGCACTGCGTGGAATATTGCCCAGAAAGACTATAATGAGGTTGTGTTATTTTTTCAATTAAATTTGTAACAAGGCGATTGATGTGAATGCTTTGAACATTTTGGAAA